>CM031242.1:58507093-59848099 GCA_018340775.1 Taxus wallichiana var. yunnanensis | reverse complement strand
CTTATTACTCACAAGGTAATGGTTTTGTGGAATCAACTAATAAGAACCTCGATTAGAATCATGAAGAAGACCATCTAGGTCAATCCAATACAATGGCACACTAAAGTAGTAATTTCTCTTTGGGCTGAAAGAATCACTCTCAAGAAATCAATTGGAAATTCACTGATTTTCTTGGAATATGGAAGAGAAGATAGGCTCCCCTTATCACTTGAATTACCTTCCTTGGAGCTAGCTCAACAAATTGGTATTTGAAGGTGCAGATCAAGGATAAATTAGAATGGCATAATTGGTTAAACTTGAAGAAATAAGGAAATATGTCATGGAAAGGTTATAAAAACACAAAGATCAACCAAATAGTGGTTTAAAAAGAAGGCTAAGCCACAAAATTTCAAATTAGGATAACTGGTTCTTAAGTGGGACAAAATAGAACTAAATAAGGGCAAAATTCCAAGTTTGATGCACTTTGGAGTGGGCCATATATTATCATTGCTTAAAAAGAGGTAAACTATTTTGAGTTGTCCAATCTTGATGGAGAGGCATTGAAAATCCCAGACAATGAGATTTATATTAAAAACTACCATTAAGTTGTTCCATTACATGTTGTAAATACTTGTGTTTTGTTGTTGGAGATATTCTCCTCTTGTTGTGTTGATCACCAAGTGAGTGTCATTTTTCCTCATATTTGCAATACCCTCATTTGTAATAAGTGATTTACAACATATGCATTATTCACTTGAGGAATATATGATCTTCCCTTTTTTATATAAGTTTTGGAGCCACTTATAGTCATACGAGGATCATCTTAGAGCAGGTTTCATGACAAAATCGGATAGTTCAAGCAATTTCAGTATGCATATTTCAAATCTGTAGATCAAATCTAGTCTAGTGTTACATCTGTAAATTTAAGAGAATTTTTTTAAATTGAAGATCAGTTTCTTCAAGGATTAATCTTGACACCATGCCCAATGGATACTTCAAGGTAGATGGTCTTCATCATCTAGCAAGTAGATGCCCCTAAAAGTCACCAAACTATTGTGTAAAATTACACCCTATGTAAATTTGAACAACCCATCTAGAGGAATTAATCATTGTCATGATTTGGAAAATCCACAAGAGACTAAGTATGCATACCGTGGAATGTAGGAAATTAGTTTTTGTAGGTTCTTTAGACCCATAGAAAAAATAAACGAGCAACACATGGACTACAAATTTTTTTATGAAGTTCAAAGTGATGCATGATATATTTCAACACTTTTACAACACAAAAAGAGTGGGCCCTTAGTAGGTGAAGTCAAAAAGGTATCACAAAGTTTTTTATCCTCAGAGGAATCAAAGGATCAACTAAGTTCAAAATCCATAGAGCACTTTGGTTTGAGGTTACATGAGCTCACCAAATTTTAACATACTCATGCGGGTTTTCTCAAGCATGCGGTGTTGGCCATTGCGTGTTTGTGTTATCGTTGATGTCAAGTAAATTGATGAGAAATGGTTTCATGAGGTAATATGTGTCTCCATGAGGTGTCATTCAGTGTAAATGATGAAGGTTGATTGGTAGTGTCATGTTTGGTGGTGTTCTAGGAGGTCCTGGTGCATGGTTGAGTGAGATAAGTCATGGTTTGTGTCCTCCCAAGTTGGTTAGAGTGTGTCATGAGGTCATTCATGGTCCATGAGGTATGTTATAGGTGTATATAAGTCTACATGAGGTCAACATGGTCATTTCATGGGTTTTCATGGTTGAGTTAGGTCATTCCAGCCTATTCCTAGCCTAGAGCATGTAGAATGAGGTAGAGGTGTGAGATTAGACCCAATAAGTCATGGTGGAGAATGGTTGCAACATGATGGTAGTGTACATGTAGTCTTATTTTCCCACTAAATTGCCTAGGCATGTTGACACTTCATCCAGAGAGATCTGGATGCTCACCCAAAGCGCGTGAAGCTACCAGGTCCCTCTTTTGTACTATCTTGTCAAGATGTTAGCATGCATAACCATATTAACCATAATCAAAGTGTATATTCCATCATAATAATCAGATCCATGAGCTCAAATTGGAAACACACATAATAAGAAAGCATATTAGATCAGATCATAATTAAGATCGATTCACCATACAAGTAAAATGAACAGAAACATCAATAACTAATATCCATCCACAACAATCCATTGTATTAATTCATCACAAAACAATAGTTGAATACATCAAAATAATCTCACAGAATCATGCAAATAAATTCATAATAGCTGCATATCTCTATTACAACTCAAAAATATCTCAAAATGGTAAGAATACTACATACTTATAAGGGTGGGGACTTTCCCTTCACTACCCATGCATTCTCAAAATAGGTTGCATGCTCAGAATAGCCATGCACCAATAACTACATGCTTCTACATGGTGGCTAATAATAGATTAATCTATAATTAACTTTATCTTAATCCTATTATTAGCACAAACTATGCATGTATCTTGGTCTTCCACTTGTTCCCAAAATAACTCTTTCTTGGCCACAAAGTATTCATGATTTTATCTTTGATTGAATTGCACTCCAATTGATTTTCCTATTTTTTGTCTGTATGATGAAAAATGGATAAGTCTTGAGTTCTCGGATGTGATACTACAGGGCACAATTCTTCTAACCACCCTATTCATGTGCCCATTTCTTGTGCACTACTATCACATGCACCTATGATACTTAGTCACTTTTTCATTAATCCAACATTACCCCACACTAATTTCATTTCCACCCTTGGTAATGGGGTTTCTCACCTTATCTCTCCAAAGAAGAAAGGAATAAAGAATGACTTAAAGAATAAAAGAATGGAAAAATGTAAAGAATAGTTAAATAACCAATGTGGTTATTCTTCATCAGGTAGTAGAAGCTCAGGGTACTCATTTTTATGTCATCCTCCAAGTCATTCTAGTAGTGAGCCCCTTCTTTGCCTTCCCGGGAATATCTCTAAGAATTGCCTCCAGTTCTTCCAAGGTCAAATTCTTTCCCTTGTGCTGTAAATCCCTTACTACATTTGATAACCCTGAAACCATGCCATCCATTACATCAATTTGTTGTGCTATTAGCTTCCCCAACTCTTTTATTCTATCATCATGAGAGTCCTTGGCTATTTTAAGTGTGTCACCCTCTCTACTAATAACACCAACCTCTCCTCCATTCCTAAAGTGTCATTCTTCTTTGCCATGAGTACTTCATTATCTTATTATAATGTTCTTGTATTGATGAAATGCTATGGATCTTCACATATCCTCAGTGCCAAATTTAATCTTTTTAATTCATCCTTCAATGTTTGGAGTATGACATCATACTCAACTATACGATGAACAATCTACTTCTTAGTTCTCTCCTTCTCATCTGTAACTTCCTTTTCCTTCTGAGAAGCAATCTCTTCTACTGCATTGGACCATACCTATTGGTCCCCTCTTCTAATAGAAAATTTACTAAGGCATGCATAATTGTTGTCATGAAAATGTGTAATAGGAAAACTTCAAATTTTCAAGCATGACAACAGAACCTAGTGTCGGAACTTTTAATTGTAGACCCTTTCGAGATACCCCCGTGCCACCCATCCACAAGACCAACCCTATCCTATCAGTGTGATGATCCTCAAGTGAATGTAAAATTTCCCCTAGGTGATTTAGGAAAGTAAAATCATCCCCCTAGGTTATTTAGGAACAAACAAGATCATTCAAGCATGTTGGAGCAATGGTTTACAAAGTGAGTTTTTGAGCATGCTTAGAAGGGGGTTTCATCAGCCTTTCTAAGCCGGGTGCATTATCATAAAAGTGGGAAAAATACCAATACTCATCATAGAGGTGTATTTGAGAGCATAAAACATCAAGGAACTAATTCAAGGAAAATTTGGAAAGAATTGGAGGTTTAGGAGCTAGGTCACTGAAAGTTGGTTTTGGGCCTAAAGGAGGATGCACCATGAAAGAGGAACTGAACTTAAAATCAATATTATAGGAGATCCATAGTGATTTTAAAGAAAAAAAAAAATTACCTATGGAAACAATTTTCAATTCTCTACATGGTGGAAAAAATTATACTTCTTGAAACTTCATACATTATTCAGGATAACTCATTCTTCTCGCGCATAACTAGAAATCCTGAGAAATAAGGAGCCATTTTGAGGTGTTTCAGTAAAAATTGGATTTTGGGACTGTAAAATTGTATTAATTGAGTTTTTAGGATGTGGAATCATATAAAATGTCACCCATAAATTCATCCAGAGCTTGAGATATCATGTTCGCAAGTTTGCTCCCAAGGTAAGTTGTCAACACTTAGTCAATTTTTCGATGGGACATGTGCCAACTTGAGGTGAAGGCACATTATCATGTGCAATTTTTCCATTTTGAAAAGGGACATGAGGTGAAAAAAATTGTTCCCCACTCCCATTAATCATTTTAGGCACCCATATGAACCGTAAACCATCACTCTCTTCCCTAGGTGCTTTATTTTAGCCCCATCTCCCAAGTTTCTCATCGAATAAAAATATGACAAGTGTCAAGCCTAGGATGAAGAATAATTTCATGTACCCTTTGAAAATTTTGAAAAGGGATAGAAAAATTATCCCCATCCATCTCTCTCTCATTTGAAAGCTGTATATATTGACACTTAGCCATATTTTTTCCATTTTTTCCCCACGCCTCCGAATCTTTTGCCGAATGCCGGAATTTTTTTCAACCATTGAATCCATTTTTTTGTCCTCAATGAACCCTATGAAATAATCCATGATCTAAAAACACAAAAATAAAAAAATATCCAGATTCAAATGAAGAAAAATGTATATTTTTTATAAAACCCTCGAAGTCACCCGGAGAAAAATTATTCATATCTTGCAAACTACGCAATGGATTGAGATGTAGTTTGTTGCATTATCTTATTTTTATAGGTTCCATGAGGATAAAAAGGAATTTTTTCCATGCACAACTCAAATTTTTTACGGCGAGCAAACCCTTGTTTCCCCATAGAAAATTTTGATTTTTAAAATCTCTCGTTTTCGGCATCTAATCAAGTTAAAATTCCAGAGGTGTGTCTTTGGGAAAAAACCCATGTCAAAAAAATTCATTTCATCGTCAATCGACCACTAAAGAGAAACTTTCCAAAAATAGTAAGCCTTCCTACACGGGTGGCTATTATTTTGGGTGAGTCATCACCAGAAGTAGTTGCGACAAAGACATTATGTACTAAGGAGGAAAATGAGGTCACCATAAAAGTAGTAAAAATCATCACTTACTAAAAATAGTAAGTCTCCCATATGGGTGCCTGCCATTTTTAGTAAGTCATCCTAGAAAGGTAAATCAAGGAAAGAGTGTTGTGCATAGGGGCAGTGATATAAGTAAAACTCATTGGTGCTCTTATATCGGTCAAAAATCATCACTTACTAAAAATAGTAAGTTGTCTTGTATGCACTTGCTATAAATAGTAAGTTGTTCTAGAAATTACATTTCACAAAGGTAACATACGAGAGAGATAAACATTCAAAGTTGGAAACATCACTTGGAATCCAAAGAAGCAGATTTTGACACTTGATAAAAATAGTAAAGTTCCCTTTCCAAATATAGTAAGTTTCAAATAATCATGAAATTCAAATTCACAGGGGTGAAGCTGACATAGGATCTATCATTAGAATATGTCGAGGAGTAGGTGACAATGAGGCATCTTACAATAGATCTCAATAGTGTCTTTCGACACTCATTTCATGGATTACGTTTTTCTGTGTATAATGTGTGAGGTGGAGTCTACATCATCAAACTGTCCACGGTGTGTTTCATCAGAATGTCCAAATCAACATGGCACTATGGTAGTGTTGCAGAAGCAGTAGAGCCATGATGGGATTAGTTTTAAGGATTCGATCTCTTTAGAGGGGATCTCCATGAGTGACACTAATCGTCACCAAAGGCTTCATTCAACAACGTTTCTAAACACTTAGTTTGTGGTGTTCGTGTGTATTTGTAAAGAAGTATTCTAGCGGTGTGAGGCATTCAAGGATCCATAGTTCACTGGATTGGAGTGTTTCATTAGATCATCTGGTAGGGATCAATGTAATCCATCGTGAGTGGATTCTCCTTCATTGGATCTCCTTCTGCCTTTCTCCCACTTATTTCTCTATCCGTTCTAATTCTTAGGTGGGCTTCACCATCAGATTTCATCCTATTCACTTAAGTGACTTATTTTATAATTGTAAAATTATTTTCTCAAAATTATAAGAGAAATACTTAATTTATGGAAAATGAAAAGTCACAAGGGAATATGAAACACGAAGAGTCATATGAGGGAGGTGAAAGGACATTTGAAATTGCTATAAATTGGGATGGCCTCTCCATTCCAAATGATTTCGAATTTTGAATAAATTCTACTTTGTAATATTGTGAATTGTGATAGCTTGGTTGAAGCTTTTTATTCATCACCTCACATGAAATAAAATCTACACTTCTTCTATTTTCCCTTTCTTGTTTTTCCTCTATTTACCTCTTGTATGTACTTTGTAAGCATGGTGATCAAAGAGAGATTTGAATCTTTGATGAATGAGCCTCATAAAACTTTGTGTTTATGTGTGTTTTGTTTATCTCACTAACCGCTTCATTTTTGATTTCCTCTATATCGATGTTGAACTACTTCGCCATTCGGGTGTGAGGCTTTGAACTCTACTCACGATAGTAATATTCCTTGACTAATTTTCCCCCTTTCTCCTCAATGATGTAATTTCCTCCCTTGTACACTTGTACAAGTACTTTGCCATAGGTTCAAGTGGGAGTGTCCTTGTGTGATCCCTGACTAATTTGGCCACCCATAACATTTAGATAGGATTAGGATTAGTTACATTCAATAATGGGAGCTGTATCATTCAATGTAGAGGGAATAGCCTTGTGAATGTTGGTAGAGACACTTAATTTTCCCACCTAACTAATTTTCTCACTAATAATACTCCATGATAATCATTTCCTTATTCACACATTTGCACCCTCATGGTCCATCAAATTCTATCCATAAATTTATTCCGTCACAAGAGTGCTCTAGAACCTAGCACATATTATCTTCGTTGGGTCATTGATATACCTAAAATTAGGTGTTTGTACCATCTCTTCCTCCTTTTGTATTCTAGCGTGCTTATTTGTGTTTTCTTATGGTTCCACACTTTTGGATTCTCCCTTCCCATTCTAGCCTTCATGTCCATTGGTTGGATGCTCAACACTATCCTACTTTTCCGTATCCCCCCATCCTGACTCTATTGTTCATGCACGATGGGGTCTTCTATGTCATTATGTGGTTCTTTTCTCAATCCCTTCATCTTCTCATACTTCAATGCTAGGCATGGAGACAAAAACTCTGGTGTGCCCTATACAATGCATGCATCCTCATCGATATTTATTCTTCATATTCACTCCTAGGAACATACTTACACCTTTTATTTATCTTTTCTTTGTTCTTCTTTATCGGCGCCATGCGTGCTAACCACCTCATAGGTTGTCGGATCCCAACACCCTCATCTGCATCCTTGCACTTCCTTCATAATTTTATTCTACTATGATCCAACATAGTATTATCTTCTTTCTCTTCTTCTTCTGCCTCGAGGACATTCTCTAAGTCCTCCTTTTCTTTCCTCAGGGGTGTATCTTCAAACATCCTCTTCATACTCAATTTTTTTCCCTATTATATGTGATATAAAACCAACACTTGTTCACTTCCTTCCACCTCTCTAAGGTCCCTAACTTGCAATTGACTAGGCATGCAACTAGCCTTGTAGAGCTTGATCTTTTATGTTTTTGACATTAAAAATCTTGACCTCCCTTATGATACTTAAATGCGACGGCTGTTTCTTCTACTCCATCATCATTAGTAAGGTCACTTGAATTTTCTAATCCAAAGTAATGCAATATAGTCACCTTTCTAATCAACTTTGTTGTAATCCTCATCCTTCTACCTGCAAAGTAGAATCAGTCCTCATGCGGACTCGCGACATAATCCATTGGTATAATCACTCTGGATTTCCAAAGAAGGGCTACTTGTACAATTACATAACTCTAACACTCTCCACCAACTTGTAAATTGTGTTTCTATCCCTTTTCTTCTCTGCCTCCTCCTGTTAGTCTTCAAGATGGTGTCATCCTTGATATCCTTGAGGGTTTTCTTAGTGTGGTGATTGATGTCTCTTATCTTGCACTTCGTCAACTGAGATGTCCACGATCTTCCTTCAATTACCTCCTCCAGAAACTACATTTCTATGAACCATTCCTGTGGTGCCTCCTCTATCACAGTTTCCCTATCTACAGTCATGACTCTCCTTGGTGCCATTGTTCTTTCTTGAATGACAATGTGCTTCAAAAAATTTAAATATCTTACCACCTATTACCCTTGCAAACCGTGGTCTCCTTCGTTACTTTGAACACTCCATTCCCTAGCATGCCCTAGCTGTAAATTTGTCTTCTCCAAACCCTAACTCTACGAACTTTCCTTCCACACACACCCCTCACTAGCTCAAACACTCTTCCAATGGAGCTCTGGTTTGGCCATGTCCCAATATCACCTAGTTCACTGATTTAATTACTTGGTCTCACACTTCATACTTTGATGCAATTTATATCACAATTATCACTCAAAACTCAAAGTATGCAAGGTAAAAATAAAATCGCAAGCACCTCTTTTATAGATTCACCCAATTTATTTGCATTAGTTGCTCCTTACTTACCACTGTATGTGGCATTGATTTCACTCTTTCAATCTTCCACGATTTGCGTTGTAATCTTCCGTGCCCTACCATAACCTTCTAGTAGGCCTTCTACTTATTAGCCACAAACCTCCTTTTGTGCACTTCCTTGTGCCAAAGTACCTATCCACTGCACCTTATCTCAATTAGTTTCCCTTGTTGTTTCCTACCTCGCGTTACCTTTGCTCATTCATCCTTTTGTGTGTGGTATTTGATATGAGAAAATTTCCTTAAGAACCTTCAATCCGAGCACATGTAACCTTTTTCCCGTATGCACCAATATTCATATGAATCATAGTACCAATTACATATTTTTGATCCACCCCAAACTAAAATTATGTGTGGTCCTTTGTGCATGAACCCAATAGAAAGTAATCAGCTCTTGACGTGCACACACACTTTATACCACAAAACACTAGACTAGATGGACAAAACATAGAAATGATGAAAGGAAACACATTAAAGGAAATGCATTAATGAGAAATATAATCTAAGTGGTAATAATGTCTTATTACAAACACAAAAATCCTTATTTATAGTAGGGCTTTAGCCTACTCCCATTGAAGTAACCGAGAAATAAAGTGCTATCGAGCCTTTGGAATTGGAAAGCATATGATTCCAATATTTTCATTATTATAAAAGGTCTTAACCAATGGAATTTAAATTTCCCGAGTGGTGTGTAAACTTTGAATCATATAGAAGAACCATATTTCCCACTTCAAATGTCTTGTTCCTTATGTGTCTATCATGCCACACCTTCTATCTCATTTTTTCTTTCTTCTAGATCCATCAGGAAATAACACACTACTTATCTAACTCCATCTATTTATCTATGCGCTCTTCAATAGCTTGTTCAACATCTAGTGCTCCTGTGCATGTAACACGTAGGGATGTCAACATAAACTCCATAGGAAATATAGCCTCTGCACCAAACACCAACTGAAAGGGTGTGGCCTTATTCAACCTCTTATAGGTAGTCCTGTATGCCCAAATTACAACATATACTTTATCATCCCAGTCTTTCCTTCCAACATCACAAAGTTTTGTTAGTGTTTTTCCCATAATCTTGTTAAAAGCTTCAGTAGTACCATTAACATGTGGGTGATAGGGTGTTATATTATGGTGTGCCACTATAAAATTAGCCAAGAGAATTCTGACGGTCTCATTCAAGAAATAGGTGCCCCTATCACTTGTTAGACTCAATGGATATCCATACCTATTGATAGTATTTTCCCATAAAAATATTACGTCTCAGTAATGGCTATGTAATCCTTAGTAGGTGCTACTTCTACCCACAATGTCAGATAATCTATACATGTTATAATATAGCGCGTGTCATTCCTATGCGCGGGTGGGGAGATAAGACCTATAAATTCAATAGCCCATTTATAAAAAGGTTCAAAACTTACAATAGACCTCAAAGGAATCTCATCTTTGGCTTGTGCTTTCATTGCAGGCATTGACAATGGTCACACACCTTGACATATTCTTTGATATCTTTATATAGAGTTTCCCACCATAATCCGGCCATTAGGATATTATGCGCGCAAAGTGGAATCACCTACATAATGATATCCTGTAATTACCCCATGAGATTCTTCCATAATAGCCTCACGCTCATGCTCCAAAAGACACCAACACAAAAATTCATCACGGCCTACCTTGTATAAATATCCACCTATTAACTCATAAGGTTCTCGCGTATTGTAAGTTACTTCTTGTCTAAAGTATTCATTCCCTCAAGTGGTGTCTTAGTGTGCAAAAATAATACAATTTCCTCTAGTTCAGTGGGTGTGTGATTCAATCTAAAGAGTTGTGCATCTAACATTGTTTCCTCAATGTTCTGCACATCCTCACCAAAATTAATTATTGACTAATGGTTAGGTCCTAAATTACTTTTCCCTGGTTTTACAATAATTGTATACTAACACTCCTTAAGTAGTAGTATTCACCAGAAAATACACCCTTGCAAAGTAGGATTGTTGACCAAATACTTAAGTGCCATATGATCTGTAAATAAAATAAATGGTGTTTCCAATAAGTATTATCTGAATTTTTACAAAGGCGTAGATCATAGATAAAGCCTCACACTTAGTAGTTGTATTAATTTATTGCACAACTTCTTGCTTACAAAAAAAATAGGGTGGTATACAATTCCTTCACCTGGTTGTGCCAACACTACACCAATCTCTATTCCAGAAGCATCCATGTGAACATGAAATGGTTTTTCCCATAAAGGAAATTGAAAATTAGGTGCAAGAATTAGCCTTTCCTTCAAAGTGTTTCAAACACCTACTTTTGCATGTCATGCCAATAGAATTTCCCTTTAGATTTCAAAAGTTCCTCTAGGAACGTGGAAATATTTACATAGCCTTTAATGAATTTCCTGTAATACCCTATATGTCCAAGAAATCTGCACACTTCACTCTGATTATTAGGTTCCTCCAAACCCAAGATCATAACAACCTTGGATGGGTCCACCAACAACCCGTCCTTACAAATAATATGCCCCAAAAAGTGCCAAAAGGTGTTGCAAAGATGTAATTTTTAATATTAAGAGAGATGCTCAACGGCCTACACCTCTCAAACATGTATATGAGATTCTCAAAATGGTATTTAACTAAGCCATAAATGGTCCAATCATCCAAATACACATGTAGAAACTTATGATGAAGTCTTGAAATTCCTATACCACAATGTGTGAGAACACTTCTCGTGCATTATTTAGTCCAAATGTCATCACTGTATGTAGAACTTCCCACTCTCGTGTTGAAAGTTGTCTTTTCTTGATATTTCTTTACTATGCGAACCTAATGATATCTTGAAAACCCATATGTGAAAGAATAGATCTCACACCCTACAACTCCCTCAAGAATCTCCCCAGTGAATGGGTGGGGAAAGAATCAATAACACATGAAGAATTTAACTCTCTATATTCCACATAGATCCTTATCCTCCCATCGATCTTAATATTGATGGCCATGGGGCTAACCCATTCAGATTCATCAATGGGCTCAATTATACCAGACTTGAGAATTTTATCAATTTCATCCTTTACCTTGACGCGTAGATTAGGATTCATCCTATATGGCCTCTTCTTAATCAGGCACACACCTTCTTTAATTTTTATTCTCATGTCACCTAAAGAAGGGTGCACTCCTTTTAACTCATGATATCCCCTAAAAAAAGTCTTAAAAGTCACACAAGAGTTCAATAATATTAGCCACTTCCTACTCCGACCAGTAGTCACCAATAATGACCTCTTTAGGCTTTGCATATGTTCCAATGTTAACCTTCTTTGTTTTCATAGGCTCATGATATGCGTGCACCTTTTATCCATTGTTTCCATTACCTCGTGCATACCTTCAGTGTGGTTAACATCCAAGTTATTATCCTCATCATCCTCATCATTTATCATGCATACCAATTTACCCTTTTCTTTTTCTTCCTAGGCACGGACCATTTCTTCTTCTTTCTGCTTTCTTCTAGGTCAAGAAGAACCTCTAAATATAGATCATCAAACATCTCTATCAAAATTTCCTCAACCTTCAGACTATCTCCTAAGGCAAGGTGCTTCATAATCTATAGTGCTTCATTGACTGGAGGCTTAGTAGAAAATTAATCAAAAGTATGAATAATATCTGAGGTCATCTCCTACCAATTCGTTGTCTCTCTTTTCAACTCTACATGGACATACCATGCACGTGCTTAGCCTCCTAGGGTGGTGAAGAACTTATGTACCCACAAGAATGGTGGCAAGGCCTCCTACCCTCCATCCAAAGTTTCTCACAATTATGAACGTGATGTGAGGTAGGGTACTTCTCATGGAATTCACATATATGAGAAGGTATATTGGTCCTTAGGAACCTATTAGAAAAGGTGATTCTCACCTCTCACTATTCCAATAGGTTATCTCTATGTGTAGCCCACTAATGCACTACTGTCCCATGCATATTATAGACCAACATATTACATCTATCTCCTTCGTTCTTCCACTAGGAATCCATGGAATGTAGATATATCGTGTTCACTTCACCAGTGTACCGAGGTACCTGATTATAACTCAAGCTCCACAATAAAATTGTTTCCCTAAATTCTAATAGTCATATCCTTGAGTAATCCAAGAGGCATGGTTCTAGTTCAGTTTTCCATATATAATATATTCAAGAGGGCTATAATGGTGGTATACCCATCTGATTTCATGCATCCAACATAAGTACATTAAGCTCGAACTTGTATCTATCTCGAATGTTGCTCAAAATCCATCCATCTATGGTTGCATTCAATGTAATCTCCTTATCATAGTCATGATTATGGGGAGGTATATTTGCATGAAGTATCTTCCTCTCATGCTCATTAGTCGTGTGTGGACCTTCTCTCTTAACCATTCTCCTAACAAAGGGATTATATTCTCCTAGTGCAAAATTCGACAAACATATTTTAATTCATCTATGTCCTTCTTTAGGAGTTCAAATTTCTTTTCTCATTCCATCACACACACCTATCCCTTAAAGCTTTAAATATCTCCTTGTAGATCTTTGATAACATCCATTGTCTCCTAGTAAAACTCTTTCTGAGGTGCAACATCAAGGTACTTGTCATTTATCACTTCTTTCTTGGTTATAGTCATATTATGCTTCAGAGGTTCACGTGTGTATAGCTTCAGCGTGTGTAGTAACTAAAACTGGTTGTAACTCAGAATTAAGCCCTACATTTGGCATTCATTTATCCCCAATTATGCACTATACCTTAATCATTCCTATGCCCTTATATTTCTTGTGCTACTTGCTCATGTGCTCATATAAGTTAGGGAATTCTTCAAATTTGTGTTGTTTTACACACCATGAGAAAACCACATTCTAAGGGCACTCGTGCTAATAATGATTAGGAGATCCACAAGTATAACAAGTTCCTCTAGGAAATCCTCCTCTACCACCACCATGACCTTGACCTCTATATCCTCCACGAAATCCTCTATTCCTATTATCCCCATTATTACACCCTTCATTATGTTGTTCTCCTTGTTCCTTAGATCCACCTGTTACACTAGTCTGGTGCACACTAGTCTTAATGGCCTCATGGATATGATCAATCACTCTGCAGTCCACAAAGTGTCATGAGTATGAGTTTTACAAATCTTACAATATATAGACACATTCTTTCGGATCGCGTGTTGTAAGAGGGGACATCTACTTGCATCATGGTATAAATGACAAATTTCACAATCCAACAACATGGCGTACACCAAATTGTGAGGGAAAATATCCTTGGTACATCCTTCAACCTCATAATTTATACACCATATCCCAATGCACGTCTCATGAGCTGAATTAGCAGAGAGATTCTCTAACTATTTCGTCATAGCTGTAATCTACACCTCTAGGAATGAACTTACTCTAATCTCCACACTCCAAACTACCTTAGCATGCAGAGCTTCTTCAAAATTTTCATGTGGATCCACAAAGGTTTTATGAGATAACACCCTTCAAAAAGAAGTCAACATCCCACCAACAAACCACTGTGTATGCCGACTAGGGTGTATGTCATAAGATAACTTTGAATAAAAAGTTTTAAAATGCCTATCATATTCTCTCACGCTCTCATATAAGCCCTGTTTAATTTCCTTAAGTGTGTTGATGCTTTTCTGCTCAAACTCAAAAATATGGAACTCTAATAGAATCGTAGAGCACAAGGAATTATAATCCACCACATTTTGATGCAGTCATACTTCTTGTACTAGCTATGCACGTGCCCTCAAGAATAGTATTAAATTGACTTAATTTTCTATCCGAGGCTATGAGTCCTTTAACGCGGCATAAAAACTCACACTTGTGCCCATACTCAAGCATCTTCAATACCCCTATATTTTGGTAAGTGAAGATAAATTTCGTAATATACCGATGTGGATGATGAGGGTGCAAACTTTGTCCACCAAATACAAAACCAAAACCCCTCTAGTATTTCCTCCACCACTAGAACCACCTGATCCACTTGATCTTGATCCTCCTGATCCACCTCTTGTAGTAGGTAATGGATAGTGGATGTACTTCCTTATGTCCCAAACACAAGTGCTAAACCGAACTCCTACAGGTCTACAAATTTTTAGTACTTCCGCATGTATTTCCAATGTTATACGCGTGTACACTCTGTCATGATGACGTGCCACAAAATATTCCTCCAATCTATCCCACAAACAAATATGATGTCGTCTGTACTACCATAGGTGTATGTGTTATGTGATGAACTTATGTATTCAAAGGAAAATTATATCAACCTAAAGCTACTATATTACCTACACTCACCTGATTATCAATGATCATTTATGGAACTGAAACACCAAGTGCAAGGGCTAGGTCGCTAGGTGGGATTATATGCACACCCACGGTTCTTACTCTTTCCTCCTTTGACACGCTCTCATTAGAAGCCAAAGGGGATTATCTAATGCACTTACCTAACTGGGGGAGATCCTGATGCTCCAACTCCACAACTTCCCCACGAGCTTTAAATCATTTGTGAGACATCATCCTCATAAACTCAGTAGACTCCTTAATTTTTCGTAATTCACTAATTCGCTCTCTCATGATTCATTATAATTAAGCCACCTTTCTTCTCTCTACCTTTTTACTGTAAGGTACACCATATTTCACCAGACCATCTCCTATCTCTGTGTGTGGTGGTATGTTTAGCTAGCCAAATGAAGGAGTTCTAAACTCAGCACCACCATCAAGATCTTAATTTCCAAAGAAATATCGTGGATGTAAGATCCTCTGAGATCGCATGAAAATTCAAACTTAGCAACTTCCAGACAAGAATATGTAGAATCAACATATTCCAAAGTATAAATATGCACAACACCATCCAATCAATGATCTCAGTAACATTCATCCAAGGTTCATTTGCATCAAACAAATTCTGGTAATCTTCCTACGTCCAAACCCTTGGTCTGTAACTCCAATTTTTCTTTGATACATATGTTGAAAACCACTCATAAAATTATATAGGAAAATAAATGAAAAACGTCTCATATAGCTCATGATGCAAACTATCTTCCACCCACTTGCACACATTGAAATCAGGTCCAGAACCATATCTTCTTGAAAATTGATCTTATCCTTCATATACCCAATTTTCAATGGCTATGATTCAATTGATATTCCATCATCATGCAACATCATGGAAAACAGTTTGAAAAGAGGTCCCGAAAATGGAACCAAAATGTAGTCTTATTTTCCCACTCAATTTCCTAGGTGTGCTAACACTTCATCCAGAGAGATTTGGATGCTCACCCAAAGCACCAAAGCTACCAAGTCCCTCTTTTGTATTGTCTTGTCAAGATGTTAGTATGCATAACAATACTAACCATAATCAAAGTGTATATTCCATATTAATAATCAAAACCATGAGCTCAAATTAGAAACACACATAATAAGAAAGAATACTAGATCATATCATAATTAATATCGGATTCACCATACAAGTACCATGAACACTAACATAAACAACTAATATTTATCTGCAAGGATCCATTTATTAGTTCATCACAAAATAGTAGTTGAATACATCACAATACTCTCATAGAATCATGCACGCAAATTCATACCAACAACATATCTCTATTACAACTCAAAACTATCTCAAAACAAGAAGAATACTACATACTTATAGGGGTGAGGAATTTCCCTTCACCACCCATGCATTCTCAAAATAGGCTGCATGCTTAGAATAGCCATGCGCCAACAATTGCATGCTTCTACATGGTGGCTAATAATAGATTAATCTATAATTGAACTCTATATTAATCCTATTATTATCAAAAACTATGCATGTCTCTTGGTCTTCCACTTTTTCCCAAAATATCTCTTTCTTGGCCATGAAGTCTTCATGTTTTTATCTTTGCTTGAACTGCACTCCAACTAATTTTCCTATTTTTATCCCATGCTATGCAAAAATGGCTAAGTCTTGAGTGCTCAGGCATGAGACTTCGGGGTTTGATTCTACTAACTACTTGAACCTATTCACGTGCCCATTTCTTCTGTGCTACTAACACATGTGCCTATTATACTTAGTCATTTTTTTATAATTCCAACAAGATACCTAAGGTGTATGGTGAGTTTTATGTCAGTTCTAAGAGGTTTTGTGGTGTTTCAAGGTCCTTGGGAAGAAAATAGGTAAGTATTAATCTATAGAGAGTTTCAGATCTATTTGGGATAGATGGTGAGTTTGAGAAGTTAGAGGATGTTTTCATAATGCTTCATGACAAGTTTCAGGTCAAAGTGTTGAATAATTTTGAAGATATGCAAGTTTTGGTGAAACCAGGTAAGTTGCAGAGATGTTTTTGAAGAAAATGTGGACATCTGATGCTCATTGTGAAATGTATGATTCACATGTGGATATAATATATTTGGAATAAATTACTAGGTTAATTATGAAGGTTTCACAAAAACAATGAGGTGGTTTGATCGTCATGTTTTTATGAATGATCGTTAAGAAGGTAAGTTGGTTTGAAACCCTAGCTAAGAGAAACTTGGAGAAAAGTGAGTATAAATAGTCTGTTTTGATTCCTTTTTCCAAAGTTATGATTGGATGTTTTAGAGGACTCTTCCGAATTTCTATAAAGGTGCATTAGTACATGTGACAATATGTGGGCCCCACCTAAAATTGCTAATTTCTAGAGAAGTCCAATTTGTGAAGAAGTTCTCCAAAGAAGTTACAAAATAAATTGACTTTGATTTTATCCCCGAGTTTTTCTAGATGTTAATGAAGGTTTCAGGTCATGGTTGAGGTGAAAAAGTGCAAAGTATAACCTATTAATGAACACTTTTTTTTTTGGTACTTTGGAGCAGTTTGTGGTAAAATTGACATTGTAGGAGCTACATGAGGAATTATGAAACCATTAAAGTTTTGTTGTGATTTTTTTTTTTCATATGGATTTCCAATGGTATATAAAACTTTTGTTTTTGATATGGCAGGCATAAGTTATGACCTATTCTTTGAAGGTTAAATTTGGAGGTTACTTGTTCTAGCAAGGTGCTAAGGGGATTCATGAGGTAAAGTGATGGTTATGAGTTATTCATGATTGGTGAAGGTTTATGAGTGGTTATAAATATTTTCTAAGGTTTTTCCATGATTTGGTTAATCTTGGAAGTGGTTTTTGTGGTGATGGAGCAAGTTGAGCTCACAATCAATTCTTGAGTTCTAGAAGGCTTAAGAAGCAATTTGTAGAGATTGGATTGGTTGAAGGCATTCCAATTAGATTTGGAATGATTTATAATATGTTATGGAAAGAGGATCAATATTTATTTCCATTTATGAATGTTTTTTTCTTGGTGATGATATTTTATGGGTCTTTCATGTCATTTTGTGAAGAAGAAGGAATGTTGATTTTCAAGACAGGTTTGCTCAGGCTGAAAGATTGAGTTGGTTGAGGTATGAAATGGATTGGTTTATGATTTATATAACCTAGAAAGTTAATAAGGATGATTTTTTTCATATTTAAGGACTTCTTAGGTCTTTAAAGTGATAGAAAGGGTGCAAACTAGTTGAGTTTGTGAAACTGGTTTCTAGGTAACATGATTTAGAGAAGAGGAAATTTATTGTGGTTTGCACGTATGAATGTTTCAATATGTATGACATTAATGGATTTTTATAAATGTACTGAGGTTTCCATAAAGTGGTTACATTCCATATTTTATTTGATTTGGAGTGGTCTAGATGCCCAAAGGTGAAGACAAGGTGTTGGAAGAAGTTGTTTGTTGAATGATATGAGCCTTTTGGCTTATGTTACAAATTATTTTTTCGTACAAGAAAATGTGTGAAATTTTATGATTATTATATGTAATATTACAAATGTGTGATTAATTTTGGATCTTGTATAATCATGGTTTTGGAATATGTGGTTTAATCTCATTCTAGTGATGGGATTTTGAGCTTGTTTGGTTTAAATTGAGTGGTTTTGGGAATGAACGACCTATATGGGTAATATGTGACCATTTTTATGAATTTAATTGGATTTAATTAAGTTTTATTGGTCTTTAAAAATGTTTAGGACAGAAACATCTTATGTTTTAAGGAATAAAATCATATGAAAGTAATGTTTTGGGTTCAATTTTGAACTAGTGCTCTTAGAGGGAAAAGTGTGACCCATGTAGAAGTGAATAACAGGTATAAAGGCATGTTTTTAGATCTGATCAGATGTGTTACAAGTTGAATACTTATTGAGAACATTTGTGCAATTTTTTAAAGGCAATACAAGTGCAAAAATACCTTGAGAGAGTGACTTGAAGAAGGTGTGTTTGAATAAAGGTTTGAAGGAGTTTGGAGATGAAATTTGGGATCACTATCACCTGTCGTATCATAGATTTTTTATTTTTCAATATTCATCAAAATATATTTTGATAAGTCATTTTCATGAAAGTCTCTTGTTGTGCGTAATATCAATAAGGGTTTAGGGGTTGATGCTCCTTGTAGGGTTGGTGATATATTAAACTAGGGATCGGTGCTCCTTGTGAAGTTAGTGATTCAATAAATATCTTTTATTTTTTTAATATAAGTAGAGTTTCAGTGGGTTTTCTTCCCCATAATGGTTTCCCACTTATATTTTGTGTCTATGTGCTTCTTCTCATGTGTTATGGTTGTTTGAATGTATTTTTCACACTTAATAAGCTCTCACTGAATGTATGTGAATGAATGGATTGTAAAATTAATGGAAAATCAAATAAATAATTTGTAGGATTTATGCACTCCCAAGTCCATTGTGCTTACAAAAATTGGTATCAGAGTATGTCCTTGTGAAGCAAGTTTTGAAACTTGAAGGAGATCCATTGAAGCACAAGAAATAGGCATGTCTTTAGATGTTGAAGAAAAATTAAGGAGGATGAATGAAGTAGCAAAGAAATTTATTGATTGCTTACAAGATCAGATCAAGGATATGGAGATAGATCATGATCAATCCATCAAGGGTTTGAAATATCAAGTGGAAAGTATGTTTAAATCCCTAAAGGATAAAGAAAACACTTGTTCTAGGTATGAGGAAAAATTGAAAGCCCTAGAATCAGATTTGGAGAATGCATATAATAGGTTGAGGATGTATGAGAGACTTGAGAAGAGATCTAAAGCTCTTGATGGGATTTTAGAAAGCCAAAAATCTACAAATGATAAAACATGCCTAGGGTTTAATGGAAAGCATGTGAAGAATGATGATGTTGTTGGACCAAGTACTAAATCATATGAGAAAGTAACTAAGAAGGCTGATTTGAGAAGGTATAACCTTGTTAGAAAACCTAATTCTATGAGGTATGGTTATTCATTCAATGGATATTGCTTTGTTTGTCATGATTTTGGTCATAGAGCTAGAGATTGCAAAAGAAGGACTCTGAAGAATGAGGTAAGTGTTTTCAAGGGTGAATGATTTTGGACATAAGGCCAAGGATTGTGGATGGAATCTAAATGTTTATGATCGAAGAAGAAAGATAAAAGTTGTGGTGTGTAATAAATGCCACAAGTAAGGGCATATTGAAATATTTGTAAACAAATAGGATCTTCAAGGTACACTAAGCTAAAAGTGGAAATTTTTTCAAGAAGAAGACTATTATGAATGAGTCCAAGGATGTTATGTCAATCCTAAGGGTAAGAATATGGTTGTTCAAGTAAGAGAAGTTAAGAGATCAGATTCTCATTCTAAAATGCAGCCTAATCCAATGAAGTTTGTCAAAAAGGTCTTAGTGGCTTCAAGATGGGAGACAAGTTCAGTTAAGGAAGTAAATTTTCCTTAGTTTAAGGACATAGATCTAAAGAATAACATTCGTTCCTAAATGCAATCCATTCACTAGTTCATGAAAAGTTGAAGGAGCTAGGTGTTTGTAACACTTCAAGTGTGACAAGGTGTGTTAAGTGATCTCTTCATGAGTTTTTGAGTCATTATTGTTGATAGGTGTCTGAGTTTGTTATGTCTTCTTTATCTCTAAAGGTGTGTCAAGAGTCTTGTTAAGTTTTCAAAGATCATATTAGTTAAGATTTTTTTGTGTATGGTAGAACTGTTAGTTTAAGTGTGTCAATGTTTAATGGTTATGAGGAAATGTAAAAGGTCTTGAAAATGTAAGTCTTGATATGAGAATCAAGTTCTATGGCCTTCATGAAGTCTGTCATGCTTAAGTTGTGAAAGCATGTATCTTAAGGGTTGAATGTGAAATATCCATGTGATTATCTAGGTTTTGAATTTAGTCAAAAGGGAATTTTTTAAGTGGAATCATAATTTGAAGCTATTCACGGTTCTATTATGCCTCAGGAAGATGGTTTAGGTCTGTAAAAATATTAGAAGGATTGGTTAAGGGATATAGGAGTACGAGATGTCAAAGTTGATGTCTATGAGGTCTTGTTTGGTACTTAAAGGAGATGTTACAATCCACATCCATGTTGTCCATTTAAAAGTCTTCTATTATGTGCTAGGTCTATGATTAGGTCTAGATAGGATGTTTGAACTTGTGAGAGTAAGATATGTAGTGATCTGTATAGTTTGAGTTTTTGGGATGTGTTGGTCTATATCTTGAAGATTTGAATTATAGATGAGGATGTATTAAGCCAAGATATAAGTCCCGTGTTTGTAAAATCCTCAAAGCAAGTCGAGGTGTCTAAAGGGCACAACAAGTTGAATCTAGGTCAATAGAAATATTTGATGCTTCCTTGTGTCAAATAAGGTGTGAGAAGAAATTAGTTTCTCAGTATATTAGTTGGGATATTATCATAGGTATGACTATCATAATAAGTGGTATATGATCAAGGTTGAAAGATATTTCAAGGTAATATTGTAGGGTTACAAGGATCAAGAGATTCAAGTCAAAGTTTGAGAAGAATCAATGATTCCAAGAGTGTCATGATTTTACCATGGACATGGTCTACTATATTTTGAAAGGTATGAGAGATTTCATGCTCTCTAAATCTTTAAAATATGGTCTCAGTGCTCTCCTTAAAGAGTTTTTTTGTAATGTTTCTCAATCTAAGTCGGATGTGAAGTTTTAAGTAATGAGATAAGATAAAGTGCAAAAAGTGTAAAAGACCACTTCATAACATTGTGAAATGTTGAAAAGTATGAAAGGGAAGTATGCACCAATGAAAGGTGCTTGTTGAGGAATATGAAAATAAGTTGATAAAGTGAGTCAAAATTTTAATGTCTCAAGATGGTGATGATATTAGTACTGAGTCAATTTTTCATGACCAAGATGTTATTTTTCATCAATCTCAAGTGTTAGCATTTTCATCATGAAATTTCTCAAGTGATCATAGGATTTTGTGAGTATCAAAAGTTACAAGTAACACCATTGCCATTCATTTGGTCTGAATGATGAAAAGGTTATTGTGATCAATATGATTCATGTCAAGTTATTAAAGATATTGTTCTATGTTAATAGATGGTCATGGTGAGTGTAAATGGGTGTGACATTTTCCAAGGGTTAGATTTCATAGTGTTATGATGATCATGTTTCATGTACAACTATCAAGCTTATAAAATTCTCGTGTGTGAAGCGTCACGTCTAAGTGAAGATAAAATATGCAAGCAAGTAGTCTATCTCAAAAGAATTAAAAGACCGGGCATAATGTTCTCATTGACAAAAGTAAAATGAATGTGAAGATGGTTCATTATCATTTAGAACCTGAGATAGAGCTTTTCATATCAAATACAAGGGATAAAGATGATGAGATACAAGTTGGAAAGATGTTATAGTGACAGGGGGAGTTAGATGACCATGTAAAAGGTCAAGTATGTGTTTATTGAGCTCTTGAAGGCATTTTCATTCACTATGGAGTCTAATATTACCTTGAAATTCTAGGTGTTATCTGTTCTTTAAGGGACTTGTAGTAGTTTATGAGGATGTATTAGGAGGATAGAGGACTGTGGATATTGTAATTACAACAATTTGAGAATGGGAAAATTGTCCTTGAAGGACTATGAAGTTGACATTCTATTAAGGGTGTCTAGTTGAAAGAGAGTCAAAGGTTGTTAGAGTATCATATGATGTATTTTAATCATAATAGTAGAGCTACAAGGTTCTTATTGCTTCTAGAGGTAGGATAGAGATGTGCTCTCAATAAATAAGGCAATTTTATTCATGGAAGGTTATTGACAAGGTATGTAAGCTTCTTGTTTATGAAAATAATCTCAGTACTAACTAGTATATCTAAGCTTCAAGAAGTAAAGGGACAACTTGTACCTTGTATACTATTATATCATTCTTGATGAAGTCTCTTATGGTAAATAAAAATATGTTTACAAGGTCAATACTTTAACAACAAAGATCATGAAGTCTCAAAATTTATAGTTTTTTGTTCACTCTTGAATGATACAGTGACTATGTGAAAGAAGAAAAAGTGTAGGGTACAATTGACCGAATGGGTTGAAGTTAGAGGTCTGATTTGAAATATTTAAAGAAGAGTTTGTACATGTCCATCAATGGTATGAAAATGTATTGCTACATGATATCAAGGTTTGTTGAAGTAATGAATGCTTGAGAATGAGAAATAAAGGTCTATGTGAAGGTGAGAAAGAAGCAATGTACATGTTCAATGTAGTCCATAAACTCGATAAGTACATATAATCTTCTATAAGATCTAATTTTGAGAAAGCTGATTGGGTTGAGGTCTCAGAGGAACTGTGAATAAGGGAAAAGTATTAGTCCCAAGAAAGTCTAGCGAGGTAAGAGGAGATAATTTTTTGACCTCAATAGAGGTAAGAAAGATGACAAGATGGCCTAATTTGGAAAAAAATTGTTGATTGTGGACTAGTAGATGTCAAAGGTGAGAAATATTTTGTTTCAGATAGTTATACATGCATAAAAAGAAGAAAAAGATGACTGGGAAACTATTTTAGGAAAGTGAAGAATTGGTTAAGGTATTTATAGTCACAAAATCATGCACTTTAGAGATTATTTTTCCCGTTTCATACTACTATTTAGAAGGTTCTTGAGTGAATAAAGTACTAATTAACCCCATCTTTTAGCCATCTTCTCTTATTTTATTTCGTCATTCCCAAATTTTTCCATCTATATGCCCAATATGTTTCAAGAACTTCCCATTATTTTAGCCTAAAATGGGGTGCCCAGATTAATCTTGGGTGCCCATGGGCACCCAAGTTTTTTTAATATCTTCGTCACTTTTTGTGATATTTCTATCCATTTTAGACTTATCTTTTTATTGTCGACCATTTCAGGTTAATTACAAAATTATATCAAGATAACCCTATAAATATAAAGTTATGAGACCATAATGAGGGACCTAACACTATTCATTAATATCATCCATCTAGAGTTGCATCCATCTATTGCATTGGAGATCACTTGCATACACATAGCTCCATCAACAAAGCATAAGGATAGGGCATCTGGATCTCACTTCATAGGGGTAGATATTCTATTCTATTCCATGTATGCATACTATTAAATTTTCTACATCTAGTTATTGCTCGCTACTTCATAAAACGTGGTCGACACAAGAGCACATAGGGAACATTATGCACACAATCACAAAACTACATTTAGGTCTGAAATGAAGTACAACACTTAGTTAGTAAGACCACTATTATGGTAGCTGATGTCAGTCTGATTCATTCATTGGAATTTTTATTTTTTAGGGATTGATGCTTGTCTGGGATTTTGTAGGTCTTTCTATTCATCTTGGATCATTGACAACATCTGTTACAGGACAACAAATCTGATGCGACATACAAGGAGGGTTTTGAACCACATCTCACCTTGTGAGATTCATTTTTAGAGCTTTTATGTAGACTGGGGGCACCCAATTTGCAAACCGAGTGACCATAGGAGCCCCGTCCCTTTCTAGGTGCTCCAGTCTAGGGAATCAATATAGCTCCATCCTTTTTGGAGCTTCGCATTACTATCATTGCTACTTCCATATTTTCTATTCACCTCTTTGACACAGTCCCACGAGCATCTATTATTCAGCCGAGTTCTTTCCTCTTCTCTCTTGTAGATTAGGTTTAACATTTCCTTTTGAATAGGTATTTATCTCATTTACATACTTCTTTATTGCATTTATTTAGTGTATTTACATGTCATTCTAGATTAGATTAACTATCCCTGTATCTTATTTTAGTTAATAATTTTGGTGAACCCAACATATTTCATGCTTAGGATCCTCATATTTCTTCTATCATGGGTCGTAAAGTTCCTCAAGTTTCTTTATTTGATTTAATTAAGTGATATCCCAATTGGTAGGCTATTTTGTAAAAATATCTAGACACCATGTATCTGGATGACGATATGCCACTGCACGAAATAAGTCCTATATTCGATCATTTATCTAACAATCCTAGTGATCCTCCATCTAATCAACCCTTATTAGACTCACTCCAAATTCTACATGCTTTATTTGAAGATAAATTTAAGGTCATAAAATCCACGATTATATCTCTCAAATCTGAAATTCAACAACTTAAGGATCCTTCTCAAATGCATGTTTGTGCTCCTTTTACATATTATATGCAATCTATGTCCACTACATGTCATCTAGCTAAACCTAAAGACATTCCATTGCCCGAGTATCTCATATTTGAGCATAATACTATGCCACATGACATTCTTATTCAACTCCTTAGTCATTAGTTGATCACTCTACCACCTACTCATTACTATTCTCCTTATCGGTTAGAAAAATATCAAGGTCGTCCATATTGTAATTATCATCGAATCAATGGACATAATGAAAATGATTGCCACACTTTTCCATGAATAATCAAACATCTTGAGTGTTAGGTTTTATCTCATTCAATGCAAAACATTCTGTTGCATGCCCATCAACAACTGCCCCACCATACTCTACGACTACTAGTGAGCCTCCTTCTAATATTTCTAAGGAAGTTATAGATGATTCCCTTATTCATTACATGCTTGATATTAAAAATCACTCACATGTGCATATTGATTCCTCTCCTAGTAAAAAAATACCATATTTCCATCACATGGTTCTCCTATTTCTGATATTGCCTCTTGTCCACTAAATGTGCATCACACCACTGTTTCTCATGTGCCTTCTTCAAAAATACAAGAACCTCTTAAGAAACCACCTATACCGACCGATATAGCACTTATTCCTCCCAACACATCTAAAACACTACCAATTATAGGTTCACCACTACCTCTCAAAATCAATCACCCTTCTCCTTCGGTAGTGTCATCAATACCACCAAAGCTGCCACCATTCAAGCTTTCTCTCCATCCTACTCCACTTCGTTTTCTAATAATTTTTTTAAAGAAAATACCCCTCCACTCAACTTTTCTACAACATTACCACCCCATTTTCCTATCACTTTTGTTAAGAAAACTACTCCTTATGTGGATCCACTTAGTGTATTTTGACTAGACTTCCATCACTTACATACTTGGGGGCATAATATTTACACTCCCCCACATTCTAGCATATTTACATAGTACTACATCACACTCTTAGAACTTACGCATACCTCATCTTAGCATCATCTCATCTTGCATAGTCATACATACGTTATAGAATCACCATTTATTGATGACACACTCTTGTGCTTTGGTTCACATTTGACTATTGAGGGTTTACTACACATGAACCTCATACACTTTGCACTATACGCATTACAAATTACATTTTATCACACATCTCACATCCTACATCATACATTCTACAACACTTTGATCATTGCATAATTATACATCATACTAGTATTTATTGTACACTTCTATTATCTACGACACTCACATTACATCCTATTCATCTTACATATTACATAGTGCACATTTGGTCTCTCTACACATATTGCATTACATAATATACATTACATATCACACATCCTACACATCATATGGTCATCTATTATTATCACACATACTACATTGTCTTCTATGTGCTGCACTCACTACCCTATGACACACTTTATTTCCTCGGTCCATACTCGATTGCCAAGGGTTTACAAATAAAATGGACCGTACACTCATCACACATTTACTATCTGATCTTTCCTTGGTTAGTGACATATAATTTAGGCTAAATTGTCACATATTCTATCATTTTGTAGTGGTATTGATGTAGCCTATAATATTCTCGTGAAAAACCCAGTCGCACTAACACATCACTCGGCTGAGTGAGCGCTCACCGAAGTGTGTAAAGGTACCAAGACCCTCTGTAGAGTTTCTTGTGAAATATGTTAGTGTGATGGTGATAAAACATATTCAGATCCATAATTAAACATAAACATTCCACAATGCATAATCCAGATTTAGATATTAGAGAATCATGAATTAAACAATAACTATAATAAGATTAACCATACATGAACCAGATTCAATTATGTTTAACACCGTTATCCAACCAATATTATACATTGCATTAAACATTGTGAATCACATAAAATTATTACATTATAAGGTATATCCATAAGTTATGTGCGCATAAGATCCAACAACATAACTCTACAATATTTCACACACCTATGTCCTAAAATACATAGTTCACTACATATTTATAGAGGCGGGGACTTTACCTTCACCACCTATGCACTTCTCAAAATAGGTTGTATGATGATAATAGCCATGCACCTTTACAATAACATGCATACATGCAAGTTTTCTAATAAGAGATGTCCTATAGTTAACTGGAAGAAGCAATCCTATTATTAGCTCAAACCATATATGGTTCTTATCAGCCACTCGTTCAAAAAATATCATTATGTGTAGTGTAAGTATTCATCCCCATGTGTGCTCCCCATGCTATCTCTAAAAATATCCCTTATCCATATAAATGGCTAAGTCCTGAGCCAAACTATTTTGGTGCACGTTTCCTTTCCTATCTTCCCGTGCATTCAAATACGTCTTGTTCCCTCATGTGCATATTTTGTGTGCCTTCTCCTTAGAACAATATTTTTTCTACCCAACATTACCCCACACTAAAGTAGATTTCTATCCCAAAAATGGGAATTATTTATGATGTTTCCAAATAATAAAGAATAAGTGATGAAAGAATTAAAGAATCACTATACAAAAGAATGAACCTTCACTCTACAGCACCCTCTTCTTCAACTGGGAGGATCAACTTTGGATACTTAGTTTTGATTTCAGCTTCCAATGTCTACCAATCACTCAAGTGTGGTCCTTTTTTCTCTGGACTATCTGTGGTTATGGCATCTAGTTTGTCCTAAGTGATCTTTTCTTTCTCATTCTATAGCACTCAGACAACATTGAAAATACCTTCGACATCATTCCTTCCAAAAGATCCATCTTATGTGTTATAATTTTCCCAATCTCATATATCCTCTCCTTATGTGGATCCTGGGCTCTGGGAAGGTCTTCGCGCTTTTGTTTCACTAGTTCCAATCTATCTGTGTGCCCTAATGTCTCATCTTTCATTGCTGCCAGAACTTCATTATCTTCTACAAGAGTTATGGTCCTTATTACTGCTTCTGGTGCCACACACAAATTGAGAGCTTGGTCTGCTTTCTTCAGCTCATCCTTCAAGGTCTGGAGAAATGCCTCGTAAGTTGAAATTTTTCTGATCATAGAGGCCCTTTCTCTCTCTGCTTCTTGTTCAACATATTTTGGTGTGGGAATTTGAATTGGTCGTCTTCTAACACCAAATCAACCAAAGTGTGCACATAATGCATAGCAGAAGGAAAATTTTTAGGTACCTTAGGTTCTAGATGAGGCCTTGCTTTCAGAATGTGATCACCAATATCCTCAACCATGCCAATGAAAGCCTCATTATTTTCCCGTTCTCGTTCCTTCTCTTCTTTTAGGTGTGTTATCTCTGTAGTTTTATCCTTGTTATCTTCCATCAACACTCGAATGGTGGTGGCATTATCAACATTTCTCTATGCCACCTCAGCATATACCTTGACCAAGGTGCTTATTGACCTTCTCATCAGACATTAGAGTAGGCTTTATCATCATGTGCCTACTTTGGGGTGCCTTCTTCACTCTTTGTAAGACACAAGACTCCTTGCACACGTAAAAATATGCTTCGTCCAGATGAGTCTGCATGGACCAGGATAACTACTTCCTTGTGCGTGTAGTGGACATATCTGGATCCATTAGCTCTCACCCATATAAATCCTTAAGGCCCAAAGTACTCTGAAATTGGGCACAAACAATTTTTCTTGTGTCCTCAACATATCCCATAATAGGGACAACATACTTTTCACTTGTTCTTTCTCTTTTTATTCTTGGCCCTTCTAACTCCTGGCACCAAGGTCTAAAGTTGGCCCTTCACCTACTTGGAGTTTCAATGAGTGCACTAGGTTGCTCTTACACATTTTCTTCTGCTTCTTTCACCCATTCCTCTTCATCTCTCATTTCTTCATCCCGAGGTTCCTCCACATATTAAGGATGTACTGGGTACTAAGCACACTCTCTTCAAACTCCACCTCCTTGTTAAGCTACAAATTTCCTCTTTTATTTTTATCCAAAGTGCTTATTTTTGAGGGGAGATTTGAGGTGACCTTCGTAAAGGTTGTGATGTTCCTATGCCTTGGGTCCTAGTTCTTCTAAACACCTTCTTAAACTAGTGCTCCTCCTGGACTGTATCTATGTTCAATTCTTCCTTTCCTCCTTGCTCATGTGGGGGAGTATCTGCACGCTTACTCTCCAATTTATCTGTGGGCTTCCTCCAGCCTCTATGGTCCAAGCCTCCACTATCATCGTGTTCTTATTCTTCATCTATCTCTATGGTCAAGGAAAGCTTTGGAGCTACCACATTTTCAACTGTGTGTTTACCCTTAGGCATCCCTAATAGTATGAACTCATTCTCCACATACTTGTTATTTTCCAACCTAGGTTTAAGATGGAAATAGAAAAGTGTGGCTCCACTGTCCGCAATAGCCAAAATTACTGGCTTCATGTGTAGAACATTAGAATTAAGCCTCTCAATATAGGCAGACCAACCTAAATAAAAATAAGTTGTTTTGAGAGTATGGTAGTCAAAATCTACTTTGTCCACATTAAAGCTCAACCGATGTGCATTAGTAAACCTATCTACTGAGGCATGGAAATAGTGCATTGTGAAGGTGTATGGAAATTTACACTAGGGAATCTATGTCCCATCCTTCACTACAAAACGCACCATGCAAAAATGTAGGTACACTGCAAATTGAACTGCTTTACCTACTCCTGATGGAAGCTCCTTAGGAACACATCATTCCTCCTCAAATGTTGTGCGCAGTTGATTATACCATAGTTCTTCCCTTTGTTTGAATGGGCCACTCATTGTTCCTTCACACAAGTACTTCTCAAACCTCTCAAATGAGGAATTTTTCTCCATGGGGTATTCCCAAATTTTGTTCTTTGGCCCATTGGGCACTCCAATTTCTACAAACACAAGAGATAAGAGGATAGCACCAAAACTTATCTTTTCACATGTGCACGCTTCCTTAGTAATTATTTCTGCTATGTAGCCTACTAGATTGTAGACTTATCCTTGTGACATATTCTTGGAAACATGTAGCCACATGGTGTTTACCTACGACCATCTCTCTTGATCATTCAGTTTAGTGAGCAGATGCATAGTTTCTGTACCACCTGGGTGCTTCATTATTTTGTAGATGTCTATTATGCATGCAGACTTCAAGTATCCCAACTCCTTACTTGTGGCTATAACAACTACCTTATTAGTTAGATCACTACTAATTTCTGTCCCTGTGCCCTTTAGTCCTGTCAATGTGGCAATCAAAGGCACGGTGATCCTTACCCATCATCCAAAAAAATAGAAGAATTCCTCATGGACTCTTCTCATAAGCCATTTGTATAAAATTTCTGGTTTTCCAAAATATGGGAGTTCATACAGGTGATATACTCCTACCTTCTTGAGCAACTTCTCCCCAACATCATCATATACTTGACATGTCATCCACCGTGCACTTGTTGGTCTTATTATTCAACAAAGCATTTAACTCTCTCTTATTATCGGTGGTGCGGTGGTTGTAATCACATACTTTAGATCTGCGGATATGGAAATCCCAATCCCAATTGAATATCAATCCTTATGGATATTGCATCTCTAAAAATTTCTCTCGGGAGAATATTCGACCTTGACCTCCACCTTTTTCTTCCCCTTCGTACCTATTACAGGTGCTTTCTTCGGTTCCATGGTAAAAATCTCACCTTTTCTTCTCTCATGAGTAAGCCCTTGTGTCCTAGCTCGAAACCCCTTTCCCAAGCTTGAAACCCCATGCTCTAGCTCAAAAATATGAGCCCTAACTCCTTCTCAATGCTTCTACTTCACTTAAACCCTTCTCCAATGGGGATATAAGCCACTTCTGTGCACAAATCTACTCTCCACACCTGGTTTTGCAACTCTCCACACCTCAACATGTTTCACTTGGCTCGGTCGTAACTAGCTCACTCAAATACTTGTGATTACAAAGGTAAAAATAAACCCACATCATGTCCTTATATAGATTTTTGAAAAGTTATTGCATTTATTGCTCCTTCACCTACCACTAATCCTCTCATTAATTGACCATTTTCCCAACTTCTGCGTGGTACACCTTTACACCCCAGCTATAACATTCTAGCACACCTTTCTACCTTCTAGATGCAAACCTCCTTTTGCGTGCTCCCATGCGCCGAAGTACCTCGCCAATGCACCTTCCCCTGGTAGTTTCCACACACTGCAGCTTACCTCGCATTATATTGTTCATTCATTTATTTCCAACTATGGTCTTCTCTAGGATCAATATTCTTTCTAGCAGCTCCTTTCCATTCTTGAATAACACCTGTAATAGTATGTTCTCATGTGTTCCCTTTGTTGAATAATAACCACCACCCCACACCAATTGTATGTGCAGTCCTCTACACATAAAAATACTTTAGATTGTAATTAGCTTCCAGCGCGCAAACACACTTATTACACAAAACACCAAAATAAATTGAAAAAACACAACAATGAAGAAGGAAATACATTAAAAGAAATACATAAAGGGAAATATATACTAAATGGAAATATTGCATTATTACAAACACCAAGAATAATTATTTATAGTAGGGCTTCAACCTACTCTTGTTGAACTAACCAGGTAACAGTGTTCCATCAAGCACATCTAACTGACAAACATCTGATTCAAAGATGTGAGTGATAACATATGGTCTAAACCAATGCACATTAAGTTTTCTTGGATGGCACAAAAACTTTGAATCATAAAGAAGTACCATCTGTCCAACTTCAAGCTTCTTGCCCCTGATGTGTTTGTCATACCATGCCTTCTACCTAGCCTTTTGCTTCTTTTGACTCCAACGTGCTACGACATGCCTCTCATCACAATTTATTAACTTGTCAATTATTTTTTTCTAATTCTTTCTCATCGAGATAGACCTCGCATGCATGTAATATGCAAAAAGGTAACATGAATTCCATGGGAAGAACTAATTTTGTGCCAAACACCAACTGAAAGGGTGTAGCCTTATTCAACCTCTTGTAGGTTGTTCTATACACCCAAAGTACATCGAAACTTTATCATCCCAATATTTCCTTCAAAATCACAATTTTTTGTCAAGGTCTAGATCAATATCTTGTTGAAAGCCTCAACAATCCTATTTTCTTAAGGGTGATAAGGTGTAGTCTTATGGTGCCCAACCATAAACTCATCCAACAATATCTACATTGTCTCAATAAAAAAGTGTGTTCCCCATAACTTGTCAAAATCAACGGACACCCATACCTAGTAAGAATATTTTCCCATAAGAACCTTACCATTGTAAATCCGCTATAAAAACCTTTGTAAGTGTTGCTTCGCCCACCTTGTAAGATAATCTTTACAAGTGATGATGTAGCATGATCTAGTTCTATACGCAACTAGGGAAATAAGACCCACAAAGTCTATTGCCCATTTTTGAAATGGCTCTGCACTAGGTATAGGCCTCAAAGGCATTTCATCTCTTTTCCTAGGTTTTCCTAGGTTTTCTAAGGTGTTAAGAGTGATCACACGCCTTACAATACTCTTTACAATCCTGATACATGGTCTCCCACCATAATCTGGTGAGTAGAATCTTGTGTGCAGAGTAGCGTCACCTACATAATTCCCACATGCAATACCACCATGAGCTTCCTATATGATATCCATGCACTCATGTTCCAAGACACTTGTATAAGTCACCATTGATCAACATGAAAGGTGCGGTGTGAATTGCAAGATGCTTCTTCTCTAAGGATTTCATTCATTCCTAGGCGTAATACCCGTGTGCGTAAAAAGACAAAAATCTCCTCCAATTCTAAAGGCGCGTGATGTAACTTTGTATAAATATACATCTGGAATTTTACCTTTAATTTTCTACATGTCCTCCCCTGATTGAAGCTTTGATAAGTGGTCTAGGCCATAATTAATTTTACCTGGTTTTACCATGACTATAAAGTTAAATTCTTAAAATAGGAGCACTCATCGACATATGCACCCCTATAAAATGATCTTATTTACCAAGTATTTTAACACCATGTGATTTGTATAAAATACAAAAGGTTTTGCTAGCAAATACTATCTAAGCTTATGTAGCACGTAGGTCATTGGCAAGCCTCACACTCTGTAGTTGTATAATTCTATTTTGAAGGAGTCAACTTTATACTAGCAACGTAGATAAGATTATCTATAATAACTTCTCACAGATGAGATAACATTGTGCCAATGGTTGTGCCAGAGGCATCCACATGTACATGAAATGGTTGGTTCCATGAGGGAAAATACAAAATAGGTGTTGTAGTAAGTCTCTCCTTCAATGCCTCAAATGCATGTTATTGCGGTTCTCTCCAATAGAATTTCCATTTTCCTTTGAGTAACTCTTCCAAGGCTGCAAAATCCTTTGCATATCCTTTGATGAATTTTCTATAATACCCTATGTGGCCCAAGAATCCACACACCTCACTTTGATTGGTAGGCTCCTCTAGGCCTACAATAATTGTAACCTTAGTTGGATCTACTAACAAACCTTCCTTGTAGATGATGTGCCCCAAAAAAGTTCCAAAAGGTGTAACAAACATGCACTTCTTGATATTTAAAGAGATGCTTAACTATCTACATATTTCAAACATTAAGCATAAGTTGTCACAATGATCTTTAACAAGCCCATATATCATCCAATCATCCAAGTAAACCTGCAAGAATTTGTGAATAAAATCCTAGAATGCTTAAACAAATATGCATGAAAATACAATAGGAATGTTCTTCAAACCAAAGGGCATCACTATATATGTAAATATTCCCCATTTAGTTGTGAAATTCATTTTCTCTTGATCGTCTGTATAATTCTAACTCGGTGATACCACGATAATCCATCGTGAAATAGTAACTTTGCGCCCTATAACACCTTCTAATATTTCCTCGGTGAAAGGTGTAGGAAAAGGATCAATCACACATGTAGCATTCATCTTCATATAATCCACACAAATCCTAATCTGACCATATTTCTTTATACTTGATTACCATGGGGCTAACCCACTCTGATTCTTCTAGGGGATGAATGATGCCAGATTTTAGCATTTTTTCAATTTTTTCTTTAACTTTTATGTGCAAGTTCGGGTTCATCCCTTAAGGTCTTTTCCTGACCAGGTGTGATCCTTCATTTAGCTTAATCTTAATCTCACCTAATGACTCATGTACCCCCTTTAACTCATGGTATCCCCTAGGGAATAAGTCTTGGAAATCATGTAGTAACTTAATTATATTTTCTACTTTAGAATCATACCAATAATCTCCAATTATGGCCTCCTTAGGTTCAACATCCGTGCCAATGTTCACTTTCTTGGTCTTCATAGGTTCATGATAGGTGCGTGCATTTTTATACACACTTTGTCTAAGACCTTGCACTTACGTGCTAAATGATCCATGTCTAAATATTCTACTTCTTCATCATCCACTATGTTAACCATATTTCATTTCTCCTTCTCAATGCAAGTATGTGTAAATATTTTAGCATATGTATCATCTACTTCATTAAAACGTGCTCCTTATTCTTCCTCACCAAATAAATCCTAAATGAGATATTTAGCATTTTTATTGTCTCCCATAATCAAGTGCTCCATAATACATAATGCCTCTCTTACCAAAGGTTTAGTAGAGAAGTACTCAAAAATCTAGGTCATTCCTACAATCAAGTCTTGCCAATTTCTAGTCTCCCTATCCAGCTCCACATAAACATACCAAGCATGTGTGCAACCTTACAAAGTGGAATAAAGTTTATGCATCCAAAGTGAAGGTGGTAAAGCTTCTTGTCCCTCTCGTAAAAGTCTCTCACACTAATGAATGTGGTGTTGAACATGTTGATTGCCATGATATATACAGATTTTAGTAAGTGCATTTCTCTTGAGAAAACGGGTCATCATAGAAATTCTTAATTCATTCCATTCTATGAGATTATCCATGTGAACCATCCACCAGTGCATTTTCATCCAACACATGGTATATATTAACATATTTATTCTCTCCACTTGATCCATCTATTGCCCCTCTATGGCACACATGAATACCATAGGATCTCCTTCTCAAGTGTACCAGGGTATAGAGTTGCTACCTGTCCTCCTAATACAATGAGGTTTGTTCCTCTATGAAAATGCACTTATTACTTTGCACCCAACCATCTCATAGGTGCCATGTGCCCAATTATCACAAGAAATACATGTAGTATCACTAATAGACAATACATCTTCCCTATAGAGGATTCCTTCCTTGGATGGCTCAAGTACTTCGATCTCAAATGAAGTGCACATAAATTTTTTTAAGGTATTCCTCACTCAAAGGCTAAACATAAGGTTCAAATTTACCATCTATCAAAGGGATAATAACTCTTTCTTCCTTGTTCTTAAAAATTATATACTCCTTATTGAACCGTGGATCAACATTATTTAAATAACACTAAGGGCACCCAAGTAGATTTTGGAAGTTGTCTACTTCTGCAAGTGATAAGACCTCAAAGTCCCTAGTGAACTTGGCCCCTTTTATAGTAATGGATGCATCCTTTAAAAATTCAATAAGAGTGGCCTTAGTTTGATTATCCGTAAACAATACATTAGAGGAGGTGGCTGTAATGGGGGTCTTCCCATCTATACCTATGCATCTAAAGTAACCACATTCACTTTTGTGCCTGTGTCAATCAATATATTGCTCAAAATACACCCATCCACAATAACATTTAGAGTGATTTCCATGTCATAATCCAAGCTAACGGGGGAATATTAGCATGTAGGATCTTCCATCCATTCTCAATACATGCATGTGAAGTGTTTCCCTTTAACCAATTTCCTAGTAATGGAATAATATTCTCCTGGTGCAACATCTTGCATACATCTTTCAAATCATCAATATCTAACTAGACCGTCTCTATTTCCTTATTTTTGTTCCAACTTCCATGACTGCTCCTTTAAACACTATATTTCACCCTAAAGATTTCTGAGTACCTCCATGGTTTCCTGATAAACCTCCTTCTAGTGTGTAGGATCTGGATATCTTGCATGTAAAACCTCCTCCTTAGTAATGGTAGGCTTCTGTTGTAACATCTCTCTGCATGCACACCTTCAACACATGTAGTAATCTTCACAGGTACTACCTCAGGTTCCGGTACCAACTTTAGCATCCACTGATATTCTATGGTGCATTGTATCCTAACAATCCTTGCACCCTTATTTTTCTCTTTATGCTTCTTGCTAAGATTCTCGTCTAAGTACAAGAATTCCTCATAGTTATGATTCTTCCCACAAAAATAACAATTAATATCTTTGAGGAATTCGCATGATCTCTGTAGTGGTCAAGAGATCCACATGTATAACATGTTCCACGAGGAAACTCACCTCTCCCACCACCACGACCTTGGCCCCTGAATCCACCATGGTATCCTCGACCTCTGCCACGAATTCCTTCAAAGTTTCCCTCATTTCAATCATAGTGCCCTTGATTGTGATCATGATCATAATGCTCATTTTTACTTTAGAGTTATCCAATACTCCTGTCTGTTACACACCAATATCGATGACATCATGGATATGACCAATCAACCTATAGTCTTCTATATTGTGAGTTGTGGACCGAAAAATCTTACAATAGCAAGATACGTTCTTTCTGATTGCACGTTGTAATAATGGGAAATGACTTGCATCATGGTCTAAAGAACATATCTCATAGTCTAGTAGCAATGAATGCACTAACTGTAGGGACAACTATCTTTAGTGTTCCCTTCCACTTCACACTTTGTATAAAAATCCCAATGCACATCTCGTGTGTTTAATTTGCCGATAGTTTCTCCAATTAATTTTCCATAGCTGCAATTTGTTCTTCCAAGAATGGGCTCACTCCGGTGTCTATACATCATACTACCTCGGCATGAAACATTTCTTAAAGTGCTTCACGCGGGTTCGTATATGTCTTATGTGACAATGCCCTCCTAAAATGTGTGATCAAGCCCCCAACAAACCACTGTGCATGTTGGATTGCATGAATATCATACGAAATCCTAGAAATAAGTTTTTGAAAAGGGCATCATATTCTGAACACTTTTAGTAATACGTTGCTTAATATCCTTGAGCACACTTATACTCTTCTACTTGAACTCGGGGATATGAAACTCCTTAAGGAAAGCTTCTTGTAATGCTACATAATCTATGCAAGTCTGATCAGGGTCAAACTTCCTGTACCAACTGTGAGCGCATCCCTGCAACGTAGTTACAAACTGACTTGCCTTGTGCTCAGAAGTCATGATTCCTTTTGCGTGCCACAGTATCTCACACATGTGCACATGCTCAACAAAATTTACTATTCCCCTATACTCTAGAAGATGAAGTGACATCTCCATGTAAATATTCTAGGGTTGATGAGTACCATGCCCACCTAATCTAGAACCTCTTATGTTACCTCTACCTCCGGACCCACCAGATCCACCAGAATTAGAGCCACATATGCCCCTTGATCCTCCACCTATAGCCGAAATGAACCAGTGGATGTACTACCCTATGTCCCAACAATGGTACTAAACTAAACTCATACAATGCTGTTGGTGCACGATTTAATATAGCCCCTATTTGGTTAAGATTTCCCATTGTTGTTTTCTATATTTTTATGTTTTCCTTGTAGGGTGCGAGTTGGCTTTATGGTTTTTCAATGTATGGTTTTGTCTTTCCTCTTTTTTGGTCAAGGATCATATCTAGATATTGCATTATTTGGCGGTTTCTTGTAGGGAACCCATTGTGTTTTAAGTTTTGAAGTTGGAGGGATCACCTGTTGTAAATTTCTTTTGGGTCTTGTCTTTTTATTTGCATTTTCTCTCCCATTGCCCACTAATACATGGTAGCTCCCAATTGATTGTGGTATGGTGGGTCAAATTTGCAAACTTGTAATTTTCTGTCGCATTCACAAAGTGCAAAATTGGCCCCATTACCCGATAAATATTCTCTGAATATTCACAATAAAAAGTAATGCAAGCAATTTCTCAATTGGTGTCAAGGAGTGTACATTTGTCATAATTGGAGTGGATGCGGGAAGTGATGCATATTTGTAGCTTTGCACATTTAAGAGGAAAGGAGTAAAGGTGTAAAAGGTTCCCGAAACTCTGTAAGGGACACATGGCTACTTATATGCAAAAGGCGGGGATGTGGGTCACCGGGGCACTCAAGCATTTTTGTTTGAAAGGGAAATGGGATAAAACTATAGAAAAGGGCCGCAACCCCGCTATCACCCAAGTACAACCACATGTCGAGCCCGTGTTGAAAACCAAAAAGTAGATGGGTGGGTCAAGTTTGCCAAAAGTGTGTAAGTTCTAAAATGTTGCAAAATTACAAAAGGTGCCCCCAAGCCCATGTTAGCGAAAAGTATTATTCCATGTGGATGACTCATTTTCAAAATTGAGAATGAAGGATTGAACGGTTACAATGCATTGTATTTATTTCGCCCTTGCATCATAAAGGCCAAGTTGATTGAAGATGAAATGTAGAAATTTGATATGGAAAAGTTTGAGGTAAGGGCCAGTTATGATATCAGATGGGTATTCAACAACATTACGAATACTTTTGAGCATGAGCCTCAATTTGAATATTATTGGATGAACTGTAGAGATGAGGAAGAGGTCAACTTAAGTGATTTCTCTAGAATGACCCTTTCACAAACAATTGATTTCAAAATTACAGTTATTCCCGAAGGAATTATGGATGACCCACATACAAAGAAACATGTATTATGTTGATTAGAAGGTGGAAGCATAACCCATAATTCCCCTAGATTGGAATGAGATAGAATCTGATGATTCTTATATAAGGATAACTGATGTAATGAGAAGAACTGTGAATTGGTTAACTCAGAAAGGCATTGACCTATCAATTCAAAATACCAAAATCTTAAATAACTTTAGGAGTTTGGGAAACTTGAACAATGATATTCCACCCCTGAAGGAGGGAGTAGATAGAATGGATCCTCTAGGAGGAAAGGCCCCTCAATTTCCCTCAAAAAGGCCTACTCCTGAACTCATAGATGAGTGGACCTTAACCGCTAGTGGAACTGGTACTCCTATGTCAGTTCTCAGGTAAAAAAGACTGAAAGCATGCTTTTGAAATCTATGGAAAATTCCCCCATTACTTTTGCAATGCCAATCCAGGAAAAGGGGAAGGGCTTAACATCCCATGTAGTTTTCTCAGTGTTGCACCAAAGCCTCATAATACTAAGAAATTAATGAGTGGAGCCATAACAAGTGGTCTTACTCAACCTAAGCCACATAAGGAAGGGCAAAGAGTAGCTCCTGATCTAAAAAAGTTTGAAAGGGAACACAAGAAACATAAGGTTGCTCATGTACCAGTCTTGGTGAGAGTAGGTGCCCACACACCCAAGAAGCACAAGCACAGAGATATGGTAATTGATCCTCCTAAATTTGAAAGGAGTGATGTTTATCAGGCACAACATGCCCCATCATTGCCACAAGTGGGACAATCAAAGTCTCCTTTCCCACCTCTTCCTGTGAAAGAAGCAACAATGAAAGCCACTCAAGATCAAGCAACCCAGAAAATGTTGTAGATAGTTCAGTAAGTAGCCAAACCTTAACTCTAGGTACAAAGACATCTGAGACCCTACTTACTAATGATATGAGTATGCCTTTGATTGGAACATTATATGAATCTGTGAAGGCCCAAGATGATGTAATTGATGTTGATATTGGTGAGGGATTTTCCATGTTAGATGCTCTCAAATTATCAATGAGTGAACCATTAATGATACCAGTAGATGACCTCCAAACTGGTGAGGAAATAGAGAGAAATGCTCCTTTATTGAATAGTAAAGAAAATGCTCAAGTAATAGATGGCCATTCTATAAAACAAGATGTTGCAGAATCAAATAAACCAGAACTACCTAGTAGAGAAGATGTTAATACAAAGGTGTCAATAAAAGAGATTATTTCTATTTCTATTGAAGTTACTAAGGCTGATGAAATTTCTCAAAAGGGAAAATTTGTTTATAAAGAGAAAGTAGAGGTAGCACAAGCCACAATTATTGGTGAGATAAGCATTGTTGATAAGGACATACAACTCCTAGACAGAAATGTGGAGTTGGCTTCAGATGAATAGCCTACCATATCATTTCTAGGAACATCATCAGAGCATGAGGAGGGTAGGATGCCAACTCAATAGAGTTTGAAGAATGAAGAACTCATAAGCTAGTCAGTAACTCAAGAAAATGTTGAAGGAGAAGTGGGGTCTAGTATGGCATCCATTGAAGAAATAAGGAAGGAATCTCCCCTGACTGTTGATATAAATCAAGGAAGAAATGATCAACTTCAGTCTCTAGACCAAGGAGAGGAACATCCGAAAGAATTATTAACACAGGGTGAGAATAACAAGATGGTCATTGAAGTAAATAATGAAAAACAGACAGAATCACTAAATCTGGATGAGAAAGGGTTTTTAAATAGTTGATGGTTGTCCCTGAGGAGCCTCAACCTGAATCACAAGAGGAAAAGGTTGGAACAAATTTGGTAAAAGGATGGATTAGTGAGCTAATTTCAAATGAAGAAAAATAGGTCCTTCCTGTGCAAGCTATTGACCTTACTACTCTGTCTTTTCCAAAGATAGTAAGAGCCTCAAAAAGAGCTAGAACTATCACTAAAACCCACACTGACTCATCAGGAGCTAAAACTTTGGAAGTAGCAATCCCCTTTGAAGGAAAGACTAGGGATGACATAACAACCAATGATTATAATGTCTAGATTATTCCCTTGGGAAATCCTTCAAGGGACCAACTAAAGCAAGGGGTATCTGAAGTTGTCAATGACCTTTTATAAAAGGTGGATGAAGATAGAATGAAAAATAAGTAGTTAAAAGAGCAAGTTAAATCCCTAAGCTCAAGTTTGTAGTAATTGATTGGGCAACCTAGTCAAGCTCAGACAAGTGCTTCCAATTATACCCCTAAGGGAATGGATAAAATAAACAAGGTTGTCAAGAAGGTCTAGGAAGTGGACACATGGATTGAAAAATTAACCAAGAGGGGAAAGGAAGCAATTGCAGAGGCCAGGTCAAAGTATGAAGATCTCAAAAACAAACTCTAGTGAAATTGATGAGACAATCAACAGTATGACAATGCTATTTTCTATTTTGAATGTATTATTCCCAAATTAGATCGAATTACCCAAAAGTGATGATTTAGTTGGGAAGGAGGACATATTTCCTATAGCAGCTTAAAGGAAGTCAGCATGATATTGAAGAGTTGTCAAAGATCAAAGTAGAGACCTTGAATGGGATTAAGGAAAAGCTTGAAATTAAGAGAAACTGGGTTGATGATACTCTTGATGCTATTGACTTAAAGTTAGAGGATATGGTCATTGATAAGTTCAAAAAGAGCTACGGGGATATGAAGATTGACTTCTTAATTCTTTTGAAAGGAATATTCTAAAGAATTATTTCTCCTATGAAGTCATTAAGACCATGAGAAAGATTGAGAATAGAATTACAGAGTTAAAAGCAAGACCACTGGAATACAAATAGAAAATGGGTCATTGCATTGATGCAATATCTAGGTAGACACTGATTTTCCAACATCATACAGGACCAAATGAGGATGAGGTTAATGAGTTATTCAAAATATATGATGCATATATAACAAGGTTGTCTGAAAGAACAAGATATAGAAGTGGAAGCTGAAGAGGAAGAAAATGCAGATGCAAAAGATGATGAACATGCTTAGGCATTGTTCCTTAAGCCATATTTTGTTTTCATACTCCTTTTTTAAACTGATAATTTAAAATAATATTTCTATTGCATGGGATGTAATTTTTTTCTTAATTTTATTGTTCTTTTATCTCAATTGAAAAATGGAAGAATGCAGTAATGTCATATTTACTTTGATGAAGTTAACATACATTTGGATAATCATGTAAATGATTGATATTGTTGTGCTTCTTGCATTTTGAATAAGGAAAAAAATGGGGTTCTATAGGGGCCCCTGCCCATGACAAAGAAAGATATACATATGCCAAAGATAGAAACAATGAAAGGAAGGCAACATCTAGACATTTTTCATCCCTACTTCATAGTTTCCTCCCAACAAGGGAAGATTGTTCAAAATATTGTTTTTCCTCAGCATAAACTCACTTGATCCTTGTGCTTTCTAAACAAAAATGACTGACCCTACTAGGTCCCGGACATTCCCATGTCCATCAACGCTTCCAGAGTCATTCTAGGATGACTCATGATTTTCTCAAGCTCAAATTTATTCTGTTGTGATGACACCCAATCTAAAATATCCAAACCTCCTGTGAAGAATGTTGTCTTTCCTTTCCCTTTGTGAAGGGTCAATGTGCTAGGAGCAGTTTGAGAGGGGATGCTCGAGGTGATTGGAAGGGAAAGTACTGCATGTTGTTGGTTGGGCTGATTGTGAGGCCTTGAACTTGACCTAACCTCCCATTTCCTTGTGAAAGGTGGATTGTATTTTGGAGAAGGAATTGGTTGAGGCCCCAAAAACTCATGCTCTACCTGAGGAGCACGATGCATTAAGCAGGTGGATGACCGAATTGTAAATCTCCCCTTGTTTTCCCGAGCGGAGGAAACTACGCCCTTGAATGGTGAGAAGACAATGATTGGTCCTCTTCTCCATCTAAGATAATAATTGGAGGTTGAGGTTGTGGTTCACCTTTCCTTTTCCCTGAAGATGACCCTAGTGCTAAAATTGGTTGCGAAGGCACAGTCTCTACTTGTTTTTTCTCCAAGAAATTGATTCTCCTCTCCAACTCATCTATTTTGTGGGAAATAGTAGGCATAGTGTTGATGGAGGATTTATCATACAACACATATGATTCCTTAGGAATATCTTTTGATACAAACCCTCATCACATAAAAAGGGACATTAAAAACTAGTTTTCCCAGAGACCTGAGGTCTTCTCTCGACCTAGTATCTTTTTAAATCTTTGGGAGATTTCAAGTGCTCCCATCTAAAAAGATGGAAATACATAACTTGGAAGGCTACAAACATAGGATTGATCTTGATTAGCCTTGTAAGAAGTGATAACCAGACTTGTTAGTATGTTAAGGTCCCTCTGGTGTCACCCACACATTCTATATCAAATAGATCCTTGAAAAATCTTCATCAGGACCGATTAAATCAAAATTTGATTTAATTCCTCTAAAGAAATATCCTTCAGAATGTGAGCTACGTACCTTCACCATTTTATTTGAAATTTCTTATACTCATAACAAGAAGGGAAATGCATGATGATAATGAAATTGAGCCAGTTTTATAATGAAAAGGAGACATATGTTTTTGATTTGGTAAAATATTTCCCATGAAATGAAGGAGATTTTTTTCAGTTCGCACATGAAGGGAATTTAAGAATTGGAAAAGGTTAGGAATGAGTAGAGATGGTAAATCAAGGTGATTCGACAGAAACTATGTGTGGAAATTAAGCCAATGAGACATGAAACAGAGTGTGTGGCACCCAAGGTAGATTATTGAAAAGTGAGTATGGATATATGTCATATCAGAGTCATCTGGAAGTGTTCAGAGATTGTTTGAAATGATTAAAGTAATCCACTAGAAGTGATGACATGATATCCCAATCGAGCACAAGTGAAGTTGATTGAAAATACTTGCGCTTTGTACATCTAGTAGTTTTAAAAGAATTTTTTTTTAAATGCCATGTTCTAGAATGAATTTTTAAAAGGAAAATATTCCTTAGAATATTCTTTCTTTTAGGGGGGAAACTTTGAAGGATTACAAGTGAAGGGGGTGATATAAAAGGAAAAGAGATAATCACGCTAGAAGGGGGTTAATTTTTTTGAGAGTTATTCAAAGAAAAGAAAAGGAGAGAAAGCTGAGAGAAGCCATTTTTTGAAGGAACTTATCTGAGAAACCAATTATTTCTTGTGTATCTTTGAAATTGATCATGTCAAGATGGTTGCAAGTGTCCAGCCATTGATAAGCTTTGAGATTGTAAATAAACTTTCCCTTACTTGATCAATTTGAAAACCTTGAGTAATTCATGTTAATCATGAACCTTGTTGTGTCTTCTATCATTTTGAGATATCTTCAAATAGTTATCTATGTTCCTGTTGCAATATTATATTAGGAGTTCCTCTGAATCACACAAGATCTTGTCCTCGTGATAGTATTGTGGCATTTGTAATTACATTATGAAGAGATTTTTCATTTCATAATGTAATAAATGATTTAAATTCACTTTACTTTCATTTTGATGATACAGATTGTTTGTTAGTTTATGAGTGTATCATAAGTGTGATGAATCAGGGACTTCTGATGTTTAATTAAGTCTTTAACATGAGCTTTTGTGTTGAATCCTTGAAGAATGTGTGAAACTATGTGTCTTTGAGATTTCATAGATGCACATTCTCTAGTTGAAGGTTCATTTTGACTATTTGAAGCCATTTTTCATTTTGCTTTGTAGATTTTCCAACATTTGTTAAAAGTTCTCAAGAATTTGGTATAATCAACTTTATCCTACTTAACTTCCCAACCAAAAATTACACATTCAAAGAGTAAATCATACATGAACCATCCCTTCTTGCACTGTATATCCACAAATGCTGAAGAAATTCATTGAATTTGTCTATCCTTTACCAAAATATGCAGATGTAATCAATTTTTATCATTTTCTTTAGTGACCTGGACCTTATCTAGAAAACATCTTCATTCTCTAAGGTGACAACTCGTGAGAGTTAGGTTATGTTATATTGACCATGTTTTCTCAAGGTCTCCTTCAAATATTGCAAAGGGAGAGTCAAATATTGTTAATCTGTTGATATTCTCCACTAACACAGGTCATAAAATGGGTCCTCTCACCCTAGTTGAAGGCATAACCTAAATTAGTGAGGGTAGGTCAAACCCTTAGCATGGTGCTATCCAATCCTTTCCAAACTAGAGTAATAAAGAGTCATCTAAAATCCATCCTCGGCTACAAAATGAATCCTATTATGATTTGTTTTCTCTAAGCATCCTGACCAACCTATGATGCTACTCGGTTTCAAAGGAAGGATCAATTTGGGTACTAACACAATCTACGAGGTGGTACTACTCCTAGAAGTGAGTCCAAAATTCTACGTTTTTGAGTTTTGTGCCAATGATGTGCCTGAAAAGGTACCTCAAAATAATAAAGAATATGTTTTCCCGGCCATATATGCACTTTCAAATTGATTTACTCCTTTTTTTCTACTCCCTAAACTAGGTTGTTGACTACTGGTTACACTAGATACTAGGAAAACCAAGTGCAAGGGCTATGTTGCTAAGTAGATTCGAGATGCGTTCCTACAAAGACATTTCATCTCTACTTGCGTGCTCCCATATAAGGCCGAGGAGGGTTCCCATTCATGCTTTCTAAAATGGGGGAGTTCTAGATGCTCTGGCTCTATGCCTTCTGCGTGAGCTCCAAATACTTCATGAACCATCTCTCTCCTCAATGCCATCCATTTTGAAATATCACATTGCTTATCTATCTCCCTCTCGTGTGCCTCATTGTACTTGAGAAATGTTTCTTCTCTTTTCCTCTCTTCCGCTAGGTCCTCCATCCTTCACCAAACCTGCTCCTTCCCCCGTGCGTGGTAGGGTTTAGCTTGCCATTGGATTTTCTTCCAATTTCAGGGTTACCATCAAGATTTTGAGTGCCAATGGAATGCCTTACGATAGGTTCCCAGTGGATAATGAAAACTAGAACTCGCTTACCTCATGGAAAGATTAAATAGAAATTGAGTAATCTAAAATATAGCTATTCGAACACTATGGAACTAAGTTTCCACAAAGACGCATCAAAATCATATTAGCATCATAGAGGGCCTGAAATTCTTTCTGTGTCCATAAAAGTGTGTGATACCTCTAATTCCTTTTAGACACATAAGAAACCAGAACTTGTACAACTTTACCGAAAAGATAGAAAAAAAAACACTCATATAAATAGTCATACAAATTCTTCTCTACTCAAACATGTGTTAAACTCGGATCCAATGCTGAAAATCCAAGCGTACTCTTCTTCTAGATCTATTATCCACTCCTAAATAGTTTATAAGGTCAACTGATATTTCTTCATCATGAAACATCCTGAAAAAGATTAAAAAGAGGTCTCGGCAATGGAACCAATGATGAAGCCTAGAATCTACTGTGAAAAACCCAGTCATGTTGGCACATCACTCAGCTTGAGATGAGTACTCACCCAAAGCATGCAAAGGTAACATGCCCTCTTTAGATTTACTTGTGCAGGATGTTAGTGTGATGGTGATAAAACATATTCAGATCCATAATTAAACATAAACATTCCATAGTGCATAATCCAGATCTAGATCTTAGAGAATCATGAACTAAACAATAACTATGATAATTTTAACCATACATGAACTAGATTTAGTTACATTTAACACCGTTATCTAGCCAATATTATCCATTGCATTAAAAATTTTGAAACACAGAAGATTCTTTCATTATAAGGTATATCCATAAGTCATGTGCACATAATATCTAACAACATAACTCTATAATATTTCACACACCTATGTCCTAAACTACATAGTTCACTACATATTTATAGTGGTGGGGATTTTCCCTTCACCGCCTATGCACTTCTCAAAATAGGTCGCATGTTGATAATAGCCATGGACCTTTACAATAGCATGCATACATACAAGTGTTCTAATAATAGATGTCCTATAGTTAATTGGAAGAAGCAATCATATTATTAGCTCAAACCATGCATGATGCTTATCAGCCTCTCGTTCCCAAAATATAATTGCATGTAATGCAATTCTTCATCCCTATGTGTGCTCCGCACTCTATCTCTAAAAATAACCCTAATCCATAAAAATGGCTAAGTCCTAAACCAAACTGTTCTAGCACAAGTTTCCTTTCCTATCTTCATGTGCCTTCAAATGTACCTTGTTCCCACACACACATCTTTTGTGTGCCTTATCCTTAGAAAAATATTGTATCTACCCAACAGTATACACATTAGGTTACATTAGCACTCCCTCTTTTCATCTTGTTGTGATATACGCTTAGGGCTAAATAATCACTCATCCATTCATCTTATAGTGATATACACTTAGGATAAATCATCACTTATATGTTCATCTAGTTGTGATATATGCTTTGGCTATAGGGTTCACACACACATCATCGCTAGGTTACATCTCATCACTACACCTACACATTCATCATAACACATTAGACACAACACACACTTTGACCATTTTCTCGATGACACTCTCGTTTATGGTTCATTCTTGATTGTTAAGGGGGAAAACAAAATGAACCTCATTGCATACATTTCCATTCACTCTTGGGTAATGTGGCTCCTATAACTCTCATTTGCATTCCTTTCCATCCATCCACATCATATTGCATATTATGGTTACTTTTACTCTTTCTTACTTGTGCTTGTTCATGGTAACTTTATTACACATGCTAGTTAGATTACTTGTATGTCATTTATCTATATCATCCAAATATACACGTTCACGTCTTTTTCTAGTAGTGATCATAGATTCAAGTCTCTTACATGCAACATGGATTCTCACCTTCTAAATTTCTTATGCTGGTTGTTGGGGGCATCCGCATTCATCTCTCACAAGTGTTATTGTTTCATTTTGTACTTAGCACTCTATATTACTTAGTTATACATTATTTTGACATACTGGTTATCTTTCTAACATGCTAATGGGTGATTCATGTGCAAAATTTGTTATGCAAGGATATTTTCTTCCATACTTATTTGTTCCATTGCCTATTATTGTTTGCTCTTGTTTGTGGGCATTTCCCTTTATTTGGTGTGCACACTTATTTGTTGTTTGCAGCCATGATGGCCTTACATGTCTTGTAACATCTTGAGTGATGTCCCATGTTTGCAGCCTCCACTTTCTCGCATCTTACTTTGTTTTATTTCTTGTTTACTACATTGTTTTGTAGGTTTTACACTATTTTTCATAACTTACACATAGTATGCATGCTTGTTCATACTAACACTTGTCTTTGGCTATCCATCCTTGTTTTTACATGCCTTAGTTTCTACCAAGAACATTCCCTTCCCTCTCAGGGGAAGAATTTCAATGTACATATGGTTGGTCCTCTTTTAGGGCTGCATTCTACTATCAAGCAAGGTACATACACCCCTAAAGAGGGGGGCATCATTGGGGTTTTACATACTAACACAACATGTTTACATCGGTTCAGTTCAGTGCACTTTATTCCCTTGAAATTGTGTGTTTACATATAATGAGTGAGTTCAGACACTCCATGAACTCCATACAAATAATATTTTACAAGACATGGAGTCCTTAGAATTCAGGGAAGTAGTTATAGGATTGGAGAATATAGTGGGTGTGCCTACCTACATTACTTCGGCCGGTGGCATCAGATTGCCCAAAAACTAGGAAAATACGTAGATCTCTTCACACATAGTTCGGGAAGCAGTTAAAGGTTGGAAGACATAGAGCATTTCCTCCCTATACTTCTTCATTCTATGGCATCGGATCACCCAAAACCCCGGAAGTATAGGACATCCTTTCTACACTCTTTCTATCGATGTAAAATTCCAATTTTCAGACTTTAGAAACAAGGGAATTCTTTTTTATTTTTATTTTTTTACATAATGTTATTTGTTCTAAATTAACATAATTTAGAACACACATTCATATCCAATCAATCTCATAACAGAATACCATATGCAACTGTAAATGACTCGGTGAAACACCGATCTCTCATTTCATGACTTGGTGTCATACCAATCTCTCATGTTAACTTTATCATGTGTATACCATGTATACTTGGTTCTTTTACCCTTTTAAAGGTATCAAGTGTTCTATTTAAGAGGCCTATTTGAGTATCTGTTACCGATATTCATCTGAAATCCCACTTCTTAAACTAGGTGACATAGGACAATGCAACCAACAACTTGCGATACTTTGGCCAAATATTTTTAAACATACTGTTCATGTTTATATTCCTAGACGACATACTCATCAAATGCAATACATCATTCACTCTACTTGATATGTTATCTAGAATGGTCTTCACTGACTTCTGTCATTCCACTTGTTCAAGGTTTACCCCTAGCCAAGGTTAACAAAATGGCCTAGTGTGGAGGACTGCTTATGGTGACTAAGGGTATTTAGACATACTCAATTGACTTATGTCGATTGGGCGTTTCTATTTATCCTAAGTCAATGTGATTTGACCTCGACACTAGGTCATGCCCCTATCTCTACCTAGGGAAGAACTGTGATCAAGTCAAATTTTATGTTATTCTAGATGAATAAACTTAAAAGGGTGTTAAAATAGGTCAACTGCAACATAGTGTCCTCGTGAAGACCCTAGTCTTCCTAAAGGTATTACCGCATTTGGAATTTTTCAACATCCATATGAGGTTTCCTCATCTGGGAAAACATACCTTAGCTAGAAATTTAATGACTTATTAATTATCTCATTAAGGATTAATTGCAATAACCCTACTGAGCAACTAGGTTCATTGAACATTAGGGTTCCAAGTTAAAACTGCAATTAGAAGTAGGTATGCAGATACATATGCTCCCTAACCATTTCATAAGTTATGTTTTTATACCATTAACATTCTGATTTATGTTTTACAAAATAGATCCAACACACATGATTAAAGAGATGTTTGCTTACTTACTTACCCAAGCCTTAGCTTACATAAGTTCTGAGTAAGTTCTTTTTATATTAGACTTCAATGGAATGAAGTCTAATCCCATTTATTTTCCTTTCCTACATTCTTATTCTGGTTAAGGAATTCTTCAAGAGGAAGCACACCTTCCACTATCCAAAGATAACATTCGATTCATTCCCAAAAGGTCTTAAGACAAGTCTATGATTAATTACATGGCAGTTGTCTTCCCTTTTTCCTTATAGAGGGTTAATGTTCATTTAAAACCTCATAGTACATTGTAAATTAACATCAAGTTTTATCTTCATTCAAACATTTGAATTAAACATAGTCATAGTGTTATAGTTGGATAACAATGCAAGAATGACAACTTATTAAGTTGCATTTTCACTAGAGAGGGTAGCACATCTAGCACCCTTGATCTCTATTTAATCTATTCCAAATCACAAGAGTATGTTACTGACAAAAAGTAGAGAATTTCCACACACTGAATGCCAAAAGGAAATACATCAAGTACAATAAATTTCACATATCTTTTATTCATCAAGAGGATTCATACATTTACAAGTCCAAACACTTTAGACATTCCTAATGTCAAACAACAATAACAAGATCAATTTCAAGTACAAATTTCTTTTTCCATCAAATACATTTTAGTAATGAACCATATTTCATCATAAAAAGATCCAGTCTCTTTGATAAAAAAATGTAACTTCCTATAAATATTTTCTCCTTTCATCACTTATGAAGTCCATCTACAAAATTGCTAGCACGGGTCAATTCATTGAACTGAGCATGATAAGAACTAAACATTAAAATGATGTGATTTTAGCTAATTGTTTCATAAAGAGAACTCTACTATTATGAAACAGTCCTGAGAAATTCAGAAAGACATAGCCAAAAGGAGTTACCATACTCAAATAAAAGAGAGAGAAAATAAGTGATAAACCATAACAAAAGTAAGTTTAGGTCCTAAATTAAACAACTTCAACATTCTATATTATTGTCTTTTATCAAAAGAATTAAAATAGTAGTTTAGATAAGTAACATTTCATCACAATCCCAATATTATTTTCATACATTACTTTACATGTTTCCCTTCTTAGTTAAACCTATTTAACATAAGAAGATAACTATCCAAACTATATTTTAGGCATAGTTCAAGTAGATAAAAACAACAATACTCATCTTTAAATTTCATTCACTTAAATTAATCCCAAAATCTGAGATGCCAATAATCAAAATTAAAAACATAAGAATAAGTTTAGGATGATCCAAACAACATAAATTAAAATGTGTCTCTGATTTGAGTATCCTAATACTCAAACTCATAATTAGAATCCAATTTAAGTTAAAGTCCAACAACTAAAACAGACCTCATCAAAGGGTAAGATCAAATTAGCATGCAATTGGGACTACACTCAATCCCCAAAAAGATACAACATTACCATTGTTAAGTCATGAGAGTAAAATGGTAAGGTTTAACAATTAGCTTTAACTCAATCAACCATCCAAATATTTTCTACTAAACACAAATATTTACTCAAATATTTCTAACCAAATGTAATAATCCATCCAATTATTCTCTACTTCATCTATACTACATAATAATAGCTAAAAGAACTACCACATCCATGAAGCGTTAAACATTTTCCAAGAAAAACCCAACAATATAACTTTCCTCAATAAACATCAGTAGCAAACGGCAGCAATGGGGAGATTAAAAACAAAACCCACAATCATAAACACAAAATTGATAAGAAATCAAACACATTCTCTATTTTGATTATTCCAATAGAACCTGAAGAATATGCTAAAGCTAGAGTTACATAAGTTTATTCCCCAAAAATATTCATGCAAGATTAAACAATAGTCAAGATATTCAAAAATTTATCCTCTGAAGTGTTCTCACGGTGGTGAGACAAGATATCTTAGAACAAGATCCACAAATTTAAGCAACCAAGTTACTTACAAGTTTAACACAGCTCAAACAAGATTACTAATAGTTTTGAATTCATCTCAGGCTCATGCAGAAGGATTAAAGCATAACCCAACAATCAAATCAAGAAGAACGAATACCTAGATCACACTTTTCCTCATACAAGTGGAGTCGAAAAAGCATTCACATAAAACAACACCAAAATCACATGCAGAGATGATCTAATCAACCATGCAAAAACCATATTGTTCCCAAGAGCAGAGTTCTTTTAATGAATCATTTAAGTAAAATAAAAACAACTTAATGGGTAGAGCCTATCATGCCTGATAGAGCTTCTCCTTCACTGATTCATAGAATATCTCCAAGTAGAACTTCAATAGCTTCTTCCTCTCCATGAAACGTCAATAGAACTTTCAACACTTCCCCTTTCTTTTATAGTTTTCACAATTTCCAATAATAGTTCCATGCTATGCAAGAATAACAGTCATGTAAGAGTCGAACTGGTGGTTTAAAGAATGAAACAACATCATGTAGAGCCCAAGCTTGAAACAACAAAATATCAAAACAACTAAACCCCTCATGCACCTTCCTAGGTATTTTTTTCCAAATTTAAAAACATTAAATGCAAAGGACTATCAGTTCCCTCCCTTTCCCACGCCACCGCCATCTCCATATTTAGCAATGACTAAATTTAAATTTTTCATGCAACCAAACTCGGCAGAGGTGCTAACTCAGCCTTCCCTAAATTTTCTCATGCCCATTCCAAAGTCTGGCAAAGACCAAAGGATAAGACTGCCTTAACTCATAATTAAATGTCTATAAAATGATGCCACCAACCAACCCAATTTCCATGTTGTCCCTTAGGCCTCCTTAGGTTAGCCATTCCCATATTTAGGTTAACACTAATTTAGGAAATCAACATAGGTCCATATGTAGGTCTTTAGTTAAAGTCTTAACATTCTAATTAACAAAAGATCATAGAGACATAGGTTAGAATTAGATTTAGGCTATAGTTACTAACATTAAAACATAGTTATAATAGGTTCCCGATCAAAGAAAACATTACATGCTAACAAAAGAAGAATCAACGATGAAATAAAAAATCAATATATAATAGGATCTGAAGACTTCATCCTTTCCTTAGCATAGTCAGAATCTAGAGATCACCTGATCTAACTGACTTGGTCGTTATGACCACAAAGTCATGAATTAAAATCATACCTTGGATCAATGGAATTGATCCAAGGTAATGCTATTCTAAAAGAAGAATTTATGAAAATAGAAACTAAATTTCTCAATTTAAGTAGCGAATTAATTATGCATAAAGAGATAGATTGCTGCATTAAATTTAGCAAAAACACAACAGAATGTACCTGTTCAATCAGATGAATTATTTTCTACTACAAACATGATTTCCAAAGTCATAAGAGTATATCATCTTAAGAAAAAATCACTTGTCAACGTTTGTACCTTCTAAAGTAGAATTCATCATAGGTACCAGTCATGTTAGAGGCATTACAATCGACATGGATAAGGTGCACATGTTCCATTTACACTCTTTCATTTACATATACATAATTTTACATGTGTCTTTTACATTGTGTTTTTACACATACATATTTGAATACTTGATCATTTTCTCCTTGCAGGTTTGGCCATATGAGAAACAAGTCATGTCAAATGGGGGCAATAAAAACAACAACAACATCAATAACAACACTTCACGACATCACACACTTTACTAACCATGCATATATGTCACACATAAGCAGCTACACACGTGTTTCTTCTCTAGTTTAACTCTCATCACTTTTTTGGCACATTTTCATCTTTATTTTCTATGCTCCTCGATATTTTTTATCATTCCATGCTTTTTTGTAGTCCATAGACACACTTTCTTCTACAATATTCATTAACATCATGTACGCATCTCTCGTCTACTTTTGTTACCAATATTTTCGCTCACCAACATAAAAGTGGGGCCAAAATGTAGTGACAAAATCATGCACTTTAGAAATTATTTATCCCAGCTTTCATACTACTATTTAGAAGTTTCTTGAGTGAATAAATTTCTAGTTAACCCTCATCTTTTGGCCATCTTATTTTATTTTATTTTGTTATTCCCAACATTTTTCATCTATATGCCCAATCTATTTTGGCCACTTCCGTTATTTTAGCCTCGATTGAGGCACCCAAACTAGTACTGGGGTGCCCATGGGTGCCATGGTCCCACCATGGGCACCCCGATCCTTCTTGAACTTTCCCACCCATTTTTGGTATCTTTCTATCCATTTCTCCTTCTTATCCTTTTAGTATTTGGCCATTTCATGGTTAATTATGAAATTAGATAACGAGTACTCTATAAATATAAAATTATGAGAGCATAATGAGGGACCTAGTACTAGTCATTATTATCATCCATCTAGAGTTGCATCCATCTATTACATTAGAGATCACTTACATCCACATAGCTCCATCATCAAGGCACAAGGCTAGGACATCTGCATCACACTTCATAGGGGGAGAGATTCTATTCTATTCCATGCACACATGTTATTACATTTTATACATCGAGTTGTCACTCGCTACTTCACAAAGTGTGATTGGCATAAGAGCACCTAGGGCACATTATGCACACACTCACCAAAACTACATTTGGGTCTGAAATGTAGGTAACAAATCAAGCTAGTAAGTCCATAGTTGTGGCAACCGAGGTCAATCCAAACCATTTATTTACATTTTGAGTTTTTAGAGATTGATGCTTGTCTAGGGTTTTGCAGGTCTTTCTATTCATCTTGGATCATTGGCGACATCCGTTATAGGACAAAGAATCTAATGTGACAGAAAGTGAGGGTTTCAAACCACCTCATAGCCTAGTGAGATTCAATTTCAGATCTTTTGCATAGACTAGGGTGCCCATTTTATAGACCAAAGTTTTCATATGTGCCCCAATCCCTTCCCAGGTGCCCCAGTCCAAGGAAGCATTCTAGCTCCGTCCTTTTTGGAGCTTCTACATAGTCGTTTCTACTTCCATATTTTCTAGTCACCTCTACGACACGATCCTGTGAACTTATGTTATTTAGATGAGTATTTTCCTCTTCTCTCTTGCACATTAGGGTTAGCATTTCCTTTTGAATAGGTGTTTAACTCATTTACATAATTCTTTATTGCATTTGTTTACGGTTTTCACATGTCATTCTAGATTAGATTAACTATCCCTATATCTTATTTTTATTTAATCGCATCTTCAATGCGTGTATGCAAAGTATGTTATCATTTTTTTTGTGTTATCTACTCGAGTATGGTGCCATAAGCCCGGGGGAATTATAAGAAGAGGTTTCATGAGGTATATTGGCTTTTAGTTCTTCAATAATTTGTTCAAAAATGTATCAAGGTATTGTTTAGGGACAAATGGTTCTAAAGGTCAGCATGTTGGATTTAGAGGCAAAATGATGTTTTTGAGACAAAACAAGAGCTAAAAAGTCATAGATGACATGAATGAAGGAAAAAAGGAGAGTATACATTCATGGGAGCTATTTTGAGACTCACTACATGTCTAATGTATCAGTTTGTTGTTAAAGGAGTTAAAGAAGAAAGAGTTCATCTGGGGGAGCTTTTTTGAGTCAAGTGGTGTTTTTACATTGTTTCTATTGTGTCTAGTTATGTGTTGTCATTATCCATGTCTTGTTGTTAGTATAGAATTTTTAATAGATGTCAGAGGAGAGAAGCATCAAAAACATGGGAATAAGGTCATGTGTGTGTTTGTCTTGTTGGTTGTCATCAATGAAAAGGGAAGAGATTATTAGCCATTGTGTGTTTGTGTTGTCATTGATGGAAAAGGGTTTCATGAGGTCATATGTGTCTCCATGAGGTGTCATTCAGTTTTAAGGAGGAAGGTTGATTGGTGGTGTTATGTTTGATGGTGTTATAGGAAGTCCTAGTGCATGGTTGAGTGAGCTAAGTCATGGTTTTTTTCCTCCCAAGCTAGTTGAAGTGTTTCATGAGGTCATTCATGTTCCATGAGGTTTGTTAATGGTATACATGAGTCTCGAATGTGGTCAACATGGTCGAGTTCATTGGTTTTCATGGTTGAGTTAGGTCATTCAAGGCATATTCCTAGCCATGGATTATTCATAATGAGGTAGAGGTGTGATATTTTTACCCAATAAGTCATGGTGGGTCATGGTTGAAGAATTATAATAGTGTATATGTGGTGGGTATTAGTTCATTTCTCATAGGTTTGGTGGTGTTTCAGGGTACTTGGGAAGAAAAAAGTGAGAAACAAATAGTTTGATATAGGTACGTCTTAATGGATGGATATTTTCAGAGCTGTATGGGCTAGATGGTGAGTTTACATAGTTATAAGATGTTTTCATGATGATTCATGACAATTTTCAAGTCAAAGTTCTGAAGACTTTTGAAGATATGCAAGTTTTGGTGAAATTGGGTAAGTTGCGTAGTGTGTGTTTTGAAGCAAATATGGATCTTCTTATGCTCATTGTGAATTTTATGATTCACATGGGAGTCTAATATCTTTGGCATAGATTCCTAGGTCAATTATTAAGGTTTTAAAAAATAATGAAGTGGTTTTATCCTCAGCTTAAGAAGGTAAGTTGGTTTAAAACCCTAGCTAAATCCTAGCTAAGAGTATCTTGGAGAAAAGTGAGTATATAGAGTTTTTTTATTAATTTTTCCAAATTTATTATTTGATGTTGTAGAGGAATCTTCCATATTTCCAAAAATGTGCATTAGTACATGTGACAATATGTGGGCCCTACCTAAAATGCTAGTTTCCAAATAAGTCTACTCTGTGAAGAAGTTATCCAAAGAAGTTGAAGTATAAATTGACATTATTTTTATCCCCTGAGTTTTTATAGATTTCCATGAATATTTCAGGTCATGGTTGAGGTAAAAACATGATAATTATACCCTATTAATGAAGACTGGTTTTAGGGGCGCTTTGGGCAGTTTGTGCCAAAATTGACACTGCAGAGCTATAAGAGGAATTAGGACTCCATTCAAGTTTTTCTATGATTTTAATTCATAGGGATTTCCAATGGTATATTAAAATTTTGTTTTTGACATGCTATATAGAAGCTATGACATATTCTTTGAAGGTTAAATCTAGAGGTTGTTTGTTACAAAGCGGTGCTAAGTGACTTCACGAGGTAAAGTGATGGTAATGAGTTATTCATGATTGGTGAAGGTTTCTAACTGTTTATAAATATTTTATAAGAGTTTTAAATTATTTGGTTAATATTTTAGGTGGTTTTTGTGGTGACGGATTAAGTTGAGCTCATAGTCAGTTCTTGAGTCCTAGAAGGCTTAAGAAACAGTTTGCAAAGATTGGCTTGGTTGAAGGAATTCCACTTAGATTTGTAAGGATTTACAAAATTTTATGGAAAGAGGATTTAGAGGTATTTACAGTTAAGTAGTTTTGTGTCTTTATGATGAGATTTTATGGGTCTTTCAGTTATTTTTTGAAGAAGAAGGAATGTTGATTTTCAAGACAGGTTTTCTCAAGTTGAAAGATTGAGTTGGTTGAGGAATGAAATGGATTGGTTTATGATTTCTATCACCTATAAAGTTAATAGGGATGAATTTTTTTCCCTATTTAAGGAATTTTTAGGTATTTAAAGTGATAGAAAGGGTGCAAACTAGTTGATTTTGTAAAACCGGTTTATGGGTAATAGCGTGATTTAGAGAAGAGGAAAGTTATTGTGGTTTGAGCATATGGATGTTTCAAGATGTATAACATGCATGGATGTTTTATAAAGGTACTAATGTTTCAATATAGTGGTTACATGCCATATTTTAGTTGATTTGGATTGGTTTGGATGCCCAAAGGTGAAGATAGGGTCTTTTGGAAGCAATTGTTTCTTGAAGGATATGAGCCTTTTGGCTTATGTTACAAATTATTTTATTGGTAGAAGAAAATATGGGACCTTGAATGATTATTATAAGTCATATTACACACATTTGATGAATTTTGGATCTTGAATAATCATGGTTTTGGCATATGTGGTTTTAGCTCATCCTAGTGATGGGGTTTTGAGCTTGTTTGGTGTAAGTTGAGTGGTTTTGGGAATGGTCAACCTATATGGGTCATATGTAACCATTTTTATGAATTTAATGGGATGTAATTAAGTTATATTTTGTGTGAAATTTTTTAGGACCAACCTATCTTGTGTTTGAAGGAAGAAAAGTATATAAAAGTAATGTTTTGGGTTCAATTTTGAACTAGTGCTCTTGGAGGGAAAAGTGCAACCCATGTAGAAGTGAATAACATGTATGAAGGCATGTTTAGAGATATTTTCATATGAATTACAATTTTAATACTTATTGATATCATGTGTGTAAGTGTTTAAAGGTAAGAAAAGTCTAAGAAGACCTAGAGAGAGCGACTTGAAGAAGGTGTGTTTGAATGAATTTGGAGCCAAAATTTGGGATCACTATTATCTATGGTATCAACATAATTTCAGTGGTCACTCTTCATAAAAATATTTTGTGATGATTCATATTCATGTAAGTCTCATTTTATGAGTAATATAAATAAGGGTTTAGGGGTTGGTGTTCCTTGTAGGGTTGGTGCTATACTAAACTAGGGGTTGGTGCTCCTTATGAAGTTGATGATTCACTAAATATCTTTGATTTGTATAATATAAGCAGATTTTTAGCGTGTTTTATTCCCCATGATGTTTTCCCACTTATATCTTGTGTCTATGTGCCTCTTCTCATGTGTTATTGTTTAAATGTATTGTGCACAATTAATAATCTCTCATTGAATGTATGTGAATGAATGGATGTTAATGGATGCTAAAATTAATGGTAAATGAAATAAATAATTTTTAGGAATGATTCACCCCCTCTCGTTCCATTATGATTCCGAAATGTGGAATAAAGTAAATAGTCATGGATCAAAAAGTTAGACCCTCACGGGTGACATGGAGGATTTCCTCTTGTAAAATTAGTAGGGAAAATATGAGAATTTGTGGAACATTGAAAATATAAAAGGCCATGATAGGGGCCACAAAACATAGAAAAGTTGAGATGAAATAGAACTAGAGATCCAACCATGCTAACCACTAAATTTTAATGGACTATGGATCCATTCCGATCCACCCGATGACATGGGATAGAGTCAAAGGAGGGCCATGGTATAGTTGATTACATTTGGAAGCGACCATGCCTCGGACTAAAAATAAATCCTATAATATGTCACAGACCCACGCTCATTGAATGCATATTTCAAATGCAAATCGGTTCCATCTCAAGATCCTTTTGACTCCCTTTCCTCTCTTTCTTTATGATACAAATTGTATAAATCCAAGAGTTGAAATACTTTGAAATGGTTCTTCTCCCCTTTTTCGTTCCTTAGTATATTTTGAGATTTTCTATGTGAAACTGGAAAATCAATGTTATCAACTTCGTAAATCGCAACTGGTGTTTTCTTTCCTCGTGGCTCAATATGTAAACTCATGAATAATGATCAATACAAGTGTGGTTTACTCCTTTACCTCAAACACTTTTTGTTTTTTGTGAATATTTTTATTTTTGCATACTTCATGTTCTTCTATCCCTCGCATCTAAACCGAGTGTATTCTTATGACCTCAACATCACCTTTATTACATCTGTGTCATCTAGAATAGGGAACAATTCCACCTTCTTTTGGTTCTATCATCACCCCTTAGCTTAGGATTTTCCTTCTTGCATCTCTCTCTCCATGGTCCCTTGAAATTATTAGTTTAGGCTTAGCTGTAGGAGTATTTTTAGCATTAGAAGTAGGTTATGTTATGCAGTGCTCCCAAACCCATGTAATGAGGAAACCAACCTTCTCTAGAGGTCGATCTCACTTTTGCAAGACCCACATTACATAGATCATCCCATGTTGCCTCAAAATAATGAATCCACATGATTTAGGGCATGGTGAAATTTTGAGCTCCAACATGTGTTTAATCGCATAACACTCCCACACTTTAGAAAATGATTGAATGTTATAGGTAAGGACCCCCTATGGTTTACTAATTTACAATTTGGATTAATTATCAGTTGGATTGAAATATCTGTTAAATAGAGTTATTAATATTAGTGCTTATGATTCGATTAACTAGAATAAGTCATTACTTAAATTTTTTCTAGTATTCACACTTTTAATAATTCTAACACTCGTATTTCTATGTGTGAGGAATTACACTTAATTATCCTTTGCCTCACACTTGTATTCTATAATTATCTCACACTCGCACTTTGAAAATTAAAACTTTCATTTATTGAGGTTTTTCATTTCCTCGTAGGTCAAAGAATGATACCTCACAATCTCAAGTACAAGGACCCAATGAACGAGTATTCAAATTTATTTAAGTGTGAGTAATGAATACTAAATGCCTTAGAACTCTCACTTTATAGAAGGATGACTCATACTTCCAAGTGCAATAAAATTCAAAGGAAGTTAAAGGTAGAGAAAATTCAAAATACACGCACCATCTCATCTCAAGGGTGAACTAATCAATGTCATACATGTGACATCCCTGTATCATATGTGGCATCCTACATATCATCCCAACATGGTTTTTATGTTATACACATGGATCCTAAGGTTATAAAAATAAAATTCTAATTAAAACTAACGATGGTGATTAATCCTAGTTTGTACATGTGTAAGGTTCACATTCAAAAGGCTTGCCAATTCAAAACGAAACATTCTCCTAGGTGAAAAACATCAAGTCACACATTATGTGTCATTAATACAAAGGAAATTTTTAAAGAGAAATATTTACTGAATTATAAAGGATTCTTTTCCAACCAAGAAGAACTTATTTTAAGGCTTTAATTTATAAAGTTCTAGTGAAAGTTGAATCTCCCTTACACTCGCTTTCAAGAAGATTACTTGGAATAATCCATTAAAAAATTTAAAGCATTTATCCTTTAGCTATAATGGGAGAACAAGGGAATTCAAATGTGGACACATTCCTATACTCCTACTTAGACACTAGATTGATATGGGACATCGTATTTGATTCAGCCTCTCTAGACCATGAATTTCAACACTATTCGGCAAGATTCTCAAGACATCAATGGGAAAGGCCGGACACCGATGCCATTGATGAAGAAACATTGTTTGTAGATCAATCACAAAGTTCTATAGACATTATGTCTTTGAAGAGAGTTATAATCTATTTAATTTCATCTAAGCTTGAGGTATTTCCATGTCCTAGATTACTATCTTTTCTCTTTCTTCAAGCAAAAGCAAAGAATTGGGCTTTATTTTCCAAGTTTGAATCAAATAGGGTAGCTTTCTTCATTGGTCATGCATTTAATACTTATTACAAGTTTCCTGAGACCACTATTATCTATAAAAACCATGATTGAGTCTTGGATGGTGAAAAATATTGGTTAGATTAATTTTACAGTTTTGGGATGGTGACCCAATTGACAACATGGATGACCCTCATCTAAATGACATCTTAATACAAATATTTAAACAAGGAGTTTGTATAGGCATGGCCTTAATGAATAGGTTATATGGAAACCCTTCAATCATCACCAAATGTGATGTATCATGACTTCCTCTTCTCGCCATGATCATAGATGAGGACAAGATCCCCTCTTTAGGGAAAGTAGTCACCTCTAATTTGGTCTCCCAATGAGCCAATTTTGTAGACCATAAGAAATAATTCTTCATGGCTTCCTATTTTCCATATGCGATTGTCGTGTTCTTGAATGTCCAAAATCCCATAAACCTTTGTCCCTTTCATACCCTTTAGAGGTAAATGAACTATATTTAGACCTATATACCTATAGATTCATGGATCACATGGAGGACATATACACCTTATTTTATCCCATAGTAGATAAGGATATATATGAGACAAAGTTATGCCTAGATTTTCTAATAACATCATGGCTTCAATCAAACAAATGGGTGCCATTTTCTTATAACTATAGTATGCTATGATCATTATATAATGACTTCTCACACCCCCATTTGTAATTTCCATATGTGCCTGAAAAAATATAAGAAAAATAAGTTTAATACCAAATTTAAAATGGTATAATAGGAAAATACAAGTATAGGAAGCTCATGACTCATCCTCCCATGTCAATTCTTTGTCATATGTAGGGTGTTTAAGAGAAACCCAATTTGAAAACAACAACTAACTGAAATTCCTTCCATTTTACCCAACATCCTTTAAGGAAATATGAATCAAGAAAAGAGTTTTCAAGAATTTAGAGTCACTTAAAGGATAATAAACATACCATATGCACATTAGGCATATGTTAATGACTAGGTATGGACTACCCAAATAGATGATATCCCGATCCAACAAAACATAAAGGTGACAAGGAAATTCCTCAAACAATAGGAATAATCAAAAGGATTTCATAAAGAGGAGGCCAACTGGTTGTTCACATCCTTCAAGAAAATTCCAAACTCCCACAAATCCCCATGTATTTCATGCATATGAGGATAACCCATAAATTTAAGAACTCGTGCTTGAGTCAATCTGAAGGTATTTCTTTATTTACCTATGAATTAAATTCTTTAGATGAGGAAGGAGAACCTACCCAAGAAGATCCTACATAAGTGGAGGCCTAAACCTTACAAGAAATAGAGCCACTAAGCTGCCCCTAAAATATCTACCTCTACTAAGCCTCATAAAAATGGGTGGGAGAACTAGATTGGGTGGATCAAAAGGAACCCTTAATTAACATTGAATTCAATCCTAGAATAGGGACATGAGATAAGGTATTGGTATAATTCCACCGGATTACTAAAGTAACACAAAAATTTTAAGACCCTGTTTTCTCTAGTGTCTTCCATATACTATTATTATACACATCATCACCTTGTCTATCTGTATTTCTAGTTGGACACACTATTTATTTTTCAATGGTTCCATCAAGGCCATGTGCATGATGATTGCATTCTGATATATTTATGGAGGTTACATGATTGGTTTTTTCTCTAATCCTTTCAATGTTCTCTAGATACCGTATTTTAATATTAGTATATAAGGAACTGAGGACTTAGTTATTCATGGGTTTATTTCCTACGAACATCTTGGTATTCTCATTATTTAACAGAGAATTGCTTTCCCCTACCTCGAGATGATGTCTACTTTATGAGAGAAAACTCTTCTTCAATGTTATTTTCTTCCTCAATTGTCATGGCTATGTGTCGCTTTAAGATTTAGAACGAGACATGATTATTGAACCGGTAACCCTATGCTTGTTACTTTCTTCTCACATTTTTACTTCCTTCCTTCCATAGTTTACATTTGGTCGAAACCACTCTGGTTTACCCTAGTGTAGTTGATTGCCCCAAAGTTCATCATTTTCTCAAGGATTGAAGACCCCCACATTAATGGCGGTCGAGACTAGTTTGATCCCTTTTTTCACTAATATGTCTTTGGTTCTCTGGTTATATTAAATCAAAGGTTTAGATAACATTAATGACGGTGCCTTTTCTTGACAAGGTCGAGCGTTGAATCATTTTGGAAACTCGATTTCACTATTTTATTTATCGAGCTCCTATTTTCACTGCAATGTAAACAAAATGATTTACCCTCTCGTTTATTTGCACCCTTATTATTACCAATAAATTCTTATATCATTTATCATTCACATGTGTGAGATATTAACTCCCCATATCTTCCATTAATACCTAGTTGAAAGCTATCCTTGCTCCATTTTTTCCCACTTTCTAAGAAGTGACCGTTGCCGTGTGTATTATGAGGTACTCTCGTAGCGTTCTCCATTGTACCCTAGTTGTGTTGACCGAGATTGTTTCTTATACCATGTCTCCGCAACTTATTTCTTATGCACCTTTCCCCCATAGATCCATTTTAATCTAACATCCCCTAGAAGATTCATCATTTCCCTATTTTCCACACTTCATCCCTATTCTAGCTCCTTTTGTTACCTATTTCATGTTTACTCATGTGAGTTATTTATATTTTACCATGCTCCTTGTCATTATGCATGTAACATTCATTCTCCATTTTTTTCACCAATTACCTCTCCCACTTAAAAGTGTTACACAGTCCTCTATGCAAGGTGAGTATCCGATAATATTCGCATGGTTAGTGTAAACAACATATTACGAAAAAGTCCATTATCATGCATAAATAAACCTAACCTAATAAAGGATATAACAACTAATATAATGGCATACACATTATTCAATGCATTATAATATGGATAAAAATTTGACTTCAGTTTGCTTCCATTAAAGTAGCTTGATACTCGAGATCCATTTACTTACATGCTTTTGTCAAGTAGTATATCCACTATTTCATATAGCCATATCCAATGAGTCTTGAAATTTCCCGGATGTCGCGTGAGTTTAGAGTCATAGAGAAGAACCTTATCACCTTCCTTTAAATTATTTATTTATCTTGAGGTTGAGATCATACCAAGATTTCTCGACCCACCTTCTCAATGTCCTATGACCATTGTTCTTGTAGCTTTATTTTATCCAACTTCAAAAAAAAATTCAATCTTTCTTGAATTGATTCTTCGTCACCCAAGGCCATGAAATGTGTGATTCTTAATGATGGTTCTAATAAATCGATCAAGAGCACATCTTCATTTCCATAAACAAGTTTCAAGGGGGTCACTTTATTCAAGTGCTTGTATGTAGTTCAATATGCCCAAAGCATTGCCGATACTTTGTCATCCCAATCTTTATTCTCGACGTCACATACTTTTTTTAATGTATGGCCTAGTATTTTATTGAATGCTTCCACTGTACCATTATATTATGGGTGATATAGGGTTCTTTTATGATTCACAACCATGGATTATTGTAACAGGATACGAATCACGTCATTCAAGAAATTTTTTCCTCTATCACTAATAATGATCTAGGGGCATCCAAATATGTTGATGATTTTTTCCCCAATAAATCTTGTCATTGTTGTGCCATACAATCTTTTGTTAACACGACCTATTCCCATCATGTAAGATAATCATTGGTCATTTGTGATAATATAGCCTACACATTTTCTTCGTGTGATAGGATTGATGGGTTTGAAAAAATAAATAGCCCATTTTTTGAATGGATCATGGGTGGTTATTAGGATTAAAGGCATATTGTCATGCTTTCCTAGCTTCCCAATTCTTTGGCATTGGTCGCAAGATTTAACATATTTTTTACATACTTCCACCGATCCCCGCATTGACAATCTTTCAAGCGGTAACATCACTTGCATAGTGTTCAAATGCAATTCCTTCATTCACTTCACTTAGAATATCACTTCATTCATGCTACAAAACACATTGTTGTAAAATCTCTCCTCACCCTATCTTGTATAGTTAATTTGTAATTAGTTGGTATGACACAACTTTGATAGCTAATTGTTTTCAATAGTTTACTTTATAATTGTCGTATTGACCCAGGTTTGTAGGAAGTAAATCAAATATTACAATTCTCCAAATTCACTTTAGATGGTAAGTAACTGAGCATCTTGCATACTATCCTCTATAGATTACGCCACTTCTCAAGTGTCAATTTGGGACAAATGATCGTGTCTAGAATTATGTTTTTCTGGATTGAAAAATACCGAGAACTAAAATTATTGGAATAGTATTATCCACCTACAAATTCTCCCATGCAACACTACCTTGTTGACCAAATTCTTAAGTTCCATATGATCGGTAAAAAACAAAAATGGTGTTTCCAAGAGGTAGTGTCAAAATTTCTGAAGCGCATACACCATAGATAGTCCTTCTCACTCTGTGGTAGTATAATTATTCTCAGTGAGAATTTAATTTTCGATTGGAAAATTAAATTTGATGATCAAGAGTTCCTTACCCTAGTTTTGTAATTATTTCTCCCACAAAAATTCCCGAGGCATCTACGTGCATGTGGAATGATGTGTTCTAATATGGGAATTGCAAAAATAGGAGTTTGTCTTAGCTTCTCCTAGAATTTATAAAAGCATGTATCTTGTTGGAACTTCACTTAAATTCTTCTATCTTGTGTTAGATTCTCCAATGGCACTGAAATTCATGTAAATTATTTTATAAACTTACGATAATACCCACAATGTCCTAGAAATGCATGAACTCCCCTCTCCATTCACGGCTATGAAAGGTTGACGATTATTGAAATTTTTGTGGGGTCCACCAAGAGCCCATCCTTACAGATAATATGCCACAATAAGGAACAAAATGGAGTAGGGAACACACATTTCTTAAATTTCAATGAAATTTGTAGTTTTCAACCTCACTCAAACATTAAGCATAAGTTATCACAATGGTATTTTACCAACCCATAAACTGTCTAGTCATCTAGATAGACTTGAAGAAACTTAAGTATAAAATCCTCAAAGGTAGTGACAACAATGCATGAGAAAACAATTGGTGCATTCTTCAACCCAAATGGCATGACCGTGTAGGTATATGATCCCCATTCGGTCTATATATATATATATATATATATATATTCATGTCTCGCCTCACCGTAACTAGAATTTAGGGTTTTGCATGCTCTAAGCCAAAAAAGTAGAAGAACATTGTAAATTATCATGAAACCTCTCCAAAATTCCTTGAAAACCTTGAGAAATCATGTCTCACTAATATACATGCTTTCATGAGCTTACATGACTTTGCAACTCATCATTATGCTTCATTTGGCCTCCAATCACCTAGACTAGGTCTAGACGAACACTTATAACTGAGTCTTACACCTATACCTGTACTCTAAAGCTCATATGAGAGTCTCAAAACTCTCCTATTATGATCTTCATGCTTCTAAAATTCTCCTCGAGCCATCATACAACTCAAACCATCATTCTCTATTACCTAGGCTAGCTAGGTCACCTGATTAGGCCTAATAGCCCAAGGCATTCTCACCCTGTCCACTCATGCCATCATGTCATCACCTGATTGATCATCTAAACATCATGATAATAACCTTCTAGCATTCATACATCATCCTATTTGTCATTAACGAGATTTTACATCAATGACAACACCTAGACTCACACATGCCAACAAAAATTTGTTTTCCTTTCTAATGCTTTGGAATGCATATATATATAATTATAATTATATATTGGTAAATATTTATCTATTTGATTTATTAAATTATAAATATACAATTGAAATAGAGAAACCAAATTTCTCTATTATATGGGAATTGCATCGGTAGATTATATAATATTAATAAAACAAAATATATTTGAATGGAGGGTTGCGGCTTGCATGCGACCCCTAAGCCGCGACCCCTCCCCAAACCTCATACACCGAGTTGAATACCATTAAGGCCCTTAATTGGGAATGGATTCCACTATGCGACCTAGTCCTTTTCATATGCTCGTGGCTTTAATAAAACCTCGTCACCCATTGTCTAAACATATAGCTATATATATATATATATATATATATATATATATATATATATATATATATATATATATATAGAGAGAGAGAGAGAGAGAGAGAGAGAGAGAGAGAGAGAGAGAATAAAAGTTTTCAAGACCTTCTCAACAAAACCACTTTGCACATTTTTAAAAATAATTTCATTCCATAAGACCTTTTTTCCTTAGGTAATCTGTCAAATATTTTACATGTGTAAATATTTTTTTACGCACAACATGCGCATATCTACAAGTTCCCAACACTCGAGATCCAAACCACCACAAGTTTTACTAGTACATTGATGATAAAGTTTAGAGATACCTCCAAAATCTAGTGTAGCCAAGATGAACAACCACACACATAAAAAGGAATAAAAATTGTTATTTTTCTCTCTACATAGGTTTCCACTTCCTTATTCAAATCCCTCATTTTGGAATGCAATTATTTGTGCAAAGTGGTTTTTTTGAGAAGGCCTTGAAAAATTTAATTATATATATATATATATATATATATATATATATATATATATATATATATATATATATATATATATATATATAGCATTCTAGAATGAGGGATTTGGAATAAGGTAGTGGACACCTATGTATCAAGAAAAATAACAATGTTTTATTCCTTTTTATGCTTATGGTTGTTCATCTTTCCCGCACTAGATTTCTAGAGGAATCTCTAAACTTTATCATCAACATACTAGTAAAACCTGTGGTGGTCGCGTGGATATGATTTTTGGGAACTTGTACATCTATGAAACTTGTGCAAAAAAATGTTTGTGCATGTAAACTATTTGACGAATTGCCTAAGGGAAATAGGGTCTTATGGAATGAAATTATTTTTAAATATGTGCAAAGTGGTTTTGTTGAGAAGGCCTTGAAAATTTTACTCTCTCTCTTTATATATATATATATATATATATATATATGTATACATATGTGTGTGTGTGTGTGTGTGTGTGTGTGTGTGTGTAGGTGTACAAATGAATTCCACTACCACCGCTTTCATTTTTCCTTCCATATGCCTCAATGGGAGATCTAGAATAGGTCAAGGGACCACATAATATTTTTTTCTTGACTCGGCATTATTTAGATGGTATATGTGGTTTGTATGGTTCAATGTGGCACGTGGAAGGTCATTGAACATGAGGTGGAATTTGTTAGTGCTTGGTTAAAACACTTGGTTTGGCATGGGTAAATATGTGGGATTTGGTATTATCTTGGTAAATGTGTGGCTATAGTGAATATTTTATCAAAAAAATTAACTAATGAAGCATGCTAGAGAAAAATCAAACACTTATCTTAGTTGTTCGTTGGACCTCTTAAAATGTAAGGCTCGTGGGAGATGTATAATACAAGCTTGGTAAAAAGGCCTTGAAACACCTCAAGCAAATTCAGCTAGTTCATGAAATTCCAAACCCCTCAACTTCGAATCGCTGATCGCTTTATGGTTTTCTCAACTATATATACCATGATTTTCCACATTTATAGTTTTTACCTCCTCAATGATAGAGAAAATAAAATTAAGGATGAGTGTTTTTTTGGTAAATTAAAATGATTTGTTGCATAAACTTGAAATTTTCCCTTATTTTTGGCATAATCAAAAGGATTATTATGAGTGTTAATCTTATCCCGTAACAATGGAAAACTTAGATGATGAGATAGGATAATGAAATCCTCTAAAATAAAAAGTTTGAACTTGATTTTTATGATAACATTCCACTTCTAAACTTTGCAAATTTTAATAAAACATGATTTTTAATGACGCACAAAACACCTATAAACCAAAGTTAATGTTTGACTATGTGTTCTCGCGACGTGAAATGTCGCATCAAATTTTAGAATGACTTTAGATGATCATTAGATCATCTCGATGTCATGACTCTAGACCCTAGCTGACCATTTCATAACCTTGACAATAGCTAAAAGTTAAAAATTTAGTTTGGTTTTGGCTTTCGCCGCCTTCTATGTGGAGAAACAAAATTTTGCCTCCTTATACCCATAAAATTTATCCATGGCAATAATAATAAACCATTAGATTAATGAAAATTCACCTTGGCAAGCTATATTTTATAGTGCATTTTGTAGGCCTCTTATCATCTGAACAAGGATAAATTGACACAATTACGATAAGTAGCTCTGAAAAGGTTGTCATCATTTGAACCCTCATCACCATATTTGAGTTCTTTCAATTTCAAGGGATTTCCGTAGATAAGAGAGTAGATGTAAATCAACACATGGTGGTGTTTTTGAGTCTTGAAATTAATTTTTGAACTCATTTTCTAAGCCACTTTAACTAAATTGGTCATTTTCTTAAACTTGTAGCAATAACGAGAAAATTTTTGTGGGAACTCCTCCTAGCCGAATAACTATTAAAAAATTGTAGACACTATCACATGACTATATTTAACTCTTCAATGTCACTTGTTTTATGAAAATTTCTTGTGGGAAATATGCTCTCTCTCTCTCTCTCTCTCTCTCTCTCTCTCTAAAAATGAATTGAAACTAAACTTGTATTTCTTACCCTCTATTTTTGTGTACAAGTGTTTGAATAATTTTTTGTGGAAAAATTATGTATATGCAAAAATCATTAGTCATAGGAGAATGCAATTCCAATGTTTTTCACTGAACATGTTTGCACAATTATGATAGGTTTCAGGTTGCATGGCGAAACCAAAATGAATGTTAAAATCTAAATTCAAAGTTGACAATAACTTTTAAAAAAGTGTAATTATGTTGGAATATGAAATTTAGTTGTTATTCGAGAAATTATATATGTTGTATAATGAAGGAATAAAATTCAATATTAGCATGCATGTGTGTGTATTGAGTGGGATGATCAAATACTACATTGTACTTCTAGTTCAAATTGCATTGAAAGTTGTGTATATGATTATTATGGTAAATTCTTGTAATTTTGTGTAATTTTATGGTAAGGATCTTAAAATCTTGAAGTTCTACACATGACCGAATTCTCTAACTTCTCCCCACCCCGCTTTCTACTCTTAGTTTAGTCATGACTAATGAGAATATAGACCAATACAACCCCATTCTTGTGGTGAGTTCAATTCCATAACTCATCGGGTACTCAATGAGCCTGTAGAGGAGCTTGAAATTATAGTGAATCGAGTGCATAATGTAATCATTACCGTTGTTTGTCTTGATAATGAACCCTCGTAAATTACATTCAAAGTACCTATTTTTTTCCTATGCATTAAGCTTAAGTGAATGACCTATTTATGCCTTCATGGGAAGGAGTGTCATCTCAACTAGTGACAAAATTAAAAGGAGAAAATTAATTTTAGTAACTGGTCAAATCATAATATTGGAACAACCTTGATACTTCCTCCCTCCAAATAACTACTAGAATGTTATTTTTACTATAAAAAGGTTCATGAGATGAGAATGTCCTAGCTATTCTAGTGTGGACCTCGCCATAATTATAGACCTTGTTGGGTGGGTATGTATTTATGCCTATATTTGACCCCATGGCGGTTTGTAGGTGTTGTGAATAAGAAGTGAATGGTCATTTATATTACACCACAAGGATTGATAGGTAGAGAGTTAATCCTAAGTGATTTTCCTCCCTTCAAACAATTAATAAAAGAAAACCTTGACGTCAAAACCTTTGTGAGGAAAAAATATTTTTAAATTCCTTACAAATCAAAATGATTTAGTATTAAGATCTCTTAAGAGGTTATCGGTTGTTGAAACCTTGATGTATAATTACTAGTGGTTGGAATTGTAGACACCTAAAATTAGCACCGCTAATCCCCGTGTCTGCATCCCCTAACACCCCTTCATTACCATATCACTATACATTAAATCCATTATCGCATCATTATCATTTTATCCATTAAATCCTTATCCCAAGTATTATTTCTCCCCATATTATTTACTCCCCGTAAATATCATTCTACAATTGAAAAATATTATTTTAGTCCTCTTAAAACCACCCAACACCACTTACAATCCAAAATCAAATAAAAATCAGCTACTTCTCAACCATTTTACAACCTCCTTGACCCGTATAACCATTTTCCAACCCACATCCTTCGATAAAACAAACAAAATCTTGATTTGGGAGGATGTTGCAAACCTTTTTCCCGTAAAAACCGAATTGTTAGCAATTCTCTTTGGTTTTTCGTGACCTTATATAAATGAGCTCCGTGATTCATTTGAGGTTACCTAACAGCTAGACATTTCCTAAATACTTCATATTACATTTTTCTTTGTATCATAGACATGTACAAATTCAAATATCATCATAACAACATTCAAGGCACCAAGGATCTCTTCTTCAACCTATGAATGTCATTCATATGTCTAGGGATACACTCAACATTATTTTTACATCTACAATCTCCTTTTCTCGTAAAATATTCCTCTTGTCATCATTTATCAACATATACAAGGTACGTATCTTCATTCAATTATTCATTGTGTTTATACATCATATCCAAGGTTAAATAATCCCTTTTATCATCCCTTTTGAGTCCCATCTCTGTCCATTATCAACTTGTGCATTTTCACAACAATCACCGATTTATTCACTATAATCGTTGATGATTCATTAGGGTCAAAAATAGGGTCACCGACAAGATCATTGTGATCCATCGATTGTTGCGATCCATCGGATAGCTAGCGATTCATTGGAATCATCGATGATTCACCATAATCGCTTACGATTTTTGTCTAAAAAGGTATTTTGACCCCTAAGATTGATTTCAATACATCTTGATCACATAATTTACTACCATAAGGCCCCTCGAAGTTTTTGTCCAATCATATAAAACTCCTTTGAGCCATATTTAGCACTCTATCAGTTATCTAAATCAAATTTATCATCTTTCTCACCTTTGTGAGTGCACAACTATCTACATCCTTACTCCTTTGAGCCATTTTGTGATTCCTAGACTCCCTTTGGATCAGGTATCACCATTAGACCATCATATATCCATGGACCACATTAGTCCCTTTGCCTTTGTATTGTTGGTTATATCATATGTTTTATCATTTTATCTTATCATTATCAGATTGATTTCTTGAACACGGATTGACATCCTTGCAAGGAAGTCCATTGACTTCCGGGGACTAGAATTTTCCAGAAATATGTTATATATCTATCTAATCCTATATATTTATGAGTGTTTGTGCATTACAGTAACTTATCCCATTGGAAAGAAGGAGTTGTGCACACACTTGGATCCATCAATGTCAAATCAACCATCAACATCAACATCCATCTTCATGGGTATTGGTAAACCCCTCCCTCTTCGAGGTTGGTTTTGTTTGTTTTATTTTTCTTCATTAAGTTAAATTAGGAAAGAAAAAACATCTCTAAGTATTCTCGGCATGATCGGTGAGACCCTTTCCCTTTTTCATTTCAATTTTATTGAAAATTAATTTTTTGGCCTTCTTCTCTCTAATAGTTAGGGATCCAAATCAAATCATCATTGATTGGGTGAATCGCTAACAATTCCTGTCAATCTCCGAAGATCTCTGTGACTTCTTCTGATTACTCAGGTCATTCAAAGATCTAAAACCATTTTCTTTCTATTTTTGTCCTCTTTTAACACTTTTTATAGGTTTTTTCTCTGGAGCTTTTTCTTGCTGCTTATTGCATTGCTAAAAAAATCAAAATTTTAAAAAGGAAGTGTTTTACAGGTGTGTCTTCTCCTTTATTTTTGTTTTTCAAGCATCGCATTTTGTTGTTTTTCCTCATCAAAATCAATCATTCTTTTGGGCTTAAAACGAACCTTACATCCTGCTTGATCACATAGATTAATTAAAGGATTAATTTATTGCATTCACATAATCTTCCTCACACACAACCAAACCACATCAAACATCAATTTGCATCAAACACTCCTACCCAGGTGATAACTATTGGGATTTCATCACCCAATAGGAAACCGACTTGGTGTTTTGGCCAAGTATAAAAACTAGTTGTTGGTATATTGGCTAAGTACTCAACTCCCTTATCATTGCAAGACCATGAAGTGAGGGGGTAGGACCCAATACCAAGCCCCTTACCGGAACCAACACATATTTTGGCCTCATGTACCTTTGGGTATATCAAGGACTCCAACCTTTAACAAACCTAAAACCAACCTTAGAACAACCATATCATTAGGTTCCCTCTGAGCCTCTTCCTCCACATCTAAATTTTAATCAAGATAATTAAAATTCTTCTACTTGACTTGTCTATTACATTTGTAGCTCTCTTAGGGATTTTTGTATCATCATCAGTTGACTATCATTTAATATGGATCAACCCTCTACATCAACATATTCTTTTACCCCTTATGCGTCATTTTTACAATCATCTTTGGTTTCTTTATCCACTATCTCTACATCTTTTTATCCCAATCAATTTCAAAATATCCCCTACACAGGATCTAGTCCTTATCAATATTATCAACCTATCACATCCCACTCAACCTCATTTAGCTATGACATTTTTCTAGAGCCATCTAGACCATATTTTGTCCCCTATGGAACCTCTACCTTTCAACCAATCATACAACCCTATAACAACCCCATCCAACAACCTTACAACTATCCTTTACGTCCAGGATATTTCCAAACTATCACTCCTCATCCCATGACAAGTGTATCCCATCAATCAGTCCTTTCCACATCCTCTCCATCACAATCTCATCAAAATCTTAACATCCCCCATATTTTATCCAATCAACCTATCTTAACTTCAATATCCTTTTCAATACCTCAAACATCCCAAACCCATACACACATCCCTACTTAGGCCCAATCAACCCCTCTCATCCAACAATAACAACATATCCAACATCCCTTCATGTCTCCCCACATCTCTTTATCACAATCTACTTTACAAATGATATCTTCTCAAAGTACCCCTTATCAACCCCCACATCAATCCCATCCACAAAAAAACCATCCTACTCCACATTTTCATCAATCAAATCAATCATATGCTCATCTGCAATCACATGTTAATTCCTTCACCCTACAAATGATATTGTGTAAGCTCTAAAGAAATTAGACAATTTAGAAGCCGCTACGAAGGGACCCAAAAATGCCCTCACTTATGATTAGGTTTGTAACGAACCCATCCATCCATCAATATCATATAATCCTTATCCTTTGCATTGGGAATTACCTAAATTTACCATGTTCCATGGCCAAGAGGATCCTCAACAACACATACTATCCTTTAGAAACTTGTGTTATCTTATCATCCACAATAGAGATCTCCTTCTTAGAACCTTTCCTATGTCGCTGACAGAACCTACCTTATATTGGTACAACTCCCTCCCTCGACACTCTTTTCTCTCTTTCACTCATTTATCCATGTTATTTCTTGATCACTTCGTTATAAACATTACTCACAAAATCACCATTTCTTATCTTTTTACCATCAAACAATATGAAAATGAATCCCTTGTCAACTTTTTCACTAGGTGACAAAGCATTATCAATCAATTGACCTTCTCATTGCTTCAATCAAAACTAATTGAGTTGTTTTCTTGATCATGTTCCCATCACATCTCATCTATCCTCCAGATCCACACATTCTATACCTTTGATGAAACATTCACCATGGCTAGAAATTAGAAATCTAAGCCCTCAAAGAAGGCCATCTCGATCCTCAATCTACACATGTCCCATCTGATTCTTCTAGGTCTTCCTACGAGTAAGATGATATTAGAGCACATGTTTCCATATCTTATCCTCCTTGCCCAACACCCTTGATAGACTCACCATATAGATATTGCACATCCCTCAAGTCACATCATCAAAAATATTACATATGATCTTCCCCTTGAGGAGACTCATTCATCACCAATGTTTCCTCTTGAAAACTCAGAACCCCTAGATCCTCTTTTTGATGATCCTCACACATCAATGTCACCTATGTACACGATCCAACCATCCATTACCTCCTTTAAACCTTTAGACTCCGCTGATACCGTTACTAAGGAGGAATTCATAATCAAAGATCTTGACATCCAACCACTTTTCAAACTAATCGAAGAATTAGAAAAATCACATAAATATAACCCACCGTAATCATGTCTAGGAACAAAATATCCCTCATCCAAATCAATCCCAATCCTATCGCCAGATACTCACCATCTAGTCTAGAACCTTGTCCTAAATCAAACACTATACAATCAAATACCATCACATCCATGGCCTCACCCTCGTCATACAACATGAGACCTTCTACTTTGTCTAAAGTAAACATTAAAAAATCGAAACCTATCACATACACCATCCTTTCCCTAAAACTGACATTATAAAATCAAAACAAACATCATTTAGGGCCTCAACTTTACTGTCCATTTTGGGACCCCATCCTTTATCACAATCTAAAACTATCAGATCTACGGTTCCACCCTCATCATCTATTTTGGCCCCCATCCTTTATCTCAATATCATATCACACATCTATACCCCTTCTCATCCATAAATAGTCCCTCCTCATCCATTTTGGGACCTCATCCATCATCCAATCTTATCAATCCCACATCCTATCCATTTCTTGGGTCATATCCTCTCTTTTATCAACCTCACAACACCCATATGATGTTCCAACACCATACAACATCCACGCATCCATCCCCATCCGAAAATAAGATGTGTCCTACTAAGTGTTCTTGTAAATTAAAATTAGAATTCATTAATCCAAACCCTCTTAAGGGGACTTACATTGAAATACTCGAGAGGCTCATGCATGCTTCTCTTATCACATTACCACCCATCAAAACACCCAATCCACATACTCATAAACCTTCCTGGTATGATCAAAATAAAACATGTGCCTACCATAGAAGCTCAGGGCATAACATGGAGAATCAGTAAAGTTCTTAAAGCCATAATCCAATGACTCTTCCTCATCAATGATCTTATCCTAGAAGAGGACCATCCTAAGCCATCATTGATATTATCTACACATCCACCCTTGTCATTTTCCTCACCGACATCTGTAGGACAAGGGGGACATCCTCAATCTTGTATTATCAAACCTTTACCAGACATCTCTTCAACACCTTCCATTAAGGTCTCTCAATCTCATTAATGTCCACAACTTCACTTGAAGGTCCTCAATCTCATCGCATCTACACCTAAATCACCGGCAGTGTCCTCATCGACATCTATAGGACAAGGGGGTCATTCTCAATCAAATCGCAACAAATATTTCTTGTACATATTCTTATCACCTTCCATCAAGGTCCTTCATCTCAAATTAGTATGGTCCACCCACCCATGCGAAGTCAGTAATCATCATACATGAAGAAAAGGTAAAAATCAAAGCTTCATCATCTACCCTCCTTATCAATCATCCTCTCATACCTCATCCACATTTTCAATGGCTCCTTTGTCAAAGGTTCCACATCCTCCTTTATTTACCATATACTCAATCAATCAAGATCAAAACTTTCATCACCCTAAATTGAAATACATCATTCCCTTCAACGCATGTTACCTCTATCCACAATGTCATACTAGGGGACTCCTCTCTCCGAGACTTCGAAAGTATTACCTTGTGCACGTCCCCCTAGTGCATTTTCACGAAACCTATCCTCTTAATCGAATCAAAATGTCACTACTCTAAACGGAATAAACATGGAAATTTTTCCAATAACTAGATCAGTCCATATAGTATGGGTCGTGAGTATATAGTTTATCCTCCTCTTGATACACCCGAAAAGGAACCTTTGAATGCCTTGCACTTAAGGCCTTTCTAATATTAACACTTTGACCGTCATGACAAAAGTCATATCAAAGATCTTATCCCATCATCAATCACTCATCTTCTCATCGTAATGATTTGAAAACATGTGGTTTTCCATCATTATCCCAAAAAGACCTTAAAGATGAGCACCACAGATTTGTTCATCGCATCTTTCACTTGTAGAATATGTGAATTTTAGTGTGATTACCTTTGTAAAACAAGTATAGTTTTACCAATATTAATTTATACCTAATAAGTTGGTTTCATATCAGATAGTGAAATTACCTTCCCTATTTTAATAGGTGGTCAATCTTGTGAGGTTAATTACGCTTAAATGAATTATCCCAAGTCGGGACATACCTAGTGGGAACATGTATTCTATACTCGAAATGAGTGATTCATGAATCATGTAAAGTTAAAATGATATCAAAAGGATTAAAATGCTTAATATGATTGTAATATAAAAGGAATGAAATACACGATTTTCTTGCAATTAAACATTATGAAGGGGTGAAAACTCATAATACGTAAATGGTATCATATGATTATAATAAGTGTTATATGTCGTATATTATAATGATTTTAACATAACAATAAGTTAATAATGAAAAATATCAATCTTGAGAAATTTGTGTACAACTATTAAGGTCTCATTTGTGCCTCATATAGTCATGTTATGGTTTTGTTATACTCGTTTTAGTGAACATGGAGTTAGTTATTGTGGCCACACTCATGAGATTGAACATGGGGAAAATAACATAAGCTATTCTCTCTTATGGACTATGTATTGTTTGTGATTCTCATGAGGTTAAACATTTAGGGTTTTGTCACTAAATGATATTGTTGTTGTTGACCTTCCCTTTCTTACCTATTGATTTTATTCCTTGGTGTTGTGTCACATCGAGGAAGATGATCTTATAAGGGGGGAGGTGTAATGCCCCACTCCATTACACTGGCCGGTGAGGTTGTGGCCCCATTTGTTGTATCGCTTTGTAATGCCCGCTCTATCATACCTAGTCGGTTAGTGTGCGAACTTATCTCATCAAATGCCTTGAACGAATAAGGTGTTGTATCCCTTGTGACGCGTTTTCGTCAAGATTTATGAAAGGTTACAAATACCTCACCGAACACCAATTGTCATCTCAATTATCGTACTTTGCACTTTTGATTGCAAACTTCGATCTTGCCTTATATTGTAATTGTGAGAAAATAATAATAATTTAAATAAAATTTAGTATAATAAAATAGAATGAGATAGATTGGTGGAAGGATGGTGGTTTTGGAAGAAATAATAAAATTAAATAAATTGTGTTCGGTGGAATGTGTTGATGGAGTAAGTGGCGGTGAGTGTGTTCGAATGTAGATAAATAATTATAAATAAATAAAAATGGAAGTTTGAAATATTAAAATAGAAAAAATAATAAGAGCTAAATCAGTCAAAATTAAGTAAAATAAAATATATAGGTATGATTAGAATAATTATAATGAAACCAAGCCCTTTTGGAGGGTGGATTAGGACAAAATGGTTATTTTACTTGTTTCAGGTCTTGTTCTGGTTAAACAACCGCCAATGTAAGCTACATATTAGGGTATGGACATCCATAAAAGCATATTGAAGGGGCTTTTGTTAGATGATGTAGTGGAGTGCAATTGCATAAGATGCGTGGACACAACGTTTGTAGCCTGGTTCTGTTTAGCTGCTTATGGATTTGGAATTGGAGTGTCTTGCCATTGGCATGGTATGGTTTTATAAAGTGTTGAAAATGCTATGTAACCTACCTTTCTGCGTCAGAATGAGGGTAGTGGACTCCTATGTATCTTGGTTGTGCTGTCTTTTTGGAGGAAGCTCTGAACCTGTGGTGGTTGCGTGGTAGCCTGTGGCATGTGGACGGTCATTGAACATGAGATGGCATTTGTTAGCGCTTGGTAAATATGCGGGCTTTGGAAATTTCTTGGTAAATGTGTGGATATGCAGATTATGCCCTCAACCTCTTTTAACTAATGAAGAATGCTGGAGAAAAATCTGACACTTCTTTCATTTTTCCGGTAATGGATCATATGAATGGTTGAAGCTCTTTATGGTGTTGGTTGTCTTGACAAAGCTATAAATGTTATAAAAAAATTCTTCAAAGAATGCAAGGATTACGAGAGATGCACAAGATTGGCTTTGCTACAAAGAACTTGGAACTCCTCAAGCAAATGCACCTAGTTCACGAAATGCCTAACCCCTCAATTCTGATTCGCCGATTAGTTTTAGGCATGGTTTTCTCACCTACATCTAGCAAGATTTTCCACATTTAGAGTTTTTCCTCCTTAATGATTTCAAAAATAAAATTAAGGATGATTTTTTTGGTAAATTAAAATTATTTGTTGAAGAAACGTTAAAATTTGCATTATTTGTTACGCAATCAAAAGGATTATTGTAAGTGTTAATCTTTCCTTGAATCATATTTCGTAATAATGGAAAACTTAGATGATGAGATAAGATAATGGAAGCCTCTAGAACGACAAGTTTGAACTTGAGTTTTCGTGATAACATGTCACTTGTACACTTTGTAAAAGTTAATAAAACATTATTTTCAATGACGTGCAAAACACCTCTTTAGACTTTAGACCCCATAGTGGGAAAGTTAAGGTTTCACTTTGTGTTCCCTAGTAACATGAAATATCACGTCAACTTTTAGAATGAATTTAGATGATCATTTTATCATCTAACGTCATGTGTCTAACAACCTAGTTGACCATTTCACAACATTAGATAATCATGTTGAAAGTTGAAAATTTAGTTTAATTTTGGCTCGCGGTTTAGGCCCCATGTTGAGAAACAAGATTTTGTCGCCTCATACATCTAAAATTTCCCCATGAAAATTATAATCAACCATTATCTTTGATAAAATCACCTTGGGGTGGCGGCTAGATTTTCTAGTGTGTTTTGTAGGCCTTAGGTCGTTCTACAACAAGGACGAATCGACACAATTATGATAAGTAGCTCTGGAAAGGTAGTTGTTATTTGAACCCTCATTGCGGATTTGAGTTCTCACAACTTTAAGGGTTTCCCGTGCATAGGATAGTAGATGAACATTGACACATGGTGTGTTTGAGTCTTAGAAATTGGATTTCAAACTCAATTTCTAAGCCACTTTGGCTAAATTGGTCATTTTCTTAAACTTGCGGCAACAACGAGAAAAATGTGGTGGGAGCTCCTCCAAGCCGAATAACTATTGGAAAACTTATAGACACTATCACATGAATGTATTGAACTATTTTATGTCACTTGTTTTGTGAAAATTACTTGTGGGAAATATGGTGTTTTTCTCTCTCTTCTCTCTATCTCTCTCTAGCTTGAAAATGAAATGAAACCACATTTGTATTTCTTATTCTTTATTGTTGTGTACAAGTGTTTGAATTCATTGTGAATGGAAAAAATTATGTATATGCAAAAAAATTAGTTGCATGGGATAATGCCATGCTAGTGTTTTTTGCTAACCATGTTTAGACAATTGTGACAGGTTATAGGTTACACGACAAAACCAAAATGAATGTTAAAATATAAATTCAAAGTTGAGAGCAACTCAAAAAAAAGTGTAATCGTATTGGAATATGAAATTTAGTTGGTATTGAAGCAATTTTATGCATTGTATAATGAAAGAATAAAAGCCAATATTAGCATGTATGTATGTGTATTTAATGGGATGATGAAATACTACATTGTGCTTCTATTTACAATTGCATTGAAATTTGTTTATATTGTAGGGATCTTACAATATTGAACTTATACACATGATTGAGTTCTCTAACCTCTCCCCACCCTGATTTCTACTCTTAGTTTGGTCATGGCTAATGAGAAGGTGAACCAAGACAACCCCACTCTTGTGGTGAGTTCGATTCCGCAATTCATCGGGTACTCAATGAGCCTAGAGAGGAGCTTGAAATTCTAGTGAATCGAGTGCATAATGTAATCATTACTCTTCCCTTGTAAATTGTATTCAAGTACGTGTTTTTTATTATGCCTTCATGGGAAGGAGTGTCATCTCAACCAGTGACAAAATTAAACGGGGCAAATTAATTTTAGTGACGGGTCAAATCCTAATATTGGAACTAGCTTGATACTTCCTCTCCACCAAATAACTACCGGAATGTTAATTTTACCATAAAAAGGTTCGTGAGATGAGAATTTACCCATGACAGGTTATAGGTGTCATGAATAAAAAGTGAATGCTTGTTTAAATTACACCACAAGGATTGTAGGGTGGGGGAGAGGGGCCGGGGCTGGGGTTAATCCTAAGTGATTTTTTTCCTTCAAATAATAGATAAAATAAAACCTTGAGTGCAAAACCTCTTAGAGGAAACAATATTGTTTGCATTCCATATGAATCAAAATGAGTTAGTCTTAAGGCCATGTTAAGAGGTTATGACGTATGAAACCTTGATGTATACTTACTTACGGTTGTAATAGTGTCTTATAAGACTTTTGAATGCATAATATGGGTTTGATTTCTCACTTGTAATATTTTGTTTAATACTTGGGTTGCCTAACAATAACAAAATGAATTGTCTTATGTGGGGCTATATGTAGTCATGCTTGTTAACCAATACTTAGATAGGCGTGTTGGCACTTCATCTAGAAAAGTTTGAATGCTTTGTTGGATGACATAGTCATGTGTTTTCATTGATGTCAAGTGGTCAGTGATGTCATATGATGTCCAAGGGGTTTAGGTGTCTTCATGAGTTCGGTGTTCAAGCATGGTCTAGGTACATGGTCAAGCAAGCAAGTTATGGAAATGTGTTCTTCTAAGGATTTATGAAGGTTCCATAAGGTCAAACATGGTCAATGAGATGTGTGTGAGGTGCTAATTTTGTACAGTCAACATGGTCAAATTCATGAAGAGTCAGGTAGTTCTAGGCTTAATCCTAGTCCTAAATCAAACATGTTGGCATGGAAACATGAGAGTTGGATCAAGACAAAATAGGTAAAGCATTGGTGGAGTAGTATGATATGGAATAACATGCATAGGAGGTGTATCAGGTCAAGAATCAGGGTTATAGAGCATAAAGATGGTTATTCAAAGCTTTTCAGGTGAGACAAGCCTAAATGGAAAGCAAGGATGATGTACCAAGGTATGATGATGTAAACCAAGCATGGAATGAGCACAATATGGTGGTATGAGGTGTACAAGGCTTTACAAGTGACTAAGAAGGTGAGTTGAGCACTCATACAGGTCTGAATAAAACTCTTGCTCAGAACTAGAGAACTAATGCTGTAAAAATGAGATGGAACATATATTTTTGGAGAAAAATATGATAAATTGGTAATTTTAATTCATGGAGGAATTAGTTGTGAAGGTGTGGTCAAAATTTTAGGACCTAAGGAGGTGTTTTGTGCAAGTTATGGAAGTTTTACTAAAATTGGGTTTTTGGAAAATGCAAACTAAGAACCCTAACTTATTAGCACTCAATAAATATTGAAAAGCCTTCTTTAGATAAATCATAGAAGGAATTTTTGAAGATAACTTAGATACAAAACTTTTACAAAAATTTTGAGGTCAAAAGGAGCAAAACAAAAAAGTTCTATTCAATTTACTAACATGGTTCTTCTCTCCAACCTCCTTTCTAAAGCGATGGACATGAAATTGAATGTTTTGACTCCAAATCAAGTTTGAAAGTTGTGAAAACACCTCATGGGTATAGAATAATCATTCTAGATCATTTTTGTGATAGTTTTGTTTGTCAATCATGAAGGTACTATACAGATTGTACCTTATTTTGCAAGTTTTGTGCAAATAGTCCTGTCTTTGAAGGTTTTAAAGTGAATTTATAGGTATTAAGTCTAGTATTGAGGTTTGAAATGGTTGAGAATGATTGCTACAAGTTCAATATTACCTGATAAAGTCCTTGGTCTGATTTTGTGAAAATTTATGAAGTTTCAACCTCCTTGAACTTAAACAAATCCTAGTTTGCAAGTCAAGAAGACTCGAAGATCGAGTTACTATCATGGATTTCTCTCCACAAATCATGAATACAAAATATTAGAGATGAAGTGTGGGTATTTCTTAAATTTTTATGTAGAGAAAATCATGAAAAAATTCAACATATTAATACCCTATATGGAACAAGACTAGGTCTTGAAGGTCAAAACCCTAGTTTTGTGTAACCAAAAATCACGCAAGCTTTGAATCAGTCACTATGAAATAATGCAAGGTAGAAACTTGATATGTTCAGTCATATTTGAAAGGTACCTTTGGTGAAGTGTCAAAATGATATGCAAATATGTTCATGAAAATTTAGAGTGTGTGAAGTCTTCTCAAACAGTCTATGTGAAGAAGATAAGATTGAAGTGCCACTCCAAGTTTTTTTTAAGAGGAAAAGAAGATAATCTTTCTCTACATTTTGTGACCTCCAAGAACTTGGTGTTGATGGAACCCTCCTGCAAAGCTAGTATTATCGAATGCATGCTTGAGAAGAGATTTCATATTCTCTCCTTCTTCAAGATGCAAGATTGTGAAGACTAGTTCTACTCTTAGAGTGCTCATATATGCTCAAGTGAAAGTTTGAAGGAATAAATGGCAAGAATGTGGAGTGTGTAGGAGTTATAGGGAATATTTGAAGTCCTTGTAACATCTTATACCTGCTGACAAACTTGTAAGAATATATTTTAGCTACTAGACAAAGGTTTACTCACTAAAGAATAAGATAAAGTCTGATTTTTCGATTACAAAATGGAGAGCAGAGGTCTTATTGGAATATAGCCAATTGGGATAGAATGTCAAGGAGTTTAAGAGCCATCGAGACCTCATCATTTGTCCTAAATCAATATTGTAAGAACTTGTAGATCATGAATATGTAATTGTTGCATTTCGAAGCAAGAAGACAAAGTGTAAGGCAGGTTTGTGAAGACCTCTTCATTTTACTTGTACATATGGAAGAATGAGGTATTTGAAGAGTCATTGAACATGAAAGGTTAAAGGTCATGTTGATTAGTCATGCTTGTTTATATAAGCTCATTTTTTAGCATGTAAATGTTGTTGATGTTGAAGAGAGCCAAGTGTTAATTTTGAGTGAGAAGAGTGTTGAAACCATGGAAAACTAGGATAAGAGAAGAGAAGAGAAGTGAGCTAAAACAGTGATCACAACATGTTGGTGTAAGCAACCCGGTGATGAAGGAGATCAAATTTTTATGACAAAATTCTGAGTTATTGCTCAACAAATTGGAAGTGCCTACTTCTTTGTAAGTAGGTGCTTGAAAAACTATCAAGTGGGTCCTTGGATTTGAACTCAATTGGGTGCTTGATTTTTTTGGAGTGGGTGCTTCAAAATTGGATATGGTGCTTCATGTTTGGTGGTTTCTCAACATATGGTGAAATCATTGTAACTTTATAAGATAATTGTCCAAGCTAGTTCTCTAGTTTCAGTGGGTTTTTGTCCCTTGATGGGTTTCCCACATTAAATCTTGTCTTCTCATGTGTTCATGTGTGTTTTTATTCTCTCTTTCTTAGTTGAATATTCATGCTTATCATGGTTAGGATAGTAAATTTTGAAAATTGAATAATTGTAAATTGCCTCAAAATTTTTAATAAGCATTGATTCACCCCTTCTCGGTGCTAAAATTTCTAACACACTCACCGAATCACACGCAACCACCAGGTCCCTCCTTTGTTCACTCACATGATGTGGTTATCGAAAATACAACCATTATAGCATGAAATAATGGAGATACAACACACAATTTTGGAAACACATATAATAAGGAAGTCATTCCACATAGATAATTAGTAAAAGTATTTGAATTCCCATAATTCCATGCTCATATCTAGTTATCTTTTCTACCCAAACACAATTATCCATTAAAACACAATTGATTACATAAAAATAAACTGATAACATCCATATTTTAATGACCTCCATGCTACTGGACCATGTGCACATAAAAAACTTACTATATACTCTAGCGTCGACTTACCTCCTAAAATAACTACATGCTCCTATATTGACCCTCTCACATACAAGATTGTATTACCTATTTATACACGGTGGGGAATTTCCCTTCACCGCTTACATGCACTATTCCTAATAATATATGTATTATTATTAACCTACATGTTTTTATAACTTAACTATATATTGAGCTATAAATAGCTTGATTTTATCATGCTTTAATCCTATAAATAGGTTGTCCTCATGCATCAATTCTATCCTTGTCTATATGTGCTTTCTTACTTATAAAACTTGCTTCATGTTACAAAAAAATTTATTTCCTTATATTTTTATCCCTTTCACCAAAATTGGCTAAGTATTGAGCTTTGCGTCCATGCAAAAACCCTTTATGTGTTGGTTCCCTCCTTTGTGTTGCATGCACATTTGTGCATTGTCTTGTCCGCTTATGCGCATGCTTCCGTGCAACCACCTATTCCCTAGCTATTCCTTTTAGTTCCTTGCATGAACTCTTGTGCATCATCTTAGACTTCTATGCATGGCTAATTTTTAGCTATTTCTTCTGACTAACATTACCCCACACTAGGAGTACTATCCATCCTCGGAAATATCATGACCAAAGAATGCTCCTCCAAGAATGAAAGAATGATATAATATGAAGAATAAAAATAGAGGCCTTTACCTAAAGAATCAAAGAATGAAGTATTTGGAATCCACATGCATCATATCTCAAGCCTTAAGTGGTTGGAGGAGCTCTAAAAAATCCTTGTTTAATACATTCTCCAATTCCTTCCATCCCTTAATTTCTTGGGCTTACTTAATTGGTGCAGACTCAAAAATATCAAATACTTGCTCAAGGTCCAGCTCTTCGCCCTTCTCCTTAATTATTTCACTACCACATCTAGTTCTAAGGATACTCCCTCCAATGTATCCATCCTTCACGTGACCAATGTGTAGATTTCCTTCACCTATACTCAAGTGTGTCCTTCATGGCCTCGATCAAGTCTCTTTTCTATGCAATTTTGGCCATGAACTTCTTGAGCTCAACCTTCTTATTATTCATGTTGGCATGCAACTTCTTTAACTCTTCCTCCTTACCAACACTATGTATGCTAAGAAGTGGAGTGAAGTCTGGTAGATATCAAAAGCATAATATGCCTTCCGCAAGACCTCTTTTATTTCTCCACCAATGCCTCATACTCTGTTATGATTTTCTCCACTTCTTCTTTATTCTTTCTACCAATTCCTTAGTGTTAGCCCCGATTTATTCTTCTTCTCCATCAACTTCATGTGTACCAGTCTTCTAACTAATCTAACTATATGGAATACACATCCTAGGATTGATCTACTAACTCAAGGAATGCATGCATGATGCTGGAAATTGTGTCTCCTACTTTGTCATAAGTATCCACTTTGTGAACTTCTTCTCATCCCTCATCTCCTCCACGAGCCTCTCGAATATATTTATATTTTTGCTCATTTTTCATCACACTCTTTTAATGGTGACATCCTTATCAAATTAGCTTTTCCATACCTCTAACATCATCTTATTAAGTACATTACATGCTTGTCCATATGTTAGTTGTGCGGAGTCGACAATGGGAAAGGATTCTCCTAGAATTTTTTTAGCATCTCGGATAGTGACTTCCTACCGACGACGAAATCTGGCTCATCCATGTGTGTGTGGTAATTCCAAAATATCATCTTCCTCATGTGTGTTAGGGACTCATTCTTGGAAAATATTTCCCAACGAAGAGGTCCTCTATTGGTACTGAATTCTAATATCTTTCCCCGATAACCTTTGTGGGGTCATCTATACATGTCATCTGGGACCTTGTGGGGTTTCCTTCGACTCCTCCTCTTTGCGTGCTCCTTATTTGGTAATTCCTACAAAATATTATCCTACACACATTCTGCTTCTCCTTTACATGTGCCTTGATTTTCCTAGTACCTTTATCTTTACTTCCCCTTTCTTCCTCATCATGCTCTATGTCGTGCTCTTATTTATTATCTCTATCACCTTTCCCCATGTCTTCATGTGCATCGTGTGCATATTCTCGCATGTTCATCCTACACATGTTCTTCCTCCTATACACGTAGCTCCTCATTTCATACGGGCATACCTTCCTATAACGTATCATCCTAATCACATGCCATCTACCTAATCACCTCTTCCTCAAATTCCTCCTCTTCTTCCTCCACATTAATAACTCATGGTTTCTTCTTTGGTGGACTTGTCCTTTTATTCACTAGACTTAGTTTATTTTTCAATGGAATCAACTTGGTCATTGTGAGTGATGGTGATCCCTTAGGTTCCTCTGAGGTACTCGTTCCATTGCCTTCCTCCTTATGCTACCTCTACATTTTAATTCTTCGGATCTGGTCCAATGCAGTCTCTTCTTCTTCATCTTATTCCTTCTCTTTGTCTTATACCTCTTCTTCTAATATCTTGGGAGTCTTCTTGCGCTAAAACTTGGGAATCCTCATTGTGTGCTTCCTTGGTGGTTATGGGAATGTGACATCCTGAACTTCTATTTAATTTCCATATTTCATATTTGGTTTAAGGACGATGTATACCTTGCATGCATCCTTTCCAACCACTATGGCCATGATCGAATTAAGTTCCATCATGTCGGACTCCATAGTCTCAAGGTATGCTACCTTTTGCACATATCCATACGTCTTCCTTAGAGTATGGTAATATGCATCCACCCTCTCTACTTTGAATTTCAGGTGTTGTGCATCCTTATCCTATTCACCATGCACTAAAAGTACTTGGAGGTGAATGCAAACTAAATTTTTCACTAAGGCCCAAATTCTCCATCCTTCAACAAGAAGCGCGCAAGGCTGAAGTGTTGCATTACTACAAACTCTTTTTGTTTGTAAAGTAAAGCCAAAAATTCCCTCGGTATGTTCCATTCATTTTCAAATACTTCGCACATCCTCCTATACCACTTATCAATGTACACCTTGTGAGGGTTATTAATCCCACCATCACAAGTGAATTCGGAATTTTTTTTTCCAGGGATGTGTCCTCAAGAGGATGCACCCACATCTTATCCTCTAGCCCATCGGAGACTCTTATCCCCAAAAACACAATTAGGAGGAGGATTTAACCCCACGTGATCTTCTCCCCTCATTCATTTTTTATCTTAGCCTCTTCACAATTCCTTCACTATGTATAGAGAACTTTTATATTTGGTTTTGTTCTCTATTTTGTGTGCAATGTGAAGGAGCTTCTTGTTTACCTCATTTCAACGCACTAAGGCTCCTAGCTTGCAATTTATGTGACACATCTAGTCTATTAGAAAGGTTAACAATATTTCCAATATCAAATGTGTGCTTCCCCTGTCATATTACAATAAGGTGGTTTTTTCCTCAATTTTGGGTTCATCAAAAATCCATCTCCATCTCTTCTCCTATGTCGCATGACAAATGACTCTATCGATCAACCTCGAAGTCAACCTCATCCTCTCACCTGTAATGTAAAAGTAATCCTCATGTAAGTGTGATATGAGTCATTGGAATAATCACATGGGATTTCCAAAGTAAGGAAACTCAAATAGCTAGAGCACTCATACTTCCTTCGGGGTTTTATACACGGATTCATCCAATATTACCTTCCTTTCGCATTCCTTGTGTATAGGTTACACAATATATCCTTATTTATAGCCACATAGTGTTATTATGCACAATGGTTGTAATCTTTAATATTGCAACTATGAAGCTTTGATGCCCAAGGATTCCCAACTATCACCTCAGGAGAATATCGCATCTCCAAGAACCAATCCTCAGGTGCCTAATCAACAACCTTCTTCTTGTCCTTCATACCTCACCTTGGTGCCATCATTCTCTTTCACGACTAGTTCAATTTTCAAAATTGATGTAATGTATGCCCTACTACAATCTCAACACCTTACTTGCTCGAAATGTGTAATTCCTTTGTCTGGTGATGATTTTTCCTTCATCTTTGTTCACCCTTATACTTTCTTATCAAACTATATTCTCTAATATTAGCTCTGCAAATCCCATGGCCTAGCTCCGAAAACCATAGATTCCATTCTTCATCCACAAAACTTCACTCGAAATATTCCTTCCACAACATTCAACTAGCTACTAATTCTCACAAGGAGCTCCTCAAATTCAATTTTTGTATGCTCAATTGTTTGACTCGTAGTTTGCATCGATTCCCTGGTTTATTCTTCGTACTTATCTCTATTCTTTGCACTTCATCACTGAATCTCTCAATCACATAAGTTCTCAAAGGTAAGGTATGAAATACTTCACCCGTGCCCCTTTTATATATTTTGAAATTTTTATCACATTAATTGCACTCCACCTACCACCTTTTTTATCTTAAAAAACATTTTTTTCTTTTTCCCACATTTTTTCCTTCTGCGGGCGGAAGTCGTAACCTTCAGGTGCACAACTACTCCCTAGCAGGAACTCTTGCATGCACCTTCCTATGCCACACCCATTTTTCCTCTATGCCACTTTCCAAGTATCCTAACTTGTTATTGCCTACCTCGTGTTTACACTATGTGGTTCATCATTCGCATGGTTTTCAATTTTTAGCAATTTTCATAAAGTACCAACATCCTTAAGCATATTTGCATCATATCGAAATTCATAGCACCATCTTACACACACCAATATAGTTTTCCATCACACATCATCCTTTCACATCGTCACGTGAACTCTTACTAGTTTTCTTAGAAATTCCCAACATCCCATCTCTATTCTTATGTGCACTTGCATCTGCTTCACCCCACACTAAAAGTATGTGTGGTCCTCTACGCATCAATCTAACATAGATTAATAAGCTCCTATGTGTGAATGCACTTATTACATAAAAACATGAAAAAACAAATATAAAGGGAAATCTAATCTAAGATGGAAATATTGTCTTATTACAAACACAAAATAAGCTTATTTATGGTAGGGATTCAACTTAATCCCATTTAAGTAACCGAGAAATATTGTACCATCTAGCGCTTGTAATTGACATGAACCTGATTCTAGTATCTTTGTTACTACAAATGGTATTGACTAATGCACTTTGAGCTTTCCAAGATGATGTGAAAACTTAGAGTCATACAAGAGTACCATCTTCCTAACTCGTAAAGTATTGAAAATTAGGACACATAAGGGGGTGAATCAATGTCTTTTCAAACTTTAATAATCAACTCACTTTACTTAATTTGTGATAGTTAAACCAAAAAAATCCACAAGTATTCAAGATGAGAGAAAACACAGTGAGACATGATTTAATGTGGGAAACCCTTCAAGGGAGAAAAACCCACTAAAATCAGATTACTAACTTGGAAAATAATGTCTTGTAAAGATTACAATGATCTCAAGTTGAGCATCTACTCAACATGGAGTTGCAACTCAAAAATTAAACCAAGAACCTACTTAGTATTTAGCAAGCTTATAATTTCATGGAAGCTTCAACTCCTAATTTAGTCTAGCACCTACCAACCTTCCTCGTAAGCTTTACCCTACAAGGAATCTTAAACTCCTCATTTGTTAAGCTACTACTTAGACTTCTGCAAGGTTTTTATCACTCGTGATTTTTTTGTCTTCTACAACTCATAGTTACCATTAGATAAGCTCATTCTTATTCTCTATTCATCCTCATTCTCTTCTTGATTTATTTGCTTTGCTACAAGGATTTTTCATATAAGGATTATTTCATACTCTTATTATCTTCATGATACTTTCTTGAATCACCCTCTCAAACACTCACACTTCCATACATACTTGCTGCTACAACTAATTCAGTCAAGAAGACATAATATCCTTCATAGTCATGGTGATAAACCCTTCATTCTTATGCTCTGTTTCTCTTTAATCATGCTAGCACTCACTTATGATCACAAGATCCCTCTTAATAAATTCAATACCCTCTCCTTCCTCATTCACTTATCTACTGACATTGGGTCTTCAAATATGGTGTTGCACTCTCAATCATGCTCTCTTGCTTCATAAAGATGATCTTTTGTAATCCATATTACTCTCTAATTTGATTTAAATTCACATAAGTTACCCCAAGAAAACCTATCTCAACCATATAATCATCTACTTTCAACATTCATACACTAAGCTCTCTCAAGATTAAAAAACATTTTCCTTGAACAAAAATGAACTATTTGTAAACAACATAGACCTTCTGACCCAACCTTTCCACTTCAAATTGAAATGTTTTTCATCTTAATCCCTTGACAACTCGTACATACGTGTAACTACCTTAACAAGTCATAATTGCATCTGTCATATATCTATCCTAGTCTAAGAATATTCATTTATAATCATGATTACTTGAAGGCCAAAGATGAAACATGGAGTTTTATAAACCTTTGTACAAGGCCATCCTTAACTGATAATCATATCAACTGACTTTTATTCCTTGATTTGTAATGCTTTTCAGTCCTTGTCTTATTCCTTCAACATGTAGGTTTTGTCTTATAGCCAAAAAAATAAATCCTCAATCAGATGGAATGTTAAAAAAACTTCTAAAAGTTCCTTATAACCCCTTATAATACTTCAACCTTGGCCATTTGAGTTTCAATATTCATTTGAGCTCATGTAAGCACATTGAGTGTAAAAGCGAGTATTTAGTGAGCAATATTATAATCTTGAAAATAGAAGGAATTTTCAAACCATGTATTTGCATTCTTTCACGATCCTTGAACTTGTAGAATGTATTCACTAACATCAAACACTTGAAGGTTAACAAAAAGGAGTATGGATTAAATTTATCTTGTATTTTTCTCAGTCAATATTTCACAGTCTTGGAGAAACTTAAAGCCTGTTGGAGGTTAACTTGTAAGGGCATAAAGAACAAGAGATTATATTTTTCACATCTTGGAGGAGATTTTTTTGAGATTTGGATCAATTACAATCATAAGGAGAAAAATATGACCTACATTGAAAGAGAGTATGCACTCATTTGATAATAAAGAGATGCCTCTTCAAGGTTTGATTAAGTCCAAACTTCATTCAATGGTGGTTTCCAAATATTCACATATCCTTCCGAAATGTGTTTTAAGCCTGGAAAGTTATCAATACATGAGGATAGAAGACTTTGAAGAGAGGAGGGAGGTAGAAGAAGACAATACTTTCAGGGAAAAGAGATGGCAGAGAAAACCCTTATATGTATTGTGTAAATAAGATACAAAATAGAACCATCCACATTTATAATAGACACAATTCACGTAGACTCAAAGTTTTGGAGATTGTACAAACTAGAACACAAAGTTTCCAAGCACACAAGGATTAGATGATTCATAGATCAGAACTAGAAGGAAAGAGAAAGAAAAAAAAAGGGAAAACCTTTGTATTGATTTCTTCCAATTCAAAATTACAGTTTTAAAATAATCAAAATTCCAACCCTTTACAATGGCTTTGAAATCCCATGATATAGCTCACAAGAGATGGTTACAACTTCCTCGAGCAAGCAAGAAATAGTTACAACTTATTCCAATCATCCACGCCCTTTCAAATTCTTGATTTGCAAAGAAATGTTAATGGTGGAAAAAAAATTTTTTAAATATATGGCCATTACATTATTTTACCAGTTAAAACATGGGCCATTTGATTTGCTTTTACAACTTCAAATTTGGGCCACCCACGTGGGAGAAATTAATTAGAGCGGCCTTATGGATGCCTTCTACAATTTTTTTCCTTTAAGTTACACCAGGATGACACGTGGAGAGCTCCACCGGTTCCTTCATACTTTACCGATTCGGTCTATTTCTTGCTTGACCTATGTTGACCCCTAGACACGTGGAGGGTTGGCACTCATTTGAGTTTCCATTTTGGAAGTGCCCCTTAAAATAGCGCCGAGATGACGTGTGTCTCCTTCCACCGGTCTTTGACTTTTCAACATCCAACTCTGTCTCATTAACTTTAACCACGTGGCGAGCTGAGCACTACTTGGAGACTAACCCTTTGATTTCACTTCCAAATGGTGTCACCATTAAGGCACGTGGAGACTTCCACCAACCCGCCCATACTTAGTCAATTTTAACAATCGACTCTTGTCCCTTTTTGGACCTAGGACACGTGGAGGACTGGCACAAGTTTGAGATCTACCTCCATCTTTGACTCTTGAAGCTACGCATGATGAGGCACATGGCACCATCTATTGAGCCTTCCATACTTAGCCGATTTTAGCTTATTTTGTCTTCATTTTGTACCTGGGACACGTGGAAAGCCTACACTTATTTGAGGACTATCCCTTGTACCCTACCCCTAGAGTTGCACCATTTGGACACGTGGAGGCTTCCACTTGAACCTTGAAATATGGCCAAACCACATCTAATCAAAGATATCCACGTATTACCCATGGACTCTAGGGAAAAAATTAATGGGGAAAATATGCCTGTCATTCCCGACTATGGGAAGAAAATAAAAAGAAGGAAAGGAACTTTACCATATGCCCACTTTCAAATTGTTCTCCATGAATAGGAAAACTACAAAACAATGTCAGGCTCGACGTGATTCAATACTCCAAGGCACAAACTCAAAAATTTTTTGAAACTTGACTTCAAAAGAGGGGAATTTTGGGCCAACAAACAACTGGCTCTTTCTGGGATGACTTGGCTTGGAACAAAGACACAAGGCAAGATCAAGAACTGTAGATAACTCTGGGAAAAAGAGGACCAATGCTTTATCCATTGGGAAAAGGATTCAAAAGCAAAACCAATACAAGGCAACACACACAAGATGGGAAAAGAAACAAAACAAACCAAAAGGGAAGAACATAAACGAAAAACAAAGGAATGACCCAAAACCAAAACATTGTATACATAATATACAGAAGGACCACCTAGTCACCTAGGACTTGAACAACTTCAGATACTACCCACTATAAGGAAGTGGGAGAGGAGAACCATCCATGTAATCCAGATAAAAAGAGTTCTCTCTAACAAAATGTCTGATTCTAAAAGGACCAAGCCAAAGAGAATCAAACTTACCATGGCTTCCTCATGGCTCATGTCTTTTGTCCCAAAGTAGCACAATGTCTCCCACTTGGAAGACTCTGGGTTTGGCTTTCTTGTCAAACAAAGCCTTCACTTTCAACTGATGAGCTGTATCCTATCAACCACTTGCAATCTGTCTTCATCAAGCTTCTAAAGGTACAAAATTCTCTTATCCAAAGAGCTACTAAAACTTGAATCTTCAATGGTTTTCATCAGATGCAAGGCTGGAAATTCCACCATGACTGGCAGTTGAGCTTCCACACCATACACCACTTGGAAAGGAGACATTCCAATTGCTCTCTCTTGGGTGTAATTCTATCATCCCAAAGTGCATCATATAGCTTTTTATGCCAATTCCTCTTGAGAATCATTTACAAGCTTTCTAACTATTCTCACCAAGTTCTTGTTTGTTGATTCTACTTGTCCATTCCCTTGGGGGTAGTAATCTAAAGAATGAGCAAGTGATATCCCATACCCATAGTAGAAGTCCATCATCTCAAAGAAGAAAAAAATTTGGAAGCATTATCAGTCACAATTTTGTTTGGGATCCCAAACCTGATCAATATGTTCTCTTTAATGAAGTTGCAAACTACCTCGAGGTAGTGCTCTTGATTGGGATGGCTTCCACCCACTTGGTGAAGTAATATGTGGCAGTCAACACATGGGTATGTCCAGCACTGAAGGTGGGTTAAGAGTTCCAATGAAGTCTAAACCCCATTGTTGAAATGGCTCTTCAATCACTACAGGCTTGAGAGGCAAAGCAACCAACTTAGGTCTTCCAACAAATGTTTGGCATGCTTCACATTTACCAACCCATTTTGATGCATCTCTGAAATAGAGTGGGCCAATAATAACCAACACAAAGTATTTTATGAGTTGTTACAAGAGAGAGAAATGACCTCCACAAGCCTAGTCATGAAAAGTAGAGAACAACTTCTTTTGTTGCTCCTTGTCTACACACTTCAAAACCTTCCATCTATGCCTCATTTGAATAAAGCATTCTCCCATAGCACATATTGTGTAGACCTCAGTTTGATATCTCTCTTCTCTTTAGCACTCAAGTGAGAAGGACACTCTCCATAGGTCAGAAAGTGAGCAATGTCAGCATACCATACATCTTTCGAGCTGAGGAACAAAACAATAGGGACATCAACTTCATCTTTGGACAACTCCTTGGCAAGCTCCTCAAAAATGAGTTCACACAGCCCTTACCCCAAACTAGCTTTGTTGGCCTGATATCAAGATCATACTCTTGCACCTTTGCTACCCAATTACCTCTCTTGGTTCCAAATTCTTGCTGAGTAAGAATGGATTTGATTGTTGTATCAGGCACCAACACCACAAAATGAGAATTAAGAATGTAAAACCTAAACTACTTGACAACTTTGACAACTACAAAAGCATGTTTCTCCATCATAGTGTACTTCAGCTCATGATTTTTCAAGACATAACTCATGAATGCAATTGGGAGCTCATGATCTTCAACATTCTTCTGGGCTAACACAACAACTAGGTATTTTCAGTGGCATAACAATAGATAATGAAATATTTTCTAAAGTCAGGGCATGCCAAGATTGGAGTCTTTGCAATAGCCTATTTAATGTCCTCAAATGATTTCTTCCCTTTAGAGGACCAACCAAAATTTTTCTTCCCTTGCATCATGTGAGCAATGCTCATAGTAAGTTCTACAAAATCAGGGATGAATCTCCTTAGGAAATTGATCTTACCAAAGAAAGAATGGACACCCTTCTTACTTGATGGAAGAGGAATTTGTTGGATGGCCTAACTCTCTCTCTAGATCAATCTTGATCCCTTCCTTTGAAAACAACGTGTCCCAACAACTTTCCTTCTATGACACAAAACACATAGACTTCTTAGGGTTTAAAGAAATTCCATGCTCTCTACACTTCTGCAATACTATTTCAAGGTGTTGGAAGTGATCTTTTCTTGCTTTAGAAAACATGGTCAAGTCATCCAAATACACAACAATGCATTTCCCTTTCAAACTACCAAAAGCCAAGTCCATGGCCCTCTGAAAGTAGCACCAACATTGATGAGACCAAATGGCATCCTCTTGTATGCAAAGGTGCCCCAAGGAGTAGTAAAGGTAGTCTTATGTTGATCTATAGTATTCACCTCTACTTGATTGTACCCCGAGAATCCATCTAACATAGATAGCATCTCCGAGCCTATAACAACTTGCAATACTTGGTCCATCATGGGGAGAGGGTAATTGTCCTTCAAAGAACCCTGATTTAGATTTCTGAAGTCCACACAGATCCGATCTCACCATTCTTCTTCCTGATATGCACTATATTAGCAATCCACATTGAATGGTGGATGGGGAAGATGATCCTAGCCTTCAGAAGCTTTTGTATTTCTTGGAAAATTGTATCAGCTATCTTTGGATTATATTTCCTTTTCTTTTGTTTGAAGGGTTTGATCCTAGGCTTAAGAGGAATGAAATGTTGCATTTCTTTAGGCTAAAAATCCTTAAGATCATCATAAGAGTAAGCTAGAACATCAACATACCTTTTCAACAGATTCACCACCTTCTTTTTCTCTTCCTGAGTGCAACATTTTCCAATGTTGACCATTTTGGGATCATCAAGACTCCCAATATTCACTTTCTCAGTCTCAGCAGATTTTTAGCTCCTTGGGAAACTTTAGACTTCATATATCTATCATGTTTATCAAAAATATCCTCCAAACTCACCAACCCTTTAGGATTTTGTTTCCTTTTAGTTTGATGCATCCATCTTGATCCATCTCTTCTTTGACACCCTCTTCATTTGATGACACACACTCTCTAGGTAGATTTTCACTTCCTTCAAAGTACAATTGATCAAAGTTGTCTCTGAGCTCCAAGAAAGAAAGAAAATGTTGGTCATCATTGAAAACTTGCCAATTATTTGCATTGTTAGGCACACTGGGTCTATGGATCATCTCAATGGTGAATTTCTCCTAAGGAAAATCAGGATGAGGAATCAACAAGGACCCCAAAACAACTAGAGAGTTCAGCCCTAGTGTTCCTTTCCCTTGGCACAACTTCAATGGAAAAAGCATCAAGGAATTCAATGGAATCCCAAAACTAGATTCCTATAGTGTTTCAACCTTCTGTTCTTTACCTGATAAAGGTCTCTAACTTGTTTTACAATTAGCTCAACATCTCCATGAGCAAGAAGGTTCTTCACTCCCATTTCCTTCACCATGCTCAACCCAAGAATAAGGGCCTCATACTCAACAGTATTGTTGGTATTTTCAAACTGAAATTTGAAAGAGAAAGGATGAACCTTACCCCCAGAGAAATAAGCACTACACCAGCTCCAAAACTAGCTGAGGAACAACTTCCATCAAACTCCAAAGTCCACACACCATTAGGATCAAGAACACTTCCTTTGTAGACTTGTCTCCTCTTGTGACATGATCATGTAGTTCCCATGCCCAATGTCTTCATACAATATTTGTGCTTTAGGATCATCTATCTTTTGCACAATATACTCTACTTGTTTCTCAGCAAAGAACTTCTTCATCTTCCCATTGACAGGATCAAGGCATGTGACCAATCCATTTGGATCTCACCTCCAACATCTTTGAAAAATTTCCTACTTAGCAACATGCCATAGAAGGAGGGATATCAGCAACCAAGATGGTAGCCAAGACCTTCTTCTCTAGTAAAGCAACAAAAGCTACTTGTGCATCCTTGATTCTCCCAACCAAAGGCACTTCTCTACTTTCCATGGAATAACAAGAACCATAAGTGTGGGTTAAGGTTAGACCCAAAGCATGAGCCACTTTTGTAGGCATTACATTATCGATGCACCAAATCAATGACACAATTTCTAAGCTTGTGGCCAACTATGAGGAGAGTCACATAGAAGGGTTTGATCTTCTCATTGGGTGAAGTGACTGCAGCCACAAGGCTAGGTTGAGGTGAGAAGAAGGAGTGGGAAAAGGCCTTTAGAAGAATGGGTTGGGGTTTTAGATTTAGAATTTACAAAGTTAACCATTTTGGCAAAGGCTTTAGGATGGGTTTGATAGAACTCTACCTCATAAATCTGAATCTTGGTCTTTTTAAGATGGTCTATAATGTCAAAAGATCCAGATGTGGATGGGGAATCACTACTAGGAGTAGGAGGAGCTTTTGATCTATCAATTTTATCATTTGTTGGACAAGAATTCTCAGAAGCAGAAGTAGAGGAAGAAGGACTAAGCAGAGCTTACCTTTTGGGTGGAAGTAGTAGGAATAGAGCTCCTCTTCTTGCAATCACCGGGATGGTGATGGGGTACTCCTTGGATCTTTTTGTAGGTTGCACCACTTTTTCCTTTTTTGGTCTACTCTCCAGGTCATAACAACATATGATTCACTATTCATCTCAGCCACTACATCATCATAGTCATCTTGATCATCCACACCCTCAGTGGTGAGGAAATGAACTCGAGAACCACCAGGATCCTCCAGTTCTTCATCAGCTTCCTCTTCTTGTTCATCATAGAGCCCATTTTCTTCCTCATCATCAAGCTCAAGAACTTCACAAGTAACATTAACAGCACCTTGAGGGGTGGACCTTCAATAGCCAACCTGGTTTGGGAAGAGGGGAAAGCGGTTCCTAGGCTGAAAGTTCTTCCTTGGAACATCTTGATATGGAGCATGCTGAGCCAATTGTTTCTTAATGGAAATGAGGTCATTAGCCAAATTTTGCACCAACTGATCTACATTACCTCTAGGAGAAGGGGAAGAAGAAGATGCTTTGGATTTGAAAGACTCCCTTTTCAGCTTTCCAGACATGATCAAGTCATCTTCCACACTAACAACCAATCTCTGATCAACATCCAAAGTTGCAAGATTTTCTCTCCTCAGGGCATAGCTTACTTCCGAAATTGAGCATTCAAGAAGAAACACTTCTGAATCGGATCAATAGCCTAGTATTTACTAGAATCTTGTTAATCAACTTGTTAAACTTGGCCACAAATTCTCTCATAGGCTCATGTGGCTCCTTCTTGATTTGAGAAATCTGAGCTAGCAAAGCATGCACATCTTCAACAGGTTTGAAACGCTGCTCAAATTCAGTCCTCATAGTAGTCCAATCGATGATGGTCCCAACAGAAGATGGTAAAACCAATCTGCAACATTGTCTTGCAAGGTTTCCACAAAAACCTCACAGAGACATCCTCATGTTCAACTCCAAGGACCCCACATGCAACAATGAAGGTTGCAATGTGTTCATCAGGGTGTACTTTTCCATCACCTCTAAATTTGGGAAAATTCTTCCTATTACCCCTAGGTAACTCATGCAATGGTTGAGGAAGAGCCAGAGGCCCAACTCTTTGTCCCCAAGGCCGAGGTGCTGCCATCCTTGGAAATATTGTTTGAAGTGGAACTGAGACACCAACAAGATTAGGCACGGAGATTAGGGCTAAGTTGTGCTTGAGGAATGCTACTACCAAAAGCTCTATCTTCAACAGAGGTGTGCTTGTGGAATGAGCTCTTCTATTTCTTCTTGTTGGAGGAAGTTGAAAATCTTGTTGATCCAAGAGTTGAAATTGGGGATCTTCAATTCCAAGAGCCCTTCTACCACGAGTATATCTTAGAGTCACCAGATCAAAGAAATGATCAAATTAGTTGTTCTTTTTAGAAAGGAAATTTGTTGAAAAATTCCCCAGTAGAGTCACCAAAAACTATGGGTTTCAGATTTGCACTTGAATGAAACCACAGTCAGGGGACAAGCAAGTCCCTCCTCTTTAATGGGAGAGGTTCCCTTATTGAAAGCAAGGGAAAACCTATGTACAAATGCATAGTCTTTCATTCAATGGTGGTTTCCCGATATCCTGAAATGTGTTTTAAGCCTGGAAAGTTATCAATACATGAGGATAGAAGACTTTGAAGAGAGGAGGGAGGCAAAAGAAGACAATACTTTCAGGGAAAAGAGATGGCAGAGAAAACCCTTATATGTATTGTGCAAATAAGATACAAGAATAGAACCATCCACATTTATAATAGACACAATTCACAGACTCAAAGTTCTGAGATTGTACAAACTAGAACACAAAGTTTCCAAGCACGCAAGGATTAGATGATTCACATATCAAAACTAGAAGGAAAGAGAAAGTAGAAGAAAAAGGGAAAAACCTTTGTATTGATTTCTTCCAATTCAAATTACAGTTCTAGAATAATCAAAATTCCAACCCTTTACAATGGCTTTGAAATCTCATGATATAGCTCACAAGAGATGGTTACAACTTCCTCGAGAAGAAAGAAATAGTTACAACTTATTCCAATCATCCACCCTTTGAATTCTTGATTTGTAAAGAAACGTTAATGGTGGAAAAAACAATTTTTTAAATATACGGTCGTTACATTATTTTACCAGTTAAAACATGGGCCATTTGATTTGCTTTTACAACTTCAAATTTGGGCCACCCACGTGGGAGAAATTAATTAGAGCGGGCCTCAGACACCTTCTACATTTTTCACCTTTGAAGCTGCACAGCCGACACACGTGGAGAGCTCCGCCGGTTCCTTCATACTTTACCGATTTGGGTCTATTTCCTGCTTGACCTATGTTGACCCCTAGACACGTGGAGGGTTGACACTCATTTGAGTTTCCATTTTGGAAGCACCCTTAAAATAGCACCGAGATGACGCGTGTCCCCTTCCATTGATCTTTGACTTTTCAACGGCTAACTCTTTCTTCATACTAACTTTAACCACGTGGTGAGCTGGCACTACTTGGAGATTGACCCTTTGATTTCACTTCCAAATGGCATCATTTAAGGCACATGGAGACTTCCACCAACCCGCCCATACTTAGTCAATTTTAACAATCGACTTTGTCCCTTTTTGACCTAGGACACATGGAGGACTGGCGCAAGTTTGAGAACTACCCCATCTTTGACTCTTGAAGTTGTGTCGATGAGGCACGTGGCGTCATCCGCTGAGCCTTCCATACTTAGCCAATTTTAGCTTATTTTGTCTTCATTTTGTACCTGGGACACGCGAAAATGCACTTATTTGAGGACTATCCCTTGTACCCTACCCCTAGAGTTACACCATTTGGACACATGGAGGCTTCCCTAAACCTTGAAATATGGCCAAACCGCATCCAATCAAAAATATCCACGTATTACCCGTGGAATCTGGGGAAAAAATTAACGGGAAAATATGCCTGTCATTCCCGAATGATGCGGAAGAAAATAAAAAGGAAAGGAAAGGAACTTTACCATATGCCCAAATTTCAAATTGTTCTCCATGAATAGGAAAAATTCAAACATTTTGACTTAGAAGAAGTATTATAAACTTCTGAGGGGTTTACATAGATTTCAAAATTGAAATTATGACCAAAAATTCATTTATTTCCTATCACTTCGTGAAGGAGGTTTGGAGATAGAATGAACAGGTTAGAAAAACAAAGAGAACTTTCTTGTTATTCCACCTTTTGTCTTACATTTTTTTACAAAATTTCAGTCTTGGGGTTCTCTTAAAAAATTACTTCAATGATTTATATTAAAGAGGATTGATAATTTTCTTGAGTGGTAAGAATACAAGGTGCTTAGTTTACATTTTTCAAAAACCCAGTTTTGGTAAAACTTGAATAACTTGCACAATTCTCTTCAAAATTTGATGAAACTTGACCCAGAGCACCAAAACACCTCCCTATACATGATCCATGGCTTTATTTCTCATAAAGGATCCTATATGGTCTATACCAACATACTTTTTCTAAGCTTCCACTACTAGTTCTCAAGGGTAGTTTTAGTGAAAACTCCAAAATTTCTTCTAGAAAATAAAGTAAGTCCTATAGATGCTCATACATTATCTATGGATTGTTCCTAGGCTCCAACCATGCTTACATAATCTTTTCATGATATTATTTGTGCTCATACACCTCATTTGGCTCTATAGCTAGGCCTAAATGGGCTAGTTCCAACTACAACTTTCAACACCTGACCTAATGATGACCCTAGAATATCTTCCACATCCTTGAAACACCATTTAAAACTTGTGGGACACCTAATAAAAACACACCAAGAATCTCCATACCTCTAGTGGGAACCTACCTCATTGACCAAGCTTGTAGCACCCTAAAACCACTATGTGAACACCAAACACCATTGAGAAGGAAATAAAAATGAACCTTCATGCCCCCGACTTCAATTCACCACTCAAAAATTTTCCATCGATTCCTCCTAACATCAATGACAACACTAATGCACTAGGGTTCAACAATATCCCCCTTTGTCATTGATGGAAATAGACTCAGAAACCTTGATAGCAAACACACATACCAACATCTTTAAATAATTCATACCTTGTTTCAGATGGTACTCTCTCCCCCTTTGAAATATATGACAAAGGTTCATACATTCAACATCATAAACAACATGCAAGTACTCATTTACAAAGCAAAACATTACCTCAAGAAGCTCCCCCTTGGATTTGAATCAAGACCTTCTAGTTGTGTCTTGAATAAATGCCTAAATTCCTTCACCAATAAGTCTCAATACTCCCTTTGCACCTATTATCTTCATTTTAAGGTATCTCACTTCACCATGCTCAAAAATAAGCTCAAATCTTCCTTAAGATAGTTGATTTTCTATTTGGAACTTAGAACCCTGAATCAACTTTTCAGTTCCTTTTAGCCCAACTTTGGACATCCATAGAGTCTATGCACATTATGAACCAAGCTTATGCACCTCCCCCTGGGACCATTTTAACCTCCTTTATATGAAATTTCAAGAAATTTAGCCCTTACCTTTATTCAGGTCATAAGAATTGGTCAAATAAAATCAACCAAACATAAAGGAATTTTTCAATTCTCTATATTGCCTTTTCTTATCTATACACCGAATGAACAACATATATTGCTCCACCATGAAGTGTACCATCTTATCTTCATTAATATGAAATTTTACAAGAATTTATAGGCTCCTACACCACCTCAAATTCACTATTGCACAACCTCGTCCATTTCCCTTGTTCTAATACTCCTACTAAACTTTGTAGGTCATTTTCTTCAATCAACGAGTACCTTACAACACCTAGTGATGGGGAAATATTCAAACTCACAAAATCTATAAATATTTTATGTCTCCCTCCTAGGTTTAATAGACATTGAAGCTCATTTTCCATTTCAAAAACACTTATAAAGTGTCACTATGATTTTTCAAACTTATCCTAGATCATTAGTTTTGAACTCCTTCAAGATTGCGCTAGTCGTAAGACCATAATCAAAGTTATACCCACCTTTAAGATGTGTTGTCATATCCATATGAGGCTTTGACATGATTAGAATATTCAAACTAAACTCTGTGTGATATTCCATTGCATGTATATTCTCCTACCTCTGTAAGGATTATTAAAACAAACCCTAATTTTCATCTAATACATTGTACCTATAATGCAACATATTGTCCCTTGAATTTTGAACATTCTATGTGAGTTATATAGAGATTTCATTCAAATTCACCTTTTAATTTCCATCTATTATTCTTACATGCCTTATTGACCCTCAAAATAAATTGTTTGAGGCAGTCAATCTTGGAGAATTCTATCTCATTGTGACTCATAATATGTTCTTTATTCATCTTGATCATGATTGTGATCTTTGTAACCTCTCCTTCACTCAAAATTCTATACAAGTCATCTAGTTTTCTTATCTACATGAGACACCTTTAAATTTTTGACTTAGAGACATTTTCATCCTTTGAGTACTTCATTTTCAAACCTCTGTAGTTGAGTGTCCAGATTTTGATCACCTTTACACAGAGTTTGTGAATGGATAACTGTCAAACACGACTTTACTTGTCTTGACCTTTATCACGGTTGAAAATTTCAAATAAATTGGGTGTGCTCCCTTATTTCATACTGATATCTAGGGGCTTGACTTGTGGATGTGGATAGACTCTTGATGTTTCTTCTTGATACTTTTCAGAACTTGAATGGTTTTGACATTTTACAACACCTTTTCATAGCAGAAAAAGACAAAACTACTTTTGTTGCTTCCATGATTCAAATATTAAGAACAATAACCAAACCATATGATGGACACAGACACAAAAACCTTTGAATCCTTTTGAACACATGATACTCATTGAAACACTCCTTCAAACAAGGACATTATCTCATTTTCAATCAAACCTAGAAAAACTATGATCACTTCCATGACACAATTTGTGTGCTAATTAGGATCAAATTGTAGAGGGACCTTGTATCAAGATACTAGACACCTTTCAAAAAAATTTAACTCTCTTGAATAATTTTCTTACATGAAAACAACGTAATAAGGATGAATCAGCCATGACTCAATCTTGATAGCATAGAAGAGGATAGCACAAACCTTGACACCTATTGACCATACTTTATTTGTATGACTACTAAAATATATCATTCAAGAACTATAATGATCACTAGTACTTCAACATGGGACTAATCAAACATTCCCTGAATTGGACATACCTTTGCACTATAATGAATACTCCAATCAAAAACCACTGATGGAAACTTTTTTTTAATAACATAATTTAGATTGTTCAATCAACATCATCATGAAGAAGACCTTAATTTGTAGTTTGGTTGACTAATGGGAGCATACCTTGATTTTTTTCAACTGATATATGCCTTCTAGAATCCTAGAGAAGGCACACCACCTTGTGAGATCACTTCAAAATAAGAGATAGTCATCAAAGAAACATGATGACTCAATTCTTTCCCTTTTTTCCTTATGATCTTGCCAATATTCTTGGATACACTCCTTGGTGTGAAAACATCATCTCCTAAGCCCTCACTTTCTAATTAAGTTCCTGATAGACATACATGTTGCATCTTATACACTTTCTCTAAGATAACTTGAGGTAGAATTTCTTCATCACTTGCACTAGACTTGTCATTCTTCTTCTTGGATTTATCATCACTTGTTGATGTCTTGTTTTTACTATACTCTCCCATGAATGTAATTGATTCTTATGTTTCTTCATCATTTGCCCATGCTATTTTCTTTTCATTATTTTCTTCTTCAACTCTTGAGTTTTCTTCCTTGACCTTGTATATCCATTTTGCCTCCTTTCCAGAGGTTGTTTTAGGAATATCTGACTTTGACTCATTTCTAGGATTGATATTTATGTTGGAGACCTTATTAACATGTCATTTGAAAGTACGATATCTACCACTGTTCTTAGATTTGTCATTATGACAACAATTTTTTGAAAAATTCCCAAAATCATGACAATTATTGCATATGACATTACTCTTACCTCTGAATTGGTGTCAATTGTCACTCCAACTATGATTTTTATCCTTGAGATCATGAAATATCCTAGCATTGTGTCCAAACTTGTTACAATTGTAGCATATTACCATATTCATACCTTTTGAGTCTATTTCATTCCAAAATTGACTTGATGGTTCTAAGAAGTGCTTGAAAATATGACCATTTTCTTGGCATTTGAAATAAACTATATTCTTTTCTTTCTAACTTTTGTTATCTCTCGATGGGTGGTTATTTATGACCTACTTCCTACATTCCTTAAACATGTGTCCATAGTTATGATAAGAGAAACAATAGCCATATAAAGTCCTCTCATACCGGGATGCATTTGGATGCCTAACTGACTTAGGCCTTCTTTTTTTTTCTTATTAATCATCCTAATGCTTGTTTGCATGCTCAAACCATACTTGTCATCCTCTTTATTTTCCATGGTTTCTCCTATGAATCCTAGACCTATTTTATCACTTGGTTCTATTTTATTTTTCAAGATTCCATTAAGAGATTCATAACTCTTTTTCAAATTTTCCATACATCTTCAACTCCGCCATTTGTGTCTTCTAGTTCAACCTTTAAAATATCAATTCTTCTTCATGTTTGAGGAATGCATTATCCTTGTCTTTCAAATATTTTGACACATTCTCAACATAGGATTCCAACTCCTTGAGTGCTTGGCCATGGGCAACTTCCATGAGCTTGATTTTCTTCTTTACTCCATTAATTAGAGATCGATAAATCCCATACTTCCTCTTTAGAATTGATTCAACTAATGTACCAATGTTTGTGCCTTAAATATCTCCCCCAAGATATTAGAATTGATAACAAATGACTAGGATTTGATACCAATTGTTGGAAATTAGGACACTGAGAGGGGGGTGAATCAATTTCTATTCAAAATTTAACAATCAATTCACTTTACTTAATTTGTGATAATTAAGCCAAAACAATATTCACAAGCAGTCACTATGAGAGAAAAGATAGTGAGACATGATTTAATGTGGGAAAACCTTAAAGGGAGAAAAACCCATTGAAATCAGAGTACTAAATTAGACAAGAATGTCTTGTAAATATTACAATGATCTCAAGTTTAGCATCTACTCAACATGGAGCTGTAACTCCAAAATTCTACTAAACACCTACTTAGACTTTGACAAGTTTACTTGTATGGAAGCTCAACTCCCAAATTTATTCTAACACCTACCACCTTCGGTAAGCTTCAACCTACAAGGAAGATTAAACTCCCCATTTTCTAAGATGCTACTTATAATTCTACAAGGTTTTGATCACACTAATTTTGTTGTCTTTTACAATTGATAGTGACAACTAGATAAATTCATTATTATTCTCTATTCATCCTCATTCTCGTTCTTGATTTCTTTGCTACAAGGCTTTGTCATACAAGGCTGCATTCATACTCTTATTATCTTCATGATAATTTCTTGAAAGACCCTCTCAAACACTCACACTTCCATATGTACTTGCTGATGCAACTAAATCAATCAAAAAGACATAAGATCCTTCACAATCATGGTGATCAAACCTTAATTCTTTTGATTTGTTTCTCTTCAATCATACTAGCACTCATTTGTGCTCACAAGCTTCCTCTTCATAAATTAGATACCCTCTCCTTCCTCATTCACCCAACTCTTTGACATTAGGTCTTTAAAGATAGTTTTGCACTGGACCATGCTCTTTTGATCCATGGAGATAATCTTCTATAACCTTTATTACTCTTTAAGATGATTTCATTTCACATAATTTGCCCCTAAGAACACCTATCTCAACCATATAATAATCTTATTTCAACATGCACACACCAAGATCTCACAAGCTTAAAAACATTTTCCTTGCACAAAAATGAACTATATGTAAAAAACATAGACATGATTACCTGAATTTTCCACTTAAAATTGAAAACTTTTCCTATTACTCCTTGACAACTCGTAAAAGGTGAGATGAAGAGATTTCAAGTGTAACTACCTTAACAAGTCATAATTGCATATGTCATAGATATTTCCTATTCTCAAAATATGTAGGTATAATCATGATGATTCAAAGGCCAAAGATGAAACATGGAGTTTTCTAAACCTCTATACAAGACTCAGTATTTAACGACATTCCTCTCAACCGAATTTTATTCCCGATTTTTAACATTAGTCCTTGTATTTTTCCTTCAATGAGTAGGTTTTGTTTTATGGCCAAACAAATAACTCCTCAATCACATGGAATGTTACAAAAACTTCTAAAAGGTTCTTATAACCACTTATAATACTTCAACCTTCACCATTTAAGTTTCAATCTTCATTTGAGCTCATGTAAGCACGTTGAGTACAAAAGAAAGTATTTAGTGAGCACTATTATAATCTTGAGAAGAAGAGGGAATTTTCAAACCATGTATTTTTATTCTTTCACGATCCTTGAACTTGTAGAATATCTTCACTAACATCAAACACTTGGAGGTTAACAAAAAGGAGTATAGACCAAATTTATCTTCTCTTTTTCAAATTCAAGAGTTCACAGCTTGGAGAAACTTGAATCCAATCAGAGATTAATTTTCCAAGTCCTAAAGAGAAAGATATTATATTTTTCACATATTTGAGGAGATTTTTTTTGAGCTTTGGATCAGTCACACTCATTAAAAGAACATGATAACCTACATTGAAATAGAACATGCACTAATTTGATAATATAAAGATACATCTTTAGGGTTTGATCAACTCCACACCTTTCTCAGTCAAACAATATTGCAATAACCACTTTTAAGATGATTAAATTCATTGGCACATCTCCCTAGGTCAAGGAATTTTATGATATCATGCTCACTAGGTCAAGTTCCTTTGATCTCCAACATTGCATTACGCTTAGGGTTTTAACACACTAAACCCTAGTCACACTGCTTGAAGAATTTCCATACTCCATACTTAAACTTTATGCCAACCCAAGTGTATGAACACTTCATTTGAGGTTCCTTCAACCATCTTAGACCTTCTTTTGTATTGAAATATATGGACTAACTTCATGATTTGAGGTCACATGCCCTTATCATCTTGATTGTCACGAAATTAGACCCAATATTAAAGGTAATATGTTTTACTTGAGAGAGAATATGTCCTTAGGTATAGAAAATATTTTTGAGAATATCCTTTCCTTAAGAAATATTCCCTTCCAACTATACTCACCAATTCAATGAATCGTTCATGAAAAACAAACATTTAGAGGACTATGCAAAACTAGTTCTTAAGCCCCAACAGGGTAGTCTTGTTTTGAAGGTATATTTCTCATCAAATATTCACACACATAACTTCCCTATTTACCTGCACTTCATTGAGAAGGTTTTAAACAAGCTCGAGTCTTGTTGAATGGATTTTAAAGAGAGAAGTCTCCTTTTTATGCTTAAGAACACAATCCATTATGATTGTCCTAAGTAGTCTAAGATAGAATTTTTGAAAAATTTCATCACAGAGCTTTATTTGAGCAGTAAATTGATTTGAGTGTGTTTTTAAGGACTATTATATCCTAATTAGTGTTTTATAAATCATGGACATACGCACTTTACATCAACAACATCACCTAGATTAAAAGCTAGTGCTTGTCAAGACCCTGCTCTTAAAAACTTTGGACGAGATAGACATACCTTGTTCAATTATTCAACATGAATTCCCTCATCTCTTAGTAGAAAAAAATAGTATGAATCAATTAAGCATTCATGACACAATTTTCTACTTGAACCCCTTTATACCACACATCATACCCAAAACTTGCAAGAACCAAGACACACTCGTATGGTACAAAGTCCACCTTGAGGAACACAAAACCCACCATTTTGACTTAGAGGAAGTATTATACACTCGTGAGGGGTTTCCATAGCTTGAAAAAGTAAAATAATGACCAAAAAATGTTAGGATAAAATATTATTATCCTAATTAATTATGCATAGTATAATTATTTAATTAATTTTATTAATTAAATAATAATGGTTATAATATAAACCATATTTGTTATGTATTGTTATATGGTTCATAAACCATATTTGTCTTTCATAAATGTTGTTATATTGTTTTAAACAAGATATTTGTTTTTATTCAATTGTTGCTTCCCGGATGTAATATTGGAAGCTAATGTACTGATTGTTGTATTGTTACAACTTATATTTTGTTTGTATTTAGCTGTACAATACCTATAAGTATTGCAGCTCTTTCTTGTGTAAATTGTTGATCAAGATTAATACAATTTAATCAGGCTTCCGCCCCTGTTGCTGAATCAACATTTGGTACCAGAGCGAGAATCTGGACCTATGAAGGAGTGGAAAGAGAGTGCAGAAGAGATAGAGAAGATTGGAGAAGAGTATGCAGCAATAGAGAGCTTGTGCAACCTCCTGCAACCTCCCAGCCTCATCCCTGCCTCCCCACATCCCCCAGTTGTTCCAAGTGTTTGGAACACAATTTTTTTTTTTACTGGTGTTGGGTGCACCAGAAAAATTTGTTGCAGTGCTTAAAGGTCATACATAGAGGCGTATGCATGTTGGGGAGCTGAGCCACCCTGGCTGACCCATCCACGTGCTTTGTTGAAAGGTAGATTTACATTGTCCACAAAGTTGTGACCTCCCCACACAGTGACCTGCATTAAAAATAATGGACCTGCACAAGCAAACAAAAAGGTAGATTAAGCAAAAGCGTGGCATCAAAAACAATGGAGGTATTTACATTTGGATTTCATTTGGTGCTTCAGTTAATGAGGGTAAAATTAGCAGCATTTTCTATTTTTATGCTGCTTATAAGCATTCAAATGATTTTCAAGATGAAACCTTTGAGGTGTTTCTAGAGTGTGTCGACTTGTCAGTGCAATAAAATCGACCTGCACATTTCCAAGCACACCAACCTCATCTCTGTCTCCCTCCACGCACAAGTAACCTTCAAAAAAAAAAAAAAATAGCACCCAAGTAAACAAAAAAAGTGCAAATCTATATTTCTGTCCTCCACACCTTGTCTATCCTCCATGGGCACTGTAGCCTCCTCAAGCATAGACCTGCACAAAAAGAAAAGGACAAAAATGAACAATAAACAAAGTGGAAAACATTCTACTTTCTTTGCATTACAAAAGCGGCTCCAAATACACACAAATCCGTGGAAAACTAAAACATGCAACTGGAAAAAGATATACAAGGCGGCCATAGGAGAATACAAAGGCATGGAGATTAAAAAACATCTCAGATCCATTTTTCTTACACGAAAAGAACCCTAAAACCACCTCATATCAGCTGCAAACACGTGGAGCTCATGCCAGTCGCATTTTTTAAAAGGTTAGTCGATTTTACCTTTGATTAAATACAAGTTTGCTCATTTCCATAACAAGCGCCCTTAGGTGGCCAAGTTGGATAGAGGGAAAGCTTTAGAAGTGGGAGGTGCATGGTTCAAATCCCACCCCAATCTGCTTTTTGAATTTCATGGATTTTTTGGTGGAACCGCCAAATTTAGTAGAATTTTTTTGAATTTAGTTATAAATAACTAAATTTAGCAGAGAAATCCCTAATTTAGGGTAATTTTTTTTTCTCCCATTCGGCCTGTTTTTTCATTTTGGACATTTTTTGCAAAAGGAGACCCATCTAAAAATTGCATTTTCAGCTTTTTTTTGCGATTTTAGCATTTTGGGTCGTATTGGGCTCAGGAGACCACTAGGGCCCGTGAAACAAATTTTTTTGCCTACGATTCAAATTTTCCAGTTTTTTTGAATGTAAATTGTATAATGCTATATATTGTACTAATTTGCAAGTTTCCATAGTCAATTGCAAACTTTGTAATCGCTTAAATCATGGAATTGTAATAAAAAAATAATTTTTTTGGTTATGTAACACTCACGAGATCCTAGATCTCATTCACAAGTGTTTGGTATATACGGTGCCTCTCGCGAGGCACTTACGGGTAAAGCCGTCATGACTACTACTACACTTAATGCCTAATATAGCTGCAAAAATGTTGTCTGGGCATCGTCTCTATAAATCGATGGGGAGGAATAAGGTCACAAGGCACACACTATGAACCATCCCATCCGTCTCGTGAATGATAAAGCATGACATAAATCTAGACCGAGAAATTATCCAAGTATATAGCGGTTACATGCGTGTATGACGATATTTCTTTGATCCGGTGTCAATAATCACACAGCACTCCCATCAAGACTATCTTGGTACCACATATTGAATTCTTTCACGTATGTTAATGCTTCTTTCACGTCTCACGAGTATATAGAAAGGGTGAGCTTCTTCCACGCACCGATGGGTATATCGGAAGGGCACGTATAATTGTAAAATTCTCCAATGTGGGACGCATGTTTCAACTTGATTTCATTCACATAGATGATCAAGCACTTGTGGCTAAAAACTCCACCTCAAAGACAAAGGTTGTGGCATCGAATATTTGGTCATGTAAGTTTCAAATATCTCGAAACACTTCACCGGTGTAATATGGTACATGGGCTACCATCTCTTCGTAAGGATGCGACAAGTGTCCTCACCGCCAGCAGTAAACAACACAAAGTTTCATTCCAAAGGAGTACATTTCGAGCTCATGGTAAACTTGACTGGTTCATACCGATCTTTACGGTCCACTCCAACCAAGTCATTTTGGGTTCCAGTACTTCATGCTTTGTGTTGATGACTATTCATGGAAAATGTGGATTTTTTGTCTTCACAAGAAAAGTGAAGCATTTGAAACCTTCAAAATTTCAAAGTAGTAGTTGAGAAAGAAACTAGTCATCACATCAGAACTCTCCACTCAGATCGAGGGGGGGAATTCACCAATGATGAGTTCAGAAACTACCTACAAACTCATGGGATTCGTCGACAAATTCCTCCTCCACACACACCGCAGCAAAATGGTGTTGTTGAGAGAAGAAATCGTACTATCATGGAAATGGTGCGATGCATGATTGATGATTCTCGAACTTGCAAAGACATTTTGGGTAGAAGCATTAAAGACAGCAGAGTATTTGTTGAACAGAGTGCCCACAACTGCTCTTGATGGAATAACACCACAAGAAGCATGGTCAAAAAGGAAACCATACATTGCACACTCGTAGAGTATTTGGGTACAATGCAAGCATGCACATACCCAAACAAAATAGAAATAAATTGGACATGAAGTCACAAAAACTCATCTCCATTGGGTACAATGAAGAGACTCTTGGGTATAGATTGATGGATCCTAAGACTAGAAAAGTCTACACCAGCAGAGATGTTGAGTTTTTCGAGAAGAAGGAAGTAAAGACTCCTCTGGACTCACAAGATGTAGATTTTTCACCAGTTGTAAAAATTGAAGCTGATGTTCCCTCAGAAGATGAAAGTGATAATGGGGATGATGGTGTTGATAAGATAGAACCACAACCCATAGGAATAGTTTAGTGTATGCCTAAATGGTGTACAAGTACATTACGAGATGCAAGAATGGATGCTCCACCAGATACATCCACCCCTGGACCACGGACTCACAAGGTAAAGTAAGAGAAGAAGTTAACTTTGCTTTGATGAGTAGAGTTATTGATCGATGAGCCCTCTACGCCTAGGAAGCCCTACAACAAAATCTTGGGAAGATGCCATGGATTCTGAATATCAATCATTGATGAAGAATAACACTTGGTAGCTTGTTAATCTTCCACCAGGGAAGAAATCCATTGGATGCAGATGGATATTCAAAACTAAGTACAAAGCGAGATGGGACAAAGGGACAAGTACAAAGCAAGACTTTTAGCAAAGGGGTATGCACAAAAAGAAGGCATTGACTATGAGGAGACATTTGCTCCCACAAATTAAGATCAAAATGATCGGGATGATCTTTGCTCTAGCTACTCAGTTTGGATGGAAAATTCACCAAATGGACGTAAAAAGTGCCTTCCTAAACAAATATTTACAAGAAGAAGTCTACATGACTCAACCTGAGGGATATGTTGAACTCGGTAAAGAAGCAAAGGTATGTAGACTCAAGAAATCTCTCGTATGGGCTCAAACAGCACCCCGGGCATGGTAAAACAAGATTGATGAGCATCTCGTACAACATGGATTTGTTATAAATCCATACAATCCCAATCTCTACCTCAAAAAGCAAGGGGGGGAGATGGTGATTTTTGTTGTCTATGTCGACGATCTAGTCATCACCGGAAGTTCCAGTGAGGATGATCGATGCAACAAAGAAAGATCTTAATTGATCGCTTAACATGACTGATCTTGGGCCGATGCACTATTGTCTTGCATTAGAAGTGTGGCGAAAGATAATCATATTTTTTTTTCGGATGAAATATACCAAGACTACGCCGAGAAGTTTAGGATGATGGCTTGCACACCGATTGTTACACCCATGGAGAACAGATTGCAATTATCTCATTCGATCCATCTCCCGAGGTAAGTGCCACTCTCTATCGATGTGATTAGAGTCTTATTTACTGACCTACACTAGACCAGATATCATCTTTGTAGTGAGCTATCTATCTAGGTTCATGCAGGAACCCAAAGTTTGTCATTGGAAGGCAGTAAAGTGCATTTTGAGATATCTCAAAGGATAAATGGATCTTGGTCTAGAATACAAGAAGAATGAAAACTTATTCTTGACTGGATATTCGGATTCAAATCATGCAGGTAACATTGATGATAGAAAATCCACTTCTGGATTTGTATTCTTTATGGGATCTGGACCAATATCATGGGGAAGTAAGAAACAACACTTTGTTTCTCACTCTTCTATAGAAGACGAGTATCGTTCTGCAGGAGAAGCCGTCTTTGAAGTGATTTGGCTACGCCACATACCGGAAGGACTTGGAATACCATAGGAAAACCTAATACCATGTATGTTGAAAATGAAGGTGTTCTCAAACTTGTTCGCAATCTAATTTTTCATGAGATAACAAAACACATTGAGTTACTGAGTTTTATTTCATATGCGAACATGTGTTGAAACACAACATCCAACTTTAATTTTGTCCAACTTCTTTGAACAATGAGTAGATATTTTCACAAAGTCACTTGCACGTGACAAGTTTGAGTTGTTCGTAGAGTTCTTCTCCTCATCTCTTCAGACAATGCACAATTAAGGGGGGAATGTTAGGATAAAATATTATTATCCTAATTAATTATGCATAGTATAATTATTTAATTAATTTTATTAATTAAATAATAATGGTTATAATATAAACCATATTTGTTATGTATTGTTATATGGTTCATAAACCATATTTGTCTTTCATAAATGTTGTTATATTGTTTTAAACAGTATATTTGTTTTTATTCAATTGTTGCTTCCCGGATGTAATATTGGAAGCTAATGTACTGATTGTTGTATTGTTACAACTTATATTTTGTTTGTATTTAGTTGTACAATACCTATAAGTATTGTAGCTCTTTCCTGTGTAAATTTTTGATCAAGATTAATACAATTTAATTAGGCTTCCACCTCGTTGTTAAATCAACAAAAATTCATTTCTTTCCTATCACTTTAGGAAGGAGGTTTGAAGAAAGAATGAACATGGTTAGAAAAATAAAGAGAACTTTCTTGTTATTCCACCTTTTTGTCTTAATTTTTTTGAAAAACTTAAATATTGGGGTGATATTAAAAAAATGTTTATATGATTTATCTTAAATAGGATTGATAATTTCTTTGAGTGCTAATAAGATAAGGTGTTTAGTTTAAATTTTTTAAAAACCCGCTTTTGGTAAAACTTGAATAAATTACATAATTCTCTTCAAAATTTGATGAAACTTGACCCAAATCACCAAAACACCTCCCTCTACATGATCCATATATTTATTTATCATAAATGATAATGTATAGTCCATACTAATCTCATTTTTCCAAGCTTCCACTACTAGCTCTCAAGGGAAGTTTTAGTGAAAACTCCAAATTTACCTCTAGAAGCTAAAATAAGCCTTGTAGATGCTCATACATGCTATAGGTAGTGTTGTTAGGCTCTCACCATGATTACATAATTTTATAATCACCTAATTTTTCTCATACACCTCATTAGGCTCTAGAACTAAGCTTAAATGGGCTAGTTCCAATTGTGAATCAGTAACACCTAACCTAATGATCACCATAGAAGATATTGAAAATATTTGAAACAGTATTTAAGACATATAGGAAACATAATCACAACACACCAAGAATATCCATACCTCTAGTGGGCACCTACCTCACTGACCAAGATTGTAGCACTTGGAAATCATCTTGAATTCATCTTGAAACTAGTTTGTGAACACCAAACACCATTGAGAAGGAAATACCAATCAACCTTCATGTCACTGAATTCACTTCATCACTCACACATTTTCCATCAATTCCACCTAACATCAATGAAAACACTAATACACCAGGGTTCAACACAAAGGAATTATTATTAATATGCATGTCATGACAAGCCTTTTGTCAAGAATTCTTTGTCTTTTGACTCCAATGAGAAATTATGCACTAATAATATAGCTGTACCATATTATCAATGTGATCTTCTATTGATTTATCATCATCCAATCCACCTTTGTGCACATTACATAAATAAGGTAACATAAACTCCACATGCAAAATAAGTTGTTCTATACGCCCATAACACAACTAATACCTTATCATCCCAATCCTTTCTTCCAACATCACATATCTTTGTCAAGGTTTGTCCCAAAATTTTATTGAAAGCCTCGCTATTCCATTTGGCTTGTAGGTGATAGGGTGTAGTCTTATGGTGTGCTACCATAAAATATGCTAGTAGGATTCTAATAGTCTCATTAAAAAAATGATTCCCTCTATCACTTGTAAGGCTCAATGGACATCTATACCTACTTATAATATTTTCCCATAGGAATCTAGCTATTTTTTCTTTAGTGCATCCTTTGTAGGCATAGCCTCTGCCCACGTTGTCAAGTAATATGTACACGTGATGATATAGCATGCATCTGTCCTATGTGTGGGTGGTCTAATGGGGAATTTAAATTCAATTTACCACTTATCAAAATGGATCTAAAATTTCTATAGGGGCATGCAGTGGCATCTCATCCCTATTTCCTTCTTTACCTATCCTCTCTGACAATGGTCACAAGCTTTGAAAAATGCCTTAGTATCCTTATAGAGCGTTTCCCACCATAAGCTTTCTAATAAGATCTTGTGCGTTGTTAGCTTTCATGAATAGTTACCTCTAGCTATTCCTCCATGTACTTCCTCCATGATAGCTTCACGCTCATGCTCTATAACACATCTACACAAGACCTCATCTCTACCCATTTTGTACTAGGTATCCTCTAATGAGTTGATATGGTGCCACACCAATAACAATCCACTTCTTTTCTTAAGTCTTCATTCCTTTAGGTGCAAAGTCTAGTGTGCAAGAACACTGCAATATATTCTAAGTCTTATGGTGTGTGGTTTAATCTAAATAATTATGTATCATGAAATATATATTCTATGCTTTGTACATCCTCACAAAAGTTAATCCTTGATATATGATTAGGTCCCAAATTGCTCTTTCTAAGCTTCACTATAATTGAGAAATCAAACTCCTAAAAAAAGGAGGATCTAACAAAAAATGTGCCCTTGTAAAACCAACTTATTGACCAAGTACTTCAATGTCATATGATCTATATAGAATATAAATGGTGTGGCCAACAAGTATTACCTAAACTTATGAAGCGTGTATATCATTGACAAGGCCTTGTGCTCCATAGTTGTATAGTTTTTCTTGGCCAACGTCACATTTAAGCTCGAAAACATATGGGATGATCAACATTTCCTTCACTTGGTTGTGCTAATACTACTCCAATAGTTGTACTAGAAGCATCAACATGAAAATGAAAAGGCTTTTTCTAATAAGGGAAGAATAGATAGGCATGGTGGTTAGCTTCTCCTTTAAGGTCTCAAAATCTTGTTGTTGCGCATCACCCCAATAAAAATTTCCTTTGGATTTTAATAACTCTTCAAGGGGCACAAAAATCTTGGCATATCCCTTTATAAACTTCTTGTAATAACCAATGTGCCCAAGGAAACCATGCACTTCACTCTGATTTTTTGGATCTTCCAACCCCAAAATAACTACAATCTTGGCTGGGTCCACCAAAAAACCTTCTTTACAAATGATATGTCCAAGTAAAGTACCAAAAGGAGTTGCAAAAATGCACTTCTTGATGTTTAAAGAGATGTTAAGCTTCCTACATCTTTCAAACATCAATCTCAAGTTATCACAATGATCTTTCACTAGCCCATAATAGTCCAATCATCCAAGTATACCTATAAAAACTTGTGAATAAAATCTTGGAATGCTTGAAAAACTATGCATGAGAACATTGTTGGCACATTATTCAATCCAAAGGGCATGACAATGTATGCAAAACTTCCCCATTCATTGCAAAGGTGGTCTTATCCTGATCTTCACATGTAATCCTCGTACCTGATGGTAACCTAAAAATCCCATCCATAAATGAGTAGATATCGTGCCCTGTGACTACTTCTAAGATCTCTTCAGTGAATGGCATAGGGAAAAGGATCTATGACACATGAAGCATTGAGAACCTTTAGTCAAAAAATCCTTATCCTACCATCCTTCTTAATGTTAATCACCATGGGGCTTATCCATTCAAATTCCTCAATAGGCTCAATAATGCCTGACTTGAGCATCTTATCAATTTCCTCTTTTACCTTTGATGCACAAATTGGGATTCATCTAGTAAGGCCTCTTCCTAACTCGGTCAGTGCACCCATCCTTAAGCTTAATTTTCATTTCCCCCAATGATGGATGTACACCTTTCAATTCATGATATCCCCTAGGAAACATATCTTAAAATTTGTGTAGTAACTCAATATCTTTGCAACCTTCAAGGTTCAGACCAATAATCACCAATTATCACCTCCTTAGCACATCCTCAGTCCCAATGTTCACTTTCTTAGTCTTTAAAGGCACATGGTATGCACACTTGCTCATCTCTATGATTCCAACACCTCACACACCCTTCTATGTGCTTTATATCCAGGTCTTCTACCTCTTCATCATCTATGAGGTAGATAAGTTTTCCTTCTCTTTTTCCTTCCAAGCACCCCAACTATGTCTCTTCTATTTCTACTAGGTCCTTGTGCACCTCAAAGATCAACATTCACTAAAAAAATGGATCATGAGCTCCTCATCCTTCATACTATCCCCAATGTGATGCACTCATAATCTATAAGGCTTCATGAACTGGTGGCTTAGTAGAAAAATAATCAAAAGTATGAACAATACCTTTAGTTAGGTCATGCTACAACTTATCATGTCTCTGCTTTTAACTCAACATGCACATACCAAGCACGTGCACATCCATGCAAAGTAGAATAAAACTTGTGTACCCATAGAGATGGTGGTAAATCATCTTTCCCTTACTTCCAATTCCTTTCACAACTGTGAATATGTACCATAGGGGGGTCTTCCATCATAATCTTGTACTAAAAAGGAAGATTACTCCTGAAAAACCTTGTCAAAAATGCCACCCTAATCTTGTGTTCCAACCTAATAACTATCTCTGTGTGTCCCACTCGATGTTTTGTCCCATGTAATGTATATACCATCATCATGTTCTCCTACTTCCTTCATTATGCCATTATTCTTCCATCACATGCAAGAATGACTCAGATTCTCCTCTCCATTATACTTTAACAAGATGGTTTTACCCAATTGCCTAATGTGTTTGGCCTAACCATCATCATGACTCTTCCTCATGCACTCATGACCACCATTTCATATGTGTCATGGGCCCAATTGTCACAATCCACACTAGTAGTATCACTGATGGATAGAATCTTCCCAATGAAGCACACCCTCCTTTGATGGCTCCATGTTCTTAGGGTCATGCACATTGTATGCGTGTAGATTTTTGAGATCTTCCTCATTGATATGTTTTATATAAGGCGTAACCTTACATCATCCAAGGGTATCACAACATGCACTCATCCTTGTTCTCAAAACTGATATACCTCTTTTGAAGTGAAATTCTCGTTATTAGCATAACACCAAGGATGTCCAAGCAACATAGGGAAATTTTCTTCATCCAAAGCTCTAAAACCTCAAAATCACCCATAAATTTGGCTCCTAAATAGTGATAGAAGCATCCTTTAATACCCCAATGGGCATGGCCTTTTTTTTAGCCATATACAACACATTTGAGGATGGATGCAATGGTGGCCTTCCCATTTGGTTCTAAGCATCAAGGGTGAGAACATTGACTTTACACCTATATCAATAATAATATTACTTACCAACCATCCATTAATCACTACATCCAATGTGATCTCCTTGTCATATTCATGGTCCTGTGGTGGTAAATTAACATGAAGGATCTTACACTCTCTTTCCACTTCTACATGTGACATCTTGTCTCATAACCATTCTCCCAATAATGGTATGATGTTCTCATGTTTGAGCATTCTACATACCTCTCTAAGATCATCAACATCCTTATGTGGTAGTTCAGTACTCCTCACATGTTCCCTCTCATGTTCTTGTTATTTTAAACATTACATATCTCCCCTTGTAAATCCCTAATGACACCCATGGTCTCTTGATAAACTTCCTTCTTTGGGATGTATGTCTAGATACTTCACATGTACCACCTCTTCCCGTCTATGAGAGGTTTCACCTTCCCTTTCTCATGCATGTGTGATGCCTCTGCACATGTGTAGTGACTAATAAAGTTTAAGTTCAAGTGATCAACCATAGCTTCTTAGGTGCCCATTTTCTTTTTGACATGATCTACCTTAATCATAATTGCACCCTTGTCCTTTTTTATTATTCTTACACATATGGGCATATAGATCTAGATAATCCTCAACCTTGTGTGCCTTTCATAGAAATCACATACCTGATTCTTTGGACACTTATGATGATAGTGATCAAGTGATCCACATGTATAACATGTCCCATGTGCAAACCTTCTATGGCCACCATGACCTCTGATTTTGAATCCACCTCTAAAACCTCCATTCCCATTATAGTGTGCTTCACTAGTTTTTCCTTCTTGTGCCTATGAGCTACTTTCCATAGTGGTCTAATAAACCATGTTTCACATGCCTCATGATATGATCAATCAAATGTCAATTAGATGTGTTATGGGTATGCATCATCAAATATTTGCAATACATGAGACATTCTTTTGCATCATGCGTTGTAAAAGTGGAAAATTGCAAACATCATGATTCTTATGAAAATCTCACAGGATGTCAACAACATGCACACATTCTTGTGTGGGAAGATATCCTTTATATGTCCTTCCACCTCACAATCAATACACCATAACACTTGCATGTCTCATGTACTAAATTAGTAGAAATTTTCTCTAACTGAGTGGCCATTGTTGTTATCTAAGCTTTAAGGAATGGAATTACCCCTGTGTCTACACTTCTAACTTCTTCATCATGTAGTGATTCTTCCAAGGATTTACCTGGATCGGTGAATATATTTTGTGATAGCGCTCTCAAAAATGGTGTCAACAAGCCTCCTACAAAACCATTGCTCATGTTGGCTCTGATGAATATCATAGGAGAGATTAGACAACAAGGTCTTAAAATACATGTCATATTCTCTAACACTTTCAAACAATCCTTTTTAATATACTTCAACATAGTAATACTCTGATGCTCAAACTCAGGGATGTGAAACTTAGCTAAGAAGGTGGTGTGCAATGCATCATAATCAATTATTGACTTATGTGGATCATATTTCTATACCAACTATGTGTATGTGCCCTTGAAGTGTGGTGGAAAATTGACTTGCCTTCCGATCTGGATCCATTATTCCCTTAGCTCTCCATAATAACTCACACTTATGCACATGCTCAGCTACATCTTCCACACCTCTATATTCTAGAAAATGAAGAGACATCTCAAAGAAGATCTAAGGGTCTATTATTGTGGTTTTTGAGGTTGTTGTGATGGCTACTAAAGACTTTGTCTCTAGAGTGGGGGACTCAGATCCTGAACATGATCCTCCACTAGGATTTCTCACACGTGGTGGCTGACCTAAACCTCCCAAGCCTCCTCCACCTGAGGACTTGTTGAAGAAATTCCTTGTATCCCCATGGTATGTGCTAAACATCACACCAATCGTCTTTCATATAACTCCACCAATAGTACTACTTCCAATGGGTAGCATGCCACTACTTTTTCCTTGACGACATGCCTACCAAATTGGTTCTAAATAAAATTTGTCCAAACACGGGACTCATGTGCTGCCATATGCATGTCCTTAATCTGATGTGCCTCTTGAGATGATACTAATGCATTCCTACCTGTATCTCCTACCCAACATGGTGATACCTTATTTCCTTCCTTCTTTCCTTCACTATGATGATCTTCTACAAAATTCCATATTCCAAGAACCTTGCACAAGGGCTAGGTTTCTAGGTTGGTCGATGCATACCCATGTTTCTCATTCTCTCCTCAGAATCACTTTCATCTGATGTCAAAGGGATCCTTCTACTATGCTTCCCCAATAATAGAAAACATGATCCCATGGTCCCTCACCTTATGTATGGTTCTCATCACTACCAAAATCATCATTCTCCTCAATCTTAGCACTTATTCAACTTCCCTCTCTCATGCATCATTATATTTGAGTCATATTTCTTCTCTCTCTCTCTCTTTTCCACTTTTTGCCAACACCATCCTTCCCAAACCTTCTTCTTGCCCCTACACAAGGTGAGGTTTTAGCCCGCCATAGGTAATTTATCAATCCCAAGCTCAATCATCAAGATATTGATAGCTAAATGTGTCATGTGAAAAAATATGATCCTCTTGGATCACGTAAAAAAACTAGAACTCTACTTCCTTAGGGCATGGGTATGTCAAAATCACGTACTCTAAGGTATAACTAGGTAACACACCTTCCCACTAGTAATCTACAACTCTAGTCCACAAATAAGATCCAAATTAGAGAGTGCTTGATAGTCATCCTGGATCTATACTTTCTTTCTTCCTATCTAGACACCTTTATTATTCGTGTATGCCTCCAACCACTGGTAAAGTTATACTAGAAATAAGATGAAGAACATATCATAAATGTAGTCACAGAGGTTGTCTTCCACCCACTCGTATGCATTAAAGTCAGGTCTAGTGTTGTTCCTCTAAGCAAATGCGTCTTGGCTGTCATGCACCCAAAGTTAAATATTATCTAAAGATAATTGGAATGTCCATGTATGATCCTGAGAGGATTGAAAAGAGGTCTTGAAAAGGAACCAAAATGTAGTTTTATTTGTTAACCAATACTTAGCTAGGTGCATTCGGACTTCATCTAGACCAATTCTAAACACTCACCTGAAGCACATGCACAACCACCAGTCCCTCTTTGTTGACTCATAAGGATGTTAGAGTTAGTGTAAACATAACCATTATAACATGCAAGAATGGAGATACAACATACAATTTTGGAAACACATATAATAAGGAAGTCATTCAACATAGATAATTAGTAAATTATTTGAATTCCCATAATTCCATGCTCATATCTAGTTAAATTTTCTACCCAAACACAATCATCCTCTAAACATAATTGATTACATAAGAATAAGATGATTACATCCATAGTTTAATGACCTCCACACCTTAGACCATGCATGCATACATAACTTACTATATACTCTAAAGCATCGACACACCTCCAAAAAGAACTACATGCTCCTATCTCCACCCTCTCACATACAATATTGCATTGCCTATTTATACACAAAGTGGGGAATTTCCTTCACCACTTACATGTTTTATTCCTAATAATAGATTTTTTATTCTTAACCCGCATGTTTTCGGAACTTTCCTTAACTATAGAGTGAGCTATAAATAGCTCGGCTTTATCCTATTTTAATCTTATAAGTATGTTTTCCTCATGCATCATTTCTATCTTTTTCTTCATGTGGTTTCTTATTTATAGGCCTTGCATGTTACACTAAATTGCTTTCCTTCTATTTTTATCCCTTTCACAAAAATCAGCTAAGTTCTGAGCTTTGTGTCAGTGCATGAATCCTTTGCATGTTGGTCTACTCCTTCACGTCGTGTGCACCTTTGTGATCTATCTTATATTATTACACACATGATTTTGTTCAACCCATATTCCTTAGTTGTTCCTTTTAGTTCCTTACATGCACTCCTATGCATGGTCTTAGATTTCTATGCATGGCTAATACTTAGTAATTTATTTTGACCAACACTACACTCCCGGAATCTTGAATCCCTAGGTGGGAAGAAAGTGCTATATAACATCGTATTCATTCTAAAATAATGCCAACAAGAGACTAAAGTACACAATGTAAGTGTAGGAATAATAAAAGTAAATGAGATGAATCTCATAAATGATTTTCATATAAATCATATACACCTTAAATGATGTCAAAGTGAATAAATTCTTAAAATTATAGTGTTATAAATGAAAGTAAAAGTGATTACTATTAGCGATTAAAAGCTAAAATGAGGAACTTGTAGTTTGTAAATTTAAATGTTCTCTCTATTTCCACATGTACAAGATACCTTATGACCATGACATGGAGATTTTACTTTTCATAGTAAACCTTGTAACCTATTATATAATATAGTTCTAACATGGAAGTTATTACCTTCAAAACTAGCTAGGTCATATAGTTCATAAAATGGATTCTAGGTATTATAATGATTATAATACATAATCCAATTGATGGGACATGCATCATAAGTTTGTGAAACATAAACTTTCTCACATACTTGACAACATGTGGAATATTTTAAGAGGTTAACTGTAGATGATAACTTGTAATGGACTCCATCATGATTGGTGTGTAACAAAATGGCATGGAAAGGGGTTATTTGGAAACTTGAAGTTGTACTTTGATCTTGATGATTAGACCTCTTGTTATCAATGGAAGTATAATGAATGTTTGTGTAGAATCACATATCTTGGTAACTCAATCCCAACTAGTATGCATTTTTCAATTAAATTTTTATGAAAGGAAAATAACGAGGTGTACTACCTAAGAGTACTCTATTTTAATGAAGTGAGAAATATGAAAATTTTTAAAAAACCTTATGCTCTTAGTATGTCAATTTTGGTGTGATTACCTTTGTAAAATAAGTAGAATTTTAACACTATCAATTTATACCTAAGAAGTAGGTTTTATAGTGTATAGTGAAATTTCATTCCCTATTTTAATAGGTGGTCAATCTTGTGAGGTTAATAATAGTTAAATGATTTATCCCAAGTTGGAACATTCCTCATGGGAACATGTATTCTATGCTTCAAATGAGTAAGTCATGACTTGTGTAAACTTAAAACGATATCAAAATGATTAAAATTATTAATATGATTGTAATACAAAAGGAATGAAATAAGTTATTTTCTTGACAATTAAACATTATATATGGGTGAAAAATCATAATTTGTAAGTGATATCATATGATTCTAATATTAGTGTTATATTTGGTATAATATAATGTGTTTAGCACAAATATACATTAATAATGACGGAATACCAATCTTGAGAACTATGTGTACAAATTGTTAAGGTCTCATTTGTACCTCATATAGTCATGTTATGGTTATGTTACACTCATTTTAGCCAACATCGAGTTATTTATTTTGGTCATACTCATGAAATTGAACATGGGGGAAACTACCATAAGCTATTATCTCTTATGGAATATGTATAGTTTGTGATTCACTTTCTTTGGGCCAATGCGCCATCACTTTAGGGTTTGTTTCTCTTGTTTTTCTCGTTAAACATGTTCAATGAAGGTTGAGTTTGGTACCACTGGAACCTCCAACATAGCATATCTTGGATTCTAGGTTGTGCCACCTCTTTCTCCATATAGTTCTCTTGAAATAAAGGAATGTTAGAGTCATTTTTTTGTGTTTGTCCTCCGAGTTATGTTGGTGTGAACATTAGAGACAAACACATATAAATTTATGTTTGATGTAATAATGACTAGTAACATATAATTTTTTTTTGTTACCATGGTTTTAGTGGTAATTTTTGTGTGAAATTATGGGGCGGGCCCCTCTTCCATGTGTGGACACCCATAATTACGCCAGAGTAATTTAAATACTTAAATTGCGCTAGTTATATCCTTTCCATTAATCGACGACATATCGTCAAAAGCACTCTTATTCCCTCTTATTGTCATCTAATTAATTACATATAATTATTAATTCACCTATCCAAATAACTTTAACCCTTCCATTTATTCACCCCTTCTATCTATAAAATTAGCAAATTTAACTAATTTAATTTTAATTGATTTAATCCCCTTCTAATAGCCTAAATCGTACTAATATTCCTCTAATTAGCTTCTATAAGCTTACATCTACCTATTAGTTAATCACCTTTGATTAATTAAAACACCCCCAACTCCCATGACTTGCTAAGTATAAATTAAACCCTTCTAAAGTAAGGTTACCTTTTATAAAGCAACCTTATCCATTCCTAATCATGTTTTACCTTTATCCCACATGCAAAGGGATGAAGTGTTTCCTTTATCCATTGGGCTATATAAGGATCCCTCCTTCTACCTTTATACCTACACCTAAACTCCTTGAGAAAGCAAATGCAAAGCATATAGCAAAATAGACTAAGAGCTTGCCTTTTTTTTTCTTGAGAGTTCATCATCTTGAAGAGTTAAGCCTCTTTCCTAAGTGCTTAGGTCATATGGGAGGTGTCAAAAGGGTCTTGTAGCCCAACTTTGACAAGCCCTCATTCCTAGGTTCTTGGAACACTAAGAACAACCATTTTTGATAGCCATGGAGCCTACCTAGGTCCATTTCATTTATTTGTTGTTAGAGAATAGAGGATTTTAGATGTTTTAACATTGTTAGTTTCAAAGTTTTATTGATGAATGTTAACATCTAACCCTTGTTTAATTCTTATCATGATGGTGCTAAGTAGTTTGTTTAACTCTTGCTAATTAAGGCTATTTAGGTGTTAGTCTTTTACTCATATTAGCATTAGTTTAAAAACAACACATGCACACATTTGGCATGCCCGGTGGGACCCCTAGTCCCATGGCATTTTAGTTTAAGTTTCATTGTTTTGGCTAACTTTTGATATGCACATTAGTAATTAATGTCCATTTTCTTGGAATTTTTACTAATTTTATATGTGTAAGTTCTTGTTCATAGCCATCATTTTAATGGGTTGTTTCCATTTTTAAACTAACTTGTCAAAATTTGAGATATTGTGAGCTTTCTTGTGTTTTTTGCCATATTTTGGTTGTAGGTGTGGCAGCAGCACATTTTTAGGAGTGCAGGACATGTTTTTGTGGCACAGGCACCTCTCGGGTGGTGCAGCACACTGTCAAAACCTAGTTCTCTATTTATCGACCCTGGCGCATACGCACTAAGCCCGACGCACATGCCCTAACCAGCACGTAGATGCACTAACCTAGGCATAGACGTCATTTTACCTGTACCTTCACTATAAATCAAAACCTGTCAGATCAGCACGTACACCCTAACCCAAGCGCACATGTTGTTTTAGTGGTGCAGATGCATTTCTAGTGGCACAGGCATTCTATCGTCAATTTGGGATTGTTTTACAAAGTGGTGGCACACATTTGCTTTTTCCTGGTGGCCTTTTTCGATGGCGTAAGCATTCTCATCTCGAATTTCACTTTTTTATCGAAGGTGGCACATACGCTCTTTTTGTGGCACACACGCCTCTCTGGTGGCGTAGGTACATGGTAAGGAAAAAATACACAGAGTAGTACACACATGTCATTTTTTGTGGCACACACACCTCTCGGGTGGCGCAAGTGCACTATAAATCAGAAAAACACAGAGTGGTGTATACACCCTAACCCATGCGCAGATGCCAAAACAGGGGCACAAGTGTCCTTTTTTTTTCTTGAAATTAATGTGTTGAGGTGCTAACATTCTTGTAGGTTTTATCTAATCACATACTTGTTTTTGTAGGCTATTTTTACATGTTTTTACTTGATTAGATAAGAGTTGTGTGTTTTTACTTATAGGAATAAGATCACGTATGCTCTTCCCTCATGTCCCTTGGGGTGATCTTGGGAATCAAAAATGATTCTTAAGTCCTTTTGATGCTTTGAGGTTGTTAGGAATATTTGAGTTGGAATTGGTTAACTTGGTGTATTTGAATTAAAGTGTTTTTCCATTTGATATATTTTTGGATTTTGGAAACATCACGTATGCTCTTCTCTTGCGTCCTTGGACGATCTAGAGAATCAGAAATGGTGTTTTCTCTTTTGATGGAAAACTACTAAAAATCATCATACAGACCAAAACGCCATCACTTGTCAAAGAATGGAGGAATCAAAACAAATTCAAAAACTACTAATACAGTTGTTATACAGGTTGCCAAAAGGTGTTTCAAGCAAACCACACCTAATTAAACAAGATAAAATGAACAACATATTCAAAACACTGTATTGCAGGTTTTGAAAAAGGGTACGTCCCTCTCCGCTCAACTAGAACATAACCCCTTTGGCATAATGCCTTAAGCTACAACAATGGGGGTGGTTCTAGAACCCCAAAGTAGTCCATGCAAGAGGGAACCTTGTGGAAAAAATGGGAAGTGCTCCACACTACCTATCTTGACTAGTGATTCCTTTGTGAGATAGAGTTACAAGTTGTCCCTACATGACCCTTTTAAGTACACGATGGATGCATTTACTACCCACTATGCTTGAAGGGGGAAAAGTCGAGATACTCCCAAGATAGTCGGGACTATTTGGGTAAATCATCCCACTCGTGGATAATCTTTGTAACACCTAGGACGAGAGAACCACCTAGGAAAATATACTTTGGCCAGGAGCCCACTTTGACCATTCTAAAATAGTGTTGAGTTGTGAACCATCTTTTTATTGCAAAACATGTGATGCGTTACTTTCGCTTAGTTTTTACTTGCCTTAGGGTGAGGTGAAAAATCTGCCAAAGTGAAGCTAGCATTTTTCATCCCATTTTGATTTGCTTCCTTCACATTCTTTTGACACTTTGTTGATTAGAAGAAGGGTGACTACCTTTGTGTTACCAATCGATTGTTTCTACCACTTTTTTATCCATTTACGCCCATCCATGTTTGTGGCTGGGTAAGTTAAATGTCTAAAGTGCGTAGAGAGACGTATTCATATCATTGGTGACCATTGTGATCTTGATACCCATGTCAAGATCATCATTGTAGTTAGGCATGGTTCATCATCTTGAACTTCCTTAGAAGGGTTAGCTTGTTTGTATCGTATCACTACAATTTTGATATTTACGTCTTGTTTCTTGTAAACTCACCTAAATATCTATATTGTAAGGTTACGCTACACACATTTTAACTATTCCTAGCTATACTTTAAGATTTTTAGTTTGATTCTATTATTACCTTGATTTTGAAGAGTGTTAGGTGTTACCACTTTGTGTGTGTTATATCAATAGTACCTTGATATCAATACCTTACTTTCTCACAAAGTTTGGTTAACATATCTTGGTGATATTGTTGTGTCACTCACAAATTGTAATTGGCACTTTTTGAGATATAGGTCTTAATCAAGTTTGAGCTCACTTCTAGTATATCTTGTTAGGAGGTCACATTGAATTTTTGTATTTACTTACGTTTTGTTCATTCTCTTGAACTTGGCATAAGTGAGAACATCTTGTTAATTATCTTGCGACACTAAACTACTTTTTGAGACGTAGTCTAGGAAGTACTTCATTTGATAGGTTTAGATACCAAACATTTGTGTCACTGGTGATTTATCACTCTATCACATTGGTATTCTCACATTGTTATTCATTCATATTCTTGACAATTTATCTTGCATTTCACTTAGGTGTGGTCACAAAGTTTTGAACACATTTACAACTTACCTTAGTGAAACTATCACAAAATCATGGCTCCTAAAACATGATTAGGACTCAAGAAACAAACATACGAGGAACAACAAGCAAGCTTGGGAAGCCTCTAATGAGAAAGGTCAAACCCCTTTATTGGACATGATCTAGGGCCTCTGTTTTCTGTGGAAAAAGAGATAGAAGATATGGTCGATCATAGTGGTAATGAATTGGAATCTCCACACATAGAATTTGAATTTGACCCCACTTTATTAGATGAGTTTATTTTCAGAAATAAAGATAGAGTGCTAGCACAGGTCATAGAATTAGGGGCCAAATTGCCCACTAAAAATGAAACAATCCCACCTGCGAATAATGCTAATGAGGAAGAATGACCCCTTATCAATATGGAGGATATTTTGACACATGGACATGCTTCTACCTCCAACGTAGGAAATAATAAGATAGTGGGACATAGAATACCCTTTATCAAAGTGCCACGTAGAAACATGATAGGACATGAGAATGGTGAAGAACCTCCACAATATGAGGAAGAGGAGGAACCTTTAGAAGAAGAAACCACAATTCAACAATAGATTAGTAACCTAAGCCAACAATTATCTTTGCTAACCTCCCATGTACAAAAGGAAGCAAAAAAAATGTTCAAAAGTCAAGGCCTAAGGTTAAGATCAATGAACTCCATAGAGAAAACCAAGGAGAAGATGATACAGGGTATCATCGAGTATATATCCCCACTTCTCCCACTAGAGAACAATTGCTCACACAAGAGGTACAATCTATGAAAGCAACACTCATAAGCCTACAAGAGAGCAATATAGGGAGCATTAGAAAGTATCAATATGAAGAATTATGCCCCTATCCTTTTGACAAGACTATGACCCTTCAACCCTTTCCCAAGAAATTTGATATGCCAAAATTTGACAAATATAAAGGGAAGGGAGATCCATGGGATCATGTCAAATATTTCTATATGGCATGTCAAGAGGTGTCTTATAGTGAAAATTATCTCATCAGACTTTTCCCAAAAGTCTCGGAGGTCAAGCCTTGGAGTGGTTTACATGTTTACCTCGGGGATCAATTTTCACCTAGCTAGAATTGGCAGAAAGGTTTGTGTGTCACTTCTCATACAACATAGAGAGTGATGTCACCATGGCAGATTTATGTGGCACCAAAAATGCCCTAATGAGACTTTCACCAACTTCCTCCAATGGTGGAGAGGGATAGCTAGCCGCTTCCCTTGCGCTTTCCCTAAAAAATAGCTGGTTAGTATTTTCATTCCCAACCTAAACCCGGACATAGCTTTCCACCTCCAAATGCATTGTGTTCACACTTTTGAGGAGGTCATCGAAAAGGGGGTTCAAATAGAGAAATATCTCATTGCAAAAGGAACTCTCAAGTCCCAATCTAGAGATAATCAAAATGTTAAACCCACGGAGAAGCCAAAGGTTTTTAAAAAAAAAAATGTGGTGGGAGATGGGATCACTGATTCCAAATGTGTACAAATGGTCCAAACCAGTCAACCTTTTAAACTAACCAAAGGACCAATTCAACCACCACCAAAGTGAAGAACATTCACCTCTCTTAATGAACCTTTGTCGGTTATACTAAAACAATTAGATGCAGCCCACATGATGACATATCCTACGACACAACCATTTGATGACAATGCTCCAAAACCTTCATGGTACAAGGAGCATGAATATTGTGAAATGCATCATGTCAAGGGGCATAAGATAGACAAATGTCTGTGACTCCGTCATTATATCCAAGACCTCATTGACAATGGGGAGATAGAGGTGGACAACCCAGAAAAACGTAGACACCTAATGAGAAAATGGGGATATATAAAGAGCCATTCCCCAATCATGATAAATCAAAAAGTCAAAGTTGGATCGGGGAGAGTCATCCCAAGGTTATAAAGTAGTGAATTACTTGTACACCAAAAAAGACAACAATCATTATGATTCACTTATTGGATGTATTCACTCTCCTACTAACCATGTCAACACCATCCAAATCAAGGGAAAGGATTGCACCATGGTAACAAGGCGTGCCTACCTCGTGATTCTAGAACCTTCTCCATCAACCCCACAAACTAGTAAATATAACCTCTTAGAGCAACTTGAGAAGACATCTGCTAATATTTCAATCTTAGATCTTCTTAAGATATCCAATGTGCACAAAGACATTCTATACCAAACTCTTCAGGGGTCGGAGTGCCATTAGAGGTCGATCCTACACATCTTCAAGCCACAATGTTGCAAAACATCATACCAAATGAACATATTGCCTTCAACCATAGGGAGATCCCTACTGAGAATCCAACACATAATATTCCTTTATATATTGAGGTAGTTGTTACCCACAGGAAGATCAAACGGTGCTTGTGGATAACGGATCAAGGTTGAACATTTGCACACTCAAGTTGGTTAAACAGCTTAGGACATACTGAGGCAGATCTTGAGTCCAATATCATCACTATCACCACATACGACAATGCAGAAAGGGAGTCAACAGGCACAATCATGTTGCCCATGGAGGTGGGTCCCACTTGCCATCAGACAAAGTTTCATGTCCTAGACTTGGAACTTCCATATAATATGCTTCTAGGCCGACCATGGATTCATGCCATGCAGGTCGTGCCATCGACATTTCATCAGTGCATTAAATTGAAGCATGAGGGACACACCATTACAATATAAGGAGATTCAGATCCCTTTACTCACTGTAGAGCTCTCAATAGCTTTACACAAAGGGCACATATGCATGTCCCTCCATGCGATATAGTTGTCCCTCTCCAATCTGAGGCCATGGAATCCTGGATAGATTCGATTCTCTCAGTTTTTCACCCATGGTGTGTTTATATCAACATCTCCTTTTGATTCATGGGAGATGAAAATCCTCAATATGGCTATGGAGAATATAATGTATAAGCACTCTTGGTTTCAGATCTCTCATTGTCACCCAAGACTAGAGGTCGACCCAACTATCACTTCAAAAGACCTAGAAATGAACACACTATTGGGTCATTCTTACCTAGAGGCTTGTTGGCTGAGGAAAAATTGTTAGATCCACCTACAACTTGGGTCCCAGAGGATACTCAACCAACCTATTATCAAACCCCTGAATACGAGAAATCCAGTAAAATGATGTACTCCATGGGCTACAAGGGCCTAGGATGTGGAAGAAATGAACAAGGATAGAGAGAACCGTGCCTCTTCCACATTTCAAAATAGAAAGATACGGCATTGGGATTCACCCTTATGGAGCACACCCCAATGATCAAGATGCTACTTGTTCTGAACGTGAGGATAGCTCTGACTATCTAGACAATGATACGGATTCCCATTGTAGCCAATATGAGGATCTTGCCTCCACAAACCTATTCATGAACAACATTTTCCTAACCATAACCCCTACGGAACCAACCCTTGACCTTGTTTACCCTTCCCTTGTTGAATGGGACCAACAACGTCACATGTCACTAGATTTATTCGAGAATGACAAGGCTATCACAGTTTCATGGGCATTCAAGATATAATTCCCATTGGAGACCACAAGAAGGGTTTCTTTATTGACTTGGATACCTCATGCCTACTTCGGTGAGGAGGCTGAGCTTCATGGTCAGCAAAACTTAAAGAAAAGTGAGGGCAAAAGTTCCAACGTAAAGCCTCGGCAAAAATCAAAGTCCAAGTCACACAGTGAAAACCTCTTTGAGGCACTAGACCAACAAATAAGTAAAAAAATCAAAGGACAAACAAAGTGACCACGCCAAGGATGAAAATCTCATGGAGACATCCTTGGACGAAGATCTCAACCTTCCTCCCGATCCTACGTGTGCGTATGGAGGACTTATCAAAATTACTAGTCAAGGAAACCATTGATGTGAATATTGGTATAGAAGAAGACCCCAAGATAGTAAAATTGGGAGCATCACTCTCGGCTAGAGAACAAAAGACATTCACTATGTATTGTGAGAGTTTATAGATGTGTTCGCATGGTCTTACAAAGACATGTCAGCTTAGATCCAACTTTGGTCATGCACAACTAGTTATGTACATGCAGATGCTAAGCCTATCAAACAGAAGCTCAGAAAGATGCACCCAAGGGTAGCCTTACTTGGTTAAAGAAGAATTGGAAAGATTACTTATAGTAGGATTCATCCGCCCATTGATTATTCTAAATGGATATCCAACATCATCCCTATCTAGAAAAATCCTATCGGTATTAGAATTTGCATGGATTTTAGAGACATTAATAAGGCTTTCCCTAAAGATGATTTTCCACTACCAAATATTGACATGATTGTCGATTCAACAACAGGGTATGAGATGCTATCTCTCATGGATGGCTTTTCGAGATACAACCAAATCAAGATAGTGAGGAAGATCAACACAAAATGAACTTTCACGACTCCTCCTTGGGGTACCTTCTATTATCAGGTGATGCCATTTGGTCTCAAAAATGTAGGAGCTACTTATCAACAGGAAATGACAGTAATTTTTCATGATATGATTCATGATATCATGGAGGACTACGTGGATGACATCCTCGGAAAGTCTAAGACAAGAGAGGATCACCCTTGTCATTTTATGGCGTATCTTTGAGTGCCTACGAGAGTACAAGGTCAGGTTGAATCCAAAGAAGTGTGTATTTGGTGTGCTATCAGGAAAACTATTGGGCTTCATTGTATCAAGATGAGGAATTGAGGTAGACCCTACTAAAGTGTCTGCTATTACTGAAATGCCTCCACCTAAGAATATTAAGCAATTGTGCAGCTTATAAGGGAAAATCTAGGCCATTCACCGCTTCATCTCCCAACTCATCAGATAAGTGCCACTCATTCACCCACTTTCTTAAAAAGGATGTTACCTTCATCTGGGGACCGAGCAATAGCAAGCCTTTGCTTTTCTTAAACAATACTTGGCTAATCCACCTATCCTCATGCCTCCAACTCCTGAGAACCACTCTTGCTCTATATCTCTACTACGTAATTTTCTATTGGTGTGTTGCTCACCCAATATGACCTTGGTCATAAGGAAAAAGTGGTGTATTATCTTAGTCACACTCTCATCCTATGAGCTCAACTATCCTCAAATTGAAAAAGCTTGCTTGGCTATTGTTTTTACTTTTCAAAAACTTCACCATTATCTATTGAATACCAAAACCAAGCTAATATCCAAAGTTGACCCACTCAAGTACTTGTTATCTAAACCTACCCTCACAGGTAGAATGGCTAATTGGATCATTCTACTAAGTGAGTTTGACATAGAATTTGTACATCAGAAGTCGGTTAAAGGACAAGTACTCACTGACCAGCTAGCATAAAGCACCTTTGCAAGGCACTGAACCTTTGAATCTAGATCTTCCGATGCCTCCTTGCTCTACATTGAAGAATCTATCATGTGGTAGGTACATTTTGATGGGTCCTTTACTTTTCATGGTTTAGGTGTAGGGGTAGTCCTTATTACTCCTTCTAGCAACCCTATACCACATGATTTTCACCTAGGCTTTCCTTGCACAAATAATATCACAAAATATGAGGCACTTATCGTAGGGATGAAGCTAGCTATCAAGTGGAACATTCATCATGTCAAGGTTGTGGGTGATTCTCAGTTAATTATCAAACAAGTTAATGATGAATACAAGGTTAAGGATGACAAGCTCATACCTTACAAAAAGCTAGTAGAAACTCTAAAGGAGTACTTTGTGTGCATTACCTTTGAACAAATTCCAAGAGCGCAGAACAAATCGGCAGATGCTATGGCGATGAAGTGGGTTCTATGCTTCGTATTCCGCTAGGGAATAATGACATGTCATTCTTTGTAGAAAATTTACGTGCCAGCCCGCGTATGACATGCCAGAATCTTGTCTAGCTTGTGATGTTGTTGGTCCCAATTCCCCATGGTATGAGCCCATTTTTACCTATCTCAAGGACAACACGTTCCCTCCCGATATATCCCATTCTGAAAAACAAATCTTGATTCACCAAATAGCCCATTACACCCTTTTAGGAGGTACACTTTATCATCATGGCTACGATGGGAATCTATTACGTTGTCTTGATATGATGGAGTCAATCCAAGCAGATCAAAGAAGTACATGAAGGGGTGTGTGGAGCACATACAAATGGAATGGTTTTGGCCAAGAAATTGTTAAGAGTAGGCTACTATTGGCCTACCATGGAAACCAATTGTTGCAATTATGTCAAAAAGTGTGTACTTTTCCAGAAGTATGGAAACTTCATCCATGCTCCATCACAACCATTACAACCTATCACTACCCCATGGCCATTCTCTAAGTGGGGACTTGACTTGATAGGGAAACTTACTCCTACCTCATCTGATGGTCATACCCACATCATCATGGCTACAGAATACTTTACAAAGTGGGTGGAGGCTATCCCTTTAACCTATGTAACAAGAGCTCAAATTTCCAAATTTATCATGAATCATATCATTTGTCGATATGGCATTCCCGCAGCCATCGTTATAGATAATGGAAAGTCATTCAAGAATAAAATGTAAAATGTCTTTGTCAACGGTTCCAAATCAGGTTAAAATGGTCTACACCATATTACCCCAAGGTAATGGACAGGCCAAAGCCACAAATAAGACTTTGGTGAGAATAATGGAGAAGATGGTTAGTAAAACAGGTCGTAATTGGCACTTGCAAATCCACCCAGCTCTTTGGGCTTACAGAACCTCCATTCACACTCCTATGGGTGTGACACCATATTCTCTAGTATTTGGGACATAATCTATCATCCCATTAGAAATTGAACTTCCTTCCCTGAGAATCTCTCTTAGGGACTATTTGGATAAAGATGAGGATTACCGGGTAGCAAGACTGGCTGAATTAGAGCTCCTAGATGAGAAGCACATTTATGCTCTTAATCACCTTAAAGTGTATTAGAACAGAGTCTCTAAAAAATACAAGAGAGAATCATACCTCGTCAGTTTGAGGTTGGTGATTTAGTCATGAAGGAGAATCAGTTCAACACAAGAGCGGAATGAGAAAAGAAAGGAAAGTTCAAACCACATTGGTTAGGACCCTACGTTATTGTGGCCAAATATGACACAAGGGCATAAAAACTTGCTCACCCCAATGGTGATGAGCTCATGAGCCCATGAACACCATGCATCTTAAGCAATTCTATGCTTAAATATGGCGCAAAAAAAGTAATAAAAAAAAACTAAAAACATGGTAAAATGATCAAAATACAAAAAAATCAAAAAGGGAAAGGGAAAAAGAAAAAGAGAAAATAGGTCATCCACAAGTGAAAACCACACAATTGTGGCACTTTGGATAGGTCCTTGGTGAAAACCAGTTTCCAACACCTTGGGAGGATTCGTTGTTCACAAGCATCTTGCATTTGGAGGGTAGTTTTACTTGGCCTAGCCCTAGTTCTACCTTCGAGATTCCCTGTGAGCCCAATCTTGTCAGCCTTGATCTAGCTTTGTCTTCTTTTATTCATCTGTGAGGGGCATGGTCTTTCGCTATTCCCCATCTTACACTAGGGGCAATTCAACAACTTCACCTTCTTGTTCATAAGTGCATGGTTTTGCCCTTGTATATTCCCCTTCTAACGTTGGGGGCATCCACACTTTCTTGGTTACCTATACATAAATTTGGAAAACCATTAGAAAACTAGAAAAAAAATAGAAAATTGTTTCACAAAAACCTAAACAATAGAAAATTGTTTCAAAAAACCTAAACAATACAATAGAAAATTGTTTCAAAGAACATAAACAATAGAAAATTGTTCCATGAAAACAAAATTACAAAAACATTTACTTACACTTACTTGCATTGTCTTGTTTCTTTCTTTGCTTGTTGTTTGTATAGTTGCTTCATGTTTTTGCTTTTGGGTTGTTTTTTGCTTGGGCATACTTTGTTAGGATTCATATTTTCTTTCTTAGATTAGATTTATTCTTGCTTGTGCATATTGAATGTGTTTTTGCATGTTGGTGAATCATGGTGCATTATTATGTTAATTCATTGTGTTCTTTGTTAGCATTTGATTGTGTTTATTATATGTGCATTGTTTTGTTATCATAACATCACTTTAACATCATATCATCATCTATACATCATATATCAAGAAACAACTAAGTATACATCATACATGAATGCTAAGCTAATCATCACATATCGTATCATCAAATGGGGGCAAGAGGGATCAAAAATATCAAAATATATCCCCCCCGCACCCTTATCATCATATCATCCCATCCACTAAGTATGACACATCTCATAAACAAAACACATTTGATATATTCTACAAGATCACATCATCTGAAATAAAAACACATGTGATACATCAACAAGATCATCGATACATATACATGTCAAATCAAATTAAAAAGCATCATAAACACATCTATCTATCCATGGGAAATAATAAACAAATGTCCATCTCATATACACATATGTCATGTCACAAATGTCCAAATCATACATGTGTGGTATATCTATATCAAAATGGTATACATCACAGTAGTACATCATAAAAGCCTTCATCTGAGGCATACAAAAGAATGGTACATGTAGCAAGGAATAAAATCCTTCATCAGAGGCATGTATCAAAACTAGCTCTATATCAAAAATGCCTTCATCTGAGGCGTACAAAGGTGATACATCTATAACAGAATAAAAGCCTTCATCAGAGGCATGTGTCAAAATTGCTATATACAATATAAAATGAATATACATGGAGCACAATTTGCTCATAGCCTTCACAAAGAGGCGTACGTGGATATACAAAAATATCAGGGCTGACTTGAGCCCTTCAAAGGTGTGGCTGGCCTATCTCGTGGAGGTCGCATGGCATGTGCATCACCGGCTCTCTCTGGACATGGCTGATCCACTAAGGCCTGAGGCCTCTACGATCTAGTCCCTTTCTTTGGATCGCCGACTATAAGGTGGTGCCTATCGCTAAGGAGGAACTACCTCAAAATATAAATATCTGTAGTATGAGGCCCTGCCCTCTGCTATGGCCAAATCTCTATGTGTTCAGCAGTCACTGCAGTACCATCCGTGTGTTGGTAGGACACTATATCTGTTGTGGCTCAGCCGGCTCACTGCCCACTACTCACTCTACCTTAGGCCTGTCTCGCTCTAATATCATAGGTTGCAGCTGAGTCTATGTCCGCTGGTGTAAACCTATAACCTGGGCCATCTGAGCAGCCATCTGTCACATCTTCTGGAAAAGCATAACACTGTCACCTCCTGGGCTAGCCTGGGCCCGAGCCTGATCTCGCTCTGATAGTAATGTGACAATCTGGTCCGAGCCTAATCGCGCTCAGCTATCATGGTCACACACCAACCTCAGGCCTCATCTCTCTCTACTCTCACTATGTCTCTCTCAGCTAAAGCCTGTTGTAGCTGCTACTGTAATGTGGCTATCTATGCCACTGGCTGTGCCACCAGGACTGGTCCCTAGGGTTATCTCAATGATTGGCCTTGCTATAGGACCCTGACTCTCAAAATTTGCACTGGTACCTATACTTTGGGCCCTATGGCCTCGGTCCCTGTGCCTGGGGGCACCCTGCTCATCATGTGGAAGGCCATCAAATGGATCCTCTGGATCAGGACCCACTGCTCTCTCTCTACTCCGACCCATGCCAAATCTCTATAGGTGGACAAATACCTACTACCCAGGCCTCCTCCGGAATGATAAGATGTCACGATAACACGGTGGCGTACCACCCCATGTAATCTACTGTCATCCTTGGGTCCCACACTTTGTCATGCTAGGTCCCATGCCTATGGGACCACCTGTGAAAATATCACCCTAGCTTGGGCCACCGGTATGCGAGGCCCCATGGTATGCCTCTTTGAATCTCTATGGGCATACCAAATATCTGGGCTATGGGACCCCCTGTACTATGCCAAGCTTCCGCTAACACCTGTCAACTCAATACAACTCTATAATGTAGTTATGACTGCCGATGATAAAGTGCTCTACTAAGCACACACTGAGCTCTATGGCATCCTCTAGGCCACTAGATATGTCTGTAAGGCCACCATATAATATCTATCTCGAGCACTCATTAAACTATCACCTATATCTAAAAAGGCTACCTAGGTGGCCTTGTGCATCACCACTTACTGAAACCCATGTCATGTAAGATGGCTCCACTAGGTATCGACACACAAAAGTGCCCATAGGGCATCCAATCGCAATGTGGTCCCATGACCAAATATGTAGCAAAGAAGTTGGCCCCATGGTCTTCTGACCATGGTAAGTAATCAAATGTAGATCCCAGTATAAGTGGGCCAGTATACACTGTCCCCAAATATTGCTCGCCACTGAAAATACCATGTACCAATGGTAATAACCCTCTCGGGAATGATCTCCTGTCTTATCAGTGAGAAAAACCCACTGATAAGAGACATAATGTACAAAGGCCCCCGATGCAGTGTAGGGTCAGAAATGCACTCATGCAAGGCTATGGTCATACCGTCATGTGGTATGTCATCTATATCAAACAGATCGCTATATTTTGTTCTGATCAGCCCTACATCAAAGTTGTACTCAATCAAAGTGCCTATGATTGGCATTCAGAGGATCCGCCATATGTCCTCTAGGGTCATAGTCATCTCCCCCATAGGCAATCAAAAGCACTGGCTCTCGCTATGCCATCGCTCGGCTAACGCAATAAGCAAACCATGGTCCAAGGTGATGGACAACATCCGCAACACGGGGCCTAGCCCCACTGCCTCGAGTAGTATAGACATAGCTCGTCAGTCATGCCGACCTATGCTCCCCTCTACCTCCGCTATCCAAGTGTGACACTCCCACATATGTAATACTAGTAGACATCTCTACAAAATATCAAATCACTTGTTAGTTACTAACATTTCTTCTAAAAATCTATCTATCATTTTAGGGTTAACCCAAAAATCCTAAAATTTCTTCTAAGTGTCATCTTTTTGGCATTTTTTTGTCTATCCTCCACCATCCTGGGACACCTACACGCCCTTTTTGGCATGTGCGCCTCCTTTTTGGCATGTGCGCGTGCCCACATTTGTCTTCTAGGCCTATGCACCCTTTTGGCGTGTGCATGTGCCCGCATTTGTCTTCTAGTGCTTACGCGCCCTTTTGGGCATGTGTGCCATATATTTGGCACTTGCACCATCATTTCTATGCTTGCACTTGTGCACATGTTCCCCCCCATGTGTGCGCCCTTCCTTTTTTGTGTGTGTGCCTACTTTTTGCATGTGCACCCCCTTTCTGATGTGTGCGCATGCGCGCATATGTGTAGTGTGTGCACATGTGCATGGGTGTGTGCAGCTTGTACTTACCTGTGCACGAGTGTGTTTTGTGGCACATGCACCACCAAAGAGATGCATGTGCCCCCGAATCAACACCTGCACTTGCATACATGCACGCCGATGCGACTTCCTAGCCCTAATTACTAAAATTAAGGCATTAATGACAAAATTGACGAGAAAAGTTTTGATACTCACAAATGGGTCACATGCTTTGCGTGTCGTTGGTACCCTCGATCATGCGCTCACTCACCTCACTCGATCTCATGTAATCACCATTGTCCTCATTGTTGTCAGAGCCTCACAGTAAAAACTCAATAGTGCTCGGTAAGAAATGAATTGGTCGCGATGATTTTACCCCCTAGGTGGGGTATATTAACTTGTTTTTCACCACCGTGAAGGCCTGGAGGCCCGTTTACCGCCATTTTCTCCTCTGTATTCACCATGGAATAATTATTTTTATTAAATGATTTTTTTACCGTATTGGGGCATTTTTTTCTATCCAATACCCCTTTCTTCTCCCTAGGGAAATTTTATTGCTCCTAGGTGATTTTTCTTCTTATTCACTCTCGTAAATAATTATTTTTTCAAAATAATTATTTTTTTCCCACTAAACAAGGACATTATTTGTCACTTGTTTCTTCTTTCTTCACCTAGGGCACTTTCTGTTGCACCTAGGCCCTTCATTCTATTTCTTCTATTTTCTTCTATTGTCCACCACATTTTGGAAAAACAGAAAACAAAAACAATATATATATATATATATCAAAAATTAAAAAATAGGGCAAATTTTTTCACAAAATCCTAAAAAGTAAAAAAAAACCTACAAAATGGTAACATGCTTATTATGGATGAAACTTGTGTCTTGTGCATGGTATTTTCTCCATATCCTACTGGTTTATTTCACATCTTCCCTGATTAATATGACTCGCAGCATTCACTCGCCGATTCACAACCATTCACAAAGCTAATTTCAGCTGCTTCGTCACTGTACTAGGGTACATTTGTTGCCTAGTGTTGTTTCGTTGTGCACAATGATTTTTACTTGGACCTCGTGTCCATTATCATTTCCCCTTGCATATATCCTTTCTCGGGCATCATTTTTAACCCTTGTCATCAATCACGAACATGTGGATCTCTTCAGCTTGATAACAAAACATTTGTAAAACTGTTTTAACCGTTATTGGGTTAGATATGTGTGTTCGTACTTGTTTTCCCTGTTAAATGAGCTTGTTTCCTTCTCATATTGAATTTCATTGTTTTATGCTTTGCATGGAGTTTGTAACACCGAATCTGTTGTTACTTTCTCCTGAGCATACAAGTGTTGATATGTGATTTCTTGTAAAAGGATGTGTTCCTCGATTAAGAAATCATGCTTGATATGTACTGTATTTTCTTTACGAGATCTTTGGTAGAGTCGAATAATATGATTAGACTCTTTTATTTATTTCATTTTGCATCTGAGTTTAATCTGATCTCGGAATGAATTATAGAGTTATCCATCTATAATACCTAGCCTTGGATCAGTGGAATTGATCCAAGTATTGCTTTAAGTTTGTTCGTGATGAATTAAAATTACAGACCTTGAACAGGTTGCAAGGTCTAGAAGCATTGAATAAGCTAGTCCGGAGTATAACTCAGGTTGAACATGTGAAATGAATTGGTTCCCGATATCGAAGTATATCTGGAAGGTCTCGATCGTGGACCAGGTAATAATTCGGTTTCATACAATTCTGCAGCCTAAGGCAGAACAGGAGCTAACCCTGTTCAAGAATGTATGATGTAGGTCTTTTTCTGAGCATACAGAATGTAGACCTAACTGGAATTATTAATGTTTAGTAACCTAAAAACTAAACCTAACCTAGGGGTTAGATTAGTGTTAATCTAACCTAGACCTAGGCTAAGAGCTAATGTCCTAAGTTAGTATCTATGTTTATGGAAGTTAGATTAGGTGTTATCCTAAATTCTAACCTAAGTTACTAACCTATCTATTGAACAAGAATGTATGGGGACCTATGGAGGGGTGCGAACCATGGGCGGCATTTTCTATGTTATTTAATGCAAAGGATAAGTATGAAGGACAGGCATTGGCGGAGGTTTTAGAAACGGCTAATTGAGCCGACGTGGCAGTTCGCCAAAACTAAAAATGGTCTTGAAATTCTCTTTGTCTATCGCCAACTTTGGCGGTCGGTGGCAGTTGAGTTTAAGCGGGAAAATTGGAGTAAATGCATTCAATGAGCTTGGAAGTCGAGCTCGGAACTCGCGAGAAGGCATGCAAACTGGAAGTTTGTTGGTTTGTTTGGCTTATCACGAATTTCGGTTTTCCTTCTGCCTGTTCACTGGTTCTTCGCACCAGTCTTCTTGGAGTTGCATGGCGAGTATGAGGGTATCTAGCTCTTTTCTCTGGCAAGGAAAATATATATGTTATGGAGATAGCAAAATTTTGTTGGTCGCTCTAACTTGGAAAAGGAAAAGGAAGTCCGAGCTCTTCCAGTGGTCTGCTTCAGAATTTTGAGCAAAAATCCAGGCATGTTAGGCCCTAACCTTTAAAAATCTTGCTGTCTTTCAAGTGATTTCATTAGAACAACTCTGTTCAAATGTTTTGAGAAAATAGATGATTTTTCCTATGGTTGTCTGGTGTGATTTTTGCACTGTATCTTCTTGCTGGAATGACTTGTCATTTATCCCTTGATGGGTGTTTATTATTTTCGAACTGTGGCTTTGTTTCTTTGTGTTTGCATTCTGGCTTAAATATACGAAATATATGAAAAGTAGGAATGCTCGGCCTGATTCGGCGATAGCTCATAAATTATTCCTGTGAAGGGTATAAGCCACTGTTATGATTGTCGATTTTTAGTCGTCGACGCTTGTTGTTGATACTAGCCGTCAATACTGGTTGTGGGTACTCGCAGAAAGGAATACTGTTGGACTTTTGTTGACTGCTCAGTTTATATTGAACCTTTGTAAGCTCTGTTGTGGTTATTGATGATAGTGGCTATTGATACTTGTTGGGTTTCGTTTCGTCTTTTAAAAAAATGTTGGGAAGAGGTATCTTACTGTGTTACAGTAATTCTTTATGACCATGCCGGAGATGTTTTTCCCTTACTTTGTGGTTATGGGTTTATACCCGTTAACAGTATGCAATATATATATAGGTTTATATTTGTTATAATCAGTACGACTCTGTGGAGTCGATTGAATGATTTATATATATATTTGAACCACTGTTCAAGTTAAATATAATTGAATATTGGTATTTGATGTGCCAGCGACTTAAGGGAATAACATGTATTTCGTCCTCTGTTATTTTTGTAAGAAAACCTTCGTATCGCAAGGATTTTGTGGTACAGATTCTTTAAGTGTATTTTTACATCGACATTCTGTGCAAATTTGTGTAAAAATAATTGGCAAGGGTTCAGTCGGATTCCTTGTTTTGAATCAGTAATTAGATTTGCTTTGTCTGATTTTTATTATGCACCGTTGATGGGCTCAGATGGAATCATATGCAATTATTTGTCTGGTTACTGTTGTTCGGATTCAGTTGAATTCTTGGAAGGTAACCTGTATTTTAGTCTCATATTGAACCTGATTTTTGGGACACTGTCGTTTTGTCACTGTTTGAGTTCCTTGAGTATGGATAATTATCATGTGTCCTGGCTCTGTTGAAGTGAGTCGCGGATACCATACTTTAAACTTGAATGCGCCCAGGTGAGAATAGATATGCTATATTCCTTTCCGTTTATTCCAGTCCGATTGAGACTGAGTATGTTTCAGAAATTTTGTGTGATTGTCTTGGCATAGTCTTAAGGAAACATCAAATTGCTTAATGCAATGAAGTCTGTTGTTGATCGTGATATACTAGAGGTTCTTTGATTTCGAACTTGGGTCGAAAAGCCTTACTGTGTGTATAAAAGGGACTAGCATTGGGCTATAGGTTGATATATGGGATTGTAAGCGTGTTTGTCTTCTGTTGCATAACTATCCTGCCTTGAGCTGGACTGATCTAAAAGCCGTCGACTGCACCTCGACAGGCAATGTGGTGATTTTCATGTTGTTTAACGCTTCTTGTAGAGTCTGTTTGGTTGATAGACTTCACTATTGACGTGTTAGCCACTGTACAGGAGTTTTTGCTGTGTTCGATTTTTATTAAGACAGTGATTCTTCTTGTGGTTTGTCGGACTTGTTCGTATACATACTGGATGAATGCTTTCCATATGTGGAGACGGTACAGTAGTGAACTTGTGTGAAGGGAAGTGTGAATGATTTGTTTCTTTCTCTTCTATTATTTTAATACTTGTTGGTATCTGTCTAACAGTTGGAATTGTTCTTGTATCTTATTAGTGGAATCACGATTTGCTATGATATTCCATTTCCTGATGAAAGTAACGATCTGTCCAATGTTGCTGATCTTGGATTCAAGATAATTGTTTGGATACTTTCGTTCTTTGATTCTTAATATTTGATGAAATATTTGAGAAATGTTTAGGACTATTCTGTAACGATGATAGAGTTACACGTTTGTAGTCATTTTTGTATTACAAAGGCATAGTCTGATTATGTTTACTTGTTTGGATAATTGATCTCATTTAAACAGGGTGTTTAATGAAAACAATTGACGGATTGCAATTGTTTTAAAAGTTAGTGCTTATCATGCTCAGTTCATCGAACTGACTCATGTTGACTATTTTTGCAGATGGTTGCCGTAAGTGGTAAAGCATGCAGATCTGACAGGATGATCAGATTGTTTAATTTGATTTATAATAAATTTCAGCTTGATTTTTCTAAATGTACTAAATGTGGAAAGATGTTCCTTTTCCATTGAGCATTGTATCAAGTATGCTGAATGTCTAAAATGTACAGATCTGAGAGGAATGGAAATAAGTATTTGTTACTTATGTGTTGTATTCTTAATTCTGATAGTTGACCTTCTTCGGTTTATATATCGGAGTGGCAATGTTATCCTTGTGTAATTTGGATGCTTTTGTGATTGTCAATGAAAGCTTATAAGGAAATGTGATTGAATTCTTATGAGTGATTAGTAGTTCTAATTTGATCTATCGAAGCAAAATTGAAATTTAAATCATTGTCTTTTTAAAAGATAGGGTTAAAATGAACCTAAGCAGAACACTAATCAAGCTGAATTAAATTACTAATCCCTAGTCCTGAGCATGACAGGACAACATTAAATTGGATTCTTAATCATTTATATCTTGATGCTAATAAGTATGATATAAATTCAGTTAGGAGAACTGATATAAATCTAATGGGGTTCAGATGGCAATCTCATGTGAAGGTTATGAGATATTGTCCAATTCTGTTGTTTTAGAATCATGTATATTCTAAAAACTCCTTGATGAGACCTTAGCCTTAATATCTCCACTATGCAATGGGTTTTATTGAGGAAGGTCATCTTAAGATGAAGAATCCAGGGATCGGGAAAGACTAACCCTAGGGGAAAAGTCTTTAAGTAATTTAAACTTAACGTGCGTAACGCATATTATTAAGTAGATCTTTTCGAGGCGGATTTAAAGGTTGACGGCACAAGTCAACTGCAGGGTTGTACCTCTGAGAAGATTAGGATCTTCTCGAAGTTACAACAATGCAGGTGACTTTTGACGACACCCTTTGCATTGATCGCTAAGATTTACACTTTGTTTTCGAACGAGTTACTCTGGGACCGATTAGGAATGTGGTCATGTTATAAGGCTGCCTAGGAGATTCGGGGTATCATGACACACTGGTTTAACTTCAGGGTTAAACCAGTATGTCATCATATCCCTAACCCTCGTGGGCATCCATATAACATTATCACCTTGTTAATCTTTCTCCGAGTGATTAAGTTGTGATAGGAAGGACTGACAGAAGTCGGTATAAGACATTCTATATAACATAAGAATGGGGTGAAGGGCATATTCCAGATTGACGAGTATGCCGTTAAGGAATACGAGACATAAACAGTATGTTTCAAATCTTTGGCCAAAGTATCGCAAGTTGCTGATTGCGTTGTCCTAATTCACCTAGTCTAAGGGATGAGATGCCGATGAATAATGGTAACAATTATTCAGTTAGGTTCCTTATAGACGAGCATTAAATCCCGAATAGGGAGAGAGAACCACGGGAGTGAAGTGTTAAATAATAACGCCAACTCTTATTACTCATGAATAGATCGGTAGATTACCGAGTCATGGAATGAATAGATCGGAGGTACTCAGGAGTCATTACAATGCATATGGTTATCTGTTATAAGAATGGTTATTTGATTTGTGAGTTCTAAATTATGTATTTAGAACCGGATGCAATTATCAAAAAAAAAAAAAAATTCACTTGTTCTAAGGTATAAATTGAGGATGTTACGAGTTGGTATTTTCAGCAATGGACAATTGTTCACGATGGATTTTCATGTCATTCTACATTTTTCGTATGCTTATATTTTTCATAAGGATCGATGACGTAGATCTCTTGGCAATATGATGACATCAAAATTGTTCTAATACACAACGGCTAGAGGCTAAGATCTTCTATCCCCTCCCCCATATGTCTTCTATACCACTTTCTTCTCACCCTTACTCTTTCATCTTACCGGGACATCCTGTCCCTTCCCATTCTTCTATCTTTTTCTCACCTTTTCGATCGTCGATCGCCTTCCTTCATCACCCCATCAACACTCAAGGGGGCATCTCTCCCTCCTACTAATTTTTCTTCTATCCATTCAAAATCTCTTATGTCTACTATCTTTGAAGTGGCGTCACTTACGCCACCCCAAACAGAGGAAAATGTAGACAACCATAATTACGCTCGAGAAATTTAAATACTTAAATTGCGCTCGTTATCTCCTTTCCCGCAAATCAACGACATATCGTCAAAAGTGTTCATATTACCTCTTATTGTCGTTAATTAATTACAATACGCTAATTGATTAAGTCACTTATCCAACTAACAACCTAATTAACGACCTTCCGTTAATTATTCACCCCTTCTATCTAAACTAATTAATTATTATTAATTAATTAGCCTTCCCCTTCATTTAACCAATAAATCAATATGTAATTGATTTAATCCCCTTCTAATAGCCTAAAATGTACTAATATTCCTCTAATTAGCTTCTATAAGCTTACATCTACCCATTAGTTAATCACCTTTGATTAATTAAAACACCCCCCAACTCCCATGACTTGCTAAGTATAAATTAAACCCTTCTAAAGTAAGGTTACCTTTTATAAAGCAACCTTATCCATTCCTAATCATGTTCTACCTTTATCCCACATACAAAGGGATGAAGTGTTTCCTTTATCCATTGGGATATATAAGGAGCCCTTCTTCTACCTTTATACCTACACCTAAACTCCTTGAGAAAGCAAATGCAAGGCATATAACAAAATAGACTAAGAGCTTGCCTTTTGTTTTCTTGAGAGTTCATCATCTTGAAGAGTTAAGCCTCTTTCCTAAGTGTTTAGGTCATATGGGAGGCATCAAAAGGGTCTTGTAGCCCAAATTTAACTAGCCCACATTTTTAGGTTCTTAGAACACTAAGAACAACCATTTTTGATAGCCATGGAGCCTACCTAGGTCCGTTTCATTTATTTTTGTTAGAGAATAGAGGATTTTAGATGTTTAACATTTTTAGCTTCAAAGTTTTATCGATGAATGTTAGCATCTAACCGTTGTTTAATTCTTATCATGATGGTGCTAAGTATTTTATTTAACTCTTGCTAATTAAGGCTATTTAGGTGTTAGCCTTTTACTCATATTAGCATTAGTTTAAAAACAACACATGCACACACTAAGTTACCTCATCATACTTCTAAAATTCCTACTTCTACTTATAGGTCCTCATATATCCTTCTCGCTTCATAGGTTATATCTAGTGATTCTTGCCCTCTTTGTTCTCCGGATAGGACATTTGATTCACAAGTTATCTCTAGTGGATCTTACCCTCCTAACTTCCATAATTGGTCTTCTAGTGTAAACACTATATGTATTATCTCTCGCCCTTATAGGCCTCCTCACCGGTTTTATAGTCTACACATTGTCTCTAACAAATATCTTTTCTAGTTCTTTTCGTAGGTATGACACATCACACATTGATTCTCATAGATCTAACCCACATAACTCTTTTCTTAGGGATTATATGTCACATACTACACCTTTTTTAACTCTCGACAGGGAAAATCTATTTTTGACACAATTGTGGATTGAGCCTTATATGCATTTCGAGATATGATTTTCCTCCCCATGAGGCTTTTATTGGGTAGACATTGTATTACCCCTCTCTTTGTACATAGAAAAAATATACAAACATTCACATATTTGTAAAAATAAAAAATTAGGACCTATGCACAAAACTTACGTTTTTAGTACTTTACAATACATATATTGTTTGTCACTATGGTTTGATTGATAACACATCATTTCTACTCTCTACACCCATGCGTTCACAAGGTATATTGAGCTTGACGCAGGACTCAAAAATCATTACATGCTAATAAGATCTATCTTGGTTCCTTACATTCTTCTCTTTAGGGCATCCCTCCACACTATATAGGTGTTATTGTTTCATTATAGTTCCTTTCTACTTCCTCATTATGTTTAATTACATATATTTTCTACATGTTATTTTTTGAGCTAACATGAATAACATGTGTCTTGTGAAGTGGTTATATATCTTATTTCATATTTTTTCTTACTACTTGTTGTGTTACTTATATCACTATTTGACATCATTATTTTCTATACATTGTTGCTACTTTCTTGTGTTACTTGTTTTATGTTTCATTGTATGTGGCATAAGTTCCTTTCTTGTCTTGTGACATTGTGGGTGTCCCATGTTTGTAGATCTATGTCTTTATTTCATCGCATTGGTTCTCCCGTGTGTGGCCTAAGTGTCTATATTGTCTCGTGACACCATGGGTGTCTCATGTTTGCAGCTATATGCCTTGATGTGAGTTTTCTCTACATGTTATTTTTGTTCACTTGATTATTGTTATGTCTCTAAACTTACATATGTGTTGTTGTTATTATTATTTCTCTTCTTTCTATCACTACTATTATCATTGTTATTTCTATGGTTCTTTTTCTCTTTGCGAGCCATGGTATCCACCATGCATAACCATCATTTTTATAGGCATAGGTTATCAAAGGTGGCCACCACTTAAGTATTATACATTCTTGTACAACTTATCATATATATAGTACATGGGTATACATCTATTGTTTTGAGCCACACACTCAAATGTTGTATCACATGAACCTAAAAAGAGGGGGAATTCATTGGGCTATATTCTACACATACAAGAATATTTATTAGTTCAAGAACAAGTTTTTCCAAGGAATAATTCCTAAGAACCATGTATAGACACAAAAATTAGCAAAATTTACACACAAGGGGTTCTTTAACTAGGAAATATCCTAACATATTCATTCGATTGAGGTAATTAAAATTGATAATTGTAAATTCAATATACCAGAGAAATTAGGGGTGAAAAGGTTTAATTTATTAATATTTTGAATTAGATGTTGGTTTTAGGTTAGATAGGTGGACTAAAGGAGAGGTAGGGTTAATTTTAATTTAAAACTAAAACAATTGAACCTTACTTTTAAAACTATATAAATTAAAATTACAAAAGGAGTGTGGTCATAGATTTAAATTATGATGTCTTTTTTAATAAGGAAATATAAACTAGGATATTCTTAACAAGGAAATAATAAGATGGTAGAAAACTAGGATTGAATATGTTTTTCAATACAAATGATATTATTTAATCATCTTAATTATTTGAAGAAATATTGATAAATGATTAAAACCTTACATTAAGGTAATTAGTAATAGGTCTTGAATGGATTCAAACTCTATTTCTATAGAAAATGTGTATTAAGAAAATAATAATTGAGTGTAAAACATGATATTAGTTTTGTTTGATATACTAGGGTGGAAATAAAAAGGGGTGAATAAAATTATAATGGAAAATGGGTAAGTTAGGCTCATTAAAAAAATAGGGGTAATTTTCATTCTAATAATATAATAGGAGGGGGTATTATTAATTGAATAGTTAGAGGTAATAAATAATATTAAGGTTATTATTTAATAACCTTTGTATAAATGTGTTATACCATACTTTTAATAAGTTAACCCCTCATGAATTTTCACAAGTTAAAAACTATATAGGAAGTTTAGGACCATATGGACATTCTTGACCCTAACATACATTCTTTCCCGGGTATGTTAAACTAAATTTTCTACGAGCTTCATATTTCCACTTATGGATATAATTTTTGGACCTAATATCTGATTCAATTGACATAGCTTAAATAAATTTATAATGGGTATAAATATTTAATTCCTTATCCACTTTGGTACTCAATTTTGATTACAAAATACAAGGTTTTGGGGACGAGTCTCCTTCTCCATCATCATTTTAACATATTACACACTCCTACTCAAGTAATAAGGGCATGGGGGCACACATTCTCTTTTATTCTTTGTGTATATATTTATAAGAAATTTGGTTTTGATTTGTCTACAACAGTGTGGTTCATGGGGTTATGGAACATATTTTAATAGCTAAGTTACTCATGAGAAGTCCTTATCCTCATTCAAATGGAAATATATCAAGATTACTAAAATATTAGAGACATGGCCTTCTTCCTTCACAAGGTACTTCGATACCTCTCTCTTCTTCTCTCTCTATCTTATATTTGATGTTGGGTTGCATGCACCTAATACTCTAGTTTTTCCTTTAGAAGAATTGGGGATTGATAACCCCCAATCCTTCAAAAATCTAACAACACAATTCAAAACTCCAATTGTAAGAAATGAATGAGAGTTCTTACCTCTCCAAAATAAACACATGTATTCCTTTCATGTTTTACATCTCTTTATTTCACCTTATAAAAAATTCTAGATTCTATATTTACATTTGAGTCACAATTCAATTTCTACTATGGAAATTGAATATACTATGTTGCAAGTTTCATCATAGATCATTCTAACACCAACACATCTAGACAACAAAAACTTTGAGAAAATACAAAGTGTTTCTACACACTTAGGTATCATTTTCATTTAAACATGTAATTTTCACTTCATACTTAAAGAGGTGGGAAATGTAAACACTCGAGTTTGGAAATTTATAATTTTGACATTATTGGTTATGACTTGTGATTCTTGGATAAGACAAAAACCTACATCTTATTCCTACTCGAGAAATCATGTTATCTCTCTCCCAACATGCTTATTCCTACACATGTTTTTTCACATTCTAAATTTAAATGCATAAAAATTATCTTTAAGATTTTCCCATCATGATGAAACTTCCATATTTTATCCACCATATCCTTATCCAAAACCCTATGATAGGGCCAGGGATGTGGAATTTGGTCATGGCTAACTCCGATGCGGTCTTGGACCAACACATCTTCCAAATTTGATTTCAAATGTATTATATTTGTTGGGCATATTCATCTTCTTGGTTAGTCTTTACATGAAAATTTACCTTTATATCCCTATATAAGAAAGTTAACATCACCTCATTTACACACCTGGAAAACATATAACAAATCACTTGGCACACTCATTGAAAATACATACAAAAGACACTCAAGGCTCCCTAAATCTTCCCAAAGTTGATGCACATCCATTAAGGTAACCACTACTATAGCTCACATGCTAGGTGGAGAACTATGTGTGGTTTAAGGCCTCTTTAAAGTAGTGTCGATGTAATTGGTGCATAGATTGTAATTTAACCCAAGTGCTAACTTTCTTACATGGTATTTCACCCAGGTTAGGGTTTGAGTTTTGTTTAGTTGATTTTAAATAGTGTTAGGATTGTAATAAACTTAGGTTTTTATAGAAAGACATAATTCTAGACTACTTGAATGGCATAACAAGTTGTATAACCTCATTCCAAGCAGGTTTATGACCGTACAAAAATGAAGCATCTACATATTCATTTATCCTAGTTTTCCTATTTTGTGCACCCTTATATCTCCTATACCATTATGTGCAGCTAAGTACATATGTCCTCTTGTGTTTTCAAGCTTATAACATGTTGTAAACACTAGTTTTGATTACCAATACATTATTATGATATTATATGATTTATGTTAGAAGTTAACTAATTAGAATAATACCTAGTACCGAACCTTACATTCCTTTTTAGTTGTTATGAATTCCATAACATAATCTTAACTTAATCTTAAAAGTGAGTAAAAATTGTATATTATAAACTAGCGGTCCCATCTCCTATCATGGTACTTATGTCACCGCCTCATCTGAAATAGTTTTCCTTTTCCTCTCTTATTTCATACATGATTTTTAATCAATTATAGGCCACACACACATTTTTCCTCATTTTTAAGCTCCTATTCACTTCCCCTTCCTAATTACACTTGATTTCACCACCTAGTGATCCAATATATACCGAAAGGTTTGTTCGATGTAGAGTTAGGATTTTGATCTCCTATAGGATTTCCTATTAAGTGAATTTGTGCGGTCATTTGATTCCCCTGAATTTTGAATTATTTCCAAAGAACACGGATACTACTATTTTTTTATTTACAGAGATAAAGGCCAAGTGCAAGGGATATTTCTTCCCGTCATAAAGCACCCCAAGGACCTTGTTTCTTACTACTATCCATGAAGATAATACAAGGGTTTCCAGACTAGTCTTCTGAATCACTTGAAGTAGACACATATATGTTGTCTATTCCACTTCCACAATACATACAATTATCAATCTTGTGTGACTAAATTATATCCATCATATTGGTCACACTGAGCATCAAATGGAATAGTTTACTAAGGGTATAGAAAATAAGGTTCAAAATCAGATTTTTTCTATCTACGATAAGAGGTTAGATTTATATTTTAATTTTGATTTAAGTATACTAGTTTAGATTACATCTCTTTACATATATTGAATAAGAAAATAATTGAAAAGGAAAAGTAAAAGGAAAGATAAGATTGCATTATGAATTTTACATTTATAACTAATGATTTTGAAACTATCCATGTTATGAGATTTTCCCATCTCTGGGATTAGATCCTCAATTTATATTGAATTACAATCCTTATTTTTTATGTTTTAGACTATTTTAATTATAAAAATTACATCAATAAACCAAAAAAATACAAATAACATTCTTAACCTTAGATTTGTTTCAAAATTGTTAGTAGATTAGAGAAAACAAATTTTAGATCTAAGTTTGCATTACGTTTTTGACCGGATATCTAATCCTAAGATTGCTTCATTACAATTTATATAGTATATCTCATATTGTTTATTATTTATTTAGTAATAAGATATTTTAGATTAGAAAATTTGCATCTCATAATACGTAAGGGTTAGATTTAAAAATTCCAATTGCATGTGAAAGATTATTTCTTTCTTTCTATTTGTGTCTCTTAAAATCATTAGGAATATTCTTAATTACAATTATAGATTTATTTTCATTGTTGACTATTTCATTTTCATTTAAATCTTAAAAAACAACACATTTCTACTTGTATGTTATCAAATAGAGTAGTGAAAAGAAGTCTTGATTTGTTGATTGTTTTTATTAAAGGTAAAACAGGGTTGAGGGGACCCTACCCCTTACAAGTCAAAGCTCCATATGATTAGATGATTCAATGCAACATATTCCAAAAAATATAACATATATAATGATAAAACCATTTAGGATCCATCCCAAGCATTAAAACAAGTAAAAAACATAGAAGAAATAACAACTATATAAGACTACCGACAAAACTAACAACATAATAAAGTAAAACATAGTAATAACAACCACCCCCACAGAGATTACTTTTTGGATTTTTCAAGCCCATCAAGCACTTTCACCCATTCTTTAGCCATATATTCAATGTTGGTTCCCAACAATGCCAGATCACACCCCGCAGCTTCCATCTTTCTCTTCTTGGAGTTTCCCTAATCATCCACCATCATGTATGCATTTTCCAATGACCTAGGGTCTGGAGATGTTGCAAAGTAGATTTTACTATGACCACACTCCATTCCATGTAGCTATTTAAAATAGATCTAATGTGATCAACCTCGTTAGTGAGGTAACTACCATTGGCTTTCAACAACTCAATCTCCCCTCCATTTTTAGCCAAATCTTCAACTCTGCACCTACATCTTATGCCAGTCATTAAATAAAAACTACACAGAGATTTTGGTGAGCCTCATATCACCCTTTAGCTCTTCGATATCCAAAGCCATCTTAGCCAGATGGTTTTCACCTTTCACCGATCCCACATGTCCCATAGCCTCAAACTTTTGTTCTAGTTGAACATTAACATGAGCCTGATTTTCCTATTTACTTGATTCCCCTTTGGGTTTTACCAATGAATAGGAGCTTGCTTGGATTTATCCTCATAAAGATTCTAGGCTGCATCAATTTCAGTGGAATCCTTGTCCTCCCTTGACACTTCATCTTCCTATGTATCCGAGTGATCACTGGAGTCCTCTTCATCCGAGTCTAAATCATCAATCTTGACATAACCTTCCAGTGCTAGCTTAAGGGAACCTATTTTATCAACATCAAGAGAGGCTCTTTTGACAAGGGTGAGGATGAAGCCTTGATGGATAGGGACAACAACTCTGATATTTTTAAACTAGGTTATGGAGGCATTCAGGGAGCGAAACAAGAAGTACACGAAACTGAAGATATGGCCATGATGAAAATGGTTAAGCATAGGCATATGATAGGTGTAAATGCACTTATGATGCCCCTCAAGAGTGATAAATTGAATTAGGGTAAAATCCACCTCATCATAAGGCCTAGGAAAAGTAGAACAAAGATAACCAAAAAAGTGAGGGGTGAGTTTTTCATTACCTCTAAGAAACAATTTCAGTTCATTCGTGGCCTCCTTGGGTTTATAAACCTCCCTTCCAACAACAAGAACTCCCATCACTTTTTCAACCGATTCCACAGTGATCTTGATATGGATTCCTTTCATTTCCACAATAACCTCTTTTTTAGTAGTTTTCCATGCTCTGGAAAAATATTTTACTAAGATTTTCATAGTGGCCTTAAAAATTTTTTAGGAAGGATGAGAAACCTTTACCCTCAAACACCTCCATCACTTTTGGATTCACCCCTTCCAAGTCAGAAGGCTCCATCCTCACAAGATCTCCCCCATTTGGAAGCACGAAAACTAGTTCTCAAAAAACCAGAGCTTCAGAATAATTAGAAAACTACAATCCAACCTGATAAAAGCATTGTTCCAAGCATGGACGATGGTAATGGCCTTAAAATAACACGAGTGAATCTGAGCCCAAATCTTCTCATCATCCCATAATAAATTCACACTATTCATACGACTTATGCACATCATGACCTTAACACCCCGCGATTTGACATTAATTGGAAATGTGTCCATATTGATCATTGTGGAGGTGTGCTCGCACCTTGGTGTCAAGAGCTTCAATTTCATTGATTAGTGTCAACTCATGACAATTAACCCCCATGTTAGCAAAATAATCAGCCACAGAGTTAGCCTCTCTATAGATATGCTTAAAAGTGATAGTTTCAAACAAAATAGACATTTCTTTTATGCTCTTAATAGAGTTTTGAATAGAAGTAGAAATGGTACCTCTACCAAGTAATGTTGTTGATAATATTCAAGGAATCTCCTTCAACTTCCAATCTAACAAATATATATTGATGTGCTATAGAAACCCTTCAAAATACCAGCCGTAGCTTTAGCAACATGATTTGTTTGTGTGCCAAGATTGCTAGTTTCACCCAACTACCTTCGAGTCTAGTATTTTTTCCTTTGAACACAATTCAACTTAATACACTCCTTGCTAGGTTTCACCCAACCTAGTTTGAGTGGAACCTATACCCAAATTCGTAGAAAAAAGGCTCTCATTTTGAACAATGGTTTTCTTGAGAGGATCCAAGTTAGAGAAGTTTTCTTTAATAGTGTTAAAACAATGAATTCCAACATTCTTTACCGATTCCTTCTTTCCTTTAAAAATCATTATGTTTCTCTCTTTCCATATTTTCCAAGCCAAATGCATAATGGAGAAGGTCCATAGATATTTTAACCCTTGGCTCTTGAAAGGACTAGACCATTGAGACCACAACTATTTAATGGAATCTAGAAATACCCACTTGATATAAAAATAGTGAGAAGGGTATTTCTAACAAAACTAAAAGGGACAGTTGAGGAAAATATGTAAAGAGTCTTCAGACTCCTTTTCACACAAAACACACATGTTTACCATGTGAAAATTTCTCTTATTAAGGTTACTGATAGTAAGGATTTTATCATGGATAACCAACCACCAAAACATATTGATCTTGGGAATAACTTCCTTGACCCACACTTTTTCCCAATTGAAGTTATCATTTCCACAATCTACAGAAAAGAAGGTATTGTAGGCACTTCAAACCGAAAAAAATTCCATTGTCCTCCTTTGACCAATAAATGTTGTCATCTTCATAAATTTCTTTATTAACAATAACCCCTCTTAATCTATTGTTAATATATATGATCTCATTGCAACTAAAACCTCTAGTTCAATAGTTTTCCATTGGCCCAAGGGTTCATCATAGTTAAAGTAATCTCTAACCTTTGTCCCATATTTAACCATCACATCCTTGTAGATATTGGGGTATATGACCTTAAGAGGAAGGTCCCCTAACCATTTATCATCCCAGAAATTAATCATTCTCCCATTGCCTATCATCCATTTGCTTCCCTCTGAGACTATGTGTTTAGCCCAATTTATAGATTTCCAAAAAAAGGAACCATTAAAATCCACATTGCTAAAGCACCATTCATTAGAACTAAGATTTTTTAGTATTTTTCCCTTATAATGGTAGTCCAGACACTATCTTCCTTCACCAACCTCCAAGTCATTTTAGACAACATAAATTTATTCATTTTGACCCAATCCCTAATACCAAGGCCCCTAGCTTTTTAGGCATACAAACCTTTTCCCACACAATAAGAGGAATTCTATATTTTTGTTCAGAGCCACTCCAAAGAAATATTTTTTGAATGCTCTCCAATTTACTAGCTATAGAGGAAGGTAATCTATAAATAGACATAGAGTACACAGGAAGATTTTGAATCGAGCATTTGAGAAGGAGTCCTTTACCTGCTTGAGATAACAGTGAACCTTTCCACCCTTCTAGTTTCTTAAGAAATCTATCTATCAAAAAATTCCAATCAAAACTTTAGGTTTTTCAGTTCCAATGATCATTCCCAGATATCTAGTAGGGAAATTTTTTGTCACACAACCAAGAATTCCAACAATTTTGTTACACCTTATTTTAGGAGTGTTTATGAAATAGAATGATTTTTTCCATAATTGATCATTTGGTTAGAGGCCTCCTCATAATCAATCATTATCTATTTGAACTCTCTAGCCTCTGGAATAGTGGCCTCCCAACCAACATAGTGTCATCCACAAAATGTTGGTGAGCAACATTTGTACTATTAACAATAGGAGAGATGCCTCTTATTCTTCCTTCAAGGTTTTCCTTATTTAGAGCTCTACTTAGGGTCTCCGCCATTATTATGAATAGAAAGGGGGAGATAGGATCACCTTGCCTTAATCCAAGAGAGATGTTAAAAAAGCCACAGGGTCCCATTGATCAAGACAAATAATTTAGCTATGGAGATACAATTTTGAATCATCATCCTGAAGTCTTCACCAAAACCAAACCTGGTTAAGACTTTCTAGAGAAAAGGCCATGAGACACGGTCGTAGGCTTTCTCCATATCAAGTTTAATAAACATGGTCTCCTTTTTTATTCTTCTTAACCATATGGAGAGTCTCCTAAATGGTGACAATCCCATCTTGGATCTATCTACCCATGACAAACCCTCCCTGTTGTTCAAATATAATAGAAGGTAGAATGAGTTGGATTCTTAAAGCTAGAATTTTAGAACACATTTTGTAGACATAGTTACAAAGACTAATCGGTCTAAAATTCCTAAAGTCTGAAGGATTATGATTCTTAGGGATTAAAGAAAGAAAGGTGTTATTTAATTCCTGAAGCATATTTTTGTTCTTGAAAAACTCTTGAATAGCTTTGCATATATCTTCCTTAACAATCTCCCAAAAAGTTTTAAAAAAAAACTAGAAAACTGTCTAGTCCTAGAGCTTTATCAGGGCTTAAAGACTTCAACATGAATTCAATTTCTTCCATTGAAGGAATTTTAGTGAGAATACTATTGTCAGACTCATTAATCAGATGTGTGATACAATCTAGAAAGTACTCTTCCTTATTGTTGTTATATGAGCTTATCAAAGTGAGAAGTTTGCTAAAAAAGGAAATAACAACCTGTTGAATTTCCTTAGTGTCATTGAGCATTATACCTTCTTCCCTTTTAATACATAGAATTATATTAGTACTTCTCCTTTTCAAAGTTGAAATATGAAAGAATTTTGTATTCTTATCACCTTCTTTGAGCCATTGAACCCTAGATTTTTGTTTCCAAAAAGTTTCAAGTGGACATAAAAACCTAAAATTTAGGTACCGCAAGCATGATTTATAAACCACACTCTCAGTTTTAAACCACTCGCGCAACTATTTTTATAGGCTCGGTGATTTCCAAACCTAAAACCATGATCATGGTTTATAAACCGTGCTCACGGTTTCAAACCGTGATCACGGTCCTCTGAGACAAAAAAACACCCCATGACTCCTCATTTTCCCTCATTTTTCCTTTCCAACCGCGATTTCTCCTAGACCTTTGCACTCGTGCTTTGAATACCCCTAAAAATTACTCTTCGACTTGTGGATCATGATAGTTTCAACCATGCCACCAAGACAAAGAGGTAAGCCCTCAATTTTGATCAATTTGTTTGCATTTTAGGTTTTTTTTTGTGATTTTCATGGGTTTTTCAATTTTTTGTTTATGTATACAATTTTTTTTTTTTTTCGCTGCTCGACAAGCTCATAATCTTGCAAACCATCAAAACCCTCAAAAATCCTCAAAACCCCAAACAATCCTCCCTCCAAACATTCCTCAAAACCCTCCTCCAAACATAGATCCACCTCTCTGTGGCTCCTTCTGTCCCCACGAACCAACAGAACACAAGATGATATCATTGGAAAAATCCAACAAAATAAAATTGCCATTGAGAACCTTATTCAAAATATAAGACAAAATCATGCCACAAATCCATCCCGCATGACTTTAGCCAACACATTACAAACATTGATTGGCGAAGTTGACTCCACAACCAACCAAATAGATAGATGGAATACCTTTAGAGGTGATTGTAGGTAGTGGTATGCAAATAAATTATCCCATGCGGCCGTAAAAGACAAAAAAATTTTTTTTTGAAAATACCACATTTGTGCATTATTTACTGACCCAAGAACCAATGCCCCCCCCCGTAGCTACTTGCAAATGGTTCCCAATCCATTGGTGCCACATGATGACCGAATCAAGAACAATTTTTGGGACCGATGGTGGATGGTTTTTTATTATCCACCATGCAACAACAATGAGGTTCCCCTCTATTTTTTGAAGAAATTATATTGCGAGTTCGTGCTTAATGAGGTCCCAAATTATTTTGACTTTTCTATTTTTATGGGTGAGGTGGTGGCTCTGCACAGAGTAGACCTGGTGCACGCGTAGGTCAACCAAGGATCCCCATGCCCCAAAACCCCCACTTCCTTCAGTTATCCCTCCTACAAAGGAAGGAGGTTGTGGAGATTGACACACTACATGCATTGAGGGAGCTCACTAACACTCTGACCCAACATAGTGAGCATATTACATCTGGTGATGTTGGTGGAGGTGTCAGTTCTAGCGCACCACACCACTATGGATCATGTGGTGCCGTATGCACTACGGGCGAGACATCATTTGTTGGATCACATGATTTATTTTCTCTAGATGAGATGATGGCGGATTTTTTTGGAACTGGTGCAAAGGATCTTGGTCTTTCACAGTAAATGTCAAATAAATATTTAATATATATATATATATATATATATATATATAATAGTTTAATTCATGTTTGAGATTTTAATATATATGTATTTCATTGTACGTTATGTACATACATGTAAAAACTAATTTTTATTTTATTTTAAATAGCAAGAGCCTGGTGAAGGAAACATCCGGCATCAACATGCTAGCTACTGTAGTTGGGCATGTTACAAACGTAAGTTTCAAGTTGTACTTAAATTTCAAATTTCATTTGATTGTGCACTTTTATTATTATAATGTTTCACCTATACATGTACATATTAATATATGTTTGTCTTTTATACATGCAGGAGCCTGGTGGGTCATCATCTACTCTAGGAACTGAGGCTATTGGCATGCCTCACGTGACTTTTACGCAGTTAGTTTCTCTTTACACTTTGTTTCTAATTGTGGAAGTTCACGTGGATTATGCTTTGGCTCTGTTATGTGGCAGTCATGTAGATTAATATTGATTTGTACATGTTTTTTGTATAGCTTATGACTACCAGAGAGACTCCTCCATATATGCAGACTATGGAGGCTCATTGTAGATACTTGCCATAGCATCTGTAGAGATCCACTAACTAAGGTACAATTTTTCAAATTTGTTAAATTTATTTAGGAATTATTTCTTATTACTTAAATCTACAATATCAAATTTTGTACATGAAATATTTAATTTGAAATTTAATTATTTGTATGTAGCTTACCTCTCATGAGTCTATTGTTGTCCCTGCATGCATCAATCGAAAAATTGATAGGGATCATGACATTGCGGTAAGATTTCACATGCATTTTAACTAAATTCTAAGTTTCTAAATTTTGAATGTATTTTAAAAATATGGGTGTTAAAAACTTGTTGTTTATGAATGTGTAGGTTAGGTTGCAGGCCTTGCTTAGAGATGCCTAGGACCACACAGATGAAATCCATAGTGGCATCTCCCTCCACTACATCCCTGTCGTGACATGCTACTTCTAGCAGGGCGAAGAGAGGGAAGATGTTTCATGATTAGATTCATAGGACGTGGATGTACATAGATATATATGGGGCCAAATAGTCCTAGTTCATGATTCTTCATAGGACATTGTATATATAGCCTTATGCGACCACATGTGGTCCTATATGTATGACACACTTGGTTCGAGATGTACACATGTTATGAACTTATATTTTCAGAGACGTGCATTTAGCACACTTAGTTTGATACATTATATATCCATGTGTTGGTTTTCATAACGATATTACTTCTATGTTTGATTCAATTCATTACACATGATATCCTTCTATGTATGTATATTCTATGTATATTAATTCTATATGTATGTTTGATTTAAAATTAAAAAACTATGGTGCAACATATATGAATATAACGTTACTATGGTGCAACATTGCATGGTACAATTGTTAAGAAATTAAGGGAAGCATGTGTATTCCTCCATCAACATGGGAAACTTATCATTTTCCTCTTAAGTCATGAAAAATATTTCATACCTTGAATCTTGAAATAAGATGTCTTCCCTTGGGTCATTTGGTTTTTGAACTGTGTATTTAATTTTATTTATCAGAAGGATATTATTCATTTTACCATTGATGAGTATGGTGGTGTATGACCAATCCATCTTTATATCCCCACCAATATCATGATAGAAAATTTGGCTCAACAATATACCATAGCTAGCATGTCTTCCACAAGTATTTCCATCTTGATTTTCTTGTCAGGGAAGTCTACAAATTCTAGCTTGAGAATCTTTCACCTAGCCAAAAAGAGGTAATTATTTTGTTTTCATGTAGTAACAATGGCCAATAGCAAGGCTGAGAGTAATACCAATAGAGTTAGCAAATTTTATAAGCATGACATTGTCAGAGGCGCCGGAGTCAATAATGCAATTATTCAATTTATAGGTCCATTGACCAACAAGGAAAGATAGAAAGGTTCTTATTTCCTAGAAGAGGAGGATTTTAAGGAAAGAAGGTTCTAGGAATGAGTGGTTCTAGGAGTGGGAAGTGATTCTTTAGTGTTGGTAGGATTCTTGGAACATGTATTTTTACTACTTCCTTTGATAAACTAGACGAGGATTAAAGTGTTTTGCTTGGGAAGTAGAAGAAGAGGCTTATTTATTTTTTTATGAGTGGGTGAACACTAAACAAGAGTAACTATTCATATCATCTATCCAGATTATTCAGGATCTTTGTTGGGTGAGTATTCACAATAACCAATAATTGCATAACCATCTTCTTCTTCTCTTTCAATTTCTCAACAATTCAAATTGTTGAATTGTAATTGTTGAAAAAGTTGTAATTGTTGAAAAATGTTTAAAAAAGTTGTAATTGTTGAAAAAGTTAAAAAAGTTGTAATTATTGAAAATTTTGAAAATGGTGGGTCATGGCACCAAACCGACTATGTGGACACATCTGGGTGGCCAGGTGAATGCTAGAGGAGGCATCATTTTGGTGTGCGACAACGTCGTTGCTTCTGGGCTACCTCGTTCGGGAAGTCCCTTAAGAGCCCTGAGACCAAAAAATTGTTCAACTTCGACGGGTGACTACGCAGACTCCATGGCACCTAAGGATGTCTCATTTGATCCTACACCTCGGCAGGGACCCTCTATAATAGCCTATCTCAGTTTTTCCTTCTCCAATCGGTGCTCTCGCTGCCCTATTGTTTGCAAAACGCGCCGAATAGTGTAGTTTGAGACAATGTAAGGATGTCAAATGGTATATTTTGTAAAAATGGTGGGTCATGGCACCAAACCAACTACTGTGGACACATCCGAGTGGCTAGGTGAATGCTAGAGGAGGCATCATTTTGGTGTGACAAACGTCGTTTTTTTCTTCGGCTACCTCATTCGGCGTAGTCCCTTAAGAGCCCTGAGACCAAAAAATCATTCAACTTTGACGGGTGACTACATGCACTCCATGGCACCTAAGGACATCTCATTTGATCCTACACCTTGGCATAGGGACCCTCTACAATAATATCTATCTCAGTTTTTTTCCTTCTCCAATCGGTGCTCTCGCTATTATTGTTTGCAAACGCACCGAATAGTGTAGTTTGAGACAATGTAAGGATGTCAAATGGTATATTTTGTAAATGGTGGGTCATGGCACCAAACCACTATGCAACATGTCTAGGTGGCTAGGTGAATGCTAGAGGAGGTGTTGTTTTGGTGCATGACAACGACGTCATTTCTTTCGGGCTACCTCGTTCGGGCATAGTCCCTTAAGAGCCCTGAGACCAAAAATCATTCAACTTCGACGGGTGACTACGCAGACTCCATGGCACCTAAGGACATCTCATTTGATCCTACACCTCAGTGTAGGGACCCTCTACAATAGACTGTCTCGGTTTTTTCCTTCTCCAATCGGTGCTCTCTGCCCTATTGTTTGTAAACATGCCAAATAGTGTAGTTTGAGACAGTGTAAGGATGTCAAATGGTATATTTTGTAAATGGTGGGTCATGGCACCAAACCAACTACTGCGGACACATTTGGTGGCTAGGTGAATGCTAGAGGAGGTCATTTTGGTGTGTGACAACGTCGTTTTCTTTCCGGGCTACCTCGTTCGGGCGTAGTCCCTTAAGAGCCCTGAGACCAAAAATCATTCAACTTCAATGGGTGACTACGTGCACTCCATGGCACCTAAGGATGTCTCATTTGATCCTACACCTTGGCGTAGGGACCCTCTACAATATCCTATCTCAGTTTTTTCCTTCTCCAATCGGTGCTCTCGCTGCCCTATTGTTTGCAAACGCATCGAATAGTGTAGTTTGAGACAGTGTAAGGCTATCAAATGGTATATTTTGTAAACGGTGGGTCATGGCACCAAACCAATGTGCAACACATCTAGGTGGCTAGGTGAATGCTAGAGGAGGTATCGTTTTGGTGCACGACAACGTCGTTGCTTCCGGCTACCTCGTTTGGGCGTAGTCCCTTAAGAGCCCTGAGACCAAAAAAATCATCAACTTCGACGGGTGACTACACAGACTCCGTGGCACCTAAGGACATCTTGTTTGATCCTACACCTTGGCGTAGGGACCCTCTACAATAGCCTGTCTCTTTTTTCCTTCTCCAATCGGTGCTCTCGCTGCCCTATTGTTTGCAAACGCACCAAATAGTGTAGTTTGAGACAATGTAAGGATGTCAAATGGTATATTTTGTAAATGGTGGGTCATGGGCCAAACCAAATGACTATGTGACACATCTAGGTGGCTAGGTGAATGCTAGAGGAGGCATTGTTTTTGTGTGACAACATGTCATTGCTTCCGGCTACCTCGTTCGAGCATAGTCCCTTAAGAGCCCTGAGACCAAAAAATTGTTCAACTTCGACGGGTGACTACGCAGACTCCATGTGGCACCTAAGATGTCTCATTTGATCCTACACCTCAGCATAGGGACCCTCTACATAACATGTCTCAATTTTTTTTCCTTCTCCAATCGGTGCTCTCACTGCCCTATTGTTTGCAAACGCACCGAATAGTGTAGTTTGAGCAGTGTAAGGGTTGTCAAAAATGGTATATTTTGTAAACGGTGGGTCATGGCACCAAACCGACTACATAGAAAACATCCGGGTGGCTAGGTGAATGCTAGAGGAGGCATCATTTTGGTGCATGACAACGTCATTGCTTCCGGGCTACCTCGTTCGGGCGTAGTCCCTTAAGAGCCCTGAGACCAAAAATTGTTCAACTTCGACGGGTGACTACGCACACTCCATGTGGCACCTAAGGATGTCTCGTTTGATCCTACACCTTAGTATAGGGACCCTATAATATCCTATCTCAGTTTTTTCCTTCTCCAATCGGTGCTCTCGCTGCCCTATTGTTTGCAAACATGTTGAATAGTGTAGTTTGAGCCAATGTAAGGTTGTCAAACGGTATATTTTGTAAATGGTGGGTCATGGCACAACCGACTACGCGACATGTCTAGGTGGCTAGGTGAATGCTAGAGGAGGTGTCATTTTTTGGTGCACGACAACGTCATTGTTTCTTCCGAGCTACCTCGTTCGGGCGTAGTCCCTTAAGAGCCCTGAGACCAAAAAATGTTCAACTTCGACGGGTGACTACGTGTCCATGGCACCTAAGGATGTCTCGTCTGATCCTACACCTTAACTTATGTAGGACCCTCTACAATATCCTATCTTAGTTTTTTTCCTTCTCCAATCGGTGCTCTCGCTTGCCCTATTGTTTGCAAACACACCGAATAGTGTAGTTTGAGATAGTGTAAGGTTATCAAATGGTATATTTTGTAAACGGTGGGTCGTGGCACCAAACCGACTATGCGACATGTCTGGGTGGCTAGGTGAATGCTAGAGGAGGCATCATTTTGGTGCATGACAATGTCATTGCTTCCGGGCTACCTCATTCGGGTAGTCCCTTAAGAGCCCTGAGACCAAAAAAAAATAGTTCAACTTCAACGGTGACTACGCACACTCCGGGCACCTAAGAGATGTCTCATTTGATCCTACACCTTGGCATAGGGACCCTCTACAATATCCTATCTCATTTTTTTCCTTCTCCAATCGGTGCTCTCGTTGCCCTATTGTTTGCAAACATGCCAAATAGTGTAGTTTGAGCAGTGTAAGGATGTCAAACAATATATTTTGTAAAATGGTGGGTCATGGCACCAAACCGACTATGCCGACACATCTAGGTGGCTAGGTGAATGCTAGAGGAGGTGTCATTTTTTTGGTGCACAACAACATTGTTGCTTCCAAGCTACCTCGTTCGGGCGTAGTCCCTTAAGAGCCCTGAGACCAAAAATCATTGTCAACTTCGACGGGTGACTACCGCACTCTCATGGCACCTAGAGACGTCTCATTTGATCCTACACCTCAACGTAGGGACCCTCTACAATATTTTGTCTTGGTTTTTTTCTTCTCCAATCGGTGCTCTCACTGCCCTATTGTTTGCAAACGCACCTAATAGTGTAGTTTGAGATAGTGTAAGGCTATCAAATGGTATATTTTACAAATGGTGGGTCATGGCACCAAACCGACTATGCACACACGTAGGGATGGTCTTGTAAACACTTGGGGAGGCATCGTTTTGGTTCTCTAAGCTCCAGTCCTTCTGGGCTACCTCCTCTCGAGCCAAGAACCCCCTCCACAGGTACATAAATCATTGTTAATTGCTTCTCTTTTCTTGTAAAACAATGAAAGCTTCTCTTACCTTCGAGAATTTATAATTCTCTACTAATAGTGCCAACCATGTGAAGGTGGAAGCTTTTCTGGCACCACTAACCTACATATAAAAGTGTTAGTCAAAGAAATTTAAGTTTCAAATCAAAACCATACTAGATATATACAAAATACACAAATTTAATAAAATATATGAACTTAAATTTATCTAACTAACAAATTTATATATACCAAAGAAATTATATATACCAAACATGAGCATTGTAAATTCATTCCAATGAACCATCAGGATCGGATCTACTCTGAATAGCGGACATGATTGCTTCATGATCTGACTCTCGAACCTTCCAAAGAATCTTGTTATTAGGCCTTCCTCGATATCTATACAGCTGAATATTTGTCACTAGAACTAGATGTGAATATAAGAGTATTTTCCTGTGTGTCTCAAAGTCTTCAAACACCCAAACAGAGGAGTTTTTTAATGGATACCATCAAGCCAAGTTCCAATAACTACCACTGACCCTGTAGGGTACTCAATATCTTCACCATCTATAACAGAGAAGTCAACTTCTTTCTTTCCTCGATGCAATGACATAAGAAATAGTTTTTTCCTTCTTCATTGTCTTCTTGTCGCAATAACTGCAAACACATGTCCTACAAAAAAAAGGTTTCAACTCAAATTTAAATTGTACATATTAAAATTTCAATGGACATAACTCAATACAAAAATTGTAAATAACCATAAATACCTTGTCACACCAAAATCAAAATTTCATCAAAGTCCTTGGATGTTGCAACTTCATCTACAAAACAAGTCATAATGCTTGTGGAGGTTGATAACTAGGAAGCAGAGTTAGAGGCCTACAAATCCATCCATCCACCCATTCTTGTGAATCACACTCAACAATGAAAAATTCATACAAGATGCACAAAAACATGTCAACTTTCTTGTCCATGTGGCCCACGAAGTAGCGTCTGAGCTACAAAATGAGTGCATATCACTGACCCAGTGAGTGTCATACAATCCTCATAGTTAGCAATTTTTGTTCCTCTATCAACCAAAAATATCTACAAACCATGGAAATTTCTTGAGAACCTCGGGCCATGTTGTCAATACACCATTCCACTATGCTCTTTACATCTTTCAATTTAGCACCATCTTTGTACTTCAACTCTTCTCTTGCAAGAGCTCTTTTCACACATGCCCCTACACCGTCATGCTCTCCTTTTCCATGTCCAACCTCAATGAAACTCCAAATATGTTGCACACCCATCTTGACATGCATCCTTCTCATCCAATAAAACATTCATGCATTCTTAAACTGAGACATGTAATTATCTGACCATATATAATGTTGTTTGAAGTGGATGTCCCTATCAAACAAGTTTCCATAAAATAACTGAAACACCCTTGCACAAATTCAAGTAGAATGAGTATGATCATCACTGATATAAAAGTGGTACTCTCTTAAAAAAATTGATCATTCTCTATACTATCGTCAGAGAATGTATAAATGCTATATGCACAAAAATGGTAACTTGTACTAAGTTGTAATATTGTGATTGAACCTCCATTTGTGGTTGCAATGTGTAATTCTCTACAAAATCGACCACTAAAACAATAGTACCAATAGGAAATGTGTCTTTTCATATCTTGAATTGTTCATCCAACCATCGAGCTCTGTGTGTATGCCTAGCATACTCATAAACAATTTCATCCTTAAATTTTCTCATAAATTGAAAAACAGGCATATGTTCTGTAACTAGCTCACACCGTTTAGACTCTTTTCCATCTTTCAACTAGTATGCAACTAATTTATATTTATCAAACTCAACTAAATTATTTCCTATTGCACCTTCAATTTTCTCATGGATGCAACTTTCCAATTTAGGTAATCCGCCACATGTACCACAACTTCCATCTAAACAATCCTGACTATAAAAAAATTGTCCAACTTCTTTTTCACAAAATATCATAGGAATGAAATCCTCTAAAGATATTGGTGGAACTTGAACACCACATTCTGATAACATAGTTTTAGAATGTAAAATAGAATGAATACATAAAAATTTAGCATAATGCATAGCAAATTCAACATGTTGCCTACAACAACAAGTGGTGCGAGCGTGGTTGATTTTCACATAGAATGGTTTTAACATTTCAAAAAAATGTTGACTAATTTTAATTTCCAGATGCTCTTGTTCAAACTTACGAAAAAATTGAGTTTGAGTCATATCTAAGAAATGCTTTGGATGTGGTTCACGATTAATAGAACCAACTCTCCATTTTACAACATCTCTTGTATTAGGTGAAACTCTAGTGTTATCATGCCAAAATTGAATAACAACTTCTCTTATAGCATCAATATTATATTTTCCTTACGTGGTGCTCTAGCAGAAAATGCCCAAAAATCGGTGTTATTGAGTGATTGAAGGATATTACGTCTTTCAATTGCTTTCATTAGAGTTTTTCGATTAACTTGCAACATTCGACTTGTTTACGTAATCAAACATTTTTTTTTTTATTGATTCACTTACAACACTAGTAGCAAGTACACGACGCACAATATTACTATCCCTAGTGCGTCTCTTGACACCAACAATGTGATATGCATCATGAAGGTTTTCAACAATTGTAGAGGTTTGACCACGTATATTAGATGTTGTCAATCCTAAGGTGTTTAATGTAGGTCTCATTTTATTCAATTTCATCAAACTAACCAACAACTGATATCTTTGGGAATCATTTAAAATTTCAAAATGATTATCCCAAATTTTAGTGGCTTTTCTTTTGATTTTCATTCAAAAAGTTTGTCACACATTGGTTTCAAAATGTTTTCATCAATTTCAATAAAATAATTAGGTTTCTTACGGAAAATCCTAGGAGGTGTTTTTGTCAAATTTTTCTTGTCTACAGTTTCAACTCCGAATTTTTTATTCACATTTTCATTGTCTCCTTCAATTTCAACATTTGCTACATCACGAGTATTTAATTCTTCTTCAACATTGATATAAAAAAACATCTTCATCACGAGTATTTAATTCAACTTCAACATTGATAGTAGAAACATTACCTGGTTCCTCATTGCTTACAATAGTAGGGGTTGAAGATGAACCTCTTCTTGATTCACGAAGATTCCGCATTCGCTCAACATTTTGAAATCTATTTGCCTCTAATTCATTTGGTGTTTTTTACTTAATGAATTCCTTTTTTGACTTCGTTTCTTGTCTCCCATGATGTTTTACTTCCGGTGATAAGAAAAACATGCAGAAAATGACATAATTTCACAGTAATTCATATAGTAAAGTCAAACAGTAAAAATCACATGGTAATTAGAACATTGGGATGCGTATAAATATGATTTATGAACCACGATCATGCTTTATAAACCATGCGCTCATGGTTTATAAAGCGCGATCGCAGTTCTTGTTTAAAACCCATGATCATGGTTTGTAAACCATGATCGCGGTTCTATCTATATCATCAAATCCACCCTAAGGCTCGGGAAATCTTTGTTTTGCCCCAACCAAAGCTATGGAAGGTCATTATGAAGTGTAAAGGGTCAAAAAAATTCAAATTTTCTTCCACAGACTTGAACCATGCTAAAAACTGAAAACATTTCACAAAAATGGTGCCATCGCGTAGGGGAGATTGTTAGCTTCAGTAGAAATATTGATTTTAAAGTGAATAGAATAAGATAAATATCATTTTATAATTTTTTACTAACAATAGGTCTTTAAGACATTTTTTCCCGTGAATGTTCATGTCTACGTTTAAGACTGCAACTTTTGTTTCGCTTATCAAAATGTGATAAAACTTATACCATCCCAAGCATGGAGAAATTCTATACACGTTAAAAAAATATATTTTGATTTTGATATTTTTTGATATAGTTATGGTGGGAAACGGAAAGTGCTCCATTTTCTAAATCTTTTTAGACCACTTTCACGGAAAAAATCATAAAAAAAAAAATATTGCTCAAAAAATACAAAATAAAATCCATCCCAAGATAGACAACTACATCTAACTTTTCACCAAAGGAAAAAAAAAAACAAGATTTGGTCATCCAAATCATGGGAAAACGGACTACAATCTTATAGGTTTTTTCAAAAAAAAAACCAAGTCATATAATTTTTTGATGATTTCAAGTTTTTTTAGCAATTTGAACCACTTATGGTATGACCCTTTTTTGTCCACCAAACCACTCAGCCGAAACTTGATTTTAGGTTTTTCTTAACATGAGTAAGTTTTTTTAAACATGGTTGTTCCTTTGATTTTCACATTCCACCAAAAATTTTGTAACCACATCTTCTCAAACCTGAAAGGATTTCTCCTCTTTTCTTTATCTTTGATCTGAAAAAGAATCGGATTATGGTCTAAACCAATGCGAGGGAGAGAAAAGAGGCCTACTTATTTATTCAACCAGCCCCATGAAGTCAAAGATCCCTATCAAGTTTGACTTGAATCAGCTGATCTCCTTTTCTCCTATTGGACCAAGTAAACATGCTACCTCTCGCTCTATATCCATAAGATTATTATGTGAAATAAAATCCTAGAGATCTTCCATACTCTCAATTAAATCAATACTACCCCCTTCTTTTCGCCCAGACACAAAGGGGTTATGAATTCACCAAAATCACCCATTCATTCCCTTTTATAATTTTTTGAAATTTTGAAAGTTCAACCCAAAGTTTTTTCCTTTCTCCTTTGTTATTAGGGGCATATATATTAGATAACACCCAAAGTTCTTTAGACTTCTTATCTTGAAATAACATAGCCATGTGATTATTTATTTTAAGAAGATTCATACCTTTTAGTTTTTCATCATTCCAGATGATAGCCATTCCTCCAGCAGATCCAATAGAACTAACAACAAATCCTGTAAATTTCTTGCAATGCTTACATTTAGCTTCCAAGAAATATTCTTCCTCCATCTTGGTTTCCTGTAAAGCCATAATATCAAAATCATGTATCAATTCCAAATCTTTTATTAACCTCCATTTAGTAGGGTTATTCAAACCCCTAACATTCCATGAGATAATATTCATTTTAACCCTTGATTCTTGGTTCTTCTAAAGCTCCGTAGATTGAGTTTAGATTGAGTTCCATCATCAATATCCTTTTGACCATGTTTTTTCCTAACAACCTACTTAGAAGATCTACCTGAACCTATTTTTTTCTCTTTTGGGGTAGCCTATAGATTCCCCTTTGATGGTAGGAGTTTTTGCACAAGTCTCAGTTCATTCTATTTAGGATCCACTTCCTCTGATTTGTTCTATTCTAGAATTGATCCCTTTTGAGGAGAAAAAGCTTCATGTATCATCCTTTGAACATTTTCTACTTCCAACTGCTCTTCATTTCCAGTTATTATATCGTTCTCCACACAATCCATGAGTTTGTCAAAAGGATTAGTAAAAGGACCCATAGTTTCAACAAGAGTCATATCCCCAAGTTTTTCCAGTGGGAAATGATCCTTTGCAGCTTCCTTGAGTAGATTGTCCAAATTTTTTGAAGATAATATTTTCTCATCTTGAACATGGTACTTGACTTTATAGAAATGAGGTTATAATAAAGCCTTACGTTGATTATTATTATCCCTAACTTTAGTAAAGCCATCATCTTCCTTTAACTTAGGATTCTGAACTTGATTTGTATTTTATTTCTCTCCATTATCCTCCATAATAATTATGCCTTTATTTGGATTAAAATTTTTGTATTATTATTTACCAAATGAGCGGCTTCCTTGCCTTTTTCCTGTTCCTTGACTAGATTTTCCCAATAAACCTTTGATATTATCATCTTGTACTATTGTTTAACATGCCCATAGCCTTGGAATTTATCACATTTTAGGGAAGTTTTCAAACTCAATTCTTTGTTCCCAACTACCCAATCTAGAATGGAGAGTTATGGATTTTGGTACCATAGGTTCCATCAAAGAATAGATACAAAATCTAGCGCATACAACCCAAGATTTATTCAGGGTTGCATTATCAACTACAACAAAGGTACAAAGAGTATATTCCACACCCTTAATAGCATCCACATCATATTGTTCCAATGGAAGTCCTAGAAACCTCACCTAGACAGGAAACTGATTAATATTTTCTTTATCAAGATTGAACAAAGGAGTCCATTTCCTTAAGAAAATCCCAAGTTTCCCAAGAAAACAGGGACCATCATTTAATATTCTTTGAGGATATTCATGGTTGTTAAAACTAAATAGGAAGAAACCATTCAGTAAATCTATTACTTCCATATGCCCCTTAGGTTTCCATTTCAAGACAGCCAAGATCTGATCGATTCTATGTTGGGTATTCCACCCACCAATTTTCCTATCAAGGCATTCTCCATAATGCTCAGAGTCCGATGATATTAGGAATTTCTAAATAGTTTCCTGCTTCACTCTATTTCAGTTGAGGAATGATTCCTAAACTTTTTCCCTTTCCAGAGCTCAATATTTTAGCAAACGATTTAGGGGTCCCATTTCCCACATGGTTCCCATGTGCAAGTATAGTTTCATACGTACCTTTTTCCCTCGAGGACTAGTTCTCTGGATCTGCTTCTCCCAGTGCGGGACCTATCTCTATCGGTTTCCCATCCATCATTGTTTGAACCTCATTACATGCAATCAAGTGATTAACATTTTATAAGTTCTCTTTCCAACAAGTAATAAATTCTATTTGTATCAAATTTCATCAAACTTTAAGTAGTGACACAAATTTGAACAAAAACCAAAAGTTTAGTTCCATACAACTAAACATATGGATTTTAATTCTAGAAAAGCCAAATAGAATTCCAAAATAATCTATAACATATTCAAAATGTAGCCACACCATTTTGGATTTCAAAAATACATTCAAACTACACAAGGACATTTGCTGATTCATACAAAAAAAGGATACCATTTCATGAGATATTCAACCAAAACATCTTCACATATCTCATTCATGCCTTAAACCATATTTATGAGTCATGTCCAAGACTTAATCCATCAACGTAGATCCCATTCAAGATAGTCCAACTACACATCCCTCGGTTCGTGGCTATCTTTGTTCTATTTTCCCAATCATAAGAAGCACCACAAAGAGGTCACTCTTCCTCCACTGTGAATGAATTTAGAAAACCAAGTCTTCATTAATATATTTGGATGTTTCCCTCACGTCCGCACTCATCTCAAGCCACAAAACACTCAAGACAATATCTTGTCTGAAATCATATGAGAAGTATTTTGTTTCATGCATTCTCTCACACTTATTATGTCACAAGTAATCATCCTTAATGGTGAATCCCCTTAATAGGACAATCCCATGCACCTTCTCTTGAAACAACTACTCCCACAAGTGAGATTTGATTGTCTTCTCTCGTAAATTCTCCTCTATTTTCATTCCCTACATGACCTTGATAGATCAATGCTAACAATTCACTTGTGTCACCTAACATAATATTCCCCAATTCAATGATTAGAACATAGACTAAGAGCTCCATAATGCCATTATATCCTGAATGTACCATCAACTGTGAGTAGGTCCATAGAAGCTTCACTACCCTCAATGAGAAGGTATTTTTCTCTAGATAATATGAGTATAGGAGTCTCTTTTTGCCTTGCCTATACCTTATTATAATATACCCCTTGATCTACACCATATTTATATAATATTTGATATTACCACATCATAATTACATCATCCCTTATGTCGAATGCCTTAGCCCGACCCATGAGGAGTTGAGTACACATAAAAGGCCCTTACGTTTTTGGCATGTAAAAGTGTTTGTCGATGAAATTTATTTTTTTAGAAATATTTAAAGATTTATCAAGTGGAGGTTTAATATTTCTTCACATTGCTATATAATTCTAGGGTAGGGTTCAATATCAATTCAACTAACTTATGATGTAAGTCCACACACCAAACCAGTGTCCTGGAAAGTCACTTACATTTATTTGATGTATTTTAACCTCTCTCAAGTAGAGGTCTATTATTTCTTGGCGTAATCATAATTTCCCATGTAGGGAATAATCTCGAGTCAACTCGCTCGTGGATGTAATTCCATGCCAAAACACAAAATTGAGTGTTTGTAAATTCACTTATATTTTTCAATGTATCTTAACCTCTCTCAATTTAAGGTTTAATATTATTTTGTATAGACATTCCCTCTCTAGAAATGGTTTAATCTCGAGTCAAATAACTTGTGAATGTAATTCCATGCCAAAACAATAAATTGGGTGTTTGGAAAGTCACTTATTTATTTTGACGCATTTTAACCTCTCTCAAACAAAGGTTTAAGATTTTTGGCATATACGTGTCATTATCAAGTGTTCAATCTTGATTAGACTAATTTATTAAAGTAATTCCAATCCAAAACACCAAGCCAAGTTATTAGAAAGTCACTTACTAATTTTTGACACATTTTAACCTCTCTCAAGTGGAGAGTTAATATTGTTTAGCATAAACATTCCCTCCTCGGGTAGTGTTCAATCTTGAGTCAACTAAATTGTGAATACGAGTCCATGAAAAAACACCAAATTGGGTGCTTGGCAAGTCACTTAAATTTATTTGATTTATTTTAACCTTTTTCAAGTTGAGGTTTAAAATTGATTTGTATTTTCATGTCATTCCCGGGTAGGGTTCAATCTCGAGTTAACTAACTTGTGAATGTAATTCCACACCAAAACACCAAACCATGTGCTTGGAAAGACACTTACTTATTTTTGATATATTTTATCCTCTCCCGATTATATATTTAAGTTTTAATGGCATAGAAAAAGTGTTAATGGCATAGAAATGACCTTCTTGGTAGGGTACAATCTCGGTTTAACTAACTTTTCAACATAATTCCACACCAAAAATACAAAAACAAGTGTTTTTCAAGTCACTTGAAAATTTATGATGTATTGTAGACTCTCTTAAGTGGAGGTGTGAGTAGCGGGTTAATGATTTTCCAAATTATTTTTCCTCTAAATTATCCTTCTTAACCTTTTTATTTGTGTGGAAATGATTGGCATCTTGGCTTTGGTTTTGTTTTCTAGTGAGAATGTAGGATATTTATTACTTAATCCCTCAAACTCCTTGATGAGTTTCATATGGGTACCAATTTCCATACAAAAATGAATACCGATATAATTAAATAATAAAAATTCAAATACACTAAGTTAAGTTAACCTTACAAGTTCGAAACATTAAAAATATTCAAAACTAAGATTGATAAGTTATTCCAATAAACCTTATGGTTTGACTCTGACTTTAAGGGCTTCAAGCATTGATTCATTATCAAATTCACAAACTTTGATAAGGTTTTCCATTGAATTTAATCAACTTAATATTTTTTAGCAATAACTAAAATTTGAATAGTGAAGTATCCTCTTATGGGTTTCAAAGTATTCAAACAACCATTGATGTACATTATTATGAAGGTATCTTCAAATCCAAATTCCTATGACAACCAAAAATCTTGTAGGATATATTAAGTCTTCCCTATATGTGAAACTTGTATCTAATTTATTTTCTGACTCTATACATTGAAAAAATAGTAATATTTTCCCTCATCATTTCATTCTCCCATAAAAATTAAGAAAAATTTCCCTGCATTCAAAGTGTTGCCACATTTTTTAGTACATTTACAAAAAAAATTAAAATATCACTTATATGTAAAGTAAAAATTACATTATAATTTTTTTACATGGTTCCACAGTATCGAAGATGTGCTCAAATTTATTTTACGATGTCATTTCATTATCCCATAATGCTTGTGATGGGTGGCATGTATCCATATGCCTAAGGGGCATGTAACATGATTCATCAACACATTCTACAGACCGACACTCATTCCAACCAAAATCCATGTAAGGTCAAAAAAGCATGCCATGATCCTAGTATACATAACAAGAACTATAATCATAGCTTCAATATGAGTGTAAATATCTTGATCCAATTAATATGCTAAAATCAGCATACATTGCCATTTTTGCCTCCTTTACTAGCTAGAATAATCGCTTTACATGAGAATATTTTTCTAATCCACTTGACAATGTTTGATTACAAAAATCTACCATACTTTTAGCATAATTTAATCTAATAACACTATATTACTTCAAATAATTTATTTTCAAGGACCTTTTTACATATGCTCTAGTACCATCATGTTATGATTTGACATACCCAACCTCAAATAAAATCCAAAAATGTTGAACCCCACGCTTTACATGCGTCATGCTTAACCAATAGAACATGTGGGAATTCTTAAATCGATCTGCACAATTGTTTAAACAAATGTAGTGTTGATTGAGCAAAATATATTTGACATTCAAATTCTTATAAAACATCTCAAAACAACATTAAACAAACTATAGGGAATGTGATATGTCATCACTAATATAAAATTTGTAATATTTTAAAATGTTTCTAGCATCGTTTGTGCTATTAGGTGCATGTTTAAATGTAATATGCACAATAATGGAAAATTGAGTTGAATTATAATATTGGGATTGAAACTAATTTTTTGATTATGGTGTATAATCTTTAGAAAAATATACAATTGAAACAATTGTCCCAATTGGAAAGTTGCCCTTCATATCTTTAATCTCTCAACCAAAAATTGAGATCGGTATGTGTGTCATGTATAATGAAATATAATATCCCTAGATTCTACTATGAAATTAGATACATGTACTTGGGTTGTAACCAACTCACATCTTGATGAATTTTCCATAGTTTAATGCATGCTTTACATAATTGTACTTCTAAAATCAATGAATTAGTTTTAAAAGTCATGTGTAATTTCCTCATATAGACAATTAATCCAACATGACAAGTTACCCAAATTAATACTTGTTCCATCTTGTATCTGTAAATTTGGATCAAAGTTTTGTATAGATTAAAATCAATAAAAAAAATAATTTTCTATAAATAATAATTCTTTGCATTGATTCATTCAACAATAGATACAAATTTATATTCTATATGATCTCCTCTATTATAGGAGATAGTCTTAACAACACCAATAATATGTTATCTTTATAGTACCAAATCCTTTTCTCTACATGATTTTTTCTCAAAAATATTAAACTAACATTCACTATTCTATTTACGCTAATTATTAAGAAATAAACTCTACCCAATGAGATCACTAAACCATATATTTCTAACATCCCCCTCTGCGAACATGGTAGAAATACTATCACACTTCTTCCGACAATGTTGCCTCCGGGTGCTCAAGATTTTGGTATATAACTTGAAATGAAGGTAGAGAAGGAACTTATCAGCTTATCATCAATCACATACTATCGAGAAATAATTTGACCGAATCAATGTGGGAACTACAAGTATGAATAATATGCTTATCAACCATTATCTCGTAGGGAATAAATTTGACCTAGTCGGTGTGGGAACTCAATCAGAACCATTTGCACAACATTCAATGGTTTTACATATGTTAACCACATACCTAGGTATGAACTTTTGTTATGCTAAATGTCTAGCATGAAAAATTTAAAATCTTGGTCATGACAACCAAACCCACACTTGAAATTCCCTTTCCCAATTAATGTAAACCTTTCCTCCGGCTAGCATTTCAACTATTTCATCCTCATCATAGACAAGAGGAACATGATAACATGATTTTAAAGTTTTTTCATATGTAGAGAAGTGCACCTATCTTGATTCATGAGTGTATTGAGTTCTAATAAATAACATTTCTCCCGGATGCTTCAAAAGGGCTATTTTTGGTCTTCTTGTCATAGGAGGACATCACTCGAAAGATAACTGCAAGGAAAAAATAATCTAGAGGTTTTTGGGATATTAATAATATTTAATAAGGAAGTTAAGGAAGTTTCGTGGATCCATGAGAACTTGGGGAACTTTAAAAAAATTTGGGTCTTTTGGGAAAGGCACTGGGAAAATAATGTTTCAAAGGAGCTAGTCACCTTGTTCAAAGGGTTTTGGAATCCTCGAGAGGTCTTGGGAAGCCATATCATAGGCATTATAAAGATGATATATCATAATTTATGGTGCAATAATCAAGATATAATTATGGGAGTATTAAAATGTGGAAACTTGTCCATCAGTGCAAAGACAAGAGTCTTTCTACAAGGTGGAACTTGCTCAAAGGGTTTTAGACACCTCAAGAAGAGTTAGGAGACTAAAAAAAGGTAAAATTGGATTAAATTGGACCCTAATCATGGTACATATGTTGGATTTTTTAATACTCATTCTAGACTTTGGTGGCGGTTCAACATACTAGTACACACACGTGGAAAAAAGTGGAAAGTGGACAAAAATGTAAATTAAAATTTGAATAATGTATTGAAAATTATGGTAATGAACTAAGTGGGAAATTTGGAGTCAAAATAATATATGGTTGGACCTCTAAACTCCATGTATTTCTCCAAATCCTAAAAACCACTAGTCAGTCTATTTCCTTGTCGAGATTGATGACATTAACATTCCAAAATCTTAAGCACAAATGTAGAGGCTTGATATCCCTTTGTCCCTTTTCCCTTAGTGTAAGGAGACATGGAGGACACAAATTTTTTTACCCCATTTATTATTATGGTGCGTCCCATTAGCCAGGGGATATGGGGAGACAAAATTGTGCTCCCCCATCCTTGGCTAAGTTTCGTCACTCAAAATCACAACCCGGTGTGTTAGAAAGGTGTTTTCAAATCACAAGTCTAGACCCATCCTCATGAAGCAAGAAATAATGGTGCATATTGTAGGGAGTTATGTCCCCTTTCCCCTATTATTTATGGTTCAAACACACATCCAATCCCCTCCTAACTTTGGGTTGAGCTTGCTTGGATTTAATGTGAGTTAAGGTGTGTAAATGAGAGGGAAACCAAATAAGAAAGAGGGAAATCCATTAAAATGCAAAAATTGACAACTTTTAGCCTTATTTTTGTTATTTAATCTCCTCCATTTATACTGGTATGCTATTATTCTTCAAAATTCTTTAGACATCCTCCATGCCCAAAAACCCCTTTTCACTCATATCTCCTAAACCCCATGCCCGTTTGCTATGAAACTTGGATTGTAGGTTCCTCTCCAAAATGCCTTTAAGAATACTATAACATTGTTTCCATTGATGATCTATTTGTTTTTTGATAGCCATCTGAAAGTTTCAGCCAATGAACTTTCCTTTTTCGAGATCTACACAAACTCAATGATTGAAATCCTTTAAAATTTGGACCAAAACCTCGCATTGAAAAATGGAAAAATTTGAGACTGATTTCATTCCAATCCAGCACTTGGAAGACCAATTTATATTTATATTATGTCACTATCAAAATTACCTTCTAATAATAGTAAGCTCGAGAAACTGGTTATTTTTAGTAACACTATCTTATCTCTCAAATTCAAAACATTAAAAAAGTGACAATTGTAAAACTTGCTAGAATTAGACATCCAATTGTAACTTAATAAAATTATTAAGTGAAAATATTTTGTTCAAATTTGTCACAGCCCTCCATATCCATAGCTTTTCACCATCTCCAATCACCATGAAGATCAAGTACACATGATTTGAGCCAATTTCCACATTATTCACTGAATACCCTAATGTAGGAGATAGTGATGTCTCTCACATGGATCTGGAAAATCTCAAAGAAAGAATGTTGAATGAACCTCAAGAACCTATGGAGGATAATATTTTCTCAAGTGTTATATTTTGGGTAGGTGTTCATCCATTGTCATTTTAGAACGACAGAGCTAGTTCTAGCTTGTGCCCAACACTATGACCCTAATTCAAGAACAGTTCTTGCAGATGACAACTCAATTCTGGTAGTTCTCACCCCAAAGGGAATTTCACAATGCTTATAGATTCCCACTTGTAATAACATGGTTATCATCACTTGGGAATTTTCCTCTCGGAATGGGCATGAAAAATTCATACTTACAGGGAGTGATAGTGGGGTCATGGCTCAAATAATGGAGAAAGCCCTCTCGGATGCCTAAATCATTGTCTCAAAGTGAATTTCATGAGGCCTACTTTGTGATGCGGGTCCTAATAAATAGGGTAATGGGAGAAGAAACCATGAAGGACTTCCATGATTAGATGGCCCAATTCATTCTAGTGGTCATAGAGGGAAATCAAATGATTGATGGGGGAAAATCATAAGTAACAACATTCACAAGCATCTGGTGCAGTTTCCTACCTCTAAGAAGTTCTCAATGAATTCATATCTGGTGTATGCTCTCACATATACAAGACCTTTCTAAGGTCTCTTTACTACCCCAAATGTGCCTAATATGTCTCATGCATTAGAGAAGTGTCCTCAAATCACATTCTGAGAGAGTAGTTCTCATTTCTTGAGGGTGAATGATGCATTCACCATGTTTTTCATAAGGATACTTGAGGGAAATCCTGAAAAGAGAATATCATCATAGGAAATTGAGTTTATTGAGAAGTATGGAAGTCACTTCATTCAATTTCCCACCTTCACCTATCTCAAGGTTGGAGGTTTTGACCTTTCTCCTCGTCGGTTTCAAAAATATATGAGTGATAAGATCATCATGATTGAGTTGTGCCAATAATTGTCCTATGTTCACACCAAGTGCAAGAATGCAAAGAAGAAGGGTGTCTCGTTCCCTATTTCATTAGGAATCTATTCATGCAAGAATATGGTTGATGTAGAAAACATTAAATCCTCTCTCGTAGCCTTCAATATGTATTCCTATATGGTTAGGCCCAATGTTACCTCGGGAAGGATTGCAAGTCCTCCCTCTTGCTATGAATGTCTCAAATTTCACAAATTGAGATCTATTAGATCAATTTTACATATATTTTTGAGGTCAAAGACAAAACTATATGAGAATGTTATTGGACCGTAAGAGAGATTTCAAACTTGAATGGTTTTTTGAGGGAGTGATTGATGATGGATCTAACCTATTTGACACTCGAATATCACGTTGTGTGGTCATCACCACTTCTTTCCACTCCTTGGAAAATTTAATATTTTGGTGATGTCAAGGAAAGGACCATGGTAATAGTCAAGAGGTCAAAATAATAGTTCAAACAAAAAGGGATTCTATCATTTAGAGTGGAGAGAAACTCACTTCTTCTAAAAATGTATCCCTCACTTATTCTCATAGGGCACCCGATGCCACAAATAGGTTCTCTTATTCATAAAGATTATCTAGGAGAAAATTTATAGAATAAAAGGGCATTGATGTTTCCCTTGTGGAGCTTCACAAGAAGGAAAAGGTCAGAGAAAGTCCTATGGAGCAACTTGAACCATGAGAGATCGACCCATCTCAATCTCCCAATCATCTTAGGAATCCACATGTCTCCCTAGAGGTAATGGATTCATCTCATCCTGGTCATGTTTTGGTTACATATCAAGCACATGAGATACCTAACTTCATGTTAACACCTTCTAAGCCTTTCCCACGTACATGTGTTGTTTGGAGGATAATCAAGAATGGTGAAACAAACATTGACACCTAACTTTTAAGCCATATCAAAGTACATCATGTTAGACATTGTGTCTAAGTGTTGTCATTTATTTCAATTCCATTTATGTAAAATGGTGTGTATATGTCATATGAGTCTCCATGAGGTTTCTTCCAGTGTCAAACATGAACGTTGATTGGTAGTGTAAGTTTTGGTGAGTTGTTATGTTGTTCGGAGCATGGTCTAGTAGGAATGGTCATGATATGATCTCTTCTAGTTTTATTTAAGGATGTTATTAGGTAAAGAAAGGTCCAAGAGTTATGTAAGAGGTTTCTAAGTGTCTACAATGAGTCATCATGGTCATTTCATGGGTCATATGGCTTGATTCAAGTCATTCGAGGCATATTCCTAGACCTAGAGCACGTGGTTTAGCATGCTTTGGCATAAGATACAGAGTGGGGAAGTAAATTACAAGCATGGTATGAGTGTTATGGAATTGTACATGAATTTTATGTGAATTTTAAGGTCATTATTCATAGGTTTGATGAGGTTTCATGGTCCTTTGAAGCAATTTTCTTGGGAACAAGGCTAGTAGACACAGGTAAGTCACTATGGTTGGAGAGATTCAGAAGTATTTGAGAATGGATGATACTTTTTTCAGTTAGAGGAGGTTTTCATGATGCTTCATGTCAAGTTTCAGGTTAGTATGATGATATTTTCTCAAGATATGAGGTTTTTTCCAAAACCGGGTTTGTAAAGGTGAAGATTTGAGGCAAAAGTTGACCTTCTAATGCTTGTTGTGGAATGTGTGCTTTATGTGGGGACATGAGATATTTTTAATATATAATTAGGACAGTTATTAATATTTTCCAAAAATAATGAGGTAGTTTGATCGTCACATTTTTATGAACGATCATTAAGAAGGTAAACAGTTTGAAACCCTCCCAAAACCCTAGGTTGAAAGTGACTTGCAAAAAAATAATTGTATAGGTATAGTTTTGATTCATTTTTATAGTATGATTATTTGATGATGAATAATACTCCTCAATTTTCCTAATGATGTATTTTATATGTTCTCGTTATTTTTGGTCCCTATCTAAAAAAGGATTATTTCTAGAAAGTTTCAGGTTGTGGCTAAGTTCTCCATTAAACCTATTGACTAATTTACCATTTATTGAAGAATGGGAATTTTAATACATGTCCATGATAATTTAATATCATGTTTGTTCCTCTAAAGTGAAAATGGATCCCTATTTATGAGGATGGGTTTTAGGTATTTTTGGAGCGCTTTGAGCAGTCTCTACTAAAAGTGGTTTTACATGAGATAAAGATGGAATAATAATTTTTTTTTTAACATTTCATGATCCTCGTTCCAAGATATTTCCAATGAAATATCATAACTTATTTTTTTCTAAGGGATGAGCAAGTTATGACTTGTTCGTTGAAGGTCAATTTTGAGGAAGCTTGGTTGTGCATGCTTTTGAGTGACTTCATGAGACTTGTTGATTGTTATGAGTTTATTAATTTTTTTTTTTGAGTTTTATGAGTGCTCAGAAAACATGTATAAGTGTGTTACATTATTGTTTTGGGATTGGAAGTGAATTTTAAGGTGTTTTGAGCTTGATTCTTCAAGACTGGTTCTTAAGTCATGTTTGGCGATTGGAGCAGCTTTTCAACGATCGTTGGCTTGGTTAGAGGTCGTCCACTATGAGATAGATGATAACGTGAGTTTCTATGGAAATTATATTCAGATACCTTTCCACCGGTATTTGTTTTTAGATAAGATAAAAAGTTTTGGTTTTAAACCGAGGAACAAAAACCCCATACAAAAGAGAAGCAAGTTTTAAAACAAAAACACCAACGAAACCAAGGAGGCAGAGTAAAAAAACTTAACAACTAGGCCCCCATATAACAGAGCCAAACTAAACATTTTTCACACTAACAAAATTTTCCACTTTGGTATTTTACTTGAGTTATGACGATTAGTTTTTATATGAGAAGTTGGTCGTTCTTCAGGATTGAATTTCTAGATGTTGAAGACCTATTGGGGTTTGCTTGTTTCTTGGCATACTTCATGATGTTTTGAGTTGATGCAGTTGTTCTTAAGCTATTGTAAATTCTTTGAGGTTGTTAACATGTTGCATGATTCTGAGGGAGCCATGAAAAAGTTTTTTGAATACCTTGGATTTGTTGGAGGATTCACTAGAGTTGAGAGAGTGCATTTTGAGCATTTTTGAGCATCTTGGTGCTTAATGATGATGTCCTTGTTTATATGATGTTGTTTTTATAGATTTTTTGGGATGATCGGCCTACTTGGCCATGGCCGACCTAGGTGTGTAATAATCTAGTGTCATGTATATAAAGGCAAGTTCATTTGCTTATTGTGAATAGTTGAGCTAATGGGCTTATGAGTGAACAAGAGGAGATAGAAGGATATTTTTAAAGGGTTGGTAAAAAAATAAGATCCATGAATACTTGAAGAATATTGAATACCGATGTGCATGGAAAATTTACCTAATCATCTATGAGAGGATAGATTTGAGTGATTTGAAGCAAATAGGAGTTTGAAGAGGGTTTGATGTGTTTGTGAGCTGAAATTAGATCATAATGAATCTGCGTGAGAAGAATATTTCATGTGATAATTAATTTAAAAATATATTATGATGAGTAATATTCATAGGATTCCTTTGTTGTGAGTCATATTAACAAAGGTTTAGGGGTTGGTGCTCCTTGTGGGGTTGGTGCCTCACTAAAAAAATCTTACAGGATGTGTAATATTCTTGAAAGTCATTACTTTGTGTACTATAAGCAATGTTTTTAGTGATTTTGATTCCCTTGATGTTTTCCCACATATCTCTAGTGTCATGTATTCTCTCTTGTGATTCTTGCACTTGTGAATTTTTAATGGACGCATAATAAGATCACATGGTTAATGGATGATTGGATAAATGGTTTGAGTGATGCATGTATGTTATGAAATGAAATGAAATTTTTGTAGAACTGATTCAACCCCCCTCTTAGTTCAAAGTGTGTTTCCAACACATCAAAACCAATCGACTAAAAATGTCAAGAAAATTACCATTTCTTCATTGAGGCTTCTAGATGTCAAGTATGTGTAAGTCGCACATCATAAAGTGAATAAACTTATGGAAGAGATGACACCATATGACTATGTGTTGATATATTTTCCTTGGGGAAAGCTAGACATGATATAGATGTGCATTTGTTCAAAGCATTCACAACCCGATTTCTCGCAAGAAATGAAGAAAATAAGCAGAATGTGGATCAACTTGAGGAGCATGTCAAAACCTTGTCTCCTTATGTGCAATAATTCCTAGAGCCCAATACACCACCTCTTCCTCTTGCATAATTGATCTATCCTATCAATTATTTTTATCCCTTTTGATCAAGAGAACCCAAGGATACACCATACAAGGAATATCCAATGAAAAATGGGTGGATAATATCATTGAAAAAGGAAAGGTTTTCTTGCATGGGGTTCTATATATTCAACTTTGTCTCTTCCACTATTTCAAAGATCAAAGTGACTAAGGGGGAGATTGAGAAAGAAAAATAACTTTGGGATAATGTTCTCCCATTGGTATCTAAGATGAGTTGTTTTGGATCTTGTTCCTTGGTGAACCATAATGTATTTGTATCCATCTTTGACAATTTGTCTCCTATTTGGTCACACACGATGGGTACTAGGCGTGATATAATGAATGATACCATTTTAGAGCTTGATTCCTGAAAGGAGCATGCATCAGAAATCTTAGAGTTATATCAAAAGGGTTCAAGATATTGAATCATCTTCACTCAAGAGAAACTTTTCCTTGGAATAAATCTTGAGTTACTTTCAAGAACGGGTTTAGAAATAAGTTGAGACCCCTTTTCCTTTAATGAGGATACCTTGGAATCTCTTAAAAAAATTATAGATTCCATCTCTAATGCCATAATAGACCACAAAATTTGGTTCACTCAAAGGAATTGTTGAGACTTGGGTTGGTGTTTTGGAACATGTGTGCATTTTGTAGTTAGAGAAGGTTGTCTCCGCAGTGGTATAGTTCAACAAGGATGTCAAAGGAAAGGAATTAATTCTTGTATCATATCCATATGGTACCATGGGAGCTAGATATTATTCATTAGGGATTCTTCTTCTTCAGATGATTTACATCTTCTTCTCTCTCCCTTTCTCTATGTTTTATTTCTCCATTCGGAAATTTTCTTTTTAGAATTTTCGTCTTATCCACTTAAGTGACGTTTCATTTTACATTGTAAAAATTCCATTTTCCATTAATAAAAGGGGATTATTTTTCATTCCTAGAGGAATGTGAAAGGTCACAAGTGGTGGGACTATGAAAGGTCATGTGGGGGGTAGATGAAGAGACACATTGTAAAGCTATAAATTGGAATGGCTTCTCCATTCCAAAGGGGTTTATTTTTCTTAGTTGATAGCTCCCATTGTCTTACTACAAGAAATAAACTACATTTATTATATCTCCTTGTCCTATGTTTTTGACTCCATCTTAAAATTACTCCATGATCATGATTACTTGTGCAATTTTATGCAAATAAACTTGTTGGTCTGAAAATCATCGTGTGGCGGATCTATGGATAGACAAGCCAACAGTGTGTAGGGAATAGCCCTCTTTGAGATAGAAAAGTGAAACTGGTTTATTGCTATTCTACTAGCAGGAACTTGTGCAAGTCTTACAGTATTCTGCCTTCAAGGGGTTTGGGATCTCATCCCAATAGAGGTAGTTTTGACAAAGAACAAAAAGGAATGAAAGAAGGAAAGGAAGGAAGACGGATCTGAAGGGAGAAAAGAAATGAATTCCAAAGTAGAAAGGTCAGAGGGTCTATGTTTTGGGCTGGTAGTAAACAGAGCCGAACCTACTTGCATAGACAAACAAAGCAATACTGATGAACAAGTGACAAAAAAGTAGAGATAGATCCAACAGAATAAATGCATAGATCTGACATAAGAAAGATCAGATGCTCATAACACACATATTCAGCACAAAGTCTTAATATTTGTATTAATGTTTCTTCTGTTACAAAAAGTACAAAGCCTTTTCTTCTCACTTCTATTTTTCATCTAAAAAGTGTCCACCCCGAATACTACAAGTATCCAAGTATTTATAGAAGGAGAAGGAGAAAGAAGACAAAAACAAACCAACCACTTACAAAATATCTAGAAAATATCTAAAAAGTCAACAGTTGACTTGGGCAAGTTTTTGGATGGCAACATCCCATGGTGCAACATGGATGAAGTCATCGTGTATGCCAACATGCCTTTTAAATATTTTACAAAAACGATCAATGGATCCCAAGAAGAAACTACTCTTTAGTGTAAAAGGGTGCACTTTTCAGCATGTCGACAGGAACTTCTCAGCGCCTTGGTGCACTTTTCAGCATGTCAACATGAACTTCTCAGTGCCTTGGGCGCACTTTTCAACGATGTTGATAGGAACTTCTCAAATACTTGGGCACACTTTTCAAAGCATGTCAACAGACATTCTCAAAGCACCTGGCGCACTTTTCAAAGATGTCGACAGAACTTCTCGGTGCCTTGGGCACACTTTTCAAAGATGTCAACAGACATTCTCAAAGACTTGGCGTACTTTTCAAAGATGTCGACAAGAACTTCTTAGTGCCTTGGGTGCACTTTTTAGCATGTCAACAGGACATTCTCAACGCCTTGGGCACACTTTTTAGCATGTCAACAGGAACTTCTCAGTGCCTTGGCGCACTTTTCAAAGATGTCGACAGAACTTCTTAGCACCTTGGGCGCACTTTTCGTAATGTCGATAGGAACTTCTCAAAGACCTTAGGCACACTTTTCAAAGCATGTCAACAGACATTCTTAGCACCTTGGGCGCACTTTTCAAAGCATGTCAACAGACATTCTCGGCGCCTTGGGTGCACTTTTCAAAGATGTCGACAGAACTTCTCAACCCAACTCAAAAAAGACCAAAAATGGCTAAGTCCTTAAAACTTGATTTCTGAAAGTGAAATTTGGGCTACTTTGAACATTGTCAAACTTCCTTGTGGCCAAAACAAAATTTTCGGTATGGTTACTCGCAAAATTTCCCTTGACAATTCTACAGGATAACAACTAGCTCTTTCATGGGACTATCTTTGAGTGAAGCTCGAGGGTAGAGAACCCCAGATCAACATGTGCCTATCCATTGGGTTGGAGAGAGTCAATAACAAGGGCGACTCAGAGGGCGAACAAAAAGGAACAAAGAAAGGGAACACACAACAATAGAAACCAAACACACAACTAAAGTAAATGTACAGAAAAGAAGAGAGCAAGTTCTACTTCCTGAAAATATTCATATGCTGCCCATTATAGGGAAGCGAGAGCTCGGTTCCATCTAGATACGAGAGATAGAAGCTATTCTCTCCATTGAGCTGCGTGATCTTGAAAGGCCCTTTCCATAGAGAATCAAATTTTCCATGCATGCCCTTCCGCTCTCTTCGCTTGTCCCACAAAAGGACGAGATCTCCCACTTGAAAATCCTTCTGCTTGGCCTTCTTATCGAACAGTCTCTTGACTTTATTTTGATGTTCGGTGATTCTGTCAACCACTCTTACTCTCTTTTCTTCAAGTTCTGTTAGATACATGATCCTCTTTTCAAGAGAATTTTGGAAAGTTTCATCTTCAATCGCTCGTGCCAAGCATAGAGTAGGAAGTTTTGCAAAAATGGGGAGTTCAATGTCGATTCCATATAATACTTGAAAAGGTGACATAATGAGAGACCTCTTTGGAGTAATGTGGTCTGCCCACAAAGCATCATAAAATGACTTGTGCCAGGACCGCTGATTCTCATTGACCAACTTCCGTATGATGGTCACTAGGTTCTTATTACAGGATTCTACCTGACCATTTCCCTGGGGGTGATAATCTGAGGCGTGGGCCAAGGTTATCCCGTATTCATAGCAAAAACTAATAACTTCTCGTGAGGATAAGTTGGAAGCGTTATCAGCAATGATTTTGTGTGGAACGCCAAACCTCATGATGATATTCTCTTTAATGAAACTGCAAACAACCTTAGAAGTGGCATTCTTGACAGGAATGGCCTCCACCCATTTGGTGAAGTAATCTGTTGCTGTCAGGACATAACTATGTCTAGCACTCGATTGGGGATGGAGTGCTCTGATAAATTCAATTCCCCATTTCTGAATGGTTCATCAATAACAACCGGCCTGAGGGGAAAAGCAGCCAATTTTGGCTTGCCAACAAATTGTTGGCAGAGCTCACATTTTGCTACCCGTGGTCAGATCCTCGAAACAAGAGTTGGCCAATAGTACCTGGCCCGGATGATCTTGTGTTCTGTCACGGAAGAGGAGAAGTGACCACCACAGGCTGAATCATGAAAACTTTGAAGTAACTTTATCTGCTATGGCTTGTCAACACATCGTAAGAAGATGCCATCTATTCCACGTTTGTATAAACAAATCATCCCGTATGATGATATCTCGGCTGCTCTAAGCTTTATAGCACGTTTCTCCTTTGAAGTTAGATGAGATGGACACTCACCGTAAGTGAGAAAGAAAGCAATATCGAATACCACTTGTCGCTAGTTGCAACAAATAGAACCATAGGCAGAGAATCAGCTTTCTTCGGTTGATCCCGCATTCCATCGATGCAGTCATCTTTTTCTTCAGGGACCTCTGAATCTTTGTTTTCAGCCATAAGCTGACATAGGCCCTTGCCTCTTACCAGCTTGGTTGGTTTTATATCTAGATCATACTCCTGAACCTTTGCAATCCAATTTCCTCACAAACTCCCTAACTCCTGTTGAGTTAAGATTGACTTGACTGCCGTGTCAGGGACCAACACCACTATATGAGAGTTTAGAATGTAATACCTGAAGTTCTTGATTGCTTTGACAATGGTGAAGGCATGCTTTTCCAACTGAGACATTTTTAATTCATGAGGCTTGAGAGGAGAGCTCATGAACGTAATTGGGGATTCAACACCTTCAGAGTTCTTTTGCATTAGGATGGCCGATATAGTATGCTCAGATGCATAGCTATATATGATAAAATCCTTAGAGAAATCGGGACATACTAGGACTGGTGCGCGAGTGACAGAGGCTTTTATATCCTCGAATGATGCCTTTCCTTCTTCGCTCCACCGGAAATTTGGTAACCCTTTCATCATGTTTGATATGTAGCGAGTCTTTTCAAAGAAATTCGAGAACGGCGAAGTGCACGAGAAAGTTCACTTTTCTAAAGAAAGAGTGAACGTCGGTCTTGCTTGTAGGTAAAGTAAGGTTCTGAATAGCCCTAACCCTTTCGACATCTATTTTTGTCCCTTCTTTGCTAACAACGTGTCCTAGCAACTTTCCTTCCGACCCCGGAAAACAAACTTTTTCGATTCGGGAGATCCTCTCGTGCTCTTGGCATCTAGTCAATACTTGTTCCTAATGATCATAATGATCACTTCACCGCTTAGAGAACATATTTAAGTAATCTAAATAGACTATGATAACCCTTCCCATCATACCTCTGAACGCCAAGTCCATTGCTCATTTGAAAGGTGACACCAAGATTGGTCAAACCAAAAGGCATTCGTTATGGGCAAATGTGCCCCGAGGGGGTAGTGAATGTTGTTTCGAATTGGTCTTCAAAGCGAGAATTCAATCTGATTGTAGCCTAAAAAACCATTAAGCATGGACAACATTTCTGATCCAGCATCGCCTACAAAACCCGATCCATTATGGGAAGTAGGTAATTGTCCTTCAAGGATGCTTGATTCAGGTTGCGGAAGTCTACGCATATGCGTATCTCACCATTCTTCTTTCGCACTGGCATAATGTTTTCTACCCAGGTACTATGATGGATAGGAATAAAGAATAAAGAATAAAGAATATAGCATTAAGGAATAAAGAATATTTCTTATACGGAAATATGCAATGCAAGGATATGGGATCTTTGTGAACATAGATCACTTGTGATTATGTGTAGTTTTAATGCTCCTAGCCTTGTACTTCCTTAAGATGTCAGACAAGTGTTGTCGTAACTCTTTTGTTTTAAGATGATGCTAAGAACGAGACCTTAGTGCGATATAAGAGCATATCATATGATGCTGCACACGAGATTTGAGATTAGGATTAAGGTCAATCTTAGAGTCCTTATAACTTAATTAAACTTTTTCATGCATTGCAAAGAATATAAATTATCTTGGTGCGACCAAACTTTGAGCAAACAAAAGATATATAAATATAAAAGGAAGTCCATAAGTTATTGAACTTTATTAACTAGGGTAGTGAAATAACTATTCTCGTGATCGATGGATGTTCTTGGGGAGCTATCTTGACTCTATGTCTTCCTTAATCCCAAGATTTCATCTTGACATCCCGCTAAGTTCACTTGTGTAGCAAGGTAAAATTATAAACATTGAATAAGCGTCTTAGGAAGCATAATCTTAACATAAAAATGAGAGAGTTAGAATTCTGTATGAAATTTGAAATATGGAAATTACTTATGTAAGTTATGAAGATTGGCATAAGGGTAAAGAGCAAAATTAACTGGTCGAACAATAAGTGAAATGTGAAACAAATTTTCAGAACATGTAGGATGTTTCACGTACTCTAGATGTAACCATGGAAATGATGCGTTGTGGGTTCATCGTTCCTGAAGTCACATTTTCTTGTGGTTTGGTCTTTGCTAGTATTCATTCATGTGGAAAAGTGTGCTATAAACAGGTATATGGTGTTGTCAAGTGTCTATGTGATTTGATGACTGATGTAAGTATCGTATATGTTGTCGAGTTTTCCTCCTTGGAGCCCTTATTGTGTTGTGTGTAGTGAGCAATGTAAGTCAAAAAAAAATTATCCTGGTATTTTACTGTTGTATTTGGTTGTGTAATATGTGGGCACCACAAGAAGAAAATCCCATCGCTAGATATCTCGAGATCTTTGCCGCAAAGATCTACCAGGCTCGAGATGGCCGGATGATCACGATCCACCCGCTTCGGGAATTTTTGTTGTTGCTTGAATTGGTCCTTTGTAATCTTCTAGGAACTTCCTAGTTTTAATTTCTCCTATGCTTAGCCTAGTTTGTTTCTCGGTATCCTAGGCTTGGCCTAGATTGTTTTTTTTTTTGGGGTGTTCTCTCATACCGCCCTCTTTTTTGTTGAAAATAATCTTGTATCTTATTGAATTAATATAATATAAGATCTCTTTTCATAAAAAAATTACATATGGCCACATTATTAAACCAAAATAATGGCATGCTTCCTTAATTGACAAAAACATATACCTCAATGCAAAATTGTGTGCTTGAAGTTGAAACGTGGAAAATGTGAAATTAGGGACTGATTAATTATTTGTGAATTGAGATGATGCAAGGAAACCATACAAATCCAACATGTTGCATACATTCTATTGATTTTCAAACACAATGGGAGAAATGTAGATGACTCACTCCAATGTAATGAGACCATGATGCAAAGTTCAATGGATAAGAATTAATACACTTAATATGGAGACAAATGAATCTAACAATGCACCTTTTTGATTGGTCTTTTCTTATATAGAAACCTCTTAATTGAAATTAGCAGGCAATAAGACATGCCAAAACATCGACCAATAGAAGAAAAACCAAAATTTTGAATGAATATTACAACACATCGTGAATGGTAAATGCAATTTTTCACATTACACAAAGGCACATTTCGCATTAAAATTAATCTTAGGCAACTCATGGAGAAGATTCCACACACCTTTCAACTACCTTAACCTACACTAAAATTCCTTCAACTATCCAACATAATCTTATAGATCCAATACTACAAACATTGTACAAGGAAATAATGAGTATTAGTTACCCCTCGCTTACCCTAAAAAAACCATTATAGGTACAAAACTAACCAACTCTAATACCAAATATAAATTTGCTTTAAAAATTACACGATTAAATTCAATAAATTGTTATATTTTCTATAAATAATAATCCTCTACATTCATTCATTCAATAATAGATACAAGTTTATAGTCTATATGACCTCCACTAGTATAGGAGATAGTCTTAACAACACCAATAATATGTTATCTTTATGGTACCAAATCCTTTTATTCACGTGAGTTGTTCTAACAAATATTCAACTAAAATTCATTCTTATTTTTATTATTATTATTATTAACAAACAAACTCTACCCAATAAAACAACTAAACCATATATTCCTAACTATATAAAAATTAAATTAATTAAATGGAGTTAATATAATTATTATAAATATGATTGAATATATGTTACAAAAATGAATAATTTAGACTACAATTATTTACAACTATATAATAGGATCTAAAGTATTATAAGCATGCCAAATTATAAAACAATAATAAATATAACTAGGGTTTTTAGAGGTGACTATCTAGATAAGATGAAGAATTATGAGTATACACAAATCAAAATTTGTTCACCTAATTTTGCAGTGGAAGGATTGTACAAATGGGAAGGACCGGATTCCACAAGCGTAGACCCTATTATATGGTCTTGGAAATATAAGTGGAAGGTTTATGGAATTCTATATCCCTTTTTATCACTTACATCACACTTTGATATATTTATTTTCACATATAATCCTAGATTTCATACTTGTACTTGCAAAACAAAACCTAGCTTCCTATAAGAACCTCAAGTACACATTAGATCAAAAATAAAAGATGTAAATTCTTGAGTCAAACTAACTTTAAAGGTTACCTTATTTTTGAGTCAATTATCATTTTATTATGCAAGTGCACATGCAAATAAAACCCTTGAACTAGCTTTGCCCTTGTGTTTCCACACCGATAGTGGGATATGTTACTTTTCTCCCATATAAAACTTTTTAGGAAGATGTGTAAAATAAATTTTTACCCTCATGTGTTGTGATATGAAATATGAAGATACTAAATTTATCTTTCTTAGTGCATTAGGTGGTAGTTAGATAAGTGTTTTCTAGATAATAAATGCTTAAGGTGGGCTTACATATAAGAGTATTCTTTTGAATTTGTATTTTAGAGGAATCAAGGTTGAACAATGACATAATAACTTAAAGAGAAAAGAGTAATGAAGAGACCCAATGGGTAGAAAGGACCCAAAAATCAAATGGGCCAAGGCCGTAATTCTTATTATAACCAATTTCTATGGTCTTGGACCAAAATAATCTTAAGTAAAATAGTAAATTGCGTAAAGGCCAAAGATCTTTATGACACAACATAAAAGAATTATAAAGAATCAAATAATCCACAAATTATAAGACCAATCAAGTGATATAAAAGTAAAACAAAAAGGAATTCCACCACCAAGAGTTAGATTCGTTCAAGACCCACATATATTTTTTTTTCTAAAAGTATGATGTAATAATGGGTTTGGGAAATTTTTCGTGTTTATGTTTCCCCTTTAATGTCAGTGAATAAAATTTACTGGTTTAAAGGAAAACAAAAGTGTAAGCATGATAATATTGAAGTAGATAAAATTATCAAGAATGTTGATAAAGTAACCAATGTGTGAAAACAACATGGGCCGTCAATGTGACCCACACAGAGATAGGGAATAACATGTTGTAAGTTTCAAAAGGTGTAATAGACATAAGATGCATATTCGAATATATGGATATTTCACTTGGAATTTTCAAATATTTGGGGGTGATCAATCCCCAAAAATATCTTGATAAATAGGTGGGAATTGAGTGTCCCAACACCAAGAGAATAGTCTCATAGAGCTTGATGGTCACTTTGAAAAAAATCTTTCTTTGTAGGACCACACCATCACAAATAAATCTAGGTCCCAAAAGTTTGAAAACTATGCACAATCATCGCTATGCATTATATAGGTGTACTATAAGTAATCGCTGTATTGATATTTTGTAATATAAAAAAATGTCCATTGGATTTGTGATAAATGAAGCGGTGTGTTTATTTACAACTTAGTATTAAATGAATATTTATATCTAGAGTTGAAAATTGTGTCATTAGGCCCGTGTATAAACTTGTATAGGATGAGGTGGCCTTGCATGGCCAACCCATATAGTTACCCCTTTGGATGAAAGGGATGATAGATAATAGAATTAGTTAAAGAAAAAGTAAGTATTGGTACAGATTTGTATTGTGTCTTTAGATTTGAATATAATAATGAGAATAAAAATTGTGTAAATAGAAATTAGAGTGACATTGTGTTGCGAGTGTAAGTGATGTAAGAAATGACTAGATAAAGGGTGTGCATTGCAGGGGGTTCATTATATAGGCAATATCCTAGCATGTTCATTAATATTGAGGTAATTATAATTTCTAAAATAAAAGTCAATATATTGGTAGACCTTAGGGGTAGAAGGGTTTAATTTATTAATATTTTGAATTAGGTATTGGGGTAGGTTAGAGAGGTGGGCCAAAACATAGGTGGGGTTAATTTTAATATAAAACTAAAACATTTGAACCCTATTTTTAAAAACTAAATACCTTAGAATTGTAAAAGGAGTGTGCCCATTAAGTTAAATTATAATCTCTTTTTGAATAAGGAAATTCCAATTAGGATATTCTTAACCAAAATATAATAATATTATTGAAAACTAGGATTAACTATGATTTTTAACACAAATGATATTATTTCACTTTATTAATTATTTAAAGAACTATTGATAAATCATTAACTCTTAACATTAAGGTGATTGGTAATATTTCTTGAATGGATCCAAAATCTCTTTCTAGAGCAAAGGTGTATTAAGAAAATAATAATTGAGTGGGAAACATGATATATTTTTGTTTGATATATTAGGGTAGAAATTAAAATGGGTAAATAAAATTATAATGGAAAATGGGTAATTAAGGTACATGGGGAAAATAGGTGGTATTATCAATTGAATAATTGTAGGTAAAACTAACCTTAAGGGTATTCTTTAATACCCTTCGAATGAACGTGTTATACCATACTTTTACTAAGTGAACCCCTCATGGTGCATTAGTAGAATATATGAAATATAGATTGTGGATATATAGAAAGATAAAATAGAATTGAATTTTTAGGAACTACGAAATAGAGACCATGTGAATATAATACGATAGAATAGTATTGATTTTTAGAAAATGTGAAATAGAGACCTTTTGTATAATATGATAAAATAGTGTTGAATTTGTAGAAAATACAAAATAAAGACTATGTCTCAGTATAATACTGAAAGAATAGTATTAAGTTTATAGAAACAAAAAAATATATACTTTGTTTGTATAATATGATATAATGAATATGTATAAATCAGAAAATAAAGACTATGTCTATATAGTACAATATAATAGTATTGAATTTGTGACAAATGGCGACCTTTAATGTAGAGATATAGATTTCATATATAAGTAATCAAATATGTGTTTAGTGTGTAAATAACATAGTGTAAAAAGAGGATCGTGGGAACCAAATATAAGGAAAATATAGTGGAGTCACATATCGGTAGGAAATAGGGGAAATAACAATTCCAATGTCGTAAACAACATAGGAATTAGAGAAATAGGATCCAAGATATAGAGTGAATAAATTTGATGTATTGAGTGGTTGGTTGATGTTGGTCAAGATTTGTAAGTATAGACCCAAGAGGACATTTACTATAAATATTTAGGTGGAAAAATCAAATAGTAATTTCATTGTTATGGTGATTGAGAGTGATTTATGTCCCGAGAGAAATATGATATCACATGCCAAGGATGTCTTGCATTTACTATCTCGAATGAGTGGACAATATCATTCAATCAGATAGTTGATGAATTTTTACAATATTATTATTTTAGTGAAAAATAGTAGTAAACTTTAGTATTTTTGAAATCTTCAATTTTGATGAATTAGAGCTCACCAGAGCATATAAGAATGAATGGTCCAATTTTTGTCACAAGGGTAGAACCATACACTTTAGTGCGGTCCCTGACCTAGAACGTATGGTTATAGACTAATTTGTATAGTTATGACTCAATGTGAAAAAACATGAATGAAACTTATGTATCATTGTGAAATTATATAGTGTATCATATATATTATTTCATTATTGTGGAGCTTTGATTGATAATAAATGATGTAATGCATGCTACGTTTGATTGGTTTTTTATTGCACATAGATGTAAATCCCATAGAATTCCATGGTGATCACCATATGGAGAAAATTATTACAATGAGAATAGATGAGGAGTATTAGGATATATTGGACATTGATAGATTATGACATGTAATAAAATTAGTGGAAGTGCCCCTGAATATGCATTTAATCACCACATTATGAGAGAGGTGGAACCCAGACACTTTTTCATTTTGTCTCCGATAGGGAGATTTATGTAAAACTAGAGGATATATCATATTCTAAGGAAACCAATAGTGGGAGATAGGGTATAGATTTTACTAGGGTATTTTCTATATCAGATGTGTAGGGTGCAAATATTTGGTTAAGGACATGTGGCCTTGTATATCCAATTATCCATCTTAATTCTATTATTACATCTCGTGATTCCACGAGTGTGGAAGTTTATTGATATTTTTTTCATGGTGGAGGGAGGTTTTTATCATTTTCATATAGGATATGGAATATTTTATAATCTATAGATGAAGACAATACCATGTATGTCCAAGCAATAGTGCATGCTAGCCAACATGTATAAAGATTTGCAAAGACTTATTTTAGAGAGATAAAGATGTGGCGTGGAATAATTTACCTTATTACATATAGGCCTATGAGTATATTTCTATTATGTGGTCTATTCAAGGATTGAGGATTGATTAGATCCATCAAGATATATTTACAAAAAAATGGGTGATACCTGTGAGATGAATCCTCTACACTTTTTATCGGTATTTATTAGGCATGCTAACCCCAAATGGTATCATATGGAGACATTATAGAGACTTTGGATGATAGGAAAAGGATTCCATAAATCTACAATGAGTGGGATATACTATGTGGCTAGAGGACTGAATTCCCAAAATAGGGATTATTTTTAGTATGCGTGTGTGAGGTGGTCATTTGAATTATCGGGATGTGCCTCTAGTAACTTATATGTGGAGGATATAAACACACATAACTTTGAGGAAGAGATTTATCTAGGAAATACCCTAAATAAACTATTTCCCCACCTACAAATGATGTAAAACTAGAGGTGGTTGTGAGTGTTATGGATGATATGGGATATACTCCAACTTATACCTAGTGGTGGATGGAGACCCAATGGGTTTTATTGTTTTTGTCATCACGGGTAGTCCAAGAGGTGGATAATTGTATGGATCAATAGATGGCACATATATGCCCCTACATGTAAGGAAGAATAGTGTTGAGAAGTAAATCACCTCATGGATGATGCCATAGAAATGGTTATTTCCCAACGTAAGTATTTTATAGATAGTATCTTGTAATGGAATAAATTTATAAATTGAGAAAGTATTGATCAAGTGATTTTTAAAATGTGGATGTGTTATCACATGTGTGTAAGCAGTTCTTATACTACAATGATTGTAGATGTGGTTATGATGACATTAATGAGGAACATCCCCTACTATGTTGAAGTCATATTAAATCATGTATATCATATCATAAAGCGAGTTCAATTTTATTTAACCTCACTTTTATGGAAATTACTATATGTATTATACTCCAAAGTAAAGCGGGATGAGAGATGACAAGAGTTAGAATGGAGGGACTAACCTCTAATTATGATATATCTTGTGTAGGAATTAGTATCAAGATTGATGATTGTGCAATAATAATATATATAGAGGATAGGTTAGAGATATTGTGGCATTATTGATTGCAATCAAGTTCACCCGGTCACAAAGATACAATGGAGGCATCAAGTTCTTGAGATCTCATTGATGTTTTGAGTGAGTAATAACGTGATAGTGATGTTGTATAGATACTTATAATAGAGAATGCCCTCATTGTATTTGTAATTTTTAACATATGAGATATCTTGATATATGACATTATTTTTGAGTAATTATGGTGTCGGTGTGTGATAAATTGTTGGTTGATAATATTTTTGGATGTAGCATATATTATCTTGATGTGATTGAGTTGTGTGTAATTTGATGTGATATGTATATTAATTATGATGGTAGTTTTGAAAATGATTGATTGAATTGTACAAAATTGAATAGGTTTGTTGAAGATAACAATGTGTACCGATGTTTGTAGAGTAGGTAAAGGTAAGATAAGGAGTCCCTACATGAAATCATGCAAGGAAAAATCTATCAGTGAGTAAACATATTCTTATGAAATAAGGAAAATCCTCATATGCCACATTTAAGAAAATAAAAATGATATCAAAGGAATAACCGTGAAGAACTTGAAATGGAGAATTCATCATATTCTATTTGAATAAAGGCTGCCCAATCACTCAACCAAAAATCTACACCGTCGGTAATAACATGTGACATATTAGTTGGTTTTTTTAGCATTACTAAAGAAGATATATTATTAAGATAATTAAATTGTAGTACAAACCCTTATTATTTTTCATACCATTTAAATTTACCCTTATGTAGTGGTTGATTATTAGGAGCTCCATTCCAAGGACATCTATCATAAAGAGACTAAGAAACTAGTTCATCTAGGGTGACCATATATGGATATTGTAGTCACCATAGGTTGATGTCACAGAGGAGGGAAAGGGGGTATACTAGCATGTATTGAAAGAAATAATTACTTTTTCTTCAAGTCACTTGAGTTTATGATCTAATGCATAAGAATCATTCATCAATGTCCATTAATAATTTGGAAGTTACAAAAGGTGAACCTTTCTTGCATTCCAACTTATGAGGAGGTTGGTACCCAATTAAGCATAGTTGAATCAATTTCTAATCAAGTATAGTAAGTAAAATATCATGCAGATGATATGTACTCAAACACAAGACCAAATAAAATTGAATAATGTTTTTACTTTCCTTTATCGATGCAGCTATGCGACACCACATAGGCTCACAAGAGATTTCTCCACATCACATAAGACGACTACACCAATATGAAGAACATGCAAATGATATGATGACACCAAATGCACATCAAATCCACACTATCATAACAAACAAGTACTAAACCACTACCCAACCATAACATGAACATAACAAGTATGTACCTTCCACATTAACACATTTTAATAGTTACAAATTTATTCATATTTTGATATGGCATATGCTTAGAATTGGGGGCTTCAGAGAGTATGTTTCCAGACTAAAGGGGCATGACCCCTCTCTTACCATGGAGTTCGGTAAGGCTTGGAATGATGGTAGGGTTGTTATCATGGATATGGAAATGGATATTTCCAAGTATTTTATAGCTAAGGTCATGGGAATGGACATGCAGGGCCTAAAAAAATTTAAATATCAGACCCACAGAGAGCATGAAATCAACACTTTTTATAGGTAAGGAAAGAGTTTATTTTCTTATCGATGGCATTGCTAGGTCCTACATTCTGGGAGTGTGGAAAGAGGTTTGCTATCACATTATGAGGTATATCACCCTCGAAGGAAAATTTAGGAAGATATACATGCACCACCTATCTCTCCTGAACATGTTTAGACACCAGATTATGATGAGCATTCCTTTCTTTTTATTCATGTCTCTCTCGGCCTCTGTGAGGGATTTCCAAAGAGGGAAGTTGGAGGCTCCCATTCATGGTGGGTTGATTCTTCTTCTTTATCATAATGGAAAACCCATGGTGCCTAAGGAGGTTATGGTCGAAGGGGGGTTTGATGATGATATCACCTTGGTGGAGTTCTTGGCCAAGATGTGCATGGGTAAGAGTCCCCAATACAAGGATGAAGGGAGGTCAGCTTACGATGCACTGGGATTTGGGGATAGCAGAAATGAAGGGACTTCTAAGGGGAAATGTAAAGTCTGTGAGGAAGAGGGACATAATTATGAGAATATTAATAACATAGTGCAACATTTGGAGATGGTTGTGTAGGTGTTGGAAGAAGCTAACTCGAAATGAGAGAAGGGATGATGGATAACATCAATGCATCCAAAAATATTTACATGTTACAAAAACATAAGAGAGGATGTCTTGGAGCTGGAGAAGCAGGTCAAGGATATGAGGGAGAGACTGGTGTTGGTGGAAGTAGGATGGAGGAAAAGAAAACTTCAACTTAGCACCGAAAAATTGAGGAGGATGAGCCTGTGGGGGTCGTAAAAAGATATGGAATACGAGCAATAAAAGGAGGATCCCACCAAGAATCTCGACAACTCTCCTATTTTTCACAAGTTTTTGTAATTTTTATTTCCATTGGTTTGGGTGGTTGGTATCCTTTTTGTGAACTCGTGTCTACTCCTTTTTGTAGACTATTTGTTTTTTGATCTCTCTGGTAGTTAGTTTTTACTAGACCTTCGCTTTTATGGAGTTAAGCCTGTTTAACTCTCTCGGTCTTATCTCTTATTTTGCTTGTACTTGGATATTTTCATGATGTATCTTATCTTGTAAGGTCGCCGGGAGACGATCCCAGTTCTTACCTTATCTAATAAAAATATTTCATTATTTAGCCTTTATGATTTGAAGAGAACTTAACATGAAAACATACATTTTCCTTTTTTTCTAGGCTACATTTCTTTTACTTTGTTTAACACTTGTATTGGTTCCATCTAATTTAGTTTGTTTATCTTATTGCAAATAGATTATATAACTCAATGGTTAATTTTAAGTAACTTAACATTTACACAACATAAGTTTTGATTCCCAAAATGGAAACTATGTTTTCTTAATTACCTGATTTCTTGTGGATCAATTCACATCCACTTTCACATCATAAGAATATTATTAAGCTACAAGTGATCTCCACGGTACTTAAATTCTTGGATCAACATTACAAGGGTAAATTATCCATAACTAAGGACAAGTTACAAATTTCCTTTACAATTAGAATTTTAATGGTGTATGAAAGCATATCCTAATTGTCTCAGTGATCCCAAGCACTTTACATTATTTTCCCTTCTAATGGTGTTTAGTTTCTAGGAAAACCTCTTAAATGCATTATTACGACATTGCATCATTCAAGACACAAGGTGACACAATACCTTTTAACCATTACAACTAATACACCTCCACACACCTGAAAACCCTCCACTTGGTTCATGGGGAAGAATCATGATTACATTAACAATACCACTAAAATCTCAAAGACTACAAGAGAATGCTTTCTTGATCATCTTTCAATGTTGCAAACTTATATTCCCCAATTTCCCTAAGAATCAAGTATGTCATTTCTTAGCCCTCTATGCTTAACCTCAAGACAACTATACAATTACGTTTCTTAGACCTTACATCCCACATGTCACAAAAGTGACTCTAAGCCTTAAACTAAAGCATCCCACACAACTTCAACATGCATGAATATAATTCCTAGTGGGAACCCCTCATACTCTAAAAAGTGTTTAACCATTACCATTCCTATAGGGTGATTTTGTGACAACGCCGACAAGTAGACAAGATTATATAGAATCCTAAATTTTTGCTCTTATTTCCTCTAATTTATGCTCATCCTTTAATTTTCAGTTTTCTAAGCTAATGTGTTCACACACAAGAGTGTGTCAAACAAGAATCTTACTCTAAGGTTGTCCTTTTTGCTTTGGTTCTTCTACGAATTCCCAAGTAATTAGTAAAATGAAAAGGAGTTCATTCATTAATAACACAAAAAGGATGTTATGAAATATTATTTCATTTCCAGTTAAAATGTACATCTACACCATTAGTAAGATATATACCTACAATCAAAATCACTCCTAGAATAGAATGCCCATTTTCCCTAAGATACCCACATGTTACAATTTCTTACTCGTCACAAAATAATCCATAACTAACATTCATGTTTATAAACATAGTGTTGATATACTTCCATTAAATAGTACATGTATTCCAAGGATAACCCGGTATTATGGAAGCACATATAACACTACAATTTTCTTCATGTCTCATGTACCTACTACAACCACCGTATGGTCAACACAACTGTTGGCATGGCATCTAACTACAATCTAACATGATTTAAATTTTCACAGTTTTCCAATAATAATGAAATAATACTTAACAAAATTTTAGGGAGAGTAAGAAATATAAAAACCATTTCATTTCATTTTCAACGTTAAAGATAGAGATAGAGAGACGAGAGAGAAAAACACCATTTATTTTCACATTCAATATCTTTTCAAACAAGCATCAAGATGGTTTCCTACATTCATGTATTAGTATTTACAGGGTTTATCAATCGATATTTTTAGGTATAAGATCATATGATGGTTTTCTCCATTTATTTACAAGTTTCCAAAAAACATCAATTTTAGACAAGTAGCTCAAAAATCAACATTCAAAAAAAATATTTGTGACTCATACACACATAGAAACAAATCCCTACTTACTCCCCTATATACATGGACACACTTGGAGCTAAAAGAACCCCAAATTGGATAATTGGGTTCAATTGCACTCGTCTTTTTTGAGTTACCGATCATAAAAGCACCTAAATGGCCTCTTCACCCAACGATCGGAGGCCTACAAAACACACATATAAAAATAACTTGTAAGGTGATGTTATCCAAACTGAAGGTTGATAGTGTTTGGTATGGAGAAAAACTAGAGGTATGTAGAAACCAAAACCCGTTTCTACACATAGGGCCAAAATTGTGGGTCAAAACCAAAATACATTTTTAATTTCAGTAGTTTGTATAAAGTTGTAAACTATTCCACAATGCTCCTAAATGTGTGGCGAAACAAATTCAAATGAACATCTGAGGGAAAACCCAGGGTTCGGTTGAACACTCCATGTGACAATGAACACGACCAAAGTTTCATTTTCTTATTTCGAGGTTTATATGGATGTTTTACGTCTCATTGAAAACATGTTTCTTAAGATCACATAAGGTCGTCAAGAAGATTTTTTTAACTAAGTTTCACATTTAACCTACCAACCACGTGGTTTCCTTATCCAATACTAATATCATATTTTTTCCAACCATATTGCAAGGTAAATAGGGGTAGTGTCTTCATCCATGGTTACTTGTCCATTTTTAAAAAGATAGAGGGAAATTTGTTATAAAATAATACGTCCCATTTAATTCACCTAAAAGTTATTTTTCTTTAGATCGATTTACAACTCCATTAAAATTAAGAAAACTAGGAACGTTAAAATCATGTAAGAGAGGATAAGATGACCATGCTTGAGAGAGAATCAACGCGAGGTACACTGGGCTCCAAGAGTTCCACATTCACGATCCACGAGACCATGCTATTAAAGAGGATTTTTGTCAAACAATTCATGAGTATGGTGTTAAACTCCACAACTACATACATATATTCCTAGTCACTTGCAATTCATCAACAAAATATGTTGCGCACTATGTTTTTCTAGTTGACTATGGCCTACTCAATGGTTCTCATTAGCATATTGCATTGCCTCATACCAACACCTTAGATCCATAACCAATACTAAGCATACTCCACATGTTTTCCACAGTGTCCCACATGCTAGCCTATGTGCATACCAAAACTAACCTTAGTGCATTCTAAAAAAACCTTTGTGCTTTGCATATCCACCAACAGGAGCCCATTAGCCTTTTCAATGAATCCATTTTGTGTACTTCTAAAGAAACAATGTTGTCCATGAAACCACTTTCTTTCGTATTTTATCAAATAGTTCACATGCATCAAGTATGCCTCCACATTTTGCAAATGTGATTAATCGCACAGAAAAGGCATTTAAAAATAGACAGATTTTCTCGCATATTCAACAACTAGTGCAAATCCTTGGGAACATATTTTTAGGTGTTCTGTCTAATGATTCTGTTAGGATCGAAACATAGATGAGAAATAAAATGGAATTAAAACAGAAATAATATAAGCATGCAATCACAATATAAACCTCAAGATTTAATGTGGATCACCCAATGTGGGCTACATCCACCGTAAACAAGCCAGCCTTTTCCTTAATTCATTCCAGTAATACAATACAATTCTCTCTTTTTCATATTCTAAAGAGTAAATCCATGCACATATATATAACTTGTGCACCTCTTTGAAAAAGTTTTCTTCAACCACAAGCAACCTAAATATAGCATGCTTATAAATAAGACATGCATATAAATAAGATAAACATAAAAATAACAACTCTCGTCTATTAATAAGACAATGCTATTTTTATAAACATAAAAATAACAACTCCCATCTATTAATAAGACAATGCTATTTTTATCCATGGCCATGCTTTCCTCCCAAAATCAAGGAAAAAGAAAACTGCCACTTCATCTTGCAGTTAGAATCCACATCTTCAACAATCTCCCACTTGGAGACTAACTGTGCAACCCACTATTACAACTCATCCTCAGACTCTTCTCTAACTCATTTCTCTTCTTCAAGATCAATCTTGAAGACCTATCAAAGCCGAACAACCTTCCAGCTTCTCTTTTTTCACCACCTTTGTCAACATATCAATAGGATTCTGACTTGTATGGATCTTCTCCAACATCAATTGTCCATCCTCCAAAACTGATCTAATGAAGTGATACCTAAGTTTTATATGTTTGGTTCTTGAATGGAATGTTGAGTTCTTGCAAGATGAATTGCACTTTGGCTATCACTGAATAACCTGTAATCCTCTTGCTTCTTTCCCAACTCTTCCATGAACCATTGCATCCATATCATCTCCTTGCTTGCTTCTGTAGTAGCAACATACTCTGCCTCTATAGTAGACAAGGCAACAATCTTCTATAGTTTAGAAATCCAACTAATTGTCATGCCACCAACAAGTGAATACATAACCTGTGGTGCTCCTCCTACCATCCAAATCTCCATCCATGTCTGCATCAACATATCCATGTAAAGAAACTTCGACCCTCCATAGCACAACTACATGTTATTGGTCCCTCTCAAGTATCTAAGAATCCACTGGATTGCATTCCAATGCTCCTTTCCTGGATTACTCATGTATCTGCTGACAACTCCCACTACATGGGAAATGTCTGGTCTTGTGCATACCATAGCATACATCAAACTTCCAACTACTGAAGCATATGGAACTCTAGACATATATTCAATCTCTTCATATGTTTTAGGACATTGTTCTTTACTCAACTTGAAGTGCCCTGCCAATGGTGTACTTACTGGTTTTGCATCCTACATCCTAAACCTGTCAAACACCTTGTTCACATAATCTTCTTACGAAAAAGTCATTATTTTACTCTTTCTGTCTCCATTGATTCTCATGCCAATAATTCTCTTTGTTGCACCTAAATTTTTCAAGGAAAATGTATTGGCTAACTATCTCTTTAGCTCATTTATATCCTACAAGTTTAACCCTTCCATAAGCATGTCATCCACATACAACAACAAGATAATATACGTGCCATCATCTAGTCTCTTAAAATAAACACAGTGATCAGAATGACATCTAGAGTAACCATGTTCTATCATGAACCTCACAAATCTCAAATACCACCGCCTTAGAGCTTGCTTAAGGCCATACAAGCTCTTCTTTAATCTACACACCAAATTATCCTTCCCCCTGACTTAAAATCCCTATGGCTGCTCCATATATATTTCTTCCTCTAAAACACCATGAAGAAAAGCATTCTTTACATCTAATTGTTCAAGATGCAAATCTTCCACAGCTACCAAACTTAAAACAGTTCTAATGGAAGTCATTTTAACAACAAGAGAGAAAATTTCATCAAATTATATACCTTTTTCCTGTGCAAATCCCTTCACAACAAGTCTTGCCTTGTACCTATTTTTGTCACCTTCTTCTTCCTTTAACCTGTAAACCCACTTGTTTTGCAATGCTCTCTTTCCTATAGGCAACTGAACCAAATCCCAAGTTTGGTTGTGATCCAAGGAGTCCATCTCCTCATCCATACCCTGCTCCCACTTTTTCCGTGTTTCTACCTGCATTACTTCTTCAAAAATTTTTGGTTCTCCACCATCTATCAATAAACAATAGTAAATCTCATATGAATATAATCGTAAGCAGAAGGTTTACTCACCCTAGTAGAATGTCTTACAAGATTTTCTGGATTTTGAGGTTCTTGTTGTTCTTGCTAATTTTGATCTACAAAATCAACATCGATTGTGTCAGGATTGATGCCAACTTGTTGATTTTCTAGTCCTTTGATCACTTCTCTATCTTTTATCTCATCAAGTGCTACATACTCAGACTTTTCCAGCTTCTTATCATGTAGTTATTCCATGTACATAACCCTTTCATTGAAAATAATATCCCTACTTCTAATGATTTTCTTCTCATCCAAACTACACAACCGGAATCCAAAATCATCAATGCCATAATCAATGAAATTACATTTCTTTGACTTATCTTCTAGCTTGGTCCTATTCTCTTTATCAATGTGCACAAATGCTTCACAACCAAAAACTTTCAGAAAATAATAGTTTACCTCCTTACCGGTCCAAGCCTCCTGGTACTCCACATTCCAAAGCACTTGAAGGTCCTCTATTTATCAAGTAAACGGCAAAGATCTATAGAATCAACTCAAAACTATAAGGGCAATACAACAGGAAATATCATTATCTTTACATGCTCCATGATAGTCTTGTTCATTCTTTCTAACACACCATTCTGCTATGGTGTTCTAGGAACTGTCTTCACCCTATGGATTCCATTCTATGAAAAATAGTTATTAAATTCATTTCTATAGTACTCTCCACCATTATCTGATCTGAGACACTTCAACTTCAAACCTATTTCATTCTCAACCAAATCTTTCCACTTCTTGAAAGTATTAAATACATCGATTTCTTCTTTATACAATAAACCCAAACCTTCCTAGTAACATCATCAATAAAAGTAACATAATATTGTGAACCACCAAGAGAAGATACTTGAGCCGGTCCCCACACATTTGTATGAAAAATCTCTAACTTGTGCTCCTTCTTGGTTGATCCAACCTTGAGAAATCTCACACACTTTTGTTTCCCATACACATAATGCTCACAAAATTCCAGGTCTATGTTTTTCAAATCTGACAAATTTCCCTGTGAATGTAAAATCTTCATCCCCTTCTCACTCATATGGCCAAGTCTGTGATGCCACAGAGTTGTGTCTATACCTGTAGTAGCTAAAATAGAAGATGGATCAATACTAACAATGGATAAATACAAAGTACCTACTTTCTTACCTCTTGCTACCACAAGAGAACCCTTGGTAACTTTCCAATAATCTGTTGTAAATATAACCATACAACCCTCATCTCCTAATTTCCCTACAGAAATTAGATTCCTCCTCAAGCAGGAACATGCCCGATATTCTTCAACACGCAATTGTTACCATTATGTAATTTAACATTAACACTACCTTTTCCAAAATGTTACATGGCTCATCATCACCAAGATATACCTGCCCAAAATTCCCTTGAACATAATCTTGAAAAAATGTCTATGAGGAGTTGCATGAAATGAAGCACCAAAATCTAAAACCCAAGATTCTGATTTACTATCTAAAGAAAGAATAAGAGCATCTTGTAACACATCACCTGCTATGTTTGCCTCTTTGCTCCCTTCTTGTTGATCTTTCCTTGATTTTAAAGACCAACAATATTTCTTTGCATGTCTTGCTTTTCCACAATTCCAGCATACCATCCTGCTTCTAGATTTAGATCTTCCCTTCTTAGACTTTCCACAGTGTCCAGGACCTTTTTCTTTTTCCTTCTGTCTTCCCCTATTCTCTACACTCAAAGCATTACCAGATGACTCACCTGTGATTTTTCTTCTCATCTCTTCACTAAGAATCACACCAATAACATCATCAAACTTTAAAGTGTTTGAACTAGAAACAAATTACTCACAGCCATAACCAAAGTATTCCAACTTTTAGGCAATGAGCACAAAATCAAAAGATCCCTAACTTCATCATCAAAACTTACTCCTACAGAGCTTAATTGATTAGTAACCGTGTTGAATTCATTTAAATGATCATTTACTGAATCACCATCTGACATCTTCATATTAAATAAACTTTTCATGAGATATACCTTATTGGAGGCTGAGGGTTTTTCATACAATTTACCCAAATTTTCCATTAGATCTACCGTTGTCTTTTCCGTAGAAATATTGAAAGCTACCGTAGCTGCCAAGCACAACCGTATCATTCCCAGTGCCTTCCGATCAAGAACATCCCATTCTTCATCTTTCATAGCTGACGATTTAAAGCTTTCCTTTCAATGGTAGATAAAGATCCTTCTGATATAGGTAGTCCTCCACTTGCATCTTCCATAGCTGAAAGTTCTGGCCGTTAAACTTCTCAACCCTGAAATTGCTATCTTCTGTCATTGCTCCCACTCAAACAAGAAACCCTCCTATGAGTTTTTTCTACCAAAACAAAATCTTGATATGATACCAGTTGTTAGGATCGAAACAAAGATGAGCAATAAAATAGAAATAATATAAGCATGCAATCACAAGATAAACCCAATATTTAATGTGGTTCACCCAATGTGGGCTACATCCACCAAAAACAAGCCATCCTTTTCCTTTATTCAGTCTAGAGGAATACAATACAATTCTCTCTTTTTCATATTCTAAAGAGTAAATCCATACACATATATATAACTTGTGCACCTCTTTGAAAATGTTTGCTTCAACCACAAACAACCTAAATATAGCATGCTTATAAATAAGAAATGCATATAAATAAGATAAATATAAAAATAACATCTCCTGTCTATTAATAAGATGATGCTATTTTATAAACATAAAAATAACAACTCCCATCTATTAATAAGACAATGCTATTTTTATCCATGGCCATGATTTCCTCCCAAAATCAAGGAAAAAGAAAACTGCCACTTCATCTTGCAGTTAGACTCCACATCTTCAAAATATTCTTGGGTTGAGTGAATAATCTAACTGCATCTACTTAAAATTTTCTAAATTCAATTCAACAAATCCCTTTTGGCACATATCATGTAGTCATCAATCTATGTGACCACAATTTTTTGAGGCATTTTAACAAACAGCTTTACTTCCCATGCGAAGGGTGAACAAATCTAATATGGCATCCCAAAACTATACCCAATGGTCCATGAGCCTTGCGTTGGCATCCTAATAGTCAATTATATTTTCTTTTGAGTTTTTAAAGCCTTTTAACAAACCATTTTTTTGCAGGTCATAATTTATTGATGTCCATGAAAGCACATCACTTTGGCGCATTCCCCTTTGTGCCATTTTTTCAAACATTCTACATGCCTTGCACTAGGGCTAAGATAATCTCCTCTATGGTGTCCCAATTTAATTAAAAATATTCCACATGATTAGCGCATACTTCCCATCACTACAATAAAAACTTAAGTAATACCAATGCTAATCACTTCCAATCACAATCTCACAAAGAAGATAAAAATTCACTTTCTATTATGCTTGATGGATGTATAAAATATTTTTCAAAGCTCTAAATTAGGAATAATATGGGTGGCTACTGGAAAAATGGTGTGACAATATAGTTTACCATTTGTCCCAAGCATATAGTTGAACTCATTTCCTTGGGTGCCCAAATACACATCCACAAACTCTAGAAAACAACTATATTTCCTAGAGATTTAGATACATGAATGCTACTTGTAGAAAAAAACACATTACAACACAAAGACTTACAAAAAAATCCATTACACTCAAATTCCCACCCTTCATTTTTGGCATGATAGGGGGAAAATCTAGTAAAGATTATGGTGCTTGGTTTCACAAAGAGTCAAATGCATTTTCCTCAAAGGATCAACAATCTTTTGAACAAATCCATTTTGAATGGAACCTACAATAAAACTAAGCTCTAATGTAAGATCAAACCAAACCCAAACTCATTCATTTCTCTTTAGCATACACACATGCCCATAAATTGCAATGAAACTCCTTGACCCATGAATATTTTCCCAAAATCCTCTCATAGATGCTCGCATTGAATAAAAACATTCACACATTAATAAAAAAATCCCATTAATTATTTCTTAAAAGGAGGTTTGTCACAAGCTCCAATAATTTGGAGGAGTTTAGGGATATCTTATGTTTAATTTAAATTTATTTTCACCTCCTTCTATTATGTTTACCTTGAGATTTACTTTATTATTTAAATTAGCTTTTCCTCGAACTTCATTTAAAAATTATGCAGATCCTTTTTATTATTATTCATGAGACATTTTGGATAGATCAATGTTAATTTTATAACAAAAAATATATCAAACTTAAGAATCAAAAATGATCCCGAGTTGGATGAATCGCAAGAAGAATGACATTACCTCACAACTTGAAGACATGAAGATGCTCTAAGAGTTTCCAAAGGGTTAGTCCACGAAGGATGATTTCAAAGTTACCCTTATTTTTTTACTATCACAGATGTTTAATTTAATCTATTGCTATAATATTTTATCATCACTCGAGTGGGGCCAAAACAAAACCCCGACATGAGCATTTTTCAACAATCCACGTAAATCACCGAGTTGAGCAAGGGGAAATTTCTATGAGTTGGGGGGAACTACATGATATATAGACTTCTCAAAATATGATGGTTTGTGCTAAGGATAAGAGTATTTGTAGAAGCTATAAGTTTAATTGTAATGCGATAGGAAGCATTACCATTTTGTAAAACCTTAATAGCATCGGAGAGAAGGAAGACACATGGGGTGATTGATGTGGGTCATGTGGATGAATTAAAAATAGCTTCATGGGAATGTATATAAATTCTTGTGGGAATAAGGTTGTGCTTTAAATTAATAACATGTAAATAGTGATCGCACATGAGTCACATGTTTCATATAGCAATTTGTTAACTTAAACAACATGATGAGGTCATGACAAAAGATGTTTGTTTTTCTAAATCCATGTTTTTATATATTACTTGTTTCATATTAGCCTTGGTGTATAGGATATAATTAGTAACTAGTTGAGTTGTGTGTTGATGTAAAAAGGGTAAATGGTCATATGTCACCTTAGGACCTTTATTATCAATAAAGCTAATCATGAAAAAATTAGTGGCAAATATTCATTAATTCACAAATATTCCAGCTTTTAAATTCAAATTGGTGAATTTTTAGGGTACAAGTTAGGACCAGTTTGTCAAAATTTTCTGGGTGCAAGTCAATTCATCATTCCCGTGAAATAGGAATTTACAAAATTCACTTGACTATAGTCATTCGGTAGCATTTTTTCAACATATAGTATGTTGTCGTCGGTAGAGCATCAAAATGCTACCACCAACAACATAAGTATATGTTATTGGCTAGTAGCATAAAACATGCTACCAGCTGATAACATAAGTATATGTTGTCACCCGATAGCATATTTCATGCTACTGGCTCTGTGATAGCATACGAAAACACTACCGTATGGATTTTTTTTTAAAAAAGAGTATGATAAATATTTTTCACTTACACCATATTTTTGGAGGACAAATTTCTCATTGAGATAATCATTTTAACTTCTATCATAAAAAAATAAAAAAAAAAAAAAATAATCCCATACAAAATTATCGAAATTTGTACATTTTTTCATAAACAATCATTTTTTAAATTTTTTTGTTTGCGTCATATTTTGTGACAACAAATTTGTCATTGAAACGATCGCTTTTAATCGCTATTGTCAAAAATAGTTTTTCAAAAAATTGCATATATTTTTGGTCGACATCATATACTATCACTTGACTACATAATATAGGTTCTCGGCTAGTGGCATAAAAATGCTACTGGCCTACAACATATTTTCATTTTCTTCATATTCACCATTAGCGCAAAAGTCATTTTCCTACATTTTCAAACCAATTTCAAAGGATTTTCATGGGGGTCTTAAAATTTTCGTGAAGCCAATCGAAAGGATTCTTCAAGTTCTACAAATGTTCTCATAGATCCATTAAGAAGGTGGGTAAATCAATACATTGCATCACCAATTAGGCTTTGTGGGAAGGTATTTAAAATATACTTATCTTTGTTATAAGAAGACCACCGGTCTATAGTAATTAAGATGCATATAAGGGTCAAGGTCCCATAAAACATTAAAAAAATTAGGAATGAAAAATTATAAGGAAAGGATTATTGAAATATTTTATGCTAAATTGGGTTTTCATGTATAGTATTAGAATCAATTACAGTATAATAAGCCTTACTTTTTAGGGTTAAATTTACTTTACATTCTAAATCACCTACCACATTCATGAGAGAAATGACCTCTTGAGGAGGTATTGCATAAACACTTAGAGGCTCATTCTTGTAGTATCCATAAAAGCATTATTCTGTTTAAAAGAGATGTGATCATGTCTAGGAAAATTAAGAGCAAGAGATTTACTTTGGTCCATGTGATCTAAAGGGACCCCATTATTAGTTACATCTAATGTATCTTCAATAAGATTAGTGGAAGCAGGTAGAATTAGGATCAACACGAAGGAAGGGACATCTTTCATTAAAATATTTAGAATGTATAATATCATTCTCAACATTTACTCGTATGAAAGGTATGGAGGAAATGTAGAAACATCATTTTAATAAAAACATCATCAAAACCATAATTATTAGGATTATAAATATCATTATGAATAGAAACATCATCATGAGTACAAATATAATTGTGAAAATCATCATGGATAGAAAGAAAAATAAGAATAGGAACATCATTATCACATGAAATAGCACAAGCAATATAGACATCACCATCTATAGAAGTATAAGAACGCTCACTATCACTATCTTCATTTGTGTAAGTATTATGAAGGAAAGTAACACTATTAGAACTTGGAAGAAACCTAGGATATGATCATCTAGAAGGTAACACATCATCATCATCATCATCATCATCATATTAGGATTCATCCATACACTTACTAGATTTTGAATCCATAGGTGGTGTATGATTATGAGAATTAGGCAACTTAGTATGACAACGTAAGGCAAGAGCTCGATTTTCACTAACCTAGCCATTATCACTAGATGCATATTTAGAACTAAGGTCATCATCAACACATGGCTACAATAATTTGGTAGTATTAGGGTCAACTATTTGGGAAGAATTAATAACAATATGTAAAGGAAGGAACTCGTGAGGTGCCTCTAATATGGGTAAAGAGATAGCTAGGAAGACATTGAAAAAATATATATTGAATGTGGGTGTTACACTAGGATATATAAAGAGAGGTGGATGTTGTGGAGTATGAGGAATATAAGGTGACATGTCAACATAACCATAAGCCACATCATCTAGAAAAAAAAGTAGTGAAAGCATAGACACTAAGGTATGGTGTGTTATTGAACCTAGAAGCATAATGGACCTAGTTAGAGAGATGGTATCCCTTATTCGCAAAGAAATATTACAATCTATAGCTATCCCAACTCAAGAAATGATGCCCTAAAGGCACTAAGGCTCTAGAATAACAAGGCCTAGCTAATTAATATACAATCTAAACCCTAAGATAGGTAAAGGGTTTAGACCATAACATGTTTGCCAAAATGTATCAATACTAAATTAATTGGATGGAGTTAATATAATTAAGTTATAAAAGATTAAATATATATTATAGAAAATTGAATAATTCATATTACATCCATTTACAATCGCATAGTAAGAACTAAAGAATTGCAAGTATGCCAAATTTATAAAGAAATTATAAGTATAACTAGGGTTTTGAGAGGTGACTTAGATGACTTAGGATAAACTATGATTGTTTCATTGATGGATTTGAACAATATGAATAATTATGATTGTACCCAAATAAAATTATGTTTGCTTAGTTGTGTTGGGACAAGCCCTTACAAATGGATAGGACTATATTTCACAAATAAACCCTATTGTATGATCTTGGACATGTAAGTAGTAGGGTTATGTATTTCTTTATGTCACTTCATTGTCACTTGTATTTCTCTTCAATATTTTCAATTTAACCTATAACTCTAGCTTTCACACCTATACCTTGAAAAAACTAACTTTCTGAAATAACCTCGAGCACACATTAGATAAAAAATAAAAATATAAATGATTGAGTTGGAATGACCTCATTGGTCAACCCATTCATGAGTCACTGAGTGTTGCACTACATTTTAGACTCAATGTAGTTCTCCTAGTGTGTTGAGTAAGTGTGCATGTAATTAAAAACCTTGACCTAGTTTTTCCTTATGTTTCCAACATGATAGTGGGATATGCTACTTTTCTCCCATAAAAATCCTTGTATGTAAATGTGAAAAATAGATTTATGCCCTCATGTGCTCTGATATATAGTACATGGAGATAATAAATTTTATTTTCTTAGCTTAATGGGTGGTACTTAGATAAGTGATTGTTAGATAATCAATTATTAAGGTGAACTTTTATATACAGGGGTCTCTTACTTTCAAATTGTAATCTTAGGGGTGCAAAAGGCTGACCAACATAATAAAAACCAAAAGAGAAAAGAATAAATAAGATACCCAACCGGCGTAAAGTACCCAAATAACAAAGGGTCTCGGGATCGTACATCTTGATCAAGGCTATACTACCGCCTTCACAAATTTGTATGGTATTTTTCCTAAAGGATAATCTAATCTTGATCTTTTTATACAAATCTATATAAAGTTTTCCTATTCAATTTCGTAGTTTTATTTTGTATAACTTACAATTCAATGTGTACTTTTACTTTACTCACAATAGCCTTAGTTAATATTTGTACTACGATATTACTATCTTTAATTCAAGGGTTCATTTTAAGACACCTCTAGAAAATTGTAGGTGGAAAATACCTAGCGAATATCCCCAGAACCAGTTTTAGCAAAAGGCGAATTTGACAGTATTCCAAAACCAAATTTTCACCAAGTTTTTCGAGCCGGAGAAATCAGAGTTCCAGACATCGATGCACCTTTGACGCGTGACAATACGACATCAATAACCCTCTTTGATGCGCGTTAACAAAACATCAACAGAGCCCATTGACGCGCGTCAACAGATCCCATTGAAGCATGTCAATAGAGGTCATTGATGCACATCAACAGAGGCCATTGACGTGCGTCAATAGAGGACATTGATGCGCATCAACGAGAGGCCATTGACGCGTCAGCAAGAGGCCATTAACGCACGTTAATAGAGGCCATTGACGTGTGTTATCAAGAGGAAGAGGCCAACAACACGCTGAGGCTTTGGGAGAATCCCAATCTGAAATGGAAGCTCACTTCTCTCCAAAACCTCAACAATTTGAACTCGTTAAACGCTAGAGAAGTAATACCTTCTCATATATTTTTACAAATTCCAAATTTGTATTTTTATTTTCCAATTTAAATTTTAACCAATTGAATTGACATAACATTCAATGTTGATGACATTACAGGGACTTTGGACCATACTCGTGTTTTGGAAACTCAACCTTCTTCCCCAACTCACTCCATATAGTCACATGCATTCATATCTTCTCAACAACCACCAAATACTACTCCTACACGGCCACCCTTAGCACCGCAAAAACTACCCCTCGACAACAAGGTACAACTTTTGAATACTACGTTTAATTTCATAGTTTTTGCCTTTTTGGATTGTTTTCTAGTTTTTAATGTTTTTTCTTGAACTTTTCAGCACATTACAGTCCTTCTATTCAAACAGAGGCACCGACCCCCTCTCAACCAATAATTTTTAAAATGCCAACCAGAGGAACAGTGAAAAAGAACATTGGTAAACGCATGCCAATTGCTCCGGCCCCTAGCAGGATATTAAACATTGATCCTCTTTTTGAATTCCAATGCTCTCACTTGGTGGCTTGCCCAATGGAATGGGCGTATTGGTTTTGAATAATATAAATTTAGATGAATATTATTTGGGCATTGATAGCAATGACCCAACTGGTTTTTTCAATACCCGTGAGATGATTCAAGGCCAGCAGGTATACTTCAATTTCAACATGCTTTACAATATTGAATTACATTTCAATTTAGATTTATTTATCTGAATCTTGATTAATTTTATCACAAACAGGATCAGGCCACCCAAAGGCAAAAACAAGTAGCAGTTGATCTAGCCGAAATCCCCATACTTCTCTAACAAGATCATCTTCATCAGATACAGATAGTGAATAGTTGCTACCTTTTCCTTTGGAGAACTTAATTGGATATGATTGTCAATCCCATGTCAGTGAGTTTATTCTACCTCATATTAATTAGCTCATAGAATGGGAGAGAAGGGCTAAAGTTCTTATCAATGAGATTATTAGTTTTTGAAAATTATTGGCAAAGAGATAGTTTATACGCTGCAGTCTAGAATCAACTTGCGAAGATGGATTTCTTACTTACCCAAGTAAGAAGTGGGACTGTCACGTATAACCACAACTATAAAGACAAAATTTTGGATAAGACATTAAACAAATTGGAAAATATTAGTGCTGAGGCCCATGTATATTTTAACAAATGGTCTAAGGACAAGGATCTGGTAGCAGTTGCAAATGCCGAGAGAGATAGAGCGGTTGTAAGTACTATCAATTTCAAACAATCATTCTTGTTGATTTGAAATTTTCATTTTTTAGTAATATGTTGAATTGACATTACTCTTTTTGTGCAATTGAAATTATAAAATTTGAAGAGTCAAGCAAAGGTATTCCAAGTTCACTTGGAAACAATTGAAGAAACAATATTTATCTCGTAGCTAAGAATTTGAAGGAAAATATTTTTTTGGTTAATCAACAAAACAATACACTAAAGCGGATAATTAAAGAGCACGGCTTCAACCCTAAAATATTATTCAAAGCTAAAGTAGCAGCTGATCCAAATTTGTTGTCACATGGAGAGGCGACAAATCAAGAAGAAAGAATTTTAAAAAATCTGGACAAAGTGTTGCGGAAGATTTTATAAGTTCTCGGGGTTATTTCGATGTTGGGGAAAGGGTACACCTCGGGGAAGAAACCATTGGGGAAAGGAGCACAGGAGTTGAAATGGATACAGAAAAAGAGGGTTGAAACTTTTATTATTGAGTGTGGAAACTTTAAATATTGAGTCTATATTTGAAAATTTGTAACATTGAATGTTGTGGTCATGGTATTTGAATTTAATTATATGGATTTGATAGCCTTTTAAAATTTGAAATACTATATAATCTTTAATTTTGATTGCATATGGATTTGATAGAATTTTTAGATTGTATATGGAGTTTATGCTTTTTGGTTTACTCTTAATGGTGATTGCATTAGATAGGGATGAATCATGATGACATATGTTTCTTGTTTACTTGGATTATCATGAATTGTATGTGGACGTAGATGATGAATGATATAGATGGATATAGATGATGATGAATGATGATAATGGATAATTGTTTTAAAAACATGGAATGATGATAGATGATGATGAATGATGATGAATGATGATAATGATATGATATATATGGATGATGATCAATTTAATGTGGACGTAGATTTAGCTTCAAGCACGATAATTCTTCTTCTCTAGACATTTAAACTTGTTTTAAGATAATTCTTCTTCTCTATACTTGTAATGATATGATCATGATGTCATTAGAATGGATATAGATGATAAATAAATGGAATGTGTTAAAATGGATATAGATGACATTAGAATGGATATAGATGAAATTAGAACAGATATACTTGTAATGATATGATTATGAATTGTTTTAATAAATTTAAATTAGATAAATAATTGTTTTAATAATAATTGTAGTGTCAGGACTCAGGATTATGATAATGATATGGTGATGATATGATATATATGGATGATGATGAATTTTATGTGGACGTATATTATAAATTGTATAATGTATCGTGGATTATGAATTGTATAGTATAGAAATATCTTCCTCTGTAAAATTCAATTGTGTCATTTTATCCCACAGTTAAAAAAATATATCAAAGCATTTTGCAAATATAAAAAAATAAATTAAACATAATTATAAGAAATCAAGAAAGATGATATGATATGGGTTTAACTTACCTCTAGTGTATTAGATTGTTGTGAAATTGTCATTGGTAATGTGCTAGATCTGCTTTTTTAAGAAAACTCAACACGAGAAATGGATTAGTAGATAGATGGGTGAGTTACCCGACATTGTCGATCCCGAGAAGTAACAAATACCTCGAATGGATGTCAACCCACGTTTTCAAAAAAAATAAAAAGATTGTATTTAAATAAATGTAAATATATAGACTGTAACATCTTTAATAAGAACAAGAGTCTGAAAAAAATGTAAAGTAACAAACAATAAAATTAAGGTGAAGTTTGAAGAAGATACCTATTTAAAGTTGAAATCATCACTGGTAATGTGCTAGATCTTTGTTTTAAAAAAACTCAACACGAGAAATGGATTAGTAGATAGATGGGTGAGTTGCCTGACATTGTCAGTCCCGAGAAGTAACAACTTCCTCGGATGGATGTCAACCCACATTTTCAAAAAAATAAAAAGATTGTATTTAAATAAATGTAAATATATAGACCTGTAACATCTTTAATGATAACAAGAGTTGAAAAAAATGTAAAGTAACAAACAATAAGATTAAGGTGAAGAAGATACCTATTTAAAGTTGAAATCATCACTGCCACTGGTAATGTGCTAGATCTATGTTTTAAGAAAACTCAACACAAGAAATGGATTAGTAGATAGATGGGTGAGTTGCCTGACATTGTCATTCCTGAGAAGTACCAGCTTCCTCGGATGGATGTCAACCCATGTTTTAAAAAAAAAAAAAGATTGTATTTAAATAAATTTAAATATATAGACCTGTAACATCTTTAATGATAACAAGAGCTGAAAAAAATGTAAAGTGACAAACAATAAGATTAAGGTGAAGAAGATACCTATTTAAAGTTGAAACAATCCATTATCAATAGCTTCTTCAAACTCGATGTTCTCTTTTGTAGAGTGTGACGATGCGCCAATTCCACTCTCAACGTTGGGAACAGTTGTACTTGTAGCTGTATTATTCACACCTCTTCTTTCGCAAAGGGAATTCCAATGCCCAATTTCTCTGTTGAATGGAAAGGTTTCGATGGAGTATCAAGAAACATAACACCTCATGCAACTTTCCAGATTTTTATCCAACTTGTTTCTTAGTTTTGATTTTATAAATGATAATGCACTAAAAATTGTCTGGGATTTTTAAGATCTAATAAAGTTTTCCAATTCTCAAAAATAGGTGCATCAAAACTATCTTGGGAACAATACAATACATCAAGATTGACATACCATTTTTCTCATCCGTATAAAATCCACAATATCTCCAAATCGCTTAAACAGTAACAACAAGTCCTCGCCCTATCAACTTCATGATGATATTTGTGCATGAAAACAACCAATGAAGGATACTTCTCACGAACTCGAATGCAGTTCATACAAAGAGATCCATCTAGTCTCGACATCCTTCGTAAGTTTTTTGTCATCTCGTTATTCCAATTGTAAATTTCGAACTCAAGAAATCACTTTGGGCTGCTTGACATATAGGCATGAAGTTCTCTTATAAGGTCTTCTAATTTAGCAACATTTTTGTGGTTTCTTACCATTTTATATGATAAATTCATTCTATGAGCCATACAGTGAATTGGTAGCATATATGGGGCCACTTTTGTTTGTAATCTAGCACACAACCCTGTTCGGTGACCTTGCATGACAAATACACCATCTACTCCAATGCATACCAAATTCGTAGCAATTTCATAATCAGTCATTCCAACAATATCTTTCAAATGAGAAACAACTATTTTATGTAGGTTTTGGCATTGCAGCTTTCAACCATTTTCATAACACCCAATAGATAAGGTGTCCTTATATGATTTTCTAAAGTATAGACGTGGATACATACCCATGTAGTGTTGTCGACTGTTGTCACTTCATCAATTGAAAGAGAGATAAACTTTACTTTTTTTACATTCTCTTTCAAATATTCCTTCTCTATCATCGAAAGGCATTTTTCCATTTCCCATCCACTAATTTCAGACCAATGAGACTGAGATACGTTCAAAGCATTCCATTAAATTGATATAAAACTTTGAAATCAAGGAAATCTGAAATTGGTCTTCCTTTTTTTAGTATGTGAAATAGAGTAGAGAATTGTATGATTTTGCATGTAGATTTGTTTTTTCATCTTACCAATATGCAATGTGATCGTCCCTCCCTTTTCCAAGAGATGTCTGTGTTTTTTCTACTCGCCTCGTATTCCGCTTGTGTGTATCTAACACGCATGCATTATTTTTCAGTTTTCCACCTGTGTGTTTCGATTTTCTAGCCATCCTCCTCACATCAAATATTGTTTTCCACAATGTTTTTCTATAGTTTCAGCTTCATTTGCATTTCTTGTTTCTTTCCCAATTTCCACGTACATATTGTACATGTACATTCGATGGGATCTCTTCAGATTTAGATGATTGTATAGGTTCGATAAACGGAAATTTAGCTGTCCAATCAAACTTGTATGTCCTGCCAATGGTCCACATATTCTTGTTCATTTTCAATGTTTTACTTTTTTAGTAGAATTTTGAGCAATATCACAATCACCTGGTTTCCTCTTTCTTGGACCGGAATTTGAATTTGATTTCTATGTTCCATTTTACTGAGTATTTATATGTGTGATATCTCGATGCACTTCTGGTTACACCCTAAAAGGAACAATATCTTCAAGATATGGCATATTATCGTAGGTGTCATTTGTTTGACTTTGATACTATGTAGAATGCACGTTCGCCTCAATAATACCTTCCACACAATCAATATTCTGATTCTTTGTGGTGGCATCTATATGGTTGGTATTTTCAATATCTGTATCCACAGAGTTTCCAAAATACTTGAAGAGTGATTTCTGAGATTTCTTAGTTACTTTTAGGGTCTTCGCATTCTTAGAACTAGCACCTTCCATTATTCTGAAGAGAGTCCAAAGATCAAAGAAAAGAACCAAGTAGTGACTACATTCATACGCGTCAACAAGGCATCGCAATGCGCGTCAACTGACATTATCACACGTCACGAAGGCATCCATTATCTGAGGTCACTGTCATGCGTCAACTCTACCCTTATCGTAAGGCCAACCGCCTATGCCCTGTCCGTGCGCCAACTCTCTCGCCGCGCGTTAACTCTCTTTTTCGTGCATCCGCAATATCTCCTTTTCGCGTGTCTCGTAATAACTCTTTGTAATGCATCAACTATATCCCTATCACATGTCAACAACTAACCCTAATAGGCTAACAACAATCTATGGTGCTTAAGAGTATGCGAGTTCAAACTTCACGGTATTGGTAATTTGGTAAGCTACTTGAGGTATACTATCCGACGAATCACCTAGGGTTTTATAGGAGATGTTTTCAAATGAAGGCGAAGCCGACCCCCAAAAAAAATATACTGTATATTTTAGGCGAATAGGACATCGACCCGCTCCAAAAAAATCATCTTTTCAAATTTTAATAAAATGAAATTTTCGCCATATTACGAATATTTGCCACTAAAATTATCCATGAACTAGTTTAACCTATGAAATTAAATGATTCTCTTAAATTCTTTACAATTGCATTATTGTTTCCCTCTAGTTTGTTTGTTCTCAACCCTAAAGTATGCATCATAAGCTAATTTTATTTATTTTCATAATTTCAACAAATAATTGACATCGTTGTGTATTTTTTTCTTCTCAAATGTATATCTCCATATGTATTTAGCATGACATATACCTATACATTTTGAAATTTTACCTTCCATGGGTTCTAATATCTTATTTTCTATTTCAATAAAATATCTTGGTGTTCATCCAATTCATCCAATTATCTAAAATGAAAGGTGGGTCCTAGATAAAATATCATTTCTTATATGTGCTTGTGTTATTGCTTCAACCATAGAGGGGTGTGTGTTTTGAAGTCAACATTAAACTCTATGAGACTAATCATTTTCTCTTCATTTGGAATGGATTCACTTGTGGTTGTTATGTAATTATATTCACTATCATCATGCAAATTCATTGTAACATCATGCTCTAAAATTTCATTAGGGATAAATATTTCTTTATATCTTGTTTCTCCGTGTGTTTCATTGTTTATGACCATGTCCTACATATTGAATTTCATCAATTGTCAATAAATTTATTTACCTATGTCAATTGAAGATGTTTCTAAATTTAATTCTATTTAATTGGACATATTATTATCAATAGAAACATTATTTGTCATGGAATAAGTGCCTTGACCTTCATTATAAGCTTTCTCTGCTTTCTCTCCTAAGTTCTTGTCTTTTTCTCTTAAAACTTCAAATTCTTCATTTATTGTCTCCTTAATTGGTCTTCGATGGTGAATACCAAACCCCATGGTTGATTGATGCTTTGTAATTGAATTAAGATCAAAATTCAAACAAAAATGACCAATTTTGATGTTTGAGACAATATAAAATGGAGAATTCAGATGAGTATCATGTGTAGAGCTAGTTTAACACCCGCAAAGTGTAAAAGTTTCTTGTAAAATGGTAAATGAAATATTAATATTATGATTTTTTTATAATTATACAAAGGGTGTGTTCCTTTTAAAAAATCATACACGCCCTTTGTAGATGTAATTGTAAATGTGGAGGTGCACAACACAAGTAATTAATTTTAAACCATTTGTAAAGAGTGTATTCCCTTTTTGTTTTTTGTTTTAAAATAATGTCCTTCCTTGTTAAACATCCTTGGATTTTGTCTAGGGGATATAAACCTTAGGTTTGGGCCTACTATTATCCAATTTTCCACCTAGAAAAATTGGCTAACTTTCAAAAAATGGACTTGGGAAGTTTCATGGAGTCATGGAGAAGAGATATGATAAAATCAAGTAAATTTCATGTTTTGGGCACTTGTAATTTTTTTCGAGCACTCTTCTCCTTTTCTCAAGGCTTAAAATAATCCAAAACTTATAAACATTTGAGAAAAAATGGAAAAAGGGGTCATTTCTAGTATATTGCAGAAATGCAGATGGCAAGCAGAAATCAGGAACTAGTTCCCAAGGTCCTTTAGTTACCCAATTTCCCAAATTGGCTAAAAACAAAGGAATTTGAGTAAGTGTAGCATATTGCAGAATTTTGGGTGGTAGGTGGAACAAGTTCTCATGGGCCCTTTGTTCTCCGCATTCTATGTTAACTGACAAAAAAGGAAAATTTGGAGCAAAGATTATTGCGGATTAGGAGTGATGCAGGTGAACTTGAGTACAAAGGAACTAAGTTTTGGAGGAATAGTTCTCGTGGGGAACTGGTTCCTTGCAGTGGATTTAGATCCGCAAAAAATAAATTTGGTGAAGGTTTTAATGTGTTTCAGGGATGGAGTGGTATGGAGGAACAAGGGAATTGTGAAACTAGTTCCACCCGGGAACTAGTTTTTTGTAAAGGTGGATGATCCACATAATAAAGGATGAAGAGAAGCGGGTGCGTAGTGTTGTGCAAAAATATGGGCATCATATGAACTTGGTTAGGGAGAACAAGCTCCATGGGAACATGATTTCCCCACAAGCACTCCGTGACAATTAACAAGCCAAGGAGTTTGACATGTTGTGCAGAGTGGAAAGAGGTTAGAGGATACATGGTCAAAGGGAATGGTTCCATGGGACAATGAGTTCCCCACAAAAATCTTGACCTACAAGGAAAGGGAAGACAAAGCAAAGCATAGATAACAAAGAAACACAAATAGAACTAGTTCCTTAGTTCCCCAAGTTCCATGAAAACCTGAAATTTCCACATCAAAAGGAGAAAAAGGAGAAATATATTTAAATGTAGACTATAGCTATGAACAGGGAACCCAGGGTCCTCCTTGACCCCTTGTACCTGCATGGCCATATCTTTCACCCGTGTTATTCAATTTTGACAAAATTTCACTTTTGGAAATGTTTTTCATCCTCTACACCATGGAACCAAAACATTTGGAGTTAGGTGAGAGTAGTAGGTGGGTGGAAAAGGAGAAAACACTCCCATAATTAAAGAATATAGTTCCAGGTAGTTGAACAACCAAATTTAATAAGGTATGGTGTCTATTTCTTCTCCCACAAGAAAAGGATCATGGGGGAATGGTATTGTAAGGTTTCCCATACCTATTTTTAGGGAGTTAATGCATGTTGTTGGTGGGTGGAGGAAAAACTTGGGTTTCTCTTTTCTCTCTCTCCCATTCTTCTATATATTGTAAAACCTCTCATTTGTGAGGGGATATGTTCTAAAATGTAAATAAACTCTGCCAAAGAAGCCTTCATTTGGACTTGAAAATTGTTCTTGTGCTTTGTCTTCTTCACATGTAATGGTTTGTGCATACTTTGAAAGAAATAAAATTCAGTTTTTTTGGTGTTTTATTATCCCTAACTTGTGTTTTATTGCATTTCTTTTCTTCTCCATTCTTGTTGTTGCATGATGTCCATATATTTCTCACTTTCATATTCATTTTATTGTGTTTCATGGAGAATAAATGATGCATGAAGTATTGGGTTTATATCACTTATGTCCTGGCCTCTCCATTATCCACTTTGCATCTCCATTTTCTCTCATTAGAGTATATCCACCCTTTTTCTTGGTGTTATCACCTCCCTTAGCTTAGTATTTCCATTTTCATACATATTTATCTTCCCCGGTCCCTTGGATTGTTAGAGTAGGATTAGATAGTTTCATTTCCTTCCTTAGGAGTAGTTTAGCATTAGGATTAGGTAGAGAAACCAACCTTCTATGCAGGTTTTTCTCAAGTAGCAAGTTCCACAAATTGAGAGACAATCCCATGTTACCCAAAAACATTGATTATTCATCCAAACATACATGAAAAATCAGATGGTGTTGTTTCTCGATGATAATAGTTCTGTGCACTTGGTGGGACAGATTGAAAAGTTTCATATTTAATTTCATCGATTTTGATGTGTTCTGGTGAGATTTCAACCTTTGGAGGTAATTTCTAAGCACATATGGTGACTCCACTAGTCTAAACAACCCATTTTCTTGACCAATAAACCATTTCCTTTCTTTCAATCATTTCATTTTCCTTTCCCATGAAGTTGTGTAATCATGACTTCATTTCCTCACTGGAACTCTCATTTTTAGTAGTAGTACCATTTGAACCCACCTATGTCCTTTCAAAATACATCTTTAGATTGTTTTAACACTCATCCAAATCAATTTTATGGAAAAATTCAAATTGTGTATGCATGTTCCTATGATCCATATGTAAATCAGTGTGGTCATTCATCAAACCATGGAGCTATTCAAGAGTAGGAGTATGCAGATTTTGGAGGTCATTCTACACTTGAAGAAGATTTTGAAGGAAAAATTCAAAGAATGGAGAAGATCTTGTAGGTTGTTAAGGAGAAACTAAAAATCTTGCAAGATAGACAACTTGGTTTTAGGCATCCCTATCAATAGGGAGGTCCAATACCTAGTTGGTTTAGTCCATAAAAAATGCTTGAGATAATGAGTGATTCTTTCACTAAAATGGTTGATTTTATTGCATCATTACAAGCATTAGAAGTTTATAAACCTAAGGTTAAATAACCCTATCAATGGTATTTTTCTACATGCCTTCTATATCAGTATCACATGCCCATCCCTTATCAACCACCCAAGCCTAAGGTTAAAATTCCTAGCTTTCTTAAAGCTTCTCCTTCCATTCCCTCTCCTTCACAAGAATTTTTCACACCTTCCCCTTTATTTCAAACATTGAAAAATCATGTTGAAACCTAGCCCACCCATCCTCTTTCATTCCCAAATCCATTTTGGGAAGAAACAAATTATAAAATCAGTTAAGGAGGGCAGCAATTTAAAGAACCCAACAAAAAGAAATTATGAAGAATTTGAAGGATTGGGATTCAAATTTTGAAACCAATCAAATACCTCAGTTGGTTAAGCCTTCAAAAGAGGTTGGGATTGAAGAACATAAGAATTAAGCTAAGATTGTAGAATAAGTACAATAGGAATATGATTAACAATAGTTATTCTATGAGTGTAGTGTGCATGTTGACACCATATTCACAGAGGTTACTGATTCATCCCACTTATAAAATCAAAAAATAAGGAGGAATCAACTTAAAATGAAGTGGGTCACAAGGAAGATGAGATCCAAGGTAAGTATGATAAATATCTTGATAGTGAAGAGGCAGATTTTTTATCAGATTTAGAAGATTACATTGGTGAGGAAGAGCCCATTGAAATCACTAATTTTTAGTTCCACCATTTGTCTTCTAACACAAAGAGCCTTTTGTTGCTAACGTCTCCTTGGACTTGAAAAGGAGAAAGAAATTTAAGTGAATGAAATTCCTTCCTTACCACTTTTCACAAAATCATCTTTGGGGGAGAACATTAAAGAACATCCTGTTGCCTAGATCGGTCTTCATGAGGAAGAAAGAGAGGATTTTTATCTTTCGGTCTTCATGGATGAGGAAAAGGAGGAAGATGATGACACCAGTGCCAAATCAAAGGTCATCATGGATGGTAATATTGAGTTTTCACACTTCTTGTTTGATGATAAAAATTAGAATATAAGTGTGGAAATAAAGGTGTCTGTAAAAGAACAAACAAAAACATAACACAAATCAGTTTGCAGACACCCAAGGAAATAAGAAGAGTGCTTATTGTGACTCCATTCATGGGGTTACAGAAAAGGAGATGGGAAAACTCAAAAGACCAAGCATTTTTGAATCAGGTGTTTGGCTAGTTTAGAGCCACCCACGGATTTGCAACTAGTCATGTTCACTTCAGAGCATGAGGATGAACTTCAATGTAATAAAGGTCGGCTATAATACCTCTCAAGTTCAAATGCAGAGCAACTAAAAGAGGTATTTATTTTGTTTCTAGTTGATACTTTGTGGAATGGGGTAAAAACTAGCTTCAGAGTAATTTTTACTCCTATTATTGACCATGTTTAATGCCAAATCAGTTACATGGTATAATTTTGTGAGGAAAGGCAGCTACTTTCCCTGTCTATTACAGGATTTGTTTAAGGCATCCTTTACCTTTGGTTAGAGTATGTTGGGATATGTTTTCTTCAGTAAAATAAGTGTTTGTGCACACTCTGCATGTTTCCACTTGGAACATGTATGTTTTTTCATGTTTGTACATAGTTTGTGTGCCCATGTTGTTGTTGTACAAAGACATTGGAGGAAGAAGAGTTTAGAGTGAAAGCAAAGTGTTTGGGAGAGTTCTAAGTGCACTCCATCGCATCAAAACATGAAATTAAGAACTCTACAATGTTTATCCTCATCAAGAATTGATGTTTTGGTTTGATTTTAAAACAGCTTTTCAACTCTTAAAAATACCAAGCTCTTCAACTTCTTCAAACTTGGAAAAATCAAATTTGGGGACAATTTCAGATGTTCATTCATTTGCCTCAACAAATTAGTTTCAAGGTAGACCATTGCTCTCTTTTCTTCATTTCTTTCGTGGAAATAGGGTGAAAAGATCAATTTAAAACAATTTTCCACTCTCATAAATCTTAATTCAAAATGATTTAATAATGAGATGTTAATTCGAGCTTCAGATCGCTTTCAGTTCAAGAAGTGCTTCAGTGGATTCAGGGGTGTGTTCTTCAAGTTTCATATCAATTTTCAATTTATCAGGCTGACTCCATGCCCAATGGATGCTTTAAGGCCACTGATATTTTCAATCTAGTAGGAAAATTACCTTGTGAGTCACCAAAATGTTATCCAATTTTTCCCTTGGCAAAATTGGCTAACTTGCAAAAAATTGGACTTGGGCAATTTCATGGAGTCATGGAGAAGAGGTCCGATAAAAATAGGTAATTTTTATGTTTTTGTAGTTGTAATTTTCTTGAGCACTTCTCTCATTTTCTCAAGGCTTAAAAGAATCCAACACTTGAAAATTTTGAGAAAAATGGAAAAAGGGGTCATTTCTAGTGTATTACGGAAATGCGGGTGACAGCGTAACTCGGGAATTCAAGAATTAGGGTCATTTCTAGTTTTTCCATCCTCTACACCATGGAACCAAAAATCTTGAGTTAGGTGAGAGTAGGTGGGTGCAAAAGGAGAAAAAACTCCCAACATTAAAGAACACAATTCTAGGTAGCTGAACAACCAAATTTAATGAGGTATGGTGTCCTTTTCTTCTCCCAAAAGCAAAGGATCATGAAGGAATGGTATTGTAAGGTTTCACGTACCTATTTTCAGGAGTTAATGCATGTTTTTGGTGGGTGGAGGAAGAAACTTGTGGTTCCCTTTTCCTTTCTCTCTCATTCTTCTTTATATTGTAAAACCTCTCATCCGTGAGGGGGGGATGTTCTAAAATGTAAATAAACTCGCCCAAAATTTTTTTGAGCAGCTATGAGTTATAATCCTTCATTTGGACTTGGCAAGTGTTCTTTTTCCTTCTTCTTCACATGTAATGGTCTGTGCATACTTTGAAAGCAATAAAAATCAGTTTTTTGTGGTGTTTTCTCAGCCCTAACTTGTGTTTTATTGCATTTCCTTGCCTCTCCATTCTTATTGTTGTATTTTGTGCATGTATTTCTCACTTGCAGGTTCATTTTTTGTGTTTCATGGAGAATATATGGTTAATGAAGTATTGGGTCTATGTCTTCTGCCTAGCCTCTCCCTTCTCCATTTTCCCTCATTAGAGTATCTCCACCCCTTTTCTTGGTGTTATCACCTCCCCTTAGCTTAAGATTTCCATTTTCATGCATCTTTCTCTTCACCATCCTTGGATTGTTAGAGTATGAGTAGATACTTTCATTTCCTTCCTTAGGAGTAGTTAAGCATTAGGAATAGGTAGAGGAACCATCCTTCTCTGAAGGTTTGTCTCGAGTAGAAAGTCCCACAACTTGAGAGATAATCTCATGTTACCCAAAAATATTTATTTCTTATCTAAACATACTTGGAAAATAAGAGGTTTTTTTTTTTGATAACACGTACATTAGATCAACCAATAAGGATTTTGGAGGATTTTGAGCATGTATTCACCTTCGTAGGAAAAAAATATTCATGATTTTTGTATTTTTAAATATATATCTATATATATGGGTTTGTAGATGGGAGAATCTATTTTTGAAAATATATTTATTTTAAGATTAGCTTATTACTTTTGATTATTACATAATTTCTACATATTGTAGATTTTTTTAGATAAGGTAAAAGGAGGTTTTGAAGTGGCCTCAAATCTTTTAGAGAGATATCGTCAAAGATAAAAAAGTGAAGACTAGCTAAAAATAAAACATATGACACATGGATCAAAATGAATTGATTCTCGAAAAGATAAATTTTTAAAATTTCACAAAACAAAAACCACGAAATATAATAGGGGAGTAAACCAGAACATAGGAAAATCTCCACCAAAAAGAAACAAAAGGGAGGAAAAAGAGCACCAAAGCCAAAATACCTAGTTCTGGGCATCCTCTCTCTGCGCCCCTAGTTCTAAAATAGGGCCCATCAAGGTCGATGGGAACACTCAAAGGGCATTCCATCCGAGTTTTATGAGGAATGGAATCCAAAGCTAGATTATTCTCCACTTTCTCCAGCTTTTTCTCCAAAATGAAATAATCAACCCTAAGTTATCTATTATCAACCTTTAAAGCCTCCACATCTCACTCTACCTTCCTCGATTCGACAATTAAGATCTCGAGTGATGTTTAACTAGATGTAACGCACTTGCTCATACATGCACAATCTCATATAGAGGTCCTTGAAAGATAGAATCGGGGGTGGTTCTTCCACTTTTCCTTTCCATTAGAATAGTTACCATCCCTTAACTAGAAATCGTATTATCTAGGATAGAAGTCACCTCTTCACTTTCCACGTCATCTTAGGCCACCTCCATGGTGTTCCTAGGTTCTCTCTCGCATCATGTTGAGTTTCTCCTACAAGATGATATGATTGTCTGGATCCTCATCCTCAATGACCCTCTTCTCCTTCTTTTTCTTTTTTATTTTTTTTTTAGGTGGAGGAAATTTAGGCTGCCCATTTTTAAAGAGGAGGAGGATGAGGTCCCAGTGGATGGGGATTCTAGTCTCTCATTGTAAAAATTATTTAACGTAGGCCTTGAGATACATCATCAAATAAAACAAAATACTTGGCAAACTTATGCCAAAAATGATTTAAGAGAGATAGATGGTGGTTATGTATCTTCCATAATTTTTTGTCCATAGTGACATACCTCATTATCTATAAGAAAACCTCATGACATGATAGGGAAGGGTCGTATGGAGAAGGCCTTCCTCCAACTCGTGAATGCACTCATTGGGTTTGAAGAAGTGTCATATTTCCTCATTCTTCCTCGACACTTGTCCTAGAAGATTTTATATCCTTCCATGGATAAACTCGACATTGTTGCAATGGAAGCTTCAAACATCAACCATAATGCTTCTAACCACCCTTTTCTCCCAACCCACCTCCGAGAAAATCCACCGCTAACATAGGATATGAGCCTTTGATTCGTTATCCCGTAAAATTGACAAGGGCAATTTTACCGATAACCATACCGAAAATTTTGTTTCGATCCCTCGTTAGGGATCCTTCGCGTTCGAAACGTCGTAAAATCCCTCCTGGGAAATCTAGTTTTCGAACTTAGTCTTTTTGAGCCTTTTTTGGTGGCGCTGAATTTTCCTCAGAAACATAATTTTGATGCGCCCCCTTAAAAGCCTTTGGCGCATGGTTTTCCATGTTAGCACGCTTCTCGGTGCGCCAAAGGGCGCACGTAATCTATGTTACACCAAGTTTTGGTGCGCCAAAGGGCGCACATAACTTCATGTCGACAACGAATTTGGTGCGCCAAAGGCGCGCTCATTCTTCTGTTGCCATTTCCTTCCATGCGCCAAAGGGCGCACGCTTTACCTTGTCGACAGCCGTTTCCATGCGCCATTTCAAAAGGTTGGTGGCGCATTAATGACTGGTTTTTCTATAAATATCCGTGCGCGCCCAATGTCATTTTCATTCTTTTGTCAGCACGTGATTTTTCTGGATTTGTCAGCCCCTGCTCTGTCGCTTTCATCGTGTTGTGGACCCGCTCAAGGAATTTTCGCTATATTTTAAGGTAAGAGGTTCTTCCCCTTCCCTGTTCTATGTTTTCTGTTCTTTGGGCTTGTTTTTTGTCCGGTTTTGGTGTGTGTGTGCCAACTTGCTGGCCGGTTTTCATCAAAGTTTGAATGTGTTTGAGCCTTTCCCCCCGTGCTGTCCTGTTCATTTTCTTCTGTTGCTCTTCCTCTCCCTCCCTCTTTCCGGATCCGCTGGAAAAGGGGTCGTTTTGTAGCTAGCTTGGTCTGTTTACAAGATTTTTGAAAAACCTTACTTGTCCAAGCAATTTTTGAAGTGGAAGAGAGAGAAAGAAAGAGGTTTGAGAGCTTATTTCACAAGGCGCACCGGCGCGCCTTGTAACAATCAAGACAGTCGCGCCCCTCGGCGCACCTATCCGACTTGCAACATACTCAAGATCCGCGCCATGGCGCACCCTGCCATCCTGCTACAGCTGAAATTCATGCGCCCATAAGCGCACCCCTTTTGCATGCTCCAAGTGTAAATCCCGCGCTTCCTCCTATAAGCCTTGGCGCATCCTTTACCCATGTTGCATCCCATTTCCACGCGCCAAAGAGCGCACCCAGTTTCGATGCAACAAAAGCCTTTTTCGCGCAAGTATAAAGATTACATAGGCGCTGGCGCACCCTCCGATGCAGTAACATGATGTTGTGTAAACCCTCCATGCGCCGCGCTATATTCCTTTGGCGCATCATTCGTCCATGTTACACAATCTTTCCATGCGCCATAGGGCGCATCGAACCCCAATGTAACACGCATTTCCATGTGCCTGCGCCTGTTATAAATGCAACTCGCTTCATCCATGCGCCATGCGCTTTGGCGCCAATATAACCTCTCGCAACATTCCTTTCTTGCGCGCTTATCTATTTGGCTCGCCAATTGTATTTTTCCTGCGCCCTGAGCCTTTAAATCTCTAACTCCTCCTGCTAAGCTTTCCAATGGAAGATCAAATGACTAATTCAACCTTTTTGATTGGGTCTCTCTTCTTCTTGGCAGATCGAGATCAGCAAATGAGCTCGAAAGAACACATGTCTACGCAAGCAAGAAGCCCACCAAACCAAGAGGAAAGGCAAAGCTAACAGAAGAAGAAATGAAATACAAATATCAGAGGGTCAGGATGCCCGAATCACAGGCTGAGTGCAGTATGGATGTCCGGGACTCTGAATTGGGTCACATTGACATGGATGAGTTCTGGCTTAGAACTCAAAAGGTTACAAGAAGTCCATGGATGGACAAACTAATAGGCAGTGCCCTGCACTTTGCCGGAGGAATCCCTGTCAGCGCTGTGAATAACGAGTTTATGATGGTTGTCGCACAATCCTTCAACAAAGACACGAGATGTGTCGAGAATAGCAAGGGCGAAGTAGTCATAAACCTCACTGCCCGCCATTTTGAGTTGATGCTTGGCATTCCTCACCACCGGAACTACGTGGCTGTTAGCCAACAGGAATGCATCAAGGCCTGGGAAGACAACGAAGACCAGTGCATGCAGTTAATGAATGAGGTCTACCTAAAGAATAAGAAGGTAGTGACCCGGTGGGCCTCGTGACTATCCACCGAAGTGATTTCTCAGAGGAACTCAGTGATTCTATCACCTTCTTGAGCAGAGTCTTCGGGCTTTCAGATGCCCACTATTTCCATAAGTGGATGCTGCGGTACCTAGAAACAATGAATAAGAATTTGCCCGATCAGCGCTTTTGCTGGGGTGAAATAATCAAGCAGACTATCTCTCGAGCAATTACAACACTTGCCACAATCGGAGTATTTCATATGAACTCCTATGTAGTCTACGCTGCAAAGATCGGCAAGGGATTACCTGTGGCTCAACCGAGTGGAGTATGGCCTCGTGCCAAGATATTTGATTACTATCCAGAGAGCCGAGACTAGAGAATAGTATCCCTCAATTTGCTAAAATCAATGATGTTTTCTTCTATCACATCATGTGCATGTTTCGCCAAATTTGACTCATAAATGGACGACAAAGAACATAGTGGCAATATAGAGAGAAATGGGGAGCCTTGTTCACCCAATTTCCCACGTTCACCTATCTAAGGGCTGCCAACTTTTTGGGAGAGCCAACCAGCTACCAAGGTATGCTTGGACCAAAGCTGATTTTATTGAACTGCTGTCAAGACACTCGTCACATACCATGAAAAGTGCCTCAAGAGAAAGAAGGGCGGAACTCCTTTCCCCTCACAGAGGTCACATGCTCCAGCCTATCACAAGGCGAAGGAGATGTTTGCTTTGAGCTAGAATTGCTCAACCTAAAGCATGATTTCCCAAAGAAGGCCTACATTCGACCCTAGGGGCTGTCTACCAAGGGCTAAGCTTGATCCAATTCATGTCCCTCAGATTGAGGATATCTACATTGACGTTCTCCATGAGGTAGAACTCAGAAGAAAGGATCACTCTCGCTTGGCATTAACGGAAATCATCCAATACGGAGTGGCCATTGTCCCAAAAGGCTTCCAAACCACGGAAGACGAAGTAGACAAAGTGTATAATGACACAGAAGGGGATGATTGGCCCTTCCCGGACATTGACAGAAGCAAGGCTCCTCAAACAATTGAGGAGAGGGTAAAAGAAACTATGCGGAGAACGGAGCATTGGTGCCGCATGAACGGACTAATCTACCTCGGGGTAGATTTCACGACTTCCCCTTTGGGCAACGCACCTCCAAGGACAAAGAAGCTGCTGAAAGGCAAAGGTACCGAAGGTGAACCTAGCACCATTCAGGAGGAAGCCCCCAAAGTCCTCTTCCTTCGAGCTCGAACAAGTAATAACTCGGATTCGCCAGAAAGAATTGACAGAGGATAGTCCTATACGCCCATCCACCCAGGATGTCGGCGTCGCTACAACTTCAGAGGTCCCTTCTATCCCTTCTTCTTCTCTTCCTTCCCCTCCTCGAGTGACTCAAGCAACCACTCCTTTGGTTGTGTCCTCTGCCTTTCTTCTACTCTTTCCCCGCCTCTTCATCTATCTTCTCCTCCCTTGCTGATTTGTCTTCTTCCATTTCTTCCCTCATCTCCGAGCTCCCTTCCCTTCCTATATCTTCTGCGGTTGCGGTTTCCCTTTCTCCCGTGGGCACTTCCTCGGCTATTCTTTCGATGCCGCCGCCGCGTGTCTCCACGTTTTTCCCCTCTTCTACCGTTGCTGCCTCCCCCTCTGTCTCTGGTCCTTCTTCTATAGGACCAGCTTGGATCTCTCAGCAGCTAAGCCAACAAAAGAGGAAAGTCCCCATCGCTCCGATGGACTTTTCAGTCATTCCGGCTAAAGGAGCAAAGAAGCACAAGCCGGTTACACGCTTCTCCAAGAGCGCTGCAGGTGAGAGGGTTATGGAAATAGCCTACCCCGATCCCACCAAAGAGAAAGAAGATCTGTCTCCGGCAGATTTCACAGTGACCCAAGTCACAATGGGGACATCCTCAGAAAGTCTCCAGGGGGAAGCTCTTTCCGCAGTTGATGCACTCTGCGAAAAGCTTCAAGAAACAAAGGAAGAAAAGAGGCTACTGAAGGAGCAGAATAAATACCTGCTTCAAGCCTTACAGAAGATGGGAAGTGCACCTCCCACAACTGCCGCCGAGACTCCTGAGCTTCTCAGTCAGGAGAAGATCAATGAATATTCAAAGATCGGCGAGCAGGGCATGGTCAAGCTTTCGCTTGGAGGAGTCAGATCCTCAAGGATAGCGAAAGAGTAATCGCCGAGTATATCAGTTTATACCTGAATATCGAGAAGGCGAATAAGGAACTCCAAGCATTAGCAGGTCCAGTATCAGAAGAATTAGAGCATGCTAGACTCCAGCACGAGGCCTTCCAACAAATGTTCGACTGTTCAGTCGAAGATTTGGTCAAGTTCGGAGTATTCGGTCATCCAAGGACCCTCAACAAGACCATGTCCACTCTGGACTATCGGATAGATCAGCTAGAATTTGTTCTGGAAAAGATAGACAAGGTAAAGGAAGAGGCCCTGGATGCGATGCATCAAATGGAGAAAATTGTTTTATCTATGACTCCAGGGTTGCTCACTCCTTCCCTTACCTTGAGATCAGCTGATGACACTATCCGGATTTTCAAGGAGGTAGCTTCTCAAGGGACAGGGCCAGAAGTCACGTTCGACATCGAATCCATCAACAACCTACTGGCCTGTAGAGACTTCATCGGGTCCCTAATCGAGGCGGGTAAAGACTATTCCAAGATCCCAGAAAAGCTCATAGACGAGCGGGAGACTTGCGAAGCAATCAGTGAACGGCACAAGGATCCATCACAGGATCAATTTGGGCCGATGATCAGCAAGTTCTTGGAATACCGCGCTCAGTTCCACATCTCATCTCCTGATCAGCATCAGAAACAGGCGACCCCTTTTAGGCCACAGGATGATGATGATGAATAGCTTCCTCTTCTTCTTCTTCTTCTTCTTCTCCTCTCTATTCTCCGACTTTCTTTTCGTAATATCTGAAGTAAGTTGGCACAAATGATGACATCATCCATGTTGCATCATGGGATGATGTCATCCATCCAAGTTGTCAAAGTCAACATGACTTTTGGATATTTTGTAAATATCTTGTAAATAAGTGGTTGGCTCCATTTTGCCTTCTCTCTCCCTCATCTTCTATAAATACAAGAATACTTGTTGTATTCAAAAAGGGTGAACATTTTTCAGATAGAAATAGAAGTGAGGAGAGAAAGACTTTGAGCTTTCTTGAATGTAAAAGAACAAGAATAATACAATTATTCGACTTTGTGCTCAATAGTCAATTATACATTAGATCTTTCTTACGTTAGATCTCGTATGTGTTTAATCTGCTGGATTCATATCTACTTTTCCGTCATTTGTTTATCAAGATTGCTTTGTTTATTTATGCAAGTAGGTTTGGCTCACATTACTACCAAACTAAAAACATAAATCTTCCGACCTTTCTCGCTTTGGAATTCATTTCTTTTCTTCCTTCGATCTGTTCTTTCTCTTTTCCTTCTTTCATTCCTTTCTTTTCGCAGCTCGAAACACTCTCACGGATGAGATCCCAACCCCGAAGGCGGAATCTGTGAGACTTGCATAGGTTCCTCGCTAGTAGAAATAGCAATAAACCGCTTTCGCTTGCTTTGTCTCAAAGAGGGGCTAAGCCCGCAACACCGTTGGCTCATCTATCCATAGATCTATCCACGCTGATGCATTTTCGGACCAACAGATTCTTTTAATGTAATTAGTTAAGCCCCCTTCCGTAAAATTTGTCGAATGTGGCATTCATGTGAATATCATAGCATGTTGTTGGCTCAAGATTCACTCTATTTACTCCCATTGCATTCCAACTTTGGTTCTTATGCCTATAAAGGAAGAAACCCACAAAACTCATATTTTTTTGGTAGTATAGACCCTTTTGTAAATGATTTTCAAACCCAAATACTAATGATGGCTCAAATAATCACATGGGGAAATTTTCCATTCGTGTCGAGTTTCTTTTTTTGTAATGACTGCATGACTAAAGATCGCACATGTGGGAACTTCAACATCTTACTTTTTGTTAGCATCGTTATTCCTCTTTAACTCTAACTTGGATGCCACGTCATTCGAGACTATCATCGCATATGTCTAGGTGTTGATAGTCAATGTGTCAACTCCTAACTTGGTAAGAAAGTCCACACATACATTTCCCTCTCTGGGAATGTGAGTTAGTCTAGATTCCTTGAAAGCTACAAGCACATATTTGCATTCCACATGGATATTTCTATAGGCCCAACATGTAGCTTCATGTTGTGAAAGACCTTTTAAGGAATCACCTTTGACAATAACTTTTTATAGACTGCATGGTCATGGCCTTCTAAACACCCCACATGATTACAAAAGCTTCAACAAAGTTATTTGATTTAATGGAAAGAGGTTTGATGTAATCCAGAGGAGAACATCACTGTTGATATCCCTTATCATGCCTCCTCCACTCGCCTTACCTAGGTATCTATAAGCCACCCCATCAAAATTCATCTTGATCCAACCTCGGGGCTTTAAACCACTTCATTATCTTCTTGATTTTTTTGAGTGGGCGGGCATGAAATTCTAAATTTGAATTCAAAATTTGGGTCTTCTTTTCCTAGAGTGAATTCAAACTCTTTATCCCTATAAATGAATTTTTTTCCTTGATTGAGATAATAATATTTTTTTGCAATTTGAAGGGCATATATTTTACTTCCTTTGAAAAATCTATTTTTCTCTCCAATCATACCACCTGAAAAAATGAGGCAGATTTAATCTCCAAAATCTCTTGAGATGATCAAAAGAAAAGGGGCAGATCCATTACGCCAAAAATCTACCAAAGAGTCAGGAAGGACCCATTGCATGTTGAAGAGAGAAATAATAGAACTCATACTTCTACATAAAAGGGACAATCAATAAACATATGTTTATAGGTTTCATTATCTAGCTTCACAAAGCACACACCTATTAGGGCATATAAGGCCACACTTGTTGAGATTATCGACAATGATAATTTTATTTTGGAGAGCAAGACAAAATAACATAATGTAAATTATTATGATTGATTCATAAGCATTACCAATAATTTAATAATTTTTGATGATTAACTAATGAACTACAAAACCTATATCTCAACAATCTACTTATTGTTGGCTACTATTAAAAAACTTCAAATATATGAAGTTAAGTTCAAAATATTGTGTCCATACAATTGTATTTTTATTTTTCCTACTTTCTTGACTTGTAAAATCATTTTAAAATATTATATTAATTAAAAAACATTCCCATAAAATTTTCAAGATTGAATCTTTTTATGAAATTTCATTTTAAAACATTCATTTTCTATTAAAAAAAAAAAAAAATGTGTACGTACACATGCACTTTTGTTATGTTTTCACAAAAACTTACTATTTTGTTATTTTTTTTATTATTGGTAAATAGTTTTTTGAAAGGGACTATACCCTTGTATACAAAAGGGGCCTAGAAGCCAGAATAGGAATGAAAATCATTACAAAAAGGATCAAGATCTAGATGAGACATAGAAACCCAATGTAACCAAAGAGAAGTTACCCCAAAACATCAAACCAGTTCGAACACTGCAGAAGAGCAGCCAAAAACAAAGCAAAAAGACAACAAAAAACACGAAGGAAGACAACAAGAGTAGCGTAGATCCACAATTACTTCTTGGCGGCTTTGTCAATTCTGGATTTGATAGTCTGCCAAGAGGTGAACATAGCCAATGTCGTCATATGAGAAGGGTCAGAAACATCCAGTTGTTGAATGGTCTGTTTGCTTTCCTTTTCCGTGCCCCAAAGAGTTGCTGGTACTCCACTGAGATTAGAGATGCTGCTCAATAAATTCTTCGATTGCACTAAAAATAGCCATATTATGGTCATGGCGAGTCTTGGCTTTCCCTAGACGGTTGTCCAAGGAGTTTAGTTTTTTGTAGATATCTTCAACCTAGTTTATTATCAATATCAACCTCCTCCTCCTTCTTCCTCTTACCTTTTTGCTTTGCCAAGTTTTTAACTTCTTCTTTCAACAACAACATGTCAGCTTTCTAAGGCTTCCAGCCTTTTTGTGGGGCTCTCAATGTGTGCCTCCTATGAACCAGTACTACTAATATGCAGGAGGTTATGAGCAATTTCCAAGTCCTGAGGAACATTCCCCGAAACAGGGGTATCAAGGTTCAGTCTTTTAGAAGACCTAGTTATAGGTCTGGTCGAAGTGGAGGTGAAGGGGGTGGGAGCAGAGGTGGGGGGGATGATAGAGGGAGCCGAGAATGAAGGCAAAGGGGTGACAGTAGCGGTGATGGGGACAAAAGGAGAAGAGATGGGGGTAGCGGCAGTGGTGCGGGGAAGAGAAGGAACAGAGATGGGGGAGGTTGGGATGCCGGGAGACCTAAGAAGACAAAGCTTATGTAACAAGAAGATGAGACCCTGATGCAGAGGGACCGCATGTGCATGCTTTTGGAACTCCAAAATGGAGCGCTCAAGAGAATTAAGAAGATAATGAGGGAAACATACCATGAAATGGAAGTGATTGAGGAACACAAGATGCTTTGAGGGCACAGTGACAAATCTCCTCCAGAGAGATGTATCGCACCATCATATGGGTGACCTCGTCAAAAGGCAGAGGGATAGAGCTGACCTGCAGACCCACCGTGACGAAGACTAGTTTCTCATTACCTTCAACAAATTTCCTCTCCTCAGCAGCCCTGTCAATCCTTTTATTAAAAAAGTGGTACCCATCCATGCCAAGGCCTGTTGCTTCGGCTATTAACTCTTCATTGATCAAAATTTTCTATCCACCATATTCCACTGTGTGATCCTTCCAATCCTTTGCAAAATGCATGGAAATGCTTTGGTCGTGACCCTGAATCTTCTCAATAAAATTTGTGATGCCTCCCTGGTTGAGAAGATTCCAAAGCTCTTCATTATTTTTCCACTCCGGGTCCTCGCTGGGTTCGATCTGGACAAGGGGCTCCTCCCATTTTCACCATGCTTAAGTGTTTGCAAATATAATTTTCAAAATCCCTATGAGGAATTCTATAGCAGACGCAGCTTACCTATTCACATTTCTTTGTTTCTTTTCACGCTACTGTGAATGATGAATATTGTATTTGTTGTTGTTCCCACGAATGCCTGTGTGATTGCTGCAATGTACCTGGGAAAACCCGCATGTGTGAACTTCAGTCCCCTTAGAAACCCACTCCAGATCATCATCATCCTTATTATGGACTTGAGAATCTATAAAACCCTATTTAAAAGTTGTTATAGGCACAATATTTCCCGCATGTGTGGCTTTAATCTTCATATAGATCCACTTTAAGTCATCATTATACTTTCTATAACCTTGATTGCCCGTCAAGATTTGCTTGAGTGCTTTTTTTTAATATCAGCACGTGTGAGAGTCTTATTCTTAAAGACCCACTCCAAATGCTCATTTATCTTACCCCGAATTTGCATGCTCATAAGTATCCACTTGTATGTTGTTTTGAATCTGTTCAGGAATGTGATCTCTATTATCCCAAATAATGTGATTAACATTTATGCCATAATTAGCCAATGCATCTACCACCTTGTTACCCTCCCAGTAAGTATGCTTGATCCGAATATTATTGAAGGTTTGGCAAATACTTATGGATTCCAAGATGAAGTCCTTGATGTTCCAACTTAGAGGTGAACACCGTTAAGATGATTAATGATATTGAGCGAGTCTCCTTCCGTAATGATATTTTGGATATTATGAGTCTCGAGCAATTCTAAGGCCCCATAAAGCGAGATAATGCTTCAGCAAAATGATTATTTTGTATTCCCATTCTACCAGCATAAGCAACAATCAAACTGCCTTTATGATCCCGGATCACTCCTCCCCCAGCTGCAATTCCAGGGTTACCCTTAGAGGCCCCATCAAAGTTCAACTTATACCAGTTAAGATCAGGAGGATGCCAATGTATCAAAGATCTATCAATATTATTGCTGAATTGTTTCGTATATTGTCACCCAATCGCCATTGGGACAAGATATACTCTTCATTTTCTAGATAACTCTTGTTCTTGGGGGGTTTAAATCTAGCAATATTCTCTTTAATAGCATTAGAAATTTTCCCAATACTGAGCTTATAATTCTGTTTACTATTTCTAAAGATAATATCATTTCTATCTTTCCATATCCTCCAAATAATATGGGGTATTACCAAATTCCATAACCTTCTAACAACACAATGTTTATAGGGTGGGCTCCATTAGGTCCAGAGTCGATCAAGTCCTTTGGAACCACCTGAAAGCTTTAAAATTAGAGAGGTCAAAACTCCATATTTTGGTAACATACTCACAATGGATGAACAAATGACCGATATCCTCAAAGTCTTTTTACATAGATGACATCTATTAGGCATTATGAAGCCTTTTCTTATTAGGTTGTCGGGTGGTAATTTCGCCCTAAGAGCAAGCCAAAAGAAGAAGTTAATTTTAGGAGTTAGCTCACCATCCAAATTCTACTCCATTTAAACTCGGTTTGACTATTGTCAAAGAAAGTATTATAACCGGTTTGACAGAGTAGTCCCCATCAATAGAATTGTTCCATACCAATTCATCCTTAACATCCAAATTGACTCAAGGGGATAAGGTCCAACCGATCTTGTAGGGAGGAAATAGTTTGGATCAGTCATCTCTATCCACGTAAAAAAATTTCCATTTATTTTTATTGCCATTTATATCAATATAATCCTTGATTCTAGTGCCATACTTGTTTTCAAGACTCGTTTTTGGCAACACCAAATCTATCCACAAGGCAAATGCCATTAGACTAGTTATCATCCTGCAAATTTAATATCACCATCTCTCCCACTTTCCATTTACTTCCTTGTTTGATGAAATTTCTGCTTTTCATTAAATTATTCCAAAAAACGGAACCATAGGAAGGTGCTCATCTTGAAGAAAAGAAAAGACTACTTGTTGATTAAGGTATTTAGCCTTAATTAATTCTATCCAGTGGTGCTTCTCGATAGCATTCTCCACCCATTTTCACAATAAGATCCTCATTCATTTTCTTGATGTCTGTGATGCCCAGTCCCCCTATAGATTTTGGAGTACAAACCTTATCCCAAGAAACTAAGTGATATTTAAACTTCTCCTCCATGCCTTGTCATAAGAATTTTTCCGAATCCTCTCAATTCTTTCTCTGAAGGTAGAAGGGATCTTATAAAGAGACATGATGTAGATAGGTAGATTTTGAAGAGTGATTTTTATGAGCAGTGCTTACTGAAGACTAGAAAGGATGGATCCTTTCCATCCAACCATTTTTTTTTAAATCTCACAATAGAGATCATCCCACACCTTGTTAGAAACTTTTTTAGTGCCAAGAGGGAGTCCTAAGTAAGTGGCTGGAAGTGCACTTATTTTACAGCCCAATTTTTGCAATTTTAAGTTGTCTTTCCTCAGAGTGTTGAAGAAGAAAATGGAGCTTTTATCATAATTGATCTCTTGCCTAGAAGCAGATTCGTAAAGTTGCAGAATAGCCTTGGTAGCCTTAGCTTCAATGACGGAAGCCAATAAAAGAAGGATTGTATCATCCGCAAATTGCTGATGAGAAGCTGCTTGGCTGATGGAAGTGGGCTTTGAGCCTTTCGAAGACCGTCAATGACTGCTTTACCAATTTTTCTACTAAGACTGTCTACCATAAGAATGAAGAGCAGGGGGATATGGGGTCCCCTTGTCTTAGTCCTCTGCTGCTTGTGAAAAATCCCACTAGCTCACCATTAACCACCACTGAGAATCTGACTATAGAGATGCAAGCCTTAATAATTTTTCTGAATTTAGCTAGAAAACCAAATTTAATTAAGACTTTGTCAAGAAAAACCCAAGAGACCTTGTCAAAGGCTTTATTCATATCAAGCTTAAGGACCATATTCACTTTTTTATTATTCTCCATAGAGTGTATGGTCTCATGAACCATAATCACTCCATCTTTGATAATCCTTCCTTTAATGAATCCACTCTGCTGCCTTGAGATTAAATAATTCATAATAAATTGAAGCCTGGTAGTAATGATTTTGGTAAAAATTCTATAGATAACATTCACAAGGCCGATGGGCCTGAAGTCTTTGAAGTCTTTAGCATCCATTTTTTTTGGAGCAAGCACAATGTGGGTGTTATTCAGCTCTTGCAAAAGATCCCCAGTTCTATAGAATTCATTCACCACTCTGAGAAGATCAACCGAACATATTTCCCAAAATTTCTGGAAAAAGTTAATGGAAAAACCATCCGGGCTTGGAGCCTTGTCGCCTTCTAAAGTAAACACAACTTTTTGCAGCTCTTCAAGTGTGACAACTTTAGTGATATCTTTAAATCTCTGCTCCTCAATTTTTTCTTGGGAATGGCCTCCAACATGAAATAAATTGCCTCATCAAGAACTGATACTCCTCTCATTAAGAAGTTTTTATAGAAATTGAGAGCTTCTTCTTTGATGTCATGGGATCTTTTATAACATGATTATTATTTTTAGCCACTTCCATAATCCTATTACAAGCTCTGTGTTTTAAAGTGGTCATATGGAAAAAATTCATATTTCTATCTCCTTCTTTTAGCCGAGATAGCCCTAGATTTTAGTCTCCATAAGGATTCTTCTCTCACTAAATCGTATGCAGCTCTGAAAGGATATTCCTTTCCTCGCTTTGGTCTTCAACAGATCTCCCCATTGTATTCATTTTGATTTCTAGGTCTTGGAGCTTTTGTTTTAACTTCTTCTTTTTTCAAACACATTACCAAAAACTCTTTTATTCCAAATTTTAACTTGTTTTTAACATTTTTAAGCTTCAATCAATCTAAATTGAAAGCGGTGCCTTCACCATTCCAAACCCACCACTCTTTAATTTTTTCATAGATGTCATCATGATCCATCCACATCTTTTCAAATTTGAATGAGCTTCTGATGGGCTTAGTCCAATTGAGAAGATTTAAGGCAATGGATTGTGGTCTCGATCCACCTCGGGTAGGGAAGAGAGGTGGAAGTTCGACTTAGAATCCAACTAGTAGAAATCGGGGCTCTATCCAAATCCGACTTGGATAAGATATTTTCCCAACCTTTTGTTGTTCCAAGTGTATTTATTCCCATGGAGATCCACATCCAAGAGATTAAGATCAACAATAAAATCAGCAAATTCCTCCATCCTGTGGAAAAGCTGGATATTCCTCCATATTTTTCACCTGGGTTTAGAGGAGAATTAAAGTCACCCATGATAAACCAGATTGGTTGCACTATGTTGGTTTCTAAAGATTTTAAGATCGATACATAGTTTATCTCCACTAACCGTATTAGGGGCATATATATTAGAAAGGATCCATTCACCATTATTCTCAATAGCATGAAATTTAATAGCAAGATGATTAGTGCTAGCATTAAGAACCATACCAAAGATACGGTGTCTTTTATCCCAAAGAGTGGCTAGATCACTAGAGGCTCCCGAGAGTCCACCGCAACCACATTAGAGTTTTCCCGAAACATTTTTTACTAATTTCAAGGATCTTACCTTTCATCTTAGTTTCTGCAAAATCAAAATACTAGGACTACTAGAATCTCGTAACTCCTTAATAATTCTTTGTTTGGAGTTTCGTTTAGCCTCGGATGTTCCAAGAGATAATCTTCATTTAATATGAGTGGGAGCTAGGATTTCTGATGGCTCAATTGACGTTGAATGCCATCTGCAATGTCTTTCTCTGTTCTCTTGGATCTCGAGAGTCTTTTTGAGGGCCTTCCTCTTTTAGAATTACTTCCAAAATCAACTAGTCTTCTAGCGAGAAGATCTAGTCGTTACGATGTTGAAGTTTCCCAGTTGTCCATTTTCTTTTTCTTTTCACTGTAGAGCGATTCTGGGATCATTTCAAATCCTTTCATTCTCTTTTTTTTTTTTGATGACCTCTATGAATCCATGAAGTTAGCTCCTCATCTTCCTTGAATGGCGTTACTTCTCCCTCCTCTTGCTCTCTCTGATTCTTGTCAATAAAGAAAAGATCTGCTGATCTGTTGCTGAAGCAAGGAGGTATATCTGCTGATCTGTTGTTGAAGCAAGGAGGTATATCTGTTGAGATTTTACTTTCACCCCTTGGAGTGTTTTTCTGCAATGTTTCTTCTGAACCCATGTTATCCTTCTCCAATATTTCCTCAATGATGCACAGAGAGTTATCTATCTCAACTTCCTTAGTGTCATTTGGAAGTTCCAAAGTCTGAGCTAGATCCTTAGGGATGATATTTATCTTCACAGTTCCTTCTTGTTCGTCCACCTCCATAGTCACCTTTACAGGATTTTCTAAGTCCTCTTTGTTTCTGATTGGTGCTCCATGCAAAAGCTGCCTGGGGTTTCGGACTCCAAACCGTGTTTCCTTATTGGAGTTCTAAACCCCCTTTTTTTCTTTTTTATTGTAGTTCAACTCAATCTGATTAAGGTATTTTTTTGTCTCTCTCGACTTTCAATGCCTAGAGCCACTGTTTTCCTTTATCATTTCTAAATCACCCTCAAGTTGTTCTTTCTTTTTGTGTTTGTCCTCCTCTGAGAGATCTCCTTATTAGGACATTTTTGGTGAAATTTCCTATACGATGACATTGCTTACATCTTAAATGGAAGGTTTCAAATTCAATTTTTGGGTCCACATTCCATACTTAGATTTTAATATGATGTGCTCTGGTAACTCCTACTCCATTTCAGAAGAGATGCAGAATCGAGCAAAAGCAAGTCTAGATCTGTTTCTCGTGGGCCCATCCAACCCGATCGAGCACTTAAGGATTTAGCAATGTTTAGCAAGATTTCATCATCCCAAAATTGCAATGGTAGCCTGTGAGTCTACACCAGATTGGAATGGTGTTTATATTTTCAATGTTAGGGTCAAACCCTGGATACCATTTTTTCAAAAAGAGGCCCATATTACCCAACCACCACAGTCCTCCCAGAAGCACCGATTCCAAATCACCATTGATTAAATTTTGCTAGAAAAAAACCCCGTGGCATGATGGTAATACTCAGATCCCCCTTAGGTTTCCACTTTCTAAGAGCCCATTTTCTAATAAAATCAATATTAGGTCTAGAGCCTAGAAACTTACCAACAAGAGAAAGATTCACTTTGTCCAAAGCCCTATTCACGCATCCATCTAGGACCATTAGATAGGTAGCACCTTCATTGTCCTTTTCCCACATGAACTTTCCTCTTTCAAGAGATTGTGGACCCACTTTTCTGTTAGGGTTTTGGAGAATCTTATTCCAGGCCAAAGGTGTGGATCCCAGCGTGTCCACTTTTTCAGTTTAGCTTTTCATCCGTCTGATTCTCGGTCATTAAACAACCTCCTCTCAAAGCAAAGATTGGCCTAGAACACGGACATTTTGTAGCCAATACTTCAAACCGCACCGACCGTACCTCTGTCACTTTCTCCATCCATCGCTTACTCCATCACGTGGAACTGTTATTTCTCCATCCATCACTTGATGAACATTGACATACTATTTTGTTATTATAAATGAGTAAATTTCACATAATTATCTAATTTGAGTATTGTAAAACATTTCATATTTAGAAACTAAATTCAAATTTTCAAATTTTATCTTTTACATCATCAAAAAATTATTTGACTAGGTGCCTCTAAAAGTCTCTCCAAATTCACATATTATTATTTTACGTAAAAAAAAAAAGTGGCCACGTATCCCCCTTTTAACTCCCTTTATCTTGCATCTACCCTTTAAATTTCCCTTCTCCACCCACAACAATTATCTCTTGGTGTTATATTTGGGAGATCACCGCATCAACAATCACACCATAGTAAGTAACTCTAACCCTTATTGGTCATTTGTTTCATGTTTAGTGTTGTTTGGATGGTTAATCACTTATTCTATATAGATGCATGTTTGTTTTATTTTATCACGTTGTATTTTTAGTAGATAAGGTAATACACAGGGATCGGCTCCCAGAGGCCTTACATAAAAAGATACATCATGATAGCACCCATACAAAATAAAAAAGAGATACATGACCAAAAAGAGAGTTAAACAGGCTTAACTCAAGAGGAACCAAGTCCAAAAATCAACATGAGGATCAAACAAAAACCATCGAGTCCTGACAACACAAGTAGACACAATTCACATACAATCAGCAAAAATACCTAAACAACCAAAGAAAGAGACTAATTTTTCTTGTGACATTTGGAGGGGCCACCATGGGTACCAATGGAGTCTTCCTGTAGATGGTCTTGAACCAAGTCCTTCTGAGTCTCCTTCCCACTAACTTCCTCACTCGAGCTGCTCAAACGGAGTTGGGAAATTTCTATTCTTCATACTTGATTCCTTCGCTTTCTAGCCTCTTTTACAACTCCTTGATTACATCATCTCCCCTCTCATCATTCGCTAATAAATACATATATTTTTAGATGTTCTAATGCAATCGATCATGTTATCCCTCAAAACAAAGCCAGTTTCCTCCATGGTATCCATTATCGTTTCCATCTGCTGAATTTTACAGTAGAGATTCTTGTTGTTTCGTTCCCCTTCATCCTAAATTTTTCCCTTCCCCTTAGAGGGGCCTTCCTTTCTACTGTCCTCCAAAACCCTAGTCTCAAACACTCCTCCCGTATAGCTTGGTTATGGGGTTCCTTACCATTTCACATTTTAGCCAAACACTCAGCCAGGGTAATGTCATCCTCAAGCTCATCCCCTATTGAGCCAACCTCCTTAAGAATAAGGGTTTTACCATTCTAAAAAGGAGGAGAATAAGCCCCTCATGAATGGGGGAATCCAGCTTCCCATTCTGAAAATCATTTACAGAGGAAGAGAGACATATAAGAAGAAAGGTATTCTCATCATGACATGATGCCTAAACATATTCAACAGTGAAAGATGATGCATATACATCTTACGAAACTTTCCCTCTGGAGTGATATAACACATGATGTGAAGACACACTTCATTCCAAATACCAAGAATACAAGACCTCACAATTCCATCAGTGAGGAAAAAAATTTCTATTATCACTTTGTATTATTATAATATTCCCTTTGATTTATTTATATCTTGACCTATCCTTATTTTGAATCCTAGTAGGATATATCTCTTTATCTTAGATATAAGACTTGGAAACCTATAACTATATTAGTTTTAGGGCTATAATTATCTATAATTGTGAAACTTGTGCTCCTTGAGAACCTTTAATAAATGCACCCTATATATAGGCCTAGATTTTATCCCCAATATTTGATAAAACCAGGGTAAATTTTAAGACCACCATAGATATTATTTAGTGAATTTCTAAATTAACTTTCAAAATCTTGGTGAATGCCACAAATTGAAAGGAAATGTTTTCAGCCAATAGCAATTGTTGGTTGATAGCAGAATCGTGGTTGTTAGCATAATGCTATTAGTCGATAATACAATGCTATCAGCTAATAGGATAATGTTTTTTATTGGTGTGGTGATTTTAATGTAAAAATTTAGATATTATTGTAAATAATAGGTGAATCAACCCAAAAATTAACTTGTACCTAGAAAATTTAGGTGAAATAGCAAGTGACCTAACACCTCAAAATTATTCAAATCCAAATTTCAAAAACCCAAATATTCATGAATTAATGAAGATTAGCCACTAAAATTTACACTAGATAATACGTGTGGGGATCCATCTTAGCCTGTCATACACCTTATCTGGGTAATCAAACTCTTGGATTTTTTTATTATCTAAGAAACCCTATGGCATGCCCACATCTAAAATACCAAAATCACAAGCTAAAACTAGGGTAATTTTTTATATACTTAGGAAAACCTACTACAACACAAAAACACCTGAAATTATTTACACAATCATAAACCCGCTCATAAAAGGATTTAAATTTTACTTGGAACAAAAAATAAGAGATAAGATTACACCAACATAAATAAAACACATACTAACAATCATGCACAATAAGGCTTACAAAGGGGAGATACCATCACATGTACTACCCATTTTCCCTCCATGAAGGAATCCTAGCTAGCCTTTGGTTCCTCCAAGATGAAACACGCAACAAACAATATACCCTTTTCCCTCCTATTAAACTACCCCTTTTCACTCCACTAAGAATAGACATGAATTCCCTTAGTTCCTCCGATATAACAATACACAAGTCCTTATTTCTCCCTTCAACTAACACCCCCCTTTCCCTCCATTATCAATGATTTAGTCTCACCCAAAACCATACATACACATAAAATATTGATAATAAAAAATTAAGTTCAACATTTTCTCGAAAGAGTGATTCACAACACAATAGCTAAACCAATAAGAGAGAAAAGGAAGGATATTGTTTACATTTACATATGTTACGATTTATCTTACACAGTTAGTATAATTTAGTTTCTTATTTGATATTTTTATTTGTAAGACATAAATTATATAAGGTGGCATAAAATTATTTCCAAGTTATAAAATATCATCTACATATTAACGTGTTCCCGCAAAGAAAAAGCACTTTACTTTATTAAGTGATCCAAAGGTTTATCGACAAGTTTAAAGAGGGGTCATCTCAAGTTTCAAATTACATGTACTCAATAAGATTGTATTGAATACAAACTGGTTGTTATAAGTTACGAGGTTCCACCCAAAACGACCTCCTAAATAAGTCATAGGGTTAGGTTCATCCCAATCATACTTTAATTAAGAATCACATCATAAATGGACTAGGTTTATGACAATGTATTTATTTTATATAACTTGCATGATTTAAATTAATACTTCATTTATTAATTGCAAGAAGAAAGAACATGTGAGGTTCCTTCTTATCTTGATCTACATCAAAAATCCAAGGGATGGAGTGTACTACAAACAAGATCATATTTCTCTCGAAGGTAACAACACAATAGGTCCGATAATATTTTAAGGACCATGAGAGCATGGTTCAAGGACAACAACCTTTTGTCCAAAATAGAACCCCATGCTATTTTGAAAAACTCATCCAAGTTTCAGACTTAGGCAGCTCCAAATTAAAGACCCGCAGAATGAAGAAGTTGAAGAAACAGTCTTTCACAACATTGGTAAAAGGTTAATGCTTTGTGGCATGGAAAATATAGTGTTACGTGGACTTGGAAAATATGGAATTCTGTAAATTTAGTTAATTCCACGTGACAAAGCATGTAGTTCGCTTAGGAGAATTTGCGATGCAAGGAAAAAGTGTCATGGGATACCACTAGTCGAAACAAGAAAGTTTGAATGCGACTAAGGTTAGAAGCCACATAACATAAACTACATGTGTTTTGTGTCTTCTCATAGTGTAGTGTTCCATGGATTTTGAAATCCATGTAATAAAGGGGTGTTGTTGCAAGGCTAAAATCCACATGGAAAATGAATGGAACATCGTGGCCCATGGAGAAGGAAAGTTAAATGAAGAGTAAAGGCCACACAATTTCAAATTTTGTGATGTAGTTTGTGGAGCATAGTGACTTATGTGGGACAAAGAACAAGGGGTCATGGGTGGTATAATATATAGAGAAACTTGTGTGTTTCTCGTAGATCTTAGCGAAGGTTGGAAATTAATATGTGCAATAGGGAAAAGAATAGAAAGGCTGCAAGGGCCATAAAAATGAAGGAGAACCAACATATCATAGTAGGAACATAAAAAAGTCGTGCCTAATTTGAACCAGGAACTCAACACTCCATCATTAAACACACAAAAAAGTTAACATTGGTTTAAAGGGAATGGATTCCGTATTTTGTTTACTCAAAAAGTCAACATCTTAGGAACACCTTTTTGATAGACAGTATTTGACAATAGGTTTTGAACACCAATAGCATATTAAAAGGTCCTAGGTTTTAATTTACTTCAATTTGCACTCAAGGATTCTACATCCAACTAAAATTCAGTTTTGGAATTGTTCAAACACCTTTATCTCACAAACCTCCAAGTTTTACTTTCTTTCAAAAACCGACACCTCAAGAATACAAATTAAAATCTAAAGGTTATTAAAAAATTAGTTCACATTTGACTCTTGTTGTCACATTTGAGGACATAACTTGGACATTGGGGCCTAAAATTGAATCTCCTTCGCAACTAAAACTTCTAAGAGATCCCTCGATAAACAACTCATATTTGAGTCACTCTAGACTCTCCAAAACACTTAGGTACAAGAATTATTTAATCTATATTAAGTTTGAGTCAATATTAGTTTGAGATAATTAACAACATGAGGGAATCACCGCACTATGCAGTTTACCGAGTTTGATTGATCACATTACAAGGAATGGTAATTACCTTCCTTACTTGCCCTTATGACCCCATACAGATACATTGGTTAGCCCTTCCAGAGAGGCTTATGATAAGACAACAAGTAAAATAAACGTTGTTAAACATTGTGTCATTTATGTCACAAGTGACATTATACCCTTAACTAAAGCAACATGCATACCTCTAATTGCACAAAAACCCTTTAAAGTGAATGACACACGAGTAAAACAAGAACACATAAACATCACTTTCACATGGGAGCACATTATACATTGTTCATTTCATTTCCAGTTAAAAATTAGATCTACACCATTTGCAAGATATATACCTATAATCAAAATCACTCCTAAAATAAAATGCCCATTTCGTTCCCAAAATACCAATATACTACAATTTCTCACTCATCACAAAATAATCCATAAATAACATTCATATTTATAAACATAGTGCTGATATACATCCATTTAATATTACATGTATTTCAAGGATAACCCGTTATTACAAAAACATATAAAACACTACAATTTTCTTCATGTCCCTCGTAAGTGTAACCACCACATGGTCAACACAATTGCTAAGCATGGAATCTAACTATAATTAAGCATGATTTACGATTTCATAGTTTTCCAATAATAATGAAATAATACCTAACACACTTTTAAGGAGAGTAAAAATACAAATGTCATTTCATTTCATTTTCAAAGCCAAAGACAGGGATAGAGAGAGGAGAGAGAAAACACCATTTCTTTTCACATTCAATATCTTTTCAAACAAGCGTTAAGGAGGTTTCCTACAGTCATGTATTTATGTTTACAAGGTTTCCCAATTGTCATTTTGCTTGGATAAGGTCATATGACAATTTTCTCCAATTAGTTACAAGTTTTTAGAAAGCGTCAAATTTAGAAAAGTTCCTCAAACATCAATGCTAAAAATAATCTTTGCGACCCAAACACATACGGAAACCAATTCCTACCTACTCCCTATATGCAAGGAAACACTCGGAGCTAATAGAACCCAAAATGTGAACTATGTTCAAATGGCATTCGTCTTTTTGAAGCTACCTATCGTAAATGCATCCGAATGACCTCGTCGTCCAACAACCGAGGCCTACAAAACCCACCCGAAAAACTCATTTTCTCCAAATTTAGGGTTGGTAGTGATTGCCACGAAGAAAAACTAGAGGAATGTAGAAGATAAAAACCATTTCTACATCCAAGGCCAAAATTGTGGGTCAAAATCAAACTACATTTTTAACTTTCAACAATTGTCTAAAGTCATGAACTAGCATGTTGGGATCTAAACGCGTGACAAAAAAATTCAAACAGACATCCAAGAACAACCCGAGTTTGGTTAAACACTACATAACACAAGGTACACAACCAAAGCTTGATTTTTTTCATTTCGGTGTATATATATATATATATATATATATATATATATATATATATATATATATGATAAAAACAATTTTGACCGAGCTATGAACCGGAGTACAATCAACCAAGATATATCAATTAAGCTCAAAAATTAGCTAACCACAAGCCGCCACACTTGAACACTCATTTAGCAAATAGCAAGCCACCACACATGCATACACCACCAATGAACCACGAGCCGTCATGCTTGAACACACATCTAGTGCATGTCACCTCAAGCCGAAAAATATGATAGTGGGATTTGAACCTACGTGGAGCTAGAAATAACCATCCGACTTAACCGCTCCACCCAAACCCCATTAGCTAAAATTTGGTTCCTTAAACACTTTTATTATACCAAAGCTATGAACTAGAGTGGTGGAGAAGTACTTTCTCTAAGTGGGACATGGGGGTGGGTTTGGGTCCTTAATGTCCGCCGAGCGATCCACATTCGGAGCGCCCGCTATGTTCCACTTGGTCCATATGAAGAAGTTCGACCCCTACCTAAAGGTATCCCCATGGCCACTTATCGAAAGCATCCAATGAACTCAATGGGAATGGAACTTGGGTTGATGATTACAAACTATGTGTAACTCACCAATGGCCCAAGACTTTGATTTCTAAAATTTGGTACCTTAAAAGCTTTTATTATACCAAAGTTATGAACTAGAATGGTGGGGGAGTAATTTTTCTAAGTGAGACTTGAGGGTGGGCTTGGGTCCTTAATGTCCGTCGAGAAATTCGCATTCAGAGTGCCCTGCTATGTTCCACTTGATCCATATGGAGAAGTTTGACCCCTACCTCAAGGTGTCCCCATGGCCACTTATCGAAATCATCCAATGAATTCAATAGGAATGGGACTTGGGTTGATGATTACAAACTACTTGTAACTCACCAATATCCCTAGACCTTGAGTTCAAAACTTTGGATGGTAAACACTTTTATCATACCAGAGCTATGAACTGGAGTGTTGGAGGATCACTTTCTCTAAGTGGGACATGGGGTGGGATTAGGTCCTTAATGTCCGCCAAGCAATCCGCATTTAGAGAACCCCGATATGTTTTGCTTGGTCCATATGGAGAAGTTTGAACCCTACCTCAAGGTGTCTCCATGGCCACCTATTGAAAGCGTCCAATGAGCTTAATGGGAATGGAACTTGGGTTGATGATTACACACTACTTGTAACTCACCAATAGCCCAATACCTTGAGTTCATTTATAAAGATATTTTACACCTCATTGAAAACAGGTTTTATTTAGATTTTACAAGGTCACCAAGGAGTAGTTTTGAAGTAACATTCAAGTTTAAATCTACCAACCGCGTGGTTTTCGTAACTAGTATTGATATCAAAATTTTCCCAACCATCCATGAGGAAAATGGGAGTAGTGTTTACATTTATGGTTACTAGTCTAGTTTAGTACAAAAGAGAGGTAATTTTTTTATACAATAATATGTCCCATTTAATTCACCTAATCATTATTTTTCTTTAGATCGATTTACAACTACATTACAATTAAGAAAAATAGGAACACTAAAATAAAGTAAGAGAGTGTAAGATGACCATGATCCGTTAACTAATGCAACAAAGAAAGAGAAGAGCTCCATGGATGATTTAAACGTGCTCCTTCTACACGTCCATCACAAGAATTTTTACAACCAGGTTCAAGAGTATTGTGTAAACATTTGATAGATATCAACATTCAATAATTGCCTAATTTCCCATTCCTTGTTCCAAATCTCTTACCCATGTATCTAAACTGTGGAAAAGATAAAATTTATATCCCATGAAAGCACTTCCCATACTAGTTGGTCTGATAAAGCTTCCCTCATGCTCACAACTTCAAAAAAGTACCAAATTTTTGGCTACATCCGGCCATGGTTTCTCACAACACCGAGATAATAAGGCTAACGTGGATTCAAAGTCCTAGGTGATCCCTCGGCTAGCCCCAAGGGGACTTCCTTGGAAATGCATGTTTGAATTGAATGAAAACACATTCCTTTGGAATGTTTTCAAGCAGTTCAATGCCTTTTGTAAGATTTCACATTTTTAAAACTATTTTCTAAACATTCTAAGAACATTGCAATCCCAAACGGTCTAATCTCTCTCAGACATTTTGTCAAACCATTGACATGCCTTGTTCTTGCTTCCTTAGTAATCATACAATTCCAATGCCATCCACGCCAATCTCAATCTTGCAACATTAAGAAAAACGATCAGTTGGAGGAGGTGATTTTTGTGAAAAATTTACAGCCATTGCAGGCCATGAGGCCGCATCACTTCGAGTCATTTTTGTCAAACAATTCATGTGCCTTTTCCAAAACCCCAATTTTGGAACGGGCAGGGAAAAAGTTGGGTACGCGGTGAATCTTGGATCCACGCCAGCCAATGGTATTTTCCACAAAGTCTCCAAATCCTATTCAGTGCAGCCTCCCGCAATCAACACAGTCCACGTGATAATTTCTTTTAAAGGAATTTTAGCAAACAATTTACTTTCCTATGCTAATTTTGTTTGGCGTTCCAAAAGTATCCAACCTGTCCATGTGCTCTGACCAGGCCTCCCAACAACAAACAAACAAATATAAAAAGGAAAAATAGAAATGTCAATATTGTCCCAATAAAACAAGAGTTATCATATGGCGAAAGGGAGGATACTATCAAGGGCTGTGGATTTTGGATTTATAATTGTTTCAAGGCCAAACCATTTGTGTGCGTATGCATGCCTGTGAGGCCTCCTTACTTCAAGGCATTTTATCAAACAGTCCAAGATTACCACGCTATCATGCACTTACAATAACAACATCAAAAAAACAAATCCTCTTCCCAAATGTTGCGGGGGATTTCTACCCCATGTTAGAAGCTCCATTATGGAACAGGCTAGAAACATGCTGGAAAAAGGAGTAGAGTCTGACTAAAGACCCTCCAAAATCCCACGTATAAACCAGCGGGTATCCAGTTTCATAGCTTCACCATTTTTCTAGTCCTCGTGCCAAGAAAAAAGCAATAACATTCCCTGACCTAAAATTAATCTCCAAAATCCTCTCAAGCATGCTCTTACATTGAATAAAAACATTCTCACATTAATAAAAAAATCCCATTAATTCTTTCTTGAAAGGAGGTTTGGCACAAGCTTCAATAATTTGGAGGAATTTAAGAATATTAACAATATTTTATGATTTGTTTAAATTTAATTGAATTCCCTTTTATTGTTAATTTCATGATTTATTTTATTGTTATAAACATTTCTTTAACCAAAACTTCACCGCTCCTGATAATCCACTTCCTTTATCACGTAAATATCTTCATTTGAAAATTATGCAAATTACTTTTATTGCTATTTTATAATCCAATTTGGTTAGATCATCTTAATGTTATCAAGAAATATATATTTTAAACTCAAGATTTGAAAATTCTCTCGATTTGAAAGAAACACAAGAATAATGACATCACCACACAAGTCGAAGGAAAAAAAAAAGAAGCTTCAAGGGTTCCAAAGGGTTAGTCTGCGAAGGTCAACTTCAAAGTTGCCCTTCTTATTTTATTATCACATTTATGTTTAATTTATTCTAATGCTAATTTTATTTTACGATCACTTCGTAGGTGGTCAAAATGACAACTCGACACGAGCCAAAGTTTAACGAACATCCTACGGTCCCCAAGGAAAGGCTTTTTAACACCTATAAGTGACAACCGAGTGAGAATTCTCCAAAACTCCATGACACATGGGGACTTGCAAACAACACAAACAATTTTTCAAAAACTCACTGCATCAATTAAGGACAAAATAAGGAAGAATTTTCTATGATCCGGAGGGGCACTACATCCTCCTTCCCTTATAAAATCTTCATCCAATATACAATACACTCTAGGCACTAAAAGGGATGAGCAAGCACATGAAGTCAACAATGAAAAATTTTGATTAGCAAAAGGGCTATGTTGCTTAAAACACAACCACCAACGAGGTTTTAGCATATTTTAAAATTTCCTCAAATTCTTAATGTTCTTTAAAGATTGGCATTACTCATTATTCTATTAATCAATTTCCTAGTTTCAAAGCTCATAAGACCTCTTTATTCAATGGTTCAAATCCATAGTGGAATCGAGATCCAAATTTTGATAGACATTTTGAAAAGCATTCACATGTGTATTTGATTAAACTAAAATGTAAAATCCTATCCTAGTATGATGTTATAGACGGAGTAAATCAATGCATAAATAAGTAAAGGAAATGCACCCAAGCAACTAAGCTAATAAAATATGAAACCCTAATGTGCAAAGACGTTAGAAAGGCCTTAGTTTATTCACGGATGTCACGGGATTATATCAGCGGTGGGGACCGACTGACATGAGTAGGAAACCACCACATAGGAGCTCAAGAAAGTGCATATCTAGACCGCTTAGCTTTGACTAGGGGCCGGAGAAGGATAGGGACACCTAGGGCACCCTGGTCTAAGATCTGGGTGCCCTTATTTGTGGAAATGACCAAGGAATATCCTTTGAAGTGTCATTGATTGATCGTCTGTGTTTGCTTCCTATCAAGTGGCTTTCGCACTTGGTTTGTGGACAATGATGTAAACTCGCAATAAAGAATCACCTCCTATGAAGTGTGATGCGAGATGAACCAAGATTGTTCCCTTGTGATGGAGCTAGATGGATGCAAATGGAGCAATAGAAGCCTTTGATGGATGCAACCTTAGCTGATGGTAGTGGTGTCTAGTGTTTGGTCCTTCATTATAGTCTCATAACTTTATATTTATATGGTTCTCTTGCTTTAATTTTATAATTAACCCTGAAAAGTCTTACCACCAAAAAGAGAGAAAGCTCAAATGACTAGAAAGTGCCAAAAAAGTGAGAGGAAAATGCAAAGAGGATCAAGGCATCCCAAAGGGGATCAAGGCACTGGGGCGTCCCAAATCGAAATAGGGAAAATGCAGCATAGCAATATAGATAGGGCAAGTGCGGGTGTAACATCGAAAGTGGTAACATAAAACAAAGCAAGAAAGACAAAGTTAATTAGAACTCTTTTCACTCAAGAACCATATGAATAGTAATATGAAACCAAGACTAAATAATTACCCAAAATGTGTGATTTAGTGTCTACATTTGCCTCCACTTTATGGTGGTGAACATAATGCTCGGTAACATAAAATAGATAGAAATGCACACACAGGTATCCTCGTAGAGCGATGTAGAGAGTGTCCGAGGACTAGACAAAGCGCAGAGTGACAAAAATATGGAGCGTGGAGACTAAAGAAGCAAAAGTGTAAAAAGTGATGAGAATGAACCTAGGGCGGAAGCGTGTGTGTAGACGCCAATGTGTGTGATGTACCTGCATGTTAGTATATTTTGTGTGATGTCAAGTAATGTGGTTGTTGATTTTGACTACTTTCTTCCCATACGGACGGACCTACAAAGGAGAAGACAATCAAGAAGTCAAATATGCATGTATATGTGTAAAAACACATGTAATGAAATTACTAAAACAAAAAAATAACATGTGCACCTAATCCGTGATGAGAAAAAGGGTGTAGAAAGGATCATGTAAATGTCGGTGAAGTGTGAGTTTTTTGGGCGATCTCACGCCACTGGCCAAAGAAGTGTAGGGAGGAAAGTCTAATTTCTCCAAGATGTAACCACTTCCCGAGAGTGTAAAGAGATCTTTGTACTATCTGGTTTTTTGGGCGATCCAACGCCATGACCGTGTAAATAGGAAGGTATGTTTTATCCTCTAACCGATAACTACTCCCACATGTGCTAACGACACCTTATATTCTAAAATTTGTTTTGTATGGAGTTTTTAGACTGGTCTGAACCAACTCATTGTATAACCCACTATGTCATGGACGGAAATATCGATACCGTGTTGTGTAGTGCATATAAACCCAAATGACGCCCCTCTCTTTGGGGTCGCATGTGACGTCACAGATAAGAGAAAGCAGCCCAAAAGAGGACTAACCACGAAAATTTTACCCTGTAAGGGGAAGGGAATGTGCTTGGTAGAAACCAAGGCACATGTAAACAAGTGGCTAGGAAAACAAGTGTTAGTATGAACAAACATGCATGTAGAAGACAAAATGTAAGCTACGTAGACAATGTGTAAGCTAGAATGCAAGTAAACACGTAAGAATCCAATCATAGAATGTGAAAATTAGGTTGCAAACATGGGACATCACTCACGATGTCACAAGACACTCAAGTTCATAGCATCCGCAAACAAACAAGAAAGTTTGCACACAAAACAAAGGGCAAGGCCCACATAATATGACAAACAAAGACAAGAAAGGAAAAACAAACAAATATCCCGATAGCAAGTAATCTTGAAAAAAAAATGATGTACATAAACACCGTTAGTACATTAGAAAGATAAAATGTATGTCAAAAGTGTGTATAATCGATAATGTAAAGTGTTAATTACAAAATGAAACAATAACACTTATATTGTACGAAATTGGATGCCCATAGGAGCCGTTGTGGGACTAGTAGTGTGTCAAGCATCCATGTTGTATGTAGAAGCTCTGTATCTACGATCGCAACTAGAAAAGAAAGTGAACATGCATGTGTGTATGGTACAGATAATGACATACAAGAAATCTATGTAGTATGTGTAATAAGACAAACATATACAATAAAATGTAAGAAAAAGTAAATGTGACCAAGATATATACAACATGATGCGGATGGATGGAATGGAAGAAGTCGTGTGCCCCCAAGCGGATAAAAGTGTATGTAGTGAGGTTAATATGTTTATGCCCCCTTAACATTCAAGAATGAACTATAAACGAGAGTGTTTTAGATCAAGAAATAGTCAAACCATGGGTTATGTGTAGTGCACTGAATGCATGTGTGGTGATGATATGCAACCTAGAGATGAAGACGTATGATGATTTATCCTAAAGCGTATATCACAATGAGATTATATAAGGAGGGGGTGATATAGCCTACGGTGTATACCACTACAAGATGATGGAATATGTGACTATTTATCCTATATCATATGTAACTAACATAGGAATGTTGCATGATGGAAGGTTGATGATGAATGTACGAATGCGATGAAGTCCATTTTTGATATATACCCTCAACAGATCAGTATGTACCCTGAGACTAGAGTGCATCATAGGGTAATGAGTACAGCGCATAAAATTAGATGTGTCAAATGTGTCAGATGTGTAGTAGATGTAGTGATTAAACCATGTCATGTGGTTTGTAGGTTGTGCAATGTGTAATGTAGAGTGTGTAGTGTCTAATGTGCAGTGTGTGGGGTTCATGTGTATAGGAAGCCCTTAACAATCAAGTGTGAACTGAAGCACAAGGATGTGTCATCGGGTAATGGTCAATGCTAATGTGTGGGTGAATATGCATATGCGAGAAGGTTGATAATATGAGTATCAAACGTGTGTTAATACTAGGATGGGGGAGATTTTTGTGATTGTTATGCTCCTTTGTGTGTGTGATTGAATGAACTATCTAATGAAGGTGAAGGATGAAGATCCTCCATTTGATGCTTGTGGTGATGAAATCATATGATGATGCTCTAGTAGTGGTGGTATAATAGATAGTCGTTGTGTAGGTGAGTAGAGCCTAAGTGCATGTGATGGATGATCGTACAATGGGTATCACGGTGTAAAAAAATGTGTAGGTGATGGAGACCTATGCGAAACAGAGCGTGGAGGTGATGGACACCTACGTGGAACAAAATGAGGTGGAAATTTACACCTATATTTTGTAATTGTGCGAGGAATGGGATTATGTCGATGTGTAGGACTAGAAAAGTGGTGAGGCCGCATAGAGGGTGTGTGAGTAGGTGAACTAGGAGTAGATTACACTTTAATTAACATGGAGTGTGATGTACTAGATGAAGTAGGAGATGCATTAATCGGTGCTCGAGTAGGGTGTGACAATGGAGTAGAAATAAACACACCATCGATAGAAATGACTTGATGGTTATGAATGAATTTTAGTTCCAAATGATTCATAGAGATGATGTACTTAGACCTACGAATCCAATTGAGACCTAGACGCATGTCACAATTGATTGTCGATTGTCCGATCAGATAAGGAAGGGTACAAGCATAGTAAGAGGGCCTACCATAACACAAAGTTTGACGACACCATAAGAATTGTTCATGGGATATGCAATTTTTGATAGTGGATATCCAATAACAATGATAAATGGAATAGAGCATGCGATAATGGGCTAAGATGGGCCAACCTTAGTGTTATTGATATAAATCGATCTAATAGATGCATTGATATGTAAGTGATTAGAAGTGAAATTTACATGATAATCATGGTCAAAGAATGCAATGATTGGTGGGGAAGCATCAGTATGTGCAACTAGAAATTCAAGAGCCCCTGATGCACGAGGAGGTGTTGCATGATATACATAGTTAGCTGAAGATTCGACCACTTTTGTGTCATGCTTGGGTAGAGGGTTGTTAAAGATTTTGAGCTTATGATTTTCATTGATAGGTGGAGAAACTGTAGGTTCTAGAAGCTCAATTTTACCACTATCAATCAAACCCTGAATGAGAAATCAAAGTTAGAAGAAACAATCTATGGAGTTTCCTACACACTGATGATATTGCAATGGGAATTTTCATCGAAATTATGCCCTTTTGGTTGAGATGTATCTATTTGTAGTGGAGAAGGTAGTGTAATGAGGTTACTATCGACAAGTTGTGGTAGTAAAATATGCGGAGGGACACTAAACTTAGTGAAGATACGTCGATGTGGTTGTGATTGAAGCTCTTTAGTAGTAGATATTGTGTTAACGGTAGCTTTTGTGTTAGTTGGTTTAGTTGTAGATGGTTTAAATGTTGACTTATTTTGAAAATGTGTAGAGGGCGATGTTTGCTCTTGGTATTTAAGATTTCCTATAGCTAAGAGCTTGGTTTCACGAAGCTTAAGAGTATGACAGAGTTGATCGAACGAAGGAGAGGTCTCAAAGAGAAAACTCTCCTGGAGAGGTGGTAAGAGACTCTGAATGAATAAGTCCTGAAGTTCAACATCCGTAAGCACATTTTTCATCTTAGCTAAATTGTTTTTGTAATGCAAGACATAATCTGCTAAGTGTTCATTAGATCCATGTTTGAGTTGTTCAAGTTAGGCATAATAAATCTTAGATTTGATGTTTATAGCATCAGCTAGAGGCATGAAAGATGTTACCGAGTGGATAGGTAAGTCATAAAACCAACGCATCACATAATCTTGTAAACTATGAGGAAAAATATTAGCTAGTATGGTATAGTCATCTCGCATAGTCTAGGCATGCTACATGAAAAGCATGGAGATGCTCTTATGGGTCACCATGACCCTTAAAGATGGGTAATTTAGGAGAGATGAAATTAGGTGGAAATAGATAGGCAGATATAGTAGGTGTAAAAGGAGTATGCAACAATGAAGTACAATCTAAAGATGGTGATGCACAAGAAGTAACGAGCTGGAGCTGGCGAATTTGGGTTTACAAATCGATATAAAGAGTTTAAGTCGGGAGTATTCGAAGAAGATCCAAGATGAATATTATGAGTGCTAGGGTGAATGGAGGGAGTGGTATTAGTAGGTGTAGAAGGATTTATACATTGTTTCGGGGCTCTTCTATTAATGCTACCTTTTGTCGCCCGACCCCTTTTCCTTTCGAAGTTATTTTGTATTTTTGTAGGAACTGATTTTTCCTAAGTATGGAACTAAATGGAAAGTGTATCCACATGTCCCTTTGGTGCATTTTAGAAGAAGCGCAAAGCATTGGGAGTCATCAAACAATGAGGATCCTCCACATGGATAAAACACGGCTAAGCAACCCCAAACGGGTTGAAAAGTCAAAAGATAAAGCGAAGGAGCACACAAACCTCCACGTGTCGTTCAGGCGTAGGTTTAAAAGGAGAGAGAAATGGAAAATCCCCAGATAAGTGTGAAGTCTCCATGTATCATACAAGGAAACTTCCACTATCCAAGGAACCAATTAAAGAAGCGAAGGGCTCAAGGTTCAGCGGAGTGAATGTGATTTTGGGTCCTAAAACATGTAATTGAAATCTGATCCAAGGTTCAAATATCTCGTAGGTAAAACTAAATGCGGGTGGTGGGAATCTTAATGGAGACATGTTGAAGCAATAGCCACGAGGTCTATATAAGAATGTTATCGTGCCAAAAGAAAAAAGGAGAAGATAGAAAAATAATTTCCAAAGCTCAGTAGGAACATTTTAGGTTCAGTCTATTGTGTTAATTGGCCTTAACAAGGCTCTGTTGTAAAGGAATACTGTAATTTGTGCCATTTTGTCCTTATGTACTATTTTCTCTATTAATAAGAGTTCTTGTTCTGTGCACTAAATGTTCACAATCTTTTGTGTCCTTTATCTCTTCCTATTTACTTTTCAGTTTTAGATGAATTTTTAAATATCTATCATGTTACACGCCCTTAGATATTTTACATAAATATATTCATTCATTCATGGTTATGTTTTAGTTTCATTCGGCCTTTGATAATTTGAGATATCTCTGGAATAGTTGATCATGTTGAAAGCTCTTCAATTAATCTAGTAGCTATTTTAATAATATCTCTGTGCTTTTAGTAAAGTCTCGGCGCATCGCCTTAGATAGGATTTATTTATTGTTTTGTTTTCTCTCTAACCCCTTATCTCAACACGAGTCGAGAAGAGCCAACTTCTATAAAATATGGAGGTTATCTTAGGGGCCAAGTCCCACATCTATAATATTTCCCATGTCTTTGGTGGTTCGGCTGCAAAGATAATCATCAATAGTTTTCTTGGCATGCCCGGTGGGACAACTTTGAAATCTTAAACTTAAAATATTGCTAGGTTTGGTGTGTGGCATAGAAATTTATAGCATTTTGAGGCTCAGTGTAGCTACACATCTTGTGAATTTGTTCCTAATATCTATTTTTTCAGCGATATTGGTGGTATAATCCTCTCTAGTTCATGAGAAGGATTCAGACAAGGTTGAGAGCAAGAGAAGAAGGTGTGTTTGAATATCTGTAATTGTCCCCAAGGAGAAACAAGAGGTAGAAAGATTCAAATATCTCCATCTCCTTTGAACTGGACTCTGTCGACATCGCCACCCTAGTAGGCCCTTCTTACAATCCAATAGAGTCCTCAGACCCATCAAAATGGCCTAATGACCTCCGAGAGACAGCTTTATCTCGTGGAATCGGGAAGCCTGTTCATCTTGTCAATAGCTCCGGAAATGTGGAATCCCATTCTAGCCAATGCGCTAAAGGCATTGCCTAAATTCAGTGGTGAAGATTTCAAGACCCCAGAGGAACATCTTCAAGATGTTGTGGAGATATGCATGGTGCATTACATCATGGAGCAGGATGTTGCCTTAAGGTTATTAGTTGTTTCCTTTAAAGGAAAATCTCTCGACTGGTATAGATCTTTGAATCCTAACTCTATCAGTACCTGGGATCAATTAGGAAACGTATTTTCATGAGATTTAGTGAGAAGGGGGATAAATCTTTCCTTCTCGCAACAACTTATCAATATCAAGAAATATCCACAAGAGCCTATGACTGATTTCAATACCATATTCCATAAGACATGGCAAAGGATTCTAGTTCTAGCCAGACCGCCTATAGGTATGGCTATTGTATTTTATCTAAAGTCCCTAAACTTAGATATTTCGTGATGATTCAGTCATTAGGAGGAGATTCTTTTCCATAAGCATATGATATTATAGTCCATGCTGAGAATAACTTAATAGATGTTGGGACGCTTCCCCCGAGGATCCCTGTGCAAGTGTATCCCGAGATAGCTCCCCTTCCTTAGGCGTAAACCTTAAGTTCTACCCAAGCTCCAACATCCATGTATAACTACCCATCTTCTCAAGGAGCCACCACTCATGTTTCTCTTGCAACAACACCATCTTCTTCTTCTTTGAAAATAGAGGAAGTAAAAAACATCCTCAGGAACTTCTCTAATGAGATAGTCAATCTTAAGAGGAGTCAAGGCGCGTACCCAAGACAAAATTATCAAGGCTATCAAGGGGGTAGACCTGCTTACCCTTCGCAATATCAAAATGCTTAGAGACTGCCGCCCGCTGCATCCTTCTAACCATATTATCTTAGTCCCGAAATTACTCTAGACCCTCCCACCTAATAATGGGAGAGAAATGATTCCAAGACAAAAGAATTTGGTGGAAGACCCCAATTCTCGGTGCTTTCCTTGCAATACCACCCATATGCCAAGAGACTCGCCTCAAGGAAATATACAACAAAAGGTAGCAGACCAAAGAAAAATGGAGGACTATGAGGTCAATGCTTTTGGACCTTACCAGTCCCCAAGAGTTCAAAATGTGGCCTTTGTCGCACAAATGTAAGGGATGTCCCTAGAACAAGAGGCGGAGATTGTGCACGATCGTGCGCTTTTATCTTGGATCGAAGGAGAATAATTTGTATTCACAAAGTATCTATTTATGCTCTGAAATACAATCAGATTACGACACTCGCTCTAAGAGGCAAATGATAGAAGCTGCGATCCTGTTCCACCAAAGCAGTAAATGGAGCAAGGAAATAATATCCGATATTCACTACCCCTCTGCTCACAAGGTTAGACAAGAGACTCTAGAAGCCGCTCAGAATCAAGGGACCTTCCATCCAATGATTGAAAGGTTGAAATACCAGATCCTCCAAAGATCAATCGCTCAACCAATGAACGCGTTGTCGAGAAACTCAAAAGGGTGTCGACCAATGTATCATCAGGATATGTTAGGCGATGAAACAAAAAGAATTGCTTCAAGAAGTGCTGAAATCTAGTGGCGAGCCAATTATAACCAAGAAAGGGAAGGGGTAAGTGCACGAAGTTGGTGGACAATTCCGTGGACATAAAAACCCGAAATAAAGGTACCGCGATCGCGGTTTTAAAACCGCGAGCGCGGTCCTAAAACCGCGATCGCGGTTATTGAATTCTAGGTTCGGTAATTACCGAACCTAGTTCCGCGATCGCGGTTTATAACCGCGAGCGCGGTTATAAACCGCGATCGCGGAACTCTGAGACAAAATTTAACAGTCCCGCGACTCGTTATTTTCCTCATTTTCATTTCGAACCGCGACTTTTCCTAAACGTTTTTCACTCGCACTTTCAATACTATCTCAAAATTGCTCATCGGACTTCTGGATAGCGATAGATTCAACCATGCCACCAAGACAAGGAGGTAAGTCCCCGATTGTAATCATTTTTTTGCATTTTAGGTTTTTTTTTTTTTTTTTTTTGCATTTTAGGTTTTTTTGGCATTTTCATGGGTTTTGTGAATTATTTGTTTATGTATACAATTTTATTGTTTTATCAATTGGTCAGCAAGCTCGGGCTCGTGCAAACCATCAAAACATTCCTCAAAACCCACCGAACATTCCTCAAAACCCTCCGAACATTCCTCAAAACCCTCCTCCAAACATAGATCCGCCCCTGTGGCTCCTTCATCCCCACTGAGCCAACAGAATGCAAGATAATATCATTGGAAGAATCCAAGAAAATAAAATTGTCATTGAGAACCTAATTCAAACTATAAGACAAAATCATGCTACAAATCCATCCCGCATGACTTTAGCCAATACATTGCAAACATTGATTGGCGAAGTCGAGTTTGCAACCAACCAAATACATAGATGGAACACCTTTAGAAGTGACTGTAGGCGGTGGTATGCGGATAAACTATCTCATGCAGGCCGTCAAAGACAAAAAAATTGGAAAAGACCTCATTTGTGCATTATTTACCAACCCTAGAACCAATTCCCCCTGCGCTTATTGCAAACGGTTCCCAATCCATTGGTGCCATGATGATAGAATCAAAAACAATTTTTGGGACCGATGGTGGATGGTTTTTGATTATCCACCATGCAACAACAATGAGGTTCCTCTTTATTTTTTGAAGAAATTATATTGTGAGTTCGTGCTCAATGAGGTCCCGAATTATTTTGAATTTTCAGACTTTTTTGGTCGAGGAGGTGGCTCTGCATGAAGAGCGGACACTGCACGCGTAGAGTCGGCCTAGGATCCCCCATGCCCCAAAACCCCCACTGCCTTCAGTTATCCCTCCTACAATGAAGGAGGTTGTGGAGATTGATACATTGCATGCATTGAGGGAGCTCACTGACACTCTCACCCAACATAGCACCCAGATTGCATCCGGTGATGTTGGTGGAGGCGCCAGTTCTAGTGCACCACACCACTTGTGGATCATGTGGTGCTGTATGCACCTTTGCAGTGAGACATCATTTGCTGGTTCACAGGATTTCTTTTCTATAGATGAGATGCTGGGGAATGTTTTTGGAACTGGAGCCACTGATATTGGTCTTTCACAGGTAAATTTTAAATAAATTTAAATAATATATATATGTACAATAGTTTAATTCACATGTTTGAGATATTAATATATATATGATTGTACGTCATGTACATACATGTAAAAAACTAATTTTTTATTTTATTTTAAATAGCAAGAGCCGGTGAAGGAAACATCCGGTGTCGACATGCTAGCTACTGCGGTTGGGCGTGTTTCAAACGTAAGTTTCAAGTTGTACAAACTTACATTTTTAATAAATCATTTAATTGCACTAGATTATTATTATAATTTGTTTCACGTGTATGTTGTACATGTATTAATATTTTTCTCTTTTATACACAGGAGCCTGGCGGGTCATCATCTGCTCAGGGAACTGAAGCTACTGGCACGCCTCGCATGAGTTTTACGCAGGTTAGTTACAAATCTCTTTACACTTTGTTTCTAATTCTTGGACCTCTGTACATGAGTTTCACTTTCTTATACTCAACGTATATAAAATACATACAACAGCTACATAAAAACGCAAGCACTAACTTGCATGGACAACTGTCCTTAGTATGTCCCTCAACCTCACAATCTATGTACCATATTACACTACACATCTCATGTGTTGAGTTTACATATAAATTATCTAATTACTTCGCCATGACTGTGATTTTCTCCTCCAAGAATGGGATCACTTATGTATCAACAATTCCAACCGTATAATCATAAAAAACTACTTCTATAGCCTCGTGTGGATCCACATACATCTTATGAGATAAATCCCTCCTGAATGGGGTCAGAAATCCTCCAATAAACCACTGTGCATGCTAACTCATATGAGCATCATAAGATAGTTTGGACAATAAATTATTAAAATACATGTCATGCTCCCTCATGCGTTCTGATAATCCCTGCTTGATTTTATTGAGCGTGATGATGCTTTTTTTTAAACTATGGGATGTGAAACTCATCCAAAAACATAGTTCACAAAGCACTATAGTACACTACATTCTTATGTGGGTCATACTTTCTATACTAGCTATGTACACTCCCTTGAAGAGTAGTAGAAAATTGACTTTCCTTCCTATCTAAAGTTGTAATTTGCTTAGAATACCATAGTATCTCACACTTGTACACATGCTCTGCTGCATTTTCAATACCTCTATAATTTTTGTAATTGGAGATACATGTCATATAATAGACTTGAGGTGCTTACTTTAGGTGAAGAGGATTATTAAGTGATTATTATGGATGTGGACCCTATCCTCTAGATCCAGAAATAGAAATCTCATAAGTATTTTTTCTAGGTGGTTACTGACCCAATCCTCTTGATCTTCTTGATCCTCTCGGGCCAGTTGATAAATTCCCTTATGTCTCATTTGTAGTACTAAACTGGATACACATGGTCTACATGTTCCCAACATCCAAAATAATGACACGTACTGCACTGTCATAGGTATATTATTTGTATGATGAACTTCTCAATCCAATGTAAAATGATATCTTCCCATATCTACTTATTTACCTAGACTATATCTTGATTCTCAATAACTACCTCTAGATATGTAACACCATGTGTAAGGGCTAGGTGGCTAGCCCGGGATCAGATGTGTGCCTTTGGTCCTCACTCTTTCACCTAATGCACTCTTATCCAAACTTGAAGGTGATATCTACTATGATTTCTAAAAGTTGGGAGATCCTGATGTTGTGGCTCCTCATCTTCCATAAGAGCTTCAAAACATTTGTAAACCATCATCCTCCACAACTCTATTGACTCCTCAGCATCCCACACTTGTGTAATTTCCCATTCACGCACTTCAAATTATATACTCAAGCCATATTTCCTCTCTCTCTCTCTCTCTCTCTCTCTCTCTCTCTATATATATATATATATATATATATATATATATATATATATATATATCTTCTTCCTGAGATTCCACCATATTTCATCACACTTTCTCCTACCCCTACGTGTGGTGGGGGTTTAGCTAGCCATGGGTAGCCTCTCTAAATCCAGTTCTACCATCAAAATCTTTATTTCCAAAGGGATAATGTCACAAGTAAGATCCTCTAGGCTCGTGCACCAAAACTCAAACTCAGCTACCTTTGGACACAAATACATATAAATAGTGCATTATAATCTATATATTTGCAACACACTTGCCCACCAAGGATATACAACTCTAGTCTACTATTCGTCTGATCTATATGTTTGGTCTGGTGATGTTAGATTTAAAAGTCCTTCAAATTTGAATGATGCTCTAATTGTCATAGAAGATGACTATGGGTTACCTTGATTAAATACAAAAGTTTGTCAAAATCTTATGAAGATAGATGGCCTCCGTGCTAACATTTATAGATCCTATGTATTTAGCCTAAATAGAAGATAAAATTTAATAACATTTTTATTCTTTCTTGAGTAACTAAATATTGATTTGTACATGTTTTTTGTATAGCTTATGACTGCTAGAGAGACTCCTCCACATATGCAGACTATGGAGGCTACTGTAGATACTGCCATAGCATCTGCAAATCCACTAACTGAGGTACACAATTTTTTAAATTTGTTAAATTTTGGAGGTTCATTATTTCTTATTAAACTTAAATCTGTACAATATCAAATTTTGTAGGTATATATATGTGTGAAATATTTAATTTGAAAATTAATTATTTGTATGTAGCTTACCCCTCGTGAGTCTATTGTTGTCCCTGCGACGCGTCAACAACAAATCGATAGGGATCATGACATTGCGGTAAGATTGCACATGCATTTTAACTAAATTGTACAAGTTTCTAAATTTTGAAGGTATTTTAAAATTTTGGGTGTTAAAAACTCGTTGTTTATGAATGTGCAGGTTAGGTTGCAGGCATGTTTAGAGACACCTAGGACCACACGGATGAAATCCGTAGTGGCATCTCCCTCCACTACATCCCCAGGTCGTGGACGTGCTACTTCTAGCAGGGCGAAGAGAGGGAAGATGTTTCATGAGTAGATTTATAGTCCACTTGGATGCCACATATATGTGGTCATGAGTATCTATTCACAGTCCATTGTATATATATATAGCCTTTTGCGACCGCATGTGGTCCCATATGTACATTATGACACGTGCTTAGTTCGAGATGTATACATACATTATGAACTTATACATGTACATATATATTTTCAGAGACGTGCGCGTCTGGAGCACACTTTATTTGATATATATATATATATATATATATATATATATATATATATATATATATATCCATGTGTGTTGGTTAAATCATATTTATTTTGGTTATTTTGGTATTATTGCTAACTCTGAGAAAGTGGATTGCTGAGAGTCTAGAGATGTGCTATGTATAACGTGCATTGATTCTTGAGGTACCAATATGAAGAAAAAGTAATGAAATGGCGGACTTAGAATTTGGGAGTGAGAAAGATGCTTTAAGCATAGTCAATAAATGTGTAAATAGGATAATAATAAGATAACTTATAATTGTCAATAAGTGTGAGATCCTTTTAATATCCCTCTTATAATTTGCATCTTTTCATCTTTGCATTTTGTAATTACATGCATATTTTTGGCTCTTCTTTTTTTCTCACCTTTCTTGGCTTGCAAACTTGGAATAATTTTCCTTTTCATAAAATTTCATCCTCTAGGAATCGTCTTACTAGGTTAAATTAGTATATCTTCATTTTATTTATAGTTTTTGACTTCCTTAATAATTATATTGGCTAGCATATTGCTTCTCTCCCTCTCTTCAATCATTTGTAGTTTTACATGTTGGATATTTTTTGTAGGTTGATTACTTTCTCTCTAAGCATCTCATTATTTTTCTCTAGTTTTTTATTTTGTTTACATGTCACTTCTAAAAATATGAATTATTATATTGATTCCATAACTTCCACACCTTATTTATAATATTGGATGCTCAATGAACCAATTATATTACTATGTTAACAAAAAAGTGGTGTTGATGTAAGGCTATAAATTTGATCTGATAAACAAATATGAGAGAAACAATTTACTTAGGATATAACACCATGCCATGCCATATAGAACACCATGCTGGATATAATGTGTATTTGTGTCAATTTTTAGGATATCTTTAATATATAAAATTCACTAAAATATTCTGATCAAAAGGGTTGTAATTTAATTGGTGCATGCAATAGTAAAAGTGTCATGTAGTGTTGAATTCATTAAGATATAAATGTTTAGTACCCAAAATTTGGTTTGGGAACTTGGAAATATAGAATTTTGTACTTATTTTGATATACACTTCATTTATGCATTGTTTTAACAACCATAGGCGCCTTCTTGATCTATCTCGCACCGTATATCCACTAGATAAAAACCAATCTCTAGCTCAACCCTCTAAAATCACTGCACATGTTATTGAACATCAATCTAGACCTCTAAAATACTCATACCTAATTTTTGTCATACTCTAGACACATTAATAGGTCCTAGAAATGTATGGATATGAAGGTCTATCTACATCATATTAACCAATGCCATTGCATTTTAATGGCCAATTTTTCAAAAGTTTCATTTGGATTAGTTGAATTAGATTATACATTTAGGTTAGTTGAGAGAGAAAACTCACAAAGGTCTCCTATAAATATAAACACACACTAACCTATTAGGGGCATCTAGGAATCTTGTAAACAATACTTCACTTTACTTGTCCAGCACATCATATACACATCTGAATACAACTAACCACATCCTAGATCACACTCATAGAGCTGAATTTCAAAGTACACAAGTTTATGAATTTTAAAGTACAAAAGTTTAAAGCTCATTTTGTCAAGTTGAGGGATGAATCAAGAGATAATTTTCTATTCTATATTTTTCTATATCCCAACATATGTTTGGAGAAATATAAGTATTTTATCCCTCCATAACTTAGTGGTATACATAAAAAAACTCATAAAATTAATGGGGGTGTGAGGAGGTAGTCCAAACCAAATTACACTTTTTTCAAGTCAAAGACAAAGTATCCATGATTTTGAGACAATTAGAGGCAGTGAAAATGGTTCAATATCCAACCAAAGTTCCTTATGCACAAGATGCACCCAAACCATGATGGTATAGAGATCACATGACTACTGTGATTTTCATCGTGTCAAGGGAAAAAAACCAGATAAATGTTTAAAAATGAGAAACTTTATTGAAGACCTCATTGAGGATGGGAAGAAAATAAGATTCATGAGCCCTGGATGTATATCATCCTACCAAGGACAAGATGACAACAAGAGATAACATAACAACCAAGTCATTGTAATTTAATTTAAATAAATAAGGAAACATTGTATTTTGCAAACGGTGGGCCGTGGCACCGAACCGCCTGTGCCGCACATCCGGGTGGCCAGGTGAATGCTAGAGGAGGCGGTGTTTCGGTGCGCGAAAGGGTCGTTGCTTCCGGGCTACTTCGTTCGGGCGTAGTCCCTTAAGAGCCCTGAGACCAAAATATTGTTCAAATTCGACGGTGACTACTCGGACTCCCGTGGCACCTAGAGAGGCCTCGTCTGATCCGGCACCTCGGCATACGGACCCTCTACAATAGCCTCTCTCATTTTTTTCCTTCTCATTTCGGTGCTCTCGCTGTCCTAATGTTTGCAAACGTGTGAAATAGTGCAGTTGGAGCCAGTGTAAGGTTGTCAAACATTGTATTTTGCAAACGGTGGGCCGTGGCACCGAACCACCTACGCCGGCATGTCCAGGTGGCAGTGAACGCTACAGAGGCGGTGTTTTGGTGCGCGAAAGGGTCGTTGCTTCCGGCTACTTCGTTCGGGCGTAGTCCCTTAAGAGCCCTGAGACCAAAATATCGTTCAAATTCGACGGGTGACTACTCAGACTCCGTGGCACCTAGAGAGGCCTCGTCTGATCCGGCACCTCGGCATACGGACCCTCTACAATAGCCTCTCTCATTTTTTCCTTCTCATTTCGGTGCTCTCGTTGTCCTAATGTTTGCAAACGCGCGAAATAGTGTAGTTGGAGCCAGTGTAAGGTTGTCAAACGCTGTATTTTGCAAACGGTGGGCCGTGGCACCGAACCGCCTGCCGGCACGTCTGGGTGGCCAGGTGAACGCTAGAGGAGGCGGTGTTTCGGTGCGCGAAAGGGTCGTTGCTTCCGGGCTACTTCGTTCGGGCGTAGTCCCTTAAGAGCCCTGAGACCAAAATATCGTTCAAATTCGACGGGTGACTACTCGGACTCCGTGGCACCTAGAGAGGCCTCGTCGATTCGACACCTCGGCATACGAACCCTCTACAATAGCCTCTCTCATTTTTTTCCTTCTCATTTCGGTGCTCTCGCTGTCCTAATGTTTGCAAACATGCGAAATAGTGCGATTGGAGCCAGTGTAAAGGTTGTCAAACACCTATTTTGCAAACGGTGGGCCGCGGCACCGAACCGCCCTACTGGCCAGCACGTCCGGTGGCCAGTGAACGCTTACGAGAGGCGGTGTTTTGGTGCGCGAAAGGGTCGTTGCTTCCGGGCTACTTCGTTTGGGCGTAGTCCCTTAAGAGCCTTGAGACCAAAATATCGTTCAAATTCGACGGGTGACTACTCGGACTCCGTGGCACCTAGAGAGCCTCGTCGATCCGGCACCTTGGCATACGGACCCTCTACATAGTCTCTCTCATTTTTTCCTTCTCATTTCGGTGCTCTCGCTGTCCTAATGTTTGCAAACGCGCGAAATAGTGCGGTGGAGCCGCAGTGTAAGGTTGCCAAACGCCGTATTTTGCAAACGGTGGGTCGTGGCACCACCAACCGCCTACGCCGGCATGTCTGGGTGGCTAGGTGAACGCTACAAGAGGCGGTGTTTCGGTGCGCGAAAGGGTCGTTGCTTCCGGGCTACTTCGTTCGGGCGTAGTCCCTTAAGAGCCCTGAGACCAAAATATTGTTCAAATTCGACGGGTGACTACTCGGACTCCGTGGCACTTAGAGGAGTCGTTTTCACCAATTTACAACTTTTTCAAAATTTACAAACTTGACTTTTTCAAAATTTACAAATTTTTCAAACAATGTTCAAGCTTCTCTTAGCTTCGAGAATTTAAAATTCTCTACTAACGATACTAACCACGTGAAGGTGGAAGCTTTTCTGGCACCACTAACCTAAACATAAAATTGTTAGTCAAAGAAATTTAAGTTTCAAATCAAAACCATATACTAGATCTATATACATGACACACAAAATACACAAATTTAAAATAAAATATATTCAAACTTAAATCTAGATCTTTAAACTAAAAAATTATATATATATATATATATATATATATATACGCTATATAAATTGAAACTTGAAATTAAATATATACTAGACATGAGCATTGTAAATTCATTCCAATGAACCATCAGGATCGGATCTACTCTGAATAGCAGACAAGATTGCTTCATGATCTGACTCTCGAACCTTCCAAAGAATCTTGTTATTAGGTCTTCCTCGATATCTATACAACTGAATATTTGTCGCTAGAACTAGATGTGAATATAGGAGTATTTTCCTGTGTGTCTCAAAGTCTTCAAACACCCAAACAGAGGAGTTTTTTAATGGATACCATCGAAGCCAAGTTCCAGTAACTACCACTGACCCTGTAGGATACTCAATCTCTTCGCCATCTATAATAGGAGAAGTCAACTTCTTTCTTTCCTCGATGCAACGACATAAGAAATAGTCTGTTCCTTCTTCATTGTCTTCTGTCGCAATTACTGCAAACACATGTCCTACAAAAAAATAACCAAGGTTGAAAAACTCAAATTTAAATTACATATTAAAATTTCAATGGACATAACTCAATACAAAAATTAAATAAATAACTGGATAAATACCTTGTCGCACCAAAATCAAAATTTCGTCAAAGTCCTTGGATGTTGTAACTTCATCTGCAGAAACAAGTTGTAATGCTTGTGGAGGTTGATAACTAGGAAGCGGAGTTAGAGGCCTACAAATCCATCCTTCCACCCATTCTTGTGAATCACACTCAAAGCGAACAAATGTGATATAAGATGCATAAAAACATGTCAACTTTCTTGTCCATACGGCCCACGAAGTAGCGTATGAGCTACAAAATGAGTGCATATCACTGGACCCAGTGAGTGTCATATAATCCTCGTAGTTAGCAATATGTTTTTCCTCTATCAACCAAAAAAATCTGTAAATTGTGAAATTTTCTTGAGAACCTCGAGCCATGTTGTCAGTACACCATTCCACTATGCTCTTTGCATCTTTTAATTTAGCACCATCTTTGTACTTCAACTCTTCTCTTGCAAGAGCTCTTTTCACACATGCCCCTGCACCGTCATGCTCTCATTTTCCATGTCCAACCTTAGTGAAACTCCAAATATGTTGCACACCCATCTTGACATGCATTCTGCTCATCCAATAAAACATTCGTGCATTCTTAAACTGAGACATGCAATTATCTGACCATATATAATGTTGTTTGAAGTGGATGTCCCTATCAGACAAGTTTCCATAAAATAACTGGAAACACCCTTGCACAAATTCGAGAGAATGATGAGTACGATCATCACTGATATAAAAGTGGTACTCTCTTAAAAAAATTTGATCATTCTCTGTACTGTCAGGAGAATGTAGAAATGCTATATGCACAAAAATGGCAACTTGTACTGAGTTGTAATATTGCGATTGAACCTCCATTTGTGGTTGCAATGTGTAATTCTCTGCAAAATCGACCACTGAAACAATAGTACCAATAGGAAATGTGTCTTTGCATAGCTTGAATTGTTCATCCAACCATCGAGCTCTATGTGTATGCCTCGCATACTCATAAACAATTTCATCCTTAAATTTTCTCATAAATTAAAAATGGGCATTTGTTCTGTAACTAGCTCACACCGTTTCGACTCTTTTCCATCTTTCAACTGGTATGCAACTAATTTATATTTATCAAATTCAACTAAATTATGTCCTATTGTACCTTCAATTTGCTCATGGATGTAACTTTCCAATTTAGGTAATCCATCGCATGTACTACAACTTCCATCTAAACAATCCTAACTATAAAAAAATTGTCCAACTTCTTTTTCACAAAATATAGTAGGAATGAAATCCCTAGAAGATATTGGTGGAACTTGAACACCACATTCAGATAACATAGTTTCAGAATGAAAAATAGAACGAATACGTAAAAATTTAGCATAATGCATCGCAAATTCAACATGTTGCCTACAACAACAAGTGGTGCGAGCATGGTTGATTTTCACATAGAATGGTTTCAACTTTTCAAAAAAACGTTGATTAATTTTAATTTCTAGATTCTCTTGTTCAAACTTACGAAAAAATTGAGTTTGAGTCATATCTAAGAAATGCTTTAGATGTGGTTCACGATTAGTAGAACCAACTCTCTGTTTTATAACATCTCTTGTATTAGGTGAAACTCTAGTGTTATCATGCCAAAATTTAATAACAACTTCTCTTATAGCATCAGAATTATTTTTGTCCTTACGCGGTGCTCTAGCAGAAAATGCCCAAAAATCTACATTATTGAGTGATTGAAGGATATTACGTCTTTCAATTGCTTTCATTAGAGTTTTTCATTAACTTGCAACATTCGACTTGTTTGCGTAATCAAACGTTATTTTTTATTGATTCACTTACAACACTAGTAGCAAGTACATGATGCACAATATTACTATCCCTAGTGCGTCTCTTGATGTACCAACAAATGTGATATGCATCATGAAAGTTTTCAACAATTGTAGAGGTTTGACCACGTATGTTAGATGTTGTCAATCCTAAGGTGTTTAATGTAGGTCTCATTTTAATCAATTTCATCAAACTAACCAACAACTGACATCTTTGGGAATCATTTAAAATTTCAAAATGATTATCCCAAATTTCAGTGGCTTTTCTTCTGATTTGTCATTCAGAAAGTTTGTCAAACATTGGTTTCAAAATGTTTTCATCAATTTCAATCAAAAAATTAGGTTTCTTATGTAAAATCCTAGGAGGTGTTTTTGTCAAATTTTGTTTGTCTATAGTTTCAACATGAATTTCCTTATTCACATTTTCATTGTCTCATTTAATTTCAACATTTGATATATCATGAGTATTTAATTCTTCTTCAACATTGACGGTAAAAATTCTTCATCACGAGTATTTAATTCAACTTCAACATTGATGAAAGAGAAACATTACCTAATTCTTCATTGCTTACATAGGTGGGATTGAAGATGAACCTCTTCTAGATTCATGAAGTTTCGCATTTGCTTAGCATTTTCAATTTTGTTGGCCTCTAATTCAATGGTGTTTTTTTTACTTAATGACTTCCTTTTTTGATTTCGTTTTTGTCTCCCATGATGTTTTGCTTTCGGTGATAAAAAAACGTGCCTGGAAAAAGACAGAATTTCGCAGTAATTCATACGGTAAGGTCAGAGAGTAAAAATCACATGGTAATTCAGACATTGGGATGTGTGTAAATATGATTTATAAAGCGCGAGCGCGCTTTATAAACCGCGAGCATGCTTTATAAAGCGCGTTCACGGTATTTTTACAAAAACCGCGATCGCGGATGTATTTGCCGAACCTAAGCCTCGGAAAATCTTTGTTTTTCCCCAACCAAAGCTATAGAAGGTCATTATGAAGTGCAAAAGGTCAAAAAACCTCAAATCTGCTCTTCCAAAGACTTGAACCATGCTAAAAAACTGAAAACATTTCACAAAAATGGTGCCATCACGTAGGGTAGACTCTTAGCTTTGTAAAAATATTGTTTTTAAAGTGAATAGAATAAGATAAATATCATTTTATAATTTATTACTAACAATAGGTCCTTAAGACAATTTTTCTCGTGAATGTTCATGTCTACGTTTAAGACTGTAACTTTTGTTTCGCTTATCAAAATATGATAAAAATTATACCATCCCAAGCGTGGACAAATTCTATACACCTTAAAAAAAAAAATTGATTTCGATATTTTTGATATAGTTATGGCGGGCAAACGGAAAGCGCTCCATTTTCTAAATATTTTCAGACCACTTTCACGGAAAAAATCATAAAAAAAAATATTGCTAAAAAAAATACAAAATAAAATCCATCCCAAGATAGACAACTACATCTAACGTTTCACCAAAGGAAAAAAAAATAACAAGATTTGATCATCTAAAATGCGGGCAAACGGACTACAATCTTATAAGTTTTTTTCAAAAAAAAATAATAAGTCATATAATTTTAAGTGTTTAATATAGCTAAACTTGTTTGTTTTTACAAAAATTAGTATTTTAGAAACTAGATTCCGAATGCTACGATTCATATTTATATAAATTTTTCTAATTTAGAGTGCATGTATAGCTAATAATCCCTACAAGTTGAGATTTCATTGTTTTTTTTTTACAATACGACGTCCACGGATGACCTTATATTTGTCCATCAACTTCCCGCTTACCCGAAGGAACAATTCAAAACAACTCAAGCTCAAATAGAGTCAGTGTTGATGAATCAGAAAGAATGGGTAAGTAAACCAATACCCCAACCCTTCTTCATGACTCTTATAATTGGTAAGAAATTACTACATAACTCCATGATAGAATCTGGTGCAAGCACTATGGTTATGCCCAAAGCAATTGCGGATGCCTTGAGAATAAAATATGAGCCCTTAAAGAGAGGAGTCATGCAAATGGATGGGAAATCAGTTCAAACCATTGGTGTTATTAGAGGTCTCCCATTGCAGCTCTATTCTGCCCGAACATAACCATTCCACAGATATAGTGGTAATTGATGTTCCACCGGTCTTTGGATTGTGTCTATCCCGTGATTTCACTATTAATATTGGAGGCTACATGTCCCTGGATTGGTCTCATTTGATCCTATGGAATAAGTATGGATCCAAAATGAAGGTACTATTAGAGCCCCTGCATGGAGGAGCATATAACGGATCAAGTAGCCTAAGGTTTGAAGCCTCACATGCCATGGTCACCCAAGAAGAAGAGTCATATATAGATGAAGGCGACCATCAAAGTGGAAACTATTTGGTTGACCTATCACCCGAGACCCCTTCGAGAAATTTTGACTCCACTGGGTTAGGTACTTATGTGATCTTTGATGAGAATCCCATGATTCCAAAAGTTATGAGGGAGGATAGTAAAAGTGTAAAGAATCCTACAAAGGATTCCCAAACATGGAATCTGCACTTTGATGGAGCTAGAAGTAGAAACAACTCAAGACACACTTTGAATATGTCTATCTTCACCAAGCGGAAGGAAGATACTTTAGGCATTTCTCTTCCACTTCACTTTCACCAAGAATTTAAATGGAGTATGAGGCTTTAGTGCATGGATTGACATTGGCGTGTAAAGAGGGCATATAACAATTGAGAGTCTTAGGGGACACTTGTTAGGTTGTGGAGCCTGTTTTCATATGTGAAAGTGTTGAAGACTGTTTTTCCCTCAACGTGATTTTCTCATATGGGTGGGATTTTGACCCATAGGTTTATGAGACGATTTTTTCTCATGGTTTTGATACCCACGGTTTTGAAAATTGCTTAAGCAGCGATTGTCTATTTATATGGTTTTATGCATATGATAGATGTGTGAAAAACATTTCAAATGTGCTTTGAATTCGGTGTGAATTTCGTAGAGTTTGTTAAGCATAGCTCTCAAACAGATCTGAGTATTGTATTGAGATAGTGGTGGCTTGTAATAAAATCTTAGCAAGTGATTCTTGGTGGATGTAGCCCAAATTGGGTGAACCACGTTAAATATTGTCTCTTTATGTTGTGTTATTTTATTTTACACTTTTATTTGAGATCTTTAATATTTTCTCGATATTAGTCTCTCTTATTACGATTTTGTGAGGATTATTCCGTATATTTTATCCCTTATTTCCTAACAATTGTATCGATCCTGGTTTGGTTTGTTGAAGTGTTGAATCATAGGAAAGTTTTATCTTGAGTGGGAGCTATGGCGAGATGTTGGAAGATCTAGGGTTGATAAATTCAACGGGCGAATTTCAGATCTTTGGAAGATGCGGATGGAAGATTACCTTTATCCAAAGGGTCTTTATACTCCATTGGCCGATAAGGTGAACAAACCCTCGAGCATGACATGAGATGTGGAATAGGATTTTCTGGATAGGAAGGCACTTGGGACAATCCGTCTATGTCTTGCATCTTCGGTATTATTTAATGTTTCAAAGGAAAATACTACAAAAGAACTGATGGATGCATTATGGAAGTTGTATAAAAAACCCTCTACCTCTAATAAGATATTTTTAATGAAAAATTTGTTTAATATGAATATTTCTGAGAATGGTTTAGTAGCAAGATCATCTAAATGATTTTAATACGATTGTAAATATGCTAGATTTGGTTACAATAAAATTTTATGAAGAAGTTAAGGCTTTATTAGTTCTGTGCTCTTTACCTGAGAGTTGGAATAGTCTACGTAATGGCGGTAAGAAGCAACTCGGTTTTTGCTAACTCAAAGTTGAAGTTTGAGGATGTTATAGGTGTGATTCTAAGTGAGGAAATGCAAAGAAAAACTCTCGTGAATTTTCTACTTCAGGAATGCTTTGACAAAGGAAACTAGAGGGAGACAAGAATAGAGGAAACCGTAGAAAATCAAAGGATCAAGCAAGGTCAAAATCTAAAAGCAAGATAGTATGTTGGCATTGTGGAAAGTATGGGCTTGCAAAGAAGGAATGTTTGGGAGCTTCGGGACAAGAAGAAACAACGAAAAGAAAACAAGGAATAAAATGTGGCAACGGTAATGTATGTCGGGATGCTTTGATTCTTTCTTTGCACAATATTACTTGAATCTTGGGTTTTAGATTTGGGGTTTCTTTCCATGCTTCTCCACAGAATTATTTTGTTGATTATGTTCAAAGAGATTTTGGGCATGTTTTTCTTAGTGATGATGAGCCTTGTAGCATAGTTAGAAAAGGTTGTGTTTAGGTTAAGATGCAAAATGGGAATACTTGCTATTGAAGGATGTCGGATATGTGCCTACATTAAGATGAAATTTGATATCGGCGGGCGGTGGGAAGTGATGGTTGTATTATGATATTTACAGTGGATGCTTGAAAGGTTACCAAGGGTGCTCTTGTGGTGGCAAGAGGTAATAAGGTTGGAACCTTGTATTTAACCACTTATAACACTAATGTTTGTAATCTTGTGGCTTCATAAGTAGATACAACATTGTGGCACTATAGCTCGGTCATACGATCCATAAGGGCATGGAGATCATAAAGAAGGATTTGTCTGGATATACGAAAAGCAGGTTTAGAGTTCCGTGAGGACTGCGTATATATGGGAAACAAAAGCAAGTAAGGTTTCTCAAGGTTGGACCTATAAAGAAAGAGAGTAAGTTAGAGCTGGTGTATAATGATGTGTGAGGGTCGGCTTAGGTATCATATCTTGGGGTTCAAGTTATTATGTTACATTTATTGATGATGCAACAAGGAAAGTTTAGGTTTATTGTATTAGAAACAAATCTGATGTATTTGACACTTTTGTTAAATGGAAAGTCTTAGTAGAGAATGAAACAAGTCTTAAGCTAAAATGTCTCGGTCGAGATAGTGGAGGGAAGTATTGCAGCAATGAATTTGATTATTACTTGTTCTAATAATGGAATCCACGAGGCAAAAGATGGTTCTAAGAGCTCCATAGAGAATGGGGTATCGAAAGGATGAACCAAACAATAATGGAACGTCTTTAGGAGCACGAGGTTACATGTAGGACTACTTTTATTTTTGGGCGACGGTGAGCACGGTTGTGTACTTGATAACCAGAGGACCCTCGAGTGCCTTGGATGGAGACATACCCGAGGAGGCTTGGTATGGTAAGAAAGTTGATTATTCATTTCTTAGAGTCTTTAGATGTAAGGTGTTTGTTCATATAGACAAGGATGATAGGACCAAGCTAGAGGCTAAGTCGAAAAAATATACTTTCATTGGTTATGGTGGTGATGACTTTGGATATAAATGTTGGAGTATTAAGGACAAGAAAATCATTCAATCTAGGGATGTGGTCTTTAATGAGAAATTCATGTATAAGCAGCAGATTTCAGAAAATAGGGAAGAATCCAAGAAAGAATATGCGGCGGTAGAGGATCTTCCAGATGGAAAAGTGACACATGAATTAGTTCATGAACCTCCTCAACAGGAACCCCAAACTCCTATATTAAGGAGGTCTTCTAGGGTAAGAATAGAACTTGAACTTTTTTCTCCATATCTTTATTATTTATTACTCACTGATAGTGGAGAGCCAGAGAGATTTGATGAAGCAATGCAAGTGGATGCCAGAAAGAAGTGGGAGCAAGCCATGGATGAGGAGCATCAGGCTCTCATGGAGAACCAGACATGGGATTTGGTGAAGCTACCCGAAGGTAAAAGATCATTACATAACAAGTGGGTGTTTAGAGTCAAAGAGGAAGAAGGAGGCAAGAAAAGATATAAGGCTCGGTTGGTGGTCAAGGGGTTTGCATAGAAAAAAGGTATAGATTTTGATGAGATTTTTTCTCCTGTAGTAAAAATGACTTCTATTAGAACTATTCTAGGAATAGTTGCAGCAAAAGACTTGCACTTAGAATAGCTTGATGTAAAGACTGCATTTCTCCATGGTGATTTGGAGGAGGAACTATATATGCAGAAACCAGAGGGCTATGAGGTCAAAGGTAAAGAGGAGATGGTGTGCAAACTGAAGAAGAGCTTGTATGGCTTGAAACAAGCTCCACGTCAATGGTATAAGAAATTTGATAGCTTCATGATGAAGCAAGGTTATATTAGATGTCATTCTGAACATTGCGTGTATACAAAGAAATTTAAGGATGGCGAGTTATATTATTCTATGTTTGTATGTGGATGACATGTTTGTTGCGGGTAAAAATGTAGGAAATAAAAGTACTCAAGAAGCGACTAAGTGAATCATTTGCTATGAAGGATTTGGGGACAGCCAAACAAATCCTTGGTATGAGGATATCTTGGGATAGGAAGGAACAGCTGACTTTATCTTAGGAAGAGTACATTAAAAAGTCTTGGAGAGGTTTAATATGCAGGATGCTAAACCGGTTGGGACTCCTTTGGCGAGGCCATTCAAGTTATCAAAGGAGTAGTATCCCAAGACAAAGCAGGAGAGAGAAACCAAATGCCCAAGGTACCTTACTCATCAATGGTAGTTAGAAATTTGATGTATGCCATGGTGTGTACCGGGCCCGATATTGCCCATGCGGTGGGAGCGGTGAGTAGATTTATGAATGATCTAGGAAGAGATCACTACGACGATAAAAAGTGGATCCTTCGTTATTTGAGAGGACCATGGGGACAGCTTTTTTCTCTACAATGGATTAGACACCACTTTGTGTGGTTATGTAGATTCATATATGGCTGGAGATGTAGACATCAGGAGGATCACGACAGGTTATGTTTACATTGTAGGTAGGACAACAATGAGTTTGGATTTCACGACTACGAGAGATTGGTGGCTTTGTCAATCACAAAGGCTGAGTATGTTGTTGCCACAAAAGCAAGCAAAGAACTTATTTGGTTACAATAATTGCTTGAGGAGTTGGGGCATAAGCAAGAGGAAGGAAAGTTACATAGTGATAGTCAAAGTGTTATACACCTAGCTAAGAACTCTGCTTTCCACTCTAGGGACGAAACATATATAGTTAAGATACCATTTCATCGGACAGCTTTGGAGGAAGAGAAATTGAAGTTGAGAAGATCCATACTAGTCGAAATCCTCCGGACATGATGACCAAGGTGGTCACAAGGAAAAAATAAAGTTGTGTTTAGCTTTGGTTGGTCTTCACGAAAACTAGTGAAAGGTTGAGAAGCTTGCTCAGAGGAAAACTAGTCTCTAAGTGGGAGATTGTTAGGTTGTGGAGCCTGTTTTCATGTGTAAAAGTGTTGAATACTTTACACTAAGAGTATTGTACACTTTTCATGTATCCTCGTTGGGGTTTGGGGGCATAGCCCCCGAAAAAAAAATTGGGCCTTAAAATGTGCCCAATATATCGGGAAACGTGATTTTCTCATATGGGTGGGATTTTGACCCATAGATTTATGGGACGGTTTTTTCCCATGGTTTTGATACCCACAGTTTTGTAAAACTACTTAAGTGGTTGTCTATTTATATGGTTTTATGTATATGATAGATGTATGAAAAACATTACAGATGTGTTTTGAATTCGTGTGTGAAATCAGAGAGTTTGTTGAGCATAGCTCTAAACAAATCTAGGTATTGTATTGAGAGAGTGGTGGCTTGTAATAAAATCGAGCAAGTGATTTTTAGTGGACATAGCCCAAATTGGGTGAACGACATTAAATACTTTGTCTTTTTGTGTTGTGTTATTTTATTCTGCATTTTTATTTGAGATCTTTAATATTTTCGCATATTAGTCTCTCTTGTTGTGATTTTGTGAGGGATTATTCCGCATATTTTATCCCTTATTTCCTAACAACACCGAATTAATAGTGACGTAAGTTAGAAACACCACTTCGTAAAAACTCCAAGGATGAGGTCCTATCGTCACAGGGTATGGGATCTTATTGAGGATTTTGAGGCCTTTAACATTAAGGTTATCCCTCGAGAACAAAATATGGAAGCAGATAGAATGGCCCAGATCGGATCAAAATTTGACCCAACCCGGATTTGATAACAAACAAAGAGGTGGTGAGGTTGATCATTCACCCGTCTATACCCGATAATGTGGATCATTGGTAGGTTTTTAAAAGTGACCAATAGATTTTTCTTCTTACAACAATATGAAGAGTTTGCAGACCAACTCCAACCTAGAATTGAAGAAGCATATAGAGATCAAGTCATCTAGCTCAAAACAAACAAACTTCCAAAGGGACTAATAACGTTGGAAAGTCTTTTTGATTTCGATGATGCTAATACAAATAGGAGGAAGTTTTTGGCGGTCAAGGAAGATTATGTCGAATTGGAAGTGGCCAATGGGAAAAAGCTAAAGGTCGGGAAGTTAGTCACCCGAAAGAAAGAGAAATACTTGTGGCTCTATGCCATAAGTATGATAAGGTAATAACTTGGACTTATGATGACCTACATGGTTATAATAAGGATATCATCTAGCATACTATTGACCTAGAAGAGGGGACTAAACATGTGCGTCAGAAGTAGAGGCCTGTGAATCTAAAAATAGAATCTCTCATGGCCAAAGAGCTCAGGAAGCTCCTGAGGCTAGGATAATCTTCCCAATCAAGCACTCCACATGGGTGTCCAACTGGTACTGGTAAGGAAGAAAAATGGTGAAATCAGACTCTGCATGGATTTTAGAGATCTGAATAAAGTATCCCTTAAAGATTAACCTTCCATGGAGCAAATACTACTTGCACGTTCAAAAAGATTCTCTCTACTTGATGGTTTTGGAATACAATCAAATTTGTCTCATGGAGGAAGACCAACATAAGACCACTTTTACAACAAAGTGGGGAACCTTTGCATATGCAAAGATGTCATTCGAGACTCACCAATGACATATCTCAATATCAAATGGACCATTTCTCTCCTCAAGCCTTCGAGGAGGTCAAAATGGAAATCGCATTTGCACGTTACGTTAATTAACTTTCATTTTAGACACCTATAATTTAGCTTGAACAATTTAAATACTTAAATTGTGTTAATTATACCCTTTCTCACAAATTCGACATATCATCAATATCTCACATTTTCTCTCGCTATCTTGTTAATTAATTATTATGACCTAATTAACCATCTAACAAATTAATTAATGACCTTCCCCCCCTTTCTATCTAGAATTAATTAATTATTATTAATTAATTAGCTTCCTCTTCCATTAAATCAATAAATCATCATTTATTTGATTAAATTCCTCCCATAGTCTAAATCATGCTAATTATTCCTCTAAAAAGCTTTATATAAGCTTTCTCACCTATTAATTAATCACTTTGGTTAATTAATAAATCCCCTCAAACCCCATGAGTCACTAAAGGACAAAATAAACTCTCTAAGGTTGACTCAACCCCCTTTTAACCATCCTTATCCACAACTAACTCAACCTAGCTATTATCCCACATGTAAAGGGATGTAGAGATTCTTTTATCCATTGGGCTATATAAGGAGCCCTCCTCCTACCTTTCTATTTACACGTTTACACACTAAATGAAATGAGCATAAGCCTATAGCCATAGCCATTTTATCATCTTCTTAGAGCATTCTCCATTAGAGTGGAGCTAAGCATCATCCCTTTGCATTCAATCATCCAAGCTATTTTGTGAAGATCAATGGAGTTAATCAAGAAGGCCTTGTTGCCATGACTTGATGAACCTCCATCCTCAAGCCTCTTGGATCAAGAAATAAACTATCAACCCTTTGATAGCTAAAGGATCTACCTAGGTCCATTTCATTGATTTAGCTTTCTAAAGAGTAGAGCAATAAATGTTTAGCATGTTAGCTTGAAGTTTATTTTCAAGGTTCTAATGCATAGTGTTGATGTTTATTACTTGTTTAGCTCTTAGCATGATGGTGCATAGATGTTAGTTTAGCATTGTTTTGAAGCTACTAGGTGTTAGTTTCAATTTCACTAACATGGCTAACTAATTCTTGCACACATTTGGCACTGCCGGGGGACGGGATCCTTAGTCCCTTAGCATTATAGTTCAAATTTTGTTGTTATTTCAATATTTGGCTAACCCTTAATATGCACATGTGTGAAATGATGTTAAAATTCTTATGATTTTGCTAACCTTACATGTGTGGAGTCTTATTTAGAGGTTTAATTTTGATGGGTTATTGTCAATTTTGAGCTAACATGTTAAAATTTGAGCATTTTGAACTTGTTTACATCATTGGGCCATATTTTAATGTCATCACCAAGTACAATTTTTTGCAGGGGGCATAGGTACACAAAACCACATGCAAGCATCACTAAAACCATAACATAATCTATCGTGCACACACACATTTTGTAGTATTGTATTGCTTCCTTTACATGTAAAACACACCTGTCAGAAGCACAGCACACCCTAAAGGTAGCACATACACCCTTTTAGCTAGCACACACACTGCTCTGTATTAGTGGCACATGCACCCTTTTTTAGCAGCAAACATCCTCTCTTCCAATGCACACACACCATATAGCTTTTTTACCTTCTATTTTTCTTCCCATGTGCAAGCATCTATCCTCTAGCGTAGATGCACTTATGCTATGCATGAATCTCTCTGTAAAGCAGCACAAAGTACTCTGCAGACCCACCAAATTTACACAGAGGAGCGCATGCACCATAACCCACGCGCACACACCATAACCTGCACTGCAAGTACCTCAGTCTGGACTTGCATATCAATTTCATGTTTACAAAGGCTTGTGTCATTAAATACTAACATCATTGCAGGTTTAATTTGATTAATTTTTATTTTGCAGGTATGTTTACATGCTTTTGTTAAAATTGTATTAAAATTGGATAAACCTTGCATGCTTAATCATAAGAGTAAGGTCATGTATGCTCTTCCCTCGTGTCTTTTTGGGGTGATCTTGGGAATCATAAATGATTTTATCTCTTTCATTGCTTTGAAAAATGTTTAGAATGTCCAAATTGGGTCAAGATGTATGTATTTTGCATTTGAATTAAGTATTTTCCATTTGTTGATTTCTTAATTGGATTTTGTGTCACGTATGCTCTTCTCTTGCATCTAGGATGATCTTGAGAATCAAAAACAACATTTTCCTCTTTTATGCATATGGAAAATTACTAATCCATTTGTGTAAGAACCAAAAACACTTGTCAAAGAAAGGAGGAGTCAAGAAAAAACAAAACTAATACATATTTTTGTGCAGGTTGCCAAAAGGTGTTCAAGCAAACCACATTAAATTAAACAAGATAAAAAACACACACAAACATCACACTTGATATTTTAGGTTTTGAAAAAGGGTACGTCCTCATCCACTCAACTAGACATAACCCCTTTGGCATAACACCTTAAGCTATACAACAATGGGGGTGGTTCTAGGAACCCCAAAGTAGTCCACGCAAGAGGGAACCTTGTGGATGAAATGGGAAGTGCTCCGCACACCTACTTGACTAGTTTTACCATTTGTGAGATTTAGCATCAAAGTTATATATCATGACCCCAATAGTGAGAGTACATGATGGATGCATTTATTTCCCACTGTGCTTGAAGGGGGTAAAGTAAAGCGAGATAATCTTAAGAAAGTCTTGAAAAAATCGAGCTCACTCTTAGATAACTTTTGACACCTAGTTGAGTGAACCACCTAGGAAGCTATCTTTGACCAAGAGCCAACTTTGACCATATCAAAACCAATTTGAGTTGAGCCATTATTCATCATGAAACATGTGAAGCGTTACTTTTTCTTAGTTTTTCACTCACCCTAAGGCGAGGTGAAACTCTGCTTGAAGTGAGGCCAACATTTTCACCCCCAATTGATCTACTTCCTTCACTTTCTTTTGACACTTTGTTGATTAGAAGAAGAGTGACTACCCTTGTGTTGCTAATTGATTGTATTCACCACTTTTGTCCATTTACACTCATCCATGTTTGCGGTTGAGTTGTTAAATGTAAAGTGTGTGGAGACATTTTCATATCATTGGTAGCCTTTTTTATCTTGATACCCAAGTCAAGATCGTCATCATAGTTAGGCTTGATTCATCACCTTGACTCTCCTTTGAACATTATCTTGTTTATATCATGTGTCACTACAATTTTGGTATTTACGTCTTGTTTCTTGTAAACTTGACCTAAATATCTATATTGTGATGTTACATTATATACACTTTAACAATTCCTAGGTATACTCTAGCTTTAGTTTGATTTCAATTACTACCTCGATTTTGAAAAGTGTTGAGTGTTACCACTTGTGTGTTTATATCAATATCATCTTGATATTAATACCTTACTTTTTCACAAAGTTTGGTTAACATATCTTGGTGGTATTGTTGTGTCATTCACAATCATAACTGCCACTTTTTGGGATATAGGTCTTGATTGGATTCAAGCTCACTTTTAGTATACTTTGTTTGGGATCATATTAACTTCTTGTTTATTACTTACGCCTTGTTCATTTCTTTGAACTTGACATAAGTGGTGACATTTTGTTGATCATCTTAAACATCAAACTACCATTTGGAAACAACTTAGGAAGTAATTCATTTGATTGATTGGTTTAAAAAAACCTTGTGTGATTGTGTCTTGTGATTTTCATTTTGACTTATCCATTTAGAAAATCACTTTGATCCATTGATTCTTTATCATTCATTATTCTTTGGTCATTAATTTTTCTTTGTGTTTTGAACTCGCGTGATTGTTCCTTGTGTTTATCCACCTTATAAACTCATTTCTAGGACAATCCTTTGGGTCTTTGATCCTCTTGATCTTCTTGTTTTTTCCTAAATTCATGATCATTTTTGAACATATCTTTCAAACCTTGGAAAAAAAATTTCCTATCAAGAAACTTTTGCATCAATCAAACATTGAAATCTTTCCTTTGTATCCTTTATGTTGCTAAAATTTTGATCAATCCTTTGACATTTACACCTCCAAACCTTGTTGGATTATCAATCTTGAGTCATCACGATGTATGTTTTCCTTAGCTTCCTTTTGGAAAATCACACAAGCATCCCCATCTTTACGAAAAATGTCTAGTTGGTTTTGTTATGTTGCCCAAATCAACATGAAACCTTCTTCACTTTGAAGAAGTTTGATCATACAATCTAGGTCTAGACCTTTGAACCCAACACATGCCAAAATGAATTATTATCACAAGGTCCCTTATACATACGACAATAAGGAATCAAAGTTTTGGAGTTCACATCAAAAGATGCCCATCATGACCAAACCTCATTTGGTTCTTCATGCTAGAGAACCCATTCGGGTAACCCATTCCCCACCTTCATCTCATAGTCGGTGGTATGGTTTGGAAACTTCTAATCCAAATTATTATTCGGTTCCCCCACTCTTCTTCTGATTCTAATCCAAACATTTCCTCTTCTTTGATTCCAATCCAAATATTTCCTCTTCTTATTCTTCTGATGATTCAGATCCAATCTAATTCATTCATATTTCCTCACTTTCTTCCAGGACCTTATTATGATTCACCTAAACAATCCCTACTATTTAGATTCATCTAATTCAAATCTTAAGTCAAGTTGATGGTCCTCCCCTTTCTTCAGGACCTCCTTCATCACCTCCTTCATCATATTCTAATTCTCATTTTTCCTAAGTGGTCCCCCTTTCTTCATAGGACCTCCTTTATCATCATCCAATTGACTCTTCTTCCTTTGAAGATCACGGTCCTCCCTCCTTTAAACCTTCTTTCCATCAAACATCTAATACGATCTTGAATCGCGGTCCTCCCCTTCTTCGCAGGACCTTCTTTATAAAACATCTAATGTGATTCTTCAATCATGGTCCTCCCCTTCTTCGTAAGACCTCTTTTATCAATCACCTCAATGAAATTTTCCTTTTTGAAGATTCGTGTGACTCAAATTCCTTCTAGTCAATCATCTAAGTCAACTCCTACATCACAATCTATGAAAATTTTGGATACGAAATCCTCCTATTCTTCCTCCATGATGTCATCTTATAGGGAAACCTATACCAACCAATTCTAAATCCACATCTTCTTCTACTCACAGACATCTAGCCCTAATTCTACTTCATTGTCTCTTGAGTCATCTTCTTCTATCAATCATCATCAAACATCTTCTAATTCTTCCACACCAGTTGGACCTTTTTCTTCCAATCAAACCCTTGTGGTCGATCAACAACCCATACCGATTGATTTCTTTCATAAATGAAGGAGTGATCATGGCCTTTATAGGGGCACACAAAGATATCCCTCTAAAAAATTATGAGAAAGGATTCTCTTTAGACTTCGATGTGTCATGTATTGTGAGGAAAATGTTGATTCCTTTTATCAAGAAATAGAGGAAGAGCCTCAGATCATGCAACTTGATCCTCCTCTTATTCTTCCATCTTCACATTCTTCATTATGTGATGAAACTCCTAGGTCTTGCATTGATCCATGGCCTATCTTCTCATCACCCAATCACTCTTTTTCTATCACAATTCCTCAATCACAATCTCTTATGGGGTCAACGCCAAGTAGCCCTTCATCTTCGTCTAGGTGTGGGTCACCTTCTAGTATCCCTCCCTCTGCTATTTGTGGGACATTTTCAGTAGTCCACTATCTTCTATTCTTGGGGCATGTCCAACTAGCCCCTTGTCTTCTTATGTATGGGTCACCCTCAGGTAGTCCATCATCTTCTATTCTTGGGCCACATCCTAGTAGCCCATCATCTTCCAATCTATGGGTCCCCTAATCCCTTCTCCTTCTATTCTTGGGGCCACATCCTAGTAGCCCTTCATCTTCTATCTGTGGCTCACCTCCTAGTAGTAGCCCATCTTCTTCAATCTTGGACCATATCCTTTTCATCCATCACATTATTCTTCTACCAAATATTGTGGCAAGCCCACCATCATTTCTCACATCAATTCTAAACGTCCACATTCTTCTCCCACTTCTCGGGATCAAACAAGTCAAGCATTAGCTTATAAGAAACCTAGACAAGTTTTTACCAAGCTAAGACCAAAACACCAAGAGCTCCAAATCTCCCAACAACTCAAATGATTATAAAATTCAAAATCAAACATGATTCCATAATGCACACCAACGTACCCATCAAGTATGGTGCAAAAGTGCAAAACCTATGGATAGGGAACTCAAGCTCCCACATATGAAACCCATGTTTCAAAACAAATCACAATCATTTGTTGAGTGTGAGCTCACCACGATCATCGAGATCGGGATAATATTACACTTGATAAGAAAACACACTTAGTCTCTCTTATCAAAGAAATCACAAACATCATTGTTGGATCCTATCATGCAGAGTGACATGTTTCATTCTGATAACCATCAAAAAATCAAAAAATCATAAAATAGTTCAAAAATACAAAAAAAAAAAAAAAACATTAAAACATTACAAAAACAAAATCAAAGGTACAAAGATCAAACATTGCAATCAGGTATTGCATACACATGGATGTTCTTTCTTCCCTTTCTTTCATATTCCTCTACAAGTCATCCACCATTTTCATCCCTTCGATGTTATTTTGGTTAGCTTATTTCATACACATTTTGTGACATTTATCTCTATGGTATCTGTTTGACCTTGGTCTTTTATCACCTTGGTAAATTAAAGAACGATGACCTCTTAGAGATCCTATCACAATTCTACATCTAATAAACTTGTTGTGAAGAAATTTTGGATATTTTTTGACACTAGCTAATGTCATCATCACAATCACTTCCACATCCTTCCATCAAGCCATCAATGGTTCTTAACCCCTTGTCAAACAAGAGAGCTGAAATAAGTTTTCAGAAAACAAAAAAGAATCAAAATCAATCAATCAAAAGAAAAAAGCTAAAAGCAAAAACAAATTGATATATAACTCTCTCTTGGGTATTTCCAATAATATCTACCGGGGCTATGGATGCCTGATTGGTAGTAGAGAAATGTTGTGATTAGAATCAAATGCATCTCTTCGAGGCTATGGATGCACGTTAGCATGGTAGCAGCAATGTACACTCTCCTTCCATAATCCATTCACAAATCACCTTTCAAACTAAATCATTCCTACACATTGGCTAGTGTCTTCACTTATTGTCTATCAACTCTTTCCTTCAAGAGGTAATTCATTTCCACGTGCACACACATGGGATCTCGATGAGTAAACAGATTAGTATGTTACAAGTGTTACTTTTTGGACCTTGTTCAAACTCTTGCTTTAGCACATGTCTTGTCTCATGATTTGTGCCTTGGGCTAATCACTTTTTCATCGACCACCTTCTAAATATTTTCATAGCATCCTCTATTCTTTAAAATCATTTAGAACATCCATGTGTATAGATGTCCTCTTTTCCATGTTTGCAGACACTTTTGTCCCCTTTTAATAAGACAATTTTCTACTTCTTTCTCTCATGTGTTTCTTGGCTAGCTTATGTTGGGGGCATCCTTGCTCCCTCATGATTGAACCTATTTTATATTGGCCTTGATCCCCTTCAGTGTGTGAAGATTTTCCTTTGAATACTCCCACCTAATCACTGGGGCATTTTCACATCTTCACTTTCTTGTGCATACATGCGTGGCATTTTCCCTTGTACATCCCATCTATCGTTGGGGAATCCACGCTTCTTTGTCTTCCTGTACATAGTTTCAAAAAAATTTCAAAATAAAAAACATTCAAATATGTTTCTAAAAAATCAAAAACAATAAAAATCATCCTACAAAACATCACTCTTTGGTTCTCGCATGTTCTTTGTGCATGACTCATGGATCATCTTGATCTACCTCCATCAACAAAGTTGGTTTTCTTACTATGTTATACTCTGGGGGCACAATGAGTTTCTTGGTACTTGTTTCATAGTGCATGATTGCTTTTCATAGGACCCAAGTGTCCTCTATTATTCCCCTTGCATGTATCCTTGCTTGGGGCACCATCTTTTAACCCTTGTCATTAATTCACACAGTCGAATCAAAGCTTGATAACAAAAACATTGCATTATGTTTCTCTATTAGGTTAGCTTGTTTACTTTCTCGTATTGCATTGCATTATGTATGTTGCAAGGAGTTAGGCATCTTTTACTTTCTCGTATTGCATTACATTTTGTATGTTGCATGGAGTTGGTATTTTCAGCAATGGACAATTGTTCGTATATGGATTTTCATGTCATTCTACTTTTTCATATGCTTATATTTTTAATAAGGACCGATGACGTAGATCTTTGGCAATATGATGACACTAAAGTTGTTTCAATACACTTGATGAAAAGCTTTTCTCTTTTCTTTCTCTCTTCATTCCTCTTCTACATCATTCTCCTATCAACACTATTCTTCTGATTCACTTGGGGCATCCTTCCCCTACCCATTCTTCTATCCATTTCTCTCACCTTTTTTGATCATCGATCACCTTCTTTCATCACCCCATCGACACTCGAGGGGCATCTCTCACTTCTACTAATTTTTCTTCTACCCCTTCAAAATTTTATCTATCTACTATCTTTGAAGTGGCATCACTTACCACCCCAAAGAGGGGCAAATGTAGACACCTATAATTTAGCTTAAGAAATTTAAATACTTAAATTGTGCTAATTATACCCTTTCTCACAAATTGATGACATATCATCAATATCACACATTTTCTCTTCTATCATCATTAATTAATTACATTACGTTAGTTAATTAACTCTTATATCTAAAAAAATACACTAATTAATGACCTTTTTAATTAATCCCCTCTTTCTATCTAGACTAATTAATTATTATTAATTAATTAAATTAATTAATTCCTTCCATTAAATCAATAAATCATCATTTATTTGATTAAATTCCTCCCATAGTCTAAATCATGCTAATTATTCCTCTAAAAAGCTTTCTATAAGCTTGCTCACCTATTAATTAATCACTTGGGTTAATTAATAAATCCCCTCAAACCCCATGAGTCACTAAAGGACAAAATAAACTCTCTTAAGGTTGACTCAACCCCCTTTCAACCATCCTTATCCACAACTAACTCAACCTAGCTATTATCCCACATGTAAAGGGATGTAGAGATTCTTTTATCCATTGGGCTATATAAGGAGCCCTCCTCCTACCTTTCTATTTACACCTACACACTAAATGAGCATAGAGCCTAAGCTATAGCCATTTTATCATCTTAGAGCATTCTCCATTAGAGTGGAGCTAAGCATCATCCCTTTGCATTCAATCATCCAAGCTATTTTGTGAAGATCAATGGAGTTAATCAAGAAAGGCCTTGTTGCCATGACTTGATGAACCTCCATCCTCAAGCCTCTTGGATCAAGCAACAACTATCAACCCTTTGATAGCTAAAGGATCTACCTAGGTCCATTTCATTGATTTAGCTTTCTAAAGAGTAGAGTAATAAATGTTTAGCATGTTAGCTTGAGGTTTATTTTCAAGGTTCTAATGCATATAGTTGATTTTTATTACTTGTTTATCTCTTAGCATGATGGTGCATAGATAGGAGAATACATCATGAAGGGTGACATAACTAATAAAAGGGCCAATTGGACCACTAATATCTTGGAGTATGACATAGAAATAAAGCCCACAAATCTAGTACGAGGAAGACATCTGTGTCAATATCTTGCACAAGATCTAATGACCCCAACGAATGAAGAATTTGAGAGGGTGCTCAGTATCCAAGAAAATGAATTTGAAAAATAGGTATCGGATAGGATGAAATTCATGCAAATGGGTGAGTATCCAAGCCACCTTCCTCTCAAAAAGAAAAGATATTACAGACAGCAGGGAGCCGAATTTATCATTATTGATAATTTCCTTTTCAAAAGGAACTTTGATGGGATCCTGCTTACATGCCTAGAAAAGGAGGAATCTGAAAAGGTGTTACAAGAGTTGCATCATGGAAGCTCGGAGGTAACTTCTCTGCCAAAACCACCACCATAAAAGTCCAACAAGAAAGATACTTTTGGCCCAGCATGTTTGCGGATTTCTATGCAATGGTAAGCAAGTGTAAAATTTTCCAATTCCGCATGGGCTTTCGGAGAAATGTCGCATTTCCCCTAACCCTATCTTAGTCGAAGAACCATTCGCACAATGGGGTCTAGACTTCATCGAATGGTTAACCCAGTTTCAAGTGTAGGTCACAAGTGGATTCTCACTACCACTGACTACTTCACCCGATGGACAAAGGTAGTTCCACTGAAGGAAGCAATTGAGAATATGATCCTGGAGATCCTCTAAGATATCACCACACGCTTTGGACACCCTAAAGCACGATCATATTAGATAATGCCAAGGATTTTCTGGGGCTAAAGTGTCCGACTTCACAAAGCTGAGGCATGGAATCTATCAAGATATCCTCCAACTACTAACCGCAGGGTAACAGTTTGGAGGAATCCACCAACAAAAACTTGATTAGACTCATAAAGAGGATGTGGGATCAACATAAGAGATCATGGCATGAGCATGTCAAGACAACCTTATGGGATGATCGAATAATTCCCAAGTAAATCCTGAAAGCCTCCTCATATGAATTGGTCTACGATAAAAGTTCCATAATGCTCATCACTGTGGAAGTCCCAACATTGCAATTATTGAAACAAATTGATATCGAGGAACATGGAACTATGTAAGTAAGACTCATGGAATTGATAGAAATTCAATAAAAATGGGAGGCAGCCCATGAATCCATGATCAATCGTCAGCAGGTTGTCAAGACTTGGTTTGACTAGAAGACTTTAGAGCCTAATTTTTGAGTCGACACTTTAGTTCTAAAATGGGATGCGAGGGCCGCCAAGCCCGAAAATCATGGGAAATTTGACCCTCTATGGACGGGACCATTCAAAATCGTACATACATGCAAGCATCACAACACTTTCGAGCTTGAAACTTTGGAAGGTGAGCCTCTGGTAATTCTGGTGAACGAGATCCATCTTAAGCCTTTCTATTAAAGTTTTAACATTGTAAAATTTTGTATCATATGTATAGTCCCCTCTTTCTCTTTGTTTTTGCCTCATTTTCATGGTCTCACCCCTTCAAATAAGTGTCTTTGGACACGTGTCTCATCTTGGAGACCCCTTTTTCCCCTTTTTGGATTTTGTGAGGAAGTGTATCTTCCTATGTTTCCCTGAAGTAAATTATCCAACCATTTTTTGGAATAATGAATGAGAAGGATTGTGGTGTTAATGAAAAATATCTCAGGAAATGTAGAATTTGGTGCTAAGGGTCATACAACCAAAGTATTGTTACATGATGTGACCCAAGGTATGTGCGAGCCATTACTTTACATGAGTTAAGGAGGCTATTTAAGGAAATATTTGAGCATACAAAAGCCTCATTCTAAATACTACGAGTCTATTGTTCAAGTACCTGAGTCCCTAACAAAAAATCAAAGCTTTCAACAAATCTCGAGCAATCATGGCAGCAAAGATCTCGATTCCTTACAACAACCAAAACCCTATACAAGGTGACCTTTGCCACATCACTCTTCACCTCGAGGATGAGATTCTTCACTCACAAGTGAGAAAATATCTCTCATGAACTTACAAGAATACAACCAGCTAGAAGAATTTCAGAATTAGAACCCCTTGGAATGAAGAGCTCATTACAATTTATAGTGCTAAACTTGACTCCTCATCTTCTTGATGCTCTTTCATATTCCTCATTTTGACTTTAGACTATTCATATTCCTATTCAAATATTAAGTCCCTTTTATAAAAATAAGGTGACTTAAATTTTACATCATGTCTCTAAAGTCACTTTAAGACATCAAAAAGTGCAAACCCTCAACGCAAAATTAGAACATAGAGGAGAGAGAATGTTGGGGGAAGAAGGAGGAGGAAAAGAAAGGATGTCACCCCTGATGAAGTCTGTAGATCCTTGTTGATTGAAAACTCAAGTGCAGTGAGACTCGAATCTTTGAAACTCCTTGCACCTTGAGAAACTCCTTCAAATTAGCTCATGAATGCTTTCCAAGTTGAATGAACTATTTCATTGATGACCACAACTCCCAACCTACATATGATATACCTGTGACCCAAACTATGTAGTGAGTGTCAAAAACATTGTCTAGTTCCTGAGATGGACCTCAAATTCCCTATGATCAATGCCCATGGATGATCCAAATGATGGTGTTGACTTGAATGATCATCCCTCTATGTCCCATTGTGCCAAACTTTCCCTTTGAGAACAACCTGCTATTTTTAGTAAGTACATAGATGGGGAAACTTACTATTTTTAGTAAGTGTCATAGTTTAGCTTTTCCCAACCTCAACCAGCTATGGTAGCTTGAATTATTTCTTCTTACTATGTTCCTCTCACCTTTTGGACCAATTGGCTATTTATAGCAGGGGCTTGTGGAACCACTTACTATTTTTAGTAAGTGTCAATTGTGAGCCGAGATGACCTTTTTGATGACTTTTCTTGTGATACTCCCTCTATGTGTTCACTACCTTATTCATAGCCTCTTCAAATGGTGGCTTACCCAAAGCAAAAACCCTATGTAGGAAGGCATGCTATTTTTAGTAAGTGCACCATGGATGTCAGATTGTGACAAAATAGTCTTGAAAATCTAGGTTTTATTTTGGGGTTCCACGCTCCACATTTTGAGTAATTCCTTCATCTAAACAAGTGGGAAAATGATATTTTCATTGGTGGGGGAAGAATACTAACAAAAAAAACAACCCTCCATATCCCTAAAAATAGGGACTTCATGGCACGAAAAAACTAGTTTACGTGAAACTAGATTTTCAACGATCATTCCCTTCATTTTCACGATTTCACCCACTTGAACCCTGAGAAGTGAAGAGGTAGCTCACTTTTTTTTTTTAGATGTTCTTCATGTGATAGGGAAGAAATATGATGAAAAATTAGTCCTCCATATCCCTAAAAATAGGGACTTCATGGTGCAAAAACTAGTTCACATGAAACTAGATTTTTCAACGATCATTCCCTCCAATTTTTGCATGATTTCACCCACTTAGAACCCTAAGAAGTGGAGAGGTAGCTCACTGATTTTTTCCACTACTATGTCATGGAGCCATTAATGGAGCTTGAAATTTTCAGGTCTGGTTTTTTTCTCCATTTTGTGAAAAAATCAACTCCATTGCGATAGGTTTTTTCTTCTTGTCTCACTGGTGAAATTTCTCTTCGATCCGTTGTTGGTTTGACGGGAAATTGAGCTTTGTTCTTCATGGAGCTGGAAGTGAAATTTATTTTCTGTGAGAATTCCTTTCTATGAATGGGAGGTTTGAATATGATTTTTAATGGCCTTCAAGAGAGAATAACTCAACAACATATGGTTTGTCAATCATGCACCGGTTTGCAAGATCTCTTTGATTTTTTCGGTTTCACGACAATGAAGATTTTCAAACTTCTTCTTCTTCATTCTTCATTTGATCAATATTTATTCTAGGACCTACATTTTTTATGTTTTTGAGGATTTGGTTTTTGTGGTTGATCTGGTTCAAGGTTCATCAATGGTGTGACTTGGTGTGAGAAAGTTGTAGAGCTATGGTGGAATGAAGTTGTGCACAAGAGAGTTAGATGTTAGAAGTTAAGCAGGGTTTTTTTAAATTTTGAAATAAAGATGAGAAGGGAGATGGGTGAATTTTTCAATGTTTGATGTCCCTAACCTATGGATGTGAGGGACATCAAATTCCATGGTGAGCAAGGTGACGACATGTGGTGAGATCCGACGGCAGGGAATGAAGGCTAAAAATCAGCTTTAAAGCACTGAGGGGAAGAAGGGTCATATGGGTGACCAAAAGTCTCCCTTAGGGGATGGGTGAATTTTTCATGTTTTATGTCCCTACCTATGAGGGACATGAGGGACATCAAATTCCATGGTGCTCTCTGGTGATGACACATGTGCAGCGATCGGATGGTTGAGGCTTTGAGCTCCCGCAAGCACCTGGAGGGGTTGAACTGGCGATCTTGGAGGTCACATGAGGATCCAGAGGTCATATGGGGGCTAGGAAAATTTTCCATGGTTTATTTCCCTAACCTTGAGGGATGTGAGGGACACAAAATCCCTCCAGGCTCCTGGAGATGACACATGTCCTCCCAAAATTTGACTAACTCCCGAACTCGCTCCAAGAGGACAACTTGAAATGACGATAACTTGAGCTCCCATGGAATTTTTTTAATGAAATTTTATATGATCCTAACTATAAATGACCTTTTTAATCAATGGTGGGGGTATAAGGTCTTTATTCCTCCATTTTATCCCTAAAAAATATATTGGATTTGATTTGGTACTCCACTTGTGCATGAGAAAAACTACTTATAGACCCAATGCACCAAAGTGTTGTGAAAAAAATAATTTCACCATCTTGTAGGGATTAGGAATTACCTTTTTGAAATATGTTTTTTTCTCCTAACTCCATCCGGAGCTCCCAAATCACCTTTGGAAGTTCAACAATTGTTTTGGCTTGTGCACTGCCTAGGCTTGTGAACCCTAATTTTGGTGAAACTACCCCAAAACTCTCCAAGTCCTTCCAGAATCTTCTGAATCACTTCCATGATGTCCCAAGGCCTTTGAATTTCCTCCATGTCTATTTTGGATTTTCTTCTCCACTCCATGGGGTTGCTCTAGTCCTAGGAAGGCCAGTGATAGCCCTTCCCACAACTTGCCTGAAGCTTGCAACTTTTAATGAACTCCTAAAATCACCTAGGGGAATGAATGGACTTTCCTAAATCACCTAGGGGATGAGATAACATCAATTGGGAGGTCACTTGGACTAACTGGTGGACTTGGTGTGCTTGGAATGATAGGACATGAAAATTTTGGCACATGGGTATAGTTGTCATGCTTAGAAATTGTCAATTTCCTTGTTGCACATTTACACGAAACAATGGCTCTAGCTTGGGGACATGACATGGACTGAGCATAGTGAAGACATGACATGGAGAATCCTAGAATCTCAACATTTCAAAACAAATACCAGTGCCTTATCCATTGGGCCTTGTGGAGTCATGTACAACTTACAAGAGAGAGAGAGAGAGAGAGAGAGAAGAAACACACACAAAACAAGGAGAAAGGGAAACACACAACACACATAAAAAAAAAGACACACACCACAAAAAAGAAATTATATACAAGGGGGGACTACAGAGGTGGGGAAATAATATACACATACCTAGAAATGGGTTGAGAAAAGTACATGCCATCATGAGATAGTGGATTGAAGCCTAACCTTTGAAGCACAAAAATTGTTATTTGATCAAACCATGCTTTTGTGATGGCCTTGCATGGCTTGAGAAGAAGAATAATTGATCATGATTCCATCCTTGTACTCATACTATATTGAGAATGTTCCTTCATCCATTGAAAATTTGGTTAACCTCTTGAAACTTTTGCATTTTGAAGATTCCTCTTGATGTCCCACAATCATGAGACACCATCCCTCCATGTCTTCGAGAGTGGGAAAATTTTTTTTCATGAAAACATTCATCTTCTTTGAATTGCAACTTCAAATTGTCTCTTATATCAAAAAACACTTGGAAGGAGTGAGAAACAAACTAGTTTTCTTCCCATTCAAGAACTTCCCTGAACATCCCACTTTGTTTCTCTTGACCAAGTGTTTTTGGTCATGGAGGTTAAATCATTGAGCTAGAGGTCTTCATCATCCTTAAGAGATTGTTGCAGCATGGGAACATGTTCAAGATGAATCGAGCTTGGAGGAAGGTGAGTGCAGTCTGATTTTGGATCATTTGGAAAGAATCATGCATACTCCCTTTTGTTGTCTAGAGAAATTATCACCAATATGCATTCATTTGAGTCCATCTTGATATTATTTTCAAAATTGCAGCTTTTGGTTTGGCCATGTAAGCATTCTTCACCCTTCATTGGATTTTTCCATATGAACTCTTGTTTTGCATTGATGGACCATTCCAAAATGGTGGGAGCAAGTTGGTTTTGAATATACTCCCAACATTGCTTTACATATTTTTGCCATGTTCCGAACAACTTTCTTCAATGAAAATCAGCTCAATGTTTTCCCTGTTATCTTCTTCCATGGTGGAGGTGTTGTCTTCAAAACTGGAGATGTCCAAAGGAGATTCACAAACTTTTCTTCTTTTTCACTCATGAACTTCTTCACATGATGTGGAAGAAAAAGACATGCTTTCATGTCCATTCTCATCAACCAAAGTATTAGGAAGTCATCAAGATTATCCAACTGCTCCATCTCAACATCAAAAATTGGTCCACCAAAATAGGAAGCACAAATTGATTCATACATGTCTTGTATCTCCATAGCCGGTTAAGAGTTCAAGGATGAGTTGAGGATCTTCAGTTTCTTCCACAACCTTCAAGATATCTTGTACAGATAGTTCTTCTAAAATTTCCATAGGCTCATTTTTATCTTCATTGGAAGAATCTTCTTGTTGTGCCTCTAGGAGATGGTTAAAAATCTGATCCATATGGGCCCATGATTCATTTGAAACATTCTCGTTCACCTCTTCCATGCTTTGCATTGCCAAAGATTCACTTTCTTGCAAACATGGGCATACTTGATTCATGACACCTACTGACAAGGAGAAGATGTCCAAGCTTCATGGGAAGGGCACTCCTTCAAGCTCAAAATCCATATCATCTTCTTCTTGGTAAGAAGCAAGAACCATGTTAGGGAAGTAAGTATGAGAAGAATTTTTAGCTACATCTTGACCATCCATTATTGAATCTTCTTTCTCAGGTGAAAGATGAAAGGATTTGTTTTCACCATGATGATGATTTTTCTCCCCAGTGAGTAGAGGTTGTGTTTAAATTTTTCATTCTCCTCATTTTGAAAAGAGAGTGGGATTCTTCCATTCGATCATTCATGATTGCATCGGGAAGAGAGTTTGATTCTTTGACTTCCTCCATTTCTTCATGTGACATTTCTACATCACTTGAAGAATCAAAATAGGAGGAAGATTATCTATGACCATCTTGAATTCATCATCTTCGGACCATGATGTCGGGTGAATTTCTTGCACTTCTTCACATCTCTCCATTTCATCATTAATTGAAAGATCAAAACTTGAAAAGAGATCATCCATGCTTACTTTGAATTGGTCATCTTCTTCATCATTGGTGGAGTCTTCGGAGAGCATTGGATCATCCATTATGCAGCAAGGATCTTCCTTTATTGAATATATTATTCCCCCTATGGGTTGTGACTTGAGCCAAATGGAATTGTTGAATGGTGATTCTATCTTCATCTCTTCTACTTCTTCCTCCATGATGTTTGCTTTGGATTTCATTGGAAGGTTCCATGATAAGATCTTCTTCAGAAGCATCCAAGAATATTTAGGAATGAAAACCTCATAATATGGGCAGCCATCAGGGTCTTCCTCCATAGGGCATCTCATCTTCTTCCTCCATTTGATGTGGTGCTTCAAGATGTTCATATCTTATCTATAGAGCTAAAGCATACCTCCAAATTTCATCAAAGACTTCGGGGTCAAATTTCCTTTTATTATGCTCTGAAGTCTTTCCACATATTCTCTTTTCAACATGTTCATTTCTTCATCACCATATGTGAGGAAGTCATCTATTGAGTGTTGGAAGAAAGATAATGTTCTCAATTTTGTAGTGAGATGCGAGGTTGCAAAAATATTCTTCAGTGGATCTTGCACCATCCTGTCTTTTGTCATCTTCTTGAATGCTGATTTTATCTTCATCGGAAGGCTCAAGGATAGGATTTTCTTTAGTGGCATTCAAGAACCTTTCGGTATGAAAACCCTATGGTACAATGATCTTCAGATCTTCCTCTATAGGAAAACTCTCCTCTTCTTCTTCCTCATTATGGGCTGCTTCAAGTTTGCTCATTCATCTCATGTAAGAATTTGGCATATTCTCAAGCTTCACACCTTATCTTATGTCTCCTTTGAATCCATTCCTCTTCATCGGTGATAGGTTCTTTCTTCTTTCCTTTGTCAACACTAGTCCGAACCATGGTTGATCAACGATCTTCTTTTCCAACATAGACATCTTCTTCTTCTTCTTCTTCATCATTTCACTCATTGGTACTTCACTCCAATCTAGAAATTTCTTCATGATGTGGGAAATGAATGTGATAGGGGTTCATTCCTTGATGGAGTCACCTTCAAAAAATGATTTTCCTTTGAAATCTGATTTTTTTTTTTGATTTTTAGACCTTGCGGTCATATTTTGGGTGCAAACACTACTAAATCTTCCCCATGGTGGGTGCAAAAAAAATTGTTGGTGAGAAAATTTTTCAGTGGAAAAACTTGTGGATTTCTTGCCAATGCTCTAGGAATCTAAGTCCCTCTACTTAACTTAACTGTAGCTTTTGTATATGCATGCATGAGTAAAGGTGGATTTTCCTGGTGGCCTTGTGGTTGGGGATCCAATAGGGGCACTCCACTGACCCTACAGAAAAGCTAGCAATCTCTTGCTAGGGAAGACTTTTCTAAAGAGTGGGAAAGGGAGTGAGAAAAGAGGTAGGAGAACTAATGTTGCAGGTAGAAAATCAAGATTCCTACACACACTAGTTAGAAATTTCATCACATGCACTAAAATTAGGAAGAAACAATACTACAAACAACAACAAGACCAATTAGAATTTAATGAACACAAAGTATCAATAAACCCCTTAGTCAAAAAAGGCTCAAAACTCCTTCTTGTATTGATGCTCAAGAAGAAATTGTACATAGTATGAGAATGGAAGACATTGAGAATAGGGAAAAGTGGCTAACTCTTTTCACTCACAAGTGAGAAAAATATCTCTCATGAACTTACAAGAATACAACCAACTAGAAGAATTTCAGAATTAGAACCCCTTGGAATGAAGAGCTCATTACAATTTATAGTGCTAAACTTGACTCCTCATCTTCCTGATGCTCTTTCATATTCCTCATTTTGACTTTAGACTATTCATATTCCTATTCAAATATTAAGTCCCTTTTATAAAAATAAGGTGACTTAAATTTTACATCATGTCTCTAAAGTCACTTTAAGACATATCAAAAAGTGCAAACCCTCAATGCAAAATTAGAACATAGAGGAGAGAGAATGTTGGGGGAAGAAGGAGGAGGAAAAGAAAGGATGTCACCCTGATGAAGTCTACAGATCCTTGTTGATTGAAAACTCAAGTGCAGTGAGACTCTGAATCTTCAAACTCCTTGCACCACTGAGAAACTCCTTCAAATTAGCTCATGAATGCTTTCCAAGTTGAATGAATTGTTCCACTGATGACCACAACTCCCACCTGCGTATGATATACATGTGACCCAAACTATGTAGTGAGTGTCAAAAACATTGTCCAGTTCCCTGAGATGGACCTCAAATTCCCTATGATCAATGCCCATGGATGATCTAGAATGATGGTGTTGACCTGAATGATCATCCCTCTATGTCCCATTGTGCCAAACTTTCCCTTTGAGAACAACCTACTATTTTTAGTAAGTACAGATGGGGCAACTTACTATTTTTAGTAAGTGTCATAGTTTAGCTTTTCCCAACCTCAACCGGCTATGGTAGCTTGAATTATTTCTTCTTACTATGTTCCTCTCACCTTTTGGACCAACTGGCTATTTATAGCGGGGCTTGTGGAACCACTTACTATTTTTAGTAAGTGTCAATTGTGCCGAGATGACCTTTTTGATGACTTTTCCTGCGATACTCCCTCTGTGTTCACTTCCTTCTTCATAGCCTCTTCAAATGGTGGCTTACCCAAAGCAACATACCCCTATGTAGGAAGGCATGCTATTTTTAGTAAGTGCACCATGGATGTCAGATTGTGACAAAACAGGTCTTGAAAATCTAGGTTTTATTTTGGGGTTCCACGCTCCACATTTTGAGTAATTCCTTCATCTTGAACAAGTGGGAAAATGATATTTTCATCATTGGGGGAAGAATACTAAAAAAAAAACATAGCCCTCCATATCCCTAAAAATAGGGACTTCATGGCATGAAAACTAGTTTACGTGAAACTAGATTTTTCAACGATCATTCCCTTCAATTTTCATGTGATTTCACCCACTTGAACCTAAGAAGTGAAGAGGTAGCTCACTTCCTTTTTCATAGATGTTCTTCATGTGATAGGGAAAATATGATGAAAAATAATCCTCCATATCCCTAAAAATAGGGACTTCATGGTGCAAAAACTAGTTCACGTGAAACTAGATTTTTCAACGATCATTCCCTCCAATTTTTGCAATTTCACCCACTGAACCCTGAGAAGTGGAGAGGTAGCTCATTGATTTTTTCCACTACTATGTCATGGAAGCCATTAATGGAGCTTGAAATTTTAGGTCTAGTTTTTTTCTCCATTCATGATGAAATCAACTCCATTGTGATAGGTTTTTCTTCTTGTCTCACTTTGGTGAAATTTCTCTTTGATCCGGTTGTTGGTTTGACGGGAAATTGAGCTTTGTTCTTCATGGAGCCGGAAGAAAATTTATTTTCTTGTGAGAATTCCTTTCTATGAAAATGGGAGGTTTGAATATGATTTTTAATGGCCTTCAAGAGAGAAGAACTCAACAATAGATGGTTTGTCAATCCGTGCACCGTTTGCAAGATCTCTTCAATTTTCGGTTTCATGGCAATGAAGATTTTCAAACTTCTTCTTCTTCATTCTTCGTTTGATCAATATTTCTTCTAGGACCTATGTGTTTTTATGTTTTTGAGGATGTGGTTTTATGTGGTTGAGCTGGTTCAAGGTTCATCAATGGTGTGACTTGGTGTGAGCAAGTTGTAGAGCTATGGTGGAATGAAGTTGTGCACAGGAGAGTTAGATGTTAGAAGTGGGAAGCGAAGCAAGTTTTTTTTTAAAATTTTGAAATAAAGATGAGAAGGGAGATGGGAAATTTTTCAATGTTTGATGTCCCTAACCTATGAGGGACATGAGGGACATAAAATTCCATGGTGAGCAAGGTGACGACACATGTGGCGGAGATCGATGGACAGGGAATGAAGGCTAAAAAAATCAGCTTTAAAGCACTGAGGGGCTGAAGCTGGTCATATGGGTGACCAAAAGTCTCCCTTAGGGGTTGGGCATTTTTCCATGTTTGATGTCCCTACCTATGAGGGACATGAGGGACATCAAATTCCATGGCACTCTTGGTGATGACACGTGGCAGCGATCGGACGGTTGAGGCTTTGAGCTCCCGCAAGCACCTGGGGGCTGAACTGGCAATCTTGGAGGTCATATGAGGATCCAGAGGTCATATGGGGGCTAGGAAAATTTTTCCATGGTTTATGTCCCTAACCTTGAGGGACGTGAGGGACACAAAAAATCTGCTAGGCTCTCCTAGAGTGACACGTGTCCTCCCAAAATTTGACTAACTCTCAAACTCGCTCCTAAGAGGACAACTTGAAATGACGATAACTTGAGCTCTCGATGGAATTTTTAATGAAATTTTATATGATCCTAACTGAAATGACCTTTTTAAATCCAATGGTGGGGGTATCAGGTATTTATTCCTTCCATTTTATCCCTAAAAAATGGATTTTTATTTGGTACTCCACCTGTGCATGAGAAAAACTGCTTGCAGACCTAATGCACCAAAGTGTTGTGAAAAAAATAATTTCACCATATTGTAGGGATTGGAATTCCCTTTTTGATGATGTTTTTTTTTTCTCCTAACTCCATCCAGAGCTCCTAGATAGGCCTTGAATTAACCTCCATGGCCTTTGAGGCTGCTCTATTCCTAGAATTAGTGATAGCCCTTCACCTCTCCTAAAATCATGTGTGTTTACCATCGCAATGATTTGATAAAACATGAAAAATTTGGTACTGGGTATCATTATCATGCTTATAAATTGTCGATTTCCTATTGTGCATTTGTGCGACAACAAAGCTCTGAGGAAGGCTAGTGATAGCCATTTGCGAGAAGTTGGCCATGTTCCATGTTAATGTCACCTTCAGGTATTTTTCCTATTTGTTCCACCTCATTTTGTACTGAACTCCCAGCCTCCTAGCCAATTTATAAACCTAACACTTGGGGACATGGAGGTGGACCCCTAAAAGATCATCACATTATTTTCATGGACTCATGTGTTGTCCTGCTCCTCGGATGCATATGAATTCTCCAACTATTTTGTTGCACCCCTTCTACCTAAGTTTGACCCAGAGGGGGTCAATAACAGAATGAACGACTCGGTCCAAACCATCCTGGCGGACCCCCTGCATCCCTATGACTATTTCTTTGGGGCAGCATATTCAATGATCTAGTTGCATGGATTTAGAGAGGAATCCTTCATGCTTCCAAGAATTCTCACGAGCGAGTGGTTGCCTTGGAGGTAACCAGGAGCTAGTGTTTCTCGATGCAAAGGTTGGCTCTGGCCGGGAAGGAGAAAGCATTGTTTGACCTCCCTTTGAGCAAGGGAGGGATTACCATCATCAAACGCAAGGTGGAGCATCTTCTCACATAAAAGTTGGCTTCCTATGGCTTCACCTTCATCATAAACATGGAGATATGACCCGAATGGGTGGATGGTCGACATCTTGTCCCAAAATAGAGTCTCGGACTCTTGCCACCATGAACACAAATTTTTTTTTGAAGATAGGAGGTCTCCTAGGAAGACACTCTTGACAATTATGTTGAGCTAAAGGATATCCCGATCCCATTATGGGAGTATTTTCATCTAGTGTTGTACAAATATGACCCCGTTGTTACTATGACTAAGGGTTTGAGGGCGGACTTGCGGCATAAGGAATGGAGGGCAAAAACATTGATTCCTATTGGAACTATAGAAAATAAATTGGGAAAACAACCCTCAATTTTGATGGCATACCCATTGATGAGTAGTAGGAAGAATATTGGGACGACGAGCACGAATGGGTACTAACAATGAGGAAGCGGTAGAGATCCCTAAGGAGCAGCTCCCGCGATATACAGTGTATTCCCTCGGCCCTCTCGGACATCAAACACCACCACATCCCCCTCCTTCCACTCCTCGGCAAGATCCTGCAGCCACACACCCACAGCTCAAACAACGCCGTGCCCTCGGGGTGAGGGGTCGATAGCACAACCAGCTTCTAGGACCAATTCGGGGTCTCACCTTGACGAACCATCTGTCTCACCCACAACAACCACCAAAGCTGAAGTCGCCAACCCTTAGAGCCCTCCAAGAAAGAGGCCAAAATCGGCGCTTGTCTCTTCTTCCTCCGCCCCTTCGCCTCCTCCCTTTCATCCATTTGTTTCACCTTTCACTTCTCCACCTCGGGGTGCTCCCACTATGATCACTCCATCCCGAATCTTTTCTTCCCGACTATTCCCTTCTTCCTCCACCACCATCCACCATTCCCACATTCTCTCCCGAGTTATGACGGGCCCTTCTTCACTCTTTTGACTTCCCACCCTTGCGATCAATTACAATCCCTTAAATCCTGTCACCACGATTCCCATTTGTAGGGATAGTTCCTTCCTCCTCGATTTTTGAATCAAGCCAAGATGGCCAAAGTGTCCTGAGATAGAAGGAAGGAGAGGAAGAAGAAAAAAGATGACATCAAGAGCAACAAGGCATATGCGGTAATTATATGACCATCAATAGAGCTCCCCACCATCACCCAAATGGTCCCCAATGTCCAAAAGCTTGCGAGAGTAAATGGAGATGGATGATAACTCCATCAATGTTGTCATGCGGTGGACCTCGACTTCTGGCCTCAAGATAAGGTCGAGTTGATGAGTGAAACAACTGTCATGGTTACCACACATTATCTCAAGCTCGGCAATAAGCCGAGGAAATTGGAGGCTAGCCTCCTGACGCACACAAAGCAATATAGTCTCGCCTCAATGCCAAAATCAAGGGAAAGAGCAAAGAAATAGATCAACTCTGTAAGGAGTTAAAAGAGGTAGCATAAAAGGAATCTCTTACAGCCTTCTCAAGCAAGTGCCATAGTGTTAGAAGCCGAACTTGCAACATCCAAGGCTGCATTGATCGGAGAAGAAGCTCCTTCAGCAGGAGGTTGATTCCAAGAAATTAGAGGTCACTTAGCTCCAAGAAAGCTACATACCTCGAGGCCAAGAATGGCAAATTGCAAAACCAAGTACAAGGCATCGAGGGACGTAGTTAAGGATTTGACACGGAAGCTCACTCAACTACCCCGAAAGGGGGAATCTTCACGTTGGTGCATGGATTATACACCTCATGTTATAAGAGAATTCCCGCTAAGGCAATAGACATAGGGCCCGCACTCGATTCATATCGATGCGCAAAGCTTGTGCGCTAATGTGGAGTCCTCGGCCTCAACCATCAACAACACCGTATCCGCCAAGGTCCCTGAATCACGATGTTGGTTAAGAGACTTTATGACTCTTCGAGACACGGCCCTCTGAAAGGGGCCGACATTACGAAAATACGAATGGTCGCGGCAAAGATCAACAAGATTATGAGTTATAATAAGGTAGCTATCAAGTGCTAGAATCTCTTGACTCAACTCTAGCTAGGGATAAAAGAGAGGAAGCAATGCATCGAAGAGTTAGTTCAATTAGGCTTCCCCTCTCCATTTCTCGATGACTCCACCATCCTATTAGAGGACCGATTCAAGCCACTACTTATGGCTAAGGAACAGGATAAGACCTGTCTTTTAGAATTTAAAATGATTCTAGTGTTATGAAGTGGAGGCCATTTTGAATCCAATTGTAAAATTGGAGTTCCATTTGCACGCAATGGTGCAAGATCTCCAAACATTCTCTCATAAGGATATTATTGAGCTAGATAGAGCCTTTCAGGATCTGCAATGAAGGACTTACCCGATAGAGGCCGAATGGATTAGGTACCAAGCTACTTTGAAGCAACTTTGAGTGGCGTCTCTTTGAGCCACATTTTGAAAATTTGAAATTTTTTCTAAGGATTGTCGATTCTTCCATGGATGGCACAGATTCCCTTAGTGAGTCGTCATAATTGTAGAAGGATTTCTACATTGTTTCAGGGATCTTATATTAATGTTACCTTTTGTCACCCCGACCCTTTTCCTTTTGGAGTTCTTTTGTATTTATTTCGGACCGATTTTTCCTAAGTATGGAACTGAACGCAGAGGGTATCCACGTGTCCCTTCGGCGCATTTTGGAGAAGGCACAAAGCATCGGGAATCTTCAAGCAACGAGGATCCTCCACATGGCTAAAGCGTGGCTAAGCAACCCCAAGCAGGTTGAAAATTCAAAAGATAAAGCGGAGGAGAGCACATGCCTCTACGTGTCGCTTCGTGCATAGGTTTAAAAGGAGAGAGAAATGGAAAATCCCCGAGATAAGCGCCAAGTCTCCATGTATCATATAAGGAAAATTCCACCGTCCAAGGAACCAATTAAAGAAGCGAAGGGCTCAAGGTTCGGCGGAGTGAATGTGATCTCGGGTCCCAAAACATGTAGTTGAGATCTGCTCCAAAGTTCGAAGATCTTGTAGGTAAAAACTAAATGCGGGCGGTGGAAATCTTAATGGAGGTACGTTGAAGCAAGATCCACGGGGTCTATATAAGAATGTTCTTGCACCAAAAGAAAAAATGAGAAGTTGAAAAATAAGTTCCAGAGCTCCACAGGAGAATTTAGGTTTATTTTATTGTGTTAACTGGCCTTAACAAGGCTTTGTTGTAAAGGAATACTGTAATTTGTGCCATTTTTGCCTTATGTACTATTTTCTCTATTAATAAGAGTTCTTGTTCTGTGCACTAAACATTCGCAATCTTCTGTGTCCTCTATCTCTTCATGTTTACTTTTCAATTTTAGATGAATGTTTAAATATCTATCATGCTACACACCCTTAGATATTTTACATAAATCTATTCATTCACTCATGGTTATGTTTTAGTTTCATTCGGCCTTTGATAATTTGAGATATCTCTAGAATAGTTGATCATGCTGAAAGCTCTTCAATTAATCTAGTAGCTATTTCAATAATATCTCTGTGCTTTTAGTAAAGTCTTGGTGCATCTTATTTGATAGGATTTATTTATTGTTTTGTTTTCTCTCTAACCCCTTATCTCAACACGAATCATAGAAGAGCCATCTTCTATAAAATTTGGGTGTTATATTAGGGGCAAGTCCCACATCTCTAATATTTCCCACGACTTTGGTAGTTCATCTGCAAAGATAATCATCAATAGTAGGAATGGTGGTGAAACATAAATGCGTGGGGTGGAGACCATGGGAGCCGAAGAATGAGCAACTATAGAGTCTGAAACATCATGAGTATTCTTAATAGAAATCAAAGCATATATGACACATGGAATATGAGTGGGATTGTCATGCAATCATTGAGTGTGTTTAATTGGTCTTGGTCAACATTGGTATCCTCATTGTATGATTTTTCACTACTAGAGGCTTCTATTTCGTGAAGAGGAACTTGGTGAGATGTATCCAAGGGATTTTCAGTTGTAGCTACAGAAGTAGGGATATCAACCATTGGTTTAGAAACCCTATGGGTGAGATGAAGGAAGCTCATAATATTGAAAAGACCCAAGATGACCACTACGAGTGACGGGCATAAGAAGAAGAAAATGCAAGAAAGAAATCGGATTCGAAGATTGGGTTCACCAAAATGATTAAACTAAAATGTAAAATCCTAGCCTAAGTTAATGTTATAGAAGTAGTAAATGAATGTATATATAAGTAAAGTAAATACACCCAAGAAACTAAGATAATAAAATATGAAACCCTGATGTGAAAAGAGGGTTAGAAAGGCCTTAGTTGATTTGAAGATGTCGTGAGATTATGCGCTGTGGGGACTAGCTAGACAAGAGGAGGAAACCACCACATAGGAACTCGAGAAAGTGCAAATATGGACTCCCTGGCCAGATTGGGGCACCTAGAGAAGGATAGGGGTGCCTGGGGCACCCTAGTCTGAGATCTGGGCACCCTGGTCTGCGAATATCCTTTGAAGTGTCGTTGATTGATCGTATGTGTTCCCTTCCCCACATGGATGTTACAATTGGTTCGTGGATGTCGCTATAAACCTACAATAAAGAATCGCCTCATATGAAGTGTGATGTAAATGAACCAGACTTTTTCCCTTGTGATGGAGCTAGATGGATGCAAATGGAGCAATAGAAGCCTTTGATGAATGCAACCTTAGGTGATGGTAGTAGTGTTTATTGTTTGGTCCCTCATTATGGTATCAAAACTTTATATTTATATGGTTCTCTTTCTTTAATTTTATAATTAACCCCGAAAAGGCTAACCACCAAAAAGATAGAAAGCTTAAACGGCTAAAAAGTGCCAAAAAAGTGAGAGGAAAGTGCAAAGAGGATTAGGGCACCACAAAGGGGAGCAGGACGCTTGGGGCACCTCGGACTAGTTGGGCACCCTAGTCGAAATAGGGAAAACACAAGATTTGCAAAGACATACCGAGAAAGTGCGGGTGCAAGATTGAAAGTAGCAATAGAAAATAAAACAAGATGGCCAAAGACATGGGTTAATTAGTACTCTTTTTCACTCAAGAACCATATGAATAGTAGTATGAAACTAGGACTAAATAATTACCCAAAGTGCGTGATTTAGTGCCTACATTTTTCTCATAAGGGTATTCACCATTTATTAGTTGTATTGATTGCACAATTTACTTATTCAATGTTCATAATGTTATCACTTGTTAAGTATTTTAAATTTCAAATTTCTAGTAGGTTTCCCCAAAGCAGTTGACATCACAATGTCACACAAGGTTCAAAGCACAATACAAATAACCCACAACACATTTTTAGCACATTTTCACAAATGAATCACATCACAAGACCTCTAACCCCACCATGGAAAGACAATAAGTAGTCCACATAACATAGAATTCTCAACACATATGCCCCAGAGTAGATCCAACACACCCACGTGCCTAACATATAATGAGGCATCACGCTAATACATATGCAATAGGTATCACATGACTCAAAACCATGACTATACCCACACAATGTCAAGATAAGATCCAATAACACATGTCAACCTAGAGGGGCATGAATCCTTAACATAAGAATATGTAACAGGACTCACATGAGTAATTCATGAATCATATATACCAACTCCATATGCAGCCCAAATCTCCTTAAATCTCCCAAGGAAAAAATAATCTTAGTGCCAAACCAAGCCCAGTCACTCACCATAGAGCCTCATCAACTTATTTCTCCATGTTGGGTCACTCACCATGGAGCTCTGTCACCTTGTTTCTCCATGTTGGGTCACTCACCATAGATCCTCATCTCCTTATTTTTCCATTCAAAGAGATCAAGTCACCATATGGTCCTAAGCACACAGAGACTGTCACCTCCACCCAAGCACCATAGTAATTTGTAGCTCAATAGTACAAATATCCATGACCCTTGGGGTGTACCCCCATACATGAAGTGGGTCCATAGGTTCAACAAATCTATGGTGAATCCCATGACCCTATTATATCACAACACAACATTAGAACCAACATAACAAATAGATCCAAACGTAAAGTGGTAACAAATCCCAAGACTTGGGATAGGCTAGAAAAAATTTAAACTTCAAAAACAAGTTGTAAACTAAGAAAAATAAATGGATAAACAACCGTAGTAATGCAATGGCCTCTTGTTAGCTCAAAATCAAGTTAAATGCCCAAAATTAGGAATACAACAATCGAGAAAATTGTTGGTTCTTAAAAGAAAGAGACAAATTAATTTACGAATACGAACATAGAAAGATCACATTATGATCACTATGTGGCCCTTCTGCGGCCACCAAAGGGGTACTCATCGAGTTGCTAACACTCATATATCAAGTCTTAGCTCGTAAAATACATATAACCAGAATAAACATATCTCCATATATCTCTAAAGCACACATACAAGGATCCACATAGTCAGTATCACACTCGGATTATTCGACGGACAACGCAAATAGGAGAGAGCAGAGACTCTAGTTTGCACAACCCGAGCCTAAGGTTGTGTACATCCACAATATAATAAACAAGCTCAAGGAATACCAAATGGATAGAAGTGGGTTTTCAGTCTACATGAGACTCTACTTTCAAACTTGTACTTGTCTCAAGGTTATAGTCACTCAGTCTACAACTTATCTCTCCACACATACACTTTTGAATGCTACTCGTAGGTTCAATAGTGTAGGTACACAACATAACACATAACTACATTACTAAAACAATGATATATATGCACAATAACCATAGCATCTTACGCATGGTAAATTTTACAAAGGTAAAATATAACAACAATTCATGGCTTAAAATATGTAATATTTCTATATAACGCACCAATAGTGCGAGCAAAATACATTAGGGGTCATAAAATCACCATATTCCCCTAATTCACGATCTGAATTTATCACATAACGTATGAATACATATATACAACGAACATAGTGTTTTAACATCATGACATACATTCCAATACAATGAAACATGGTGACATAACACCATAATACAACACAACATGGTGGAAATTTACATGATATGAAATATTTCACTAGGAAGCACTTTCTCATGCAACATGTTCCACGGATTCGATATCACTAGAAAAAGAAACATCACAACACTTTCATGGTTCACCAAAAACATTCCCTTCACACAACCAGGTGGTAATACATGTGAATTTCATGTTGAATTCACCACAGAGAGAGAGAGAGAGAGAGAGAGAGAGAGAGAGAGAGAGAGAGAATTACTCCCATCGAGAAACACATCAACATCATAACAAGTTCACACCAAGTGGTAAGCACAACAAGTGCATTCACATTATCGAAATTAAGATTTTGTCACATCACAACATATTATCACATTTCACTTCCAACTCCTCCACCGTCATGCGTAATTCATCACAACACCCAACCTGTCCTAGAGCTTCAGAGTATGAACTCGTTCTCTCGATACCAACTGTAATGCCCACCCATGTGGGACCCAAACACAAGACCAAAATACCAGGATAAAAAAATTTTTACTTTCATTTACTTGATACAACTATGTGACACCATATATGCTCATAAGAGATTTCTCAACACCACATGCAACAATTACACCAACATGAAGAACATGCAAATATCAAGATGACACAAGATGCAAATCAATGCCACACTTTTATAAATGAACAAGTATGAAACCACGACCCAACCACAACATGAACATCACGAATAGGCACCTTCCACAATATCACATTTTCATGGTTACATCTTTATTATAATCATATTTCATTATTAGCCTTAATGATTTGAAGAGCACTTGACATGAAACATACATTTACCTTTTTATTGCATTTCATTTATTTCGTTTAACACTTCACTTAAGATGGTTCCATCTTCACTACCATTTAAACTCCCTTATTTACCCTATGTATCTCGAAATCATTTATCATGTAAGCATATATTCTCATTTACAACGATACATATTATTTATTCCATTTCAGATTTAACGTGCAACAAATACACTTAATGAGTTCTTTCTCCAATACCAAAATTCCTATATCTCAATATTAGATTGAAACATTTTTAATGCACAAGTGAGAGTCTCCTAGCTCTCGGTCTCAACTAGAGTTTCTATTCCAACAAAAATCATATTTTCTTGGCATTTTTATTTCACTTCTATTACAACAACAGAGGAAAATCACAAGAAGCTAAGAAGGGGAAGATTAAGTCTAAGGGTGGATAGATTTCCCTTTTTTATAGTTGCTAAGATTCAATAATTGGTTAGAGTCCATTTAACATTTACGTGACATGAGATTCGTCTTCCAAATAAGAAATCATGTTCTCCCCAAAGCTTAAACTCGCATGGAGAAAATCAACAAATCATCCCATCATTAATCACACAAAAAGAGTTAACATTGGTTTAAAGGGAATGGATTCCATATTTTGTTTACTCAAAAAGTCAACATCTTAGGGACACTTTTTGATAGAAAAAGTTGACAATAGGTTTCAACACCAATAGCATATAAAAAGGTCATAGGTTTTAATTTACTTCTATTTGCACTCAAGGATTCTACGTCCAACTAAAAGTCAATTTTGGAGTGGTTCAAACACCTTTATCTCACAAACCTCCAAGTTTTACTTTCTTTCAAAAACGAAACCTCAAGAATACAAATTAAATTCTAAAGGTTATTAACAAATTCATTCACATTTGACTCTTGTTGTCACATTCGAGAACACAACTTGGACAACGTGGGACCTAAATGTGAATCTCCTCCACAACTGAACCTTCTAAGAGATCCCTCAACAAACAACTCCTATTTGAGTCACCCTAGACTCTCTAAAACACTCATGTACAAGAATTAATTAACCTATAATAAGTTTGATTCAAGAATCTTTTGAGATAATTAAGGACACGAGGGAATCACCACACTATGCGGTTTACCAAAGTTTGATTGATCACATTACAAGGAATGGTAATTACCTTCCTTACTTGCCCTTATGACCCCATACACATACATTGATTAGCCCTTCCAGAGAGGCTTAGGATAAGACAACCATTAAAACAAACATTGTTAAACATTACATCATTCATGTCACAAGTGACATTGTACCCTTAACTAAAACAACATGCACACTTCCACATGCACAAGAAACCCTTTAAAGTGAACGACACACGAGTAACACAAGAATACATAAACATTACTTTCACATGGGAGAACATTATACAATGGTCATTTCATTTCCGGTTAAAATGTACATCTACACCATTTGCAAGATATATACCTATAATCAAAATCACTCCTAAAATAAAATGCCCATTTCCTTCCCAAGATACCAATATACTACAATTTCTCACTCATCACAAAATAATCCATAAATAACATTCATGTTTATAAACATAGTGTTGATATACATCCATTTAATATTACATGTATTTCAAGGATAACCCGTTATTACAAAAGCATATAGAACGCTACAATTTTCTTCATGTCCCACGTACTTGCAACCACCGCATGGTCGGACAACTCACTGGGATGAAATCTAACTACAATCAAGCACGATTTACGATTTCACAATTTTTCAATAATAATGAAATAATACCTAACACACTTTTAAGGAGAGTAAGAATACAAATGCCATTTCATTTCATTTTCAAAACCAAAGATAGGGATAAAGAGAGGAGAGAGAAAACACCATTTCCTTTCACATTCAATATCTTTTCAAACAAGCATCAAAGAGGTTTCCTATAGTCATGTATTTGTGTTTACAAGGTTTCTCGATAAGGTCACGTGGCATTTTTCTCCAGTTAGTTACAAGTTTTCAAAAAGCATCAAATTTAGACAAGTTGCTCAAAGATCAACGTTTAAAAACAATCTAAGAGACTCCAACACACACGTAAACCAATTCCTACCTACTCCCCTATATGTAGGGAAACAATAAGAGCCGACAAACTCAAAATTGACGAATTGCATTCAAATGGAGTCCATCTTTCCTCGGCGCTCGATCGTAAATGCCCCCTGAATGACCTTGTCGCCCAACGACCGAGGCCTACAAAACCCACCTGAAAACTAACTTACAAGGTGATTTTCTCCGAATTGAGGGTTGGTAGTGATTGACACGAGAAAAACTAGAGGTATGTGGAAACCAAAATCCATTTCTACATCCAAGGCCAAAACTGTAGGTCAAAATCAAACTGCATTTTTAACTTTCAACAACTATTTAAAGCTGTGAATTATCTCATTGGGCTCCTAAACGCGTGACAAAACAAAGTCAAACGGACATCGAGGAACAACCCAGGGGTTCGGTTGAACACTCCATGTGACAAGGTACATGACCAAAGCTTGATTTTCTCATTTCGGGGTTTATAGGGATATTTTATGCCTCATTGAAAACAAGTTTTATTTAGATTTTACAAGGTCGCCAAGGAGTAGTTTTGAACTAACATTCAAGTTTAAATCCGCCAACCACGTGGTTTCTGTAACGGTACTGATATCAAAGTTTTTCCAACCATCCATGAGGTAAATGGGAGTAACGTTTACATTCATGGTTACTAGTCTAGTTTTGTACAAAACAGAGGCAAAATTGCTATAAAATAATATGTCCCATTTAATTCACCTAAACGTTATTTTTCTTTAGATCGATTTACAACTCCATTACAATTAAGAAAACTAGGAATGCTAAAATCAAGCAAGGGAGGGTAAGATGACCATAAATGTTAACTGACGCAACAAAACAAGAGAGGAGCTCTGTGGTCGGTTTAAATGTGCTCATTTTATGTGTCCATCACGAGCATTTTGACAACCAGTTCAAGAGTATTGTGTATGGTTAAACATTTGATAAATATCAACATTCAATAATTGCCTAACTGCCCATTCCTATTTCCAAAGTTCTTACCCATGTATCCGAAACTGCTGAAAAGATAAAATTTATATCCCACGGAAGCACTTCCCATACTAGCTGGTCTGATAAAGCTTCCCACATGCTCACAACTTCAAAAAAAATACCAAATTTGTGGCTGCATCCGGCCATGGTTGCTCACAACACCGAGATAATAAGGCCAATGTAGATTGAAAGTCCTAGGTGATCCCTCAGCCAGCCCCCAGAGGAATTCCTTGGAAACGCAAGTTTGAATTGAATGAAAACACATTCCTTTGGCATTTTGTCAAGAAATTCACGTGCCTTCTGTAAGATTTCACATTTTTAAAACTATCTTGCATATACTCTAAAAACATTGCAGTCCTAGCGGTCTCATTTCTCTCAGACATTTATTCAAACCATTCACATGCCTTGTGCTTACTTCCTCTTTTTCAATGTTGTGATAGTAATCATACAATACCAATGCCATCCACCCCAATCTCAATCTTGCAACATTAAGCAAAACGATCGGTTGGAGGAGGTGCTTCTTTTGTTAAAAATCTGCAACCATTGCAGGCTATGAGGCCGCATCACTTTGATCCATTTTTGTCAACCGGTTCTTGTGCCTTGTCCAAAGCTCTAATTTTGGCACGGGCAGGGAAAAAGTTAGGGACGTGGTGAAGCTTGGCTCCACGCCAACAAATGGTATTCGCCACAAAGTTTCCAAAGCCTACAGCCTCCTGCAATCAACACAGTCCATGTGACCATTTCTTTTTAAGGCATTTTAACAAACAGTTTACTTGCCCTGCGCAGGGCCATGCTAATCTTCTCTGGCGTCCCAAAATTATCCAATCTATCCACTTTCTCTGACCAGGCTTCCTAACAGCAAACAAACAAAAAATGAAAAGGAAAAATAGTAATGCCAATGCTATCCGTTGTCATCTCAGCTCCCAACAAAACAAGAGTGACCATATGGCGTAAGGGAGGATACTGGCAAAGGTTGTGGAGCTGGGATTTACACCTGTCAATTGTGTTCTTGAAGTTTCCGAGGCCATTTTAGCCAAACCATTTTTGTGCATATGCAACACCCTGTGCGGGCCTGTGAGGCCGCCTTACTTCAAGACATTTTATCAAACAGTCCAGGCTTTCACCCTTTTCCACACACTGTCAGGCGCTTGCAATAACAACATCAACAAAAATTCCTCTTCCCAAATGTTGTGGGAGGATGTCCCCCTGTTAGAAACTCCATTATAGCACGGGCTAGAAGCATGCTGGCAAAAGGAGCAGAGTCTAGCTAAAAACCCCTCCAAAATCTCACGTACAAAACAACAGGTATCTAATTTCATAACTTCACCATTTTTCCTTGTCCTCGTGCCAAGAAAAAAGCAATAACATTCCCTGACGCAGAATTAATCTCCAAAATCCTCTCACGCATGCTCAGACATTGAATAAAAACATTCTCACATTAATAAAAATCCCATTAATTCTTTCTTGAAAGGAGGTTTGGCACAAACTCCAATAATTTGGAGGAATTTAAGAATATTAACAATATTTTATGATTTGTTTAAATTTAATTAAATTCCCTTCCATTGTTAATTTCGTGATTTATTTTATTATTTTAAACATTGCTTTAACCAAAACCTCACCGCTCCCGTTAAGCCACTTCCTTTATCACGTAAATATATTCATTTGAAAATTATGTGGATTACTTTTATTGTTATCTCGTAATCCAATTTGGTTAGATCAACTTAACATTATAAAGAAATATATATTTCAAACTCAAGATTCAAAATGCTCTCGAGTTGAATGAATCACAAAAGTAACAACATCACCACACAAATCGAAGGCACGAAGACACTTCAAGGGTTCCAAAGGGTTAGTCCGCGGAAGGACAACTTCAAAGTTTCCCTTATTATTTTATTATCACAAATGTTTAATTTATTTTAATGCTAATTTTATTTTACGATCACTTCATAGGTGGCCAAAATGACAACCCAACATGAGCCAAAGTTTAACGACCATCTTGTGGTCCCTAGGGCAAGGATTTTAAACACCTTTGAGAGAAAAATGGGAGAGAGTTCTCCAAAACACCACGACACATGGGGACTTGCGAACAACACGAGCACTTTTTCAAAAATCCCCACAGATGCATTAAGGCCGAAACAAGGAAAACTTTTCTATGAGTCGAAGAGGTCATTACATTAACAGAGTACACGTCTAAGTTGGTTGCAACACTTCCCATAGACGTGGTATTTTTGTGGTCGGTTTAAATCACCTCAATATCCATTTTAATAAGGTTTGCAATATGGTTTTGAAATATTATGTTGATTTACAAGTTTTTCTCAAAAGTTTGTTCTTTTCTATTCAAAATGAGAAGGAAAACATGAAAGCAATCTAGAGGAAGAGGAGAGATTTATCCTGAAAGTGAGTGGTGACAGTCGAAGGTTGATCCTAGGATTTGATAGCACACCCCGCAAGTATACACACCCATGCAACCATTGAAGTTTTACTTGGCATTGATGAAAGAGTTTAAAGCTTCTTCAAGGTATCCCGCTCGGCCAAGAATGTGAACATGGTAAAGGTATGTTCCATAATGCTTCATTAGATGAGGGAGTTTGAAGGTATCCTTACAACACCATTTACTTGCCTTGTGTACACTTTCGATTTTGGGCATGATGATATCCTCTTGCAAATATTGTTGAACGTCCATACCTTGATCCCAAGCTCCATTTTTTGGCATTTAAAAGTTTCCAAAGGCCCTTTCCAACGAACCCATTTTGAGTACATACAACAAATCAATGGCATTCATATTAGATCACTCAAGATAATCACACCAGGCAAAATAATACCTCCTTTTACCTTGAGTGGAGTTGCTCCTTGTTGAAGTTGATTTGCCCTAATTGGATTTCTTGTGTGATTAATTGCTTGTTGGCTCTAGATTTTGGCAACACTTTGGTATGATTTGCTTGTTTGATTTTCAAGGGGGTGAAATGTTGGTATTCTTCTTCTAGATGATTAGCTTGGAGGATGTGGCATCAATTTATAGAAGCCGCACAGAGAAATAGGTGGCTAAGATGAAGCCATGTTGGAGATTGATCAATGGTTGAGATTGATGGAGGTTGAGGAAGGTTGTAGAGATGGGAGAAATTTTAGGAATATTAAATTCATAGGTGGTGGTGGAAGATAAAGTTCTAGAGATGGAGAATTCTAGAAAGATGGTGAGGAACTCTTGAATTATATTAGTAACTTTTAGAGATGATTATGATAATTAATGAGGGATTAGTGAGGTGATTTGTATAGAGGCTATGTTAGTAGGTGAGGGTAGGTGGCTACGAATATAAAATTCTTAAAAATGTGAGAGCAAGCAGTTAGTGTTAAGTAGAAAATAACTAGCATAAATATCTTATATACATTTATCTAAAATACGCCAAGAGATATCAAGGTGGATGCACCTATCTAGCCATGCTAGTATAGTATAAGTATACCAAAATATTTATGAAAAGAACAAATATAATATAATAAATATACTATAATAAATGTATCTATGAAATACATCACTACATATCAATTTTTGTTAGCTTAGATTTTTCACATACCACATTAATCAATAACACTGTAAGTGTAACTTCATTAAATAAAGTGGTTGAGAGACATAATATACATCCCCAGCAACGAAATTAAAGAAATGATTACTTAACAAAACATTGTAAAATCAAGGATTTATGGCTTTTAAATATTTCACTGCTTTATGGAATTTTCAGCCTCATACTCTTCATCTTGATAACTCCTGTTTCATTATGTTTAATTAATCAGTAAAAAATTAAGAATAGAAAATTCCCTGTATACTGGAAGACCCCAAAATTGATATGTGCCCTGGTTTTCCTCTCATAGATATAGAGATTGAAATTTCAAATCATTTTTATGTCAACAAATAAACCAAATTTGAGGCAAAAGTTATAGAAATTGAAAGATGTCTACGTACTACAAGCGACCAAAGTAGGTGAATGGGAATGAAGTAAAAGGTGAGGAACAACAGCCACCTGGATATAAAAGCCCACAGAGAACTCCATTGAGAGCAGAAGTGAGTAGCTGAAGCATAATACATGCAATCAAGGCTTGCTTTTGGGCCAAATACTAATCTTTTCCTTCTCATATTTCACAAAAAGGGCAGACATTGCCAAGACAAAGTATGTCTGTAGAATAAGAGTACCAGGAGCATGGTACTTGATCAGGCTTTGCCCAGAACCCAATTCAACCAGCAACAAGGCCGCAAGACCCAATGCTGCAAATCTCCCATTGAGCCTCTCACTGTAAGAATTGAATCCAAGCCGTACCTGTAGGCCACCAGACATGGGATCCTTCAGACGGATGGGAGGCAGCAAAATACTCGGTTTTTTGGACTTGACCTTTGATGGGTTCATCCCTATCCCTGTTTTTCTCAGCTTTCTCATTTCCGCCTTCTTGCCTTTTCTCTGCATTTTGGCCAGCCTCTCCTCAAAATCTGCATATTTTTGGCTTTTGAAGTCTCCTCTTCATCTGCTGATGCTGCTTTTGGGGCATTAAATTGTGTCCTCCTGGTGTGTTTTCTGGTTTTGAGCCTGGTGGGTGTAACTGCCCATTTGAGATTTGCCAACGGATTTGCTAGTGGAAGGGTTCTGATCGTCATTGCTGATAGATTCGATGAAAGGAAGGAAATAGTGAAAGTACCCATTATGGCATCGGCTCGCATTGTGGGCCGTTGGTTTCTCAAGAGAGGAGATCACTGTGGATGTCAGGAGACAGAGATAATTGTGAAAACGTGGCAAAGGGATCATTAACACAAAAAGGTTTTGTATTTACCGTTAAACTCTTTTCTTAGCTACAAAGATACGCTTAACGGATTAACGGGGAGGGGTTTCCATCCATACAAACTTCGGAATTAAAAATATGATTCATTGCCACTCCAATGGACAGGACCACCTTCACAACTAATTTTTGTGCCGAAGGCATTTTCCCTTAAAGAATTGTTGGGCATAATTTTAACACTTGTCACAATTTGGACAACCGTGATGCATTTTCTTGTTGATGAATGACTACATCATAGCCATCCATTGTTTAGTTATGACAGTTGACATTTGTTGCAATCTTTAATGTCTTTCGTCTATTATCTATAGTCGTCTCCACTTTATCATCCTATGTGTTTGTTGTTGCAAACTAGTATTTCCATGTGTCTCTTGTTGCCATTTATTTGTCATCCTCTATATCGGTGTTGCAAAAATCTAAGGTTGCACTACACAATCCTTACTTGTTGCATTGATATTGACAAAGATATGATTATAATTGAAGAATTGGAAATGTGCATTTTTATTTAATTTGTGTTCAATCCACTGGTTAATGTCGGCCTTAACCACCATCACCCACTATCTTGCAAAGGCTTCGACTTGTAGAGCTATGGGATCATAGACTTTGGACTTGTAGAGCTATGAGATCACAACATTGGAAGCTTCTAGCCTCTCTGCTATCAACAGTTCACGATTGTTGTCTTCACTAGCCAACCAAACTTGACGTCCAAAACTTTGCTTGTGCCACCGGCTCTTCAATCAAGCAATTTGTCTTGGCTACTATCAATTCTCGTGGGATAAACAATGATCTCACAACAAATTGTCTCATATCTATTTCTATTCTTATAATAATGTCTTATGGCTATCATTGGGCGGATCTCGACCTTATGAAGTAGCTCCTCCATAAGTGACATGTTATACTTTCCTCTACCATATCAACAAATCGTCCCACCAATTTGGTTGTTGAGAAGCACCTCTTATTGAGTTGCTTGAATTGTTGTCGTTGTTTGATTCCCTCTCCACGGGCTTAGTCAAACCATAGGAGGAGTAAACATTGTTGAGTCACCATCAATTTACCATCTCCACACAACCAAGTAGGCTCTCATTCATACTTAATTGCCACCTCAAGTATCAATTCATAACTAAGGTTTTTTACGATATATGTGTTTTCCCTGTTAGAATTATGGCCTAATTCTACTAGTTGACAAAATGTGGATGGTGTGATGCATTTAGCTGAAAATGTACGACCGTATCGTAACCATTTACCATTTCACTACAAGGTCTTGTGTCATTCTCCGCATTCACAAATAGTTTATCATTGGAAGATGTTTTTAGATAATCAATGAGTCTATTAGATACAAAAAAGGTTGGACTAAAGTTATAATAGTCAAAACATTCATGTTCTAGAAATTTTAGCACTTGCAAATCAGACCGTGAGAATTTTAACTTGCTCATACATGGACCAAAATTAATGAAGAATTTCAATGCAATTTTTCTTTTCTTTTCAACAAAGTATTGGGTTTGATAGGATACACTTCTTTCATTCATTTATTAAATGCCTACTAAGGTAGTAGATGGGATTTCACAATTGCCCACTCCAAATCTCCCAAGTTGAAATATGGGAAAGGTTTGGCTTAAACCGTAGGCATAACTATCATCAATTCATGTTGCATGTTTATTTATTTAGAATGGGAATTAACTCCTCATTGTCCAACTCACTATGGTAAATTTCCATTGGCACATTTTAAAACCTTTCAAACTTTCAAAACAACTCACTATGCAATCTAAACGTAGCTAGAGAATACTTATGGCGTATGGTTGTGCGTATGGTTGTGCATATGATTAGGAATTGATTTTTACCAGTCAAATAAATCTTCTTTTTCGTGACTAATGCCTATATACGAAATATAAAGCCTTAATGTTTTTTTACACAATTTTATCATCTTTCTTTTTACACAAAAATCTCCCCACTAGTTCTTTTTAACACAATTTTCTTGTTTTTATTTTTCAGTTAGGAAGGACCAGGAGTTGTGCTTTTTATACCCACTTGCACCTCATTTTCAAGGATGACTCTCTTAACTAGAATCACAAGTATTTTGCACCCCACCATTGAATTGCAATAATTTTCATATATTAAATTTGCAAGTTGGAGAGGATGGTGGTCTTATACTTTTTTATAATTAATTATTAGCTTAAAACATGAAAAACTTGTAAACAAAAATCAAATTTAAAGATTGGTGGAAGGAGGGAAGGCTTGACGACGTGGATTCTTGTAAGTTTATGGTGTCTGAAACATATACCTATTACCTTCGACCTCTACCACTTGTTTAAAAAATAATGAGAAATACTCTCCCATTATCTCTACTAAAATACAGTTCATCATTACTTGCATCTCACGAGTTGATTGAATTAAGCCACTTTTATCAAATACCATTCAAAGAAATGTAGGCGTCGGTTGTGTTATCACTTTATTACGCCAAAGGCATTTTCCATATTAGAATTTTGGGGTCCCGATTTTGACACTTATCGAATGTGGATGGTCGTGATGCATTTGGTCATTGGTGCTCAACCACATCATTGCAGCCATCCACGTGGATGAGTGTGAGGAGGGTTTTCTTTACCTACCAGAATAAAGAACACTACCAATGATATGCCCAACCACGTCAAAGATAAAAACTCTACCATCGTCACATTTTTCACATTTGTTGTCATTTGCCCCGTTAGATTAGTAATCCCAACCAATCAAAATCCATTGAGGTGAGAAAATTTCCATCCAAATTTGTGTTCCTAAAGCCGTGCAAAAATCGAAAGGATGTCATGAGCAACTTATGTGGTCACCATCACAATTATATTGAGAGACAATGCCAATACATCATGAACCGGGCTCCATTAATCTTCATAAAAAATATTTTTATTAATGTTCTCATTATATTTTGGTCAAATTTTATTTTGGCATTTTATTCGTTGGGTTCATCGCCACCAATGCCACCTTTGTCCCGTTGTGCACGCAAACAAATTGCACCACGATGAACTTGCTTCCAACGACCAAATAAAATCCACATATTGATTTATTTCAAATAGATTACAAGCTAAAAGGTGTTTTTTTAACATGTCGACCTACTATTGGGAACACCAGGGATCCCTTGAATTAAAGAGTGCACTGGTGAGAAATGTGAGACGTGAATTGCACAAAGGAAAGACTAGGAACACACACACAAGATTGTAAGTTATGGAGAACAATGAGATAAATGCAAAAGGGAAGAATGACTCAACTCGATACTCTACTCCATGTATTAGCTCAATATTCGGATGTACATTTACAAGAAGAGGAAATCACAACTACCACCTAGATTAGTGGTGAATAACTCTCACTAACTGATACTTGGTAGCAGAGACGACTCCACACAACTAGTAAGAGAAACTCAACATAGTTGGTAAGCTAACTCAACACAACCGGTACACCTAAGCAAGCTAACACGACAAGTGTAGAGCTAACACGAGTACAAGAATTGTCTTAATAAACAAATAATAGGATAAATAATAACCTACACTAATACCCCCTCCCCTTGTAAACACAAAATAAGTGAGTGGAAAAGAAAGTGGGTCCTGGAAACAAGGTCTGATGAGGTACCCACATATAATGCATCTCTCACAAAGATATGGTAAAACAAGGAAACCCATGGGAAAAACTCCCCCAAAAGATATAAAAAAGAGAAGGTATGACTAGAAAGCCCCACTCGGCTAAGCTCTGACTTCATGTAGCCATCGATATCCTACAAAGCAAGCTCCTGGAGTGATTATGGCTCATAAGTAGATGCAATAAAAATTGAATCACCATGGAAGAGTGAAGGAAGCTGTCAAGTGTCATATGGATCTCCAACCAAGGTGTGGTTCATATCCAAGGAATTATGCAACTCATGCGAGGTAGAAGTTCCAACTTGCTCCTTGAAGGGATGATGTATCGATGTAGAAGCAAAGAAGGAATGTGAAGGGCCATGTAACTAAGTAGAAGATTTCTCGATGTCTCGATGAGTCTTGAATCAAGATGCTGCTCCATGAAAAAAATTAGTGGACCAAAAGTAGTGGATCAAGAAATAATTCCTCTAAAAATGGAAGGTGATAAGGAGATGTTGGAGATTGTTTCCCATCACTACTACAGTCATATGTGTTGAAAGAGAAGCCCCCATTAGAAATGTTCTCAAGTTCAAAAGTTTCATTAGGTATATGTGAATCTGGTGAAGAATCTGAAGGAGGGACAAAGTGAGATAAGGAATATATCCGAGTATGATGATCGACTACACCTACTACAATGATAGTGACATTTTTCAACTCTATAACATAGATCGAATCTGCAGTGAACTCAAGCCACATGCCGTGATTAAGATGAGTAATTGGGTGTCGATAAGAGATTAGTTGAAAGTGAGGAAATACTTAGAACATTATTGAATGTTCCTCCATTCACTTCAAAAACCCTCTTTTGATATATCAAAATGACACACATGGGAGGAAAATTACATGATCGAACATCCTACTCATTTTTGAATCACTTAAAATATGACTCAGTGCATGAGCTGTAGGGTATGGTTATTTAGACCAATGTTGATGGTGTTAGTGGAGTGTTAATCTTTCTATCACTACTCCTACAATTTCTTCATTTGATTTATCTTTGAAAAGCTTATCTAAACTAAATCAATCTAAGGAGTTCTCAAAGAAACTAAAAATAAAAGAAAGGGCAGAGAGAAAAGAAATATGCTAAGACAAATGTATTTAAGATTGTTTCAGTGCATGATCTTGGAAATAACATGCTTCCTTGTGAAACTAGCAACATAAAACTCATACTCGCTCAAATTTTAATGTCACCGATGCATAAATTCAAAGGAATAAAAGGTTGTAAACCAAATTTACTATATCAAATTGTTAGATGCACATTTAAAAGATAAATTTAACTTGCAGAAAGTTAGTACAATTGAATCTAAACATGCATATACACAATTTAAATGAATTACTACAGGAAATTTATCATTTAATACACCAAGTATTGAATATCATAAACACAAAATATCTAAAGCAGAAATGGGAGAATGTAGATCAGAAAAATTTAGCTTGCATGAGTTAAATTTAAATTGGCTCACATTCATTTATCAAAAATAACATCCTCCTTTTTAAGACTGGAGGCATGTCTATTTATATAATTCGGGGCCTTCCTTTATCGCCCAATTTGAACAATAATTAGAACATATTCAATATTATTACCAACAACCGGCCGTTCAAAAATATCGTAACTTATTTCTATTAGGATAATTACAATGGCCAATGCTAATATGACAAAATAAATAATTAACCAAGGACTTACCGAGGTTCCGTTTAATGTGGGGCCTTTATGTACAACATCCACTTGTGAAGGATCCTTTTGCATTGGTTTAGCTTGTGTGGGGTCTTCTGTGTTGGATCGGATGAAGGTGGCCTTTTCCTCGTGGCAACGAAAGATTCCTTGTAAATTTTGTAATCTTTGTCAAGCTTTACTAGGTCCACTATTGGATTTCTGAAAATTATAGGATATTTATCAAGTAGGGCCTTCAGTGGCCTTGGATCTCCCCATGATCTCCTTTAGAGTCTCTATTTTTTCGACCTTCTCCCTAGTTTGAGAAAAATTTAGATGACTTGGGAGGCTTCTCGCTTCATTTGTTTCTTCTATGTTATTTTCAAACTTTTTTAAACAATTGATTTAACACTCCAAAATCTCAAAGTGGTAGACACTAATTCTTGGTATTCCTTAAATACCCGTATAATGGATGCCTTTGTAAGCAACTCTATTCCTCTTAAAATTACATCATCTAGCCGAGGAGGAAATTTGGGCATTTGGTCATTCCATTCCTTAAGATTTTACCTTGTGTGATTGGCATATGTATAACATACAATGGAAGGGTCTTTGCATATGCCTTCTTCGATGGCATGAGCCATGATTCTCAACATTTTTGCATAACACCCATCTTTTCAATGATGGTGTTGGTATTTTTGGAGTAGTCTTGTTCCTTCTTTTTAGCCTCAATACTTTCTTTGATAACATCATACAAGCTCAGTAAGGCTTCTTCAACATATAAAGTAGTTCCCTCATGAACAATGGCCTTAGCCGAGTTTCAAGCTCTTTTATTTCTAACATGTACTCCTCTCACCAATTTTGTTGCTAACTCAGTTGAGGCCCTTATGTAGGATACATGGTCTTCTTCATATTGGGATACTTGGGAACCTTTGGATTTATTTTTATTTGTAAGAGAGAAGAGGTCCTCTAATGTCTCATGCCAAATGATGGCATGTTGTGTGGAAATTCTCTTTCTGGTCACCCTCTTCAAGGTCCCTATTCTAGGATTGAATTCAATATTTATTAATTACTCCTCTTAAGCCACCTAACATGGTTTTCTACACGTGAGAAATCATGGTATGTTCCACCCGTCTTGTTGAGGTTGATGACAAGTGGTAGGGGTAATCAATTGGTTTTTCTTGCACTTGTTGGGTTGTGTCCTTTGCTTATGTGGGTTCCTCTTCTTCATCTGAAGAAATTAAATTATGGGCAACTAAAGTAGGATCTTCTTTAGTTTAGGCCCAACTTCTTAAACTTCCTGAACATCTCCTTCCTTCTTTGACTCGAGAGAGAATGGATAGAAGTTGGATTTGATGATGTGTTGGTGGTTTTGAAAACCCATTGCCTTTCTCTTTGTGAAATCCTTTTTAGTTCCTCTTGGGAAGGAAATTCCCTTATTGTATTTATATTTTTTTGGATTAGGTTGTCATCTATTTAGGTAATCCATACCTAGTCATTGACATCGGCATGTTGTGCATAAGCTATACTTATTTTCCCTCTAAGTGACTCTAAATGTTTGGCCACTCTTTTCCTTGAGTCATATTGTCTTAGACTGTTAGGGAAAATAGATTGAATTTTAGTAGGCTGTTGCAGCTTTCAAATCAAGCCACCTTTTAAAATCTCTACATCCTACCATGACTAACAAGGGAGGATGAGTTCTTAGTTTTTTATCCTTACATCTTCTTGCTATACCATTACAAATTTGATATGCAACTTCCTGTTCTACCAATTTTCAGATACATAATATGGAAGTTGCAAAGGAGGTGTGAGAAGTCCTTCAATCATGATTATTGTGTATTTTGGGTAGAAGAAAACAACCCCCATTTTCCTAATTTAAGAAAGGTCATTATCAGAGATTCTTGGCATGGTTGTTTCATGCATCTCTTTGTAGAGAGTGGGATAAAATGAAGTGTAGATGTCCTCTATGTGAGCCCTGAATCTATGGGCATATAGGTCTGAATATAATTCATTCACTTCTAAAAGGAATGAAGGATACCATGGTTCACAAAATTCTAGACACTGAAGAACACCACAAACTACATCCAGTAAGTAGGAGGCCATGTAAAATGGTTTCTTGTGGTCTAAAAAGTTTTCTCTTTAGAAGTGACTACTTTCCATAAAGAAGGAATTTTATGCTCATATATGATCATGGAAAGTAGGGGAAGCCAAGATACATCAAATTTTGCAATGGAAGGGTTTCCATACAATTTCTTTATTAGGTTCATGCCTATAGAGACCCCGGGTTTGAACCTTTGAATTTGTATTTCGTTCAAATGAGGATCATCCATAGTACCCGATTGGGTCATTGGACTAATTCTATAAAATGAACCTAACTTAGCTTATATTCATCCAAGATTCAATTGTATTTATATTATAGAAAATATTAGGCTCGACATATTATAATAATACTTAAACACATGCCCAACAAAGAAAGCTACTCTATTGGTTTCATATTTTGAAAATAAGGCCCAATTCTTAGCCTTTGCGTGAATTATAAGAAAAGAGAGTAGTTATCAACATGGAAATACTTCTAGCCTAGCCACAATTAAGTGAAAGCTGGACCTTTCAATACCCTAATGTCCTTGGAACTTTTTTCTTGATCTACCTACATGTTTGCTTCATCCATGATAGCTATGTTGAGTCTTTTCCTCCGGAATTTGTAGAAAATAGATGAATAGTGCTAAAATTTTTGATCCATGGAAGATGAATTGAATACGGTGTCTCTTATTACTCTGGTGTCTGAATAAGAGTAAAGGAATGCACCTACATTGAAAGGTCCTAGTTCTCCCACCATGATTGATTATTATTATCTTGTAATAGCCGCAATTGATCTTTTGAACTAAAATATTTACAAAAGGGCTGAAAACGAGATTAAACTTCATAGGGAACTTTGTAATTCAAAGGCTTAAATGATTTTTTTGGTTAGCACCATCCTTATAATTGAGGCAATAATTTTTCTAAAATGGTGTGCTCCATATTGATGGTGTGTAATGCATGACTTGATGATTTTTGCCTCTGCAGACAACATTATTTTTTGAATTGTTTGTCATTTTGAATGTGGACCTTATACCTATGCAACCTAGAATAAATCATAGCCATCAGTATTAACTAACCCTTTTGAGAAATTGACACCACTTGTATGATATATGTGATGCCACATTGTGATATGTCATGTGTATGACGGTAAGCTACCACGTTTAAGGACATGTAGGATATCATGTGTACTTTATATTTTCCTAACCTTTGAATTTCGTTGAACTTTTCTCACACTTGGAATTACAAGTCAATTTCTTTTGAAGTGTGAGATGTGAGGCCTTAAGTTTTACTACTCACACTTAGGAAGGTAATTTTTGAATACTTGCACTTGGAAAGTGCAAGTTTTGATTACTCACATTTAAGATATTTTTTTGTGAATACTCGCACTTGAACTCTCACACTTTAGGGTGTGAGTTCTTTCTTGTTGACCTACAAGGAAAATTCAAACCTTTAGTCTACCAAATATTCAAAATTTTGAAGTGTAATACTTTTAATAAGTGTGAGTGCAACGATTAGTGATGTGGCAACTTAACTTGGAGACCATAACTTTTGATCCGACCGTTGGATCGTCTTGAAATTTTATAGGGTGGTAGATATACCTTAGTACTATGCTAACAACAAATTTGAGTGTAAGGTTAGGCCATTTTGGCACATTTTGGTGGCTGGATTCCTTCATCTAGTGGCCTAAAATTAGCTCGAACATTTTTTTGCTTTTGAATAGGTCTTAGAAGTTTAATAACTTTTGTTGTGCTTGTTAGAATAAGTCAAAAAAATTGTGAGCCTTAATTTATGAAGGCATATTTGGCACACAAATTTTGGGGCCCATCCGATTTGTTTTTCTAGTAGGTAATTTTTGCCATTTTAGGGTTTTTAGAGTAGACATGAAATAAAAGGAGGATTGTAATGATGTAAAGGTTTAGTGTGGATTCCATAATGATAAGAAACTATTTTAAAACTTCCGTGTTTTATTTGTAAAGTTGTTTATGTGCGTTTTGGAGGTATTTCAACCTCTTGTAGTTGAACCCACATCAATTAAATAGAGTGCGAGGATAAAAAGTGTGAGGATAAAATACAAAGTGTGAGGATAAAAATAGCGAAGTGTGATCTTTCACACTTGGGAAGTGTGAGTACTGAATTTTTGAAGTGCGGGAAAAATAATTAAAATAATAGAATAAGTAAATTACCTAGTTCAAGTATTTTAATTAAGTACACACACTTTTCATTTATAGAATAAGGTAACTTCACTTAAAGATTATTTCTATCCCAAAGGGGAAATACTTCCTTTTACCAAATTGTTTTAAACCAAAGAGGGTCCTTTCCTGTAAAATGTAATTTTTAAAGGTGGGGGATGTTATGCATAATAACTCTCCCAAAAACCTATGCAAACTTGTTGTCACCCAATTATATAGAAGACATGTCACGTGGCTCTAATGAAGTGAAATCCACATCCTAAGAAGCCATATGATGTGATGCACTAGAATCAATAACCCATGTAGGAGGCGGTAGTACAATTGCGAACTAGGGATATCCTTTTTTCTCCTTTCCTAATACTTTATCTTTCCCTTTTCCATTATTATTTATGTTGAATGATTTATGGGTTGATGAATATGGTTTAGAAGACTTAGGGGCACCTATCTTGTTCTTCTCGAGAAGACTTGTGAGGTGGTCAATCTATTTCTTCATAAATTTTCTTTCATCTTGTCTTCCTTTACAATACCCACATTTTCTCCTTTCTTTGTTGAGACTTAAAAATGAAAGAGGAGGTTTCCGAGTTTGATGTAGAGGTGGAAGAATGTTGATCCTTCTTGCTTTCTTGCTTCCTTTTATTTTGTTTATACTCTTTGTTTCTAAAGGATTTCTGTTTTCCATTCTTGCAATGAGAGCTTGAGGTTTGGAGGACTTCAAGGTGCCCATTTAGATTAACTTGTCTTGCTCCTTAGTCAAATCAGCAATAAATTCATCTAAGGATGGCATTTTCCAGTTGGCTCCAATGGCTCTCTTGGTGGCATAGAAGGTAGAGACAAAGACATAATAGTCAGGACCTAGTTTGGAAAGAACAAAGAGAACAAGTTGTTCATCCTTCTTTTATGTTCCACATTCCTTCAATTGCAATCTTAAGGACTTGAGTTTGGTAAATAAATATTCCAAAGTGTCAAAGTTCTAGGACTTAGGCTTATAAGTTCAATTTCTATCTCATGCCCCCTCATTGTATCAATTGTTTTAAATAATGAAGCTAAGATAGTCCACACTTGATTTGGTGATGTGGTTGATTCTACATGGAAGAGGAGTTTAGGTGACACTGAAAGACATAAGATACCAAAAGCTTCATCACACTTGTTGAACCACTTGACTTTTTTTGCATCTGTACTAGGCCTCAGTTTCTAACCCCATAGTGATGCGGTACAACCCTTTACTCCTAAGCACAATGGTAATTTTTATTTCCATTCATGGTAGTTCAAAATTTATAAGTGCAGTAGCTAAGATTAGATCTACTTTACATAAAATAAAGTAGTGTAGTTTTTTGTGGAAATGTGATAAAATAAGGAAGTCTCAAACATAAGAGAATACACACTTTACACACCCTCAAAACTCAATCAAGCAACCCCCTCAATTTTAGAACTTTATAACTTAGTGTGTTTTACAATATAAATAGGACCAATGCATGGGAAATCAAAAATATTAACTTATTCAAATTATGACACTCAGTTTTGAGCTACCGATCAAAATGTATTACAATAATGATTTCCCATAAATAAGGCCTATTTTAAATAAAATTACACTCAAACATTAAAAAAATCACTAAATGAGTATGAACCTAGCCTTACAGCCACAACCACTCGTTGGAATCAACATAGAATGTAGAATAGAGTGGTTTAGTTTGAGAGGGGGAATTTTCCTCCTTCCAACTTGGGCCTCACCTTTCTTCTTCACTAGGAAAGATACAATCTTAATCTGCTACACCCTTAATCATATATAATGTATTAGATGGAGATGCCGACATGTGGCACACATTCCCTTAGTTATTCATATGTTATTATCATTTTATATTTCATTCATATCATTAGTAGGTCAACCTCAGTGGTGGCCATAGCATAGGAAGGGTATATATAGGAGATAGTAGTGTGTAGTTAAGCATATATTGAACACTTAAGTCTTATTGTATGGTTTGGAGGTTGCCTCGAAGTGGCTAAGCTATTATACTTGCATATTGAGATCATTTATCTAAATTTTGTTGTCCTTTGGTTTTATATTGTTTTTGATGTTATGATTTATCCAAGTAATTCCATTACAAGTGGTATCGAGTTGTGATCTGGGCCAAAATTAGGGAAAAAACCTTAATTTTTTCCCCTCAATATCTTGTGAACTAGAGTGAACTTATTAGAGATGTCTTTACTAGAGTTTGAAAACATTCCAATTAAGGTTTCTTGAAATTTTCAGAATTTTTTGCTCTATTTTTCAAACGCTATTACAAATTTAGGGTTTTTAATAAATTCACTCCTAGCAAGAAATTGTGGAATTTTTTCAATTTATTTATATTTTTGAAAAGAGGATAAAAATGATTTGGAGTTTGTTCTTTAAGTTTTTATATCTAGCATAATTCCTATCGAAATCCAAAACCCTAAAATTTGACCTTGATCTCATAAAGCAGGCCTTCCACAAGAGGCAAAAATAATCTTGTCACTCCAAGTATAAATCCAAAAATGATGAGATAATAGTTGAGGATTTTGAGTCAAAAGGGGTAACTATAGATTCCTCAAGGTTAGGGTTTACTTTGACGGACCATAAGGTAAGCCAACTTGAGTTTGACCTACGAAACCTTGAGTCTAGGGTAGTCGATTAAAAAGATGTAGAAAGGATTGGACAATGATTAGAGGATTTCATGCGAAATTTAGTACACATATAATGGGTAATCATACTTCTATCAACCAAGGTGGATCTTCAGGTCAAAGTAATAGAAAAATGAGCCAGGGTGGATCTTCGAGCATGCCTAATCCAAATACAAACACTCTGCAGGCCTCGTAACATGTTTCCAAAAGTGGAGATGCATAAGTTTGATGGAAATGATCCACTCAATTAGATTAACCAAATGGAGAATTTATTTGATCTACATCATATTCCATTAGGAAAAAAGGTGACCATGACATCTTTGTATCTCAAACCTGACCAATTCATCCGGTGTCAATGGTTATGTGCTCAAAGGAAAAAGAGTGGTATCAATGTTACATAGACAATCTTCACCAAAGAGCTTAAATTACACTATAGTTCTAGTGTGTCAGAGAATTAATTTAGCTAATTAGCAAAGTTAAGACAAATATGATTTGTTAAGGATTACATTCATCAATTCTAAAACCTTTCCTTGTGGGTGGAAAATATTACTAAAGAGAATCTGAATGACCTATTTCTTGGGGGTATTAAGGATCACATTGAGCATGAGGTGTGTATGTTTAATCCTTGTAAGGTTTCTAATTCTATGATTATGGCATGTCTAGTATAGGAAAAATTGGTTTCAAACAAGAAAATAAATTCAAGTAATATCAAAGATCGAACACCTTGCCTCCATCAATCCCTTGGCGCTTAGATTGACACCTCAAAAAATTGAAGAAAAGAGAGAAAAAGGGTTATGTTTTAACTGACGGTAAATATGGACCATGACATAAATGTGTTGAAAAGAAGTTGTTCTACATTGATGGGCCTAGTGAAGATGAAGAGAAGGAAGAAGATGAAGAGTCAGAGGTCATGGTCGAGCCAGAGGAGTTAAGAGATCCCCAACCATTAATCTCATTCCATATAATTTCATGCATTAACACCCAAAACCCTCAAGGTGTTTGAATTCTTAAAAAAGGAAAGGCTCAAAGTGTTGATTGACTCAAGAAGTACTCACAAATTCATCAATAATAAATTAGAAGTGCGCTTGAACTATTTTATTTATCCAGCTCCTAAATGTCAAGTAATGATTGTTGATGGAGGTACTGTTACTTGTTCTAGAAAATTCCATAACATTAAGGTCACCATGGGAGATTACATACTAAATAGGCCATTGTATGCCATTTATAGGGGAGGAGAAGACATTGTGTTAGAAGTTCAATGGATTACCACTGTGGGAACCATTGAGATGAACTTCCAAGAGTTGTTCATATGATTTTAGTATGAAGGAAGGAATTTTGAGCTAAGAGGCTTAAGATAAAAGTCTCCACAACCAGTGATCTCTCATCAGATGCACAAAATGATAAAAATGGTGCAGATGGATTTGTGGCACAACTATTTTCATTGGAGGAACATCAGTCTAAGGACATTATACCATTAGATATGAAAACAGAGTTAGATGCACACTCTCTTATGTTTGAAAATATGCCAAAGAGTTTACCTCCAAAGAGAGATCATGATCATGTTATTCAATTAGTACCAGGGATCCAACCACCCAACATCAGACCTTATAGGTACCCATATGTGCAAAAGAGTGAGATCGAGAATATTATACAAGATATGTTGGAAGCAGGAATCATCCATTATAGTCAGAGTGCTTATTATTCTTCAATAGTGATGGTGTATAAGAAACATGACATGTGATGCATGTGTCCCGATTAAAAGGAACTTAATAAGTACATGGTCAAAGATAAGTTTCATATTCCTATAATTGATGGTTTTTTCTATGAGTTACATGGTGTTGTTTACTTTACAAATCTTGATCTTCGTTAGATACCACCAAATCGAATCAAGGATGAGGATGGTCATAAAACTTCCTTTCGGACACATGAAGGCCATTATGAATTCTTGGTATTTCCTTTTGGACTCACAAATTAACCTTATACATTTCAAATTTTGATGAATTATATTTTTAATCCATTCATGTGGAAGTTTGTTTTAGTGTTCTTTGATGATATATTAATCTATAACAAAACATGATAGAACACTTGCATCATGTAAACAAGGTTTTGGATACCCTTGAGCAACATAAAATTTATAAAAATCCCTCTAAGTGATATTTTGGATTCAATGAGTTTGAATATTTGGGTCACATTATCTCTCATGAAGGTGTTAAAGTGGATCAAGGCCATGAGGGAATGGAAGGTTCCAAAACCTAAAGAATCTCCAAGGATTTTGGGGATTACAAGCTATTATCATAGATTCACAAGGCATTATGGAAGTATAGAAACACCTATCACATATTTATCAAAGGAATATTTCCATTGGAATGAGGATGTTACCAAATAATTTTATAAGTTAATAGAGGCCATGCGCACCACTTTAGTCTTGACTACTCTAGATTTCTCCAAAAAATTTATTGTTGAATGTGATCCATCGTGGTCTGCAGTATAGGGGAAGTTATCATGCAAGAAGGCCATCCTATTTCATTTTTGAGACATTAATTCAAAAGTAATAATTTTTCAAAGCTAACTCATGAGAAGGAAACGATAGCCATACTTCATATAATAAAGCAATGGAGACCATATCTTATAGAAGACACTTTAAAGTGAATACAAATCTTGATAGTCTAAAATACTTCTTAGAGCAAAGGTGCTTATCATCTTAAGAACAAAAAAATGGGTCTCAAATATGTTGGGATATGATTTTGATATTATCTACAAGAAAGGGAAGGAGAATGTAGTCATAGATGCTCTATCTAGGAAAGATGAATTAGTTGTAGCATTGTTATGTGTCATATCCATCTTACAGAAGATTGGGTAGAGGAGGAAAGGTCTGAATGGAGAAATGACCCAACTACACAAAACCTCATTCATAATCTCTAGAATGATCCAAGCATGTCTGAAAAAATTGTATGGAAAGGGGATGTTTTATGGTATAAAGATAGATTATACCTATGTAAGAACTCCACCCTTAAAAATAGGGTTCTATTTGAGCTTCACGCTTCTCTAGTAGGGGGCACTCTATATTTTTGAAGACTTATCATCAAATCTAATAAAATTTCTTTTATTAAGGGATCAAAGGGGATGTCCAAAATTTGTGGCGAATGCATGGTTTTTCAACAAAATAAGGGTGAAACAAATTTCACCCCCTATTCTTCTACAACCTCTATCTATTCCTAAACAAAGTGATGGGAAGAGGTTTCCATGAAATTCAACACAAGATTGCCTAAATTTTAAGGAAAAAATGAAATCATGGTTGTGGTGGATAGACTCACCCAATATGATCACTTTTGTGCCTTGTCACACCCATTTTGTTAGCGTAGTAGCTTATTAACTAAAAATAGACTAGCTAAGTAGTGTTGGGATAATTAATCTACATTATGAACAATTGTAATAAAGTAAATAAATGTAGTAAATAATAATGTAAATGAGATAAACAACTATGAAAAAGGAAATGCTAACCCTAATGTGTAAGAAGGAAGAGGAAAGAACTCAAATGGATACGGATGTATGTCGGAGAGTGTCGTAGAGGTGACCTTTGGAAAATCACGAGCAAGAATGACCGTGTAGAAGTCCCGAAAAGAGTGGATCTAAACTATTTCTCTAGATTGGAGTGCCTATGGAGGACCGGGGTGCATGTGGGTGCTCGATATCCAATCTAGGTGCCTCGGTCTATGTAAAATATTTGAAACTAGTTTTCACAAGGTTGGAAGGTAGTCACATCAACTTTTTGTCATGCATTGAATGTCGCCAATAATCCAAGATGAATGAAATATCTGTAAGACCCCAAAACAAGCATCAAACCCTAAAAAAATTATGCATATGAAGGGGTTGGAATATCCTTAGTGGAAACAATGGTGGACTTACTAACTCGAGATTTGCACTACATCTCGGCCCGATGTAGTTCTATGTGCAAGTTTGTGTGAAAATGCCCTAGGTCTCTCTTGTGTCAATCGCACTTTGTGAAGTAGCGAGAAATAACTATGTGTAGAAAATTTAGTAGAATGTGTGCATGGAATAGAATAGAATCCCCCTATGAAGTGTGATGCAGATGTCCTATCCTTGTGCCTTGATGATGGAGCTATGTGGATGTAAGTGATCTCCAATGCAATAGATGGATGCAAATCTAGATGGAGTGATAGTAGTAAGTGATGTTAGGTCCCTCATTATGGTCTCATAACTTTATATTTATAGGGTTCTCTTGATATAATTTCGTAATTAACCCCGAAAAGGCCAACCACAAGAAAGATAAAGATGCCAAATGGATAGAAAGAGCCCAAAAAGTGGTGGGAAAGTACAAAAGGACCGGGCACCCTCAGGGGCTAAGATACCCATGGGCACCCCAATACTAGCCCGAGCACCCCAATTGAGGCTAAAATGACGGGAAATTACTGAAATAGGATGGGTATGTGGGTGTAAGAGGTCAGTAATGAAAAAATAAAATAAAATAAGATGGCCAAAGGATGGGGTTAATTAGTACTTTCTATTAGAGTAGGTATTTACCTTAGTAGGTACTTTATTTACCTTTATTGTATTTATTCTCACCCACTTATGTGTGTGGATATTTCTTTTATCTTATTTAGATACTAGGAGATATTATCTAGTTGTTAGATATTAGGAGATATTGACTAGTTCTTTCCTTGATCTATGGTATTGACTAGATCCTTGATGTCTAGTTCTCTCCTAAATCTATGGTCTTGACTAGTTCTTTGATGACTAGTTATTTCCTTGATTTATGGCTTGATCTACGACCTTGACTGGTTCTTAGATTATTATTCCTTACATATTTAAGCAAGACCCATTCTCAATGTATTGCATTGAGTTCCATAATAATATATGATATTGTTGTTCATTTGTTTGCAAAGGTTTTATGTAAAGTTATTCTGGCGAATTGCTTTCATCTTATTGATCGTGGTGTTTGATTAGCATCTGTGTTCTTGGCTTGGTACGTTCGTTATCGTTCCTTTCACTTTCTTCACTCAAGAACCTTCTAAATAGTAGTATGAAACCAAGATAAATAAATGTCTAAAGTGCATGATTTTGTGACTACATTTTCCCCCACTTTATGTTGGTGAGCGGAAAGCTCAATAACATAAAGTAGATAGAGATGCATACCTGATGTCCATGAAGAGTGTAGTAGAAACATGCCGAAGGACTAGAAAAAACGTGGAATGATAAAAATATGGAGGAGCGTGGAAACTAAAGATGAAAAATGCGTAAATAAAAAGTGATGAGAGTGAACCTAGGGTAGAACACGTGTGTAGTTTTTGCGGTGTGTAATGTACCTACATGGTTAGTAAAGCATGTGTTGTTGCAAAGTGTTTTTGTTGATGTTGTTGTTGTTGTTTCCCCCAATTTGATTGCTTGTTTCTCATATGGCCAGACTTGCAAGGAGAAAATGATCAAGTAGTCAAATATGTATGTATGTAAGTGTAAAAATGCAATGTAAAAGATGCATGTATATGTAAAATATGCAAATGGAAAATGTAAATGGAATATGTGCACTTGATCCATGTCAAGAATGATAGTGTAGAAGGATATCCTGGATTGCAAGTTTTGGGTGATCTCATGTCACCTTGGATGAAGAATTGTAAGGAGGAAATGCTTTGTGTCCTCTCGAGATCTAACTACTTACCCGAATGTATGTGAAGAGATATTTGTATCGTCCTTATTTTTTGGGCGACCCGACGCCATCGGCCGTAAGTAGACAGAGAGGCACACCCACTGTAACTTCCAAGCATGTAACTGCTTCCGAAAATGCCAAAGACACCATGTCCTATAAAATCCACTATGTATGGGGTTCATAGACTGGTCTAAACCCACTCGTTATATATAACTAAACCAAACCAATGTAGAATCTCTATTTTAGTATGTATAAAAACCCCAAATGATGTCCCCCTCTTTGGGGCGCATGCAACGTCGTTGATAGGAGAATGCGGCCCTAAAAGAGGACCAACCGCATGTACTTTGTAACTCTACCCTATAGGGGGAAGGGAATGCACTTGGTAGAAACCAAGGTGCACACAAACAAGGATGGATAGCCAAAACAAGTGTTAGTACGAAAACACATGCATGTAAGAAGACAATGTGTAATCTATGCAAAAAATGTAAAAACTACTAAGAAAAGTAGTGTAAACACATAATAGGACAAGTAAGATGCAAAAAGTGGGTTACAAACATGGTATATCACTCAGATATCGCAAGACAAACAAGGCCATCATGGCCACAAAAAAAGTGTGCACATAAAACATAGGGAAAATACCGCATACAAGAAGCAAACAAAATAGACAAGTACAAACAAAGGAGTCATGGAAACATGTAATCCTACAAAAAAGTGTTGTACATGGAACACCCATTAGCATGTTAAAGAAAGAACCAATATGTAAAAGCATGAATAACCAAGTGATGTAAAGTGCTAAGTATAAAATGAAACAATAACACTTGGAAGAAATGAATGTGGATGCCCCCAATGACTAGTGTAGGAAGGGTAGAAGGCAAGCATCCATGTTGCGTGTAAAATATTTGTATCTGCAATCACAACTAGACAAAGGCATGAACGTACATGTGTGGCTGATATATATAATGACATATAAGAAATTATTCTAACATGTGTAGTAAAGTGATCATGAAAAACACTAGTAAACAAGAGTAAATGCCCCAAGACATTGCAATATGTAGTGGATGGATGGAATGGAATACAAAATGGAATGATAAGAACCATGTGCCCCTTAAGTGAATGAAAGTATATGCAATGAGGTTCATTTTTTCCCCTCAACATTCAATAATGAACTATAAATGAGAGTGCGTCATCGGGAAATGGCCGAATATCGAGTTATGTCTAATGTGTTATGATGAACATGTAAGTGTAGTGATGAGATGCGACCTAGAAATGATGTGTGCATGAATCCTATGACAAAGCATATATCACGACTAGATGAATGTATAATTGATTATTTATCCTAAGCATCTATCACTATAAGATGGATGGATGAGTGATGATTTATCCCTAAGCATATATCACTATAAGATGAAAGGAAGAGTGGTGATGTAACCTAAGGTGTATACCACTATAAGGTGATAGAATAGGTGATGATTTAGCCTAAAAGTATGTCACTAACATAGGATTGTTGCATGGTTATGAGTGTAAGGTCCACTTTATTGGTAAACCCTTAGTAGTCAATTATGGACCAAGGAACTAAAGTGTTTCATAGGGTGGCGAGTGTAAGATGCACGTGAGTCGTAGACCACGAAAGTGTTTTATATGCATGATGAAGATTAGTATGATGTGTATGTATGATAGTGTAATGATCAATTCTTTTTATAATGTATGATGTAGAATGTGAGTTGTGTGATGAAACGTAATGTGTAATGCCTATATTGTAGTGTGTGGGTTTCAGTGTAGTAGTAATACCTCAACAATCAAGTGTGAACCGAAGCACAAGAGTGCGTCATCGGGTAACGATGATGTTAAAACATGCAAAACATTCCTATATACAAATTCAAAGGTGATATATGTTATGAAAAATGAGGAGGGATGGGTGTATTAGGTGTTATGCCCCCAAGTATATAGAAATGAGTAAACTAACCAATGATAGTGAAGGACGAAGGTCCTCCACCCGATGTCTGTGAGGATGAAAGCATAGGACCATGATCTAATAGTGGTGGTATGGTAGAAAAATGTTGTGTTGGTGAATGAAGTCTATACGCATGTGATGGATGAATATAGGATTAAGGTCATGTTGTAGCAAAATTTTCCACTAATGGATATCTACGTGATGTTGAACACAAAGGTGATGAGAAACTACGTGGAATAAAGTGAGGTGGCAATTGACATCGAGATTCATTGACTTTCCTAGGAATAGGCCTATTCCAATGTGTATGACTAATGGAATGATGTGGTCATGTAGACGGTACTTGGGTAGGTGAACTAGGAGTAGATTTTTCTTTGAGAAACATATAATGAGACGTGCTAGAAGAGGTAGATGACATGCAAGCAATTGTATTTACGAGGAGATGATGACAATGGAGGAGATGGAGGAACACCATTGATAGAAATGGCGTGTGTATTGTCAATGAACTTGAGTTGTAAATGATTCATAGAAATGATATATTGAGAGTGAAAAATCCAACTAAGACCAAGAATCATGTCACATCCCTCAACTATGTTGCCAATGAGGAAAGGGACAAGCATAGTAAGAGGGCCAACTATGACATACAGTTGAACAACACCAAAGGGATTGTGGAAGGGATACTTAATTTGTGATGTAGGATAACCAGATGGCCTTAAGGAGGGACATAGAACATGCAATAAATAGTCCATGGAGGATCAAACTTAGTGTTGTTGATGGAATTTGATCCAATAGATGCATGGATATGTAAATGATTATATGTAAACATAGTGTGATAATCGGTGTTGGAAAAAGAAATGATTGGTGGTGAATCTTCAGTGTTATCGACAAAACAATCCAAAGCTCCCGATCCCGGAGGTGAGACTACATGATACACATGATTAGCAGAATATTCCACGGTATTTGTGTCACGTTGTTGAGAGTTAGTGTTAAAGAGATTGAATTTACCCTTATCATTTGTTGTGGTAGAGCTAGTAGATTCAGGTAACTTGAGATTATTGTTATCAATTAGATCTTGGATGATTGTTTAGAGTTTTAAGTATCTATTTGTAGAATGTCCCACACAACTATGATAATCAAAATGGAAGTTTTCATTATAGTTCCTACCTTTTGGTCACGATGGTTTATAATTCAAGTAGTGGGGGAAGGGTAATAATATTGCTCTTAAGAATTTGTTTTAATATAAGATGCGGAGCCATGGGAAAGGTGTTAAATGTGCGCCAAGGTTGTTGCGAATGAACCTCCCTAGTAGAAATGATGGTGTTGATAGCTATTTTAGAGTCGGTTTGTTTAGTTGTGGAAGGATTAAATGATGTCTTGTTAGGAAAACGATTAGAAGATGAAGTTTTTCTTGATACTTAAGCTTTCCTAGAGATAGGAGTTTAGCCTCACAAAGTCTGAGGATATAAAAAAGTTGATCAAATGAAGGAGAATTCTCAAAGAGCACTCTCTCCTATAGAGGTGGTGATAGAATTTGAATAAATAAGTCCTGAATCTTAGATTCGGCCAACACATTTGTCATCTTAGCTAGATTATTCTTATACCTTAAAACGTAGTTGGCTAGGTGTTCATTTAAGCCTTGTTTAAGTTATGCTAGCTGGGTGTAGGAAATATTAGAGCCTATGTTGATGGAGAAATGAGTATGAAATGCATTAGCTAGATGTGTAAATGAGGTTACTGAATGAACATGTAAGTCATAGAACTAACACATCACATAATCATGGAGACTACAAGGGAATATTTTAGCTAAAAATATATGATCATCAACGAAGTCAAGACAAGTGAAATGAAATTATCTAAGGTGATATTATGGGTCACCATGTCCATTGAAACCCAGGAAGCTTAGGGGTAAAAAAACTAAGAGGAAGTAGATAAGTACGGATGGTAGGTGCAAATGGAGTATGCAATAAAAAAGTATAATCTAAAGATGGTGATGCGTGTAAAGTGGCCTATCGCCACTTACGAATTTGAGCTTGAAGATCATGATAAAGGGAAGTTAAGTCTTGATTTCCAACAGATGAGACTTGCCCTACATGAGAAACTAAGGGTGACATAAAATGATTGGTAGGATTAGGAACAAAAACAATAATAGTAGAAATGGTAGGAAGAGTATAAGTAGGCGGTGGGGTGGTAACGGAAGTGGGTACAATGGAAGAAGAAGTGAGTTCCACTAAGTTAGCAACTTCCTCATGAGAAACATGAAAAATTAAATCTAAATCTTGAGGATGCTCAAAAAGGTGATAATTGATTGCCTTAAGATGAGATTTGTAAATTATTCATGAGAATGAGCATGTATGATCAAGTCGGGTTCAACAAAATGATTAACTAAAATGGAAAAAATAAGTAGTGCGGGGTTACTTGATCTAAGATATGAACAACTATAATAGAGTAAGTATATACATTAACTAAGAATGCAAATGAGGTAAATAACTATGCAAAAGGAAATTCTAACCCTAATGTGCATGAAGGAAGAGGAAAGAACTTAGCTGAATAAAAATGTATGTCAAAGAGTGTCGCAAAGGTGATTGGAAAAATCAAGTAGGAATGACTGTGTAGAAGTCCCAAAAAGAGTGAATATGGACTATTTCTTTGGAATTGAGTTCCTGGAGAACTAGGGCACCTACGGGCACTCGATCTATAATCCGGGTGCCTTGGTCTGTGCAAAATCTCTAAAACTATTTTTCATAGGGTCGAAGGTAGTCCAAAACCCTCGTTGTGTGTCACATAAACTTCATTGTCTTGCGATGAATGTCACCAATACTCCAAGATGAATGAAAAAAGCCGTAAGACCCCAAAACAAGCATCAAACCCTAAAAAAATAATGCATGTGAAGGGGTTGGACTATCCTTAATGTAACCGCAATGGTGGAATTATTGAGCGTTGCACTACATCTCATACCCGATGTAATTCTATGTGCAAGTGTGTGTGAACATACCCTAGGTTTCTCTTGTCTAGTCGCACTTTGTGAAGTAGCGAGCAATAACTATGTGTAGAAAATGTAATAGAATGTGTGCATGGAATATAATAGAATCCCTCCCCTATGAAGTGTGATGCAGATGTCCTAGCCTTGTGCCTTGATGATGGAGCTATGTGGATGCAAAATGATCTCTAGTGCAATAGATGGATGAGAATATAGATGGAATGATATTAGTAAGTGATTTTAGGTCCCTCATTATGGTCTCATAGCTTTATATTTATAGGGTTCTCTTGATATAATTTCGTAATTAACTCTGAAAAGGCCAACCATAAGAAATATAAAGATGCCAAATGGATAGAAAGAGTCCAAAAATTGGTAGGAAAGTGCAAAACAAACCAGGGTGCCCCTAGTGGGATAAGGGCGCCACAGTACCCCAAGATTAGCCCTGTGCCCTGGGCTGAGGTTAAAATGATGGGAAATGACTAGACCAAACTGGGCATGTGTGTGTAAGAGGTCGATAATGAAAAAATAAAATAAAATAAAATAAGATGACCAAAGGATGGGGATTAATTAGTACTTTATTCACTCAAGAACCTTCTAAATAGTAGTATGAAATCGAGATAAATCAATATCTAAAGTTCATGATTTTGTGACTATAGTAGAAACAACCTTCATGAACATAGTTCGAAGCTACGTGGGACACCAAATATTATAGTAAGTTATCTAGACCCTAAATTTACTAGGGATTTTTGACCGATTTATTCTCATGTTTGGGTACTTAGTTATCTCATTGCTCTTCTTATCATCCCTAGTCGATGGGAAAACAAAAGTTTTAAATAAGTGTTTTAAGGGATATCTCCATTGCTTCACTTCGATAAATAAGTAAGATGGGTCCAATGGATGCCACTTACATAATGGTGGTCTTACACTTCCTTCCATACTTCATCCAAAATGTCTCCTTTTTAGCACTCTATGGGTACCATCCACCATCCATCACATCATTATTGGGAGGAAAACCAAGGGTTAGAGAAGTGGAAGAACACATTCAACATAAAAATTTGTTCTCTCTATTCTCAGGGAGAAATTTACCATGGCAAAAACTGCATGAAGCAAGAGAGGTTGATGAACATCACACTCGAAAGGCATTTTGAAGTCAGTGACTAGGTTTTTGTGAATTTACAACAATATAAGAAAATGTATTTGAAACAACAACATAAGGATAATTTTTTTACCTAAGTATTATGTCCCTTATCAAGTATTGTAGAAGATTGATACCATAGCATACAAATTAGAACTCCCATAGACAACCAAAATACAACCAATATTTCATGTTTCTTTCCTAAAGAAAGTAATTAGACAGAGGGTATCAACCCAAATAGTGTTACCTAAGATCAATGAGGAGGGGAGAGTCATCTTGGAACCTGAATGCATCCTTCAAACATACACTAAAATATTGAGGACATGGGTTATTATTGAGTACCTGATCAAGTGGAAGAATATGGACAATGAAGATGCAACATGGGAGGATATAACATTCCTGCAATAACACTCAGAGCTTCTCAACATTGGGGACAATGTTTCTTTGAAGGGGAAGGGCATGCTACACCCTTAATCATATATAGTGTATCAGATGGAGATGTTGACATGTGGCACACATTCCCTTGGTTATTCATATGTTCTTATCATTTTATATTTCATTCATATCATTATTAGGCCAATGCGATGGTGGCCATAACATAGAAGGGTATATATAGGAGATAGTAGTGTGTAGTTAAGAATATATTGAACACTTAAGTCTTATTGTATGGTTTGGAGGTTTCCCCCTCGAAGTGGCTAAGCTATTATACTTTCATATTGAGATCATTTATCTACATTTTGTTGTCCTTTGGTTTTATATTGTTGTTGATGTTCTGATTTATCCAAGTAATTTCATTACATTAACTAACCAAATAATTCCTCTTTAATTTAATTTCCTCAAATTGACTTGTGAACACAAGGCATAAAATACCAAATTTTGAAATAGTTAAAATTCAAAATTGGAAATTATAAGCAATACTCACCTTGTGTAGGGTCCACTAATGCATTGGAAGAGCTAGTTTTAACGTTACCAAACCTTAGAATGCATAAATATTTGGTTATTGCTTGCTTTGAGCACTCGCCACAAACCAAAAAATAGTCATTTTTAAGTCAACAAAGTTGTGTGAAGGTGAAATCGTGGGACTTGGAGGGAAGAATATCATAGAATCAAACATGGGTCATCCCAAGGTTAATAAAGGCCAAAAACTACTATTCGACATCATGCTATTGGAAGGGGAATTTTGGGTGCTTTAAATGCCAAAAAGTAGAAGTTTTCTCCCAAAATGAGGTGCCAAAGTAGTAAATATGAACCAATTCTTTCAAAATGGATAGCAAAGGGAAAAAGACACCTCCAAATATAGATCTAGACAATAAAAAGATGATTTTTAGGTATGATTTTAGCAAAAATGGCATCCCACTAAAAAGAATGGAACTCAAGTTTGCAAATGATTGTAGATGTAGTCTAGAATCTCCTTCGAGTCTTACTGAAACCATAATAAGGCCGTATAAACCTTCTTCACATGTCTAAAACGAGCCATTGGAGCTTGAAAATCCCTTACAAGAAAAAAACTAGCAAATGCTAACAAACCAATAACTTGCAAATAGAAATCTCAATTGAAATAAAGTTGTAGAATAAAACTAGACACACTTAATACCAATGTGGCTCACGATACCATATCAGAACGCCATGGATCCACCGAATTGAAGAGTGCACCAATGAGAAATGTGAGACATGAATTACACAAAGGAAAGAATAGGCGCACACACACACAAAATGTTAAGTTTTGAATAACAATGAGATAAATGAAAAAGGAAAGAATGTCTCCAAATGATACTCTACTCCATGTATTATCTTAATAATCGATACACATATATAGTATAAAAGTGTAACTACCACCTAGATTAGTGGTGAATAATTCTTTCTAATTGATAATGACAAAGAGAGTTAACTCCACACAACTAGTAAGCTAACTCAAAACAATTGGTACGCTTAAGAAAGCTAACAAAACAAGATTAAAACTAACCCAAGTGCAAGAATAATCCTAATAAATAAATAATAGGATAAATAATAACCTACACTTACACCTACTAATATTTTTCAAAATTTATTTTCTTATTTACTAGTTCATAAATTTTTAAACATGATTTTTATGTTGTATCACACGTTTTAAAAATAAAAAATTCAACATTACTCTCCTCTATTTGCATCATCAAAAATCACAAATAACAACACCTAAAACAAAGATATCTTTGTAAATTTGTTCTGCATCCCCTTTTAATTAAGTACATATGTTTTTCATGGTGTTTTGGTTTTGAATAGAGAAAATATTTATACTAGAATGGGGGCATTTGAAACAAATCTCTCATGACCTCACCTACATTAAAAATTAGGTCATCCTCATTATGGTTATGGAGTGTTAGTTATAGGGGCCAAGTGACATTCTAACGGTCTAGGTTTTCATTATTTTTTGATTGTCAGTAATTTTGATTGAAATTGAAATAATTTTCCCATGATTGTCAATTTCATGAACTATATAGTGATGAACAATATGAACACATAATTTTCCCTCGTAATATTTGAGAAACACTAAAGATTCATTTTTTCTCTGGCATTTTGGCATTTTTATTGCTATGAAAACTAGAACATTTTTTATTGGTCATGTCTTGGGATTTAATGTTGAGTTAATGTCCCCAATTTTTTTTATGTATGTGACCTATATTTTATTAGTAATTATTGTCAAAAATTACACCCCATGTAATTTTGAACAACTCATAAAATATGGACTTAGCCACTTTTTGATTAGGAAAACCACACAAGACTAAGTTAGTCTTCCGCAAATTGTGGGAACATAGTGTTCCGTGGGTTCTCCTAACCTATAGAGAAAAAGGGAACAATGCGGGACTTGGGTGGATTTTGGTGGAACTTAGTGTTCTGTGGGTAAAATAAACACACAAAATGAAGGAGAATGATATTGAATCTTAGGAAGAAAGTTGACAAAGGTAGAAATATGTGGAGGACTGATTGTAAGGATAGTGTTTCATAGATTTTACATGTGAAATCCACATAACAAAGGAAATAGTATTAGTGGCATTGGGGAAAATGGATAGTGCTTCACAATAAGAAAAAAACATGAGTTTTACTTAGAAAAATACATGATGTACAAAGGTATGATGCACAAAGGACATGCCGTGAGACACCACACGTGAAGGAAATGCAAGTTTTAAAGGTGACTAAGTTTGAAAGTCATGGAACACTAACTTAGTGTTCTATGGACTTCTTAAAGAATAATGTTTTGCAATAGTCTTAATGCTTCAAAATTCTCGAATGCCATGGAATGAGAAAATATTCAAAAGGCCATAAATGTATCAACAAGAATAATAACGCAATTTTTTTCGAAAGCCACATAATTAAGCGAAATCCCACAAAACAAAGTCACGTAACAATTAAAGGCCACATATTTCTCAATCCGTAGAGGATGATAAAGCAAACCCATAGAAATGCATTATTTCAACTACTGAATTTAATGGAATACAACGTCATCTTATGAAGCTTGATGGTGTGTGTTTGAATCGTAGGTGCGTATGCCATGGTGGTTGGCTCTTTTCAAGATGGTTCCTATGTGTTCCAGTACTACAAATATACACTTTGCAAAATTCATGGTGCCCATGCTTGTTCAAAGTGATATTTTAGGGATCGGTACTCTAACATGGTTGTTATCCTTCCCTCTTCTCTTTTCTCTCCCTAACCCTCAAGTTCTATAAATTTAAGTGCTTATGCAAACTCAAGGGGTTCTTATTTTGGTTATTCTCATGCATATTTTTGATCTCATCCTTTGTGAACTCAAAAATATTGCTCTCGATCTCTTTAATTCGTGGGTAAAGGTTTCCTTACCTCGAATCATGTGTAATTGATAATATTTGATTAATGCAAGTTTGATCTTTTCTTTCACACAAATGCTATGTGTTTTATGTGAATATTTATGCTCTCTTGTATTTTTTAAATTCTTTCAGTTATTTTCATAAGAGTCATGGGCATTCATTAAAATTCTCATGCCAAAAATTACATGTTTGTCTTTATAACCATAGGATCTCCACATTTCAGTTTGGTGCATCACCTTCTTTTAGTTATTTCAATTTATTATTCTTCTAACTCCGTCTCCTTAGAATATTTAGCCTAGGTTAGGTAGTCTAGAGTAGGATCTTGTATAGTTTTAGTTGTACAGATTGGGATGAAGGGAACCAACCCTTTCATCTAGAGAAATTCATGAGTTATTCACGGAATTATTTTCTAACAACGTTTCCTCAAAATTATAGATCTCTCATGATTCAAAGCAGGGTGTAATTTTGAACTAAAATAGTTTTGGAATGCTAAGTGGGACAAGATTGAAGTTTTATAGAACTTCATATCATCAAGTTTTATGTGTTCTTGGTGATATCCATCCTTTGGAGGAATTTCTAAATGCATTTGGTGAATCCACTTGTCTAAAAAAACATTTGTTTTCAATCGGAGATCACCTTCTATCATTCCATTTTCCTCTTTTCCATGAGGTTATGCAATCGGGCTTCATTCCCTCATTGGAACCTTCTTCTGAGTTCCAACAAAAATATTATTCCCCCACCTCAAAATTTCCAAAATCCTCCTCCGATCAATTTTATGAGCCTTATTTAATGAATCTAAAAATTCCCTAAACCCAATCAAACCATATGATTATTATGATAACCATGATGTTTATCATAGATAGGGATATGTGGATGTTGGTTTCGGTTTCATGGATGATGTGAATATCTTGACTCATGTCCAAAAAATGGAGGAATCCCTTTTTGAGGGAGAAAAACTATACAAAATTATGGTGGCTAAACTACATGGATTTTATCAAAATTTTCCATGGGATAACCTTCTTCCAAGATTTTATAGCCCTCAACATAAGCTAGAGATATTAAATCAAATCTCAGGCATTATGGCTAAATATTTGCATAACATGTTGTCAATGGTTGATAGAATAAAATATTATAAACCTAGTTTTGAGAAACCCCGTCATTGGGGTAATCCTTCACTACCATAATTTTACTACACTTTTCCCGCCTTACAAACTACACCTCCCCACCTAGATTTCCATATCCCTAGCTTCCAAAAATCCCCTCATGTTAATTATCCTCCTCTAAAGGAGAATATCACACATACTTCATCATTTTAACCCATGAAAACTCAGCCAAGAACTCAACCTCTCCCTCACTTCACAAAATCATATTCATATGTGCCTGAGCCTCATGAAGAACCAATTTTAAACCATGAATCATTACAGATTAACCATCGATTGAGTGCTTAACTACTTGGTTTCCTGACTACCTATTCCTTCATAAGCAATATGCTTAATATTTCATAGAAAAAGGGCTACTCTTCATCCTTATGGATAAGAGGATGCACGTGCATTCCTAGAGGGGAATATTGAGAAATAGAAAAATAGAGCTAGATAGATTTAGAGTTTCAAGAACTAGAGCCAAGGGTTTGAGGCCAAGAAGGTTCATCATCAAGAAGAAATCAATCAACCTCTTGTAGATACATTAAAACTAGTTGAGGTGAGTTTCATTCTTAGTAGTAGTGAAGTGTTTGTTGAAGAATGGAATGATTTTGAGGATAGTGGATGAATCGATGGATGAAACCTCTCAATAACCTCATGTTGTTCTTCTTGATCAACCTAAAATGGAAGATGAGTTAGCTGAAATAAAGTAGGGGAAGGTTGAAGTTAAAGAGAACAAGAATGCAAAGGAAATTCTTAAGGAGAAATATGCAAAAAGAAATAATAAATGAAGATCAATTTGATCTTCATGTGGAGGATGAAGTGATTTATCCCAAAAATAATGAGCTTGAAGCTAATGGCATCCATAAGAAATTGAAGGAAGAAATAGTTCCAAATGAGCAAGATGTTTTGATTAAATGTAATAATCCTCATTCTTATGTATGTTTAGATATTGTTGCACTTTTGAAAGGTTACAATCATATGTTAGGAACATTTGTAGAGGCCATAACCAATTAGTTTGAGCTTAATGGTGAAGATAAGCATAATTATGATCTTTCAAAATTCTTGTTTGGTGAGGAGGATGGGGAATATTAGCATGCATAAGAGTAGGCAGAGTTTAGAGCCACATACAAGTTTCCACCGGTCATACTCATTTAAGAGCACTAGGAAGATCATCAAGGTGCCAAGGATCAAATACAACACCTCCAACTAATCTTAGATCAAATTCAGGAGGTATTCATTCTATTTATAGCTAATAATTTGGGAAATGAAGAGGGAAATCAGTTTCAAGATAGTTTTCCACTCTCATTAAAGACCATGTTTGTTGCAAAATTAATCACATGATGTAATTTTGCAAGAAAAGGAAGCTACTTCAACCAATGTGTACCAAGATTTGTTTAGTTCCCTTTTCTTACCGGTTAGAGTACGAGTATATTAGGTTTACTTGTTGTAAAAAAAAGTACTTGTGCAATCGTTGTCACTTGCCCAAAGATATGTGTGTTTTTTCCTTACTCTTCAAATTTTTTGGTAAATTGGCTCTTACAAGATATTTGTTTGCCTTTGTGAAGTCTGGGAGAGAGAGATAAAGTTATTTTCAATAGTTAGTTATTTCTCAAAATTTTGAATTTCAGTCTGCTTTCTTTAGTTTGCGGGTATTTTGGGATTTTATGTCCAACTTGTCCCTTGTTCACTCTGGCTTGATTTTCCCTGATTCCCCATTTTATCCAAATTCAACAAGCCTCCTTTGTGTTGCGGATACTTTGGTTTGTAGAGAACTCATGTCCCAATGTCCCATGGACCAATTGTGTGAGTTTGATCCGATTTATCCGATGCTTGTGTTTTGCAGAGTTTTCGGATTTCTCTATCCCGCGTGTTCCTAGTACTTCCCGACCTTCATTTCCCCGCAGACCCATTTTTTCCACACCTCATTCATTGCGGGTATTTTGGTCTTCCGCATCCCAAATGTCCCAAGTTCTCCCGTGCCAACCGTAACCCGCAAACCCGCATTAACCACATCATACACAAAGCCTCCTTTGTGTTATAGGGATTTTGCTCCCCCTTTGTCCCAGGGCGTCCCATGTGCCACCATGCTCATTTTCCCACCATATCCGCATACCGAGGTTTGTGTTGGCATGTCGTGTGTTCTTGTTCTATGCACGATACATTAAATAAAGAATTCAATGCACCTTACCAACCTACTCAAAACTGGATGTGTATAAATTCATGAGGAAAGCTAATTTTTCACCATATTCCCAAAATCAACCTCTATTTTCCATTTAGATCCCTCTTTCCACTGTTTTTAGCCATAGTGGAGCATTTTCAAGTCTTTTCAAAATTTACAAGTGTATCTTTTTCTAGCAGAGGTCACAGTTCATTTGGAAGAAAATTCAAGGGTTTAAGAAGTTCATTGAATATTTTTATCACCATTGCCACACAATCCCGTCAGTGACTATAAATTTCTCTTTAATGGATATTTGAAATTCACTCTCACCATGAAGATTCATTTTAAAGGACAAAAACATCTTTCTTCTTTAGAAACATCCATACTTGAGATAGGAGACAGGGACGCCCAACACCTTGACCTTGATGATTGTTGGCGCAACTCAATTGTGATAATACTACTCCCATTATTCAGCTAATTAAGGAAAGTGGAATAGCTCATGCTAGAGGAATTCTGTCTCTGTCTAGTGCACTAACACCATTTTAGCTTGTGGCTCTTGCTTTGATCCTGACACAAAGGAAATCATAGATTCTGAAGGGCAGGTAATTTCTCGACTAGATGCTAATTATATTAATACTACTTTCAGAATTCATGTGGTGGAAAATTCAAACACTCTCACCAAATCTCAAGCTCAACTTCTATTTGATCAAGACAATGAGAAATATAAGAGTAGGGTAGCCAAGTCCTGGTTTAAAAACCCAAAGAAAGGTGCCTCAAGGCTGCCCAAAACCATGTATAGAGTTGATTTCAAGGATGAGCTATCAAATATCATTACCTTTCTCGTGAGGATAATGGGTCTTCCATCCACCAATGAATTTCAGTTTTGGATGTGCCCTTTTATCAACATCATATGTGAAGGAAAGCAAAGTCTAAACTGGGGAGAAATCATTTGTGATAGTCTTAGTGAGAAATTAGCTAATGTAAAAAGAACTAGGAGCTTCTACATGAATTCTTATCTGATGTATACCATAGCAACGATACAAGAGAATGGTTGGGCATCTCCCATAATGTGGACAAAAATGATGCTCCAATATATGAATATTACCCACAACTAATTTTGAATAATAGCAATCATCATTTTAGAAGAGTGAATGATGCCTTCACCATGTAAATTGTTAGATTGTTAGAGGGAAACACAACTCAGAGGTTCTTGGATGAAGCCAAATAGTTGATTTCTATCTATGGGAGCTATTTCACTCAATTCAAGAAGTTTTCTTATATTCAGCTAGTTGGTTTTGAAGGCACACCTTTGAAACTTCCAATGTATTGTAATGATAAAATAGCTCTGGTTGAGATATGTAGGAAACTTGACAAACTTCATAGAACCTCCAAAGATAAGAAAATTGCAGGCATTAAATTCCTAATCACTATGGGTAATTACACCTATAGGACTTCTTTAGATGCCCAAAATATTCATAGAACTATTGCCCCTCTTACTCTCCATTGCTTAAAACCAAGGAATTGTTTTGACCTTAAGGGATTTATTGCTAGTAATTTCATAATGGGATTTCATCATCTTGATGATCTTGAAGACTATTGGGCTGATTGTGTTGATGACTATGAAGCATTAAAAAGGTACTATGGCAGGTTGTCTCTTCAACAAATCAAGGATTTGGAAGTATATAAGGTACCAAATGAACTACAAGATTAAGATCAAGATCTGCAGTCTCTTAAATATGAAAGGTCTATCAAACATACTCCCATTGAAACCATTGATTAGTTTAGTAAGGAAAGGGATGATTTAAAAGAGCTTATAAACCCTATCTTGGTAAGGACCAAACTCTAGTTTGACAAAAAATGAAGGTATATAGGGCGGTGGTGTCCCCAAATTTCACCACGAAATATGAGACTACCCCATGTAATTTTTTTGTAATTTTAAAATAATGGGTCATTTTGTGTTTTATTGCCAGAAAGTGTTTGTTTTGTGTCAAGATATTCCCAAAGAGTTATATTAGCCAATTTCAACAAATACCCAAATGCCCAAAATCGTTATATTTTGTCATTTGGGGTTTCATGGGAAAAATTGTATTTAATTATTTTGAGCCCGCTTGAGGTAAATTGTGCTTTGGTTTAACCTTGTTGTGATCTTATATGTCAATATCCCCATAAACCAAAGAGGGTTTTAACTAGGAATGAATCTTGGGCTTTATCTATGACTTCCGACAACGTTTTGCATTTTGGTTTTTTCACGTTTTGTTTTTCAGTGAAATTTATCTAGGTCAATTCCTTTGCTAGTTTGTTCTAATTCCTTTCCTAGAGTATCTAGAGATCATCTATGGACATTATGTCGAAGGAATTTTCCACACGAGGTCTGGTTCTCTCTGAAAAGACGAAGTCATGCACGAAAAAACTTCTTCTAGCAGGTCACATTTTTGGGGAAAGGAAGGTTTTAAGTTACAATGGGATTTTTGGTAGCAGCAGGCAGGTGGGAATTTTGTACTTGCCTAGTAGGGTAATTTTTCCCATGAAAGCAATGCCACTTAAGTCACAATGGAAAAATTAGAAGCAACAGGTAGGTGGGAATTTCTTACTTGCCTTGTAGGGTAAGAATTCCCATTGTGAAATAAAAGAAAACCACTTAAGGCATTGATGGGATTTTCTTACCTACCTTCAAGGTAAATAATCCCATTATGAAAGTCAAATAACTTAAGTGGATCATGGGATTTTTGGAGCTGCGGTGCAGGGTGAATAATCCCATTGAAAATTAGCTTTTAAAAATAGAAATGGGCTATGTCAAAAAGTGTGCCCTTTTTGGAATAGAGGGACAACTTTAATGACATTAATTAATTAATTCTATTTCTAAATTTGGTGCCCAAGCATGAGGGAAAAGTCAACAAAGAAGAAGAAGATAAAGGGATTTAGAAATAGAATTCTAAAATTAAATAAATATAATTTATTTAATGCAGCCCCTTCATGTCAAAAAGTGCGACCCATATTGAGGAGGAATAATGCTTTTTAAAGTATTAATTGATATAATTAATTCCTATTTTTAGTGGATGAGGTCAAAGCACACTGTGAAGCTTAAGTGGACTGGAAGTAGAGAGCTAAAATTAAATAAATTTAATTTATTTAATGGCAGCCATGAGCATGCACAAAAGAGGCTCCCAAATCAAGAGAAAAGTATGTTAATTAATTGCCAGAATAGGAGGGGCAATTATTAATTATAGAATGGTGAATGTTATATAAGAAAGGACTGCTATGAGGATGAATTAATTAATTCTTTAGCAAGGAAGTGTGGCCCGGCAAATTTGGCGCCCAATTAAGGAGGAATTTTACACAGAAGAAGGTGCATTCATTGCCGAAAAGCTTCAAAGTTTGGTGCCTAAGTTTGAAGGAGCTTGAACTGTGTCTGATTAATTGTCTGCATAGTGGTACAGGTGCTCAGGTGAAGTTGATAAAATTCATGCTTGCTTTGCATGTAAATAAAACATCAAATTTTGGGGCAGCAGGCTTGATATATGCAGATTTTTATAATTAAAATCAAGTGTTCATGTTCCGGTTGTAATCTTTGTCTCGAATTAATTGCAGGAATTTATTACAGTGATTTTATAAGAGAAAGGGAGCTTAAATCAATGTCCAAAGACATTGAACATATCCTCCGAATCAAGAAATCTCCATCTACGCACTAGTAAAGAATTCCAATCGAATAAAGAGAAAAAGAATTACTCAGATAAAGATAGATTTGGCCATGGCAAAGCAGGATGAAAAAGAAAGCACATCAGATTCATGCATCACTTCTAAGTTTGCTGACATTGGAGATATAGATCTAGGTCTAGAACCTCTTTACGAATTGATTGATAGATCTAGATCTGGAAAGACTTCGCTCATGCGTGTAGTTAAAAGCAGTGGAATCATTCCAGCTGTAACATTTCCATTCACAACCCAGTTGCTAGAATTCCTCATGGAGTGTGCTAGGTCTTACCATCCATTATCCAGATAAGTCTGAGATGCTACTTGGTAGATAATAATTCAACTAGAGGCACAGTTCAATTATTGTCCAAGATTCTAAAGACGAAAGGTGGTGACTACTATTAGCATACATGATGCCAACAACAGATGAGAAAAGCATAAAGTTGACTGCATGGGCATAATGAACAACAGAATACATGAAGAAGCCTAGATCTCCTTCCAAGTTCCCAAGAACTCTTCCTTGATCTAATTTGGTACAATAGGTGGATAATATCACCAAATTGTTATGCAAGATAAATGGTGAAGTGAACACTCACAACTTCTACGCATGGATGTATGCTTTCATCAAGACCATTGAAATCAATAAAGCAAATTCAATAATCAATTGGTCGGAAATCATTAGTGACAAAATTGGTGAGTAGCTCCAAATGTGAGGTGTACTTACAACTTCAAAATGACTTCGTATTTGGTTTATGTAGCAGCTTCATAGGGTGTCTTCTCCAAGCTAGATAGATGTGGTGTTCTTTCCAAGGACCCTATTTTCGAGTGCTACCCACAGCTTACTATACCTCGCATGTAATAAAGATTACAAAGTGGTCAACAATGGATTCTTCTACAAATTCATTTGTAGGTTGGATGGTGATCTAAAGGCCAACAGGGTGAGTAAGGAAGCGTGGGAAGCTATGTCTAGGATTGGTAGTATCTTCATTCAGTTTGCGGATTTTACATACCTCAGGTCACTGGATTTTTAGGAGAACCAATTAAGTTTCCCAGATACCCGAGTGATAGATTGGTCATCATGGAGCTGAGTAGACAACTCGTGGAGATGCATGACCTACAGTCAAAATGACATAAGTCTACAGGCTTCTTCCCGATCATTGTGGGCCATTATAGCTTCTAGAGCATTCATAAGGCCCGAGGAATTAAAGCAGAGATGTTCTCTGAGTATGAGCAAGAGTTCTTCCCAACACGGCTGAACTTCAATCCATTTGGAGTGGCAAGGAAGACAATCTCCTAGGATTACACACATGTGCATTCATTGGAAGATTTCTAGATGAAGTGCAGAAGCGAGTACAAAGTTAGAAAGAAAGATTTTAGTAGGTTATCAGCGTGGCAAGTGTTTGAATTTGGATTAGCACAGATACATGTGGATCTTAAAGATGATGGGCCTGTGTTACTTGACACATACCATTAGATGGGAGGAGATAGAGTTGTACTTCAGGAGAGCATAGGTAGCTGCCATATGATCAAGGAAAGGTTTACAACTGTTCTGGTCAATACTTCAAACTAGTTGCTGACAAAGGGATATTTCCTTGATGAAGCATTGATGAATAAAATCATGGAAAATTTTGTCACAGAATATTCCCTCAAGAGGAAGAATGGAGGAAAAATCAGTAGAAGACACGAAAAGATTAAAGTGCATAAGGTCTCACTTGAATGAGAAGATCACTTCTATTACTATGGTGTAAGTTCCGACTTCTCCAACATCAAGTACTTCACCGACTGTTGCACCTTAGCAGGATACTGCCATTTCCCCATTGAATCTGACAACATTCATATTTTCTCCTTAGCCACTCTGTTCATCACCTCTTTTTGAAGAAACGTTGAAGTCAGAGATGAAAAAATCAAAGAGATTTGTCTTTGGATGATTCAGAGGGATGACAACCACAACACCGTAGTGGTTTCGAGATGGAGAGGAATCGAAGCACGAGATAGTGGTACAATCGAACTTCTCATTCTTCGAGAAGTAATTTCTCAGAATGGTTGGCTTTGTAGTTGGTTCCAGAGGCTAGAGAGGAAATCAACTTGGAGGAACACGACTTGTAGCTACTCTTGAATCTAGGCGAAAAGACAAAAAACCTAAAGTCGCTAAGGTAACTTCAAGGTTGATCATTGAGGAGTCGGGGAACAAGTTTCCGAGATGTTAGATCCGGCAGAAGGGAAGAAGGAGGATGAGGTCACAACAGAAAGATATAAAAGTAACTAGAGTACCCATAGGTCAAGCGACCACAAAAGGATTGAAGCAAGACACACAGACATTGATAGATGCTCTATTCCTTAGGCTTGACAAAGAAAAGGTGGAGAAAGTTGAACTTCAGAAGCACGTATCTCAATTGTGCGAGATCATTTCCAAGGTTGCTAAATCTTCCACTCAGCCAATTTCAGCACAAAAGTAGGTGAGTGATCATCTGATGCAGGAAGTGGAAGATGCAAGTAACCAGGTTAAAGCTATCAATCAATGGAAAGGTCTTATCATTCGTCAAGCTTATATACAACTCGGAGAGGTTTCCAACCCACCTAAAGGTTATGAAAGATGCATCGATCAACTAAAGTAATTGGTAACAAGCATGATATATATGAACATAGTTGCTGAAAGTAACTTGAGTACTTTGGCTAAAATAAATAAGCTTCCGAGAGAGGTGTTGATTGGAATGGATTGTGCTTGACGAATCGCTTAAAAGGGAAGCAACTTGATTTTGCAGTATCTTTCCATTTAAAGATCTAAAATTATGTTTGAAAAGGATGCAAGAACTTGAGAGTATGGAATCATCTTTACTGACAATGTCATTGCTTTCACTAATGAGGAAGTGGTCGAACGCGTTACTTTCATACATAAGGACCATTCCTAGAAAAGTGTCTAATTCCATGGAAGGATCTCTTCTGATGGTGCAAGGGAGAATTGATGGAACTATTAGGCCTTTCATGATGAATTCCATTAGCAAACTAGTGGCACTGCAGTCAGATATTAAGAAGTTCAGGCCTAGCTTGGAGGATGTGGAAGCATGTATCGTGGTGTTGAATGAAGGCTTACCGTAATTTAGAGACAGAAAAGGAAGTTGTGGCTAAGACAGATGGGAAGATCTTTAATACATGTTTGTAGTATATTCGAAGATCAAAACAAAAATAAGATGTAGATGTTACAGAATGGCTTGTCTTTCTTCTTCTACTCTTTCTTATTCTACTTTCCACATTCCCAGATGTAATTGTAAAACTTTAAAGTTATTGGTTTTGAAACCATTACTTTAAGTTATGTGGAACGATTCTATTAGTTAAGTGACAGATGTGTATAAGTTTGAATATGGACCCGGATGCATGTCAATTGAAGAGGAATTAGAGGGGGATGATTGCCAGATGTTATCTTTGATTTTTTTTTTATGTTCCAGTTCATTGAGTTTCCCATTTGTATTTTCCTTCTACATTCTATAAGTAGAAGAATAACCTTTAGGTCAATGATCGAATTTAGAAGCATCATTATTGTATTCCAGACTTTGTGCTAAAATCCTAATAACTATTTGAAGAAAATGAATAGAAATGAGGATATTTCCGGAGAACTTTGTGTCATGGTGCATTTTGTTTCTAACTTTTAAAATCTTAGATCTACTTATAAACTTTGGGTTATTTTAGATCTATATCTCAAAAGTGCCTTTACTTATAATTCGTGTGTTAATATCTATTGGTTCTCTATGTGCATGCAATCAAATTTGTAATCTATTGATTGGGTTGCACATCTTCCATATTTCTTCCATGTATTTATATTATATCCTTCTTCTTTAGATATTTCCGTTCTTTAATAGCTACTTACTTGTTGCAAAACTATACAACTATGGTTCATGAGCTGCATGGTTAAAGTAAAACCCCTAAATAGATACTAGCATATTTTATTGACAAATCATACATGGGAGCCTCACCGGTAAATGAGGGAGATTTATCTCATGACTGCCTAGGTTTTCAGCTATGCAAGAAATCTAGCCAACAGTTTTTGGCGACTCCGTTGGGGAACAACTATCTTTGCAGATCAAAGCTTATCTCTTGAAGATCAAAGTGTTTTCCATACAAATCTCAACTTGGCTGAACGTCCATTCACTCGATCTATGAAGGCACAAGGAAGGACTGATCATTTCTTCAGATTACAGGAGCAATTCAACTTCAATCATCCTCCTCAATTTAGAAGCTACAGATCTAGTCTCTCACCAGGAAGGAGAGTGCACACTCATCCAGATCTGGATCATCTTTAGCATAATCCGGTGGCTGGAATTATTCACCAAGTCTACACAAGGAGAAGACGTGCCCCACTCATCATGTAGAACCAGAATCAAAATCAGAACCAGATAGTACTTGTCCCATGGGGAGTAGCTTTTGGGCCACTGAACTTGACTCCACCTATGCACGATCTGCCCAAAGGATCCAGAAAGAATTTTCCAAAATTCTTTGGAGATGGAAAGCAAAATCTAGATGATCATTTAGAAACCTTCTTCATATCTTATGGTTCTTGTAATGGAGCATGAATATGTCTCGGTCAGAATCTTCATTAAGACTCTACACGACTTGGATGGCGAATGGTTCTATCGGCTAGCTCCTAGCACCATAACCAACTGGGCCACGATGCGAGAGCAATTTCTAAAAGATTCAAGCGCACAGAAGACGCTAGCACCCTAATCAATCAACTAACGCAATTGAAGAAAGAGCCAAGTGAGAACATGCAGGACTTTATTGCAAGGTTCCAAAGGATTTTATATAAAATTCCCACTTCCGCTACATTGAGCGATGAAAATCAAAAGATGTTTTTTATAAATGCTCTATTGCCTGAAGTTGGATATCAGCTGAGAAGGGCAAGATATGTGAATCTACTTGAAGCACAAAATGCTACCATGGAGGTTGAAGATGACTTGATCATGGCTGGAAAAATCAAACAATCATCCCATAAAGGTGATGGAGCTTCTTCAAGTACTTCAGATCCTTTGTTGCAAAGGTTGGCTAATGATATGCTGTAAATCAAGAAACATATATCTTAAGAGGGAAATGTTACCCCTTCAAGAATAGCTCCTACTAAGACCTTTAACGTTCAAAATAAAAATAAAAATAGACTTGCTACTGCACCACAACGGTTGGCAATTGAATCTGCTCCAAGGAATAACTTGGAAACTAATGAAGAAGATCTAGGCATTGATGAATCATTTGATGATGAGAACTTTGTAGATCCTGCTGGTGACTCCAATATTGGTTACCTGGACTACGAATCTGATGAGGGCTATTATGAATCTTTTGAAGATTCTGATGGTCACAAATTTGCAGTGTTCACAAGGTCCTAGACACGCCAAAATGTTGAAGCATCCACAAGTGGCCAGAGAAGAGAAAGAGAAGATCCTGGGCCGGATGTTACTATCCTAAAAGAGGTAGTACCTTCTTCATTATCTCCCAAAGATAAGCATGCAAATTCTTTCAATTCACAGCAGAGGGCCAACATGCATCCAACTGAAGTAAATCAAGCTTTTGAGATTATTGATCACATAAAAACGACCAAGGTCCAAATGTCAAAAGTTGAGTATTTGAGGGCATTTCCTGATCAACTAAATAGATTGGTCAAGTATGTGCAAAGTAATGGTCCCAACCCTCCAATAAATAATACTTCACAGGGTATCTTGTCAAGTCCAAAGATTACTCCTCCTTCAAATAATGTGGCTACAAGTTCTTCTCCCTCTACTTCTTCTCCTACTACATCGGAAAGGATTGAGCCATTCTATGTATCATTTCTTATTAATGGATACAAATTGAGCAATTGCATTTTGGACTCTGGAGCTTCTGACAACGTCATGCCTGCCAAAGTTGTTGATGCCTTGGGTCTCACATTGACAAAAACCATCGGAAGATGCTATTCAATGGAAAGGAAAGTTCCTCTTGTTGGGAAAATCAAAGATGCACAGGCAGTACTTGCTTCTTTCCCAGACAAGAGATTAAAGATGACTATCCTTGTAGCAGACATCCCAGTGTCTTATGGCATGCTATTGAGTAGAAATTTCTTGTAAAGAGCTAGGTGGAGAAGTCAAGATGGATTGGTCTTGTGCGCACATACCAATCAAAGGAGTTAATTAGAAGTTAGAACCTGAGAAGAAATCCAAGTACACAGTATCGAAGTCTGAGGATCCTAGATCTCAGATCTTGTTTCAAGAATCTAATCATGGAGTCTATTATCTAGAAATGGATAAAGAAGAAGTTTAACCTATGATCTAAGAACCACATTTTCTTGATAATAAGGTTTGGTCTTAGGAATTTGATGGTAGCTACTTGTTCATTTGGATCCAGTGCGGACATTTTTCTTGTTTCTCCCGAGGGAAAGGTGCATGCACATTCCTTCAAATTGATGTTCGAAAATACTAACAACACGACAGAGTATGAAGCACTGTTATTGGGTATGGAGCAGGCAAGAACAATGGGAATCAAGCTCTTACATGCAAAGGGAGATGCTTTGAGCTGATTGTTAAGCAGATAAGAGGTCTCTACCAAGTAAAAAAGGACAAACTTTGGCATTATAGAGATCGAGTCTACTCTGCTATCCTAGATTTTTCAGCTTTCTCGGTATCTTACATTCTGAGAGAACAAAATTCAAGAGCTGATTCACTTGCAGTGATGCAGCTTTGTTAAATCCATATCAGCCTCCCACATTTTTCGAGACAGGGGATTACAAAGTTGAGATGGTCTTCCACCCAAAAGTTCCTAACAACATCCAACAATGGCAAGTTTTTAACGATGACAAGTAGATTGCTACATTTCTCCAACAAAAGGACAACTTCGAAGAGATCTACTATGAGGGAAGCAACTCACCTCCGAGACAAACTACTGTGGGAGAAATGGATGCAGATGTCTCAGGAAGTCAGGAGATTATCCAGCTAAAGGGAAATAAAATTCCTAAAGGCTTGGTATCTCTTGAGGAAATGTTCGACAAACATGATCAGATGCTTAAAAAGAATGAAGAAAGTGGGGAAGGTTCTTCCTCCGATACACAATTACTAAATTTGGGAGCAAGCAATGACCCCAAATTAGTAAATTTGGGAAAGTGTTGTTCAGAGGTAGAAAGAGAAGCTTTTACAGAGCTTCTTAAGAAATACATGGATGTTTTTTCTTGGTCTTACCAGGATCTAAAAACATATCAGCCTGCAGAAGTTCAACATTACATCCCATTAAAACTAGAACAAAATCCTTTCAAGCAGAAGTTGCGCGTATAACCCTACTATTTCTCGGGACTATCTTTGCAGAGATCTAGAAGCTATTAGATGCAAAGATAATTTATCCCATACATCACTCTGAATGGTTAGCCAACATAGTTCCTGTGAGAAAGAAGAGTGGTGAGATTAGGTTGTGCGTAGATTTTCACAACCTCAATCAAGCCTCATTGAAAGATAACTACCCCATCCCCATCATGGATCACACTCTGCAGGTGGTCACTAGATCTGAAATGCTTTCCATGCTTGATGGTTTCTCAGGCTATAATCAGATCAAGGTGTCTGAAGAAGATCAATACAAAACAACGTTCATTACACCTTGGGAACTTTTATTGATTAGAAAATGCCTTTCGGTTTGATCAATGCTGGAGCTACGTTTCAAAGAGCTATGGATTTAGCATTTTCTCATCTCAAAGATGTCAGCATAGTAATATACCTCGATGACCTCATAGTATTTTCTAAAGATAGAAGCACACACATTTCAAATCTAGAAGAGGTCTTAATCCAATGCTGCAAACATGGTATTTCTCTGAACCCTAAGAAATCCTATTTTGTTGTAACAGAAGGAAAGCTACTAGGACACATTGTCTCCAAGGAAGGAACCAAGATAGATCCGGAACGTGTCAAATCTATTCAGACTTTGCCATTGCCAACATCCAAAAAAGGGGTTCACTCTTTCTTTGGTAAAGTTAATTTTCTCAGGAGATTCATCCCTGACTTTGCTGAGCTGACTCGTCATATCTCAAATATGATGAAGAAGACACAAGATTTCAAATGGAGCAGCGAAGGGAAGGAAGCTTTTGAGAAGATTAAGGAGGCCCTGTCAAAAGCCCCAGTCTTGGTTTCACCTGACTTTAGTAAAGAATTTATTCTTTACTTGTTATTCCTCCAAACACACCATGTCAGCAATCTTGATGCAAAAGAATCAGGAGGATGTAGAAGCTCCGATTGCTTTCATGAGCATGCCTCTCAAAGCTTATGAGTTGAAATATAATCTAATGGAAAAACATGCATATACAAAGGGTAAAGGCATGTAAAGCATTCAGGTACTATATTCTTTCTTCACATACTGTGGTCTTGGTTCTAGATACTGTAGTGAAATCTATCCTCACCCAACAAGAGTTAGGGTTGTTAAGAGGCACATGGGTGACGAAAGTTCAAGAATATGACCTGGATATCAAACCTACAAAGCTGGTTTGAGGAAGAGGTCTATGTGAATTGATGACGGAGATGAAAGCAACAACGCTAGAGGGAGATCAAGATCTGCCTATGGTCCTTTTTATAGATCTGGTGGAAGAGTGGTATAGTAACATTGCCTATTTTCTGACTTATGGAGAATGCCCAGATCAAATTTCTCATAAAGAGAAATGTACTATTAAACTAAAATCCAAATACTTTGTTCTTTGGGATAATGGTTTATACAAAAGAGGGATTGATGGCGTATTTCTCCGATGCGTAGATAAAGCTCAACAGATCAACTTTTAAAACAATTTGATAACATGGCTTGCGGTGGTCATTTCTCAGCCTAAGTCACTACTCACAAGATCCTACGAGAAAGGTATTACTGGCCCACACTTTTTCAGGATACTGCAGAGTGGGTATTTAAGCACCAAGCATGCCAACACTTTATTGGGCATGTAAAATTACCCGCATTACCTTTAAAACCAATTGTAATTGAATAACCATTCTAGCAAGGAGGAATGGATTTTATTGGTATGCTCAACCCGGCCTCTAGTGCTGGTCATCACTATATTCTAATAGCTACTGATTATTTCAATAAGTGGGTAGAATCCATTCTTGTTAAGAATGCCACTTCATGAGGTATGTAATTTTATAAAGGAAAATATTGTTGTTAGGTTTGGTGTGCCCAATAAAATAGTAGCAGAAAATGCTCCAAATTTGTCTTCTGAGGAGTTGGTTAATTTTTACTACACTCATGGGATCTAGCTGGTACATTCCTCCAACTACTACCCATAAGGGAATGGCCAAGCTGAATCAAGTAACAAAAATTTGGTGACTATCGTGTGAAAGCTAGTAACTGAGAATCAAAGAACTTGGCATAAGAAGTTATTTGATGCATTATGGGTAGATAGAATTACACCAAAGAGGGCTATAGGCATGTCCCCTTTTCAGCTATTATATGGAAGAGACACAAAGCTACCTCTTACCTTGGAACTGCCTGCCCTACAACTTTCTAGAGCCCTGGAGGATTCTACATTCAATGATGCTATTGAAAAAGGATAATGTATCTAACTGAATTGTGGGAGGTACAAACTCAAGTTGCAGATAGATTATCAGAGCATCAAAAGAAGGTGAAAGTTATCTTTGACAAAAAGGCCAGGGAAAGAAAGTTTGAAATCAATGATTGGGTCCTTTTATGGGACAAAAGAAGAGAAACAAAAGGCATGCACGGAAATTCAATTCACTATGGAAAGGGCCTTTTGTGATTAAAAAGATCACCGAAGTAGATAGCTTCATTCTTGCTCATCAGGATGGAGTTGAATTACCGTTGCCTTTCAATGGGAAACACTTGAAGCTGTTCTGGACATGAAAAATGGGGTAAAACCTATATGTATATAAATAAAACTTTGTTTTTTTTCCTGGTTTTGTTTCTGTGTTGTGTTTTTTTGTTTTCTTGACCCCGTGCCCAAAAAACAAGATATGAAACTAGAGATGTTGGGATCTCATCTTTTCCCTTGTCATTTTGATAGAGGAAAAGATGTCCATAGATGGAGCCAACTGGTGTCCCCATATTTCAACTCTTTGAAATATCGACTACCCCATGTAAAATTTTTCATACTTTTTAAAATAATGGGTCGCTTTTGTGTTTTTATTGCTGTAAAGTGTTTGTATTGTGTCAAGATATTCCCGAGAGAGTTATATTAGCCAATTTCACTAAATACCCGATGTCCAAAATTGTTATATTTTGTCACCGAGGTTTACATGCGGGAAAATTTGTATTTAATTATTTTGATCCCCATTTGAGGCAAATAGTGCTCCTAGGTTTAACCTGTTGTGATCTTATATATCAAAATTACCATATACCCGTAGGGTTTTAACTAGGAATGAATCTTAGGCTTTATCATGACTTCGCAATGTTTTAAATTTTTGGTGTTTTCCGTTTTATTTTCTATGAAATTTCTCTAGGTAAATTCCTTTTCCGATTTAGTCTAATTCCTTTCTTGGAGTATTTGGAGATCATCTATGGATGTTATGCCAAAAGGAATTTTCCACACTCCGGTTCTCTCGAAAGATGAAGTCATGCACAAAAAGCTTCTTCCTAAGGTCACATTTTTGGGGAAAGGAAGGTTTTAAGCTACATGGAATTTTTAATAGCAGGTAGGTGGGAATTTTGTACTTGCCTAATCTAAAGGTACTTTTTCCCATGAAAGAAAACGCCACTTAAGTCACAATGGGAAAATTAGAAGCAACAGGCAGGCTGGAATTTCTTACCTGCCTTGCAGGGTAAGGATTCCCTTTGTGAAATAAAAGAAAACCACTTAAGGCATTGATGGGATTTTCTTACCTGCCTTGCAGGGTAAATAATCCCATTATGAAATTCAAACATCTTAAGTGGATCATGAGATTTTTGGAGCTGCGGTGCAGGGTGAATAATCCCATTGAAAATTATCTTTTAAAAATAGAAATGGGCTATGTCAAAAAGTGCACCCCCTTTTAGAATAGAGGGACAATTTTAATGGCATTAATTAATTAATTCTATTTCTAAATTTGGCGCCCAAGCATGAGGAAAAAGTCAACAAAGAAGTAGAAGATAAATGGATTTAGAAATAGAATTCTAAAATTAAATAAATATAATTTATTTAATGCATTTCATGTCAAAAAGTGCAACCCATATTGAGGAGGAATAATGATTTTTAAAGTATTAATTGATATAATTAATTCCTATTTTTAGTGGATGAGGTCAAAGCACACTTCCTTCCAAGCTTAAGTGAACTCTTAGAGAGCTAAAATTAAATAAATTTAATTTATTTAATGGCAGCAATGAGTATGCACAAAATGGCGAAGCGAACACTCAAAACTTCCGCGCATGGATGTATGATTTCATCAGACCATTGAAATCAACAAAGCAAATTCAATAATCAATTGGTCGGAAATCATTAGTGACAAAATTGGTGAGCAGCTCTGGAATGTGAGGCATACTTACAGCTTCAAAATGACTTCATATTTGGTTTATGCAATAGCTTCACAGGTGTCTTCTCCAAGCTAGATAGATGTGGTGTTCTTTCCAAGGACCCTATTTTCGAGTGCTACCCATAGCTTACTATACCCACATGTAATAAAGATTACAAAGTGGTCAAATATGGATTCTTCTGAAATTCTTTTGTAGGCCGAGACAACCGATCTAAAGGCTAATAGGTGAGTAAGGAAGCGAGGGGAAGCTATGTCAGGATTGGCGTAGTATCTTCATCCAATTTGTGGATTTTACATACCTCAGGGTCACCAAATTTTCAAGAGAACCGGTTAAGTTGCCCAGATACCCGAGTGATAGATTTGTCATCATGGAGTTGAGTAGAAAACTCGTGGAGATGCATGACCTATAGTCAAAATGACACAAGTCTGCGACTTCTTCCCGATCATCAGGGCCATTATAGCTCTTAGAGCATTCATAAGGTATAAGGAATTGAAGCGAAGATGTTCTCTCGAATACGAGCAAGAGTTATTCCTAACATGGCCGAACTTTGATTCATTTGGAGTGGCAAGGAAGACAATCTCCTAGGAGTATGCACATGTTCCTTCATTGGAAGATTTCTTGATGAAGTGCAGAAGTGAGTACGAAGTTAGAAAGAAATATTTTAGTAGGTTATCAGCACGACAAGTGTTTGAATTTGGATTAGCATGGATACCTACAGATCTTAAAGATGATGGGCCTATGTTACTTAACACATACCATCGGATGGGAGGAGATAGAGCTATACTTTAGGAGAGCATAGGTAGTTGTCGTATGATCGAGGAAAGGTCTACCGCCATTCTGGTCAATACTTCAAACTGGTTGTTGACGAAGGGATATTGCCTTAATGAATCAAATCATGGAAAAATTTATCATAGAATATTCCTTCAAGAGAAAGCATGGAGGAAAAAGCAGTGAAAGACCCGAAAAGATTAAAGTGCACAAAAGGTCTCACTCGAATGAGAAGATCACTTCTATTACTATGGTTTTAGTTCTGACTTATCCAACATCAAGTACTTCACCGATCGTTGCACCTTAGCAGGATATTGCCATTCCCCCATTGAATTTGACAACATTCATATTTTCTCCTTAGCCACTCTGTTCATCACCTCTTTTTGAAGAAACGTTGAAGTCAGTAGATGACAAAATCTGAAAGAGCTTTGTTTTTGGATGATTCAAAGGATGATAGCCACAACACCGTAGCGGTTTCGATGGAGAGGAATCGAGCACGAGATAGTGGTATAATCGGTAGCTTCTCATTCTTCGAGAAGTAATTTCTCAGAATGGTTGGCTTCGTAGTTGGTTCCAGAGGCTAGAGAGGAAATCAACTTGGAGGAACACGACTTGTAGCTACTCCTGAATCTAGGTGGAAAAGGCAAAACCTAAAGTCGCTAAGGTAACTTCAAGGTTGATCATTGAGGAGTCGGGAAAAGTTCACTGAGATGTTAGTTCTAGTAGAAGGGAAGGAGGAGGATGAGGTCACAACGTAAGATATAAAAACTAGCTAGAGTACCCATAGGTCAAGCCACCATAGAAGGATTGAAGCAGGACACACAGACATTGATATATGCTCTATTCCTTAGGCTTGATAAAGAAAAGATAGAGAAAGTTAGACTTCAGAAGCAGGTATCTCACTTGTGCGAGATCATTGCCAAGGTTTTTAAATCATCCACTCAGCCAATTTCAGCACAAAAGCAGGTGAGTGATCATCTGTTGCAAGAAGTGGAAGATGCAAGTAACCGTGTTAAATCTATCAATGAATGGAAAGTTCTAATCATTCATCAAGCTTTTGTACAACTCAGAGAGGTGTCATCCCACCTAAAGGTTATGAATGATGCATCAGATCAGCTAAAGAAATTGGTAACAAACACGATAGATATGAACACAGTTAAGAGTAACTTGAGTACTTTGGCCAAAATAAATAAGCTTCTGAGAGAGGTGTTGATTACGAACGGATTACACCTCGATGGATCACTGAGAAGGGGAAGCAACTTGAGTTTGCAGTATCTTTCCATTTAGAGATCTGCATAATTATGTTGAAAAGGATGTAGGCACTTGAGAGTATGGCATCATCTTTACCAGATAATGTCATTGCTTTCACTAATGAGGAAGTGGTTGAACGTTACTTCATACACAAGGACCATTCCTAGAAAAGTGCCTAATTCCCTGGAAGGATCTCTTCTGATGGTGCAAGGGAGAAATGATGGAGCTATTAGGCCTTTCACGATGAATTCCATCATCAAGCAAACCGGTGGCACTGTAGTTTGATATTGATAAGTTCAAGCCTATCTTGGAGGATGTGGAAGTGTGTATCGGGTATTGAACGAAGGATTACTATAATTTAGAACAAAAAGAAGCATTGGCTAACACAGATGGGAAGATGTTGAATTACATGTTCGACAAGTATATTCGATATCAAAACAAAAATAAGATGTAGATGTTACAGCTGGCGTGTCTTTCTTCTTCTACTCTTTCTTATTCTATTTTCCATGTTTCCAAATGTAATTGTAAAACCGTAAAGTTATTGGTTTTGAAACCATTACTTTAAGTTGTGTGGAATGATTCTATTATTTAAGTGACAGATGTGTATAAGTTTGAATATGGACCCTGATGCATATCACTTGAAGAGGAATTAGAGGGGGATGATTTCTAGATGTTATCTTTACTTTTTGTTTATGTTCCAGTTCAGTTGATTTTCCCATTTGTATTTTCCCTTCTACATTCTATAAGTAGAAGAAGAACCTTTGAGTTAATGATCAGAATTTAGAAGCAACATTCTTGTATTCTAGACTTTGTGCTGAAATCCTTGATAGCTATTTGAAGCAAAGGAATAGAAAGGAGCATATTTATGGAGAACTTTGTGTCACAGTGCATTTTGTTTCTAACTCTTTTTATCTCGGATCTACTTATAAACTTTGGGTTATTTTAGATCTATATCTCAAGTTCCTTTGCTTATAATTCTATGTGTTAATATCTATTGGTTCCGTCTATGTGCATGCAATAAACTCTATAATCTAGTGATTGGGTTGCACATCTTCCCTATTTCTTCGCTATGTTTATATTATTTCCTTTTTCTTTAGATATTTCCTTTCTTTAACAACTGCTTACTTACTGCAAAAATATATAGCTATGGTTCATGAGCTGCATGGTTAAAGTAAAACCCTAAATAGATACTATCATATTTTATTGAAAAATCATACAAGGGAGCCTCAATGGTAAATGAGGGAGATTTATCTCATGACTGCCTAGGTTTTCAGCTATGCGCAGAAATCTAGCCAACAGCGAGAAAAGTCAAGGTCTTCCTCTAAAGAAACCTCGAATTCTTAGAAGGAGATGCCTATGGAAACTCATGGGGCACATGTACAATATGTTCCTTCCCCTCTTGAATCTTCAACTTTGGTATACATAAAAAAGGGGAAAGCTAAGAAGGATGAAAAGTTAGAGGGAGTTGTTGAGGAAGGAAGTAAAAAATTACTTTCTCCTAAGAAACTAAAAATAACATCTGAGATTGAATGGATTATTGATCTCTATGGTGATGATGAGGATGTAAAAGAAACAAAAGGGCAGGAGAAAATTAATCTTGAAGGAGGTAACACAGAGAAATAAGAAGAAGAAAGTGATAAGCCAAAAGATCAAAATTTAGAGGCTGAGACATTAGTTATTTAAGAGCCACTTGTTCAAGAAACTCCTTTGAACGAATGACTGCTTTGCAGCATTGAAACATTTTTCTTAGAAGTGTCAGCTGCACAAACCCTAGGGTAAATGAGCACTCTAGCATTGGGGCCCATTGTTCCTCCATTTTCCAGTACTACTTTCACATGGGTTCAACCACTTGTGGACAACAAGAAAAGGAAAACTACATCTCAGATTATTGCTCCAAAATTTGATGCAGTGGATGCCCTCCTAGGAACAACTCCAGCCCCACCTTCCAAGAGAGAAAAAACTACTTCTAGATTGGTGTCTGATTCTCAAGGTCGAAGTTTATAGAAATTGCCAAACCTAAAGTGGATAAGAATGAGAGAGATTTGGTTTTGGGTGATTTGGAATTGACAAGAATTCCATTGGGAGAATCCACCCCAGAGAGTGAAGTACACAATTTGAAGGAAACAATGTCCAAGGTAATTGAAAGAGTGGAAAAGGGGAAACAATCTCAAGAGCAACTCGAGGAGCATATACAAATTCTTTCAGATTTCATCAAATCCCTACTAGCCAGTGATAAAGTGATTGATCCAGCCCCTTTGAATGTTATACCTCCTCCTATTTTCCTCACCAATGAATAAGTTCAAGTCATTAAGGACATCCATAAGCATGCTGCCTATGGAAGGGCTATGGAGGCTATGGTGGAGGAAATGTTAATCACTAGCCTCAATTTTATTGAGGAATCTTATAAAGCTTACGATCACATCAAAAATATGCAGTTGAATTTTACTACAACAGCAGTAGTATGACTAGGGGATTGAAATTGTGGATCGAATGTATACAGGATCTTCGGATAATGAATGAGACCGATATACATGTTATTTTAGTAAACAAAGTGTTTGATGAAGTGAAGTTCAATCTATCTAAGTAGTGGGTGTACAAAATTTAATGAAAGATAAAATTACTTGAAGAAGCTACTGGGGTACTTAGGAACATGATGCAAAAATTAGAATATTATAACACCTGTGTTATCTCTTCCTTCCAAGACCTCCAATACCAAATTCTTAAAGATAATTCAAAATATAAGTTCACAATTCAATAAATTAAATCCAAATTTAAACATTTGTCAAAGAGGATTTGTTCAAATAGGATACTATGTCTAAGGAGAAATGGTAAAGATACGTGCTCTCAAAAATGTAATCATAGAGGTAAATAAATAATTTTTAGAAAATGTAGAATTTGGGAAAAGCATGGAAATGTGTTTAGATACTTGGACAAATGCAACTACAAATACCACTATTCCCTGAGGCATGAAGATAGTGGGAGGATTGGTGAGATTCAGGAATCAAATCTTGAATGTGAAGACATCGGTGGCAACCTCTTCAAGCGCTCCAATGACTAGTTCTTAGGCCCTTTCTTTAATTAATGCAATTCTATTAAGTTGGTCATCTTTTGTTGTGGTCATATAATATTAAAGTAGGGGCCAAATTAATATTATAAGACTTGGTTAATTGTTAATCTTTTGATTAAAAGAAGGAAATTGAAAAGACTATTTTGTAACAACCCATGAGGTTGTTTAAGGGCTCCTCTTTTCATTTTAAGGGGTTATATTTTAATGCTTTTGATGTAATAGTACTAAATCATCAATCTATACAGAAGAAGTTCTATCTTTTCTTGGGCTGTATCTATTTCTCGCTTCTATCTGATCCATGTGAGGTTATATATATATATATACATACATACATACATACATACATATATAATAGACACAAAGTTCTAAGCATAAGATCAATTGAAGGACTTCGTGTCCTTCAATTGATCTTGTGCTTAGAAATTTGTGTCTATTGCATATATGTCATGTATTCAGTGTATATAATCCTAATCTTGTAATTCTTAAATGCATAAGTAAGATATCATTCTGCTACCTATATTTATGAAAGTTTTGCTATCTTTTTTTTTTGAATATTAATTCTTCTACTTTCTTCTCTTACTGATTACAAATTTTATGAGATGAAGACATTTAAAGCATCAAAATCCTCATTGAAATATTGATAGTTTGTACATTTGTAAATAAGTAGATTTGCTTATTTTTTTGTGTTCAATAAGGGAACCTCTCCCATAAAGAGGAGGGACTATTTTCCCCTGACTTTTGCTTATTTTTCAAGTTCAAATATAACAACCAATAGTTTTTGGCATCCACTTGCCGGGCACATTTTGTGTATCCCACCAAAATAAATTCAATCAAACTAGCAACAACAACACTTACAAATAGAAGATATAAACAAGGCCAAAGATCACAGGGTATTGAAGATCTATATTTTCAATTACTGGAACAACAAGGCTTCATTCAGACTCCAAAAAGAAGGAAGAGAAGAAACAAATCCATAAACACTCTTACTAAAGATAGATTTACAGAGAACATTGATTTTCAAACACAATCAAGCCCTAACATCCAAGCTTTGGTGTTGGCTAGAGTTGCAGTCCCTTTACAAACCATTTTTCCAAGAATGGAAGCACCTCTACCTTGGGGACAACGGGTTGGACCTTTGGCTCTTGCTCAACCATTACATGATCTCCCAAAAGGGAATAGAAATAATTTTCCTAGATTCAGAGGAGATGGGAAGGTACACCCTGGATGAACACATTGCTGCATTCATCATGGCTTGTGGAGTTCTCAAAGTCAAGCATGAAGATGTCTCTATTAGGATATTTGTAGAAACACTTTAGGACAATGTTATAGACTAGTTTTATCATCTTCCACCTACTGCTATCACTAACTAGGATACCATGAGGAATCAGTTTGAAAATCAGTTCAAACCTGCTTGAGGATGTGCATGCTCTCCTTGCCCAGATTTCTCAGATAAAGAAAGAACCATATGAGCCCATGCGAGAGTTTGTGGCAAGATTTAACAAACTGGTGAATAAAATTCCAGTAGCCACTCGTCCTATGGATCAAATTCAGAAATGTTTCTTCCTAAATGCATAATTTCCAGAGGTAAGCTACGCATTGAGAAGGGATAATCTTGTCACTTTGGATGATGATCAATGCTTGGCCATAAGTGTTGAAGATGATCTCATAATGTCTAGAAAATTAAAAAAGGAACCTCCTAAAGCTAAAACTTCTTCTTCAGGAACCAATTTTGATCAATTGGTAAAAAAATTGGTGAATGATCTTATAGCAATCAAGAAGCAATTGGCTCAAAATACTCCTTATAAAGATATTCCAAGGAGAAATTTTCAACCCTGAAATCGTTTTCCTTCTACTCAGCCCAAACTAGCAATTGAAGCACCTCCTCTTAAGGTTCCAGTTAATGCAACATGTGAAGTTTAGGAGCCTGAAGATGAAGTAGAGGTTGAAGAGTATGAAGAGCCCGAGGAAGAAGCAGAAGAGGCTCCAGAAGAAGTAAGTGATTCTCAAGTTAATTTCCTTACCACTGAAGGGGTTGATGATGATGAAGATAATTATGATGAAGTAGTGATAGATATGAACAACGAATCATATGTTGTTATGACCAAAGAATAAATGAACAAAAATAAGGAGGTGACCCAACCTACAAAGAAATCCAAAGAGGTTTCGATCACTATTCCAGTTGTTGCTAAAAGAGGAGCCTCTATCCCTACCCCTTCCACCCAAAAGGGAAGTAACACCTCTACCTCTTCGTCTTCTATACCTAAAGATAATATAACTTCAACCTCTGTCCAAAAACAACCTCAACCACAAAAAATGATAAGCCTAAGGATTCCACCTCTTCTAGTGTAGATGCCCCATCTACCTCTAGATCTTTTGACATAATTGATCACATCAAGAAAACCAAGATTCAAATTTTGAAGCTGAATTCTATCAAACTCACCCTGATGCCTTTGCCCAGGTAGTCAAGTTTTCAAATCCAAACCTAACTCATCATCTACTACTTCCAAAGGCCTATTTCCTACTCCCACCTCATCACCTCAGCAAAATTTGATGGCTACAACACCTTCTACAACTGAAAAGATTGAGCCCTTCTATGTCACACTGCTTATAGCTAGTCATAGGCTTAGTAATTGTGTTATCGATTCAAGAGCATCAGAAAATGTGATGCCTACTAAAGTTACTCATGCTTTAGGCTTGACTCTGACATGTATGTTTGGTTCATGCTATTCTATGGAAAGTAAGGAGGTGCCACTTGTAGGAAGGATAAAATATGCACAAGTAGCTTTTGTTGCTTTCCTAGAGAAAAGGGTCAAAGCTACCATTTTAGTAGCAGACATTCCTCCATCCTATGGTATGTTGCTAAGAAAAAAATTTGTAAAGAAGTGGGAGGAAATTCAAATGGATTGGTCACATGCTCTCATCCCGGTTAATGGAAAGATGAAGAATCTGATTACTGAAAGACAAACTGAGTATATTGTGCAGAAAATAGATGACCCTAAAGCACAAATTCTCTACGAAGACATTGGTCATGGTAATTACATGATCATGTCAGAAGACGAGATGAAGGCTCCCAGGGGTGTGATAGATGATCCTAATGGTGTTTGGATTCTTGAATTTTATGGTAGTTTCTCTTCAACTGGTTCTGGAGTAGGCATAGTTTTGTTTTCTCCTAAGAAGAAATCTTATCCTTTCTCTTATAAGATTAAGTTTGAAAATACAAATAATACAACAGAATATGAAGCTCTTATTTTAGGTTTGGCAATGGAAAGAGAAATGGGAATTAAGAACCTTTGTACATAAGGAGATGAAAAACTCATCATTAAACAAGTCAAAGGGGTTTTCAGGTAAAAAATAAAAGGATAAAGCATTATAGAAATATTTTATGGGATTTGATTGAATTATTGGATACCTTTTCTATTGAAGTTGTGCCTAGAGAAAATAACACTAGGGTTGATGCCTTAGCTATATCAGGGTCCTTGCTGATCCCTCATCTTGACTTTGCCCAAGAAAAATTACAATTGAGATGATATACAGGCCAAGTGAGGCTGCTCCTCTTGAGTCTGTACCATCTTCTATACCTGAGGAAGGAATCGAAGAAGAATCTGATAAAGATGGTTGCATAAGACTGAAAGGTAACAAGATACCTAGAGGACTGGTAAGCCTAGAGGATTTTTGACAAACATGACAGGTATATCAAGTCAAAGGTATCACATGGAGCTCATCAATCAATAGAGCATGAGAAAGTTAACATTGGAAGTGAAGAAGAGCCTAAGCTTGTTAATATTGGTAAATGTTGCACTCGAGAAGAAAAGAATAGAATGATTGAATTGTTAAAAAATATGTTGATGTGTTGGCTTATTCATATGATGATTTAAAGTCCTTTAGACCAAGGGAAATGCAACACTACATTCCTCTAAAGCCAAGAATTAAGCCTTTCAAGAAAAAGCAAAGGTAGTACAATCCCAAAATTATAGATACCATTCACCAGGAGATTTAAAAGTTGTTGAATGCAAGGATAATTTTCCCTATTCATCATTCGGCCTAGATAACCAACATTGTGCATGTAAGGAAGAAGAGCGGAGAGATCCGTATTTGTGTGGATTTTGAAACTTAAACCAGGCTTCCCTCAAGGATAACTACCCACTCCCCATGATGGATCAAATATTACAAGTTATCACTGGCTCAGAGATGCTATCTATGTTGGATGGTTTCTCAGGGTATAATCAAATTGAAGTAGATGTCCCAGATCAGCACAAGACAACTTTCACAACTCCTGGGGTAATTTTACGTATAGAAGGATGTTGTTTGGTCTCATCAATGCTGGTGCCACTTTTTAGAGGGAAATGGATTTGGATTTTGGTGATTTAAAGGGAAAGTGCATTGTAATATATCTTGATGACTTGACTATTTTCTCCAAGAAGAGGGAGGATCATTTCCAACATCTTGAGGTTGTTCTCCAGAAGTGCAGGAAGCATGGGATATCCCTAAATCCAAAGAATTCCATCTTTGGTGTTACAGAGGGAAAATTGCTTGTAAACATTGTTTCTAAAGAAGATTCCTATCCCCACTAACAAAAAATGTGTGCAATCTTTCTTTGGAAAAATAAATTTTCTAAGGAGATTTATCCCTGATTTTGTAGAGTTGACTATGAGTATAGCCCAGATGATGAAAGGAAAAAAATCCTTTTGCTGGACACCGGAAGGGAAGGAATCCTTTGAAAATATCAAGAAAGAAATTGTTAGAACACCAGTCCTTTCCTGTCTAGACTTTGAAAAGGATTTCATAATCTATTGCTATGCCACTGAGAATACCTTGGCAGCCATTCTGACACAGAAGAATCTGAAGGATGTGAGATTCCCATTGCTTTCATGAGTTATGTTTTGAAATCTCACGAATTAAAGTATACACAAATGGAGAAGCATGATTTTTCGTAGTTAAGGAAGTCAAGAAATTCCACTTCTATATCCTTAATTCTCACTCCATTTTCTTTGTGCCTGATACAACTGTTAAATCAATTCTCACACAAAAAGAGTTTGGGACTAAAAGAGGAAATTGGGTGGCAAAAGTACAAGAGTATGATTTGGATATCAGCCCACCAAATTGGTCCAAGGCAAGGGTCTCTGTGAATTGATTGCTAAAAGTGCCAAAGGTGACTCACCCAAAGAATATGCTCATATTCCCACTATCCTTTTCCTCAGTTCAACTGATGAATGGTATGCTGACATTGCTCATTTTTGACATATGGAGAATGTCCACCCCATATGAATGCTAAGGAAAGAAGAGCTATTAAGATAAGATCTACACAATATGTGCTCTGGGACAATTCCTTATTCAAAAGAGGGATTGACAAAATATTTCTCAGGTGTGTGGATAAAGAACAATAGAAGAGGTTACTCAGAGCATTTCATGATCAAGCTTGTGGAGGAAATTTTTCATCTGGTGACTACTCATAAAATTCTTCGTGCAGGCTATTACTAGCCAACATTGTTCCAGGATGCAACTAAGTGGGTAAGCAAGTGTGAAGCTTTCCAAACCTTTGTGGAAGACCCAAGCTAGCTACCTTACCCCTTAAATAGTGGGGGTTAGATTTTGTAGGAACCCTCAATCCTAACTCGAGTGTTGGGCATACTCATGTTTTGACTGCTATTGACTACTTCATGAAGTGGGTAGAAGCTATTCTAGTTAAAAGTACAACTTTTGAAGTAGTATGTAATTTTATCAAGGAAAATATCTTGATCAAATTTAGGGTTCTTGTATGATAGAAATTCAACACGTGACCTTCTTTACACCTAACCTCCTGAGGTCGTGCTAAGACAACCGGTGTGGAAATAAAATGGAAGTGAAAGTGATGGTGGAGATCAAGCTAATTGATCAACCTTTTGTCTTCAAAACACAATATTGGAATCTATGAATCTAAGGGAAAGAATTCTCTCCTACCCTGAAGGGGTATGATGGTACGGTCCAATATGATAGCTACTTGGAGAATCCAATCGATGTCTAGTTCTTTCGATATTCTATTGATTGGTTGTGGAATACGTGGAAAGTAACTTGTAGGTGCCTTGTATGGGTTTCTAGACAAGGTCATGGAAGTAAAGAAAAGAGGTGTAGTAGAGCTGTAAGGACTATGGGTGATTTTTTGGTCTTGTATATAGAATCTTATCTTGATCGGTTGCTATATTCAACAATGACTAGCAGGTTCATTGGGTTGCGAGACCCATGGATCACAACCAAAGACTTGTGGGGGTTGTGGCCATTGGATGGTCATGTATGCAATCAAACCCTATTTCTAGGAGTAGTCCAAAAGTCGTAGGCTTGATTAGTAGCTATGTTTAATGTATCTATCTTATTTTCTTAGCGTATGTTATAGGTGTGCGTAAGACTGTTAAACACAAACTCATGTCAATGTCAGTTATTAGCTACGACCCGTTGGGTTGTGGGACCAGGGGATCAAAACTATAAGTCTTTTCCTGTTGTGGACCGTTGATTGTCATGCAAGATGAATTGATTTGTTTTCAATAAATAAACTTTCTATAAAAGGAAATCTAACCTATATTTTTTGTGTTTTCTCAATATATCAGAACAAAGCAGTAAAACAAGCTAATCTATGGAAAGTAAAAGTTTTTGTTCTTTTCTAGCTTTTCAGATAATGCATCTAATCTAATAAAAAAGTTAAATACAAACAATTATCCAGATGTAGCTAATTATTTGTGCAGATGTGTGAATCTAAATCTAAACATCTATTCTAAGTCAATAAAAAATCCTTCCAACCCTACCTCATAAGTGAAGAACAAATCATAACCCTAATAGAGCTATTGTTCCCCACAGCTTCCCTGATAATGTTGAAGAGACAACTTCTTATTGATTTGATCTACTTGAAATTATCTAGTTAATTGAAATGGATTATTTCTCTACTCTATTTAATAAGTCATAATTGACAATTTTATAAACAAAGCAAACAAATACACAACTCTAACCTAGAAGAGAAAGAACCTTAGAAAATCTAGTAGTATAAGTGTTTGGCTCCTTAATTCTCTCATTTCTTTCTCTGAGTGTTCATGTGAGTCCAAGGTATTGGGAATGCAAAGAACAACAACAAGAGGATGGTGCTTGAGCAATGACATCTTGGAAGCAATCTAGACACAATGCAAGTAGAAGAGAGATAGCACAAGAGATATGAACTTGGCTATGCAATTCCTAAAGCAAGATTATGGCAACAAAAAAAAAAGATACACAAAATTCTCAAGACCTTTTTATTGAATACAAGCATGGAATATATAGAAATAGAGGTTAGGAGGTTGCTTCATGCACAAGGCAAGAAGCGAAGTTCTAACTAATTAAGTCTTATTTAAAATAGAAGGAGAAAGGAGAACCAAACAAACAAATATATTTTTAGCTTGATTTGGCGCACGATGATGCATGTATAGAGCAAATTTAAGTGAACCATCACATGTTTAAAACATGCGTGAAGAATCTAGAAAAAGCGAGTAAGACCTCCGCCCTACGCAGGCGGTGGTTTCAAGACCGTCGCCAGGCAAGGTGGAAGTTTGTGAACCGCCACCTAGTCGAGGGCAACGGTCCTAGCACTAAAGGCCAAAAAAAGCACAGATAGAAGCAGGGAGATGGAAAAGTGCATGGAAAAGCTAAGTAAGGCTATCTAGGCTACAAATATACATTAAAAATGGGTGTTGGAGCTTGAACACCTTCTTGAAAGGATTTTGAATTATCATTGGGGATTCTTGTAACCATTTTCCTAAAAATATAGCACGTGTAATTTTGGGTGTGTACATATTTCCCCCTCGAGAAGTGTCTTAGCCATGAAAAGGCGTAAAACATAGAGTCCGAGTATGGCATTCCTGAAATGGGGAGTTAGAAGCTATACCTAACATGCCCGTGTGTTGAAATATCGCCATCCAAGCTCCCGCTTCCTATAAGAAGGAGAAGAGAATCAAGTGCAGATAGATAAAGTATTGGAAAATAAACACTAAACCAAAATGATAAGAGGACTTACCATCTGCATGGGGATGTAGAAATATACCTACGCCAATGCTCCAGCCCTATAAACACATACACTCAAAATGAGTTTAAAATAATATATATATCAAAACAAACTCATTTTTCAATTCATTTGTGCATTGTTGATTTGGTGAATTTGGAGCTCTGGACATACATTGACCGTTTCTGATGTGGATACAACCAAAACAACCATTGCGAGATAGCGATCATGCCTCCATGAGTGGGAAATCAACTAGCACGTTCCTAGGTTAGTTATTTCCTCTTTTGTCTTTTGTGCCCTAGATGTTAAAATGTTGAAAATTTTACCTAGGGGAAATTTTTAAATTTTCTTGTTTCAAATGAGTCCTTATGGGGGCGCTCATAAGGCATTCTTTTATTTTGCTATAAAAGGTAATTTTTTCATTTTTGGCATTTTTGGAGTTAAGGGCATTTTTGGGAAATCGAGTTAGGACTACCGCCCAAGACAGGGGCGATCATGGGACTACCGCCTTGACAAGGTGGTGGTCCTAGAACCACTTCCCCGCATTGGGAAATGGTTACTGAACAGAATGTCTAAAATATACCTTAACTTGCATTTTTTTGTGTTTTCAATATTTTGCTATGTTTTTAATGAGCTTATCATGTGATGTACATTATTAACTTGCTCTTTTCTCATGTTTTGGTGAATGTAGAAGAAGGTGGAATATATACGCTGGAGAAGAGAGAGAGAGTGTGACTAGCTCCTTGGATTCTAGATCAACTAACCCAGCTAAGAAAAATCTTCATAGTGAGTGGGCATCGATGGATAGCATGGGTTCCCCATGTCGCTCCATCCAACACATTCATGTGAATCATTCTCTTCTTGGGATGCGAGACCAAAACACCTTCTAGTTTTTAGGCTTTAGGGGTGAGTGGACCATCACCCTGGAGGATGTATACCACATCCTTGGACTCCTAATACTTGGGAGGAGACTGACATTGGAGACAACGGGGTCTAGGGCCGTGATGATGTAGTGGGCCACATATATGGGAGACACCATTGTCTCATCTGGCTCGAAGAAGGGAATGAAGGTTTGGTCCATTCACACTGATCCTAATCCTATCCTTCGAGAGCCATCATGGCTATCCTGTCTTCAAGACTAGTTAGGAACAAGAGAGGAGATACATTCTTATATTTTTGGCCCCCATCATTGCATAGATTGAGGCTCATGGCCGTAAGTATGCATGGGGTCAGATATTCTAGGGACTATATACCAAGATTTTTAGAGAGTTGTTAGATAGTAGGGACAAGATTTGAGCCACCCCACTGCTTATGAGTTGGGTTTATGAGTGCTTCATCCCCTATGGTAGGGGGTACTAGTATTAGTCCCAGGGCTATTTAGGAAGCTAGATGGACCGGTATGTCAATGCTCCGGGCACCACATCAATCAGTGAGGCTTCCATGACTATAACAGACATGACTACCACACCCTACCAGGACATGGCAGGGGTATGGGGTGAGGAGGCTACAACAATGGTAGCTTTCTCTTCCACGAGCCAATTAGTTGATAGAGTTGGGAGATTAGAGATTTACCCATTTGATCGGGTACCTCAGCAATTTGGCCTTCCATACCCTGTCATGCTTCCTCTAGTGGAGCCTATTTATAGGAATATTTAGGAGGCTCAGAGGGTTCTAGATGGGATCCTAGTTAGACAATGGTTACTCCTAGCATGCCTATTGTAGTTAGGCATGTGGTCTAGGATCAGCGGGTAGTTGGTGCCTCTCGAGCACCCTTACTTCAAATTATGGAAGCTCCTGCTCACAATGGGGAGGAGGATGGGCCAATTTATTTGGACTCTGAATCTCTAGAGGATACTGGAGATGATACAGAGTGGGAGTCTATCGAAGAGGATGATGAGGGGGGAGCCCCTTCAGAGGGAGAGGAGAGTGACCCTAAGTGGCATGACACTCAGGAGATCCTCAAAGTAGCGCATGAGGAAGTGAGCACAGAGAGAGATACTAGTCTTGAAGGATCCATTTGGAGAGGATGATGAGTCTATGATTGGAAAAATTCATGCCTCTAGATTTGGTGAGGCTCTGTAGCCACCAGGAGTACCTACAACCCCAACCATTGATCCCACATGGATGCTCGGAGACCCGATTATGTTTGATACTCCTTTCTCTATTTTGTCTATTGATTTTCATATGTTTAGCTTAGTATTATCCTTTTGATTTGTGTTCTGTGATTTTCTAGCTCATTATATCTCTCTCTTTTTCTTTTCTATAGCGTCTGCACATGAGTGGTGAGAACTCATTTGTAGGGTATGTGTGGACACCCTATTGATTCCCTCGAGAAGACCTGGGCTGAGTTGTCTACGGATTTAGGAAAAACCTTAGCCATCGTCTGACATATTGATGTCTTCACCCCTATCTAGAAGGTGGTGGAGATAATGACCTCCCTTCGTACCTAGGTAGTTGGATATGAGACTGCTAAGTTCCTAATGAGGTGGAGCCACTCTCATAATGAGGCTACGGAAATGGGCTTCAACATGAGCATTCACACCATTCAGTCCATTCTCAAAGCACCATCATAGCTGCAATAGGATCCCTAGACATGGTTATGCACCATCCGAGGGATCCCCAGGATTGATAGGCTATTGAGCCTTTATTTCTTTGATACCATTTTTGATATTATATGATTTTTGTGTGTGTATATTTTGGGCTCATTGCAAGCGTTTTTACCATACCTAGTGCATGATGACATTATATACAAACTTGATCTACTACGATATATACAGACTCTATTTTTGGTTTGGTATTCCATTGTATCCGAGTTGAATCTCTTTTGGATTATCTCTCATGTGTACTCTAGATGTTTAGAAATTTTTCTTTTCAATGCTTTTCAAAATGTATGAAATGGATGTGAATGATACACAAAATGATTTCTTTTTGTATTTTATGCTGCTGATATATGATGATGCAAATAAAATGTGATCTTAAACTTAGTTTATTTTACAATATTTGGTAATTCATATTATCTTGATAAAACATGATGACACAATGATAAGATAAATAGATGTACTTACCCCACTCCTAACTCCACAAAACTAGTAAGATGCGAGGTCTCAACACCAGGAGTTAGAAAGGGCACAAGTTATGTTAATTTGTTGAATGGTAGTGATGGGAGAAAGACAAAGTTTTGACAGAACCAAATTGGGATGCTACAACCATACTCTACTCAAGCTACTTCTTAGTTTAGAATGTGAATTGCTTTGTAGTTTATCTAGACTTGGATCCATAGATGACCACTTGGTTGACAAAATCTGGTTTTGGGGTTTTAAACTCTCTTAGAATTTTGGACATCTAATTCACTTTGTTTTTTATTTATGATTTCACAATGTTTGACTAATTTGTAACTTTCAAGTTTATCAAAGAGACCCCCTACACCTTGCCCCATGCTACCAGTTGGAAGTGTGGGCTCATCACCATGGACAAGGTGTTTCATTGTTTTCTTTACATTTTTGAATGACAAAAAGATAAGGGTAAGGGCTAGGAGGAATACCTGTTAAATGGGTTGGTTGATGTTTGTTGTGTGCGTTCTGACTTCTTGATCTAGTGACGATTGTGAGAACTTCCTTTTGGCTAGGAGTAACTACCTAAAATAGAAAACAAGACTAGAAAAGAATAGTTAAATGATATATTATAGTGGACCCTTTAGCGTATGCTAGTTCTCGAGAAGTGTGATATTTCCTAGATGGTCATCAATCCACTTTGTTTAAAAAAATTAATGCGAGAAATAAGTAAAGTCCTACTATAGTTGATAATTTAGGTATCTCATTTAAGTATAATAAGCAAATCCAATCACAATAGGCTAGGCTATAGTTGGATCTTAAGGATGAGGTGTCTATCGAGTACTTAGGAGACTGCATTCAGGATCGATTATGGTTTGTTTAGGTCAACTGGTAGGAGGTTGTTTGGCTCTGTTCTTGGGTAGGGTATAAAATAAATAGATTGATGTCGGTTGGGTATAAACAACGATGGTTATGGGTAACTGGCATCGATATAATAGGGTGACGGTAATTCAATGAAAACCTTATTATAGAGGCTAGGTGAGGTTGAATGGGGCTAAAGGAGGAGATGGTGAGGTCTATGGGAATATTGAGAACACTCAAAGAGGTGGAAGGGCCAGGATAGGTGATATGATAAACGGGTGGGTGAGATTTTGGGTTTGTCAAAAAAGAAGGCTATGGAGGAATGGGAATGTTAATAGAAGAATGGTAACAAAAATGATAACAACTCTATGAACAGAATAGGAATGGAAATGATTAATGATAAAACACTTACCAATATTACAGGTCTAATGGTTGGGTGGTGGTGATGATCGGTTGATGGAATGGAACTTGGTATAGTAGTGATGCTTCCCGGAATGTTACCGTGAGTGCCAATGCTTCTGGATCTATCCTGGTGTTGGCTATGGATGTTTGGGTGTGTGAAAAGGCTCTAGTTCTACTTGCATGCATCTCTCTTCTCATTTTTCTTGCTCTCGAATGTGCTAACCCAAATATAAGGTTTATTAGGTGAATAAATGGTAACTAACGATGATTCGGGTTGATCGGCATTGGTTTAGGGGTGACCAACTTTGGTTAAGGTGAGATTCCCTAGGTTTACTAAAATGGGTAGATCTTTCTAATTTGTTGGGTTGAGTTAGGTTTTTCTCATGGATTATAACGAAAACTTCCCTTATAATGGGCGGGAATGTGGTTAGAGAGATTTTAGGGATTGATTTTAGTGTTATACCAAATCTTAGCTCATTAAGGTAAGTAAGACTTAGTTATTATTAGTTATGGAAACATGCCAAGAATAGGTCTAGGGTGAGGTGGCTAGATGAGATGTCTAGGTGAGGTGTCTAGGTGAGGTGGTGGGGTAAAATTTAAGATAATTAGATAATAAATATTATAAGGATATATATATATATATATATATATATATATATATATATATATATATATATAAGGGGCCTTGGTTAGGTGAGTATGTTTGAGCTGGTTATTTGACTAGCGACCATGGGGAGTGTGACCTAATTTTGGTGTCTACATTTTCCCCTTTTTGTTGTGTATCTTGTATTGGTAAGTGACGCTAACAAAAATAAGATGTGGTTGCCCCATGTGTGGGTGAAGGTGATCCCCTTCAAACTAGGAACTGATGAGGTAGAAGACAAAATCGATGAGTGGTTTGATAAAATGTGGATGTGATGAAGAGGAAGGTGGACAACGAGGGTAATGGGTTAAAGGTCTAATCAGGTAATCAAGGTAATGGGCCAAGGTCAAAGATAGTGACAATAAAATGCACACACATGTATAAACTGTGGCACGATACCAAGTTGAAGAGTGTGCAAACTCTACATTGTCTAAGGTCGATAGGGTTATCCAAACAAGGTTTAGGTGATTCCAGTATCCAAGGTAAAGGATATGGTATGGAAGCACATCACAAGTCAAGTGCAGGAATGTGTAGGTATGTTCGGTACACCAAAGGTTGGGTCAGGATAAATGACATGACAATAGGCAAGGTAAGGTCATTAGGTCAAACAACACGGGTAACAGTGTCACAAGGTATAACGAGCACATGAGTTCATAGGTCATTAACAATGTTTTGGGTCTAGGTAGCGAGGTCACGGGTAGGGCTGAGGTACGGGTAAAATAACAAGTTCCTAAATGCAATGAAGTACAAGTATAGGTAAGGTAGGAATGGAGGAATGTAGGTCATAGGCATGATTGAGTTTACATCGTAGGCATGGTCAAGTTTTAGGTGATAGGCATGGTCGAGTTGTTTTAAATAGAGGTGTCAATGATCTAGTCTTGTATAGGATAATCAATAAGTAATGAGGAAGGTGAATGGTCAGAGGTGGTAAAAGAGCCACTTAATTGATGAGAACCCTAAAGAGTCAACCATACCTAAGAGGGGCTTATGAATGTAAGAACCTAAAGGCATTGCATAATGGACCATTGTAAGGGTGAAGAAAGTTGCATAATCACCAAATGTCATGTTTTTGGAAAGTCCCTTGAGTAACAAGGTAATTAGGCCAAAAAGGTAAGAAGGTGAGGATGGGAAGTTTAGCATAACTTAGTGTATGATGGTGTGTTTTTGGAACAAGAAACTTGGAATCCAAAATAGGCAAGTCCATGAAAAAAATTTCATCTTTTTCCTTCATCTTTTTCATTTTTAGTTAATAGATTGATCGATGCGGGAAGTCTATATGGGATGAGTATATTATCTCTTTAAGTTCTTCATGAAGTGATCAATGCGGGAAGCTTCTAGATATTTATTACATGTTTGTAATGACCTTATATAGCTGTCCTTCAAGGGAGTAGTCTATTTATGGTGGTGGAATTAGAGTGAAGAGATGTCCCATTTGAGGGAGTCATATTTTGTTGGAAGTTTGACTAGAGGAGTTATATCCCTTTTTGTTTTTGGATGTTTAAGCTATAGACAAGACTATAAAGGAATATTAGGTTCTTGTTTAGAAGAAAATACCATTGCACACAAGGATTAACTATGAAAGAGGTGGTTTTGAGTGATGAATGACCATGGGATTCCATCTTGAAGAAGATAAAAGTATCCATGAGAATCATGCTATGAGTAGAGCCATGGTACTCACATTGAAGACAAGGCTAAAAATGTGATGGGTAATCACATGATTCTTGTTTAGTCGTGGATCCTCAAAATGGGTAATATGGAGGGTGAATAATGCTTAAGGGATGAGCGTTCAAGTGACGAAAGTGATATAGGACTTGATATCATCAATAGAGTGGTCGAAGATGCAAGGCATTAAGGGGATCAGGTTCGGATTTACCTTCGAGTGAAGACAAATGATAAGCACCTAATCCATAGGCATGGATAACGATATAGGGTCGAAGCCAATTAGGAGAAAATTTTCCCTGTTTTCTTTTCTCCTCTTTGGTTACATGTTGATTTTCCTTCAGGATGAGGTCACCAACTTGAAATGTTCATTTGTGAACATGTTTTTCATCGGCACATTTGATACATTTTTAGTAGATTTGGAGATGGTCAAGAGCATTGAGACGACATTCATATAATAACTCAAGTTTTGCCAAACTATCTTGGCAAAAGTCATCATCATTGAGCATGTTTTGTAGTAAGATGTGGAGAGAAGAAATCTGAAATTTGAGAGGTAAGAAATCCTTGGTACCATATACCGGAGAAAAGGGGGTGACAGTAGTTGAAGTGTGAATACTAGTATGATAAGCCCACAAGGCGAAAGGAATGTGCATATGCCAATATTTCCCAGTATCATTTACCACCTTCATAAGAATTTTATTCAAGGTTTATTGGTAGATTCAGCTTGACCGTTGGTTTGCAGGTAGTAAGGTGATGAGAAACTGAGTTGGATGCCAAAAGCATCACATAGTGTGCTTAAGGTTTTGTTTTTGAATTGTTTTCCGTTATCAGTGATAATGTGGTGAGGAACACTAAAATGAAAAATGATGTGATGGTTGATGAATTCACATATTTTCTCAGCTTTGGTAGAAATGAGGGGAATGACTTCTACCCATTTAGTGTAATATTTAGTAGTGGTTATAATCCATTAGTGGTGTTGGGAAGAATGGGGGTTGATCTCACCGACAAGATCCAAACCCCATTGAGAGAAAGGCCAAAGGTCTCGTGTGACCTGTAAGGCGTGACTAGGTGTGTGATGAAGATTAGCATGTTGTTGGCATTTTACTTAACATTTTACATAATCACAACAGTCATGGTTTAGGGTTGGCCAATAATAGCCTAGGAAAAGAATGTGCTTTGTGACGGCTAAACCACTAAAGTGACCTCCAAAATTCCATCGTGGACTTCCTTAATGGTGTAGGGAATTTCATAACTCATAAGGCATCGTAAGATAATTCCATCGAAGTTGCACTTGTAAAGAAGACTACCCATGATGACATAATGAGAGACACTTTTAAAAAAGTCTTGTTGTCCATTATGAGTGAGATCAGCGGGTAAAATGGAAAGGGAAAGATAGTCTGCATATTGCTTATACCAAAGGTCACATGGTTTATGGGAAATGAATCCAACATAGTAGACCTCATGAGGTAAATAAGAGGGTGATTATAACCTTTGTATTGTGACAAAGGTTTTAGATTCAATGGGTGAAGAAGGTACTTAAGAAGCCAAGCATGCCATGGTATCCAAAAATTTATTGGTAGAATGTGGGGTAGTTTGATGTGCGTAATGGTTAAAGGTGGTCAAAAGTATGTCTACATGATGCTTATACTTTTGAAGTATCTCATTATGACACTAGTATATACCATTGACTTGGTTTATGACCAACTGAGAATCACCAAAGATATTGATTGACTTAACATCTAAGGCATAAACATCCTGGAGACCCAATACAAGTGCTTCGTATTTAGCAATATTGTTTGTACAATCAAAATTGAGTTTGAAATACAAAGGAATAGGTTCACCATCAAGAGGAATGAGGATAACACCAGCCCCACCCCCACACTAACACTTGGATCCATCAAAGAAGAGTGTCATTTGGTAAGCGGGTTTGTCTCAGGGAAAGGGTAGCTATAGACTTGTTTAGGAAGTTGAAGTTAGAGGGTTGATTCCTGAAAATAGGTGCATCGGACAATTGGTCGGCGATAGCCTGGCCCTTGATGGAATTTTGATGAATGAATTCGAGGTCAAGGCCAGCCAGAAGCATAAGCCAACGTGCGACACGTTGATTTTTATAAGGTTTGGCATATATATAGTGTAATGGGTCAGTATTTGTAATGACGAAGGTTTTGTGGTTGAGTAGGTAATGGCGGAGTTTGGTGGTGACGAAAACTAAGGCTAGGTAGAGTTTTTGGCATGGGTATATCTAGTTTCGTAGTCAAGAAGGGTACGAATTATGTAATAAACCGCTTTCTCTCGGTGTTGGTCATCATGATGAGCGAGCATGACACCTAGAGAATGGTTAGTGGCAAAAATATATAGGTAAAAGGGTTGGTCATCCTTAGGAGGAATGAGCACTAGTGGTTGAAGGAGGTATTGTTTCAAGGCTTCAAAGGCTTTATGGCATTCATCATCCCATTTGAATGAAACATATTTCTTGAGAAGATGATGGAATGGTTGAAAATGGTCAAAAAGTTATGAGATAAAATGACGAATGGATTGCAACTTTCCTTGTAGGATACGAAGTGGAGGAGATTAGTGGGTGGAGGAATTTAAAGAATAACCTTAACTTTATTAGGATCGACTTCTATGCCATGCAAAGAAATGATGAAACCTAGGAGTTTTCTGAAAAGTATCGCAAAGACACACTTCTTTGGTTGAAGACACACACAATACTTGATGAGATGGTTGAAGATGAATTTAAGGATAGGTAGGTGCTCGGTTTGATGTTTAGATTTGGCCAAAATATCATCTATATAATCTTCTAGTATGTGATGCATGATGTCATGGAAGATGTAAGTCATGGCTTGCTGATATGTAGCACCAACATTTTTAAGGCCAAAAGGCATGAATCGATACAATAGAAAGTCCCCCAAGGGGTGATGAAGGTAATCTTGTGTTGATCCTCTAGAGCTAGTAATATTTGATTATAGCCTAAGAAACCATCCATGAGCAATAACATTTCATGGCCAATGGTGAGATGAACTAGTTGATCAATTCTTGGTAGTGGGAAATCGTCTTTGGGATAGGTGAGGTTGAGGTCACGGAAGTCCATGCAAATGTAAAGTCCCCTATCATCACTTTTGTGACCGAAAGGATGTTATAAATCCATTGGGGATAGTCAATGGGTAGAATGAAGGCAACTGAGAGAAGGCATTGAAGCTCTTCCTTGACCAGAAGAGTGATGTAGGGATGCATTTTCCGCAGCTTTTTTTTTATGGGTTTGGAATCGGGAATGGTTAGGATATTATGGACCATGATTTTAGGGTTAATACCGTGCATATCGAGAATAGGACCGAGTAAATGCATTGCCATGGTCCCACAGAAAGAGGTGAAGGCTTCTGTTCAGGTAGTGTCTAAGGATTGGCCGATCTTTAGAATGTGTGGGCCGTCCTAAGCATTAATGTTGATTTCAATAGTCAATTCATTCAACATGGTTTGGATCTTAGAGGGTAACAACCGATGAATATAAGAGTCTTCTACACCAATTTAGGTGAGGATGGACTCATCATCATGACATTGAATAATATTAATTGAAGGCGTATTGCCATTGATCATGTCGGGATATAAGAATGGGAGAGAAGAGGGAGCCTCACCATCACATTGATTGTTCGGTGGTCCTAGGAAATGATGTTTAAAAAAAAGTTAGGAGGAATAACTTCGGGATCTATGGACTCTCGTGGGTGAAGATGGTAATGTGGGTGAATAAGAGGGGGAAGATTTCTTGTCTTGGATAAGGTCAATGCAAACCTTCTTGGAGGGTGGAGCATCAAAAACAATGCCACTATGGTCATTATGTTTACAAGAGGTACATGAAATGATAGTATGGCAACCTTTTTCATAAAAGCCAAATCCAAATCCTTTCCGTGCACCGGTGGAGGAAAGTATGAGCGAAGCGGTGGTTAGTGAGGGAGTGTAGGTCAGACAAAAATGGTTAGGCTTGGGATGGAGGTTCGGTTTATAGGTGGCAATATCAAGTCCCCCATATGTTAGGTTGGTGTGAAGGTGGGGAGGGCCATAGGGAAAAACAAAACTGATGTAGATGTCGTAGCTGGGGTGTTGACGTAGATTACCATACTCTTGTGGGGTGAGGAAGGTGTCAATATTTTATTGGTGTTATTCCCCTAGAGTGAGGTGTTGAAAAAAACCTTCTAAGGGATCAGTAGTTGGTATGTGGGTAGCGGGTATAGATGGCTCACTACATGTTGGGGTGACAAGTGCGTCAGCGATAGAGGCTACACCTATAGTGGGGATAACAAGGTTAGATGCAATGTAGTAGTGGCACAGCTTTGGTGGATGGGCTCATGGGTGAAGGTGAATTTGTGAAAGTGAAAGATGCCTTGACCAATATAAGCACAAAATTGGGCCGATATGGCATGTTACAGTATCGAAAGGTGATGGGTTGACAGGGATGGTGTAATTATGTCCCTCATGTTCAAATTTGAGGCATCGATGTAAAGTCAAAGGGACACAACCCACGTTAGGGATCGAGGGTCAGATGAGTAGCAAGTTATATTGGAATTCTCCTTCTAGGACATATAAAAATTCTTGGACAGGTGCGGCAGCCCACATGGACATGGAGAACAATGGTACCTAGGGTAAAGGTCATGGTGTCATTAAAGGAGTGCAACATAATTGGGTTACCATGCATGTAATTGAAAGGTATCCAAATTTGTTCATATGCATGGGAGGAGATGATATTATCGCTAGCACCACCATTGATCATAACACGTCGTATGCATATATTATCGATAAATATGGAGATGAAAAGAGAGGGGCCGGGGTCGTCAAACTAGAAGAGAGAAATCTCTTCATCCGAAAAGATGAGGTTAACCACTTGGTGAGTAGGTGGAGGTGTAGAGGAAGGTGAAGACCTAGTGAGAGAGGCTATGGGTGTGGGGTCATTTGGTAAGACTTCAATAGATTGAAGGACCTCCATGAGGGATTGACAATGTGACTCTGAGGTTTGGACGAGGTCATATAAAGACATTTTGAGGGGGATTAGTGTAGTTGTTTTAGCATTGTACGATGTGTGACTCCATCGGAAATAGGATATGCAAGACCTCGAATGGTGACTTTGGGTATGGGTGCGGCTGGTATGTTGGGTATAGGGTTGGTTGATGGGCCAGTTGCTTTTTCCTTGCCCTTGTCTTTCTGAGCACAAGTGGCAATGTTGATCATGTTAATATGAGGGGAGGTGGATGAAGAGGGTGTGTCATGGAAGGTATAGCGGCATGAGGGAAAAAACCCTAGTGGGGGATATGATCCTTGTGAAATTAGTAGGGTGCATTGGCATTTTGGTGGTGGTTTGGCCAACTCTCTTATACAAACCATGTTGATCTCAAATCTTAGGGGTGGATCAAAGAGTTGTGGGGGTGGAGATTTTTGTCGTTGAGTAGGTAATGGGAGAAGATCTATGGAAATTGGTGAAGGAAAAATGGGGTCCTCATCAAGAAGATCGTCATCATCAAAATTTTCTTCAGGAGGACACAATTGGATGAGAGCATTTTTAAAGCCTTACAGTTCTCTACATCATGTCTTGGCACACGATGGTAGGTGCAAATTTTGGTTTCATCAAACCATTTTGGTTTGGGTTTGAGTGGGTCGTAAGGTCTAAGAGGTGGTAATGTGATGACATAAGTTTCAAGGAGATTGGTTAAGATTTTGGCGTAGGATCCCGCTAGTGAATCACAATGGGAGGTGAATGTGGGTTTGGGTACAGGTGTGGCTGATTATGGAGGAAGAGTCTTCATAAGAGAGGGAGTAGGTTGGTCTACTAGTTTGGTGTGCGAAGTGGTCTTAGGTATTAGTTGCATCTTCTTGGGTACATACATGGTAAAAGAGCTAGTGGCGGAAGGTTTATTTGGTTTAACTACCTTATTCAAGGGTATAGGATTTTTAGATTTAGGTTACAACTTTTTGGGAAAAGGTGATACGGGTGTACGAGATGTGGAGAGAAAATATGATGATGGAAGAGGGTAGGTTACCCAGGGTGGGGGTCTTTGTAGATGTAGGTGGTGTAGGTTGGGCGGGAGGCATGAGTGAAAGAGAAGAAAGTGTCATGGGTAGTGAAGAAGCTATTAATGGTAGTGGAGGTATGGGTGGTAAGAATGTTACGGGTGAGGGTAGAGGTTGTGTGGGTCACTTGGGTATATTAGAGGTATGTGATGGGGAAATATGTCTTATGCGTTCTTGGTTTACCAAAGGACGGGGTTTCTTGGCTAGGGTCGAGGGGTGAGGTCCTAGGATGGACGGAAGGGGTGAAGGTGATAATGGCATGGTAGGTGAGGTTGGTGTATGAGGTCTAGGAGGTTGGATATTATTTTTAGGGGTCGGATTAAGTTTAGTGTTAGTTTTGTAATTTTTGGTTAAATCTAATTTGATGGGTGGGTGAGTAAGGCTAGTTGTCGATATGACCCCTAAGGTAGTGAGAGGTTAGGTAGGGGAGATGATATAGGTGTGGGTAGGTGTTTGGGTGTAGATGTATGTTGGGATATGGGTAGAGGTGTGAGTTGGGTCCCGGGTGGGGAGGTGGAAGGTGTTGCAATAGTCATGGTTGTGTTTGGTTTTGTCACATGAAACACTTTTGGATATATAGTGGAGGTGTCGGCCACGAGTGACAACTAAATTTGTGTTAAAACAGAAGTAGAAGGCATCCCCAAAGTAAAGCTCTATCGACATAATCCGTGATTGGAAAAGCATGAAAATGGTTTTGTTGTAAGTGGTACCGATGGATTGAGTGGAACTCCCGTAAAATGTGTTTGAGATACCGGAAATGGCTAGCCTCGGACTGCACTGGGGTAAGAGAGCTGAAATCGACTAGTGGGATCTTGAAGGTCCAATGGTGAAGGGTCATCAAAAGATACTGGTACTTCTATAGAATTCTCCGTGGGTATAGGAGAGGATGGGATAGACAACATGGACTCTCCTTATGTTGATGTAGGTGGTGGACCTACATCTTCTATGAGTAGGAGAGGTGCCATTGACAATTGCTCAATATTTGAGGGGTCAAAGGTGGCATGCTAATTAGAGGCTCTTCCATGGGTGAAGATGAAAATGAAGGGGGTGGAGGAGTAGATGAAATAGGATTTTACACATGTAGGGGAGATCGGGCTAAGATTTCAAATATGGAAGGCACATGAGGCAATTGGGAAGAAACGGTATGTCATCAAAAATAGCATGGACCTCATGGAATTTCTATCATTGTTTGAGGTATCACCAGCTTGGTTGGAAGATGGGGCATGATTAGGGAATGACTTCTTGAAGATGTGTAGGTTTTTGTTAGCGGGTGCATTCAGGCTATCCAAGACTAGATATCTATTGTCTAACATTTCTTGGAAAATATTCTTGAAGATGATGCAATTATTGTCGCTATGATCTTTGACATGATGATAGTTATAGAATTCATGTTCCTTATACCATGCGGACATGGGTCACTCAGGGTCAAAACTAGTATGTGCTTTTATAGGTGGAAGGGTAATGACACTGGCCTTAACAAGATTTTCCAAAACAGAAGAATAAGATTCTCCTATGGAAGTGTACTTTCATTGTTCTCGTCTGAACTAGAAAGCTTGAACAAGAGAGAGATTAGAAGGGGATTTGGTTGGGTTTGATTGATGAGGGGGGCCAGCCTTGAGAATTACAGTGTTGGCAGATCCTTTGGGTTTTGAATAGTTATTTTGGGGTTTCAAGATGAAGAAGCATCATTTGATTTGAACGCGATGTTCTTGTTACGAAGTTGAATTTTCTTTTCTTTGATAGCATGAATTTCCAATTTCCATGCCATGGTGAATGCCTCGTCAAAAGTGTGAAAGGTTTACACCTACAGGGTTGGTGAGATGTGTCTAGCACAAGCCCGAGTAAATAGATCTATAAGCTCAGTCTAAGGTAGTTGGAATGTGAGCTGATTAATTAAACTGCACCAACAAGTGATAAAGTCAACGATGGACTCGTCGTTGTATTGTCGAGTGGAATAAAGATCAGTCATGGTAACCTTCTTGACAATATTAATCGAGAAGTGGTCTAAGAAGGCCTAGGCTAGTTGATTGAATGAGTAGATGGAATGTCTTGGTAGCCCACTATACTAGTCCAATGCAGGTCTTGTCAGGGACATTGGGAAAGTCCTCAGAAGTAAAGCGTCATTGTGGGCAATCAGGTAACAACCATGTTTAAAGGACTGTAAATGTTGTTGTGGGTCCTCTTTGTTATTGAAGCAGTTGAATTTTGGCATTTCCTAATGTACGGGGTATGGTCAAATAGGAATGGATGGGTGAATAGGCTCATTACAAATTTCATCATAGGTGAGGGAATTGTGTGAGCCGAAAACCAATGCTTCTAGTGTCTGTATCTTTTCCATCATTAACTTGATGAGGTCATTAGTAGGTTGTGGTGGAAGGGCTCCTCTTGTGGCATAAGGGGGTTGGTATTGATCTTGTGATGTGGGTAGAATTCCATTGTATGGTGATGTTGAATAGGGAGGTTGAGAATAGGGGACCGACATAGAGGGTATGTATCCAGAATGGGTGACAGACGAGATAGGGGTTGTTGATAGTATGTGTATATAGGTGGGATGGTCATAGTGACTCTAGTAGTAATTGGGGGAAGTGTTTGTGGGATGGGGATGATAAGATTATGGAATGGAGTAGGGGTCATCGACACCACAGGCGGTTGTGTTAAAATGGGTATTTGTGAGAAAGTGGGTGCAGATGAGGTTATGGTCTGGGTGGTCACTAAGGGGACAACAAATACTACATGTGTGACCTGAATCTGTGCAGACACATCGGTCATAATAGGTATGGGTCCTAGCTATGAAACCACTGGGGTGAAACAGGTGAAGGTAATGCTACATTATTAGGGGTTGATGCAGAAGTGGGAACAAGGGTAGGAGAGATGGATATAGGCATGCCATATATAAAGCCGACTCCGAGGAGTCTCGGGTGGAAGATTGGGAAAGGTAGAACTACAAGGCTACGAGATTCTAATTAAGGAGTCATGCAAATTCTTTATCACTGCGGAAATGGTGATAGGCTAAGTAGGATCCATGGGTGACATGATGGAAGGTGGTGAGGGACTAGGTGGGAGTGGTTGACAACTCGTGTGGAATATGAGAGTGTTAGTTTGGTTATGAGTCAGCACCATGTGAACAAGCACCGACTGGTAAGAATGTACTCAGAGATGACATAGAAAGCAACATGATAGAAAATAATGAGGATGGGAGGGTGAATTTGGTAAAGATTTGGATCTGGAAAAAAATTCGAGACACCAACGATAGTCGGGCTTTTACCGGTGACAATTGCAAGAAAACCAACGTTTGTCACACGAAATTGATGCTGAATTCTGCGAAAAATCCTAGTTTGAAAAAATGAAACAAGGTCGATGACAATACAAGGAGATGTTTTCTGTATGATGGTAATATCAACAGATAAGAATAGAGTATTGATAAAATATGTTAGTGCCCAAAGGGCCAAAAATGAGAACAAAATGATGAATGAAGACTATCCCAGGCCAAAGTACCCAAAAAGTTAGGATCCAACACCGGTTAGGTTTAACCAACAACAATCAGATGAAAAATGACAAAGGTCACTAGACCGATGCCAATTATTGTGAAATTGAGATAAAAATGAATAAAACTAGGTTGTGATTTAAATCAAGTGAAGAATCAAACTTAGGAATTTGAGAATGAGAAGATGGGGCCTTGACACACTCAGATAAAGTCAGAATACTCCAACTATGATGGGGAGTGTGCAAGGAAAAAAAAAATGTGGAATCGTGTCCTCACACCTCAAAATGTAAAGAAAGAAGAATTCTAAGAAAAATATGATCCTAAGAGTGATTTTTCTTTATGTGTGTTCAAATTACGTTGTTTAGAACTAACTGTGTGTATTTAGATCATAATTTTTTGGTTCGGAAGGCATCCTACAAAGAAGGATATCTAACATGAGAGGTTTCAGGTATGTTATGGTAGGGGTGGGCCATCCTCTGAGATGATGACTCGATAGAGGCAACGAGATGGGGAGTACCTACCAATTTGATCGTGTGATCAATAGGTGTTCCCAGATAAGATGTTGTTTAAGAAAGATGTGTATATTTCAATTTTGTGCAAGTTTGGTAAGACACACAGAGAGAGAGAATGTGCTTTCTATGATTCTTTGTGTCAACCATTAGCTAGGCATGACTTCCAGCATATAGGTTTCCCTCATTTTAATGTGATATAAATACAGCAAATTAGAATGTAATGCAACCAATTTTAAGCCCAAATCAAAAAGGTTATGTTCGATGAAGCAAATGATGAATAGGAGAGGGTATGCTCTTTCACTAAATGCAGAAAGCAAGAAAGAAGAATGATTCCTTTTAAATGCACCAATAGAAATGTTTCATTTAGAGAAATTTGAAAGAAGATAAGATTACTAAAGAAAAAAAAAGATTAATGTGTAAGCCTTTTAAAGGAAAACACACAAATTTCACCTAGAAATGAAGAAAATGTAACAAAATCCCTAATGGGTCCCACCAAATTATGCCAAAATGTTTCACCATTTTCTTTACGTTTTTGAATGATGAAACAGATAAGGGTAAGGGCTAGGAGGAATACCTGTTAAATGGGTTGGTTGATGGTTGTTGCGTGCGTTCTGACTTCTTGATCCAGTGCCAATTGTGAGAGCTTCCTTTTGGCTAGGAGGAACTACCCGAAATATAAAAAAGAAGAAAAAAGAATAGTTAAATGATATATGAAGTGGACCGCTTAGAGTATGCTAGTTAAGGGAAGTGTGATACTTCTAGATGGTTTTCAATCCTTTGTTTAAAACAAATTAATGTGAGAAATAAGTAAATTCCTACCGTAGTTGATATGATTTAGGTATCTCATTCAAGTAGAATGAGTAAATCTAGTCACAACAAGGCTAGGCTATAGTTGGATCTAAAGGATGAGGTGTCTATCGGGGTAATGGGACTAGTCGATCTTATTCTGGGTTGTTTAGGTCAACTGGTAGGAGGTTTTTGGCTTTGTTCTTGGGTAGGGTATAAAATACAGAGATTGATGTCGGTTGGGTATAACGATGCGACGGTTAAGGAGACCGATGACGGTTATGGGTAACCGGCGTTGATGCTACTGCAGGTGACAGTAATTCAATGAAAACCTTATTATAGAGGCTAGGTGAGGTTGGATGGGGCTAAAGGAGGAGATGGTGAGGTCTATGGGAATACTGAGAAAACTCAGAGAGGTGGAAGGGCCAGGATAGGTGATTTGATAAACGAGTGGGTGATATTTCCGTGCATCAAAAGAAGGATATGGAGGAATGGGCATGTTAATAGAAGAATGGTAACATAAATGATAACAACTCTATGAATAGAATAGGAATGGAAATGATTAATGATAAAACACTTACCAATATTGCAGGTCCAATGGTTGGGTGGTGGTGATGATCAATTGATGGAATGAAACTTGGTACAATAGTGATGCTTCTGGAATGTTACCATGAGTGCCAATGCTTTTGGATCTGTCCTGGTGCTAGCTATGGATGTTTGGGTGCATGAAAAGGCTCTGGTTTTGCTTGTATACATATCTATTATTGTTTTTATTTCTCTCATAATGTTCCAACCCAAAAACAAGGTTGCTTGGGTGAATACATGGTAGCCGACGATGGTTTTGGGTTGACCGGCGTCGATTAAGGTGGGATTCCCTAGGTTTACTAAAATGGGAAGATATTTCTAATTTATTGAGCCTAGTTAGTATGTTCTCATGGATTAGAACTAAAAATTCCCTTCTAATGGGTGGGAATGTGGTTAGAGATATTTTAGGGATTGATTTTAGAGTTAGACCAAATCTTAGCTCATTAAGGTAAGTAAGACTTAGTTATTGTTAGTTATTAGTTATTGTTAGTTATGGAAATATTCCAAGAATAGGTCTAGGGTGAGGTGGCTGGATGAAATGTCTAGGTGATCTGGTGGGGTAGAAATTAAGATAATTAGATAATAAATATTATGAGGATATATATATTAATTTAATTAAATTAATAGTGGTGTGGGGTGGAAGGTGCCTTGGTTAGGTGAGTATGTTTGAGTTGGTTATTTGACTAGGGACCAAGGGGAGTGTGACCCAATTTTGGTGTCTACACAAGGAACATGTGAGTAAGGGAATTTCCCTCCTTTCCCAAACCTACGTCACTAGTAAGAGACGTAGGCTCAACACCGAAGGTTGGTAGAGCAAGGAAATATGTAAAAAAAAATTCTATGGATTTTCATTTGACTTAATTATTTGGGTACAATGTTTAGAATGCTCTTATTTCCAAGGAGATGTATAAGGGATAGATGTGACACCATGAATATTCTAGAACAGACCATGAACAATGACACCTAACCTAAGAAGAGACCAACAAAGTAGAATCAAGTATGCAAGCCTTGGTATGGTTCTTGTCAAAACTTTGTCTCTCTTGTTTGGATTGATAAATGATTCGTAAATAGTTGATGATACTATGAAGGTTTGAAGAGACATTATTTGAATGTTTTGTCAATGTTTTCAGAAGTTTTAGGAATTGCAATAAGAGAAAGCTCCTTGATCATAATTTTTACAAAATGAACAGACATATGAAGATGCAATGTAGATGCAATAATGTACATATGAAAATGATGATGGATCATGCGTAGTATCTCTTTAGGTGAAGAGAGTTTACGGTTTCACTAAACTCCTCACCTTCAAGCATTCACAAGTGAAATGCACCATTTTTTAGTCATCCACTACTTGATATGGACATAACCACCTAGGTCTGAATTTCCTCCCCTACTTGAGCTTATTTTATCTATCCGGCTATCAAGCCTTAATACCAAATATCCTTCATAGATCTCAAATTCGTAAACCTTCTTGTTATATTTCCGAGCCATCCAAATGACGTAAAAACTATGCCATAATGCGTCATTCAATGTAGCCTCGTCAAAACTTTCTAACTGGGAGAGTCATGCTTTGTGATAGCCCTCCTCTCCTAGGATCCCATGTAGTGAAATACAAAGACTAGGTATTTCGAATTCGAGTGGAAAAACCACCTCAACACCAAATACTAAATAAATGGGGTTTCCTCGTTGGTGTTCTAACTAATGTTCGGTAGGTCCATAAGGCTGGAAAAAAGCATTAGGTGCCAATCTTGTCTATTCTCCTTAATAGTTTTTAGGAGAATGGTATTTAAAGTCTTATTGGTAGCCTCATCTCTTGTCCATTAGCTTTGAGGGTAGTAGAGAGAAGCTATGTGATGAGTTATTTTGAACTTTGTACACAACTCATGCACCTTGTCATTTTTGAAAGATGTGCCATTATCGAAATAATGACTTGTGGCACCCTGTACCTACAAATGATCTGGTTCAAGATGAACTTAGCAATTACAGAGCCGAGTACAGTGGTAAGAGGCATGGCTTCTACCCACTTGGTAAAATATTTTGTGGTCATGATTATGAAGTTATGGTCATCCGTTGACAAGGGAGAGAACTTCCCTATCAAATCCAAGCCCCATGTGGAGAAGGGCCATGGGGTTGTGATTGGTTACAAATCTTATGTCGGTATGTGGATCTCGTGGGAGAACTCTTGACATTTGTGACATCTACACACAAACTCTACTACATCATGTTCTAGGGTGGGCCAAAAATAGCCCATCCGATGTATCTTTCAGGCAGTGGCGTGGCCGCCAAAGTGACCTCCACATACCCCGCTATGTGACTCATAAAGAATATTTTCAGATTCTTTAACATCAACACATCTCAACAACATTCCATCAAAGGCTCTACGGTAGAGCACTTGCTCTAAAATAACATACTTAGTAGTGATGACACATAATCACCTTCTTTGTTGTGATGTTTCCCCTTCTAGGTATGTATGGTCCATGATGAAATTGATAATATTGGTATACCAAGGATAGAAAAAGATAGGGGCCTGGTTTCGATGAAGTACACACACTCATTGGTAAATTCCAAATCTACCAAATCAGCCCCATCTAATGGATTGTTAGCTAACCACTCTATAATGATTTTAACCTTAACGGATTTTTTATTTACAAACATTAACTAGAACTCACCCATTAATGTTAGGAAACACCCAATTTTTTTAGACAAAGATCCTTGCATGAGGAATGTTTGTAAGTGGTTTGTCTTAACAATAACCCTTGTTTCTTGATTGAGCATATAATTCCTTAAACACTTTGTTGCAAAAACTATTGCAAAGCATTCCTTTTCTGCCTATGTGTAGCATGTCTCATAAATAAGTAGCATCTGAATAATGAAGTAAACTGCACGTTCCTGTTTATCATCATCCTCTTGAGCCAACATGTAGGCTAGCAAAACATCTCGTAGCTCATGAATATAAGATCAAAGGGTGATCTGATCTAGATGACATTAGTGTAGGAGGAGACAACATGAATCGTTTATCTTCCTCGAAGGCATCGCTGCATTCTTCCGTCCAATCAATGCTATAATCCTTTTCAAAAAATTGTTGATTGGATGGATAACAAAGGTCAAGTTAGGGACGAACCTTCAGATTGCATAGAGTTTCCCAAGAAAATATATAATACTAGACTCATCCAATGGTGGAACCATTTCTAAGAAACACAGATTTTGGCCGAGTCAACATTAATCCCTTGTGAAGATATAATGTAACCTAGAAGATTTCCTCATGTTACACCGAAAACACATTTCTCTAGATTTAATGTGACACTGTACTCAATTAAGCATGAAAGGATGATGCGAAGCACCTCAGGGTGATTGCAGCACTTCCTAGCCTTAGCCAACAAGTCATCTACATAGGATTCCACAATCTTATGAATAAGATCATGGAATATGTAGGTCATTTCTCATTGGTATGTAGCACCAACATTCTTAAGAACAAATGGCATGACAACATAACAATAAGTTCTCCAAGGAGTTATAAACGTAGTTTTATTTTGATCCTCCTTACAGATTTTGATTTGATTATATCCCGAAAACCCATCCATGAGAGATAACAAGTCAAACCTAGTTGTTGCGTCAATGATAACGTCAATGGATGGTAATGGGAAATCATACTTGGGAAATATTTGTTATTGTCTCGAAAGTCTATGTAAATACGAGATCTTTCCATTTTTTTGAGAATGGGGACAATATTTTATACCCATTGTGAATAATCAACTGGCTTAATGAATCCCACCTGGAGAAGTTTCATTACTTCTTCTTTCACCATGAGGGCTACTTTTGGCTTCATGGGCCTTGACTTCTACTTAATTAGTTTAACATTTGGCTTGGTGATGAGATTTTGAACTGTGATGTGAGGTGCAATCCCCATCATTTCCTTGTAGCTAAACGCGAAGGAATTTTGATGTTCCTTGAGGATTTGAGTATGTATTTCCACTTCCTATGGAGTTAAAGAGGACCCTAACTTTAAGATATTTGGTTCCTCCTCCATTTTGATGTTTATATCAATTGTTCCCTTGATTAAGGAGGAATTTCCCTCAAATTCTGGTGGGGCTGGAGGCAGCCCCAAGTCCCATTATTCTTCTACCTTGTAAATCTCAAGATCCTTTCCTGGGGAGGACTCAATCATGGGATTCCCAAAATAAGAAGAGTAACATGGGATTAAGGAAAAGTCTATCTCATGACAAGTAATATGTAGTTATGCCAAAGTGTTTACATAAGTTAAAGTCGATTCATCACTATTGATGTGCTCTGAACAATCATAATGACTCTCGGTTTCTACGTATGTCAACATTATGGTTGCTAGTGTTTTACGAATCAAGGGTTCGGCGTGAACTCAAAGCTGTGAAGTTGGTATCTTCCAGGTCAATACTTGGGGTGAAGCGTGAAGTAAAAGTTTCAATAGAATCTGCGAGAAGTTTTTGTTCGCATGGAAATTCCTCAATTGAGATGAAATCAAACTCTTTTGTCAAACCTAGCACTGTTGTTTTGTAAAGTTGTAGATGCTCAACTCTAGTCTCATATACTTCAGATATCTGATTTCCGGCTAGTTGTGAATCACCAAAAACCCTAATATTGAGGATTCCCATCCTCTTAGCTATGATGAGGCCTAATAGGAGAGCCTCATATTCAGCCCCATTATTTGTGCATTCGAAATTTAACTTGAAAGCAAAAGGTATAATCCTTCCTTTGGGCAAAGTAAGGATCGCGCCTACCCCGGCACCAAAGCGACACTTGGCTCCATAAAAATGGAGAGTCTAGCAACTACTCAGAAATATGGACATTAAGTCATCCTTTGTACCTTCCTCTTTTACCTCGGTTACCTATACCATGTAAGCCTCATCTGCTAGAAGGGAGATGAGTCCTAAGGCATGTCCCATACCCCTAGAATCAAAGGAGAGGAGAAAAGGAAAATCCTTCTCTAGTAGCTCAAAAATCTTTGCGGTGGTTCCAAGCAATATTGTCTCTATAATAACGTTTTCATCTTTGACCCCCGAAATGCCTTCAATCAAACTCGTGACCTCTAAATTCATTGTAGGAACTAGTTTTTCTTTTGGTACTACACTTGCAAGTTTTTTTAACTGGTTCGTGGGGAGCTCAAATTTAGAGTGGACCCTGGTGTTTTATTTAAGTTGGTAAAATGTATATCAAAGGGTTTTGGATCACCTTGTGCCATAAATACTTTCCATAAATGAAAGAATCTGACCTCCTGAAATAGAGTGGAGGGGATTTCCTTCATATAGTGGATCCAAGGATGGCCAAGGATCATATTATAGTTGGTTTCTCAATCTATAATATAAAAATCAGTGAATAGAATCTTGGGTCTGAGAGTAACCGGTAATACTATGGTTCCGATTGAGGTCACCTTGAGGCTATCATAGCCCCTCAGTGTGTTTCTTATCGAGGAGAAATTGGTGTCCCCATATCCTAACTTCTAAAGAAAAGAGAAGGGGACTATGTTAACCACTACCCCATCATTGATCATTGCACGTTTCACGTAGTTTTTATAGATCCAAACTTGTAAAAACAAGGCCGGATCACCTCTACAAGTTATTTCAACATCCATAGGCATCTTAATTATGTCAAACACAAACCCAATGTCCCTTTTGGGTTTCCCTGGAGGGAAAACGTCAAATTCTATATGATTTATCTATGCCTCTAGGAGGGGTAACATTAATCAAATGACTGAGACCCAATTCTTTTAACAAAGTGATTTGATGAGCGGGAGAATTATTTAGTAGATCTAAGAAGGAAATATGTGAAAATTTCTTGGTCAGATCACTAATTAGATCATAAGCCCATACCGGCTTGCTTAGTGTATCGTGAATATTTCCTGACACATCTAGATAAATCAGGATTGGCTATGTAGAATAATCCCTAGTTCTCATAGCAAGAAGTGTTAATTTGGGGTTCGGCGTCGAACTCTACTAATCCCACAATTTTCATTTGCTAGCGACCATTCAAAGGGGGTGACACATGTGGGTTTGACAAAGTTGAACCTTCATGATCATGAGTCCCTATTATAATACCTTATTTAGAACTCTTGGGATCTAGTCTACTATCCTTTGGACACGTGGGAAGAGGATCATTGAAGATCCCTAGCGATGTGTTCTCAGTAGAGACACTAGTCCCATATAGGTATTTTGATTGGGTGTAGTTGGGTTTTCCAAAAACATGTCAACAAATAATTGTCTCTCGGTCTTTTGGAAAACATTGTAAAACTTATTACAATCGTGACAAGTTCTTAAGTCATGCCCGTGGACCCTATGTAAACCACAGTACAAGTTAGAATCCTAATCTTGAGGCCTTTGGTTTGTTCCTTGTTGTGGTTCGAAACTACAGTTATTGTTTGGTTGTTGATCATTATAATTAGCACTTTGGAACCCTTGCCCCTAGTTTTTGAATTGGTTGGATACCCCTGGTATTGACTAGGGCTCGATGTTGGTGTTTGTTTTTGTTACTATTATTTGGGATGATTAAAATCCAAAACATTTACCAAGGGTGAGAAATTATTGTTTATTTGATTATTGCCATTATTGTTGTTATTTGTAGCACATGTACTGGTAGAATTAACAACATTAGGATTTTTGGGCTGGTCAGTCACACTATGTCGGTCATGACTCCATGATTCTTATTAAGGATTTTTGGTCCTTGATTATTATTTGTGTTGTTGGAGTAGCCGAGAGTGTTTTGAGCAGGAGTGATTAACTTCCCATTTTCCCTGTAGGTCTTACGGCCACTGTCAATGGCCGCTTGGTCAATTCAAAGAGCACCTTCTAGCACTTCCTCATATCTCTTGAGTGGGAACTTTTGAACCTCTTCCTTTGTCTCTCTATTGAGAGAGTGGAGGAATAAATCACAAAGTTTTGTTTGATCCATGTTTGGAGCACTTGTGGAAGAATAGAGAACCTATCACCACCTCTGAATGAAGTGGGCTACGGATTCGTTATGTTCTTGTTTGATGTGCAAGAATTCTCTGATCCCTATTCTTAGCAGCTTATTCATATCAAAATCCTTAATGAACTCTGACATGAGTTGTTTAAAAGAGTGTATCAAGGCCTCTGGTATTCTATAATACCAGTTAAGAGCAATACCTTCTAGTGTCTTAATGGAAATTTTCATGATCAAGGTCCCATGGGAGTAGCTCTCGAATGGCCATTGCATAATCCTTGATGTGAGCATTTGGGTCACCTTCCCCTTTAAACTTTGGAAGATCAAGCAATGGCCTTGGGAGCATGACTATCTAGATGGAAAAGTCTAGAGGCTCCTTTAGGTACTCAGAGTAAGTTCCCATTGTGTACATTTCAACCATTGAAGGTCCTTATTGGGGAAGTAAAGGTTACATTGGTTGTTGAAATGACATGGCATAGGCATTTGTTGGGGCATATGGCATTCCCTGTGGATAACCATAAGGACCTAGATAGGTGTACGCATCTCCTTGTGGCATTTTAGAGTATGTGTGCATATAGGGGTTGGCCACTTTGATACGGAGCTGAAGGTGTGAAGCCAGGGAACATCACATTTCTAGCTGGTATAGCATTTGAGAATGCACTTCCGGCTAGTGCCTATTGTAGGTATCCATATGTGGCTTGAGGAGGCATACCCAAGGTACCCGTCCCAGTTAATAAATCCCTAGGGTTATGAGTATTCATGTAGATTGGAGGATTCATGCAAGTCGATATTTTCCCATAGTTCTGCGGGTAGGACGGAGTTTGCTCTTTCCCTGCATATGAATTCTACATTTTCTAGGTAAGCTCCAACTCTTTGACCTTGTCTACCAAATCTGAAATGACATCACCCATTGATGGGGCGGTGTCTTGCTTAGGTACCTTTTGTTGAACCCTTGGAGGTTGTTGAGGAGTATGGTATCCTGCTATGAATTGTTCATGATGTTGCCACCCCTCATTAGTTGTCTTGTTAGTTGGTGGTGGGGTAGTGTTATTGTTTTGAAGCAAGACATCACCTTGTCCTTGTAACCTATCAAAATATTGGTTCATGTTCTGGAAGTGTTGTTCACTCCTAGCATATCGTGCTAAATACTCCTCATCTAGATGGGGAGTTGATCGATTGCATGCTAATGGGATGTCGAAACAATACCCAAGGAGATGAAATTGCTTCACCAATGAATGCCATGTTATTTTAACTTGATTGTTTGAGGGGATAGGTCTGAGTGACCTGATCAAGTTCTTCAATGCATACGTAAGAACCGACATTGGTTCCTTGAAGCAAAGGGTTTTGAGCGGGTGAGAAGTTTTCCGTACATGTGGAAAGTGAAGGTGATTGTTATGGTATACTTGATTGATAATGGTACATGCCAAAACCCGAGGATGGGCTGACTATACTCATCGTATCCCAACATATTCGGGGTATAATAATACCTGTAAAATAAGGGATGGATTAAGAAAGCAAAAATGTTTAGAGACTAGCTCTTCACGTTGGGTTCACCAATTTTGAATGATAGAAAATCAACACATGACCTTCTTCGCACCCGACCTCTCGAAGTCATGTCGAGATAGCCGATGTGGAAATGAAATGGAAGTGAAATTGATGGTGGTGATCAAGCTGATTGAGGAACCGTATGTCTTCAACATGTAATACTTTGGAATTTGTGAATCTAACAAAAATAATGCTCTCCTAACTTGAAGGGGTGTGATGGTATGGTCCGATATGATAGCTACTCAGAGACTCCAATCGATGTCTAGTTCTGCCGATATTCTATTGATTGGTTGTGGAATACGTGAAAAGTAACCTGTAGGTTCCTTGTATGGGTTTCTAGACAAGGTCATGGAAGTGAAGACAAGAGGTGTAGTGGAGTCACAGGGAATATGGGTAATTTTCTGTCTTGTCTAGAAAGTCTTAGCCGATCACCGCTATATTTAACAATGAAAGTTGTGTAATAATATCATGTGGAAGCAAAGTGAATATATGAATACCAATGTACATAAACTAGTGTCAATATCTAGCTGAGTAGCAGGACCATTGGGTTGCGGGACCTGTGGATCAAAACCAAAGACTCGTGGCCTTGGATGGTCATGCATGCAATCAAACCCTATTTCTAGGAACATTCCAAAATTTGTAGGCTTGATTAGGAGCTATGTTTAATGTATCTAAATATCTTATTTTCTTAGCGTATGTTTCAGTGTGTGCATAAGACTATTAAACAAAAACTCCTGTCAATGTTAGTTATTAGCTCGCTCATTGGGTTGTGGGACCAGGGATCACAACTGTAATTATTTTCTTATTGTGGATCAACATGGTCATGCAAGATGAATTGATTTGTTTTCAGTAAATAAACTATCTATCAAAGGAAATATAACCTATATTTTTGGTGTTTTCTTAATATATCAGAACAAAGCAATAAAACAAGCTAATCTATGGAAAGTAAATTTTTTTGTTCTTTTCTAGCTTTTCAAAAATGCATCTAATCTAATAAACAAGTTAAATACAAACAATTAGCTGGATGTAGCTAACTATTTGTGTAGATGTGTGAATCTAAATCTAAAAAAATCTAATTTAATCAAAATTCTTCTAACCCTACCTCAAAAGTGAAGAACAAATCATAACCCTAAAAGAGCTATTGTTCCCCACAACTTCCTTGGTAATGTTGAAGAGAAAACTTCCTATTAATTTGATCTACTTGTAATTATCTAGTTAATTGAAATGGATTGTTTCTCTACTCTATTTGATATGTAATTGAAATTAATAATTCGTAATTGATAATTTGATAAACAAAGAAAACAAATACACAACTCCAACCTAGAAGAGCAAGAGCCTTGGCAAATCCAATAGTATCAGTGTTTGTCCCCTCAATTCTTTCCTTTCTTTCTCTGAGTGTTCATGTGAGTCCAAGGTATTGGGAATGCAAAGATAAACAACAAGATGATGGTGCTTGAGCAATGGAAGCTTTGAAGTAATCTGGACCCAATGCAAGTAGAAGAGAGATAACACAAGAGATATGAACTTGGCTATGCAATTCCTAGCAAGATTATGGCAGAAAAAATACAAGATACACAAAATTTTCAGGCCCTTTTTATTGAATACAAGCATGGAATATATAGGAATAGAGGCTAGGAGGTTACTTCATGCAAAAGGAAATAAGCAATAGTTCCAACTAATTAAGTCTTATTTAAAATAGGAGCAAGGAGAACCAAGAAAACAAAGCTATTTTTAGCCAATTTAGCACACATATGCATGCAAAAGGAAAATTTAAGTGAATCATTGCATGTTTAAAACACACGTGAAGAATCTAGAAAAAGCAGGTAGGACCTCCGCCCAATCAGGGCAGCGATCCTGGCATTGAAGGCCAAAACAAGCACAGAAAGAAGTAGGGAGATGGAAAAATGCATGGAAAAGCTAAGTAAGGCTATCTAGGCTACAAATATACAATGCGAATGGGTTTTGGAGCTTGAAAACCTTCTTGAAAGGATTTTGAATCATCATTGGGGATTCTTATAACCATTTTCCCGATAATGTAACATGTGTAATTTTGGATGCGTATAGTTCCTAACAAAATTGTCACCGATAATGCCTCCAATTTCTCGTCATATGAATTGATGGATTTTTCTATGGATATGGAATTTCTCTTGCACATTCCTCTGACTACTATCCTCGGGAAATGGACATGAAAAATCAACAAACAAAAATTGGTGACTATTATTTGAAAGCTTGTGAATGAATCCCAAAGGAATTGGCACAAAATATCTATGATGCTCTTTGGGAAAATAGAATCACACCTAAAAGAGCAATTGGGATGTCCGGTGTATGGAACAAAAGCTTAGCTACCAGTAATAGTGGAACTTCTAGCCTTGCAATTAATGAAAGCTATTGAGGATTCAAATTTCACCAGTGCCTTGGAGAAAGAATCATGTACCTACAAAAGTTGGATGAGGACATGTTACAGGTGGTGGATAGAATTACTGCACATTAGCAAAAGGTGAAACAACTATTTGATAAGAAATCTAGATCTAGGGACTTCCAAGTTGGAGACATTGTCCTACTCGGGACAAGAGGTGAGAACCTTGAGGAAGTCATGGTAAGTTTGATTCTCTCTGGTTGGGTCCTTTCAAAATTAGACACTTTTCTAGTGAAAATTCATTTTATTTAAGCTATATGGATGGAACCTCTCTTCCATTGCCATATAGTGGGTAGTATTTGAAGTTTTTTCAGTCCTAGGTGACTAGGCAGTCCTTTGTATAGTCTTGTATAGTTTTTGTTTTTGGTCTTTCTTTGTGGTTCCTTATTGCCTGTATGTGTGTGTGTCTTTTTTATTTCCTTGTTCATGACTATATTGCCCAAAGAATTTACACTTTCTTTGAAACTAGAGATTTTAGGGTCCTTTTCCCTACCTTTCCCTCTTTCTTGTGTCAAGACAGTTCATCCCTAGAAAGAGCTAGCTATTGTCACTTGCCCAAAAATATGTGTATTTTTCCTTACTCTTCAAATTTTTGGTAAATTGGCTCTTACAGGATCTTTGTTTTCCTTTGTGAAGTCTGAGAGAGAGATATGGAGTTGTTTTCAACAATTAGTTATTTCTCAAAATTTTGAATTTGGGACTATTTCTTTAGTTAGCGGTATTTCAGGTTTTTATGTCCCATTTGTCTTTTTTTCAGTCTGTCTCACATTTCCCTGATTCCCCATTTCTCCGAATTGAAAAAGCCTCGATTGTGTTGCAGATACTTCAATTTTATGGAGAACTCATGTCCCAATGTCTCATGGACCGATTGTGTGAGTTTGATCTGATTTATCTGATGTTTGTATTTTGCGGAGTTTTTGTCTTTCTCTATCACACATGTTCCTAGTACTTTCGGCCTTCATTTTCCCATGGACCCATTTTTACCACACCTCATTCCCTCGGGATATTTCATTCTTCTTCATCCCAAATGTCCCAAGTGCTCCTAGGCTAGTTGTAACCCACAAACCTACATTTTTTGCATCATACACAAAGCCTCCTTTGTGTTGTGGGGATTTCGGCTCCGTTGTCCTAGGTGTCTTGTATGCCGAGTTGTGCTGATTTTTCCCGCCATATCTACATACTTTGGAGGTTTATGCTAGTGTGTTGTGTTCTCATTCCCCACAATACATTAAATAAAGCATTCAATGCACCATGCCGACCTACTCAAAACTAGATGTGTATAAATTCATGGGGCAAGCTTGTTTTTCTGTCATATCCCCAAAATCAGCCTCCGTTTTCTGTTCAACTCCCTCTTTTCACTATTTTTAGTTTTAGCGGAGAATTTTCTAGTCTTTTCAAAATTTCTAGGTGCATCTTGTTCTAGCAGAGGTCATGGTTTATTTGGAAGCAATTTCAAGGGTTCAAGAAGTTCATTGCAAAGTTTTATTTCCATTGACACATAAGCCCATCAATGATCAAATTTCTCTTTAGACGGTTGTTTGAAATTCACGCTCACCATAAAGATTCATTTTAAAGGGCACAAACATCTTTCTTCTTTAGAAACAACCATACCTAAGATAGGAGACAGTGACACCCAACACCTTGAACTTGATGATTTTGGGTGTGAATCAATTATGATAATCCTACTCCCATTATTTAGCTAATTAAGGAAAGTGGAATAGCTCATACTGGTAGATTTCCTATCTCTGTCTAGTGCACTTGTGACACTGTTTTATCTTGTGGCTCTTGCTTTGATCATGACAAAAAGGAAATCATAGATTTTAAAGGGTAGTTAATTGCTCAAATGGATGTTAATTGTATTAATACTGCTTTCATAATTCTTGTTGTGGAAAATTCAAACACTATCACCAAAGCTCATGCTTAACTTCTATTCTATCAAGACAATGAGAAATATAAGAATAGGGTAGCCAAGTAATGGTTCAAAAACCCAAAGAAAGGTACCTCAAGGGTACCCAAAACCATGTATAGAATTTCTTTCAAGGATGAGTTGTCGATATCATTACCTTTATTTCCAAGATAATGGGTTTCCATCCACCAGGTGAATTTCAGTTTTGGATGTGCCCTTTTATCAACATCATATGTGAAGGAAAGAAAAGTCTAAATTGGGGAGAAATCATATGTGAAAGTGAGAAATCAGCTAATGTACAAAGAACTAGTATCTTCTACATGACTTCTTATTTGATGTATACCATATCAGTGTACAGAGAATGTTTGGGCATCTCCCCTAATGTGGACAAGAAGGATGCTCCAATATATGAATATTTTCCAACTTTAAGTTTGACTAATATCAATCATCATTTTAGAAGAGTGAATGATGCCTTCACCATGTACATTGTTAGACTGTTAGAGGGAAACATAACTTAGAAGTTCTCAAATGAAGCCAAACATTTGATTTCTATTTATCAGAGCTATTTCACTCAATTCAGGAAGTTTTCTTATATTCGGCTAGCTAGTTTTGAAGGCACACCTTTGAAACTTCCAATGTATTGTAATGATAAAATGGCTCTAGTTGAGATATGTAGGCAACTTGATAAACTTCACAAAACCTGCAGGGATAAGAAAATTATAGGCATTCAATTCCCAATCACTCTGGGTAATTACACCTATAAGATTGCTTTAGATGCCCAAAATATTGATATAACTATTTCCCCTCTCACTCTCCATTACTTCAAACCAAGGAATTGTTTTGACCTTAAGGGATTTATTGCTAGTAATTTCAGAATGGGCTTTCATCATCTTGCTGATCTTGAAGACTATCAAGCTGATTGTGTTGATGACTATGAAGCCAGAAAAGGTACTATGGTAGGTTGTCTCTTCAAAAATTAAGGATTTTGAAGTATATAAGGTACCAGATGAACTACAAGATGATGATCAAGATCTGTAGTCTCTTGAATATGAAAGGTCTATCAGGCATACTCCTATTGAAACCATTGATTGGTTCAATAAGGAAAGGGATTATTTGAAAGAGCTTATAAACCATGTCTTGGTCAGGACCAAACTTTGGTTTGACAAAAATGAAGGTATACAGGGTAGAAAAGTCAAGGTCTTCCTCTCAAGAAACCTCCACTCCTTAGAAGGAGATTCCTATGGCAACTCCTGAAGTACATGTATAATCTATTCCTTCCCCTCTTAAATCTTCAACTTTGGTATGCACAATGGGAAAGCTAAGAAGGATGAAAAGTTAAAGGAGTTGATGAAGAAGGAAGTAAATAATTACTTTATCCTAAACAACTAAATATAACATATGAGATTAAATGGATTGTTGATATCTACGATGATGATAAGGATGTAAAATAAAAAAAAGGGTAGGATAAAAGTAATCTTGAAGGAGGTAACACAGAGAAAGAATAAGAAGAAAGTGATAAGCCAAAAGATCACACTTTAGAGGCTGAAACATTAGTTATTCAAGAGCCACCTGTTCAAGAAAATATCATTGAAGGAATGACTATCTCTAGCATTGAAACATATATCTTGGAAGTGTCACTACACCAATCCTAGGGTCAATGAGTACTCGGCATTAGGTCCCATTGTTCCTCGTTCTTCCAATAATACTTTCACATGGGTTCAACCACTTGTGGACAAAAATAAATAGAAAAATACATCTAAGATTGTTGCTCCAATATTTTATGCAGTGGCTTCCCTCCGAGGAATAACTCTAGCCCCACCTACCAAAAGAGCAAGAAATTCTTCTAGAATGGTGTCTGAATCTCAAGGTCAACAGTTTATAGATATTTCCAAACCTAAAGTGGATAAGAATGAGATAGATTTGGTTTTGGATGATTTGGAATTGACAAGAATTCTATTAGGAGAATCCACCCTAAAGAGTGAAGTACACAATTTGAAGGAAATAATGTCCAAGGTAATTAAAAGAGTGGAAAAGGGGAAAAAATATCAAGAGCAACTTGAGGAGCATATACAAATTATTTCAGATTTCTTCAAATCCTGATAGCCAATGATAAAGTGATTGATTCAACCCCTTTGAATGTTATACCTCCTCCTATTGTCCTCACCAATGAAGAAGTTCAAGTCATTAAGGAAATCCATAAGAATGCTACCTATGGAATGGTTATGGAGGATATGGTGGAGGAAAATTTTATCACCGGCCTCAATTTTATTGAGGAATCTTAAAAATCTTACGATTAGATAAAAATATGCGGTTGAATTTTAGTACAACACTCAGCAGTTTGACTAGGGAATCAAAATTGTGGATCAAATGTATACATGATCTTCAGCTAATGAGTGAGACTGATATACTGGTTCTTTTGGTAAATAAAGTGTTTGATGAAACGAATTTAAATCTATCAAAGTAGTGGGTGTACAACATTTATTGAAAGATAAAATTCCTTGAAGAAGCTATCGGGAACTTAGGAACATGATGTAAAAAGGAGAAGATTATAAGTCATGTGTTATCTCTACCTTCTAGGACCTCCATTGCCAACTTCTCAAAGATAAGTTCATAATTCAAGAAATTAAATCCAAATTTAAAACGTTTTTCAAAGAGGATTTGTTCAAACAGGATACTATGTCTAAGGAGAAAATGGTAAAGATATGTGCTCTCAAAAATGCAATCATAGAGGCAAATAAAGAATTTTTGGAAAATGCAAAATTTGGGAAAAGCATGGAAAAGTGTTTAGATACTTGGACACATGCAATTGCTAATACCACTATTCCCCTGAGGCATGGAGATAGCAGGAGCATTGGTGAGATTCAAGAATCAAATCTTGAAGGTGAAGACATCGGTGGCAACCTCTTCAAGCACTCCAACGACTAGTTCTTAGGCCTTTTTTTAATTAATGCAATTCTATTAAGTTGGTCATCTTTTGTTGTGGTCATATAATATTAAATTTGAGGCCAAATTAATATCGTAAGACTTGGTTAAATGTTAATCTTTTGATTGAAAGAAGGAAACTTAAAAACTTTTTGTAACCGCCCATGAAGCTATTTAAGGGTATCCTCTTGTCATTTGAAGGGGTTGGATTTTAATGTTTTTTATGTAAGAGTATTGAATCAACAATCAATACAGAATAAGTTCTATCTTTTCTTGTGTTTTATCTATTTCTGATTTCTATCTTATCCATGTGAAGTTATATATATATATTTGTGTCCTTCAGTTGATGTTGTGCTTATAACTTTGTGTCTATTGCATATATGTCATGTATTCGGGTGTATATAATTCTAATCTTGTCATTCTTACATGCATAAGTAAGATATCATTCTACAACCTATATGTCTAAAAGTGTTGCTTTCTTCATTTTCTAAATATTAATTCTTCTACTTTCTTCTCTTTTGTATTAAAAATTTTATGAGATGAAGACATCTAAAGCATCAAAATCCTCATTGAAATATTGATAGTTTGTACATTTGTAAATAAGTAGATTTGTTTATTTGTTATGTGTTCAATAAGGGAACCTCTCCCATAAAGAGGAGGGACTACTGTCCCCTGACTGTTGCTTGTTTTTCAAGGTCAAATGTAACAACCAACATGCACACTTTGTATGTTCCACTTGGAACATGTATGATTTTCATACTTTGTACATAGTTATTATGGGCCCTTCTTGTTGTTGCATAATTTATCTTTCAAGTAGGTTCCATGATAAAAATTAGATAGTTAGATAATTTTTTAGTGTATATCCTTCAACTCCACAAGATCAACTTATGTTTAGTGTTAATTTCACGTGGATTCGGGAGACAAGTTTTTAAGGGTGAAACCCATTTTCTTCAAGATTATGCTTGACTCCATGCCTATTGGATGCTTTAAGGATACTAGTATTCATCATCTAGTAGGAAGATGTCACTGGATGTCGTCAAAATATTTTCCAAAATTACACCCCATGTAATTTTGAATAACTCATCAAAAATGGACTTAGCCAATTTTTACTCAGAAATCCACACAAGAAAAAGTTAGTCTTCCACGGAGTGTGGGAACATACCATCCTCATGAGTTCTCCTAACCCACGAAAAAGGGAAAAATGAGGGGCTTGGGCGGCTTTTGGTGGAACTTAGTTTTCTCGTGGGTAAAATAAACATGCAAAATGAACAAGAATGAGCTCAAGTTTTAGGAGGAAAATTGACTAAGGAATAAATCATGCGGAGGACTGATTGCAAGGATAGTGTGTTGTAGATTTTACATGTGAAATCTGTGAAACAAAGAAAATAGTCTTCTACGGCATTAGAGAAAACATATAGTGTTTCGTGATAGAAAATAAAACATGGGATTTTCTTAAAAAAATACGTGATGCACGAAGGACATTCCATGAGACACCACTCATGAAGGAAATGTAAGATTCAAAGGATACAAACTTTGAAATCTGTGGATCACTAACTTAGTGTTCCATGAACTTTTTAAATATTAGTGTTTTGTAGAAGTCTAAATATTGCGGAAGTCTTGGAATTACACAAAATAAGAAAATATTCAAAAGGACACTGAGAAATTAACAAGGAGAAAATGAAAATGTTTTGGAACCGCATAATTAAGTGAAATCCCACAAAACAAAGTCACAGCGTAACAATTAAAGGCCAAAAGTATGGTACACCAAACCCGTGGAACACATTATTTAAACTCCCCGAATTTAATGGAATAGTGTATTATCTTGTGAAGTTTGATGGCATGTGTTTGAATCGGGGTGCCAATTATGTGGTGGTTAGAGTTTTTCAAGATGACACCCATGTCTATACTACAAATATATGTTGAAAAATCCATGGTGCCCATGCTTATTTGGTGATATTTCAGGATCGTTACTCCAACATGTTTATCATCCTTCCCTCTTCCCTTTTCTCCCCCAATTTCTATAAATGTAAGTGCTTATGCACACTCAAGGGGTTCTTCTTTTGGTTCTTCTCACACATATTTTCAAGATCCTCCTTTCGAACTCAAAAATATTGCCTAGACCTCTGTAATTTGTGGGTAAAGTTTTCCTTACCTTATCTTTGTGTGTAATGATTAAGATTTGATTAATGCAAGTGTGGCTCTTTTCTTTCCTTCAAAATATTTGTGTTTGATGTGAATATTTCTTCTCTCTCGCATTTTTTTAATCCTTTTAGAAGTTTTCATAAGAGTTGTGTGCATTCTTTAAAATCCTTACTCCAAAACTTGCATCTTTGTCTTTGGAACCGGAGGAGCTCCACATTTCAGTTTGGTGCATCAACTTCTTTCATTTTTAATTTCTTATCCTAACTCGCCTCCTTAGAATCTTTATCTTAGCTTAGATAGTTTAGAGTAGGAGATTTTATAGGTTTAATTGTAGCAAACTAGGATGAAGGGAAATCTAGAGAAATATCATGAGTTACCCACATACTCATGTTCTAAAATTTTTGCCTTAAAATTATGGATCTCTCATGATTTAAAGTAGGGTGAAATTTTGAGCTCCAACAATAATATTTATTATTTTCAAAAATTCAACCCTTACAATATGTTTCAACATGTATTCTTAATATACCACATTTTATCACTTTTTAAGTATTTTATATTTTGAACACTTATGTTATTAAAACACATAATAATGTAATATGTCCTTGGTTTTATTGGTTGAACGCTTATTTTATTAAAAATAATAATATAATTGTAGTGATCCCAAAAAGATACAAATCCATTAAAAAGTAAATATTTATAATTGAAGGAACAAAGGCATCTCTCATATCTGTTATACTCTCGCCCATTGTAAAAGATCGCTAAACATTATTATTATCAAAATTTTGGACAAATAATACTTGTGCAAAATATCCCACTCGTACAATTTGATTTCCCACATCAATATGTATACTCTATATATTTTTAATTCCCTTATCCAAAAGAACTCCACAAAATTTTAGGTCCTAATAAAAGCGTATTGTAGATTCCGCGTATATGGTAGATTTCAAAGATAAAACTTAAGCATGGTATCACAATCTGTTGATGATGATAGATGATGATGAGCCTCTCAATGTCACATTTTTTTACTACTCCTGCTCACACATGAGATGAATGCTCTAAAATTTACATTTTTATTTCAAATTGGTGATGGATATGCCGACTAAACATATCCCCTCCAAAATTCATGATACACAACACCATAATTAGACTAATTACTCTTAAACAAGTACAAAACAATATGATAAATAAATTGATTTATAATCTTCAAACTGATCGAACAAATTATAATATTCAAACTAATAAACTGAATTATAATATTCAATCAAGCATTCGCTCTTTATAACCTTGAATGAGATAGAACATTAAATGAGGACCTAAGAATGCACACAAACATTAATTTTTATCTTATTCCAATATACTCAAACATTAATTATGTTGATATGCATTTCCAAATGGGATTCATAGTGGTTGTTTTTGTCACACTTCAAGGAAATGGAAAATCAAGTCATGGAAATGGATGGTCAAGGTTTTGTGTCGATGGTTGTTTATGGATGGTTTCATCAAGACCATTTATGAGGGAAATCCTAAATTCTACCTTAATCATTAAAGATATACCCTAATCGTAATAACGGTAGTACCAAGTCATGTGTTCAAACCTTGATGATAACTTTAATATAGATAGGAGATAGGAGGAATACCACGATATCAACCTATACCCGATAGTTGGGAAGTGACAAAGTTGATGAAAGAGTGGCTGTCATGAATCCCTTTCCTAATAAAGATACATATTAAAATTCTCTAGATTGAATAGTTGTTAAGAACATTGAATGTTGAAAAGGTTGTGCCAACTATAAATCCACAAGGAATACTCTTGCAGATGATTTTTTTCTTAGTAAAACATGGGAATGACCTAGGATAATGGTCTACAACGATGGTACAAAACCACCTGATTGACCATGTTTTATGGTTACTAAATTCAACTACTACATCAAGTTGACATGGGATGTTGAGTCCACTCCACATTTCCCTATCTTTAAAGTGTCTTGAGACACAAAATAATTCCTCTTAAATTGATGTGTGTTCTATTTACCCACAAATCACAAGAGCTAACATTGCAAACAATAAATTACATTGCACCCTCTTTCTTCTTCAAACATAACAAAAATGGTAGTTGATACATATGTTCTTAATCATAAGAAATAATAGTTTCACACTGCTTGGTTCCCCCAATATTTTTTTAACTTTTTGAATTCTCTTCCATCAAACCCCTTCTTAATCTCCCCTCTTCCTCCTACAATGTTTTTCTCCCTCAAGTTTAACTTCTTCAAAACATCCCATTTGACGTCTCCATTGTACCATTTGTGTACGATTACTATTTTTATTGGGAGTGATAATACGTAAAGGTTTAATGGTCATAAGTCAAGGGTAGACAACTAATAAATCTAGACCTTAAATTAAATGTCTAACAAATTTTCAATTCAAACCTCAAACTATGTTTGGTCACCTTTATGTTGTCGGTAAGCATATTATTTATTATTAATGACAATACAAATTAAACATTATCATTAAGTGAGAATGTTTTATCTAAAATAATGGTATCTATTGGCTCTTGTATTTACACCTCAGGGGAGAGAGAAAAGTGCGGACACATAAGGGGACGAGACAAGAGGAGAGAGGGCTTGGACATGTTTTTCATTTTGTAGGCCGGGAAAGGGTCCCCTCCACTCATCCATCCACTCTCTCCAAGGGAGTGATGGGGAGGCACCTTAACAAAGGGTGTGGTTGATTTCCCTGCTACTTTTGACTCTGCCTAAGTCAAGGTGAGAGTACTTGATGCGCAGTCCAAAGGGTTAGAAAGAGGGAAAATATTGGAAATGCATCATTATTCTGATAGTGGAAATAGATCAAAGGTCGGGTACGAACACAGAATGCAGTACTCACTTGAAATATTGGTCATGAAGCACTGCAAACACATGAGAACTTTGATACACGCTTACTAAAGACATATTTGAAACATTCTAAACATTAAACCCCAAGATTATAAATGATGCATTCTAGGATAATGTCTATTATTTTCAAATTATAAGTGAATACACTTGAGTTATGCACATTGAAGATGTGTTTCACTTATAGGGAGGGAATAAGGTTGCATGGATACCTTGGCCAATTTTGGCATCAATAATAATCCAACCATTTGGGATAATGAAAATTACATCCCTAAGGAGGTACATAATAGCATTAATGCGAATAAATATGGGCAATCATGCATGGAGTAGGAATTATAATGAAATGGCATGGGATTTAGCGGGTGTGAAAGATCACACATGTGAGAAATATCATCCTAACTATGGCCATATTAACGCCCATGATCCTTGAATAGGTGGCTGGGTTCTCAAAACCAAGACAGGCGTATTTAAGTGAAATAGCGATTCAAATGAGGGTTTTGAGTAGAAAAATTGTAGGAGTAGCAGAAAGAAGGAGATGGGAGGGGACCTATGCCAACTAGAGCCCTACAGTGATCTGGCTTGGAAGAAAAATGAGGAGCTATAGAACCCCCTTCAAAAGGGAATCATTTCCAATTTCAAAGAACGCATTCGGGGCATGACCAAAATATTTTGGTTCATTTCGCAATGGAATGGAAGGACAGAAAGGTGGAGTATGGTGGTCACTGAGTTATTATAAATGAAGAATTGATAGCTAGAGGCAACATGCCTTGAGTTGGAGGGATATCATTTTTTCAACAAAAGGATTGATAGGACCACCAGGCTAAGAAATTATCTGAAGAAGGTGAGGAACTCAAATTTGTTTCTGCGGGTGTTAGGGTAAGTTCTATCCCCAAGCCTTTTGATGAGGTTACAAAAATGATGGTTAGGTACATTTCTCTAGAAGGGCGCTACAAAACTATCCTTGTCAAGCACCGATCTTTCTTAACCACTTTAGAAGATAATTTTTGGTCTACTTCCCACATTACTTATTAAATTCCCTTCAACACTCCATTTTAGAATTCCAGAAGCACTCTCATGCCATCCCTCTTCACCAAGGCCTTATCTTTCTGCTTCATAAGCTCTATGTCTCCAAGTTCCCGACTTCCCGCCCTCTCCCAATGATCCACACATCACTACCTCCACTGATCCCACTTCCATCTTGAACACCTCTTCCAAACCCAAGACTAAGAACCCAAAACTTCCCAAAATTGACATCCCTCACTCTGTCCAGGTTCTTACAAGAACAAAAGAGCTGGAAGTTATGCATAATTTATTGTATATTAGTAATACTAGCCAAGATAAGGCCCTACAATAGGAGGGGAATAATATTCCTCATAGGTTGGAATCTATGGAGAAAGAGATGATGAAGTTAAAGAAGGACCTGTAGTGCATGGACAAGTAGAAGGGAAAAAGAAATATTGATGATGATACTGATAATGGGAATGATTAGATTGTTGACATTTACAAGAAATTGAAATCTTTGGACAACAGATTGGGGAGAGCCAAAGACATGCATGATCATAACATGGCTATCTTCAATGCCATTAGTGACTTCTTGGAATAGCATGTTCGAAGCATTACCATGCTTAGCGGGGTCCCTGACACTATCTGGGACTAACAAGGAGAGAAGTCAGACCATATCGAAGCTGAATGCAAGTGACCCCACGCACATCACCACTTTGGCATTGTTCACTTCACTACAAACAATCAAATCCAGGATTGACAGAGCTTCCAAGAAGTAATCTCCCTTGGGATGGAGGGCCTCATTCTAGTCACTTTGCTATATTTTGGTCTTTTTGCTGTTTTTTTTTTTTGCTACTATTTTTCTATCTTGTTGTAGTTTCTTACTGCTTTAGCTTTCTACTAGTAACTATCTTTTGGTTACTACTGGACATAATGCTTTATCTAGATTTTGATCCTCTTTTTTGTCCCTCTATAGCTCTATTTGGTTGTTGAGCCCTTTTTGTAACAGGGTATAGTCCCTTCAAAACTATTTACCAATAATTAAAAAAAAGGATTTGTTTCACGATAAAATATTATAGTAAAGAAGAGAATGAGGTAGGATCCACAAAGGAACATTTGTGGTACTAATGTAGTTATTGAAGGTTTATGATATGGAGATGGGGGTTACAAAGAAGAAGGATTTAGATGTGAAAGGGAACTGGGAAGTATAGTAAACACACCAACCATATAATGTTTACACTTTGGGAAGTAGTGTAAAATGATCTTTTCGAAGAAATATGCCGCAAGGAATCTCCAAGAAAATAAATAATCATTATCCTTGATAATTGATCTTAGTACCCCGAGAATAAAATATCATGTGAAAATTATGATGAGTGTTCTAATAACAAGAGACCCTCAATACAAATAAACACATTATCCATTCTATTTTAGTCCAAAAGGAATTTCATAGGTCCTAGAAACAACATCCTAAAGTACCCCCAAAGGACATTACTCTTCCCACCACCCTAACAAGACCTAAATAGTAACATGGTATTTTCATATAGGATTTTTGTCACCCTCAAAATTCCCCTCATTTTTCAAGTCAAGTTTTGAAAATTTTGAGTTGGTGCCTGTTATCCCAATTTCGCCCCGAAAAAATTGATCAAACACGACCCCACACAAAGAAAATCGAAGGGGTGGTTCAGTCATACGAGCCCACATTCCAAATCCAACAATAAAGGGGAAGGGTTAGCTAAGGAGGAAAATGACATCAAAGGAGATTAGAGAGCACATGAGAAGATTGAAGAAAGGGATCAAAGTTTTTAGACTTCGCGTGCGAAGATTGACTTGGGAAAAGCAAAAACTTGCGAAGGCACCGCGTGCCTCATCGGTGTAAATTAAAAATGCATTGACCAAAGAGAGACCCCAAACTTGTGCCAGCCCTCCATGTGTCCAAGGCCGGAAAAGGGACAAAGCTGACCGTTTAATCGACTAAGTATAAGAGGGTCGACGGAAGCCTCCACGTGCCTCATCGGTGTAACTTCAGAAGTGAGACCCAAGGGACAGACCCAAATGAGTGCCAACCCTCCACATGGTCAAAGCCTCAAAACATTTAAATTAGATGTTGAAAAGTCTAAGGACAGTAGACGATGCCACATGTCTCATTGGCACACCTTCAAGGGTTGAAGAAAAAGGTGGTTCCCTAAACAAGCGCTAGCTCTCCACGTGTCTAGGGTCCAACAGAAGTCAAAAGGGGAAAAACTGGCCATTGAATTGGCTAAGGAAAGGAGAACCAGTTAAAATACCCATGTGTCTCTTCAGTGGTATTTCAAGGGGTGAATCCACAAGTAGGTCCCAAACATGTGCCAGCTCTCCACGTGTCCAATCAGCACACCTCTGAAGGTCGGTTCAAACAGAGTCTCTAAATGAGTGTGAAGCCTCCACATGTCCTGGTTAGACATAAAGCCTTCACCAAATAGAGGGACTTAGTTAAAACAAAAAAATACAGAACATGCCCACAAAGGGACACGTGGCCATGTTTCAGGTCAAAGTGGGAAGGCATGTCATTGGAGGAACTTTGTAATTTTAGCTTTTTTTTGAAAATCATAAAATTATAGAAGTAAGCCGCACATCTACCGATGCTCGGAGAAGCCACGTGTTAGGATTAAATTACATGTGGAGAGGCGGGTTGTTAGGAAACTTTAGGAATTTGAGATTTCTTTCCATAAAAGGTGTAAAGTGATAAAGTGAACCGCGGCCCTGCTCACGCTAAGTGATGAAGTCAAATGTTGGGCCTGCATCGAAAGTCAAAACAAGAAGGTAGGCCGTTGGTGCATTTTGGGAATTTTGGTTTTATTTAAAAAAGAGAGTTAAAAGTTATAAAATGCTCCATGACTCCACTTTGGGGTCTTGAGCCCGCGTTGAAAATTCAAAATAGGGAAGCGGGTCGGTGGAGAACTTTGAGATTTTGAGCCTTGTTTCCAAAAGAAGTAAAATTATAAAGTGAGTTGTGACTCTGTTACCACTCAGGTAAAGCCATGTGTCAGACCTATATCAAAAGTGAAGTTGTGGGCCTACGGGGTTTGAGGGAGACTTTTTCACTTTACATCTTTTGTGCTAAAGGTGCAATTTCAATTTTGGGCCCGTGGATCCATTTTGTGAAAATTACATTTTCGCCATTTTTGTACGGATTCGATTCAAATATTCAAATGAGCATAAATTTCTCTCCGTCTAATAATTCGACAAATTTTATCTTTATTCTTGCAAAGATATTGGTCTCCTCTATGCCATGGAAGCATAAAATATTGTTTTCAGGATTTGATTGTTGGAAATCTGGAAAGTGTATTTCACACCATTAATATGTGATCTAATTGCTTCAAACAAATCATATTTGATCTAATCTTCCATCCTTCCTTCTCCAACATGTCAAAAAACATGGAGAACCGACTGGATATCTTGATTTGGGTGAAAATATGGAAAACATATTTCACACCATTAATATATGATCAGAATGCTTCAACTAGATCAAATTTTATCTGATCTTCCATCCTTCCTTCTTCAGTACACCAAAGACATGTAGAACCGGATTTTATAGATTGTAGGTAGATTTTTAGGGGAGTTGATGGTTGGTGGTTGAGCTTAGTATCATATTTTCTTCCTTCTCTTCTTCTCCTCTTTTTGATTCATCTATAAATGTAAGAGCCTAGATCATTGCAAATGTTAGACTCTGATACTTTTAAAGTGTAATTATAGTCAAAGGTAAATCAATACAGAAGGATTTTCCCATTTTCTCTATCTTCCTTCATTGTCTCTTCTTGCTTACCTGAAATTTGTGGATCATTTATCTTCTGTGATAAGAAAATTTGTGTTCTTATTGATATGATTTCTAGAAATTTGTGTCTATGGAATGATATCTTATGTTGTGAATGTGAATGATTATGTTCTGTATCACTCTTTCTCAGTACGTATAGGGTTATACTCTGCTATCTATATTTCCTGAAAGTACTATTATATTATGCTCTTTCCTTTCTTCATTTATTCCATTCATTTGTATTGATAATCTATTTTGGTATAAAAGCATTTCAAGATGTTAGAGGTCTAGCCTTAAGATGAAAGTTGTACATTTGTATATAAGCTTTACTTTGCTTGCTTTCAATAAGGGAACCTCTCCCATAAAGAGGAGGGACTTGTTGTCCCCTGACTATGGTTTTGTTAAAGTACCATTTTAAAACCCAATAGGATTACAACCATAATGTGTACAAGATCATGAAGAAAAACACACATTTTTCCAGCCTAAAAGAAAAATCATTCCATGAAAGGAGCGCTAATGAAATAATCATAGTAGGATATTTAAAACCAATCCATTAGACTTGGAAAAATAAGGAAACACACACACACACACACACACACACATTCTCTCAAAGCTTGTTAATGACTATACAAAGTTAATTGCCTTAACATGAATTCCAAGTAGATGGGGAATATAATGACACCTAAATTATGAAAGTAAAAATTTCCATGGTTGATATGTGCACCTTAAACCATCCATGAACTCCTCTAATGAGTCCTCTCTTCCCCAAAAATAGCCTTTGTCTTATCTTCTCTAAGCCATCTTTTCTTCTTATATAACCTTATCCATTTTATGGTTTTAGAGAATATCCATCCAGATTCCAACTGACTCACACCCAATCCACTCTTTGGGAAAATCATATAATAATAGAGAAGATTACCTAAATATGACCTTCAATTAGACCCACCGTCATCCTATCACCATCACACCATCATGAAAAAGAAAAATATTTTCCATGTCATCTTAATATAATAACAGATTTTCCACGTGAGAATAAATGTGATGTGTTTGAAAGATTTAAATTGATAAGACACTCCTTAAATATAAGGAAATTTACTCAAACACCGGTGACACACTTCATATAAATAATCAATTTTAATTTAACTGCCACTCGTGCCTGTTGATCCATGCTGGATGTGATATTTATGGTTATATGATTTTACTAGACACATCAACCACGGAAGCATGCCTATTTAAGTATGGCATAATAGGCCAAAAACTTACCATCCAAAATCCACATAGTTGGTTGCATCCTAATTCTATCAACAACCTCTCTCTATGACCTTTTTAACGCTAGGATCGAGTCCTACCGGTGAATAACTCACCCATATGGGTGAATATTTCCAACTCAAAGACCCCAATGAATCCTTCATCGGAACATCTTTAGTGTGCCAAATGTCGTGGTCAATACTTTAGATAATTATTCCTTATATGATGTAATCCCATCCTTCCGAATTGACTATCTAAAATATGTGCCTCATTTCCCCTTTTCCAGCACCCTTCACTTTCATGTGATCCACCTTGAGCACCATCTAAGTATATGGTACTTAAAAACACCGGCTTCATCATTTCTCATATGTTCATGATGATCATTAACATATGCTCAAAGCTTACTATGATCCCACATTATTGATTGTAAAAATCAACTGTAGTGAACTCTGCTAAGCACCCCGGAAGATAGAGGATAACCTTCAATTCTTCATGTAGATGATACCGAAACTTAGCTTTCAGCCCTAGAAACTACCTTGGTCAAAATTTGGGCCACAATGAGCACCCAGGATCTTCCTCCAAAGAAAAAAATAGTTTCCTCGATGATCCACCCAAGAAGAAACTCCATTCCTCATAGCTCGGTGCTCCATCGGTCAAAGGAATAAGGATTATATTAGAGGGGGAATTTCTCTTTCTGAGTAGGTTATCTCACTCGATAAACAAAGAGAGTTCACCCAAATTGTTAATGGACCACAGGGGGGAATTCTCGAGTTGTTGGAGAGAGGTATGTCATGGAACCTAGATGAGGATGTGCACTTTATTTTTAGCGTGGTGGCTCATGAAGATTTCATACACTTCCGGGACTAGTTTATGAAGTGTGCACCAACCTTCCTAGGAAAAATTGTGACTTTTGAAAATTGACTTTTGTGTTTATAGTGAAATCATTTTATTTTTCATTAATTTTTGCATGTATGTATCTTTGAGGGTAGGGACCCCTTATAATAGAACCCCTATTTTTTTTTTACGGTGTTTATCACCTTGAACTATCCATTTTCTTTGTTAATGTATCACATGTATTTATTTCTTCTATCATAAATACTTTGAAACATATCATTTATTTCATGTCTTACTCACATTTCTACCGTGAATAAAACTCACACAATTAATCTTCCCGTCTGACATTCACCATTGCATTCAAACATTTCACACCACTGCAAACTATCCTACGAGAGAAAACCATCCTCTTGCTACCTAATTACTTGAGATCTTTCAAATAGAAAAGACTAAGTACCTTTTCCTCCAATCTATGCATGTCAAAGAAATCATAAACACATACCAACCTTCTAAACTTCACTTAACTAGGAACCCAAGCCCATGGAAAGTAATTGAACCATTCCAAAATAAGGCGGAAAGTAAACCTAAACCCAAGATCTGAAAATCCAATTACATTACAAGTTGAACACACATATTTTATTAGGACCTCAAGGAAAAACTATCACTTTACATCTTCTCAAGCATAAAACAAACTTTGACCTTACTACAGATTCCCTGGGGCATTCACTTTATACTTTCATTTACATCACAGAACTATGGGCCCGAACCATGCTTCACACAAATGTTGAAGGGACATAAAGTACACATGTCACAATTTACTCATACCTATCAAAAACTTCCCCACCTCGGGTGTCGGGGAAAGGATTACAATGTGAACATTTTATTCATATCATGTAAAAGTAGCCAACCATCTCAACAATATGCCAAATTATCACCGCTTTAACTTCAAACACCCAAAAACCTCAGGAACAAGCACAAAATCGAACAAGTGCATGATTTTCCCAGTGAATAAAGAGGCCAAAAATTATGGGCACCAATATTGGTTCCATCTCGGGATGGACACCCCTTGTGGGTGTCTAAAGAATACCAAAATCAACCCCAAGAAAAGTAGGCCGAGATGTCTTTCCATTAGACAATGCGAGTCCATGAATTGATTACCACAAACAGAGTGAACAACACTAACAACCAAAAACACCAACATAAACAAGACAAGAACCAAGAGAAGGAATCAATAACTATACACTATACAAATGAATCACTAAGGCCCAGAGGACCTAAAAATATTCCACTAAAGACTACCTGGGTCCCACACAACACATACCTTTCCAATTAAGAGGTACGATCTAACAAGCCAAAATCTGTAGGTGATGAACTTAGATATTTCTATTAAACAAAGATTGCAACCATCTATCACTACTAAAACATAAATCACCCTGTAGGAAAACTACAACATCATTCTAATAAACTCACGGACCACAATGTGCACCCAAAGCAAGATGTTTCCATGGACATCTTCATCTTCACCACACACTCTAAAATACAATAATCTTAAAAACTTCAAGTTTACCCCGCAATGCCTAACACATTCTTGCTATTTTATTTTAGATAAGTATCCTTTAAACCAATTCCTTTTAATTTCGACGTAGGAATTAAGACAAAAGTTTATATACTCATTTTAATTTAGATTTACCATCTTCATGTTTGAAGGGAAGCCACTTATTCTTAGTGCACCCTTTAGCTTCATAAGTAAAGGGAAAATGTCACCCCCAAACACACTTCCTCTCTGTCTCAAAGAAATATAATCAATCTATAATCAAACACCAAAATGTCATGCAAAGAAACCCACTACATCCCTAAAGGGTTTAGTAACAAATTATGTTTAATCATTTGGTCTAAAAATAAGGAACATAAGCATTCAAGTTTGGAATCATGGGAAATACAACATGTATATCTTTAGGAAGAAAAATAATATAGCCACTTTCTTGTCCTCTATCATCTGGTATAGAATTCTCAATGCAACCATCATCTAAAAAAACCTCTTCAATATCCAGGGCCATTGTATCAATTTCAAGATTAGATCAACGATCTCGAGTCACACACTTCCAGTGTAACAAAAATTTATGATCTGTCCATGATTGCTTTATTACAAATCTACTTGATAACTTACATCACAATTTAAATCTCTTATCCTATTCTAACACTTTGCAAGAAACAAACATCTATCTTCTAATTTGGGAAAATCCCCACATTATTTAGCAATCATTTCATCCTTTCACCTTAAAAAGTCATGACAAAGAGAATCAAAACCTTAGTCTAACCTTGTTATAGCATTTCCTTTCAATAGAAAATAACATACTCTTGTGAGGGTATCCCATAATTCCTATGTTGTTTTGGCACATAAAATCTCCGTAAAAGATACCTTGTCTCCATAATCATGTATTCCTTCAAAAGATACTTTGAAACTTTACCAACCAGGATTATGAATCCTATGATTTCTCTTAACATCACTCTCAAACAATTGTCCTGCAAAAATACTTGATCTATAATCTCAATTTTTTCATCCCTAAAATTTGTGTTCTTCTTTTCTTTAATAGGCCCGCTTCATTGTTGTCATGCTCAAGAAAAAGAAAACCCGGATAATCAATGAATTGATATCTAAACACCACCACCATTTTTTTCCCATGAATGTAATGAACCCAAGGGTAAGGAATTAAACCAATCCTAACATATTCTTGCAATATATGCACAAATAGCTTCATAAAAACATCATCATGTCTTACCTCTGATTCTTGCATCTTTTTTCAAACAAAATAAGATGATGTTCAACATATATATCACTATATCCATGGAAAATAGGTAACCTAAGCCTGATTTCATCAAGGATCCGATGTGGGTATCCAAGCACTCCCCTAAAGTCCATAGGCCTGAAATCATTTGATCTAAAAGGGACCTTAGGAGAGGAACACACTGCATCACCATCATAAATACTCATGGAAAGATTCACAAGATTAAATTCCTACTAATAAAAATCACCCCTTAACATCCGAGGAACACAATAATCTGATTTGAATATTGATCCGGATGTGACCAAACAACCAATTACAACACATTACTAAGGAACACTAGTCTACTACAACCAAAAGGATAACGGAGTCACCACTAGAGTCATGACCATAGAGGAGTAAATTACATAAAGTATACTACTCTAACACATGATTCTCGAGATTACACAAGACATGATAAGAAAATAATGATAAAAACCCGGAGATCAATGAATTCAAATTCCCAGAGAAATGGTGCCAAATGAGTGGTGGCTCTTAGATCTACACCCCAGAAGAGAGCAAAGTGCAGATGCACGAGGGGATGGGGAAAAAGGAGGGAGGGATCACACATGTTTATCATTTTTTTGATGAGGATGGGGTCCCCATCCACAAGCTTATCCACTCTCTCTAAGGGAGTGATGGGGATGAACCTTAATAAAGGGAATGGTCGATTGCCCCACTACTTTTGACTCTAACTAAGTCAGGGTGAGAGGACCCGAGGCACAACCTGAAGGGTTAGAAATAGGGAAAGGATCAAGAATGTGTCTCGATTCCTATAGTGGAAACATATAAAATGTTAGGTGAGGCCATGAAATCTAGTATTCACTCAAAAGAATGGGCACAAAAGAAATTCAAGCACCACAAAAATCTTATATAGGCCATTAAAGACATATTTGAAATAGTCCAAACATTAAACCCCAAGAGTTTAAATGATGCATTCTAGGTTAATGTCTAGGATTTTCAAATGATAAGTGAATACACTTGAGGTATGTGTGTTGAAGATGTGTTTCACAAGTAGATGTTATACAAAATAAGTGAATGAGGTAGGATCTGTGAAGGAACATTTTTGGTACTAATGTAGTTATTAAGGATATATGAGATTGAGACGGGGTTTTAAAAAAGTCTTGGATGTGAAAGGGAACTGGGAAGTCTAGGAAATATGTCAACCATATAGTTTTTACGCCCTTATCATTTCATGAAGGAGTTACTATAAAATGGTCTTTTCACAATAAATATGTCATAAGGAACCTCCTAGAAAACAAAGAATCATGATCCTTTATAATTCAGCTCAAGACCTCCAAGACTAAATTATCATGTACAAATTATTCTAAGTGTTATGATAGCAAGGGACCCCTAAGAAAAATAAACACATTACCCATTCTTGTTTAGTTGGAAAGGAATTTTACAGGTCCCAAAGACAACATCATGAAGTACCCCTAAAGGAAATTACTCTTCCACGCACCCCTAAAAATACCTAAACAATAATAGGTATTTTCATATAGGATTACAACCATAACTTGTACAAGATTGTGAAGAAAAACATGCATTATCCCAACCCAAAATAAAATTCATTCCACAAAAGAAGCGTGACCAAAATAATCACAGTAGGTTATTTGAAACCAATCCATTAAACTTGGAAAAAACAAGGAAACATATATCTATGCTCTCAAAGCTTGTTAATGACTATACAAAGGTAATCACCTTAACATGAATTTCAATCAGATGGAGAATACAACCGAACCTACATTAGGAAAGTACAAATTTCCATGGTCGATCTATATACCTTGAACCATCCCATAACTCCTTCGAAGAGTCATCTCTTCCCGAAAATCCAACCTATGTCTTATCTTCTCTAACCCCTCTTTTTTTCTTATATAAGCTTATCCATTTTAGGGTTTTAGAGAATATCCATCCAGATTCAACCCGACTCACACCTAGTTCAATCTTCGAGTCACCATCACACCATCATGACAAAGAAAAATATTTTCCATGTCATCTTAATTTAATAATGAATTTTCCACATGAGAATAAATGTGACATGGCCAAAATATTTAAATTGATAAGACATTCCTTAAAGAATAAGACATGCTTCATATAAATAATTAATTTAATATAACTCCCATTCGTGCACTGCGATAACTGGGCTAGATGTAGAGGGGGATTAAGGCATAGGAAAAATAGGCAATTTCTAGGGCATTAACATTTAGGGGCGTTAATTTATTTTATTTTACTATGGTTTTTATTAAGAGTTGATTAATTTTATTAGTTCCATATATGCTAGTAGCAACTCACTGTCAGCCATACATACCAATTCAATTCACTTCATTTGATAGAAAATTAAAATTATATAATTGTATTAAGAATATGATATTTAGGAGGCCTAAAATATTTATGTAAGTGCATTTTATTACGGGATTCTTAAATTTAATTCATACTCATGTATTTTTCATACTTTGTATTGTTTTGAAGTCTTGGAAGTTTTTTTAAGAGAGATCAAGAAAGGTGAATATGTAAAAAACGTGGGAAAAATAATTGGGAAATATATGAGAAAAGGAGGATTATATTAGACTATATATTACAAAATTAATTGCGGATTTTTTTGTCGTAGTAGCTATAAAAAAATTATTAGGAAGTTTTTCTTAGATGGAAGAGGTATAAGATATAAAGTAATACAATATTTGGCCAAGGTTAATTATTTTTCTATTTAATATTTTATTTATTTATAGAAGGTGTTTTCTCTAGTATTACCTAGTTCGCTCATAACCATTAATTTGACCCTAGATGGATGTGATATTTATGACGATATGATTTTACCAAACATTCCATCCATAGAAGCATGCTTATTTAAGTGTGGAATAATGGGCCACAAACTTACCATCTGAAATCCACGAGTCATTTGCATCTTGCTTCTATCAAAACCTCTCTACCATGGCCTTTGCACCCTAGGAGAAAGTCCTACTAGAAAATAACTCGCCCATTTGGGTGAATTTATCCAACTCACAGGACTCCCAATGAATCCTTCATTAGGCACGTCTTTAATGTGCCAAATTTGAGCCAATCCTTCATAAAATTCTTCCTTAGATGATGTAATCCTATCCTTCTGAATTGACTATCTAAAATGTGTACCTCATTTCCCCTTTTCCTATCCCTTGATTTCATTTGATCCACCCTAAGCACCATTTTAGTATGGGGGACTTAAAAAAACATTATCTTCATCATTACTTGTATGTTCATGAAGATCATTGGCATATGATAAAAGATTACTAAGATCCTACCTTACTGACTGTAGATATCCATGTAGTGAACCTACCAAGTGCCCTAGAAGATAGAGGACAACCTTTAGGTTTGAATGCGAGATGATATAGAAATGTAGATTTTGGCCCTAGAAACTACCTTGGCCAAAATCTAGGCCTGATGAGCACCCAAGATATTCCTCCTAAGAAAAAGAGTTTCCTCGATGATCCACCCAATGAAGTAACTTCATTCCTCATATCTCAATGCTCCACCATCGAAGAAGGAAGGCTTATATTAGAGGGGAATTTCTATTTACGAGTGGGTGAGGTCGTTGATAAAGAGAGAGTTCACCAAAATTCCTAATGGACCACAAGTGGGAATTCCTACATTTCTGGAGAGAGGGATGTTATAGAAACTAGCTAGGGATGTGTAATTTGTTTTTAGCATGGTGACTCATGAAGATTTCATACACTCGCCGGGACTAGTTCCCGAGGCGTGTGCCAACCTTCCTGGGAAAAAATGTGAATTCTAAAAATTGGCTTTTATGTTTATAGTGAAATAATTTGATTTTTCATTACTTTATACATGTATGTATCTTTAAGGGAAGGGGCCCCTATAATATAACCCATATTATTTTTACACTATATATCACCTTGAACTATCCACTTTATTTGTCAATCTATGACATGGATTTCTTTCTTCTGTCATAATTACTGAAAAATATCATTTATTTCATAGTTTACTCACACTATACTATGCACAAAACTCACACAATTAATCTTCCTATAAAAATTTAGTATTGTGTTCAAACGTTTCACACCACTGCAAATTATCCCTCGAGAGAAAACAAGAAAATCACTACCTACTTACTCCCAGCTCTTTTAAGCGAGAAAAGATGAAATACCTTTCCCTCTAATCTATGCATGTTAAGTCAATAATAAACACATACCAACCTTCTCCCCTTCACTCAACTAGGATCCCAAGATCGTGGCAAGTAATTAAACCATTCCAAAGTAAGGCGGAAAATAAACTTGATCCCGAGATCCAAAAAGTTGATTATATTGGAATTTTAACACACATACTTTATCTCGGTCCTCGAGGAAAAATCATCACTTTACATCTTCTTAGGCATAAAAATAACTTTTTTCCTTATTATGGCTTCCTCGGGCATTCACTTCATACTTTCATTTACATCACGGAACTATGGGCTCGACCCGTGCTTCACACAAATGCCAAAGGGACATAAAGTACACATGCCACAATTTACTCATACCTGTCAAAAAACTTCCCTGCCTTGGGTGTCAGGGAAAGGATTGCATTATGCACATTATATTCATATCATGTAAAAGTATCAAACCATCCCAAAAATATGCCAAGGTATCATTTCTTTAACTTCAAACACCACGAATCCTCAAGAAAAAGTACAAAATTGAATGAGTGCATGATTTTACCAATGAATAAAGAGGCTAAAAATTATGAAACCAACGGTATCTAGTCCGTATAGTGGATTCAAGATCTCACTTGTTTATTTAGGAAATTTTTATATAATGTGACACATCAATGTAACAAAATTAATTTCATTTTTAATTGAATTCTTTAGAGGAATTAATAGATTACGATAGAGTTCAAAGACCATTATTAACTCATGGTATTTTTTTCATCCCAACACATTGGTGTAATGAAATATATATATAATTTGATATATTAAAAATCTAAAATAAAAAACCTTGAGATGAGATTATTAATAAATATTATATATTAAAATCCAATATAAAAATCTTGAGATTGGTATCTAAAATGATTATGAAATATGTATAATGGAAGTCATTTATGTAGTAATTTTAGTCATTTTCATGCCCTTAGAATAACCTTCTAATCCCTTGTGTGCCTTCCTATCACCCAATGGGCAATAGGCGCTCACCCCAGGCATCTTTGGGCACCGATCCCTCCTTTATGTGAGCATTATGGGAAGAAGTTGTCATTGATGATAGATTAAGTACAGAAAAAGTAAATGATCATGCATATATTCAAAGCATATGATGAGTCATTACACCAACATAGCTATATAGATAATAAAAGAAACATCATAGAAATAGTACATTTGATCCATAACATAAGGAAAAAGGAAATAGGGTTTACACCCATGAATAATATATTTAGTAAAGAACCATATATTATGATTGATCATAGTTTAGTAACCAAATTACATTCACAAGATCCATAATAGACCAATAGATATCTAACTCAGGTATCAATAGTTCTAACTATGCTCTCTTATTACAAAAATTTGCGAGAACCATTCCCCTAGATATGCTAAATAGTCCTATAGTCCTCTAATGAGAACCCCAACCCCTAGAATCTTCTACTTTTCTCTAAGAGCTTCACCTACTCTGTTAAGGCTTATCACACCATGGCCCTCTTCTTCTCTGGATCTCTCAATGATGCTCTCTATTTCTTCTACCCAATCATCTCTATAAATAGGTTTAACACCCAACGCCATGCCTTCCTAAAGTAGTAGATTGGTTGCCAAGTGTACATGTGGTCCTCTAATGGAGCATGCTTCTTTTTATCTGAGCTCCCCACTTTCTGTAATGATGTCTTTCGGGAATGTTCCATGCATGGAACATTCTTTCCTTGACCACCAAGTCACTAGGCTAGCACCTTATCCACTTAGCACACCTAGTTGGGTCATGTCTTTTCTCAAGTGCCTTTTCGAAATCTGAATATGACTAAGTCATGAAATCCTTTTCTTTTCCTTGCGTGTGTGTCGTGGTTTATACTAAACCATTATAAAACCCCTTTCCTATGTGCTTTTCCCTGAGCACGCAACCTTTTCACTGGTCTCGTGCGCATATGTGACATTTAGGACTTAGTCAATATTCTGAGGCCCAACAACACCACCCACTAAGATTTTTCTCCATCCTCAGAAACATCCTCTCCAAAGAATAAAGAATGGAAGGAATTTGAATGGTTGGGAATAAAGAATGAAAGAATGAAGAATCAGAAATGGATATAATAAAGAATGGATGAATGAATAAGAATTTTTTATTGTTGAAGAATGAGTGGGAAATCCTTCCTTATATCTACCTCAATCTTCTCCCAAGCATCCACCTCACCCTACACCTGTTGACAGAGGTCACCTACTAAGGTGCTCACATCTTCAAATCCTAGTTCATCACCCTTAGCATTCAACATATCAAAAATGTTTTCCAACTGCTTGTTGAGGTCATCCAACACATCCATCCTGCGAGTGATCTGAGGATATAATTCCTTCATCTAATTTTTGATCGAGCCTCTTAGGGTATTGATGGATTCAAAATTATTCTCTACCTTGGCCAGGATCTTATCTAGCTTTATGCCATTTCCTTTATTCTTCTCCCCGAGACTCCTTGAGGTTTTCCTCATGCATAACTAGAGGGCTTGTTACTCTATCCCTATCTCGCAATTATCATAAGCAGCTTTATTTGTCTCTGCATGACAAATTTTACAGAGGTGAGGAGCTTATTATACCGAGTGACTATCTCCAAAACCTTCTTCTTTTCCTATTTATCCTAGCACCCTAGTGATTCCTTAGCCAATTACAATGTGAGTGGCCACCTTTCCATTGTAAGGATGCGAGTTAAATCTTCCAAGCATTGCAAGGTCAATTCATATTTTTTCTCGGGTGGTGCTAGGTCTAGATGCTTTAAGACAATAACATCTGTAATCATCTCAATTTTATTATATACCTTATGCATCTTTACATTTTTCTCCCTCATCTCACATCTTAACAGTGTCTTTGATTAGTTCCTCTTGCTTCAGATCCTTGCTCTTTTCAATGATATCTTCCTTTTTCTTTTCCAATTCCCCCTCTAGGAATCTCACCCTATCATTCCTTCCAAAGATTATTACCTCAACCTCGACTGAAACCTTGTTGAGAGCATTACAAACTTTCTCATTGGAAAGCTAGTGAACATTCACCGGTGGGTTTATACCTTTGGTATTCGAGAACCTTCATCAGTACCCCTTGGTTAACTTCGAACTCAGGCTCATCAACATGGGACTCAAATGCCCAAGATAACATTTTCCTAGTTCATGGGTACACACCTTATTCTTTGAATGAAGAAATTTCTAGGAGTTATTCTGTAGGTACGGTGCTTTGGTACCATGTGCACAATACCTTGTTTGGATCATGGATATAATCCATTCCTTGTCCCTTTACTACTACCACACTCCTTCCTCCTATGAATGCTACTTTTGGAAAGCTCACTGCTAGGCTGGGATCCCCACCCATGCTTCCATACTCCTTCCCTACACTTTCCTCTATTTCCTTGAGTATCTCATTAGCACTCCACTCCACTTCTTGTTCCACTAACATCTCTATTATGCCCGATACTTATATTTATGCGGCCTCTTCTAGCTATTCCTTGGTGAGGCTCTGGGGTCCTTCAATCCTTAGTATTTACTTCTTCACTCTCCCCTTTTCCTTGAGCTCCTTCTTCTCCACCCTTCCCCTCACTTATTTCTTCCTCTAAGTCATGTACATCATACACAGGATGGTCTTGAACCTTTTCATACTCATCATTTTCTCTTTCATCCCTTTAGGCCACCAAGCTCTCCATATCCTCTGAGTCTACCTTCCCCACTACCTTCTACTTCTTCTTAACTGGGATTCTTCCTCTTCCTTAGTAGGTGATTCCTTTCTAGGAAAATCTTCTTATTTTGGCACCCCTTCCTTAGGTGTCTTTTCCTTCTCCTTGATGGGATACTTCTTCTTGCACATGTATGTGCTTGGCAGTGCCTAACTCGCATACCCAAAGATTCGATGTCTGCACACTTAGTGCTTTCTTCTCCAGCGCCTCTTTCTCCAGGGTCTCTTCCCTTTCCCTCTTCTTTGGCGTGGCCTTCTTCCTACCAGTGGGATCCTCTGGGATGGAGACATCATTCTCCAAGTAAGCACCCTTTTCATACTTGGGCCTAATGCGTAAGTATACTCTTGTTGCGGTCCTTCCAGCAATTGGCAATGTCAAGGGTTTTGTCATGTGCACTTCATACAAGACATAATTCTCCACATAAGTACTCTTTTTGGGGTATACAAGCTTTCTCCGTAAGTTGCGGTGGTCCTAGTCCACCTCACTAAGGTCGAACCTTATTATTTTAGCTTCCTTGAAGTGGTTAACCCTGTTATGAAATAGTGCGTGGTGAAAGAGAAAGGAAGTTTGTACCATGGGACCTTAGTCCCATCCGAAAAAAGTGAACCTACCAGTGCAGAAGTGCTAATAGCTAGTGAACTCAACTTTTCCATTTACTAGTGCTTGTAACTATTCTAGTATCCTCCACTCAACCCTGAATGTGTCATGCATTAGTTTGTACCATTTCCCCAAGCACGCCTTGTGGGTGGTCATCATGGTATCACATGTGTATTTCTCAAACCTCTTTGTGGGGAGGGATATTCATCTAGATACTCCCATATGAACTTATCTAGCCCATCAAGAACTCCAATTTCTAAGAAGATGATGGCGAGAAGAACATTTCCGAACATTATCTTCTCTCCTTCTTGCGCAATGTTGATGATATTTTTTGTAATATTGGTAGACAAGTTATAAATGGTCCCTACTGAAATTTTCTAGCATACATTCAACCACACCTTTTTTATTTGTGTCCACCTTTCTTTCCCATTTACCTTGGATACCAAGTGCATGACCAATCTCATTACAGGGTCGGGGATATCTGAGATATCAAAGTAATGAGAAACCTTTTTATAATCATACTCCTCCACGGTCCTCTTAATAGCCTATTTATCCTCTAAGTCATCATCTAACGAATCTCCTTCTTACATAAGGTTTGGTAAAGTTGGAGATGAGTTAGGGAGTTATGTGCATTATGTGTCACATAAATTAGAAGTGTTTCTCATGCACATGAGACATCAGAGTCATTAATATAACCACTAAGACTTGGTAAAATAGGGTAACTCGAATAGTTCCGGCAGAGCCCGACCTTTTCCAATTTTACCTTCACCTCATCACTTTGTAGATTGGCATCCCCTCTAGTGTCCTCTTATTTGTTGGACAAACCAGCTCTAGCACCATTTCCTTTTATGTGGTACTTGTGTGATGATTATAGTCACTCACGACCATCTTCCTCACATGGGATACCCATTCTTTCCCAAGTAACACCCCATCTGGTATTGCATCTCCGCATACCATTCTTCTTTGAAACTATTGGTGGCAGTTTGTTTTCCTTTGCCCTTGCCAATCTTAGGTGAAATGGTTGCCTTCTTTAGTGCCATCTTCTTGTTGGGTTAAAAAAACTCTTCCTTGCTTCTCCTCCTCACTCTACTCAAATCTATGGCTCAACTCTACAAAAATTATTGTATTCTCGTCTCCTAGCTACAAAACCCTACCCTAGAAAAATCTTCCACAAGATGACATATTCCATTAAAACCTTCTTCCCTATGCCCATGTACTCCTTCCACTCTAGTTCGTAGATCACCCTAGTCATGCACTTCATATTTTCACTCTTCTTTCTTCACACAAATATTTCTTTGTATATGCCCTAGTTCGGAAGAGCTCTTCAATATCATAATAGCAAGGTAAATAATGATGTTCCTAAACTTTTACTTATAGATTTTTCCCTATCTCCCGCGATAAATTATATGCCACCTACCAACATACTTAGCATTAAATGTAAATTTTTCCACTAAATCCAATATTAAGTGATATTGCCCACATGCCCAATCTTGCATGAAAATCCATACAACCTTCGATGTGTAAAAATTCTTAATGACCGAAGAATATTATGCTCACGCTTGCAACATCGAAGGCACTTCTTCTATCCTTGACCTGATTTTTTCCCTCACCTACCTCATGTTATTTTTGTGCTTCTCATCCTCTATATGTGGTCCTCATAAAGCCTTATCTTGACACCAAAATTTCTCATCCACCTTTTTCCATGCGTGCTTTCCTACCTTACATGTTTTTGATCTTTTAACCCAGGCCATTAAAACACAACTTTCACTTCCATCCTCTATTTTACTTTGCTCTACTCCACCCCACACTAAAAAAAATGTGTGGCCCTCTATGCATACACAACCCTTGAAAGTAATGTGTTACTAGCACACAAGGTGCACAACAAAAGGAACAATCAATGAGAAAATAAAACACAAGGAAAAGAAATGCATAAAGGGAAATCCTAGGCTAACTAACAATATTGCCTTATTTAAAAACACAAGGAAGAATTATTAATAGTAGGGCTTCATCCTACTCCCATTGAAATGGCTTGGTAATCTCATCCCATCCAGTGCTTGTAATTGGAAATAACTTGAATCAAAGATGTATGGTCCCAACCAATGTAATTTTAACTTCCCAGGATGGTGCGAAAATTTAGAGTCATATAACAAAACAATTTGCCCAGCCTCAAATTGTTTGTTTTTAATATGACGATCATGCCATACTTTTTTTTCTTTCCTTCTCTATATTTTAAATCCATCTAACAAGTGATCACCTTTCTTCTAACTACATTAACTTATCAATTATTTCATTGAGCACTTACTCATCATCCAATCCTCCTGTGCGAACTATACGTAGCGATGGTAACATAAATTTAACTGGTAAAACAGCCTCCACGCCAAACACCAATTGAAACAATGTGGCCTTGTTCAACCTCTTGTAGGTTGTCATGTATGCCCATAGAATGGTTGATACCTTTTCATCCCAATCTTGTTTGCCAACATCACAAATTTTAGTTAATGTGTGACTTAGTATCTTGTTAAATGCTTCAGCAGTCCCATTTTCTTGTGGGTGATAAGGGGTGGTCTTGTGATGGGCCACCATAAACTTTTCCAACAAAATCCTGACCATTTCATTCAAAAAATTTGTACCCCTATCACTTGTTAAACTTGGGGACATCCATACCTACTGATTATGTTTTCCCATAAGAATCTAGTTGTTGTTGTTGCAATGCAATCCTTTGTAGGTGTTACCTCTACCCATCTTGTCAAGTAATTAGTGCAAGTGATGATGTAACATGAGCCAGTCCTTCATGCGGTAGGTGAAATTGGCCCTACAAAGTCAATTTCCCACTTTTCAAATGGTTTAGTGCTGGCTATTGGTCACAAGGGAATTTCATCCCTCCTTCCAGGTTTTCCAAGGTGCTGAAAATGGTCACAGGCCTTACAAAACTCAATACAATCCTGGTAAATACTCTCCCACCAAAAATTTGTAAGTAGAATCTTCCACGTGGTTGCATTTACTACATAGTGTCCTCCTATAATCCCACCATGCATATGTGCCCTTGTAGAATGAGATTATTTACCAAGTACTTGAGTGTCATATGGTCTATGTAGAATATGAATAGTGTTGCTAGTAGATCTTGCCTAAATTTATGCGTAGCGTAGATCATTAAAAGTGCCTCACGCTCGGTTTGTATAATTTTTTCTCTTGGTGTCAACTTCCTACTTGAAAAACACAAGGGTGATCAACAATCCCTCACCGAGGTTGTCTTAGTCTTGCTCTAATGGTTGTTCATGAGGAATCAAAATGCACATGGAAAGACTTATCCCAAGAAGGAAATCTTAATCTAGGCACAATGACAAGCCTATCCTTCAAAGTGTCAAATGCCCTTTTCAAGCGCCCCTCCCTAGTACGGGAACTCTTGTGTTTAAGAAATTCCTCCAAGGGCATGGTGATCTTTACATCTACCTTAATAAATTTTCCATAGTACCTCGTATACCCAAGGAATCTGCGCACTACACTTTGATTGGTAGGGTCCCCCAATACCACAATAACTCTAACTTTGGTGGGATCCACCAGCAATCCTTCCTTGTATATAATATGCCATAATAGGGTTCCAAATGGAGTAGTAAAGACACATTTCTTAATGTTGAGGGATATCCTCAATTGTCGACATATCTCAAACATCAGCCTCAAATTGTCACAATGGTCTTTTACTAGCCCATACACAATCCAGTCATCCAGGTAGACCTGAAGAAATTTATGGATGAAGTCCCCGAAGTTTTGTACCATGATGTGCAAGAATGAAACATTCACATTCTTCAACCAAAATGGATGACTGTGTAGGAAAAATTCCCCATTTAGTGGTGAAAGTTATCTTCTCCTGGTCTTACTTTTCAATTCTAACTTGGTGGTACCCTGAGAACCCATCCATAAAATAATAGACCTCGTAACCCTCAACTATTGAAATATCTCAAACATCAGCCTCAAATTTTCACAATGGTCTTTTGCTAGCCCATACATAGTCTAGTCATCCAGGTAGACCTGAAGAAATTTATGGATGAAGTTCTAGAAGGTTTGTACCACGATGTATGAGAATGCACATGCACATTCTTCAGCCCAAAAATGCATGACCGTGTAGGAAAAAATTCCCCATTCAATGGTGAAAGTTGTCTTCTCCTAGTCTTCCTTTGCAATTCTAACTTGGTGGTACCCTGAGAACCCATCTGTAAAAGAATAGACCTCATGCCCAGCTACTCCTTCCAGAATTTCTTTAGTGAAGGGGGTTGGAAAAGGGTCAATGAAACATACTGCATTCAAGTCCCTATAATCAACACAGATCCTTATCCTCCCATCCTTCTTAATGTTTATGACCATTGGACTTACCCATTATGATTCCTCAATAATTCTTGATGCAATCATCTTGTCTATCTCCTCCTTGACCCATACACATAAATTTGGATTCATCTAATAAGGTCTCTTCTGAATCAGTGTGCACCTTCCTTCAACTTGATCCTCATTTCCCCTAAGGAGTGGTGAATACCTTTGAGCTCATGGTACCCACATGGGAACAAATCCTGAAACTCACACAAAAGGTCAATGATCTTAGAAACTTCTTTCTCGACCAATAATCCCTAATGATATCTTCCTTAGGTTCTACCTCAGAACCAATGTTAACCTTCTTTGTCTTCAAGGGTTCATGGTAGGCATGCGCTCACTCATCCACACTATCCCTAACTTCACATGTACCTTCAGAATGGTTAACATCCAGACTCTCCATTTCTTCACCATTTATCACATAGACCATCTTTCCTTTTTCCTTTTCCATGCATGCACGCTCAAGTTATGTCTCTTCTGATTCTTCCTCATCAAAACACGTCTCCAAACTAGGTTCACCTAATAGCTCAAGTATCCTATCTCCTGCCATAGCACTATCTCCCATTATAAAGCAATTGAACATTTGAAACACCTTATCCACTGATGGATTTGTAATCCAATATTTGAAATCTTGAATGAGATCGATACCAACTCCTACCAATTCCCTCTTTGACAACACATCTCCAACTTAATGTACCATGCATGCGCACAACCTTGTAAGGTGGAATATAACTTATGCACCCATAAAAAGGTGGTAAATCTTATGTGCCTTCCATCTAGGCCTTCTTACATGTTTGGATATGAAACGAGGTGGGTTCTTTGCCATGGTAGTCTTGCATGACAATGGGTGCATTGCTTTTGGAAAACCTAACAAAGAACGTGGTTCTCACCTTACGCCATTATATAAGGCTCTCATGATGTGTCACCCACCAACGCATTGCGATTACAAGCAAGTTATAGTTGAGCATACCTCTTCTTTTGTTTTATTTTTCCACTAAGCCTCCATTTATCATAAGAAATCATCAGGGTTAGCTCCTCTAGAAGTAACTTGGTAACTTCTTTCCTCCCAGGTGATTGGTAGTGTGATTTTTTTACCGTTATCACTTTGATCCTCTCAACTGTCACAAAATTAATTCGTAAGTCACATGTGCCCAATTGTCACATGCTATGTTGGTTATATCACTCATAGACTAAGCATCTTCAAATTGGATAACTCCTTTTGTAGGATGAATTACCTTAGGGTCTCGATACAACACACATAGATTGTGTCAAGGACTTATTCTCCTAAGGGCTCAGTATAGGGCATTGATTTCCCATATACCAATGGGATGATGACCCATTCCTCCTTGTTCTCAAAATTGATATACCCCTTGTTAAATTGTAGGTTATCATTATTTTTGTAACACTAGGGTTTCTCAAGCACTCTTTGGAAAGTTATCGGCCTCAGGCTAACACCAAGACTTCAAAGTCTCCACTGAACTTAGCCCCTTGAATAATGATAACGAAATCCTTTAAGACACCAATGGGCATTTCCTTTGTCTTGTTATCCATATATAATACATTCAAAGATGGCTATAATGGGATCCTTCCCATTTTATGCCATGCATCTAAGGTGAGAACATAAACTTCGCACATGTATCAATCAAAATATTGCTTAGAAGTCATCCATCTATAACAACATTCAAAGTTATCTCCTTGTCATAGTCAAGGCTATGGGGGGAAGGTTAGCATGTAGAACATGTCTCTCGCACTCTCCTCCAAAGTGTGTGGCACATTCTCTGTAACCATTTTCCTAGCAAGGGAATGATATTATCTTGCCTTAACATCTTGCATACTTCCCTAACCTCATCCAGATCCTTCTGTAGAGCCTCATCATTATTCCTTTTCCTATCTACCTTGACTACTCCTTTAGACACTATATCTCTCCTTGTAGACTTTGAATAATATCCATAGTCTCTTGATACACTCTTTTTGATGAGTAGGATTTAGATACTTCCCATGTACCACTTCTTCTCTTATAACCAGTGTTCTTTGTCTTGTTATCTCCCTAGCGCGTATGGCCTCTACTCATGTCGTCACCAGTATAGGTTCTAGTCCTAACTCACGTGTCGCTCTTGGCATCCAATGTGATTCGGACATCTTTATGTTTACCATCCCAACACCTTTATCTTTCTAGTGCTACTTTGGCTCATGTGTTCAAACAACTCAGGGAACTCTTCATACTTATGTTTCTTTCTACACCACAAGTATTGCAATAGATTAGGACACTCATGCTTATAATGCTCTATAGACCCATAATTATAACACATCCCACACAAGAACTCACTTCTTCCTCCTTCGTGGTTACCACGGCCATGAAATCCTCCTTAGAAGCCCCTTTCATGCACTCCTCCATCTGCGTGTCCTTCAAAGTGGAGATCATCATCCTTGGAACTACTTGTGAGGCTGGTATTGCGCACACCATGATTAATGACATCATGTATCTGGTCAATTAGCCTTCAATATTTGGTGTCATGGGTTGTAGAGGTAAAAATATTGTAATACCAAGACACATTGTTACAGATCACGCATTGCAGTAGTGGGCATCTACTTACATCATGATCCCCATGGTAAATCTCACAGTCCACCATCATGGCACATACGAACCTTTGAGGAAATTTTTCTTTTGTGTGCCCCTCTATCTCACAATCTATGCACCATAGACCACTATGAGTCTCATGCACCATGTTTACAGATATATTCTCCAAGTTCTTGGCCATTGTAGGAATTTGATCCTTAAGGAAAGGGATAACAATGATATCTACACTTCCAACAGCCTCATTGCATAGGGCAATCTCCAGGCCTCACGAAGATCCATGAATGTCTTGTATGAAAGTGATATTCTAAACGGTGTTATTAATCCTCCAACAAACCATTAAGCATGCTGAGAAGGATGAATATCATAAGATAGTTTTGACAAGAGATTTTTGAACCATGCATCATATTCCCACACACTCTCTACCATTCCTTGTTGCATCTCTTTCAAGGCATAAATGATTTTCTGATCAAACTTAGGGATATGGAATTTGGATAAGAAGCATTCCATAGAATAATATAATCTACCACCATCGATGGGGGTCATACTTCAGTACCAAATATGCATCTTCCCTGTAATGTCGTTATGCAAAACTGACTTTCCTTTCACTCTAGGGTAGTGATCCCCTTTGCACGCCATAGAAATTCACACTTGTGTACATGATCTATAGCATCCTCAATACCCTTGTAATCTGGTAGATGTAAAGACATCTCAAAAAATACTTGTAGAGGTGGCTGAGGCCCTTGTCCACATGATCCAAAACCTTGATTCCCTCTAGTGTTTCCCCTACCACTAGATCCACTTGATCCACCTAGTCCTATCCCTCCCGATCTTCCCGGATCCACCAAGTCCTCTAGCTCCCACTCCATTAGATCCTCCTCCTATAGCTGGTAATGGACCTGAAGTGGTTACGCTTAGTGTTCCCAATGTTCCACTGAACTATGCACCAATGGTTTGTGATATTGCTCCGCTACCAGATGTGTATCCTACACCACTCCTAAACATGATACCCAAAATTTGTGTACTTTTACTTTTCCCAAAAACCCTCTAAACACAAGAATTATTTGTGTGGCCATAGATGTCCCAAACGAGAAGTTATACCTCCTAGGTGTAGATCGGTCACTTCCACCAATACCAACTGGGTTAGCAATACTTATTTCTTGATTTGGAAAACTAAGCATTAGGGTTGGTCACCAAGTGGGTTTATATGCACCCTAACACATATCATTTATCCACATGATGAACTCTCATTAGAATCTAAAGGGGTTTCTCTCCCGCGCTTGCCAAGATGGGGTAGCATAGACTACTCAGGTTCCATGTCCTTTGTGTGAATCTCAATTCCTTCCTGCAATGTCTACCTCCATAAATCCATCACTCCCACAACCTCACATTGTCTAGCCAACTCCCTTTCACATGCTTCACTATACTTGAGTCATCTTTCTTCCCTCTCCTTTTCCACCACAAGGTCTGCCATCTTCCTCCACCCTAGTTTCCTTTCCCGGCTCTCGAGAAGCTTATCCACCATAGAGAATGGCTCCAAACTTACTGTAAGGATCAAGATATTCATATCCAATGGGATAGGTCACAAAAATGATTCTCTAGGTTTCCTTAGGAATTCAAAATCAACAACCTTTGGACAAGAATACATATAAATGGTGTATTCCAAGGTATAACTGGTTAGCACTCTTTTCCATTAGTGATCAACAACACGTGTCCAAGTCAGATCCACATCTTGTATCCTTTGGTAATCATCTTGGGTCCACATGCGTGATCTATAATACCAGATCAATCTAGATGCATATGCTAAAATCCATTCATACAATTCTACTAGAAAACAAAAAAGGAGGTCTCATACAGACTCATGATATAGGTGTTCTTATACCCATCTGTGTGCATCAAAATTAGGTCTAGTACTAAATCTTTGAGAAAACTCATCCTCTGTGCTCTTAAACCATGCTTTAACACTTTCCAAGGTCAAGCATTCTATCATCACACATCATCCTCACAAAAAATTCAAAAATAGGTCCCGACAATGGAACCAATATGTAGTCATTTTTATGTCCTTAGTATAACCTTCTAATCCCTTATACATCAGCCTATCAACCAACAGATCTTTGGGTAGTCACTCAAGGCACACACACGGCACCGAGCTCCTTCATTATTTGAGCATCGTGAGAATATTTTGTCATTGATAATAGATTAAGTACATAAATTTAAATGATCATGGATACATTTTGAAAGTATAGATGAGTCATTACACCAACATACCTATTCAGATAATAAAAGAAACATCATACAAATAGTAGATTTGATCCATAACATAAGGAAAAAGGCAATAAGGTTTACGACCATGAATAATCTATATAGAAACAGAACCATATATTCATGTTGATCATAGTTCAGTAACCACATTACATTCACAAGAGCCATAACAGACCAATAGAGATCTAACTCAGGTATCAATAGTTCTAGTTATGCTCTCTTATTACAAAAATTTAGTAGGCCCATTCCCTAGATATGTTAACATCCTATAGTCATCTAATGAGATCCCCAACCCCTATAATCATCTGATTATTTTTACAGAGCTTTTCCTACTCTGTTATGGCTTATTGCACCATGGCCCTCTTCTTCTCTGGCTCTCTCGATGATGCTCTCTCTTTATTCTACCCAAGCATCTCTATAAATAGGTTTAACACCCACTGCCATGCCTTCTTGAAGTAGCAGATCGGTTGCCAAGTGTCAAGGTGGTCCTCCAATGGAGCATGCTTCTTCTGATCCGAGCTCCCCAATTTTTGCAATGATGTCTTTCGGGAATGTTCCATGCATGGAATATTATTTCCTTGACCACCAAGTTACGGATGGCACCTTATTCACTCAACATGCCTAGTAAGGTCACATTTTTCCTCAAGTGCCTATTGGAAAGCTAAACATGATTAAGTCCTAAAATCCTTTTCTTTGCCTTGCATGCGCGCCATGGTTTCTACTAAACCCTTCTAAAACCCCTATCCTACGTGCTTTGCCCCATGTGCCCATCCTCTTCACTGGTCCTGCACGCACACACACCCTTTGGGACTTAGTCAATATTTTGAGGCCCAATAGTAATCAAAATCACACCAAATAAAAATATCATAAAAATAAGCCATGGGATTTACATAAAACTATTTGTATAATTTTTTTAATTTTAATATAAATAATATCATTGATTCTTGTTTTTATGTAAATTTTTCATTATATAATTAATTCTAAATGAAAATCTATATCATTTATGAAAAATAGTCTCTTGAGAATATTTTGGTGGATATGCCTTTATAAGTTAATTTTCTTGATAATGGTTGTTTCTGTTTTCTTTGTCATCATACTATTATTCTCATTTATTTTTAATTCTTCTCATTTCTTTTCAAATATTGTCATTTTATATTTTACACACCGAGATTTGAGATCATGCACCCACCATTTATGGATACATTACACCCTTTTAAATATGGCACCAAACTCACTTTATGACTTGGATGAGCGTAAAAAAACACACAATATATCCATTCAAGTGCCTATGGTTGAATATATTTGACCAAAATTATCGTTTACTTTACATCCTATAATCGAGATATTTTCACATACATGTTGATGGATGCGTATTTTCACTAGATAAAATACGGAGTGAAAGAGTGCATTGGATATTTTTTTCCTACAAGTTTGACACAACATTTTTTTTACATTTATATACAATGCGGAGAGGAAGCCATCAAATTTTTCATGTATAAGGTGAAGGTTAAATTTTAAGAAACTCCACCACATCTCCATTTTTATGTCGAGAGTTTTTTCTTATATGTACACACATTTCACTAATTTGGTTAGTATACATCATCTCGTGATCTATATCCCACCTAAAAATGATTAAAAAGAGAGATGGGGTGAGAACTAGTTTATTGGGCGATAAGTTAACTTTCTTGATAATTATTATTTCCATCATATTACTCTTCTCATTTCTTTTTAACTATTTTCATTGCGAATTAAACTTTACTTATTTAAATTTTATCTATTGTGATCAACAATAATTGATATAAATAGGCCAAGGAGGTCAAAAATTTGACAATTGAGAAAAAAATGATATGAATGTAAAAATCTTAGGAAATAAGAGAAATGTTGTAGGTATACGGATCTTCTCTAGTGGAATCTAAATTTATATCAAACTTCCCCACCAACTTATCTTTCTCTGTTCTGATATCTAGATACAATACAACCTTTGGACCATTTTAAGTTGCAATGTTAAGTTGAAGTTAAGTCACTTTAAAGTTGCATGAGTAAAAATTTGGACCATATAGTGGAAATTATAGTTGCAAAAGTGTTATGAATTTACATTAGGACATTAGGGTTTCTTTGTGAAGTGCCAACATTAGGATGACATTGGAAGGGAATTATTGTGACTTAAATGGTGTATTAATTTTCATCTTTGAGTGTTGTCATTAAGGGGACATTATGGGAGATGTTAGGGTGATTTAAATGGTGTCTTTTTATTATTTGTTATGACATTCTTAAAGGGGTGACTTTTTGGTGTCTTAAAAGGCATCTTTATTCCCTACTTTACCCTAATTTATTATATGACTTAAGAAATATTTATTAAATTCACAAATTAAATTAGAGAATGTTATAATTGTGTATTTAGATGTAAATGTATCATTTGGAATAGATGTGCATGTTTTTGGAAGAGAGAACATATTGTGTTGGATTTAGAAAATGTGGGTACAAATATTTTGTTGGATTGATAAAAGTAAAAGGAATGATAACCAGATCATACCAAGCCACAAAGAACTCAGATGCTAATTAAACACCATGCTCAATAAGATGAAATTAATTCACGAAAATAACTTTACAAAAACCTTTGCAAACAAATGAGAAGCAATATCATATATTATTATTGTGGAACTCAATGAAATACAATGAGAATGGGCCTTTCTTATATAGGTAAGGAATATCAAACTAAGAACCAGTCAAGGTCATAGATCAAGACATTAATACATGAAAGAACTAGTTAAGACAATAGATTTAAGAAAGAACTAGTCATCAAAGATCTAGTCAATACCATAGTTCACGGAAAGAACTATACCTAACAACTAGATACTATCTTCCTAATATCTAAATAAGATAAAAGAAATATCCACACACATAAGTGGGTGAGGATAAATATAATAAATTTAAATAAATTACCTAGGTGAACATGAGCTAAGGTAAATACCTACTCTAACAAGCCCCCTCAAGTGAAGTTACGGTCCCAAAATAAAAATGGCATATCCACGGTAGGAGTCACGATAACTAGGTCGATTAGGTACTCATGTACAATATATCCATGAATAAATCTCAAACTAAAAGTGGGAAAGAATTTAGCGAGAAGGAAAGAGAAAGAAGAAGAAGGAATATGTTCTCACGAACACCCCCAATATTTTTTTTTGAAACTCCAAGCATACAACACAATTCAAGGTAGCAAGGTGATATAAAAATATTTGTAAAGATGTCCATAACTTCTGTGAGTCAGAATGTACTCCATGAAAAGAAATCCATCATGAATGTGTTGATGAATGAATTATATGTCTATCCCAATATGTTTGGTCTGTTGGTGCTCAATAGGGTTGCGAGAAATGTGAATTGCACTTTAGTTGTCACACCAAAGTGCAGTCGATGAATCTGTAGGAATCCAAAAAAATTGGTGACTCATTTTAACTACTACCCTATACTCTGCCTTTGAAGACAAAAATTTCAATAGCCTATTACTTTTTAAACACCTAAGCAATTGGAGAAGAACCAAGAAAAAAATATATCCAGAAGTGGAATGCCTATCATCAATAGAACATACCCAATCTGAATCTGTATATCCAACCAACTTAGTAGAACCCCTAGTGTAGTGTAGTCCAAAGTGGGAAGTGCCTAAAAATAGTGCAAAATCCTTTTAGTATGATGTCAGTGACTACTATGAGGATAATGTACAAACTGAGATACAAACCCTACTACAAATTAAATATCTTGGTGAGTATGGGTCAAGTACATGAGACTTTCAACCAACTACCTATACAATGTAGGGTCAAAAAGTGGAGTGGTACATATGGAAGTAAGAGTAACCCAAAACTGAAAAGGAGATGGACTTGGCTTCTGATAAACCATATCAAAGCACCGAAGAAGATCATGGGAATACTTGTGATGACTCAAATGAATCCTTGAATCTATATGAGAAATTTACAATCCAAGGAAATAATGAAATGACCCAAGATCTTTCATTACAAATTATGTATAAAGAGCCCTCTGAATACTCGAATGTGGGAAGAAGAGTTATCGAGTAAATAACATATCATAAACATACAAGACAAGTATCACAATATCCTCACCAAAATCCTGGGGGCTTGTTTGAGACTGTAGAGAGACCTTACGAGTCTACAAATAAGAGAATAATCTGAACAAATCAAGAAGGTTGCTCCATGTATATTTCCTCTTGTAAATATCCATGAAAGAAGGAACTCTCCATGTCGATATAGTATACGGGCCACCCCTTTGATGCAGCAATAGTAAGTACAAGGCATGCATAATCCATATTAGCGTGGGTGTAAATTCTTAGAGTAGTCAATACCTTGACTTGTTAAAACCCCTTTTCAACAAGATGATTCTTATACTTTTCAATGGACCCATCAGCTACGTATTTGGTTTAGTATACCCACTTACACCTAACCATATTTCTTCCTTTAGGAAGAGATACCAAATCCCAAGTATGATTCTTCATCAAAGAAGAATACTTAGCTACCATTGCATCATCCCACTCTTATATCCCATGAGCCTATGAAAAATATTTTGGATCCTCGAAACTACCTGACAAAAGTCCAAAACTTGTAGAATGTGCATGATGATGCCTAGTGGGTGAAAGATCCCATATGAAAGGTACTACCTCAGAAACTGTAGTACAATCCCACTTAGGAATAGTGACAACATTAGTGGGAATAGGATCCTCATCAGCATCTATAACCTCCTCATAAACCTCCTCAAAGAAAGGATCCTCAAGATGAGATAAAGAAGAAGAAGTAGGAATGGAAGAATATGAAGAATCATGAGGTGTGAAGCACTCATCAAATTGAACATGTGTTTGAAAAATAACCTCATGAGTATCAGGATATAAAATTCGATAAGATCTCATGTCCTCACAATACCCTATAAAGATCAAGGGTTTTCTCTTCTTATCCAAGGATTTCCTTTTCTTCTTAGGCATAAAGGCCCAAGCAGGGCTCTAGAGACTCGAAAAATTGAGACATCGGGCTTAGTATTGGACCAAGCTTCCTCTAGACTCAAATTCTCAACGCCTCTCTGTGGTATGTGATTTGAAATGTAGTTAGCATGATTAATTTCTTACCTAGTATATAAGAGGTAAATCTCTAGAATGCATCATGCAGTTAGCCATTTCCTTCAAAGCTCAATTATTTCATCCTGCTAAGCCATTTTGTATGGTCATATGAGGGCTTAAGCTTGTGATTCCTAATAGTAGGTGCTTAACTCTACCCCCTTTCATTTTATTTGTGTGGTGAAGGTAAGAGCATTTTATTTTATTTTAGTGGCAACTAAAATAAATAGTAGAGCATAAAATTGAGAAGCCTACACCTTTTGATTAGTAACTCGGATTTGAGTGCCATTTTTATAAAAGTGATTTTTTTGTGCTTGTTCCATTGGAAATATTTATTTTGAGAAACACACTATAATTATAAAGTTTCATATTGTAACACACACTCAATTATAAAGTGCCAAAATGCAGGGGTCTTGTTGCATTGCTTGGTTCTTACATTTTTTGGTGATTTTTGAATGGCATATTTATCTACTTCTGCATTAGATCATGTTGAGCCATTAACAACACATAATTACCACACATGGAAACCAAGAATGGAAACAATCATTAAGCGAAAAGGATTATGGGCTTTAACTTCTTCAGAACAACTAATGTTCACTAGAGAATATGAGAAATTTCAGTACCAATGCAAATTTGATGAGTGTATGGGTTTGATAGGAACTTATGTAAGTGATAGTCTTTTTTTCATTTAGAAAAATGTGACTCTCCTTTAAAAATATGGGAGAAATTAGAGGGTTTATTTGGTAAGGTGGATCACATGAGAGCCATGCAACTTGAAATTGAGATCACCTCTCTTAATCCTAAATATTTTCCATCAATTATAGACTATCTTACCAAGTTCAAGTATTTTTGACACAATTTAAGGGGAGTGGAAGAGATAAGAAAGATGAAGAGTGTGTTTACTTAATTTTATCCAAGTTGAGAGGACCATTCTAAATATTTTCTTCTACCTTTTTCTCTAGTATGGATGCCTTAGGTGACACCTTTAAAATTCCTCACTTAAAAACATTTTATGAAAGACTTATTAGGAAAAAATCCAAATTATCTAACCTTGAGTCTTCCACCTCTCAAAAGGAATTAATTTCATCTAATCCTAAGGGCAAGGGAAAACCAAATAGTAAAACCAAATCCACCCCTTCTCCATCTCAAAGTTCTCCTAAACCCAAATAAAATAACTCTAAACCTAAGGAGTCTTCTAAATCCAAGAATAATTTTAGCCTTTTATGCTCTTTTTGTGGGGGTATTGGTCATGAAGAACATAGGTGTTATAAGTGAATGAAATCCTTAGAGGATGCAGTCAAGAAACAAAAAATTTCTAACTCCTCTCCACCTCCTTCTAATAAGCATGGAAAAGCCCTTAATGTTGTTGGGAAATCTCAATCACCACTTGCAGATAGTTGGGTTATAGATTTGGGTGCTTCTCATCACATGACTTCTTCCAAAGAGTCTTTTACATCTCTAGGTGTGAGTTCTACTTCCAAAATTGAGGTTGGATATTCTTCCTTCCTTTCTATTAAAAGAAAAGGTTACGTACACCTTGATAATGGTAGTATCCAATATGCACTATATGTTCCTAACATCACTACAAATTTTCTTTCTGTAATGCACTATTCTCAATACATTAGAATTACATTACATTGCATTAATCAATAAGAAGGATGTACATATAGGAGGAGGAAAGTGCAACTACTACCTATATTAGTGGTGAATAACTCCCACTAACTAATACTGGTAATTAAGTTAACTCTACAAGACTAGCAAGCTAACTCCATATAACTGGAAAGCTAACTCAACACAACTAATAAGCTAACTCCACATAACTATTACACCTAAGAATGATAACCCAACAAGTGTAGGGATAAGAAAAGTGTAAGAATTATCCTCATAAACAAATAAAAGGATAAATAATAACCTACATTAATAACCCTGTAAGCATAGCTTGGGTGGGCAGAAAAGAAGGTGGGTCTCGTCAAAAAGGCATAATGAGGTACCCACGTACAATAACTGGGAAAAAGGGACCCCACAAGCTACCCAAAACAAGTAATAAAAAAGTAGAGAGAAAAATATCGCTACAAGATATCCCAAGAAGCTTGGATCCAAAAACTTGTACAATGCTAAAGAATTTTGGTGTGCAATGTGGTCTGAATCCACTCCTCGATCAAAAAAATCAAAAACAATTGACACTAGGATTCACCAGAATAGCTCCATGTAAGGAGATTTTCAATGGAGTGATGTCGAAAGTGTAACAAAATACCAAACATAATTTGATCAGCTGCTATAAATAGGTGATCTATGATCCAAGAACAATAACCAAGGCAATAAGGCAAGGACACGAGATCCAAATAAATAGGAGTGCCACGATCTAAGAAAATCTAGGGTATGAAGGCAAGGACATGTAACCTAAAGAATAGTATCAACATGTAATAAGGCAAGGACATGAAACACGAAGAAACAATATCAACACCACACCTTCCCATACTATCGAATGGGTAGAGTGATGTAACAAATCTGTATGAGTTTTCAAAATAACTACTCAAACAACGATGAAATAACACTGGATTCACCAAAATATCTCCCCCATAAGAGATACTTTCAACGTGCCAAAAATGTTGAAGATACGAGATAAAAATATCTCAACAAACAAAGAGAGATATAAATTTTGACACTTTATAATTGAGTGTGTGTTCTGATAATGACATTTTATAGTTTTAATAAATAGTTCTAATGGAACAAGCAATTTTTTTTTTTTTTTGTAGAAAATGACACTCAAATCCGAGTTACCAATCAAAAGATACAAGATTTTGAAGTTTATGCTCTAATATTTATTTTAAAAAAACATAAAATGTCTTTTGCCTTCACTTTCTTCGATTAATTTTGTTGGAAAAAACTTCCAATTTAAGATCTGCAAAATGGAAGAAGAAAAAAAAACCATTACCGAATGTGAAAAACCCAAAAACTATTTTTCTAGATTTTCTATCTCACCGACACTGATTTCCAAGATCCCTGGAGGTAGCACAAATTTACAAAATTCTCAAATCCTTGGCACACAATAGAGCTACAAATATGAAGAAAAAAACTCATTAGCAAACGTAAAAAACCTAGAAAAACCCGAAATCATTTTTCTAGACATTTTTCCTCCTGAATCTTCAAATCCTCTCACACAGAGGTACTCTGTAAAGTTGAAGAAAAAAACTCATTACCAAAGGTAAAAACCCCATAAAAACCCAAAAACCATTTTTCTAGACTTTTTACTTCCCCAGTACAATTTTTTTCCCTTGGCATAGATTTCTATGATTTCCACATCCTCGTCAAACAAGAACTCTACAAAGTGGAAGAAAAAAACTCATTTTTGAACACATAAAACCCAAAAACCATTTTTCTAGAATCTCTACTTCCTCAACAAAAATTTCTTCCCGGAATAGATTTCTAAAATTTCCATATCCTCACCAAATAGGAACCTACAAACCGGAAGAAAAATCCCAGTATCAAATGCGAAAAACCCAGAAACTATTTTTCTGGACTTTCTACTTCCTCGGCAAAGATTTCTTCCCCTGGCATGGATTTCCAAGTAGATCTGTATGTATCAATGTCTACCTCTGTAAAACCAAAACAAACTCAAAAATAAATTGTCTTCTTCAATAACCAACTTTACAGTTTTTTTTGAGGTTTTTATCGCCTTCCGAATCCAACAGAGTCCTCTATTTTGTGTAAAAATGGATGTTACAACAAAGTGCTAACAAATTCCAAAATATATGAAAACAAATAAACTCTTGTTTGTAAAAAATTACAAATAGATGTCTACATCATCTATCTCTCTGATACCATGAAAGGAATAGTAACCATATTGTACCTAGCCACAAAGAACTCATATGCTAATTAAACACCATGCTCAATAAGATGAAAGTAATTCACCAGAATAACTTTACAAAAACCTTTGCAAAAAAATGAGAAGCAATATCATATATTATTATGGAACTCAATGAAATACAATGAGAATGGGCCTTATTTATATAGGCAAACAATATCAATCTAATAACTAGGCATCAAAGAACTAGTCAAGACCATAGATTTAGGAAATAACTAGTCATCAAAGATCTAGTCAATACCATAGATCAAAGAAATAACTATACCTAACAACTAGATAATATCTTCCTAATATCTAAATAAGATAAAATAAATATCCACACACATAAGTGGGTGAGGATAAATAGTGCATTACGTGAAGAGCTAAAATATCATATATCATATATGGGAGCTAAAATATTGTGTAGAATAATGAAAGTAAAAAAATTGGATTGAGAAAAATAGGACAAAACTATTATGTTTGATTGAAAAATCTAGGGCACAAAAATTGTTTTAAATTCATAATACTAGGACCTTCATATTATACTCCACTCGAAAAACTAATGCATATTAAATTTTTTTAGTTGGATAAAGTGGAGTCTTGTTTTAATACATAGAGGGTGAAAAAAATATTTTATTATTATGTGGAGGGCATATATCATTTCTAGGTACATATTTGATAATACTAATTTTTGGATTCAATAAAAAAATGCATTAAAAATGAAACATAAATGTATGATTATGCACATTGGTAAATGTTAATAACATTTTTAATATATATATATATATGGTAAGTGATTCAAATGATAAATATCATGTGGAATATGACTCAAATTCTCCTCTAGATCCTCATTCAAGTTATTTTTTAGATAGCGCTCTTATGACTCATAATAACAACGACCATATACCCCATCATGTATGTTTGAGTTCTAAAAATGATGTAATATATTTTATTTTATTCAATTATATACATATACATATACATATATAGACATGTGTGTGTGTGTGCTTAATTTGAAAATAATTTTCAAATTTTTGGGTAATGAGGGCCATAGTATTGGTGAGAGTAGTTCAATTTTTAGGTAAATCCCAATAGGGATATTGTTTTTAAATATTCATCTATACCCTTTATTACAAGATATAGTTCGTTACTATATAGAATAGAAAATTCACCATGTCCTTCTGATTATGAGACATATGATGAAGAAAATGAGTTAAAAACTTAAAAGTTGTCAAGTACGAAAAATTTGGTACTCAATTATGTTCGATAAAATAATCAAATATAGAGGGAACATATTGTATATAACTTATGAGGAGTAATCTCGGGGTGATATTGAATTTCTATAAAAATGTGTGAAAAATTATGATGCGAGTTCAAAAATTCAAACCATTTGGTGCATGGGAAATGAGTAAAGATCTTCCTATTGTGTATGAACCTTTTAGCTTTTGGGGGAAATAATATATGATACGACCATCTACTATATGTGATGCAAGTTTAGGTCTCTTTATTTTAACCCCCATCATTATTGGATTAAAAACCATGCAAGATCATGAAATTTCCTTTTAACCATTCTATGGATATGAATACTCATTCAAAAATTGGAAAATGTTTGTGAAGTATAAGTTTAGTATGTCATATTATGGCTTATTTTTAAATTTGTAAACACTTAAAAAAATATTTAGAAGGGGTAGAAAGTGAATATAATGTATGATCAAACATATGTATATGAATGTGCATATACATATTAGAATATTAGTGGTTTCATAAATAGTTCATTCAAGTTAAAGCAAGCAAATAGTCGGTTTATGGAGTGTGGGAATGACAAACAAGAGTACATGCTAAATAAATTATCTAATTATATATGGTTGAAGAAAATAGGTATATTAGGGCATGGAAAGAATTTCTTATTCATTATGACTAAAATCATCCCACTCTTGTGATGCAAAGTTCAAAAATTTCAAAGCATTTAGTGCATGGGAAATGAGTAAAGATCTTCCTATTGTGTATGAACCTTTTAGCTTTTGGGGGAACAATATATGATACAACCATAGAATATGTTATGTAGGTTTAGGCCTATTTATTTATACCCCCTTTATTATTGGATAAAAAACCACGCAAGATCATGACATTTCCTTTTTACCATTCTATGGACCTGAATACTCATTCAAAGATTGGAAAAGGTTGGTGAAGTATAAGTTTAGTATGTCATATTATGGCTTATGTTCAAATGTGGAAACACTCAGAGAAAATATTGAGAATTGATAGAAAGTGAATATAATATATGATCACGCGCGCACACACACAAACACACACATGCATACGTATGCATATAAGAATAATATTGGTTTGATAAATAGTTCTAAATCATGTAATTAAAAACAAAAAAAAATCATCACTTTATGGAGTGTGGGAATGACTAAGAGGAGTACATGCCAAAGAAATTGTCTCATTATATAATGGTTGAGTAAAATAGGGATTTTAGAGTAGGGAAAGAGTTACTTATTCATTATGACTATAAGGATCCCATTCCTGCAGAGTTAAGAAAGTTCCATATAAAGAGAATTTGAAATAGACAGGTCTTTCATGATAATTCATTTATGATGTTTAGTATATGAGTTTGTAGACAAAAATTGCTGAAATATTTGTAATAAATATTTACAAATATACAATGTTATTTTTCATTTGCAATTTTGGAAATTTATTAAAGCATTTATGTGGTTTGTGTTGAATGTAATGAAAATTTATCTTGAGTATTTATTTTAAACTTTTTATTTCAAATATTGTAGATGGACAATCACTCCCTCTACTGAAATTACACTACATATATGGAAAATCACTCTCATCCGTGCAAACATATAAATGGCCCATTTTACACCCTAATCATCCCATGTACCCTAAGAATATTAGTCACAAAGAAAGAGAAATTTTGAAAGAAATTTTATATCCAAAAGTCTATGTCCAATGGAGAAGACAATCATTTCGGAAGGTATAATAGTATATGAACCTCAAAGTAGTGCAATAAATGAATTATAATTTAAAAACATACAAGATGGGGGTTTGGATAATATGATAACTCATTTGTATTCTCATCCTTCTAGTTGTATATAAGATCATGATCATGCCATAGAAGATAGAAACAATAAAAATGACAATGATGGTGTTAATGTAATGAATTAGTATAATGAAATTCCCGACCATGAAAATACATGAAGGTGGTGAAAAGGTAAATGTGGAGGATGCATGGATTATTTATATAATTAAACTAGAAGAAAATACATTGTTTGAAGTTAAGGAGGTTAGAACAACAATGTTGAATTCCATGAAAACATTGATGGGCTTAAAGATCGTATTTGGATGATCAAACATTAGTGTAACAATGCTATTATAGTAAGTACGATACATTATGTTTGTAAAGTAAGGATTTTATTATAAATTATATTCTTAAAATATCCAATAATTAATACCAAAATGGTAAATTTCTAAAAAGTCTTAAATACTTGTAGGTCAATAAAAATGTCATTTTTATTAAGAAAAACACAATTCCATCATCATATAGGGAAGCACAAAAATATCATCATCTTTACACATTTATTTGACAAATATGATGGTTATGTCAAAAATTGTGTACTATTCAAGAAAACATATGAAAATGTTATAGTTTATTTGACTCGTAAGTACAAGAAACATCATTTCATTGATGGTGTTAGTGGATACATATTTTTAAGGTTTTATAGAAATTACCTTTTATTGATGCATTGTAGCATATTCATCACTACAAGTCACTTGCAGAGGTAATGAAAAAATATTACCATAATAGAAGTAATGAGGAGGTGATGCGTGTACTAAGTGTTTTATAGGTTATGAAATCTATTAAGTATAATGGTCCTAAATTTTTTTAATTCAATGTAAGGAGTGTCAAGATAGGTCTTGCAATGGATGGGATAATTCATATTACAACTTGTCAACAACATATTCAATTTGTCTTGTTGTACTAATAAATTATAACATTCCCATGACTTATGTTATAAAAAGAATATGTATTTTTGTCTCTACTAGTCCCTTGAAATAATCAAGTGAAAATATGGATGTTTACCTTGAACCTCTTATAGATGAGTTACAAAATTTGTGGAATGGGGTGAATATATATGATGCTTCAAAATTAATTGACAACCTAAAATTTAAATTCTATATAATTATCTATTAGACAATCCATCATTATCCATGACTATCTGTTTGTCCAAGTTTTACTAAAAAGGGAGAAAATACATGCCCATGGTGTGAGAACAAATTGTATACAATGAAAAAGAAAAAAATGGAAGAAACAAAAAAATAATGTAAACCTCCTTAGCATTCCCTCGTAACCTCATATGAGATGGATGAAGTGTTAAATGAAGTACGACACTTGTTGAATCTCCTCAAATGAATTATTTGTAGATGCTCCAAAATTAGTTCTAAATGGAAGAAATATGTTCTATAAGCAATGGATGATTTTTTGATCAAATGGGAAACCTAACATCGTATGAATTTGAATGGAAATTTGATACAAGAGATGATTTGTGAAGGGATGAGCCTCTTATTTATAGCTGAAGCAAAGGCCATGGAATTTGGATCAAAATTTGAATAAGTTACATGTTAATGGATGCATTTTCCTGATTTAAAAACTTGATTTGGTCTATGTAGTCATATGTTTTGAATAATAATTTAAGGGGCAATGAATTTGAATAGCTAGATCTTGAATTCTTCAATTGTACGTGTAATTTATCTTCCTCCTTTATAGGTTTATAGAACTTGAGTGAATTGGAAAGTGAAGTGGAGATGAGTGGATAATTAGCTTTTATTTTATTAAAATAACTAATTAAATTAATTAAGGAGTGTAAGTGTATGGTATATACATGATAGAATTAATTAAATTAATTCTAAAGAAATATGAGCGAATATTGATGGGATGTGGGAGTAAAGTGGTCTAGGATGTATTCTAGAATTTATTTGGCACATTGTGAAGATGATAGGGATGATTAGGAATAGGTGTGTATTTTTAGGGTGTCTACATTTTCCCCTCTTTAAAGTGTTATTATGAAGTAATAACATTTTAAAAATAATAGACACATGTAGATCAATGAGTGGATGATAGGGAAGTATGGTGGACCTACTTGATTTTCCCTAGTGAAGAATTTAGATTCCCCAATGAGTATAAATTATGCTAAGAGATTGTCCCCTCAAGTGCATGGGTGACACAAAAAGTAGTGGACAACCACTTGATAAGAGGAAGGATAATTCTTATAAGTCGAGATTGATGAGAAGGATGATGGGAGTGATTTTGCTCATAGCTTGAGCTTCCATTCAAATATTGTATTTTAGAGAAACCTTATTTTATTGTTGCACAATAAATTTTACACCATGATTATGAAAGAATCATGATGTTTAACCCATTATGTGCATAAAAACAAACACACACACACACACAAAAACAACAACAACAACAACAAAGATAAAAAGTAAAGAAAATCCAATATACACGGTAGATGCATACACCATGGCTATAAATGAACCAAGATGATAACATAATACTTGTAATTGGTCTAAGATAAACAAAAGATTTAAAAAGTAAAGAAAACCCAATATACATAGTAAAAAGTATGCACCATGGTTATAAATGAACCAAGATGATAACAAAATACATGTAATTGGTCAAGAAATAATAGAAACAATGCAACACAATTATAAATAAAGACAATCAATGATACCCTTAATGTGTTCCGCCATGGTAATTAAGCATATTTGGATGCCCTCAAGCAAGGATATATGCAAGGGGATTGGATTATACTAAAGAGTGGGGTCAAGTGACACTCTTGTTGGATCTACATTAAAGATTAATATGAAATTTACCCACATGAGGATACACATGAAGGATATGATTGATGTAAATTTCCCCAAGGAAGGATACATGCAAGGAGTAAGATGAATTGTGTTAATATTCGTAGGATGGTTAGAATGATCATTCCGATATGAGTTGAAAGTTTGATTTTATTGAGTTGATATTGTGGTATTTTTTTATGTTTTTGTAATTTTTTAGGATTTTTTATTTATTTATATGAATGTTTAGGGATTTTGATTATGTGATTTTTAATTATTTGAATGTTTTTGGACTTTTGATTATGTGATTTTTTAGTTTTTTTTTTTGGGGAAATATTGGGATCTAGTTATAATAACCAGTGAGATTTAATTAGGTGATCCAGGACCCACCCAAGCATATACAAGCATGTAAAGGATTATGAAGATAGAGGGATGGATGTAAGTGAAAATTTATAGGATGAAAGAGGGTGCATGTGTAGAATGTAATGAAAAAAGGAAAAATCTAGTTTGGGATGAAATGGTATGATGGCTATGATAGAGGAATTAAATAAGTGGATTTGCCAAAATGCCCCTAACAATAGAGGTAACTATAGATTACTCAAGAATATAATCTCTTCAAATAAACCACATTCATGGGTTATTTAAGCTCTTCCCCATCTTGACTGGATAAATTGTATGCACCTGATCCGAATTTTGCAATAATAATGTAAGGACCCAACCAATTTGGTTCAAATTTTATTTTCTTATTCCGATCTTTGGTTGTATTTTTATTTTTATTTTCTTTTAAAACAAGTTCACCAATCTCAAATTGTCTTGTCTTGATCTTCTTATTGTAGTTGTGTAAAAGTATATTTTGATACACTTTGAGATGATCAAAATCGTTGATTTATTTTTCATCTAGGAGATCAAACTCGAGAAAGATGAGCATGTTGATAGTTTTTTTCTTTGATCGATGTTAGAGGGATACACCAAGTCATGGGCAATGACTTATAGGTAATAAAACTTCATATCTTTATACAAGTGAAAATGGGGTGGCTCCTTTCGAGTATGGAAGAATGTGAAATAGGCCCAAAGGGAAGGATATACTTATGTATGCCAAAGCAACCATGATTACCATAAATTTTTCCATTATGGATTTCATAGTTATGTTGGATGCTTCAGCTTGACCATCACATTTGGGATATAAAGGGGTGGACCAACGAAGGTGGATGTTGAAGATTTTAGCTAAAGCTTTAACAATTTTATTTTTAAATGACTAACCATTATCAGTAACAAGATAGGATGGAATGCCAAAGTGAAAAATAAAGTGGCTGAATATAAATGTGGATATATTATTACCAAAGGTGACATATGTGAGAGGAATTTCATTTACCCATTTGGTATAATATTTTTGGTGATGATAATGAACATGTGGCCATTAGATGAGGTGGGGTTAATTTTTATTATAAGGTCGAGCCCCCATTGGGAGAAAGGACAAGGTGTAGTGACTAGTTGTAAATCTTATGAAGGTGCATTAATGAGGTTCCCATGAATTTGGGAAACCACACTCTTCTTGATGAATTTTCATGTATCATACTCCATAGTAGGCCAATAGTAACCAAATCATAAGATCTTATTTGCTAAAACCATGCATCTTGTATGTTCTTTGTATATACCAACATGTACCTCTTCTAGGGTTTGGATTAATTCATATTTTTAAGACATCTTAATAGAGTCCCATCATATCCTCTTCTATAAAGAGTGTCTATAAATATGGTACAACACGAAGCATGTTGTGATAAAGCTATTTTATTATGGGATTTTATGTTTCGGGATAAGTGTGGTCATGAATGAAAGTATAAATGTCATGATCCCGGGATTTTTAGAACTAACTATCACACAAACCATGGTTAACTCAGGAAAATAATAGGATGGGATAAAAATATGTTCAATGAGAAACTTGGTATGTGTTTGATGTAAGTTGAACTCAAGAAGAGATCCAATAGTTTCCATTACATCTGTTGATTTATTTTGAAAGTGAGGAATGTTTCGAAATGTGATCAATTGAAAGTAATATCTATGTTTGTCCCCCATGATTTTGTAAGGAATGAGCTTTTCATATTTTACTTAGTATTAATTTATGACTTTTTAATGATTAAAAGTGAATATCCAAGCACTTCCAATTCAAAATGAAGACGTTTTGATCCTAGTAGGGATGCCATAAAAAGTTGATTTGTAAGATCTTTTCCTTTAATTAATTTTTGACTAACAAACTTGATATCAAACTCACTAAGTAATGTGTTCATATAAAAAGTTTCATACTAATAAAAATAATATAACACCTAGTAACTTCAAAGCATAATCAAACCCCTATAGAACCATGAGATAAGAGCTTAAATGCAAACAACTTCTACTATGCATAAACAAATATAAATCCATTAAATGCTCAAGCCATTCCTACTCTTTGATATTGATACCTAATGAATGAACCTAATTAGATTACCTAACAATCAAATTGGTCTTTTTGCTCAAGGATTGAAGATAATATCTCACCAAGGAATGGCTATAAGGACATTTTTGGATCTTCTCGTGCTCTTTAATTTGAGAGAATGGATGAAATATGGGGAAGCTGATTCCAAGCAATGGAGAATGGCTCAAATCAAATTTCTTGTATTTTATACTAATGCAAATGAAGGTGTGTCTTTAGAAGGAAGGATGAGGGTTCTTTATATAGCCTTCCTATTTGAGAGATATTTTCAACTTGGTGCATGTGGGATAAGGGTAACGAAATAGTAGGAATGGGTAAGGTTTCTTTAGAAGAGGTAATCTTGATTTATAAGAGTTTAATTTGTCATTAGTGACTCATGGGAGTTAAGGGATGATTTTAATTAAATAGGTGTGATTAATTAATAGGTAGATGTAAGATTATAGAAACTAATTAGAGGAAATTTAGTATAATTTGGTGGATGTAAGAGAGGAATTTGATCTAATAAACTGTAGATATTAATTTAGAGTAATGCGGGTGTAATTAATTAATAATAATTAATTAACCAAGTAGAAGTGTAAATTTAATTAACGAAAGGTCGTTAATCGATATCCTAAATGATAGGAAGGTTAATTAATTAGTGAAATGTAATTAATTAACGGGAATAGAGGGAAAATGGTGGTTTATTGATGAAGTGTTGTCAATTGACCAAAAGAGAGTGAAGATCATGGTTAATTAGTGAAGTGTCATTAATTTACCCAATGAGAGGAGAAGAGGTGTTTATTCAATGAAGTGTCGTCAATTATTAGGAAAGAAGATAGTTAGTGCAATTTAAGTATTAAAACTTCATAAGAGGATTTTAGGTGTCTACATTTACCCCTCTTTAGGGTGGCATAAGTTGCACCACTTAAAATATAGTAGATAATTATATACAATATTTTTTTAAGGGATATGAGAAAAATTAGTAGAATGAAGGATGCCCCCTCGAGTGTCGATGGGGGTGATGAAATAGGTTGATCGACGATAAAAAAAGATGAATGAAATGGATAGAATAAATGTTAGGGGAGGGGGATAAAATGTGATCCCATTTTCCCCATGTGATTTGGAAGAATATTGTTGATAGAATACAATGACAAGGAAAAAATAAATATGAAGAGAGATGGAAATAAATTTCATCCACTAATGAAAAAAACTTTATTTCATCACTTTTCTTATGATCTACGTCATTGGTCCTTATTAAAATATTTTGATATTTTGTGTTTTTTAGGGTTTTCTAAAAGTTTTCCAAAGCTATGTACAGGAAAATGAAGATGCAAAGATGCCCCTAGCGAGAGGTGAGAATGTACAAGGGAAAATATCACATGTATATACAAGAAGAAGATAAGTTGGATCAAGGCTAAGATGGATATGTTCAACATGATGATGAACTCAAACCAATGAAGTGCTAGGAAGGAGAGATCATGCCCCCGGTGTAATCTAGCCAAGAAAAAGATGATAGATAGAAGTGGAAGATTGTTTATTGAAACAAGGGAAATTTTCTCTCAAACATGGTAAAAAGGATATCTTATACACATGGATGTTCTAAACGAAGAAGAAGAATAGAAAATGTTTTGGAAGGCTATGGAAAATGTAGCTAGAAGCCTTGCAATGAAACGGTGATTAGCTAAAGGCACACATTGTGAGTCAAAATAAGCACTAAAGTAAGAGTTTGAACAAGGTCCAAATAAAACCTAATAACATATTAATCTTATTCTCATGGAGATCCAGTGTGTCCATGTGGAAATTAATTACTTCTTAAAGGGAAGATTTGATAGACAACAAGTAAAGACACACTGGCCAATGTGTAGGAATGATTTATTTTGATAGGTGATTTTTTAATGAAGGGTGAAAGGAGAGTCGTACATTTCTCCACTACCATCCAGGTGTCCATAGCCCAAACTAATTTGTATTTGATTATAGTTGCAACATTTCTCTATTGTCACTAGGCATCCATAGCCCTAGTAGAGATATTAGAAATACCCTAAATAAGAGTTATATATTGATTTTCTTTTTCTTTTTGATATTTTAATTGATTTTGTTTACATTCTAAAAATTCTTTCATCTCTCTCGATTTTTTTTATAAGGGGTTAAAACCATAGATGTCTTGATGGAAGGATGTAGAAGTGATTGTGATGACAACTAATATGTATAAATGGTCTTCATAACAAGTTTTTTAAATGTATGATAGTGAAAGTATCTCTAAAGGTCATTCGTTCTTTAATTTACCAAGGTGATGAAAGAACAAGGTCAAATAGATACAATAGAGATAAATGTCACACAATGAGCACAAATAGACTAACCAAACAATCACTGAAGGGATGACAATGGTGGGTGATTTACGAGGAATGGAAAGAAAGGGAAGAAATAACATACATGTGTATACAATACCTAATTACAATGGTTGATCCTTGTAGCTTTTCTTTTTTTTTTAGATAATGTTTTAATGTTTTCTCATTTTTTTGTATTTTTGTATTTTGGTTATGAATTTTTTAGATTTTGGATAGTTTTGCAAAGGGAAAACCACGAAGGGAGAAGATGATGAAGATGAATGACTGGGAAGTTGGGACCAACAATTTCACTCCATGTGATAAGATCCAACAAAAATGTTTGTGATTTATTTTATAAGAGAGACTAGGATTTTTTTCTTATCAAGAGTGATATTATCTCCAATCTTGATGACCGTGGTGAGATCATATTCAATAAGTGACTGTGACTTATCTTTCAACATGGATTTTGTTTGTGAGATCTTGAGTTCCCTCTCCATAATTTTATGCAATTTGTGCCATACTTTATGGTTACGATGGTGTGCATTCTTGAACCACATTTGATTTTTAAATTTATGTTTGTTTGAATTATTGGGAGCTTTGGGTATCCTTGTATTTTTAAAATTAGCTTGATAAAGAAACTATTTTGGTTTCATATAAGATAATGCATGGTTTTTCTGATCCCGAGAAGTAGGAGAAGAAATTTTATGTTTAGGATTGATGCTAGTAACATGAGGAATGATGGTGGGATTGCCCCAGTCATTGATAGAAGGATGATATGAAGGAAAAAGAGAATATGTTCCAATGATTGGAGAGGATGGGATACTATGAGGTGTCCCATATATGGAAGATAAAGGAATACTAGGATGTAGCCCAAGTATAGAAGATGATGGGCTACTAGGGGTGTCCCATAGATGGAATACAAAGGACTACTAGGGTGTGGCCCAAGTATAGAAGATGATGGGATACTAGGAGGTGTCCCATAGATAGAAGATGAGGGGATATTAGGACATGGCCCAAGTATAAAGGATAATGGGCTACCTAGAGGTGACCCACAAGTAGAAGATGGAGGGCTACTAGGAGGTGGCCCACATATAGAAGAAGATGATGGGATACCAGAAATGACCCAAGGTGAGATTGTGATTGAGGAATTATGATATGTAAAGAATGATTGGGTGATGATAAGATAGGCCAAGGATAAATGATAGACCTAGGAGTTTCTCCATGTAATGGGGATGGTGAAAATGGAAGAATAAGAAGAGGATCAAGTTTGATGGTCTTAGGATATTTCATTGTTTTTTGACAAAATGAATCAACCTCTTCCCCACAATACATGAATGCATCAAGGTCAAAAGATAATACTTACTCATGGTCCTCTAGAGGGATGTCATCATCTAGCCCCATGAATTATCTTATTGCTTCTTCATTCTGAAAGAAATCAATCGGTATGGGTTGTTGTTATTTGATGATAGTAGGTTGATTAGAAGAAAGAGGTCCAAATGATGTGGAAGATTTAGAAGGTGATGACTCAAGAGATGAAGTAGATTTGGAATGGGTTGGTATTATTTTTTCTAGAAGATGGCATAAATGTACAGGTGGACAAAGAGGATCACCTAGCCATTCATTGGATTACGACATGGAGGTTGAATTGGATGATTGATTAGAGGAATTTTGAGTCACATGGATATTCAACAAAGGAATAGGTCATTAAGGTGACTAATAAAAGGGGTCCTACAAAGAAAGGGAGGTCTATGAAATAGGTATCAAATCAAAAGAATTATGGGGATATTTTTTTGCGACGTAAATCCTTAGAGGATGAAAAATTCATTTAGGTGATTGATTACTCCTTAGAATAAAGTTAATTAGATGAGGCTAAGGAGATTGATGGGAATCCAAATAATAGTTTGGATTAAATAATCATGAGATTGAGAAGAATCAAAAGAATAGTTTGGATTTGAATCATCAGAAGATTGAGAAGAATTAGAAGATTATATTAGATTATAATCATAAAATCATACCACAAAATATAAGATGAATGTGGGGAAAGGGGTAAATAAATGGTTTCTCTGATGTGAAGAACTAAATGAGGTTTAGTTATGATGGGTGTATTTCAATGTGAATTCCTAAACCTAGGTTCCTTATTGTTGTAAATGTGAGGAAATATGCTATAGTCAGACATTATTGGCATTGTTGGGTCCAAATGCCTAAACCTAGATAATTAGATTGACCCCTTCAAAGGGAAGGAAGTTCCATGTCAATTCGAGTATCATAATGTCAACCAACTAGACATTTTGTAAGTATGGAGATGTTTGTGTGATTTTCTAAAGGGAATATAAAGAAAACATACATAGTGATGACACACTTTTGATAATATGATAAGGTTTGGAAAAAAACTTGTGAGTGCAAAGGATCAAAGGGTAAAAAGGATTGTCCTTAGAAAAACAAGTCTAAAATATGAACGATCACAAGGAAAAATCACGCAAGTTTGGAAAAACAATCCAATCTATAAGGAAATAATCCCTATGTAAAATTTATCTTAATGGTAGTTTGATGCAAGATGACCAACACAATGTCAAAACTTAATTCAAGTTTAAAATAATCAAGGCATAAGTATTAATAAAGGGTTGAAGTGACTTCCAATTCAAAGTATACTAAAACCAATCTAAATATAAACAATTCCTAAATCTCAAAAAGTGGAAGTTACAAATGTGAGAAATGCAAAAATACCACTTAGATACATTAATCAAGATTTGTAAAAAGTGAGATATTAGTATCAAAATAATATTGATACGATTCAAAAAATGTAACAAAAATTTTCAAGGTTGAGGCAATGTTTAGAAGGAGAGAATGTCAAAGTATAACAAGGAGTTGTTAAGGTGCAAGAAACGTAATGGTAGAATCTAGACACTTATATCAATTTTATGAGAAACAAGATGTAAGTATCAAAATTGTATCAAGATGATGCGAGAAAAGTAACACCTTAAGGGAAGATTGATGATGAAGCAAGCCTAACTATGATGAAATGTCTTGACGTGGGTATCAAGGCAAGGCTACTCAAGATTTGAGGACGTACCAACACACTTTTAACGCTTACTATCGCAGTTGCAATAAGGAAGGATGTAAGTGGGTGCAAAATTGGTGAACAAAATCTTAAGTAACACTACATATCTATGCTTTCTTTTGTCCTAATAGGGAAACAAGAAAACAAAGGAGTAGACCAAGTGGGGGTGAAAAATACTTGGCATCACTTGAAAGAGTTTTGCCTTATCTTAGGACAAGTGAAAAACTAAGACAAAGTAATACTTCAAAAATTTTGTGATGAATGTCATGTGGATCTACCTTTGATGGAATCTCCCATTGTTTGACTACAAAGGTTTTGACTTCAAAAAGTTCTCAATTTTTTAGAGCTCTTTGAAACATGATTGGTTTTGGTAAATTTGGCTCCTATGCAAAATGGCTTCCTATTAGTTCACTCTCTAGGTGTCACAAATTACCTCTACGAGCTTAAGTTTATCAAGGAAGTCACACTAAATAAAAAAGGAGTATCATGTATTTACTTTACCACTTTCAATATAATGGGAAATGAATTACATTCAGTTGTATCTCACTAGGGTCAAATGAAGATAATTTTGACGCTAATCTCATAAAGGCGTACTAGTCAAGTGGTAAGCGGAACACTTCCTATTTCATCCACTGGTTCCCTCAAAGTGTGGACTACTTTGGGATTCTTGGGGGCATCCTTATGGGTTATATGGATTATGCTAAGGCACTTCCCCAAGTTCAAAGTGGATGAGCCGTAACTCTTAACCGAAACTTACAAATACAATGTTTTGAATAGTGGTTTTTTTAATCTTTTAGCTTAGTGTGGTTTTGTACACCATTGGAAACCTACAACAAACTAGTATTAGTATTGGTTTAGATCCTGATTCTTTGACAAGTGAATTTTGGTCCTGCACATGAAATATTAGTAGTTCTCCAAAAAGATCAAATCATCATAAAAGAGGATTTAAGTGTTGTTTTTTATTCCCAAGATCACCTAAAAGTGTGAGGGAAGAACATACATAAATCTTAGTATAACAAGTGAAAGCACAACCTTCATTAACATTCATCAAACAAGTAAACAAATACATGATTAAAATCACCCTAAAAACAAAGGTTAGCACTGAAAACCTACAAAAGATGTTAGAAATATTCAAGATCAAATCATGTAAACTTTAAAAATAGAGCCAAATTTTAACTTATTACATATACACAACCCAAATGCCGCTTACACTACGCAGAAAAGAGATACATAGCTCTAAGAAAAAATAATAGATATTTTGGCTCTATTGATACACCTACGTGACCCTATTGACATACATGTGACTCACCACACATATACGTAGTTATGAGAGGAAGAACATATTGAAATAACACAGAGCTACACCTACGTGGTAAAAAAGCACCAACGTGGCCCTAATGAAATATAAATGGACATGGAAAAAGAGCACGAGATAGCTGGAAGGTAGTGTAATGGATACACAACTAGAGAAACACATACGTGGGTGAAGTCACAACAACGTGGTAGGGAAGTAGAGAGGAAACCATTACAACACATATGTGGACCTAATGATGCATATGCAACCCTCTCAACACACATGTGGCCATCTTAACACCTACATATGTACCTAGAATGATGTCAAGAATACAAAAATTTGACATAGACAAACTCAAAAAGGTAATTGTTTTTATCATTTTAACCCAAAATTAACATTAAGCCATCTCTTTTAAAGCTACAAAAGAGACCCAACACATGTAAAGTTAGAAAAATACATCAAGGAATTCAAGTTATTTAACATGTGCATAATAAGGGTTAGCCAAAATTGAGATAAAACTAACAAAACTTGAAATCAAATGCTAAGGACAACGACGTAATGTCCCACCAGTGTGCCATATGTGTTCATATACAAATTTTCATGCTAATAAAAAGAAGCTAACACCTAGTAGCTTCAAATAATAATCAAACCCCTATAAAACAATGAGATAAATTATTAAAGGAAAATAACTTCTACCATGCATAAACAAATATAAATCCATTAAATGCCTAAGTCATTCCTACTATTTGAGATTTATACCTAATGAATGAACCTAATTAGATAACCTAGCAATCGAATTGGACTTTTTTTTTCTCAAGGGTTGAAGATGAGATCTCACCAAGAAATGGCTACAAGGCCATTTTTAGATATTCCCATGCTCTTAAATTTGTGAGAATGGATGCAAGATGGGGAAGCTATTTCCAAGAAATGGAGAATGGATCAAATCAAATTGCCTATAGTTTATGCCGATGAAAGTGAAGGTGTGTCATTAGAAAGAAGGAGGAGGATTCTTTAAATAACCTTCCTATTTGAGAGATCTTTGGAACTTGGTGTATGTGGGATAGGGGTAAAGAAAGATTAGGAATAGATAAGGTTGCTTTAGAAAAGGTAATCTTGATTTAGAAGAGTTTAATTTTTCATTAATAACTCATGGGAGTTGAGGGATGTTTTAATTAATCGGTGTGATTAATTAATAGGTAGATGTAATCTTATAGAAGCTAATTAGAGGAAATTTAGTATGATTTGGGAGATGTAAGAGAGAATTTGATATAATAAATAATAGTTATTGATATATAGTAGCAAGTGTAATTAATTAATAATAATTAATTAACCAAGTAAAACGAACATTTAATTAACGAAAGGTAGTTAATCGACATCCTGAATGATAGGAAGGTTAATTAATTAATGGGAATAGAGGTAAAATGGTGGTTTATTGACGAAGTGTTGTCAATTGACCAAAAGAGAGTGAAGATCATGGTTAATTAGTGAAGTGTCATTAATTGATCCAATGAGAGGAGAAGATGTGTTTATTCAATGAAGTGTCATCAATTATTGGGAAAGAAGATTGTTAGTGTAATTTAAGTATTAAAACTGCGTAAGAGGGTTTTTGGTGTCTACGCGTACAACAATCCAACTTGAAATTATGCCTATGATAATTGGTAGAAATAGTAGATATTTGAGGGGATATAATTTTACAATGAGTTTGGTTTTATGATTGAGAAAATAGTGGCATAGTTTGTGAAATGTGAAAGCTACTACTAAACACATTTTATCAACCTATGAATACTTTAGCTCATGATAAATAATCATTCTACTTAGTTAATAGTTTTATTTATCTTGTCCTTGATTGTTATGTTATGCTAACAATGCTCTTATTGCATACTATGTAGCATATGTGTATAGAAGAATTTGACTAACATACTTGATAAATATTCTCTTAATTTTGCAAAAGAATCCTGACATTCTTGGTTCTAGTGAAAATGGACATCCTTTTTCAGTAGTTTATTAAAGTGATGACAATTATCTTCCAGTTGTGATATTAACATTTTGATTAATTGGATATTTCCTTGAATACCTCTTTTCACACACCCCGTGGATTTAGTTAGTAATCTCAAAAGAGAGAATTTATTAACTGGTGATTTCAAGATTGATGTTCAAGTGACATTTATTTGACTTGAATAAAATTGTTGTTCTTCTAGATGATCATACCAATTGTAGAAGGCACTTTGTCTAGTAAATACTAACTTTCTTTTATCAACATGGGGTCAAATGTCGTAAAATGTAATAGCGCCCCCAAAAATGAACATGTGAAGTTAAACGATCAAGGTATTATTTCAATTGCATTTGAAATAAATATAATTAATTTTATATCACACTATGGAGGACTCTATCACACTATGGGTTACTATTATGAGGTCATACTATGATTATGCTCTATTTGATAAGGTTTATAGACATTAAGTTGATAGGTTTTATATTGACTAGGGTTCATTTTAAGACGCCTCTAGAAAAATGGAGGTGGAAAATACTTGGCGAATATCTCTTAAATTGGTTTCAGTGAAAGGAAAATTTACCAATTTTTCAGAACTGAATTTTTGCCTATTATTTTGAGCCGGAGAGACCGCATATTTACAGACATCGAAGAATCATTGATGCACATCAACAAGGATTGTTGACATGCGTCAATAAGCCTCATTGATGCATGTCAACAAGCCTCATTGATGCCTCGTTGACGCGCATTAATAAGACAAGTTGTCGCATGTCAATGGCCCTTTTTGATGCGCATCAACCTACCTCGTTGACATGCGCCAATGAGTTTTATTGATGCATGTCAACCTACCTTGTTGACGCGCGTCAACAAGGCTTGTTGACGTGTCAATGAGCCTTGTTTTCATGTGTCAATGAGGGTCATCGCCAACGGCCAACGATCCTTGTTGATGCACGCCAATGAGTCTTGTTGACGCATGATAACTCGCCTTTGTTGACGAAACGCCAATGAGTCTTGTTGACACATGTCGACAAGGCAGGTTGATGCACGTCAATGATATTCATTGACCCTATTTTTCCCCTATAAATACCCTCTCGCCAGTCATTTTCATGTTTACACTTTTCGATGTAAAATTTTCTTATATACAGAATCCATTATCCAGTCGTCGGTAGAATTAAGCTTAAGGACAACTACAATGGCGACTACAAGTGTATCCCAAGCTCAAGACAAAAATCAAGAGGAAAATCCAGTCAACCCACAAGCCCTATCCACGGGTAAGATACTCTATAGGAATCCTTTGTGCCCCCACATCTAGATTTTTTTACAAATGACTTCGAATACAAGGATTTGATCAATGCATGTGAGTTTGGTGGGCTCATTAAGATGCCCCATTTCGAAATAGACCAAGATATTTTGAACTACCTTCTCTCCTCTTACAATACAGAGGATGGCCTATTTAATGTTACTATGGATGATGGTCGATTGTTTCAATTCGGTATCGACCCAACTGATATTCATTGGTTTACAGGCCTCCCATTCATAAATTTACCCTTTGTTATAATGAAGGCAACACTCATCGAAGACGATAAGAAATATCTCAAATCGAATTTTGGTTTCCATGTTGATTATAAGTGTAAACTGTTTTCATTTGTCATTTTTATTCATTTTTTGATTTTGATACAATTTAAATTTATATTAATTCCAACTATTTTTGGCATTTGCAGCTCATGTCAATAAATCTAGACATGGTGTGGATACGCAAGCAATTGCACACCACTTTCTTGCTGCAATGATTTCCTTTTTTCAATCCGAATAGGTTTTCAAGGTTAGCAAACAAATATACCAAATCGGGCCATTGATACACTATTACAACTATCGCAAAAAGAATTTGATTGGTGCACCTTTTTATTAAAAAAATGACATTAAAAATGCAAATATTTCAGAAAAAACTATCATTTACTCCACAAACTATCTCCTTGGCCTTTATTATGAGGCTCTTTTAAATTTAAAATAAAAACCATTTCCCACTTACACAGACGAGGCGTTGATGAATTTGTCAATTCCATTTGAAGAACAACAGTATAAACTATAAAGTTTGTATTTAGACATTACACTGTGCACAGTATTAACTATTTACTTGTTTGTAGAGAAGATTTATGGAGGCCCTTCCCCAAAAAAAGGTGGCATCAAGAGGAAGATGCCAACAACACGTTGAGGCATCGGGAGATTCACAATCTGAAATGGAAGCTCACTCATATCCAAACCCCCAACCGTTTGAATTTTTTAAACTCCGGAGAAGTAATACCCTTACATGTATATTAGTTACAAATTCCAAATTTGTATTTTCATTTTTCCATTTAAATTTTACCCTATTGAATTGAAATACAATCGTATGTTCATGACATCATGCAGGAATTTTGACCATACATGTGTTTCTCAAAGTCAACTATCTTCCCAAACTCAACTCACTTCCAGTCACATGCATTTGTGCCTTCTCAATAACCACCTCAGCAATATTAGCAATAGAAAACTCAAAAACCACCAATTACTACTCCAACATGGCCACCTCAAGCACCACGAAAAGCTACCCCTCAATAACAAGGTACAATTTTTGAATAATACTTTGTTTAATTCCGTAGTTTTTGCATTGTTTTCTAGTTTTTCATATGATTTTTCTTGAAATTTTCAGCACATTGTAGTCCTCCTTCTGTACAAATAGTGGCACCACCCCCTCCACCAATAATATTCAAAATGCCAACCAGAGGATCAAGAAAAATAAAATTGGTAAACACATGCCAATTGCTCCGGCCCCTAGTGGGACACTAAACATTGCCTCCTCATTTTGAATTCTAACCCTCTCACTTGGTGGCTTTCCTAGCACAATGGGCATATCGGTTTTAAATAATATAAATTTAGATGAAGATTACTTGGGCATTGATAGAAATGACCCAACTGGATTTTTCAATACACGTGAGATGATTCAAGGCCAGCAGTATACTTCTATTTCAACATAATTTACCATATTGAATTACATTTCACTTTAGATTTATTTGTTTGAATCTTGATTTATTTTATCACAAACAGGATCAAGCCACCCAAAGGCAAAAACAAGTAGCAGTTGATCAACCTGAAAGCCCCCATACCTCTCAACGAGATCATCTTCATCAAATATAGATGGTGAACAGTTGTTACCTTTTCCTTTAGAGAACTTAATTGGTTATGATTGTCAATCCCATGTCGATGAGTTTATTCTACCTCATATCAGTCAGCTCATAGAATGGGAGAGAAGGGCTAAAGTACTTATCAATGAGATAATAAGTCGTTATGAAAATTATTGGCAAAGGGATAGTTTATACGCTACACACCCAAAATCAACTGCGAAGATGGATTCCTTACTTACCTAAGTAAGAAGTGGGACTGTCATGTATAACAACAACTATAAAGATGACATTTTGGATAAGACATTAAACAAATTGGAAAATATTAGTTCTGAGGCCTAGGCATATTTTAACAAATGGTCTAAGGACAAGGATTTGGTAGCAGTTGCAAATGCCGAGAGAGATAGAGTGGTCGTAAGTATTATTACTTTCAAACAATATTTTTTTATTTTAAAGTTTTCTTATTTTAGTAATATGTTGAATTGACATCACTTTTTTTGTGTAGTTGAAATATGAAATTTTGAAGAGTCAAGAAAAGGTTTTCTAAGTTCACTTGGAAACCACAAAGAACAGTTTATCCACAATGAAGAATTTGAAGGAAAATATTGTTTTGGTTAACAAACAAAACAATACACTAAAGAGGATAATTAAGGAGTATGGCTTTGAACCTAAAATTTTATTCAAAACTAAGGCAAGCGGCTGATCCAAATTTGTTGTCCCATGGAGATGCGACAAAGCAAGAAGAAAGAATTTTTAAAAATCTAGACAATGTTGTGGAAGATCTCATAAGTTTTGGGATTATTTCTGCCATTGGGGAAAAGGGTACAGGTGGAGAAGCCATTGAGGAAAGGAGTACAAAATCGAAAGGGTACAAAAAATTAAGGGTTGAAAATTTTCATTATTGAGTATGGAAACTTGAAAAATTGAATCTATATTTGAAAATTTGAAACATTAAATGTTATGGTCATGGAATTTGAATTTTATTATCTAGATTTGAAAGTTGAAACTTGAATTTTATAGCATTTGAAAATTTGAAATACTATATAATCTTTAATTTTATAACTTCTTATATATTATGTATAGAATTTCTAGATTATATATGGCGTTTATGTTTCTTCTCTACTTGTAATGATGATTGCATTAGATATGGATGATGACATTACAATAGAATCAGTCTCATAGATATGGATTATCATGAATTATATGTGGACGTAGATTTAGCTTCAAGCACGATCTTGGAATCAGTTGATGATAATGGATAATTGTTTTAAGAAAATTTGGAATGTTGTACAACAGAGACATTTAAACATTCTCAAATTCTTCTTCTCTATACTTGTAATTATATGATCATGATGACATTAGAATGGATATAGATGATGATGAATGATGACAATGGATAATTATTTTTTTTAAAAATGGAATGTGTTAGGCCGAGACATTTCTACACATTTAAAATATATAAAGAATTGTTTTAATAATAATTGGAGTGTCATGATTATGATAATGATATGATGAATTTAACAATAATTAGAGTGTCAGGATTATGATATGATAATGATATGATATATATGGATGATGATGAATTTTATGTGGACATGGATTTAGATTCAAGCACGATTGTGGATGATGAATTGTGTAATGGATCATGGATTATGACCTATATAATATGGAAAAATCTTCCTCTATGTAAAATTTGAATATATGATTTTATCCCACAAAGTTTTAAAATATATCAAAGCATTTTGCAAGTATATAAAATAAATTAAAAATAATTGTAAAAAATCAAGAAAGGTCATATGATAGGGTTTAAGTTAGCTCCAGTGTTTTAGATGGTTGTGAAATCATCACTCGTAATGTGTTAGATCTTTTTTGAAGAAAAATCAGCACGAGAAATGGATTAGTAGATAGATGGGTGAGTTTCCTGACATTGTCAGTCCCGAGAAGTGCCATCTTCCTTGGATGGATGTCAACCCACATTTTAAAAAAAAAAATGTATTTAAATAAATGTAAATATATATACATGTAACATCTTTAATGATAACAAGAGCTGAAACAAAATTTAAGGTGACAAACAATAAAAGTAAGGTGAAGGAGATACCTATTTAAATTTGAAACAATCCATTATCAATAGCTTCTTCAAACTCAATTTTATCTTCTATAGAGTGTGATGATGCACCAATTCCACTCTCAACATTGGGAACAGTTGTACTTGTAGTTATATTATTCACACCTCTTCTTTCGTAAAGGGAATTCTAATGCGCAATTGCTCTGTCAAAAGGAAAGGTTTCCATGGAGTAGCAAGATACATAACACCTCATGCAACTTTCCATATTTTTATCCAACTTGTTTCTTAGTTTTTATTTTATAAATGATAATGCACTGAAAACCCTTTCATCCTCCACAAACCCCAAAATCATTGTTTGTCATACCTCATATAATCTGAAATATTCACTAATATCTTCTTGTAAGATAGAACTTTGATAGATTCCTCGCCACAACCTTGTAATAGCACCACTTTCAAAGGTTCATCTAAATTTTTATATTGGTTCTTCATTGTTGTTGTAAAATTTGTTGATTGAAACTTTAATAAATCATCATTTAGTATACCTTTGATTTCCATACCCTTGAGCTCAAGTCTTTGTGAAATGTCCATTATTATACCCATGGATTTATGGAAATGCTTTCTTACAAATTCTACACGACCACCTTTAGTATTCCAAAATTAGGATTCATCACACCCATTGCTTCAAGAATTTTATCTTTGGAGAAACGTTCTCTAATTTCGATGATAAGGATTCTGAAAAAAAAATCAAGCTTTATTCTTGTTTCAACTATAATAGACTCAAAGAGATTACGTGTCACGGGAACATCTTCTCGGTCCAATCCTGTAATATCTTGAAGTTTTTGCAAAATGTGCAGTGGTATGTCCCTCCCATTAACAATGATGCATAGGTGATCGTGGATATTAAATCTTAAATAGTTACTGGGATTTTAAAGATCTAATAAAGCTTTCTAATTCTTGAAAACAGTGTATCAAAACTATCTTGGGAACAATACAAGATATCAAGACTTTGACATACCATTTTTCTCATCCGTATAAAATCCAAAATATAAATTAATCTCCCCGTGCATGCTTCATTAGTGTATTGATCTCCTGCAACATTAGAATAATACCAACCAATGTAGGAAATGTCTCCAAATCAATTAAACGGAACAACATGTCCCTCGCCTACTATCAACTTCATGATGATATTTGTGCATGAAACCAACAAACGAAGGATACTCCTCACGAACTCTGCATGCAGGTTCATACAAAGAGATCCATCTAGTCTCAACATCTTTCAGAAGTTTTTTCCATCTGTAATTCCAATTGCAAATTTCTAGAACTCAAGAAATCACTTTGGGCTGCTTGCCATATAGGCATGCGCTCTTCTCTTATAAGGTCTTCAACATTTTCATAGTTGCTTACCATTTTATATGCTAAATTCATTCTGTGAGCCATATAGTGAATTGGTAGCATATATGGGGCCAATGTTGTTTGTAATCTAACACACACTGTTCGGTGACCCTGCATGACAGATGCACCATCTGCTCCCACACATACCAACTTTGTAGCAATTTCATAATCAGTCATTCCAACAATATCTTTCAAATGAGAAACAACTATTTTATGTAGGTTCTCTGCATTACAATTTTCAACCATTTTCATAACACCCAACATATGAGGTGTCCTTATATTATTTTCTAAAGTATAGACGTGGATACATACCCATGTAGTTTTGTCGACTGTTGTCACTTCATCAATTGAAAGAGAGATAAACTTTGATTTTTTTACATTCTCTTTCAAATCTTCCTTCTCTATCATCGAAAGGAATTTTTCCATTTCCCATCCACTACTTTTAGACCAATGAGATTGAGGTATGTTTGGCATTCCATTATATTGATACAAAACTTTGAAATCAAGGAAATCCAAAATCGGTCTTCCTTTCTTTAGTATGTGAAATAAAGTAGAGAATTGTATGAGTTTTGCATGTAGATTTGTTTGATTCATCTTACCAATTTGTGATGTGATCGTTCCTCCCTTTTCCATGAGATGTCTCGTGTTTTTTTCTCTACTTCATAATCCGCTACGTATTTAACATGCATGCATTCTTTTTTTTTTTCCACCTGTGTTTTAATTTTCTGGCCATCCACCCCCATTATAGTCAAATATTGTTTTCCACAATGTTTTTCTATAGTGTCCAACTTCATTTGCATTTTTTGTTGCTTTCCCAATTTCCACGTACATATTACACATGTACATTCAGATGGAATCTCTTCTAAATTAGATGATTGTACAGGTTTGATAAACAGAAATTTGGCTACCCAATCAAACTTGTATGTCCTACTAATGGTCCACATATTCTTATTCATTTTCAATGTTTTAATTTTTTTAGTAGAATTTTGAGTAATATCACAATCACCTAGTTTCCTCTTTCGTGAACTAGAATTTGAATTTGATTTTTGTGTTCCATTTTTCTGAGTATTTATATGTGTGATATCTTGATGCACTCCTGGTTGCACCCCAACAGGAAGAATATCTTCAAGATCTAGCATATTATCGTAGGTGTCATTTGTTTGATACTATGTAGAATGCATGTCCACCTCAATATTACCTTCCACACAATTAATATTCTGATTCTTTCTGGTGGTAGCTATATGGTTGTTGGTAGTTTCAATATCTATATCAACAGAGTTTCCAAAATACTTGAACAGGGACTTCTGAGATTTCTTAGTTACTGTTTGAACGCATGTCAACTATCACAATCCCTGTTGCGCATCAGAAACTAACCCCCTTGTCATGCGTCAACAGCACATCAACTATCCCTTTCACACATCAACAACACGTCAAATATCTCTCACAGCACATCAACGGGTGTCAACCTGTCTTTGTCACATGTCAACTCTATCTCTGTTGTGTGTCAACAACTAACTCCCATGTCGCAGGTCGGCAATACCTCCTTATCGCGTGTTTGCAATACCTCTTTGCTACGCGTCAACTATATCCCCTGCACACACATCTGCAATACCTCCTTATCGTACGTCAACTATATCCCTATCTCACATTAGAAAATGTCATCTATTTCCGAATCTAAACTACTAACAGACTAACAGCAATCTCTGGTGCTTAAGAGTATGCGAGTTCAAAGTATTGGTAATTTGGTAAGCTACTTGTGGTAGTACCGTAGTATACTATCTAGGTTTTTATAGGAGATTTTTTCAAATGTAGGTGAAGCTGACTCCAAAAACATTTATACTATAAATTTTAGGTAAACAGACACCAACCGGCTCCAAAAAAAAACCTTTTCAAATTTTCCTAAAATGAAATTTTCACCATATTACGAATATTCGTCGCTAAAATTATCCCCGATATTGACCTTATGACATAGTATTGAATGATTATGATAAAAACTTATTATCATACTCTTTATCATATGTTATATATTTGGGTTTTGTGGTGTGGAACATTAATCATATTTATTCCTGTAAGGTATTCATCGCATTATGCTTCGGTAAACCTAGTATGACCGCTGACAACAAGTACAAGTGAGCTAATATATTTAAGGTTGTAATAGTATGATTCAAAGGTAATAATACCATGTTTATATAATAAATTCCACCTTGGACCTATATTGTGTAACTACGGTGGAGAAATAATGTTTTGGATCATATAAACGAACTTATGTTTAAAGCTAGAAAATTGGGCTAAGGATGAGACCTCAAATCTAAACTTTTACACTAAGAGACATGAATATTAAGCCATGACTATGGCATATCTAGGGTAATTTTATTTTTAACATAAATGCCTAAAATATAAGTTGTTTGTATTACCCTATGCTATGACAAGGTGCACAATTGAATAATTATTGAGGTCGATTTAATTAAGCACCTTGTAGTTATGTGCATGTTCTAATTGGTAAAATTGCATGCATTGATTTATGTTAAACTAATATTTGATCCATACATGGCAAGAAAAGGGAATGGCAATGGAGAGGGAAGTAAATGTATTCCTTATAAAATTTTACAAGACTCAAAATGTTTAACATCTATGTAACATGAATTATTTGCCTTCATAAGGGAATTTAATAAATTGATGGAATGTAGAAGGGACAACTTACATGGTGTGAATCCATGGGTGGCCTAGGAGGATGTTATAAGATATTTCCACATCCATAACATGGAAAAATGTGTCCAAGATTTGAGGACCAACTTTTATATTTAAATATATTGTACTCAAGAAATTGCCTTTCTCTTTAATCATAACCACAAATGGTGATGATTTTAGTGCCGAGAATTTCCTTAGTGTAACCTAAATATCTCAATAATTTCATGGAGCATATATTCAATGTGGTCATGCTATCTATAAGAACTTGTTTTATCTTATGATGTATGATGAATGATTATACTTATAAGAAATTATTATTGACAATATTGGGGTGCAAGAGGTAATGAGCACTAAATGACAAAATTGGATTATTAGATGATAAGTTGGAAATTAAGGCATGAATTTCTTGAGATTTAATATCCTTAGGAACATGTCCTCATGGAGTACACGAGTAAGGATAATTTGGAGAATGGGATATGTCTTGAGAAATTCCATAAGGAAATTTACGTGTTGGTATTATCTAATTGTTTGATTATATCGTAGGAATCAAACAGAGACTTTGCATTTGAGAATTGTGAATTTATAGTGGACTTGGTATTAGATATTTATCATGGCATTATGGACGTGTAGGTTGTTTAGAAATGGGTGCCCAAATTTTTTTCAGTATCATTGTTATAGAGCAAACAAGAGTGTTAAATTTGATAGTGGTTGTTAGAACTATAATATTAAGTGTATCATAATATTTATTTTATATTTAAATAATATAGAATACCTTATATCCTTGTTATGTAAATATAAACTTTATATTAGGTGGTTGGTTAATTTAATTAAATAACAAATTAAATTAGGTGTGCCCCATCACTTAAGAAGGTCATAACCCTTCGGGTTATTTAAATATGACCATAGGTCATATTTGGGATATATCACATAAATCGGGTGATCCTGGTAAAAACATGGAATAGAAGTGAGGAGGGAGTTACTGGACTGGTGGTGTAAAATTTTTCTCAATTAGTGGATTTATTCTCTGTGGTTTTTACCCATTTAGGGGTTTTCCATGTTATATGTTGTGTCACTATGTATTTTGTTTTATGTTGTTATTTACTTTTATTTATATGTGCACATTTACACACACACACACACACACACACACACACACACACACACACACACACACACACACACACACACACACACACACACACACACACACACGTAAATGTAAATGTGCACATATATATTTGTTCATAATTTAAACTTAACATTTGATAAAGTTGGTTAATGATTTTCCACCCCTCGTCCCGATATGGTACCATAATGGGATTAATAAATTAATTTAATCCTAATGTTCTATAGTTACAATGGTTGGGAAGTTTATAAATGTGTGTAGGAAATTAAAGAAATCAAAAAGGGAAAGTAAAAATTCAAGTAAAATTTGAGTTTACAGGGGGAGACAAGAATCGAGAAAATAGGTCTTTTGAATTTTTTTATTGGTTGAGTAAAAATTCTTATCCCCTAGTAATGTACATATTTTACTTTCATAGTGAATTCCAAACCCTATTTCATGTCCCGGATGGACTCCTGTAATTTTGTGCACCTATAGTTTATATAAACTATATCATTATATAGTTTTTTTATAAAATCTTTTATGTTTTTTTAAAATTATATATATATATATATATATATATATATATATATATATATATATATATATATATATGTTTAACATCTGCATATAACATGAATTCTTTTCCTTCGTAAGGGAATTTAATAAATTGATGGTATGTAGAAGGGACAACTTGCATGGTGTGAATCCATGGGTGGCCTAGAGGATGATATAAGATGTTTCCACATCCACAACATGGAAAAATGTGTCCAAGGTTTGAGGTCCAACTTTTATATTTAAATATATTGTACCCGTAAATTACCTTTCGCTTTAATCATAACCACAAATGGTGATGGTTTTAGTGCCTAGACTTTCCTTAGTGTAACCTAAATATCTCAATAATTTCGTGGAGCATATATTCAATGTGGTCATGTTATCTATAAGAACTTGTTTTATCTTATGATGTATGATGAATGATTATACTTATAAGAAATTATTATTGACAATATTGGGGTGCAAGAGGTAATGAGCACTAAATGACAAAATTAGATTATTAGATGATAAGTTGGAAATTAAGGCATGGATTTCTTGAGAGTTAATATCCTTAGGAACACGTCCTCATGGAGTACACGTAAGGATAATTTGGAGAATGGGATATGTCTTGAGAAATTCCATAAGGAAATTTACGTGTTGGTATTATCTAATTGTTTGATTATATCATAGGAATCAAATAGAGACTTTGCATTTGAGAATTGTGAATTTATAGTGGACTTGGTATTAGATATTTATCATGGCATTATGGACGTGTAGGTTGTTTAGAAATGGGTTCCCAAATTTTTTTGGTATCGTTGTTATAGAGCAATGAAGAGTGTTAAATTTAATAGTGGTCGTTAGAACTATAATATTAAGTGTATCATAATATTTATTTTATATTTAAATAATATAGAATACCTTATATCCTTGTTATTTAAATATAAACTTTATATTATGTGGTTGGTTAATTTAATTAAATAACAAATTAAATTAGGTGTGCCTCATCACTTAAGAAGACCATAACCCTTCGGGTTCTTTAAATATGACCATAGGTCATATTTGGGATATATCACATAAATCGGGTGATCTGGTAAAAACATGGAATAGAAGTGAGGAGGGAGTTGTTGAATTTGGTGGTGTAAATTTTTTTCAATTAGTGGATTTATTCTCTCGTGGTTTTTACCCATTTAGGGGTTTTCCACGTTATATGTTGTGTCTATGTATTTTGTGTTATGTTGTTATTTACTTTTATTTATATGTACACATTTACATTTATATATATATATATATATATATATATATATATATATATATATATATATATATATATATATATATGTATATGTAAATGTAAATGTGCACATATATATTTGTTCATAATGTAAACTCAACATTTGATAAAGTTGATTAATGATTTTCCACCCTCATCCTCGATATGGTACCATAACGGATTAATAAATTAATTTAATCCTAATGTTCTATAGTTACAACGGTTGGGAAGTTTATAAATGTGTGTAGGAAATTAAAGAAATCAAAAAGGGAAAGTAAAAAATTCAAGTAAAATTTGAGTTTATAGGGGGAGCCAAGAATCGAGAAAATAGGTCTTTTGAATTTTTTTATTAGTTGAGTAAAAATTCTTATCCCCAGTAATGTACATAATTTACTTTCATAGTGAATTCCAAACCCTATTTCATGTCCTAGATGGACTCCTGTAATTTTTGCACCTATAGTTTATATAAACTATATCATTATATAGTTTTTTTAATAAAATCTTTTATGTTTTTTAAAAATATTACATATATATATATATATATATATATACCTAAACTACACTTTATAAACTTAATTTTATAGTTTTTAATAGAAACTATATTATTTAAACACTCCATGTGGAGTGGACATCTTATAAAGGATTTTATGATATCCTATATATTATCTTAACAATGGTATGTCTAAATAAATAATTTAAAACTTTAAAAACCATTCATATTATAGTTTGTATAAACTATATCCTGTTTAAAGCATTAATTAAATTATCCTAAAGAGCCCATCTTTATATAATTTAATCAAGTTATATATATATATATATATATATATATATATATATATATATATTCGTGTTTCTTAATGGGGCTTTGGTTTGTGTGTTAAAATTTAATAGAAAATAATGGGCGGCCCCTTCCAAACCGCCCCCTCATACCAACATGCCAAATGGCACCACCTGCTCTCTACAGACGTTTCTTTCTTAGTTGTGTGCCACATGGACCCTCCTCTCCACCCTCACTGCGGATACCCCCAATCCTTTGTGAAAAAAATAGTCCCACATGGGACGGGTGTTAGTTGAACAAGGCTTTAAAATACTTTGCATTGGGAGAGGAGGTGTGACTTCGGTCACACCTCCATTGTTTTGGAGAAAACATCTTGGACCGTGGTTGTATATAAGCTCATCATGTCTTCCTCCTTGGTTTGCCACGTTGAGGCTCTTGTTGGATTGGTTTAAAATGGTATATGGTTTTTTTGATATATTATGTATAGCATAATAATATTATATATATATATATATATATATATATATATAAACATTGACTTGGCCACTCTGTATATGTGTGTTGGTTATAAATTGTAAGTTTATAATATGGTTATGGGATTAATATGATATTTGTATATGGTTCGGTTAAAATATATTATGATTTGGATTAAACATTGGCATTTTGGTATATAATATAAATGTGGCTTAGTTTGAAATTGCAAATTGTTATATGGAAAGAGTAACTCGGTGGATAACTCGCCGAGTGGTAGCTGTTGATGAAAATCACAAAGCACCCACAGGACTCGCAACGCGATGGGTTGAAGGTCTCAGTGTGACTGCACAACATGGAGCTTTTCCCAAGTGTGGGACCTCGCGAAATCGGAAAAGCTCTCCGGATGAAGGCCGGCTCCTATTCCTCTGTTCAGATGCACCAATGAAACACAGAGGTTTACCCAAAAACCTAATCTAACTACCAAGGAGACAGGGAGAGAGAAATGCATAAAAATAAACCTAAGCTAAGGAGGTGATGCACCGAGGAATGAAGAACACCTGTCTTGCCAAATAAACACAGACCATTAACATGCAATGCAAGATCATACACAGATAGCCAGATTCACAGTGAAAGATCAAGGGGACGTAAATGAATACAGAGAGGGTTGAGAATCATCCACAGACATGTATTAACTTACTCCAAGGATTGATACAACACACTGCAAAATGCCAAGAGGCAAAACTGCATTACAGTTTTAAATGGGAGGTTTTAACTCCATAGATTCACCTGCCAAAGAGAAGAAGGAGGAGCAAAACAAGAATGTCCAATGTTTAGAAAGAAGCCCCTCCTTACAATTTATAGGAAGAATGAGAGAGAGAAGAGAGAGAAAGTCCAAATCTACCCCAACCACCTCAGGTTGTATTTAATTCATCTCATTATGGTGGTAGGTGAGGACCATATCAAACCCCAAAAGTGGCAAACTGTATTTTGAATTTTTAAGAACTTGTTCCCACCCAATTAAAGATATCCAGTCGTAGTTAGGTAGAGGACGCCATAGGCTTTCCGAAAAGTCCAACCTTGTGTGAATCGGAGCTCCCAGTCAAAATTTATGGCCATCCAATATCTCGGTCGTGTCCGCTTCTGTCGGCCTCGCAATGTTGCGCCTCCTGAAGGTGCGCCATAGGCACATCCGTGTGTGTGTCGACATCATCTTCTATGCGCCAAGGGTGCATCCTTTTCCTTGTCGACACTCGTGTCGTGCGCCCATTCAGTGCGCCCTTGGGCGCACTTTTTTCCTTGTCGACACTCGTGTCGCGCCCATTCTCGTGCGCCTTGCGCACTATTTTCCTCGCTGTCGACACTCGTGTCGCGCGCCATTCTCGTGCGCTTGGGCACACCATTTGCCTTGTCGACACTCGTGTCGTGCACCCCATTCTCATGCGCCTTGGCGCACTTTTTTCCTTGTCGACACTCGTGTCGTGCGCCCATCTTGCCTGTGCGCCTGTGCGCACCATTTTCCCTGTCGACACTCTGTGTCGTGCGCCACTTCTGTGCGCCTTGGGCGCACCATTTTCCATGTCGACACTCTGTGTCGTGCGCCACTTCTGTGCGCCTTGGGCGCACCATTTTCCATGTCGACACTCTGTGTCGTGCGCCACTTCTGTGCGCCTTGGGCGCACTCATTTTCCTTGTCGACACTCTGTGTCGTGCGCCCATTCTGTGCGCCTTGGGCGCACCATTTGCCTTGTCGACACTCTGTGTCGTGCGCCCATTCTGTGCGCCTTGGGCGCACCATTTGCCTTGTCGACACTCTGTGTCGTGCGCCCATTCTGTGCGCCTTGGGCGCACCATTTGCCTTGTCGACACTCTGTGTCGTGCGCCCATTCTGTGCGCCTTGGGCGCACCATTTTCCTTGTCGACACTCTGTGTCGTGCGCCCATTCTGTGCGCCTTGGGCGCATGTCAGGGATTTGAGCTTCTTTGATTTCTCCATTCTCTTGCTCCTTGCATATATCTACCCAGGGGAAAGATACATACAACAATTTGGCAACTCAATGGGATCACCTGCCTGCTAGGTAGAAGATCAGTGGCCTTTTAGCAATCCATTGGGCATGGAGTCATAAGAAATAACTTGAAACCAACTTGATATCTGATCTTGAGCCTGAAATCGCAACTCCTTCTTCGAAAGCACTTTGAACTATAGAAACAACCTGAGAGCAACGAAACCTGTGCCAAAGCACTTAGGGAAACTGAAACCTAACTACAACAAGACAATGTGCAAACACACTTAAAGGAATTGAAATCTAAGCTAATATTTACAAGGGGAGAAATTTTTCTCTTTTCAGTAGCAATGTTTAAGATAGATTCCGTTGACCGGAATCGAAAGTTCTTCTCCATCCAATGTAGATAATTGGAAGGCATTGCTACTCTTACACCCCGTGACCATGTAGGGGCCACTCCAAATGGCATCAAATTTGGAATGCCTTCCCGGTTTTGCCCGGTCTGCATCCCATTTTAGAACTAAGTCCCCTTCCAGGAAGGTCCTTGCTCTTGCTTTCTTATCAAACCATCTTTTCGTTAATGCCCGATCTTTCTCGATCGTCTCGAATCGCATGTTCTCTAATTTCTTCCAATTCCATCAACTCTGCATACCTGGCCTCCATTGGTTCGAACTCAGCTAACTCCAACTGCCTCATGAACTCCAATGCAGGCAGTTCTAATGATATGGGCAATACTGCCTCCTTCCCATAGACCAGCTTGTAGGGAGAATTCCCTGTAGACCTCTTTGGTGTTATTCTGTCAGCCCATAACGCTGATTTTAGCTTTGTATGCCATGTTCTTTGATTTTCATCCAGAGTCCTCTTGATGATTCTTAGCAAATTTTTGTTTGTGGACTCTGCCTGTCCATTACCCTGCGGGTAATAATTTGAAGAGGTGCTCAAGTAGATTCCATTCTTAACAGCCCATTCTGTAATTTTGGAACCTATAAATGCCAATGCATTGTCTGATATGATAGTGGACAACACACACCAAACCTCAGTCACTATTCCTTCATAAAAGTCTAGTATGTTAGACTCATTTGCTTCCTTGAGCGCTACTGCTTCGGTCCCACTTGGTGAAATAGTCTGTTGCCGTGAGAATCCACTTGTGGCCTTGGCTTGAGTTTGGGTTGATGACCCCAATGAAGTCCAATCCCCATTGCATAAATGGTTGGTCAACCAAAATTGGGTGCAATGGAAGCGCTGCCAGTCTTTCTTTGCCTGTGAAGAGTGCACATTTCTTGCACTTTCTTATCCATGTATGGCAGTCGCTGAACACTGTCAGCCAATAATACCCTGCCTTCATTATCTTGAGGGCTGTTACTCGTGGGGAAAAATGTCCTCCAGAATCTCCATCGTGAAAATCTCGTAACACCCTCTCAATTTGGCCTATCCCAATGCACCTCAATAAAACTCCATTGATGTCCTTTTTGAACAAAACACCATCAACAAGCACATATGGAATGGCTTGTAATCTAAAGTATCTCCTCTTTGCTCTGCTCATTTCTGGAGGGCATAGACCTGTCTGTAGGAAGTGTATCATATTCTGAGTCCAACAAGGAGTGGGCACACCATCGTTTTCTTGTTCTTGACCATCCTGCAGTACCAAGGCAGTCTCTTTTTCATCACCTGCTTCAACTTTCTGACTCAAAGCTAGCTGTTCACATAGTCCTTTTCCACGTACTAGCTTAGTGACTTTAATTTCGATGTCATATTCCATGACACGAGTTATCCATCCTGCACGTTTCTCATTCAGATCCTTGTTTAGAAGGAAGTCCTTGACTCCCGCATGAGAGACTAATAATTGGATCTTGTTGTTTGAGACTAGGTGCTTGAATTTCTTTAAGCTCCTGATTACTGCAAGGACATGCTTTTCGATAAAAGAGTACCTAGTTTCATATTCCTCCAAGCTTTGACTGAAGAAAGCAACTGGTTGTTCTAACCCTTCTTTGTTTTGTTGTACCAGGATTGCAGAAATTGTGTCTCCACCACCAAAGGCATCGCGTTACGAGTCCCAGGGTGTCTTTGTGATTTTGCATCAACAAGAGCTAACTCGCATAAGTTGATAGAAGTACCAACCTAATAAAGGAGTAAGAGCTGTAATTTTTTGTATATAAATCATTCATTTTTTTCAAAAAATGTATATATGAATTAGTTTTTTATTTTTTCAAAAATATAAACAAATTATTAAAAAAAAATTGTGAAAAATATTAAAATAGTATCATTTAATTTTAAAATGATATTATACGACAACAAATTTTTCGTTGTCGTTTTGTTAGAAAACTAAAAAAATCACCTAAATTTCAATTTAATTTCTAAAAGGAATGATAACCAGATCGTACCAAGTAAAGGACTCATATGTTAATCAAACACCATGATCAATAAGATAAAATCAATTCGCGAGAATAACTTTAATAAAAATATTTGCAAAAAAATGAGCAACAATATCATATATTATTATAGAATTGAATGAAATACAATGAGAATGGGTAGTGCTTATATAGGCAAGGAATAACAATATAAGAACCAATCAAGGTCATAGATCAAGCCATAAATCAAGGAAAGAACTAGTCATCAAAGAACTAGTCAAGACCATAGATTTAGGAAAGAACTATACATCAAGGATCTAGTCAATACCATAGATCAAACAAATAGATATACCTAACAACTAGATAATATCCCCCTAATATCTAAATACATAAAAAGAAATATCCACATACATTTTTATTTTATTTTTATTAGGGGTAAAAAAAAAAGGGTTGAGGGGACCCTACCCCATACAAAGTGTTACCAGTTCCTTACAAAGAGGCCAAGGGATTACCATTGAAGCCCAACCAAACACCCAAAGCATCACAAAACAAACAATAAAGAGATACAACCATAAAGGAAAGTATCCAAACAACAGAAAAAAAGTGAAATAACTAACAACAATACATAGAAACTAACAACAAAACAACATAGAACTAATAGTAGCAAACCAATATCCCATTTTCTTCATCACTCTTTTATCATGTCCCCCACTGAATTCATACATCCATCCCATTCTTTGATAAGGGATTCAATGGTAGCTTTCCAATACTTATAGTTAGGATTAGAAATAAGTGGGTGAGGATAAATACAATAAAGGTAAATAAAGTACCTAGGTGAACATGAGCTAAGGTAAATACCTATTCTAACACCCCCTCAAGTGAAGATATGGGTCCAAAACAAAAGTGGCATATCCATAGTATGAGTCATGACAACTAGGCTTGATGAGGTACTCATGTACAATATATCCATGAAGAGATCTCGAACCAAAAGAAGGAAAAAATCCTGCTAAAAGGAAAGATAAAGAAGAAGAAAGAAGATGTTCTAACAAACACCCCTAAGAATAACTTCAAAAACCCAAACATGCGATGTAACTCAAGGTAGTGAGTTAATGCAAAAGCCTTCATAAAGATGTTCACAACCTGCGCTTTGAGTTGGAATCTACTCAAAGAAAATAACTCCATCCTGAATGTGTTGATGAATGAAGTGGATGTCTATCTCAATATGCTTGGTCCACTTGTGCTCAAATGGGTTGTGAGAAATGTGAATTGCACTTTTGGTATCACACAAAAGTATAGTTGGTGAATCTTATGGGAATCAAAACTACGCCAATAATCAAAAGCTAAATAATATTTTGACTCCTGTAATTGTTGCCTTGTACTCTGCTCTCAAGATGAAAGTGCAATAGCATGTTACTTTTTCATGCCCAAGTAATCGTAGAAGAAACAAGAAAAAAATATAGCAAAATGGGCGCCTATCATCAATAGAACCTTCCCAATCTGAATCGTTATTTCCAACCGAGTATAACCCATAGTGTAGTGTAGGCCAAAGTGGTAAGTTCCACTGTAAATAGTGAAAAATCCTTTTAGCAGCATGTTAGTGACAACTATGAGGAGAATGTGTAAACCAAGATACAAGCCTTATTGTAAATGAAATATCAAGTCAATTATGATTCAAGTATATGAGACTTCTAACCAACTGTTTATACAAAGTAGGCTCACAAAGTGGAGTGGTACATGTGGAAGTAAGAGTAACCCCAGACTTAAAATGAGATGGACTTGGCTTGTAATCAACCATATCAAAGCGCTGAATATGATCATGGGTGTAATTTGTTGACTCAAATGAATCCCAGAATCTATTTGAGAAATATACAAACCAAGGAAATAATGCAAGAACCAAAGATTTGTGATGCTAAACTATGCATAAAGATCCCTTTGAATAGTCTGAATGTTTGAAGAAGAATTGTCAATGTAAGTAGCAGATCATCAAGATACAAGACAAGTATCACAATATCCTCACCAAACATGCTAGAGATACACTATATGATCGTGAGTGGAAATGAACAAAACCAGTAGATAGAAGAAAATAATCCATCTTCTCATACCAATCCCTAAGGACTTGTTTGAGACTATAGAGAGACCTTTGAAGTCTATAAACAAGAGAAGAATCATGAAAAAATCTATAAGGTTTCTCCATGTATATTTCCTCTTGTAAATCTCCATGTAAGAAGGAAATCTTCATGTCAATATAGTATATGGGCCACACTGTGATATAGTAATAACAAGTACAAGGCGTACATAATCCATGTTGGAAATGGGTATAAAAGTCTCGAGTATTAAATTCCTTCAAATTATGAAAAACCATTTGCAACAAGATGAGCCTTATACTTGTCAATGGACCCATCACTGCATAATTGGTTCAATATACTCACTTACACCTAACCATCTTTCTTCCTTTAGGAAGATATACTTAATCCCAAGTATGATTCTTCATCAAAGAATAATACTCGACTGTCATTGCATCATTCCTCTCCCGTATCACATGAGCCTTTGAAAAAGACTAAGCATCCTCATAAAATTCCTAACAAAAATTCTAGAACTCCGTAGAATGTGCATGATGATGCCTAGTGGGTGGAAGATCCTGTATGAATGGTGTTTCCTCATAAACTGTAGTACCCGCCCACTTAGGCATAGAGACAACATTAGTGGGAATAGGATCCTCAATGAAATCTATAACCTCCTCATCAACCTCATTAAAGAAAGGGTCCTCAAGATGAGATGAATAATAAGAAGAAGGCATGTACGAAGATGAAGAATAATGAAGTGTGAATTAAACATGTGTTCGAAAAATAACTTGAGTATCGGGATCTAAAAGTCGATAAGCTCTCATGTCCTCACAATACGCTACCAAGATTAAGGGTTGTCTCTTCTTATCCAAGGATTCATTTACTTCTTTGGTACAAAGGCCCAAACATGGCTCCCAAAGACTTGAAAAATGATACATCTATCTTAGTGTTGGACCAAGATTCCTCTAGAGTCAAATACTCAAGTGTTCGGTGTGGTGTGCGATTATAAATGTAGTTAGCACAATTAACTACTTTTTCCCAAAGTAGATAGGAGGTAACTCTCTATAATGCATCATACGATTAGCCATTTCCTTCAAAGTTATATTCTTCTTTCTACTAACCCATTTTTTTTGGAGTATGAGGAACAAAATGCTTGGTGAACAATTCCTTGAGTTACTAAAAATTTAGAAAACTCATTGTTGAAGTAATCCCCCATTATCGAGTATGAAGGTTCTTTATGCAACTAGAATATTGTTTCTCGACCAAATTCTTGGAGACTTTTAAGTGTGAAAATACATCACTTTTGTAATTGAGAAAATAAACCCAAGTACGCCTTGAAAAATTATCAATAAAGGTAAGTGCATACTTAGCTCCATTGAAAGAGGGGGTAGGAAAACCCATCAAGTCACTATGCACAAGCTCAAGTGGTGAAGAAGCTCTCTTAGAAAATTCTTATGAAAAGGATTTTGGTGTTGTTTCCCTAATGCACAACCATGATAAAATCCCTCAAGAAAAGAAACTATAAGAATACCATCTACCATACCATGAGTTCTCAACTCTTGCAAATATCTGTAATTGAGATGTCTAAATCTCTCGTGCAAAAAGCTTACTCTCTAAATCTACATGAGAAACCAATTTTGTCCCTATAGAGGAAGTGTAATCAAAACCATCAAAGTTATATAGTCTATAACTATGATCGAAAATACCTTGAGCAACAAGTGAATGAGGCTCCAAAAAAGTTTGTGCTTCTGTCCCATGTGGTGTAAAAGTCATTGTTTTTCCTTGACCAGAATGACAAATTTGATATACATAACGCAAATTTGTGGTGATGTTGGGAACATATAGTGCATCTTGGATACTACCACCATCAAGGTTTCTATCTCCTTTTCCCTCAACTGAAAGAAATTAAGAATCTCCAACCTAAATTTTGGAATTAGAACACAAACCTAGAGAAATAAAAGACTCCATGTAAGAAGTCATGTGATCGGAAGCACCATAATCAATAACCCAATTTTCTGCAAGTGGTGATTGAGATCTCCCAACAACATTAAGTGTCTTTCCATGTTGATTAGAAGGAGGTGGAGTGGAGATAGAACTTTTGTGTTTTTCTTGACTACATCCTCTAAGGCCTAAGGCTTGCATTTGCTTATAACACATACTTTCTTCATGACCAATACCCCCATAAAAAGAGCATGAAAGGTTAGACTTATTATTGGATTTAGAAGAATCCTTGGGTTTAGAGTTGTTTTCTTTGGGTTTAGGAGCACCTTGAGATGGAGAAGGGGTGGATTTGGTTTTACTTTTTGGTTTTCCTTGCCCTTAGGATTAGATGCAACTAATTCCTTTTTTAAGGTGGGATACTCAAGGTGAGACAATTTAGATTCTTCCTAGTAAATCTTTCACAAAATGTTTCTAAGTCATGCATTTTGAATGTGTCACCTAAGGCATCCATGCTAGAGAAAAAGGTATAAGTAAAAATTTGGAATGGTCCTCAATTTAGAGAGAATCAAGTGAACACACTCTTCATCTTTCTTACATCTTCCACTCCCATTCAATTGTGTCAACAAATGCTTGGACTTGGGAAAATAGTCTATAATTGTTGGAAAATCTTAAGGTTCAAGAGAGGTGATCTCAATTTCAAGTTGCATGACTCTCATATGATCCACCTTACTAAATAAATCTTCCAATTTCTCCCATATTTTGAAAGGAGAGTCAATTTTTTACAAATGAAACAAAATATTTTCACTTATATAAGTTCCTAACAAACCCATACACTCATCAAATTTGCACTGGTACTGAAATTTATCATATTCTCTAGTGAACATTGGTTGTTCCAAAGAAGTTAAAGCCCATAATACTTTCCGCTTAATTATTGTTTCCATTCTTGGTTTCCATGTGTGGTAATTATGTGTTATTAATGGCTCAACATGATCTAATGCCAAAGTAGATGCAATTCTAAAAAATCACCACAAGAAATGCAGGAACCAAACAATGCAACAAGAGCCCCCATATTTTGGCACTTTATAATGAGTGTGTGTTACAATATAGAACTTTATAATTATAGTTGTATTCTCAAAATAAATATTTTCAATGGAAATAGCATGAAAAAAAAATCACTTTTGTAAAAAAATGACACTCAAATCCGAGTTTCCGATCAAAAGATACAAGCTTTACAAGTTTATGCTCTACTATTTATTTTAGTTGCCACTAAAACAAAATAAAATGCTCGTTTTCACCACACAAATAAAATTAAAGGGGTTTGGAGCTAAGCACCTATTAGTATAAATCACAATCTTTAAGCCCTCATACGACCATACCATATGACCAAGGGCTAAGGATTTTAACTAAATATATCCACACACATAAGTGGGTGAAGATAAATATAATAAAGGTAAATAAATTACCTAGGTGAACATGAGCTAAGGTAAATATCTACTTTTAAAAATGGATATATGAATTATTTGTTTATTTTTTCAAAAATATAAACAAATTATAAAAAAATTGTGAAAAATAGTAAAATAATATCGTTTTATTCAAAAATGATATAATACGATAAGTTTTTCATCATCATTTTATTAGAAAACTAAAAAACCACCTACATTTCAATTTAATTTTTGATATCATTCTAACATATTCATGTATAGATTATTCAATTAACAGGACCTCCTTTTTTGGCATAAATTGATCGGTGTTCGATTATAAGGATTAAAATATGATAGGGGGACTTCTATTAAAACTCTTATTTTAATCCTTGTTTATTAATTATTTCTATTTTACACAAAAATGGGGTCTAATCAATTTTCAATTGATAAATCTCAGATGTTGAATGGAAACAACTACAACATTTGGAAGATTCGATTAAAGGAAAAATTCATGGCTTGCAAATTATGGGAAGTTGTGAATGGAACTGAGAGAGCTCCTACCAAGAAGACAAACAACTACTGACAACATTGTTGCGTATCAACGAAGTACAAGAGGTGATGTCCATTATTTTGTAAAGCATACAGGATGATTTTCTGCTTCATATCAAAAACCAAGAAAGTTTGAGTGAGGCTTGGGCTCAATTGGAATCGATGCACGAAGGTACACGTTTGTCAAAAATTATTAAATTAATTTTAGAGCTTATGACAAATCCCATGAAGGGAGATGAAAAAGTGATAAATTAATTAGAAAAAATCAAAAATATTAAGTCACAATTAGATGTGGTAGTAATTTGATTTAGGATAAATTGTTTTTTTCATTATTCAATTGAATATTCATGAGAATTTTAGAAATTTCATTTCAATTTTGAATTCAAAATATCAATCAGAACAAGACATTCCAGATTTGTAAACCCTTATTTCTCTCTTGGTTCAAGAAGATTAGGTTATGACTAATTTTGATTCAAAATAAAATGCCACACATGCACTTCTTGCTCAAAAATCAAAATGTAAACCTTCTAGGATTAACAAAAATAAAAAATAAACTGTTAAAGCTCCTAGTAAAAACAAGAAACCCAAAAACTTAAAAGTTAGTTTTGATGGTAAATTTCATAACTGTGGGAAATTTGGACATAATAAAGAGGCTTGTAAATTTAAAAACAAGTCAAAATTTAAAAATAAAAATGGAATAAATCAAATCAAAATCAAGATAATGATGATAATAATGAGAATAATCATAGTGCTAATATAATAGCTTTATAAATTACTTCTAAATGAAAAGTATATTTTCTATTTTGTATACTGTTGAAAAAGGGTTGTTTTTTCTTTCGTAATTAACTTAGATGAGTTAGAGGTAGCTACAACTGAAAAATTACACAAAAAATGAATTATATGTGTTTTAAAATTTTTACTTCATTTTTTTGATAGTTTATTCAAAAATAGAACTGTGTTCATTTTTGGCATGAAAAATTGATCATATATGACATGTCTAAACTTAATTTTACCACCTATGAAATGTATTAAAGGGTGCTTACATGTCATCTTGTGAAGAAAACTCCATGAGAAGTGTCCACAGTTAGTGGATTATGTTTTTAGTGAATACTGTGATTATTCTTGAATAATTTGATTATTTGTTTTATCTATCAAGTCTTATCTCATTTGTAAAGGCTTAGAATAAGATAATGAAGATATATATGTTTTTGATAAAACATTTCTTATTATCTGATTACTAAAATATTATTATATGCATATCAAAAGACACTTGTGGATGCCTTTGCGTATGTATTGGAGATGTCTAATATTGATTGCATTTAATATTTTTTACATGAGTAATATGTTGAAATGTTTTTAACTTATTTTAACATGGTTAGTTGTTAAAGCATATTGTTATGTTATTTTTATATTAGTTGTGTTTAAATTTTACGATTAGTTAGAAGTGAAATCAATAAAGATTTATATGCTTATTATGATGTCTATATGGATATTGTAACTCTAACCATGTTAATGTTGTGTTATATATAAATTATATTGGATGTGTTCAATTTTTTTGTGCAAGAATCATTACTTGGAATAGAAAAAGTAACCAAAAGTATCCATTTATTCTACTAAGGTAGATAAGTATAATGGAAGAAGCAAAGAATCCACGTGGTTGTGGCAGTTGTTAGAAGAGATACATATGGAAGCTAAAGGAAGTATTCATTTTCAATGTGGTGGTCAGGATTTTATTACTCTTATTAAAGAATCCAATTCGACATAATAGAATGAAGCATATTGAATTTCATATGCATGTTATCCAAGAGAAGGTTCTCTACTGTGATAGAGATCTCAAGTTCTACTTTTCTGAAGATCAATATTGTAGTTATGTTTGCGAGCCATTATGTGTTGTAAATCGCTACAATTGTGTGTAATGATTGGATTTTTAGAGTTACCATTGAGGGGGAGTGTGCATGGAAATTCCACCTCCTAACGGTTGGCCGGTTGTTGACTCCTTCTCCTCTATGCTTCCATTGTGATTTAAAAGAGTTATACAAAGATCTTGTATGATCTATGTAAACTGATAGAGTTTACGGAAAATACAGTCCAATGTGCATATATTTGTAAAGGAATTCCTTGTGTTATAAAAGGATCCTAGAGATGCGGTATAAGAATATTTCCACGAGAAATGGTGAGATTTAGTCTCAAAAATACATATGCTAGCCTAAACCTTTAGGGTTTATGGATTTGTAATTTTTTTCATGTACAAACAAGTAATGTTGGCATATGGATCCCCACTTAATATTAAGGGGGTGTTAGAACTATAATATTAAGTGTATTATATAATATTTAGTTTATATTTAAATTATATAGAATAACTTACATTCTTATTATTTAAATATAAACTTTATATTATGTGGTTGGTTAATTTAATTAACTAACAAATTAAATTAGGGTGTGCCCCATCACTTAAGAAGGTCATAACCCTTCGGGTTATTTAAATATGAGCATAGGTCATATTTGGTATATATCACATAAATCGGACGATCCTGGTAAAAACAAGGAATATAAGTGAGGAGGGAGTTACTAGACTGTTGGTGTAGAAATTTTCTCAATTAGTGGATTTAATCTCTGTGGTTTTTACCCATTTAGGGATTTTCCATGTTATATGTTGTGTCTCGTTTATTTTATGTTATGTTGTTATTTACTTTTATTTGTATGTGTGCATTTACATTTACATTTATATTTATATTTATATTTATATTTTTCATAATGTAAACTTAAAATTTAATAAAGTTGATTAATGATTTTCCACTCCTCGTCGTGACAAAGTGGCTACCATGTACAACATATGATCTAACAACGAAACGATATAATCAAACTCAACATTGTTTTATGTTTGAACCTTGTCTTTTACATTATTGTTTGTACCATGCTTAGGGAAGGGATCTTGTTAGACCTTTAATTTCTCATTTGGTGTCTTATTATTATATTTTCCTTCTATTTCGATGTCTCTATTATCAATTAAGTCTTGTATAAAGTGATGTAGTCTTACACAATGATCCATAGGATGGACATGTATACGATGGTAATAATAATACTCATTTAATTTATACCATGTGGGTTTATGTTGTTCTACTTCAAAAGGACATGTGAATGGGTATGTCCCCATTTTAGAACTTGTTAATAAATGGAGGACACCGTTTATACACACCCAAAAATAAAACGGTGCGACATGGAAAATGTGATGTATCTTTTGATCATAAAAATTTCTTCTAATGTAAAATTGAATTTCAGATCCTTCTCCTATCCTTTCCATGCCTCTTGTGACTCAGTTCAACCTCTTTTTCAAGCTAAGAAGTTCATTTTTCTTATAGATCACTTTTTATCCCCTTTGTGTTTTTTTTTACTGCATGACGGTTATACAACCATTGTGGTAGTTACACAATTTCCCCTATAGAAAAATTGGTGGTTGTATAACCACCCATCTATCTACAAAGTGGCAATCCTATCACCTTATAATGGAAAATTAAAACTTGTGTTTTCAGAATGTGTGTTTTGATTTCGGGCATGATTTTCTCCCACTTTTCTCAATCAAATTGTCTATTTTTGGGCTTGTTGGATTCATATTAAATCTCTCTTCTTCTAATACTAAATTTAGAATGTTGAATCCTTCTATTTTGGTTGAGTTATCATTTATTGATCGACACTTTTAGTTGATATCTTCTTTCCCGTAAATCTATAAAAATCATATTTTTACCCGTATAAGGGTTAAATGTTTGGTGAAGAATTATATTGCCAAAATTTAGAAGGGGATCACACAGACCACCAATAAATTTCTATTTTCTTCCTATTACCCATGTTCAATCATCTCTTTTACACCAAACCATCCACAACCAATATTCTTGATTTCTTTTTTGTTAGTCGCCATTCTTACATCCCAGGATCAATTGGATTTTATCATTGGAAGAGGATACAAAGTTAAGAAGACAAAATATACATCTCACGTGTGGAAATATATGATATAAAAATAGTAACCAAGTTGAGGATGTAATTAAATTCTTTAAATATTTGCATAGTAGTTATTTTTATCATTAGAAGAAATTGTTTATTTAGATTGAAAGAAATGGAAGATTCCATCACTTCCTGAATACATTATTCATTCTAGTATTTTTTATTATTGGTAAATGGTTTTGAAGGGGACCATACCCCATAGTAAAAAAAGGCTCAACAACTAGATGAAACAAGACATCAACAATGGTTTTTTGAAAAGTGGGGACCACACCCCGTAAAAACAAGGCCCGATAGCCGAAAAATACGGTTAAAAGAAAAGGCAGGGATGACCTACCCGCATAAATCCAAAAATAGCCAAACTATAACATTGCAATAGTTGCACATCCATTTAAGACCAGAAAAAAAAAGGCCCAAAAATAGATACACCGGAAGCCTTCATTTGAGAGTATTGTTAAAGACCTTTTTTACCTCCTCTATAGCTTTAAATGATTTAGAGCACTTTGTGCTAAGAGGGGTCCTTAATTATTGAAGATATTTCCATTTTCTTTTCTTTACCTCCTTTCCAAATTCCTAGAGGAATGTCACTAAGATCACAAATTTTTTTGATTTTTAATTCAATGAAGTCAAGGATGGTCTTATGCATAGTAAGGTGGTCAATTTTCTTGTTTATGATCTTCCCCATAATATCTTCCATATCCTTATGTTTCTTGGATATTTCATCATTTTTTTCCTCATGCATAGGGTTACAGCCAAGAACCTACTTGTTTTCTCCTCCTTCTTTGAATAAAAGAGCCACGTCCTCTCAAAGGAACTTTATTTTTCTACATACTTCTTAATTTGGGCCTTTAGATCATGAAAAACAGAGAGGGATCCTGGGAAGTTTGGATAATGGAGTATAAAATCTTTGCTATGGCTATATCCTTTCCTTTGAAACTACTTCAGATAGCCCTTTTATATGATGGAGGAGAGGGGGTCTAAGGTTTTTAGTCTTCACTTTATGATGTATAGGGAGTTGGACAGATGGATGGTATGGGAGGGGACGTTGGAAATAATATCATAATAGTATTGGTGCAAAAGAAGGATAACTCCTTGATGGAGTGGAAGGTTGTGATGGTGGGAGTGGACTTTAAGGATGGATTTCTCCAAGGACTGCAAAATGTAATATGACATGCTCACTTTGGGGACCTGCAAAATGATTCAGAAGGACAAGGTGATGTAAAGGCAGGGTTGAGAATCTACCCTCAAGTGTAATATATCTAACCACCATTTTGGCAACCTTGTCAAAATGGGAATGGATGGAGGAGAATACAAGACCCTCTTTGACATATTGGTGGGTTTCATACCCCTCAACAAAAAATTTCCCTCTACCTCTTTATCAAATTTGTTTCAAAAAAATTGATTCCATTCATACCTAGCCCCGTAACAAAGGATATCATATTTTTAGTGATGGGAAATTCCTTACCTTTGTAAGTGATTACCCTATCCTTCCAAGATTACTATCAAATCATTTCTCACATAAATATTCTACGATATCATCTTCCATGCTTATCATTGGGGATCTGTATGGGAAAAAGGTTTGAGGAATAAGTAGTGCCAAGAATATTTTATTTCTTCATTTTTATTCTCCCGTGTGATTTGAAAGGAGTTATATCAAGGAAGGTTGCACGATGTTGAATAAGAAAATTTGTACAGAGAAGCTTCTCTTTTCCCGGAAGCCTGAGGTAGAAGTTGGTAAGGAGAATTTTTTCTATTTAAATAGGAAATATCTTTTTGGTTAAAGTATAAGTTACAAAGAAGAAACAATAGAGAGGAAACCACGCCCAATAAATCTCTATTTAGATTTAATTTATTTCCGATAAAATATAGATTTATTTTAATTCAACAATAATCTACATTTCATTTATTTTATTTAATTTCTTGTGTTTGGAAAATTATTTTATTTTATTTATTTTAATTTACCTCTGAAAAATACAAAAACATTAGGAACTTTCATTTTAAATGTTTTGTTTTTTTCGAAAATCTACTTTAAAAATAATAGAAAAAATATTTAGTATAGTTGTACATTTGTTTTATTTAAATAATAGGGAACCTAATTTAATTAATTGTAATGGAATTTAATGTTCTTTTATTTTATTTGGGATCCTTTACGATTGTTTATTTAAAATAGAGATTTCAAAGTTATGTAGAGACTTATAACAAAACATGCCAATTATTAACAACTTAGTCTACCTATCCTTACTCCTTGGCTCCATTTAATCAACTTTCAGTCTCATTCACTTTGTTTACGAGTTAGTGTTGCTACATGACCATTCCTAGTCCATCCCAACCTCTTAGGAGGACTTTTGAGCCAATTATCAATCCCGTAAGTATAGACTGATGTCAGTGGAACATATATCTTGGTTTGCAATCATTATTCTTTAGATTTACCCCTCCCCCTTAAATCATAGTCCACTAAATGCCCTTAATGAACAACTAACCATAGTTGAGTAGTATTGGGATGATTTATCTAATCAAGCAGACTAGGATAGACATGGAAACACTTAGTTTGTCTTCTACGTTCTTCATCCACATTCTTGTATGACCCTCTCAGGATAGGAGTATCTAGAGACAAAAAAATTTCCCTTGAGTTCGATGAGCTGTCGAGGTGTCCTTGGTTTTATAAACATTAACCAAAAATTATGCACAACCATTACCCTTGACCGTAACATTACACCTATTGAGGTTAGATGGGCATTCATCACCCTTGATGAGAAATTTTACCGCTTACAAGTTAATCCTTTTAATTTGGCTCATCATTAGACCCTTGATCCATAATCATCTCCCCTATTGCACTTCTACCACATTTACCTATCCCATTTTCATATTGCTCCTCACATTTTGGATGTCTTGTCATGACCTCGAAATTTGAGTAAATCTGAAATTACGTGTTATTTTTCCAAGCTACAAATTCTGGAGAACCCGACGTGAAAGACTAGTTCTTTCTCATTTCCATTTTATTCTCTTTTTTGTATTCCAAATTTTTGTTGGCATGTTGCTACATAGGTGTTGTTATTTATGAAAAATATCATTAATGACAAATTGGATGATGGTTTAGGGTCAAATGATTCTCATAATGATGATGACATGGAGATTCAGGTATGTTCTTGGTTACACAGAGTTGGTTAAGTGAGGATTATTTGTTCTTGCACGTCTATTCAGGTAACCTAGCTAGCCTAGGTGATGGTGCATGGAGTTTGGATCTTATTTATTGCTTGATAATTATGTTAGTAGGATAATATTTTTTTATAGTGTTTGGGAACTCATATAAGCTTCAAGGTACAAATACAGGTTTGTGACCATGTTTCAGGTGCTCATTTGGAGCAGGTATGGATGTTAGGAGGTATGAGATTGATATATGGAGCTATATGAGCTCATGGATATATGTATTTAGGTGTATCATGATGTACCAGGTATGTTAGGACCATTTGGATTGTTTTCTTGATGATTTATGAGGTTATTTCAGTTGACCCTAGCTTCTACAATGTAAAACCCTAAGGGGCAGCTATGAAAGTATCATTGGATAGAAATATTGAGATATTATTATAAAATTATGATTATTAGATATGTTATTATGGTGTGTCTTTGTGCTGTGGGAAAAATTTCAGGTTTCCATGATGATAATTTTGCAAGATATGTCAGTTTTGGTGAATCTAGGTCAAGAAGAAGAGAATTTATAGCTCAAATTGCATCTTCTGATGCTCACCCTGAATTGTGTGATTTTCATGGGAAATTTTTTATTTCATGGATGATTTTACATTTATTTTAAAATATTTCAAAAAAATAATAAGTTCACTTCATTGTCAATTTTTTATGAACGAATGTTAAGAAGATAAACAACTATTTATAAGTTTGAACCCCTAACTTGAAAGCAGTTTGTGCGATTTGATTCCTAAGTGGCTAGAATTGGTTGCTGGTGGATGGATTATGATTGGAAAATTTAGATGAATCCTTAATATTTCCATAAATTTATGGTATAGGTTATGGTGATAAGTGGAACCCACCCAAATCGGCCGGTTTAAGAAGTTCGATTTGGGACAAGGTTGTCCAAAGGATTTGAAAAATAAATGGTCATTTTTTTAATATGTGATTTTTATTGATTTAAAAATATGTTTCATGTCATGAGGATGCATTAAAATGGAAAAGTGTGCACTATTTAGATTGACTAGTCAAAGGGAAGATTTGGGGCGCTTAAAAGCGATCTTTAGTAACATTGACTTTACAAGAGCTACAAGATGAGTTAGGAGGTGATTAAAGTTTTGTTAGAAAGATAATTTAGAGATATTTAGATTATATAATTTTTTTCTCATTATGATGAGTTTTTATATGGTTTCTAATTTAGTTTTTGGAAAATAATATTTTTGGCTATCCAGGACGAACTATATTTGTTGAAAGATTGAGTTGGTTAGAGCATGAAATGGATTGGGTGATGATTTATATTACCTAGAATGTGAATAGGGATGAATTTTGAATCCAATGAATCCATTCTAAGGTCTTAAAAGTGCCAAGAAGGGTGTAAACCAATCAGATTTTGAAAACTTCTTTTGGGCAGCTTGATTTGGTGAAGAAAAAGTTGAAGTAGTTTGAGCCATTGGATCTTTCATGAGCTCTAACTTGTTTAAAAGTGTTATAAATGTTATTAAATTTCCATAAAGTGGTCACATGAAATATTTGAGGTGTTTTGTGATGATATTGAATCCAAAAGGGGAAGAAAGCGTGTTGGAAACAGTGTTTTGTGAAGGCAATTAGGCACTAGGCCCATTAAATGAAATAATTTGATTGGTTAATATAAATTGTGAAAATGTATGATTTTTAAATTTAATTTTAAAAATGTTTGGTGATTTTTATATCATGACTAAAAATATTTTTGGTGTTAGGATATTTTTGGATTTCCAATGCATGAGTTTTGAGGATTTTTAGTGCATGGAAGAAGGGTTTTTGCTAGGCTGGACCATATGGGTCACTTGTAGCTGTTATGAAAAGTGTATAGTATTTTTTATGATGTATTTGTTGTGAAAAATAAGAGAAAAGTTTTTTGTTTGATTTTGAATTAAGATGGGTCTTATAAAAGCATTGTTTTGGGTGTTTTTTGATGTGAGTGGTGTGTGTGTGCAAGAAGTGTGACCTAGGTGAGATATTTTTCAAGTGTATGAGAATGAATTTATATTAGATAAATTATGTGATAGGTTAAATATTTATGGCCATAATTTTTGCAATATTTTGAAGCCTTGAGAAGTGAAGAAAGAGCTAGATTGTGTAAGTTTGAAGACCTATGAATTTTTGAAGAAGAGCGAGTTGAATCATTGGTATCTATCAAGAATGGCAGAAATATTTCAGATATGATAACATAATAAGGTTTTTGAGTGGGTTCTTTATCATCTTGGGGATCATATCCTCCTTGTGGAGTTATTTATTCACAAAATTAGGGGTTGGTGCTCCTTGTAGGGTTATAACTCTACTAAACTAGGGGTTGGTGTTTCTTGTGGGGTTGGTGCCTCACTAAATCTAAACATATCAATATAAATATATTTTTTTGTGGTATTTCTTCCCTTAAGTTTTTCTCACTTATATCTTGTGTCTTGTGTAGATTATCTTGCTCATGGTTTCTTGCATATGTGATATGTGATTGTGTGCACACATTAATGAATAGTTAAATGGTTTTGAATTTTGAATAAGAAATTTGAAATCTGATTTGAAATTTTGTAAGGACCGATTCACCCCCTCAGTCCATTTATCTTCCAACAATTCTCCCTTTCCAATTATTCTTTGGGTGTTCATACATCCCCTGAATATATAGGGTTAGGATTATAGTAGGCCCATATTGGGCCTAGAAGCCTAATAAACTCATGTGAATGCTCAAAATTCACCCTCTTTATCTAGGTAGGATGATAATTATTCTAAAAATCCCCTTCCTCATGTGTCTTTTCTAGTAAAAAGTAAAATCCCCCTTCTAGTATAAGGATTGAAGAAATGTACCAACCATCGATCTATCAGGGCCCATAGGTAGAGATTTTTATCTCCAATAACATGAATTCACATGAGAACAAGGGATATACCCATGATTTTTAATGAGACCACAAATCAGCATGTAATATAATTTTATTCAATCCTATTTACAAACTAATGATTATATTTTGGCATGGTTTACCCAAAGAAATGAGTGACTTAATGTCATAGATGGATCCTTGGATAGGATGCATTCATATACAAAGGCTTTATTGCAAGAAAATGCCTCCTCAACCCAACCAAAATTATAAAATGCACTAAAAAGGGGGAATAAATGAAAGAATAGTTCATAAAATGGTATCATACATCCCCATAACCAAATAACAAACAACACTCACCTAAACAAGGGTCGCAACCCTCACCTAATGATTTAATTTCTACTTTGGTAGAAAGGATCAGAGAGTTAGAAATTTCTCGATCCTCACAACCAACACACATAGTTGATAAAAATAATAATTATCACGTTGGTAATCAAAATTACATTTCTGCTACCAAAGGTTTCGACCAATTCAACAACCACCATAGTAAGTTTTTCCAAAAAACCTAACCCATGTGATCTTCTCATGGGATCAAGTACACTAGGAATGACACCTCATCCATCGTACACATATCACACATAAGGGTTAGTTAGAAATTTATTTCCATTCACTACACCTCCTAACAATACAACTTTCCATAGTGTGTCACCTGTGAACTCATTTCCCAATGTTACTCCTTATATGCACATGTATTCCAAGTCACCATAGCCAGATGTGTATACTTTCCCTAGCTCGTTCACATAATATGAGGGGACTCCATATGCCCCAGCTAATGCTTATACAAAAATTTACCAAGCTCTATCCCCTCCCCCCTTTCATCAAGGAACTTCAATGGTTCAATCATATGCAATGGGCACATATGTTGAATATTTTAAGGAGCCCATATATTTCACCATGCGAGGTGTTAAGATTCCACTTCCATTGCCTAGCCTTCTTAAGTTTAAAGGATAGGGAGATCTAAATTCTCGCATAAAATCTTAGGCCACTGTTGTTAGATTAATCCTTCCATGTGATGTAGTGGTGGCCAAAATATTTCTAAAAACCCTTGAGGGTATTGTACTAGATTGGTATTATGACACCCCGAGGATTCCATACACTCTTTCACACAAACCAGCTTCCAAGTTCATCAAGGATTTTGACATGAATTTTTTTTTTTCGAACATAAATCAAGGAATTAATGCATATTAAGAAAGAGACAAATGAATATGTTTCCCACTTCATTTAGAGGTGGCATCAAGTCCTTTATTATTCTCGCTAATGCATCTAACCTGGATCGAGATGGAACTATGTGACTTCTTTCTCCACTCACTTAAAAGAGAAACCAAGGAAGAGGTGAAAATTTACCTTTCCATAGCTATGAGGAAGTATGAGAGGGTACGCTTTGCATTGACCAAGTGACCATTGATAAAGGATGAAAGACCTATGAACCTAATGGGAATTTGATAACTTCTAATCAAAACAATATGAATTATCATAGTAAAATGAATAATAATCAAGGACCTAAAGTGATAAATTGGAGCCATGGTGTCACCACATATGGTGTTACTAATCAACTAGAGAAACCCAATGTCATAAACATTGGTAACACAAATAACATTTCGAGAACATGCGGAACCGGAGGAACAATATCCTTTCCCCTTTTGTTAATGTAATTGATTGTTACCATCCTCTCCCTCAAAAAACTCAAGCCCAAGGCCAAAACTAATATCAAAATATTTTTCAATGGGCTTCAAGTGAAAATTTAAATATCCAATTCCAAAATAACAACTGGGGTTATAACCAATAATAGAGTCTAAACCAAAGACCAAGGGATTAAAACCCCAATTTATATTACATATTTCACCATGTCATTGGTTATGATGTTCTTTTAGGGATTGCAATAAACTTATCCAAATACTCCTAGAGGATCAATGTTAACTCTTCATAGATATGTTCTTAGAAAACCTTGAAGGATCCTCACAACTTGGTCATACAGAACCTGTTATACCTCAAAATGCAAACTTAGGAAATTTTCAAGACCTTTTCCAAAGTGTTATGAAAATGATAAAGAGAACTCTCAAAATGTAAACAAAAGTATTTTTGTTTAAACTCACAACCATGAGGCTTCAACTTCTGATGAATCTTGAGTTACCCTCAAAATATACCAAAGGAACAAGACACAAATTTAGATTGGTTGAATTGGAAACAAAGATAGAAATTAATGCAACAATCTATTTGAGGCAATATAAATCAAAACCTCTCCCTATTTATCCTTTAGTTAAATATGATTTACCTATAATGCCCAAAATCATGGGAGACTATGACTTAATCAAATATCTTAATAAGGCATTCTCTCATATATTGTTGGGCCTCGAATATTTACTAAGTACAAGAAGGCATGTGGGCGCGCAGGACCTATATGAAGAAAGGTGTACAGGGTGAAGGCACACATGACAAGGTTTTAAAATGGTTCAACAGAACCCAAGGCTCATGAAGGAAAAGGAAGGGGTTTCTAGACTTAGCCATATTCAGCGTCCCATGAAGCACACGAGAAAAGTGTGACCTGACTAAGCATGCAAAGTGGATAAGGTGTCATCTTGACAACTCGATGGTCAAGGAAGGAATATTCCATGTGATGGAAGGATCTAGAAAGACATCATTGCAAAAAGTGGAGAGATCGGATGGGAAGAATCATGCTCCATTGAAGGACCACATGGACACTTGGAAACTGATCTACTACTTTAGGAAGGCATGGCGGTGGATGCAAAAAGCTATATATAGAGATTCTTGGGTAGAAGGAAGGGATGACTCTTTGGGAAGAGGGCATCAAGAGAGATATCAAGAGAGGAAGAGAAGAAGAAGAGGAGAGGTAAAGCTCTGCAGAAATAGCGATGGGTTCTAGGGATTCTCATTAGGAGGCTATAAGAGAGATGACTTATCTAGAGGGATGGGTCTATGAACATCTTTGTAATCTAGAAAGCATAGTTTAGGATTTTGATGTATAAGTTTTATCTGCATTAATACATTTGGTCTGTAATGGCCTTGAGGAATGTAATGTGGTTACTAAGAGTAATATGAATATATGGATTTCTTTTAAAATATATGCATTTTCCATGGGTATAAACCCTAATGCATTTTCTTTGTATTATCAGCTATGTTATTTATTTGATATTTCCTTATTATCTAAATAAATGCATTTATATAGTAACTCATCCTAAGACCCTCAGAGTAAATGTATGGCTATTTCCCTTCTTGCATCTAAGATTCTATTAGTAGGGGATGTATTCTCACAAAACTCACATAAATGAGGGGCTTGCACCCGTGCGTGCCTCAGTGAGCACCCGGCCCTGGTGGGTGATAGGCCGGTGCACATGGGATTAGACTATTGTTCTAAGGGCATAAAAATTAATATATCTTGGTTCCATTTCTGGGACCTCTTTTCAAATTTGTTCTAAAAATGTATACATCTTGGTCCCTATGATGTGTGATGACAAAAAATATGACCTTGGAAAGTGTTGAAGCATGGTTCAAGAGCACAAAGGATGAGTTTTCTCAAAGATTCAACACCGGATTTGAGTTCGATGCATGTAGATGGGTAGAAGAGAACCTATACCATGAGTTATATGAGACATTCTTATGTTGTTTTCCAGTAGAACTATATGAATGGCTTTCAGCATATGCATCAAGATCAAGCTAGTACTATAGATCACATGTATGGACCCAAGATGATTACCAGAGGCTACAAGATGTAGATCTGACTTGGACGCATGTTGTTGATCACTAGTGGGAAAGAGTACTAACAAATTATACTCTATAATATGTCATTCTACATATTATTACCTAGAGGTTGCTAAGTTTGAGTTTATAAGGAAGTCCAGAGGATCATTTTTACGTGTTATCCCTTTAGCTATGAAGATATTGATCATTACCCTAAGTTTAGAGGCATTTCCTATGGATGGCTAAGATTCTCTAAGTGTTGGGTGAGGAAGCTAGGGTGGAGGAAGATGGCGGAAATTGCAGCTGAAAGGGAAAGAGAAGAGAGACGACTCAAGTGTAGTGAATCTTGTGAAAGGGAGATGGCTAGATAATGTGAGGTTGCAGGTGTGATGGACCTATGGAGGTAGACGTTGTGAGAAGGAGTTGAAGTTCACGCAGAGGATGTGGAACCTAACCAAGATGTGTTACCCCATCTTGGCAAGAGTGAGAGAGAAGCCTCTTCAACTTCCTCGATGAGATTTCATCACATGGAGAAAGGAGAGCTGTCGATGTGCATCTGAACCCACATGGTGACCAACCCCTGGTGCTTGGTTTTCTAGATCAAGGAAGAAGTATTGCTAATCCAAATCGGTATCGAATGGAAGTAATCAATCTACACCTAGGAGATATAATTTCTTGTTTGGGACATCCATTTTTGAAAGTGTTGAATACTATACACTAAAAGTACTGTACACTTTCCATAGTTGTCTCACCGGGTTCAAGGTTGGCTCGGGCCCAAGCAAGGGTTCGAGGGTGGCAGCCCCAGAGTAGCGAGGAATTTGTTTTTGGACTCGAAACAAAACATGCCCGATATACCGAAAAATGTGGTTTTTCTCATATGGGTAGGATTTTTGACCCATAGGTTTATGAGATAGTTTTGGACCATGGTTTTGATACCCATGGTTTTGTAAAACTAATTAAGTAGTTGTATACTTATGTGGTTTTGTGCATATGGTAGGGAGCATGTAACATTGCAGATGTGTTTTGAATTTAGGTGTGAATTATGTAGATTTTGTTGCACATAGCTCCAAACAAATTTGGGTATTGTATTGAGAGAGCAGTGGCTTATAAGAAAATATGAGCAAGTGATTCTTGGTGGACGTATCCCAAATTGGGTGAACTATGTTAAATATTGTCTCTTTGTGTTGTGTTATTATTATTCTCCACTTTTATTTGAGATCTGTAATATTTTCTGCATATTAGTTTTTCTTGTTGTGATTTTGTGAGGGATTATTCTGCATATTTTATCCATTATTTCCTAACAAATTTTTGGATAAGTTACAAATACACAAGGATTTTGTATCGCATCTAGAAGTGGTTGTTATCCAAAATTCTCCCCTTAAGATAATTCTGATAATATACATCAAATTATTCAATCCCGATCAAGTAGATTGATTCAAGGCCTAGAATCATGTTTTTCTGGGTCCCCTCGGCTTTTTTCTAACTCTCCCATCCAAGAAGAAATCCCAACGAGTTAGAAAAAATGCAAAAAATGCAAAAATAAGGTTGTAGAGGACCGTTTTAAAGCATTTCGGTCCAAGGGTTCGGTCGTATTGAGGTTCGTCATGCCAAGCTTGGGGCCGAAAAAACAAATAAAATCAGCTAAGTCAGACATTTTTGTCCTAGGTGGTCCACGGGAGAGTTGGGACGTCGGGACGCACGGGATGCAAAGAGCCGAAACGGCCGAGAGCAGGGAAAATCGCCAAGTTTTTGTTTCACGGGGTTTTGGGACAGCCGGGACAAAAGTACATGCGGGACATGAATCAGCTGATTTGTCTTTGACACATCCATTTCGAGTGGTTTGGATATTTGTCCCAGGCAGTCCACGGGACAGTTGGGACAAAAGTACGCGAGGGACGCGCGTGGGGCGCTTGAAAAGGTGAAAAGCCACAAATAGGAACAAGAAAGCCCAAATCGGCCAAAGCAGGATATTTTCATCCGGGATAGCCGGGACACAGGTACACATGGGACGCGAAAATCTGAAGCAGCCGAAGGCAAAGAAGAAAAGTCAACGTTTGACCCGTGAAACTTCAAATGGCCATAACTTTTGACTCCGAGCTCCGATTTTCACAAAATTGGACTTTCTGGAATGAGCACGATGTCCTCTACGCCACAAAAACTAGATTTCTTATTTTTAATAAGGGTAGATATATTTAAATAAAAGAAACATATTCGGCTCCAGTCAGTTAATGCTCATTCCCGTCAAATGACAAAAAATGCCTGCCAGACCCAAAATAGCTGCCCGCACTCAGAAGGCCATAACTTTTGCATTTCTCAACAAAATCACACAAAATTGGTACCATTGGAATTGTGGCTCCAAGCCCGACGCATAAAAATCAAGAAATTCTAGATTTGATGAGATATTGGTGGGGATTTTTCACAAAACGTGGATGGGTTCATAACAGTGTTTTATTTGGTGGTTGGGAGTGCAATTAAGAGGCATGGTCATCATTCTTTCTCTGCTGCAGCACCTAGGACAGTATGGGGAGCCTTTTTCAAGTAATATATAATCATTTTACTCCATTTAATGCCTCTTACAAGTGGTTGAAGGACATATTTTGGGATTTCCATTTTCCCTTCTCTTTCCCTTCTCATTTTTCTATAAATTGGAGTGTTGGGCTCATTGTAAAGGGAGGTAGTTTTTGTAGCAAAGCTCTACCAAAATTGCTTTGTGAAGCTAATGTGTTGTAGGCCCTTGTTTTGGACTCCTTACATGGTGATCCAGGCCCTTATCTTGTAATAGATTGAACTGCATATCATGAAGCAATAAAATATAAGTTTGTGGATGTATCTTCCCCTTCTGTGTTTCTTGCATTCTTCTTGCCCCTTCAACCTTGATTACAAGAATATTGTGTCTATTATTATGTTCTTGTAGGGATCCATTATCATTGTGTATGTTTGAAATATTTTTGTGAATGTGTTTTGCTAGATTATGGAGAACTGTCATCACCTCTTCTAGTGTGCACTTTGCTTCTGTATTTCATGCATTTGAAGACTACTCTCACACCCTCCTTTTCTGGTGTATCACCGCTTTAGTGTAGGCTTTCATTTTATGCATTCTCTCTCCCTGGTCCCTTGGAAATTTAGATTAGAATAGTTAGTTTCCCCTGCATTAGAGTAGATTGTGGCAGGTAGTTTAGGAGCAAGAACCAACTTTCTCTGGAGGTCTATCTCAAGTAGCAAGTCCCACAACTTGGAGATAGTACCCATGTTATCCAATCACACCATGAGTTCAAGTATATGTGCTTGTATAAACCATAGAAGGGTGCTATGATTCGGTGATAACAATGGTGTGGGACACACATCTAGTAGTGTGACAATATCAAAAACCATCGACACACAGTTCAGTGGTACGTTGGGGACACTAGGCACGACCACTTCAGGCCATTTTCTGGCTACATGAGGTGGTTCTAGTGGTGTAGGAGCTAGAAGACCTAGTGGACCTAGCGGATCTAGAGGATCTGGTGGGTCAAGGAATAGGACTCAGTGAGTCTAGTGGATCTCATAGCGGAGAAACATGGGAGGAAACTAAGGTTTTGGGTTAGGTGGACAAGGACCTCAGCCACCTCCACAAGTATTCTTTGAGATGTCTTTGAACTTTCCAAACTACAAAGGCATTAAAGATGTTGCAGAGCATGTACACAAGTGTGAATTTCTATGGCGTATGAAGGGGATCACTACCCTGGAGGAAAAATTAAGTTATTGTGTAACGCCATTACAAGGTCATGCACATATCTGCACTGCAAGTATGACCCCCACTATATGGTCATGGATTACATTGCATTGAAGAATGCCTTCCTAGAAAAGTTCTATATCCCTGAGTTTGAGAAGAAGAGCATCAAAACTCTAAAGGAGATCCAACAAGGAATGGCAGAGAGTGTACAGGAGTATGACACATGATTCAAAACTCACTTGTCAAAACTATCCTATGAAATTCACCCTTCTCATCATGCTTAATGGTTTGTTGGGGGATTGATAATGTTGTTTGGAAGGGCAGGAAGACTTTCACAGTCCCATGTGAGGCCTTGGAAGCCGCCTTGCACATTGAGGTTGTTGGGAGAATTGATATTGGTGTTAGCCCTTTTCTGAAGGCTCAAATTACTGTAATGGCTAAGTAGTTGGAGAAATTTTCTGCAAATTCAAAGGTGCATGAGGTTCATAGTAGCCTTTGGTACATAGAATGTAAAGTGGAAGGGCATGTAAAGGATAGTGGCGATAGACCGTGATATTTTCCATGGGGATCATGATGCAAATAGGTGTCCTTTACTACAAGCAGCAATCCGCAAGAATTTTTCTTGCTATTATAATATGTGTACCTCTATGACCTATGATACCAAGGATTACATGTTGATTGACCAGATTCATGATGCTATTGATCTTGGTGTGCACTAGACTAGCCTTGTAAACAGTTCCAAGGATGATGATCACCATTATGAAGGGTACAAAATGGAGTAGCACACGGAAGAGGCTTTCGTGGAGGATTTCATGGTCGTAGTAACCACGGTGGAGGAAGAAGTGAGTTCCTATGAGGAACTTGTTATAATTATGGGTCTATAGAGCATTATAAGTGTGAGTGTCCCGATAGTTTTCAAAGGTGCTCATGGTGCAAAAAGAAACATAAGTACAAGGAGTGCCCCGAGTTATTTGAGCACATGAGCCAAAAACACCAGAAAGATAAAGGCGTTGGGATGGTGAGCATAAAAATTAGTCCGACCCTCGGTGGATGCCAAGATTGGAATATGAGTCAGGATTAGAACATGTACTAGTGACAACACAAGTAGAGGTTACACGTGCAAGGGAGATGCCAAGACAAAAAACTAGTTGTTAGGGAAGAATTGGTACATGGGAAGTATCTAGACCCTACTCATCAGAAGGAAGTGTATCAAGAGACTATGGATGTGATTCAGAGTTTACAAGGGGAAATCCAATGTCTAAAGGAGTAGTCAAGGTAGTTGGAGTAAAGGAATAATTTCGAGGCTCCATAAAAGGATCTGGATGAGGTCAGGGAAGTGTGAAAAATGTTAAGGTAGGAGAATATCATTCCCTTGCTAGGATAATGGTTAAGGGAGAAGGTACCATGCACCAGGAGAGATCACAAAGGTAGGCTCTACATGCCAATCTTCCTCCTCACAACCTTGACTATGATAAAGAGATAACATTGAATGTAGTTGTTGATTGGTAACTTCTAAGAAGAATCCTCATCGACACAGGAGCAGAGGTCAATTTTCTCACCTTGGATGCATGGAATCAAATGGGAAGGCCCGCATTACATCCATCTTTTAATTTGTTGTAAATGGTGAACAAGACAAAGGCAATGCCCATTGGAGTCTTGAAAGATGCGTTATCACTATTCAAGGGGCCAAGTTCATTGAGGACTTTGAAGTCTTGGCACTCACTGAGGAGCATAATTTCCTAGCATTACTTGGGCACCTTTGGTATTATAAGAAAAATGTTGACCTGCCATTTAACAAGGGGTATATCAGTTTTGAGAAAAGGAAGAAAGGGTGATCATCCCCTTAACATATGAGAAGTCAACGCTCTATACCGATCCCTTAGGAGAGGAAGTCCTCAACAGAATCTATGTGCGCTTCATCGAGACCCTGAAATAATTCATCCTACGAAGGGGTCATCCAATTTAAAGATTCTTAGTTGATGAGTGATAAAACTATCATAACATGTAAAAATTGGGCGTACAAGACTTATGAATTGATTGGGTGACAATTGAGAAGATCTTTAATAAAGGTGACAAAGGCACACTCATTCAAGTACCTAGGAAGAAGGAAGCTACCAAGTTACTCTGGAGGGGAAACCTCTAGTGATTTCTTACGAGAAATAGAGGCTTAGTGGAAAAATGAGAAAGAAAGGAGAAGTATTCTCAGTTATAACTTGCTTCAAATTGCAACGTGATGGTGGGAAACATATCGCGAGAGTCTCCTAGAGTTACATGAGGTGAGAGTCACATTCTCTCGTATGATTTTTCGAAGCAACACACCCACTACTATCCAATACTACCGTGGCAAGGAACCCACCTTGTTCCATATCTAAGCTTGCAAGAAGGCCTGGATGGAGGGCACATAAGCATTACCACCTTTGTTATGGGTGCATAGGTTATATTCCACCTTATAGGGTTGTGCATGTGCATGTTATATCCACTCAGAGACATGCCGTTAGATGGGGAATTGGAAGGAGTTAACGAATGATCTCATTCAATCTTTTGAGTATCAAAGTACCAAGCCATCGAGTGGATAATGTGTTGCATAAGTTGTCAAGTGCCTTACAATGGGAGATAGTTTTATAGCAGAACATAGGCTACTGGATTTTTTAGTTGAAGCTTGTTTGGAGATGTTCCTCAATAAAGAAGAATCAAAATAAATACAGCTTGAGCATGCATGCATTGAAAAGGAAAAAGCAAAAATGTCCTATGTAGTAGATGGTGAAGAAATAGAAGTTTGGATGTTAACCATTTTGAAGGTATGGGAGAAATCATAGATAGCACTGATGAGAGATCACACACCTACTATGATCCCTTGAAAACAAAGAAGGTTAACGTTGGGATAGAGACATAACCTAAGGAAGCTATTATTGGGGACTATTGGTTGGACAAATAAGTTTCAAAGATCATTGATCTATTGCACGAGTTCTAGGATTTTTCCCACGCGGGCACCATGAACTCAAAGGAATCCACCATTCTTTGGGGGAGATGAGAATCAAGTTGAAGGAAGGTGTACACCCAATTCAGAAGAGGCCTTATTAGATGAATCCGAACTTACACGTATGGGTCAAGGAGGAAATAGACAAGATGATAGCATCTGGTATCATTGAGGCTATGGAAGAATCGAATGGATAAGCCCAATGGTCATCAATATCAAGAAGGATGGAAGAATAAGGATTTGTGTTGACTACAAGGACCTGAATGTAGTGTGTTTCATCGATCCTTTCCCAACCCCCTTTACTGAATAAATTATGGAGGGAGTAGCTAGGCGCGAGGTCTACTCTTTCATGGATGGTTTCTTAGGGTATCACCAAGTTAGGATTGCAAAGGAAGACCAGAGAAAGAAAACTTTTTCCACTAAGTGGGGAAGATTTGCCTACATTTTCCTACCTTTTAGATTAAATAATGTGCCTTCTTAGTTATCATAAATCGTGGTACAAGCATTCCAGGACTTTATCCATAAATTTCTTCAAGTCTACCTAGATGACTGGATGGTGTATGGGCTAGTGAAGGACCATTGTGATAATTTGAGGTTGATGTTTGAGAGATGTTGGCAATTAAGGATATCCCTCAACATTAAGAAATGTGTCTTTGCTACTCCATTTGGAACCCTTTTGGGACATATTATATGTAAGGAAGGCTTACTAGTGGATCCCACCAAAGTTACTGAGCTATTGTGGGATTGGAGGTTCCTCCTAGTCAAAGCGTAGTGCGTGGATTTCTTGGACATATGAGGTACTAACGGAAGTTCATCAAAGGATATGCTAATATTTCCACATCATTGAAGTAATTACTAAAGCACAAGAGTGCATTTCATTGGGTAGAGGCCCAAAGAGAAGGAGTTTGACACTTTGAAGGATAGACTTATCACTACGCCCATACTAGATTATCCTTCTCGGGATAAGCCTTTCCACTTACATGTTAATGCCTCAGAATAGTCATGGGATTATTACTAGAACAACCTAGTGAGGGGATTATTGATCACCCTTGTGTTTTACAAGTAGGAAGTTGACACCAACAGAATAGAATTATACCACTACTAAGTGTGAGGCATTGTTAATGATCTACGTGTTGCATAAGTTTAGGTAGTATCTACTGAAACACCTTTTATATTCTACACAGATCACATGGCACTGAAGTACTTGGTAAATAAGCATGTTTTGCAAGGGCGCATATGTTGTTGGGTCCTATTATTTCAATATTTTAAGTTCACGGTGGTTGTAAAACTAGGAAAAAACAATTCAGTGGCCCGGCCACTTATCAAGAATTGATTCGGGGAGGATGCACAAAGCATTGAGGATACCATTTCGTACGTGAAATTTTTAGGTTGTGGCATGTGCCCTCGGACTTGGAAGATTTTGCAGCATTTCTTAAAAAGGTTTGGTGCCGAAAGGGATGAAGGCTTTGAAATAAAACCATTAGCAATACGAGTTGGGCCCTACATGCTGATTAGTAGATATCTATATAATTTAGGATGTGAGGAGGTTCTACGCCAATACATTTTGGAACATGATCACGTGGAAATTATGGGGAAGCACATTGTGGGATTACAAGAGGACACTATGCAAGAAATGATACCATGTGGAAGATTCTAATGGCGGGGGCTTTGGTGGGAAACCATCTACCAAGATTGTATTGAATTTTGCAAGGCCTGTGACCATTATCAGTGCCTGGAAAACCTAGAAAGAGGGATGAGATTCCATTAAGGCCAATAGCCCAAGACAGATCCATTTGAAAAGTGGGCAATCGACTTTGTAGGACCAATTTTTCTAGCCGCGTGAAGGACTAGTTTGTGGTATATCATTACTTGTACTTGATTACTTGACAAGATGGGAAGAGGCAACATGTACAAAGGATTACATTGTGTGAAAACTGCTAGGTTCTTATGGGAAAACATAATTAGTAGGTATGGATGTCCTTTAAGCTTGACTAATGATAGGGGTACACATTTTCTCAATGAAACGATCAAGATTTTTCTAGTAAAGTTTATGGTGGCCCATCACAAGACTACCCCTATCATCCATAAGAAAATGGAATTGCATAGGCATTTAACAAGATACTAATTCACACATTGACCACTATTTGTGATGTTGGAAGACACGATTGGGATGAGAAAGTATTAGTTGTTCTATGGGTATACATGAAAACCTATAAGAGGTTAAATAAGTCCACACCAATTCAATTGGTGTTTGGCATGGAGGCTGTTTTTCCAGTTGAATTCATGTTACCATTGTTGTGTATAACATGTGCAGGAGGTTTAGATGATGCAAAAGCACTCGAGGAAAGGATTGACAAATTAATGTAGTTAGAAAAAGGATATCACTTCTATATGGATTCGTAAGAAGACTGAAAAATCTAGAAAAAGGGCATATCATGATCATCATATCAAAAACAAGCAGTTTGAGGTTGGGAAAATGGTTCTATTGTATGATTCCAGGTATCTGTGCCATCCTGGGAATTTTAAATTCCATTGGTTGGGCCTTTACATCATCTCGTACATCCTTGATTCAGGCGCATGTCATTTATAAGTGCTGGATAGGATGAAGTTACCTGGCCATTTCAATGGGAGTAGGTTGCAACCCTACTATAAATAAGTCTTCCTAGTGTTTGTAAATAAGGCAATATTTCCAGTTAGCTTAGGATTTCCCTTTATGAATTTTATTTTCTTTTGTTTCCCTTTCTCATTGCTTGTTCCTTTCTTTGTGTTTTGTTTTGTGCCTTGTGCACTAGTAACCACATTATTTTCAAAAGGTTGTGCATGCGCAGAGGACCACACATCTATTTTAGTGTGGGGTAGAGTAGTGCGAAGTGAATTATAATCGACAGTAAAAGTTGTAAAGCCCAAATGAAAGGATTAAAGGCATGAAAAATATAAGAATGCATGTGGAAATGGTGGATGAGAATGGTTGGTGTTAGGATAAGGCTTTATAAAGACCATGTACAGAGAAGGAAAAGCACAGGAACAACATGAGGTAGGCAAGGGAAAAAATTAGGTAAAGGATAGAAGATGTTCCTTCAAAGACTGCAAACATGCACATAAGAGTCTTTGTTCGGAAATGATTTTTACACACCATAAACTTGTAAAGAGTTTTTGCATAGGATTGGGTGTGTGTGTAAGGGCGTATAAGATTAGATTTAGTGGAAAAAGTTACATTTATTGTTAAGTATGTTAGTAGGTGGCATAAAATTTATTGCTAGAAAGGAGGAAAAAGCTATAAGTATGAGGTCGGGTGAATCATTATTTTACCTTATGATTACGAAGTGGAAGAGCTCTTGTGAACTAGGGAATCTAGAGAGATTTGTGTGAAGGAAGAAGAATCATAGAGATCTAAGTGTGTGACTAGGGTTGATCTATGAACCAGAGTGGAAGGAGTACATGGGCATGGGGAGAGTTATTTTGAAGTATGTCATCTTATGGAAGGGTTTTCCTAGTTAGGGTTTGGCAGCTAGGGCATAGAGGTAGGAGGATTCTTCATGGAGTTGAGCCTTAGAGTTGAGTAGAGTAGTAGAGTAGAGCAAGGAGGCATTTAAGTTTTAACCTGACAAGTAGAATGGAACCAAAGAAGGTAACCATCTTGCCAAATAAACTAGAAGGGAAAGGGAAAAGGAAAATAAACCACTTGTCATCACTAGTTCCAATGAAGAGTGGTATGCAAAATGTAGTACCCAGATGGAGTGTTACTAGGGAAAGAGTGGGAATCACACTTGAGGAAGATGGTCATAAGTGACTACAATCATCACATGAGCATTACAGAAAAAGAGATGACGTTGGAACTGGTTCATCCAACTAACAAGAGGACACCATAAGGAATGTTGATCTACATCAACGAAGTGAAGGTGAAGTTAGAGAAGGCTGAGTTGCTACAACTTTATGAGTTACCCTATTTTGGCAAGCTGAGTAGTTATACCAATGGTTGATGTCACGTGTAGATGAGGACCACTTCTATTTTACAAGCCACAAAATTCACATAACTCCTCAACTCATATCAAAGTTCACTGGCCTGATTTGCAAAGGAGACTCCATAGATGATGACTTAGATGATAAGGAGGCCATCAAGGAAACTGTGGAGGCCTATGACTACAAGAAGGGTTCGTGCTACTTTGATATCTCAGATATCCCTGACCTTGTTATGAGAATGGCCGTGTGCTTGGTTACCAAGCTGAATGATCAAGAAAGGTGGACACAAGTGAACAAGGCATGGCTAAACGTATGCTAGAATATCTATGAAGGCACCATTTATAACTTATCTACCTACATTATAGATGAGATCATTAGTAGCGCGTAGGAAGGAGAGAAGATATTGTTCAAAAACATTCTCCTCACCATCGTCTTCTCAAATATTGGAGTGCCTAATGGGCCAGAGAAGTTCGTATGAAAGTATCCACAAGAAAATATCCTACCCACAAAAAGGTTGGAGAAATATACTTGTGATACCATGATGGCCGCTCACAAGGCATGCCTGGAAAAATGGTACAAGTGGATGCACGACACATTCGGGGTAGATTGGAGGATACTTGAGTAGTTTCCCATGCTCATAGATAAAGAGGCTTGAGTTTTTATATATCAACACTTCTACATCGAAGATTCACTTTGACAGATGGGACTAAGAGTCCATGGTGCAAGATACAATTTTCTTTCACCGCACAATACTTCCAAGTGAGGGTCAACCATTTTAAGGAGGCCAAAAGACTAAGGTTTGACCTTAGTGAGGTAGACCAGGACCACCACGAGCTATGTAGAAAGATCATATACCCAAATAAGTACACATATGTGGAGAAATATGTCTCCCATGAAGTGCGATGATGAAACCAAGAATATCTGCCAATCATCTAAGGGTCAGATAGCAAGGGTATATCTATACATAAGGCCAAATTTTAAGAAGGGTACCTACCTAGAGAATGATGTATCCATTCCAGAAGACCCCATAAGGAGAAATAAGGTAACACCAAAGAAGAGGGGGAGAGAAGAGGTGCAAGAGAAGAAGGCACCAAGTGTGTAGACAACACAACCTGTATGTGCACCGGAAACAAGAACTAAGCCAAGTACTTACGTGCATAGAAATAATTTCCCACTCAAAGAGAAGACCCCAAAAGAAGAGGAACTAGAGAAAGAGGAACCCATCAAAATGGAAGAGTCGCCAAGGAAGGAGTCACCCCTCTTAATAGAAAGAGGGGGAAGATTATCCTTTACTCGGAATCACTTTGTTAGGAAGAAACAAAAGTGGTGGAGAAGGTAGACTCAAAGGAAACAGAGGACTTGGAGGCCTACAAGGGTGATAAGGACGACGATGAGGATGAATAAGTTCATAATCATCCCATGTATGATATACATGATTTAGAAGAAGAAGGAAGTGAAGGGAATAATGGTGAGGAAGAAGCGGATGATCAAGGAAAATGGGTAAGAAAAGAAGTGAACAAAAAGATCATAGGACCCCAAGCCTCACCAAGGAGCAGATAGAGGAGGATATGGAGAGAGAAGTGGTAGGCATCATAAAAAAGTTAGAGGAACAGGAATTAGAGTGCAACATAGATGAAGTGATGAGGGATATTGAGGAAGAAAGCGTTCGAAAGGAGTATGACAACATGGGTGGAGATCCTAGCCTAGCAATGATTTTTCCAAAGGCTATGCGAATATATGGGAAGAGCATTGTTTTTGTCTCCCAAAAAGCTTATCATTTTTCAAGTTAAATTCAAAATTTCAATCTCTCTCCCTCCTAAAGTATTTAAGCCAAGTTGAAGGTTCAAGAAATAGAAAAATCCGTTCCCTAGTGTTGTTTAAACCTTCGCTTTTTCTCGCTTTGAGAAATTCTCCATCTCTTGGTTTGTGTACGTAATATCCTCTTTACAATCTCTTTTTTATCAAAAGTATTCAATTATTCTATGACCTAGCTCATCAAATCATTGTTTTTCCTCCATGCCTCCGGCTCGTGAAGGAAATTCAAAAATTATACTCAAAATGATGAAGTTCTCTTCCTCTGTGTATTTTTCCCATAGTCGAACGATGGGCATGTTCTTCCCTGTTAAATTTTAGCCCCATCATCCACGAGTACATGGACATATCTAATTGGAAACGGGTTGGCGGAGAAATTTGTGTTTTTGAGACTCTTTATAAAAAAAGAGAAAAGTTAAAAAGTGACCCACACTTTCGATCAGGCTATAAAGGTAAAATTCAAAGTTGAAGCCCACAGGGAAAAGTCAAAGTTGAAGCCCACAGGGAAAAAGTCAAAGGTGAAGCCCATTGTTGAAAAGTCAAAGTGGATGAGCGGGCCATCGGGGCACTTTTGGAAATTTAACCAAATTCCCAAAAGTGAAGTAAAAGTTCTAGAATGCTCCGTAGCTCCACCAAGGTCTCGGGCCCACCATTGAAAAGTCAAAGTGAAGGAGTGGAATGATGGAGAACTTTGAGTTTTTGAGCCTTTTTCCAAAAAAGGTTAAAATGTTGAGAAAAGGGCCACGACCCCATTTCTAATCAAAGGATGCCACATGTCAAGAGTTTAATCAGAGCAGCGGGTCAGCGGAGGAATTTGAGTTTTTGAGCCTTTTTCCAAAAAAGGGTAAAATGTTGAGAAAAGGGCCATGACCCCATTTCCAATGAAAATGTGCCACGTGTCTAAGTTAAAAAGTTGAAGCGGGGTGCGGCCAATTTTATCCAAATTTCCAAACTCTAAAAATCACAAAATGCAAAGGGCTTTCCCTGTAATCTTCTCCAATATCTTCCTACCATGTGGACGACTTGATTTCAAAGATATAAGAGAAAATAAAATAGTCTCTATTCAAATTAGAAAATAAAATGTAACGTTCGTGTTGCAAGATCTGGTTTTTAACCCGCCATGAGTGTTTTCTTCACAATGGAGGAATTTGAAGAGGCGTAAATGATTTGTAAAGTCAGTAACCATTCTCATGCATGAGATATAATGGCTCCTCGTGCCATTCCAAGGGTTAGCTATTGATTTCAAAAAATACCAGAGTTCTCTATACCTGGAAAAGACAAAAAACACCATACTTCTTCTATTTTCCCTTCTCCTTAGAATTTCCTCTATTCTCAAAGCTCTGTACAAACTCTACTTTAGCTTAAATAATAAAAGTAGGAATTTTTTCCTTTTGATCGAGGGATTGATTGGTACTCTTGCGACCAATGAATTCTATTGGTCTTGTAGCTTATCTTGTGGATTTTTTTCTTCTAACTATAAATACATGTAAATGAAATATCTAATTAATGTGTGTGGGCATCGATATTCTATTCACAACATTAGTTTTCTCCTACCACAATTTCCACTCCCTTCCCCTTTCCAAGACAAATTTTCTTCTCTAGTGAGACATTGTTAGCTTTGTCATGGGGTCGTGGAGTGCCCCCATTGGATCTCTCGGTTAAAAGGACGCTATTGAAATTCACCTTTTACATGCACCTACGGAAAGCCGCACCATTCAAGTAGAGGGACTTAGATTTCCATAGTGTTGGCTTGAAACCCACAAATTTGTCCACAAGATAAATTTTCTCTCCAACAATAGTGGTAGACAAGTGCAAGGAATGGGTTACATCAATGATCCAAGAAAGGTGCTACACGTGCACTTCTAGAGCTTCATGCCAACATAAAAACTCTTGGCCATGCCCTCATTTGATGTAGAAGGCGCATACCCACAAACTAGGAAAATTCTATCTTGGGTGTTTGAATCCCATGTCGATGAGCCTGAGTTTGAGGTAAGTCAAGGGGCATTGATGAAGGTGCCAAAGAAGAAAGGATTAAATACCTTCATGAATGATTAATGGTTTTAATATTAACAAGTTTTTAATGCACTCAACAAAGCTTCAATTGAGGTTGAGGCCAAACTCTTTGGGAGGAATGATAGGGTGATATTCTTAGAGGTGAGTTGGAGAAGGAGGATATTCTAAAGAAAAAAAGGACTTGAAACAAGAAGAATTGATCAACATGTAGTTAAGGAATGAATTAAAAGAGGAGAAGGAAAGGGTATGCGGATTACACAAGAAAATTGAAATGATTATAGATGTTATTGTTTTAAAGCATCCTAACCTAGCACCGCCCGAACAAAAATATGAATCAACCTTGCAGTTCCTAGAGGAATTAACTCATACCCTCACTATGGAGAGGCGGCCACTCACCTTAGAGTCCACAGAAGAAGTGTTAGGGCACCAAGAGAGAGAATACAAGATGAAGTTCTTAGGGATTTTGGATTAGTATATAAAACTCCTTGCTGATGTAAAGGCCACCGCATAATTTTTGAAGCTTCCTATGATAATTGTGTTGATAAAGATAGAGTAGCAAGCATCTTGGTCGCTACACATGAGACAAAACTCAAGGAGTTCTAGGAGAATAATAAGGGGAATAGAGTAGAGAGGGATAGGATCATGGCTGAGGTGAAGAATAAATCAGAGGCTATTGAGACCTTGTGGGCTCGATCAAAAACTAGCTGAAGGAGTTATACCTCTAGATCACCCGCAGGATGGGTGCCCTCGAAGATTTGGGAAAACAACTGGAAGGAATTTTTGAAATGATGAGTGCCAAGGGGGAAGGACTAAGCTTTGAGGAGGTAAGTGCCCTAGTAGGTGAACTCTGTCAGAATCACAGAGTGAGATTAATGCCTGGGAGAAGCTAGAGGTAGATATAGGGAAGGATTTCCCTCTCCTCCTTCAACATTGAACATGTTCTCCTTCATTTCCCCATTCTTTCTCCCAATTCTTCATTCCTTCATTATTTTTCCAACTATCCAAAGCCCACCATTCTTTATTCATTGAAGATAAGTGTTTCTGAGGATGGAGAACATACGTAGTGTGGGGTGATGTTGGGCCTCAAAATATTGACTAAGTACAAGAAGGTGCATGGGCGTGCGGGACCTATATGATGAAAGGCGCATAGGGTGAAGGCATGTAGGATAGGGTTTTAGGATGGTTTAGCAGAACCCAAGGCACGTACGCAAGGAAAAGGAAGGGGTTTCAAGACTTAGCCATATTTGGCATCCTATGAAGTACACGAGAAAAGTGTGACCCAATTGAGCATGCGGAGTGGATAAGGTTCCATCCTGACAGCTCGATGGTCAAGGAAGGAATATTCCATGCTATGGAAGGATCTAAAAATACATCATTGCAGAAAGTGGATAACTCAGCTAGGAAGAAGTGTGCTTCATTGAAGGACAACATGGACAATTAGCAACCAATCTACTACTACAGGAAGGCATGGTGGTGGATGCAAAAGCTATATATATAGATGCTCGTAGAAGGAAGGGATGGCTCTTTGGGAAGAGGGTGTCAAGAGAGATATCAAGAGAGGCAGAGAAGAAGAAGAGGAGAGGCAAAGCTCTACAGAAATAGTAATGGGTTCTAGGGATTCTCATTAGGGAGGCTATAAGAGAGATGACTTATCTAGAGGGATGGGTCTATGAACATCTTTGTAATCTAGAAAGCATAGTTTAGGATTCTGATGTATAAGTCTTATCTGCATTAAGACATTTGGTCTGTAATGGCCTTGAGGAATGTAATGTGGTTACTAAGAGTAATATGAATATATGGATTTCTTTTAAAATATATGCATTGTTCATGGGTATAAACCCTAGTGCATTTTCTCTGTATTATCAGATATGTTATCTGTTTGATATTTCCTTATTATCTAAATAGATGCATTTATATAGTAACTCATCCTAAGACCCTCAAAATGAATGCATGGTTATTTCTCTTCTTGCATACATGCTTCTATTAGTAGGGGATGTATTCTCACAAAACTCACATAAAGGAGGTGCTCAACACTTGCGCATGCCTTGGGTGAGCACTCCGCCCCACCGGGTGATAGGCCGGCGTGCATGGGATTAGACTATTGTTCTAATGGCATAAAAATGACTGCATATATTCTTTCTAGATATGTTGAAGAGATCTCCAACCCATTGTTATTCTTTATTATAAGTCATGTCATGCCTCCACCTGAGGCTCAAATTAATCACATTTATTTTGATGTATATCCCCAGGATATAATGATAGGGACACAAGGTTCATATTTGACATAAGTAAAATTCCTTTGGATGATGAGATAACATGAAGAGGGGATCCCACATTATATCTACAAGTGTGGATTTACAAAAATTATCTTAAAATAGATATGATTGATGACGGAGCTGCAAAACATAGTCCACTCCCCTTTTTTTTTCTTACAAAAATTAGGATATGGAGAAACCAATTTCTCTTCTACCAGAACATGTTGTGAGGTTATGACATCCTGAAATCCACTTCAATTGGAACCATAGTTCTTCTAGTTACCCTTAGACCAAAAACTATTTTAACAAAATTTTATATCATAGATAGGGAAATGAATTATAACATGATTCTAGGAAGGCCATGGATCCATAGGATGAAGGCAAACCCATTCACGCTATTTTAAGATATTATTTTTCTTTATTTGGGGAAGGTTTTCATTTCTCAGGGAGATCCTAAACCCTTTGACATTCACCTAGATAATATTAGAAATAAACCTAGATTCCACTCGAGTTTGAACTCCTAGCCAATCAGCTAAATAAACCACCTCCTTCATAGGATCTGGTCATGAGGTGAAACCGATAACCTAAGATAATTGAAGGTACAAACAAGATTGATGGTAAGGTCAACATGGTGGAAACTGTCTCCACAAAAACATGGAAGAAATTGTAAATATATTATAAAATGGATTTCCTATAACTCTCCCCTTTGATTCTTAAGGGATGGGGAGCATTTTTAGTCCATTATATCTTTCCGCAAATGATTTACCGGATGTATGCATGGTATAGGTATGAAAGATGTAGAAAGAAACCCCTGAAGGTAATGAATAATTTTTTTTCCTATGAGCTATTGGATGCTTCATTATGATGGAGCTAAAAATAATATTGCACTAGGGTAAGGGTGATATAAACTTCTCTAGAATGGAATATCATTCATTTTGCTTTTAGGTTATATTTCTAATGTACTAATAATGGAACATAATACGAGGATTTACTCCTTTGCCTCATTTTTTCCAAGTGGGTGGATGTTAAAAATGTTTGATTCCTAAGGGATTCCTAGTTAATAAAGCAAATCAAGTCTCGAAGCATACAAAACTAGAGAAGAAAATCTTCAACTCTATAAGACCATTGTTTTCAAAATAAGTAAAGAATTTGAATTCATATATATTAAATAAATTCCTAGATAAAGAAACCAGGTGGATGACTCTATGACCTCTTCCTCTTCTATTTTTTCCCGGATGGGGTTTTGAAAGGAACGATAAGAAGATTGTTCCAAGCCGTGATCTCGGATGATAATAGTACACCACATTAGATTTTCAAATCGAAGAGCTAAAATACCATATATGGAAATCCATCATAATCTATAATTATCAATACATTACAATAGAATGAATTTAATTACTCAATAAGAAATATGCACATATATGAGGAGGGAAGTGCAACTACGACCTAAATTAGTGGTGAAGAAATCCCACTAAATGACCCTGGTAGTTAAGTTAACTCCAGAAGACTTGTAAGCTAACTCCACATAACTAAGAAGCTAACTCAACACAACTACTAAGCTAACTCCACATAACTAGTGCACCTAAGAAAGCTAACCCCAAAAGTGCGGGGCTAACACAAGTGTAAGAATTATCCTAATAAATAAATAAAATGATAAATAATAACCTACACTAACACCCTCCCGTAAGCATAGCTTAGGTGGGTGAAAAAGAAGGTGGGTCCCAACAAAAAGGCTTGATGAGGTACCCACGTACAATAACTGGGAAAATTGGACACCACAAGGTACCTAAAACTAGTAATAACAAATTAGAGAGAGAGAGAGAGAAAAAATCCCACTACAAGATATCCTAAGAAGCTCGACTCCAAAAACTTGTACAATGTTGAAGAAGTTTGGTGTGCACTATGGTCTGAATCCACTACTCGATCATAGAACTAAAAAAATGACACTAGGCTTCACCAGAATAGCTCCATGTAAGGATACTATCAATGGAGTGATGTCAAACGTGAAAAAAAACACCAAAAATAATTTGATCAATCACAAATAGGTGTTCCATGATCAAAGAACAACCAAGCCAACAAGGCAAGAGCACGAGATCCAAATAAATAGGAGTGCCATGATCCAAGAAAATCTAAGGTAACAAGGTAAGGACACGTAACCCGAAGAAGTAGTATCATCACGTAACAAGGCAAGGACACAAAGCTCAAAGAATCAATATCAACACCACACCCTCCCATACTGTTAAATGGGTAGAGTGACACCATAGATCTGTATTAGTTGCAAAAATCAACTACTCAAACACTGGAAACTAACACTGGGCTTCACCAGAATAGCTCCCCCACAAGAGAGATTGTCAACATGCCAAAAAAAGTGTTGAAAATATAGATCCAAAATATCTCAACAAATAAGAGACATATAAATGTATACACCCATAGATACAAGAATGTAACACCCAAAAGTTTAGGACATCGGTCTCAACCGAAATTGCATCAACAAGTGATTACAACACCCTCCTAAAGTTGACACTTTATAATGGAGTGATTGTAAATATTAAAATCAGTAAAAGTACCTTTTATAATTGAAATATGCATATAAATTTTTGCAATGAGTATATCTCAAAGAATACACAATTTCAAAAAAAGAATCACCTTAATCGAGCTACGGATCAAAAGTTATGAGCTCTATAAGGTTTTTCTATTAAAATAATATTTTAATGCTAATGTTTTTCTACAAAGCTTACGACTAAAGGATAAAATCCCGTGCCCAAAACCTAAATGTCTAGAGGGTAAAGCATTGCATCCAGAGGGGACACGTCTATATCCAATGGATAAAAGAATGCACCCAGAGGGTACAGATCTGCATCCAATAGATAAAAGACTACATCCAAAATAGAAATATCTAGAGGGTAAAAGAATGCATCCATAAGGTACACGCTTATATCCAATGGATAAAATAATGCACCCAAAGGGTACAGATCTACATCCAGTGGATAAAAGACTACATCCAAAATAGAAATATCTAGAGGGTAAAAGATTGCATCCGGAAGGTACACGCTTATATCCAATGGATAAAATAATGCACCAAGAGGGTACAGAGATATGTGTCCACTGGATAAAATACTACATCCAAAATATAAATATCTAAAGGGTAAAATAATGCATCCGAAAGATACACGCTTATATCCAATGGATAAAATAATGCACATAGGGGTACAAATCTACATTCGATTTGACTATCTCAAAACATGGTCAATTTTAATGTCGATTCTAGGTTTTTGGCACTCCAAATCTAATGACACACTCTATTTTGCATAAAAAATGTATGCTGTAGAAAAGTACTAACAAAATTTGAATACATGATAATAATAAGCCCTTGCTTACAAAGAAAAACTTACATATGGATATCTACATCATCTATCACTCGATCTGATACAATGAAAGGAATGGTAAGAATATTATTCCAAGTGGCGATCTCAGATGATAATAGCACACCACATTAGATTTTCAAAACAAAAGAGCTAAAATTCCATTTATGGAAATCGATCATAATCCATAATGCTCAATACATTACAATAGAATGAATTTAATTACTCAATAAGAAATATGTACATATAAGAGGAGGGAAGTTCAACTACTACCTAAATCAATGGTGAAGAACTCCCACTAACTCGATACTTTTAGTTAACTCCAAAGACTACTAAACTAATTCCACATAATTGAGAAGCTAACTCAACACAAACTAGTAAGCTAACTCCACACAACTAGTACACCTAAGCATGCTAACTCCAACAAGTGTAATAATTATCCTAATAAATAAATAAAAGGATAAATAATAACCTACAATAACATGTTTAAAGGAAAAAAAAAAAATTGTTTCTATGAGGATTGAGCCTCTAATTCAAAAGATTTCAAATACAGCGGTACTACCTTATATAGAAAATAAAGATGAACCCGTCACTTTGGACTTCACTGAAAATGATGAGGCAATTCTAGGATTATTATATGTGTATAATGATCTTCCCTCTACACATCACAAGAGGGGTTTTTCTATCACTCCACAACCTTCTTCCTACTTCGGGATAAGACTATGTCCGCTTCCTTCCGACAATATTTCAAACTCTATGAGGTAGAAGAGGAACCTCTTGAATTACCCCCCCCAAAGTTCAAAGAAGAGAATGCCTCCTTGATAAAAGGCAAAATTGACATTAACACTGAACTGAAGATGAGCCTAGAATTATGAAGCTTGGTTCTTCGTTATCCACATAAGAAATAGAATAGCATACCAATGTGCTCAAAGAACATTCTCAATCCTTTGCATTTAGTTACAAGGATATGACAAGAGTTTCTCCTTATGTGGTATCTCATAATTTGGTTACTAAACCCAATGTCAAGCCAATAAAATAAAATTTGAGACCAATGAATCCAAAAGTCACCTTAATGGTCAAAGAAGAGGTTATTAAACTTCTATAAGTAGGGTTTATTAAACTAATGGATTATTCCATGTGGTTTTCTAACATTATCTAGGTTATCAAGAAAAATGGAAAAATAAGAATATATATCGATTTCAAAGATATTAACAAAGCTTTTCCTAAGGACAATTTCCTATTCTTCGTCTATCGATATCGTTGTTGATGTCACAGATGGTTATGATTTGTTGTCCCTCATGGATGGATTTCTAGGATATAATAAAATAAGAATATCCGTAGACCAGTAAAGAAAAAATTTACAACTCCTTAAGGAACCTTATGTTATGTAGTCATGACTTTCAGATTAAAGAACACTAGCACTACTTATATCAAAGGGTCATAACTGACATATTCCATGATCTCATTCACAAGATTTTTGAAACATGCGTTGATGATCCATTAGAAAAGTATAAAAGAGAGGAGATACCCGAGGTTCTTCAAATTAACCTTTCACATTTAATTGAATATGGTGTCACCTTGAATCCCAAAAATGCATTTTTGGAGCTACAGGAGATAAAATCCTAAGTTACATCATATATTATTGAGGAATTTATGTAGACCCAAAACAAATTGTGCAATCATAGAGATGACTCCTCCCGTGGATGATTATGCTATTAGATCCTTCCTATGAAAGCTTGGGGAAATCTAAAGGTTTTTTCCTGACCTCACATAAATTATACACCCCATCAACAGTTTATTAAAGAAATATTATTGCAAGATGTGGAAAGAATAATTCCATAATGCCTTTGAATTGGTAAAATGGTTCTTACTTTCTCTACCAACTCTCATGCCACCCAAGTTTGATCCTTCTTTAATTTTATATTCTAGAGCTATAGATGTTTCAATTGCATACATGATAACAAAATAATATGATGACATTCATGAACATGTCATTTATTTCATCGATTCTCAGTAAATTTGGAATATGCGGTATACTCCTCGTAGAAAAGGAATGATTTTAAATCATCTTCACAACAAAACGATTAAGGAATTACATGCTCAATTAAGAAACAAGGGTTATCATCAAGTCGATCGATCAGGTTGTAGACCTTCTTGATGCAATCAACTTTGTCCAAAAAGGATGGTAGGTTCATAACACTCGTGTATGAGTTTGAGATCACATACATTAATCAAAAATAAGTCAAGGGACAAATCATCACCGAATGGATAATTGTCAACCTCTTAGATTCAGTGAATTGGTTGATCTTGATTTCCTTGATGAATGCATTAGCTACATTGAAAACCCTATAATTTCTTCATGCCCATTATATTCAGAAATAATAAATCACATTTTAGATCCGACATACCTAGAACGGGCCAATTCTCAACAAAGGCAAAAACTTCGTATTAGAATCTCCAAGTATGTGATCATAAAATAATTCTTATATCATAAATCCTTTGACAACCCGTTTATTATATGTGTGGACGAGAAAGAAGCAAAAAGAGTTTTTTTAATCTTATAGTGGATTTTTTGGTAGGAATTTTAGTGGGCATTAAACTTCTCAAAAGATTCATCATATGGGTTACTTTTGGCCCACACTAGAGCATGATGCCATGGAATATGTGTGAAAATGTCAAATTTTCTAGAATTCTCCCATGCCATACATATTCCATCTCAAGATCTATAACCCATAGACATACCTTGGCCATTATCCATATGGGGTCTGGATATCATACGGAAATTCTCTCCTGCCTCCATAGACAACCATAATTTAATTATTATGGCCACAAAATACTTCACAAAGTGGGTTGAGGTCATGTGTCTAACCACAATCCTCAATTTTATCATAGAAAAGTTCATTTTGAATCAAATCATTTGCAAATATGATGTTCTCCAAGTCATTATCTCAGATAATGGCTCCCCATTCAAGAATGACGAGGTACATGAGTTGTGTGTGAAGGTCAATATATCTCATCACACGAACTCCTTGTATTATCCTCAAGCCAATTGTTAAACCGAGGCTACAAACAAGACATGAAATCCATTATCCTCATAATAGTCAAGGAGAATAAAAGAGATTGGCACTTAAAGCTATTTCTATCCTTGTAGGAATATAGGACTTTAGTTTTCATGCCAAAAAGGGCAACACTTGTTTTCCTTGTCTTTGGTGTAGAAGCGTTTTAACCTTAGAGGTAGAGATACATAGTTTTTGTTTGTATCTCGTAAGGATTTATAAATGAAGATGATTACATAAATGCACATCTAACCAATTTAGAAAACCTAGATGATAAGAGGCTCATATCTCGAGCAACATCATCATCTTTATGTAGACAAAATATGCCAAAAATACAATAAGAAGGTCTAAGAGAATCAAATTCATGTAGGTGACCTTGTGCTAAGGATTGATAATCATATAGATAAAAAGGCTAGCGAAGGTAGGAATTTTACACTTTGAAATGGCTAGGCCCATACCAAGTGACCGAATATTTCAATAATGGTTTTTACTTGTTTGTGCACTATGAAGGGTGAGAAGTTCAATGAATCCATCAACCTGCTCCACCTTAAAAATTTCTACATATAGATGTTACATATCCACACTATCCTCATTACATTTCCACCGTGTATGTTGTTTGTATTATTAGTTGGTTTGAAATCATATTATGGATTCACTCGCTTGTTAGAAAATTTTAAATTTATCATACATTGGAAAAAATATCAATCATACATTTCTACATCTTATCCATATTCTCTAATCATCTAGTCATCATCATCATCATTACACACATTAAACATGAGATAATTTTTAATTTTAAACCCTCGGGTCTTACATACTTTACTTTTTCATGGTTCCTCCCAATTTAGATGTTTTCATTTGTAACCTTTTCTAGAAGCTTCCCGATAACAAATACCTCCCTAAAAATTCTCTCCATGACAAGAATGTATTCTTTGTTTACCACTCTAAAGCTCATTGGAACCTCATATAGACAAATATGAATGCTAACCAGAAGAAATCATAGCCACCAAGTCCCTCCTTTGATTTTTCTTTCAAGATGTTGGCATACATGTTCATAATATTCATAACCAAGACATTCTTTCATGCATAATAGTCATCATAAACATAGCAATTAGAAACACGTATAATAAGGAATTAAACCATCATGTCAATAACATTGAGATCAACATTATAAGGATAACAACATTACAAATCAAGAAGTCTCAATACATAACTCTTATACCAAAGACGTTGGACCATGTGCTAACCCATGTAGACTCAAACCTTTACAACATCATATAAAAACTCTATTACACATCGTCTCTCTATAACAAAGACATGGTTTACACTCTTGATTTCTTAAATAATGATGTAATACCCATATTTATATCGTGGAGAATTTCTCTTCACCACTCATTCACTTTCCTAATAATAGGCGTGAATACAAAAAAGGCTTGGATGATTTTTAAAAAGGTAGCTAATAATAAAGCTGTCCTAAATATACACCATGATTTAATCTTATTATTAATTATCTCCATGTGTGTGATTTATCTTGATTTGCATGTTTTTCCCAATTATATCCTTTGTTTGGCCATTAATTCATCTTGATTATATATATATATATATATAAATATTTGACCACTTTTCTTTCTCAATACTCTAACTCTATTTTTATCCCCGATATGCAAAAATGGATAAGTCATTGCTTTTTCACTGTGTGCACAGCCATGTGCACTAATATGCTTCCCCATTGCACCTATTCCCCTACGTGTTGTTTTGTTGCTTATGCACATGTTCCCTACGTGTATCCTTTGTGCTTCATCAACACCTATAAAATTTTCTCGACCAACATTACCCCACACTAGGGATATTGTCCATCCTTGGAAATATTGAATCAAAGAATGCCTTTAATGAATGAATGAAAAAATAATAGTATGGCTTGTGTAAAAATAATCAAAAGAATCAATATTTTAGTCCTTCTTGGGTTGAAGGACACATGGAAATTACTTATCCAAAAGCTTCTCTAACTTCCTCTAGCCTTATAACTCATGTGTCACCTTGACTAGTGCAACATTCACAATATCGGGAACTTCGGGAGTTAACTCATCAATCTTCCATTTGAATTTTTGACCATCTTCTTAAGATGTGAATCCACATCATCAATTTCATCCATCCTATTAATGACTAGGGGGAAGAGTTACTTCAATTTATCTAAGTGAAAATTTTAGAGTTGTTATTAAATCCCTCTTCTCCTCTGCTTCAGCCAACATCCTCTCTTGCTCGGCCCTATTTACTTCATTTTGGGTTCGATTTATTTCAAATTTTTCTTTGTCATTACTAGAAAGTGAGTTCAAAACATGGTCAAATTCTTAGCAATTTTCAAAAACAAATTCTACCCTTCGTGCATCATCCTTAACCTCTATAGCTAGTACCTTGTACTATGCAAGATGGGCCTCTACTTGTTCCCTGTCATCTTTATTCTACACAAATATCTCCTTGGTTTACGGCCTTGTACCCTTTCTTGTTTCATGTGAAAGAATCTATGCTAAGTCCTCTAAATAATGTAATGTTGTCTCATATTCATCCTTAGCATATGTAACTAGCCTAGGTATGTGGTAGTGATAAAGTCTACAATACACTCTTCTTTCTTGTATGCCACGTATGTTATACCCTTCTCTTTCCTTATCTCCCGCTTAAGTTTCTCAATATTTCAATCCTTTTCTTGAGCCTCTTCACATATCATTTTTATTATGAAATCCTTGTCAAAAATCCTAACCCCAAATTTTGTCGATAATTTGTTCACTCATTACACGATTGCTCATCCGTGAAGATCTGAGATTCAAACATTGGGTAGGCTTCTCCAAGAATAGAATTAACTCAGTCTCCAACAAATATTTTGTGTTTGCTTGAATACCATATCTTCTATGTGTGACTGTAATTCCCAAAAGAGCATCTTCCTAGTGCATGAGAGGGCTTCATTTTTATCAAAGAATGACCAACATAAGAGGTATTCTATGGCCACCAAGATTTGGTTCCTCTCCCATAGGACATTTGTAAGATCATCATTTTATTACAATAGGGGGCCTTTAGGAATCTATCTTCATCTTCTTCTTTTACCTCTATGCCCCTTTAACATCTCCTATGCAATAGATTATATTATTTTACTCACTTCTCCCATGCCCATGTCCTTACCTATAATTGTGTCCTTATTTCTTTCATCCCCATCCTCACACTCAACATCGTGCTCTTCTTCAAGATCCCAATCTCTACTTATGTTCTTTGTGAAGGGATATATTGATGCATAATCATAGCACCCTTGAATATATACAACTCAATGGGTTGAAACTATTAGTGTGATTACAAAACATTGATATTTTCCCAAAGTGTGGGACCTTTTGATTGGGAAAACTCTCTGGATGAAGGTCGGTTTCTATCCCTCTATTCAGGTGTGTACATTCATATTGCAGAGGATCTACTCTGAAACTTACTCTAACTTGCCAAGGAGACAGGGTTAAGAAGATGCATAAAAATAAATCCTAAAACTAAGAAGGTGATGCCCCAAAGGAATGTTGAACACCTGCTTTTCCATCAAACACAAACCATAAAACATGTAATACAACCACTAACACAGATAACCAAAATACAATGAGAGATCAGATGGAGACAATGAATATAGAGTGGGTTGAAAATCATCCACAGACATGCATTATTTGTTCCAAAAGTTGATACAGTACACTACAATGGCCAAGAGACAGAAACTTGCATTACAGTTTGAATGGGGAGGCTTGAACTTCAAAAATTCACCTACCAAAGAGAAGAAGTGAGGGGCAAAGCCAAAAATTTCCAACCTTTAGAAAAATGCCCCTCCTTACAATTTATAGAAGAATTGAGAGAAGGAGATAGAATAATTTGAAATCCTCCTCCAACCACCTCCAAAATGCATTAAATTCTTCTACAATAGTGATGGGAACCATGACATAGCCCATACCTGCATGTATTGTTCCTTGTTGGGAAAGGAAGGAAGCCCATTCCTTCATTATGGTGGTAGGTGAGACACCTTGGAAACCCTAAAAAATGGTGAACTATATTTTTCATTTTTAAGAACTTAGTCTCACTCATTTAAAGATATCCAATCATAGTTGGGTAGAGAACCCTGTGAGCTTTCTAAAAAGTCCTCCCTTGTGTGAATCCGAGCTCCCAGTCGAAATTTATGGCCATCTGAAGGTCGAAGTGCATTTTACAAAATGGCAGGATGGGAGTTTCAAACTCCAAAATCCCGAAATTTAGAATTTCAAAAAAATTCATTTCAGAGAAAAAACATTGTTCATCCGCCAAAGTTCTCTAAGAGTTCTCGAAAGTCTGAAACCTAAAAACCCAAAAGTCTGAAATTTTGGACTTTTGGACTTCAGAATTTCAGACTATTCGTGTGATTTTTTTCATTTTTTTCCTAAGATTTTCCAAAACCCGAAGGTCTGAAATTTTAGACTTTGAAACTTCAGAATTTCAGAATTTTTTTACTCTTTTTCCCTATTTTTTCCCGAAGCGCCAAAAAATGTGAAGGTATGAAAACCTTGAGATTTTCTCCATTTCCTCCCTGTTTAGCTCTTATCTTTTCTTCTTTTCCTTTCCGCCATTGCTTTTTCATTTTTGAGCTCAACTGTACTTGATCTTCAAAATCAGATGAGAGCTCGCATGATTGAAACCTCCTCCATTTTTCCCACGTGCAAGGTGCATTGATCAATTTTGCTCGAGGGGATAAAAATTGGACAACAGGATCTCCATGGCCTTATTCCTCCTCATTATCCTTCCTTGGCCCTTCTTCCTCATGTGCATCATGTTCCTCTTCATATATGTCCTCCACAATGTGAATGATCGAGGGACTCTAAGGTATCTCTTCTCCACTACACTTCTTTGTGTCATGTGTTTCTTTTCTCAAAACCACTTTGGGTTTCTTCTTTAGAGGTGCATTATTATTTGGAACTTGGCTTCTTGGGTGAATTTTTGGTCACTTTTGAAGTGCTCATGTTGTGATCTACCTCCCTACACTCATACTTTTTCTTCCTCGTGCCTTGATCCAGGGTAGGATCCTCTTCCCCTTCCTTATTGTAATCCTTTTCTTCTTCTTCTATCCGATAGGGAGGGGTCTCTTTGTGCATCCTTTTTGTGCCCACCATCTTATTTCCTTTGGGGTTCCTATGAGTTTAAGATCTTCTCCATCAACATACTTCCCACTATCTAACTTAGGCCTTTAAGTAGATGTAAAAGTTTTCTTCTTCTTCCTTGCTCTATTGCTAAATTTTGGGAATTAATATTTATGTCATCGATTCCATAGTTTCCACATACACCAACTTTCCGGGATACACATAAGTCTTGCACAATGTATGATAGTCCACATCAACCTTATTTGTATCAAATTTTAGTTTCCACACATCATATATTCCATTTGCATAAGCACAGAAGTATTTTGCTATGAAGGAAAATGGTATTTTACACCATGAGATCTTATCTCCAAACTTCATGTAAAATATTCCCAAGGATAAATGTTGATATACCGTGAATTCTACCTTTCCTTCCAATATTGAGGGTTTCTCCCTTAGAATGCATCATTCATGTTTGAATGCCTTGTGCATCTTCTTGTATAATCTTTCCACCTAAATTTAATATGTTTTATTGTCCCATCACATGTATACTCAGCTAACATCTTCATGAGGGACTTGTTCTCTAGAGGATACTTCCATATATTATCATTCGGCCCATCTAGAGCCTAATTTCTGAAAATACAATCAACAAGAGGATGGTGCCGAATTTTATCTTATCACCTCCATACGCTTCTTTAATAATTCCTTCAACGAGGAAGGAGGTAATTTTGTATATAATTTTACTAGCCATGATTTATGAAATATGGAGCCACCTCTTGTTTTCTTATGTCCATCTCTCTAACATGCCTAAATTACAAATAAACAGGATGTAAAAACTCTTACAATGGGTCAAAGATTCAATAATGTCCATTATGCTACCTCTCCTCTTATATTTCAAGGCAATGGTAGTAGCCTCAACTCTAGCATCATCCTCTAAGTCAGTCTCTATCGCAAGTCCTAAACTATACAAACCTGTGATTCTCCCAATCATCTATGTGGTGAGGCATATCCTTCTACCTAAAAAATAGAGATAGTCCTCATGGACTCGCGACATCAATCACTAGTAAAGGAACTCACAATTTCCAAAGAAAGGTAGCTCATAGAGCCAGAGAAATCCAATGCTCTCCAATTATTTCTACACCTTGTCGTCATAGATCAATTTTCCATCCAGGATCCTCCCATCTGTATTTTTATTACTTCATTCTCTATTTCACACTCGTTTACATCTAATCGATGATTGTAGTCAATAAATTTTCACTTTCTCAAGTGTGACTCCTATGCTTTCCCTAAAATCACCTCCTCCTGGTATTTCATTTCGAAAACTATTCCTCCAAAGACATCCTCCACTTTGGGCTTATTTCCCTAGCCCTTTCCTTTTCCCTTAGGTGATACAATGGATGCCTTTCTTGGTGCCATTTTTTCAACTCAGCAACTCGTACATCCCGATTCAATAATTTCATGCCCTAGGTGTTAGATATCCTTCGCTCAACCATCCATGCCAAGCGTTCTCTCCATTCACCATCCTTGCTTAAACCTTCGTCTTCGTAACAATTGTGTGCGCTAGTCTCAATGTTGTATTTCTATAAACCCTAACTTGAAGAACATAAACCCTAACTCGATGTATTGAATACTCCATGTATTCAATACACAACTACACCATCTTCACCATAAGTCCCAATACCATATGACTTAGTTTCATGCACTCGTACTGGTTCACCCCATACTAAAGGTATTCACGGTCTTTTGTGCATCATCTCAAATAGTAGTAATCAAATTCTTTCACACAAACACTCTTATTATAACAAAACAAAAAGAGAAAAAACATGAAAAGTAAATCTACTCTAAATTTTAATACTACATTATTACAAACATGAAAGAATCTTATTTATATTAGGGCTTCACTTTACTCCCATTCAAGTAACTAGGGAACATAGTGCCATCTAGCGCCTTGCGTTTGACATGTACACGAGTCAAGTATATTAGTCACTACAAAAGGCCCCAACCAAAGTGGAGCTTCAACATCCTCGGGTGGCTCACAAAATTGGATTCATACATAAGGACCATATTTCCAACTTTCAAGGACCTTTTCTTTATGTGCATGTCATGCCAAGCCTTCTTTCTAGCCTTATCTACCTTCTAGCTATAACGCACAAAGCACACTTTGCTAATATAATTTTATTAATTTATCAATGTGTTCTTCCACAACCTTTTCATCATCCAATCCTCTTGCATGCACAATACGTAGGGATGGTAACATAAACACCATGGGTAAAATAACCTCCATGCTAAACACCAACTTAAAGGGTGTGGACTTTTTCAACTGTTTATAAGTTTTCCTATATTCCCACATAATAGTTGATACCTTGTCATCCCTATCCTTTCTTCCAAAATTACATATCTTCATGAGTGTTTGTCCCAAAATATTGTTGAAAGATTCAGTAGTGCCATTTTCCTGAGGATGATAAGGAATAGTATTAAGGTGCACCACCAAAAAATTTCCGATAGGATCCTAATTGTATAATTCAAGAAATGAGTTCCTCTATCACTTGTCAAGCTCAAGGGGCATCCATACCTACTGATAATATTCTCCCAAAGGAACCTCGTTGCTGTAACATTTTTTTAATATTTTGTAGGCACAACCTCTACCCACCTTGTAAAATAATTAGTATATGTGGTTATATAGTGTGCTCCAACCATGCACACAGTGGTGTAATAGGTCATAAAAATCAACATCCCACTTCTCAAAAGGTTCCATAGTCGCTTATAGGTCTCAATGTCATTTCATCTCTAGTTCCATGTTTTCCAATCCTCGGATAGTGATCACATGCTTTGACAAAAGCCTTAGTATCTTTGTATAATATCTCCCACCATAATCCAGCTAGAAGGATCTTGTGTGTGGTCACATATCCTATATAATGTCCTCTTACAATTCCTCCATGGTCTTCCTCCATGATAAATTCAAGTTCATACTCCCAAAACACACGCACAAGACCTCGTCACGATCATTTTATATAAATCACCTCCTATAAGTTGATATAGAGCTTCTTGTATAGCAATCTACTTCTTATCTAATTTATTCATTGCCTCTAGTGTAATCTCGGTGCACAAAAATATTTCAATGTATTCCATATCTTCGGCACATGATTCAATATGAACAATTACACATCATGCATCATGTCCTCACTAATCTATGTTTCCGCTCCAGAATTGATCCTTGATAAATGATTAGGTCCTAGATTGCTCTTACCTAGCTTTACAGCAATTGTGAAATCAAATTCCTAAAATAGGAGTATCAACGAGTATACATGCTCTTACAAAATAGGTTTATTAACCAAGTACTTTAATGCCATATGATTTTTATAAAGACTAATATGGTAGCCAATAAGTATTTCCAAAATTTATGAAGCATGGAGATCATGGACATTTCCCCGCACTCTGTGATAGTATAGTTTTTCTCAAATGGTGTCAAACTCTTACTTGTATAACATATGGGATGATCCATATTAGCCTATCTAAGTTGCACCAAAATTGTGTTAATCGTTATACCAAAGACATCAACATGTACAAGGAAAGGTTTGTTCCATGAAGGGAAGTGTAAACTTGGTGCGATAGTAAGCTTCTCCTTCAATGTTTCAAACACCTTCTACTACACGTCACCCCAATAAAACTTTCCTTTGGCCTTGAGAAATTCTTCCAGGGGTGTGGAAATATTTTCATATCCATTGATAAACTTCATTTATTAACCAGTATGCCCCAAGAAACCATGCAACTGGATTTTATTGGTAGGTTCCTCTAACCCCAAAACCATTGCAACCTTAGTTGGGTCCACCAATAATCCATCATTACAAATAATGTGCCCAAGAAAAGTTCCAAAGGGTGTAGCAAAGATACACTTATTAGTATTAGGAGATATGTTTAACTTCCTGCATCTTTCAAACATGAACCTTAGATTATCAAAATGATCTTTTACTAACTCATAGACAGTTCAGTCATCTAGGTAAACCTATAAGAATTTATGGATGAAATCATGGAATGCCTACACAACTATGTGTGAGAAAACCACTAATGCATTCTTTAATAAAAAAGGAATCACTTTGTATATGTAAAGATTCCCCATCAAGTGGTGAAGTTAGTCTTATCCTAACCTTCATGCTAAATGCACACTTGATGATACCCAAAAAATCCATTAGTGAATGAATAAATTTCATGTCCTGCAACTCCCTCAAGGATTTCCTTGGTGAATGGTGTAGGAACAGGATCTGTGAAACATGAGGCATTGATTTCCCTATAATTTACATATATTATTATCTGTCCATCATTATTAATGATGATCACCATGGGGATAACCCACTCAAATTCCTCAATTGGTTCAATGAATCTAGACTTGAGCATCTTGTCAATTTATTCTTTTACCTTCATGTGCGGTTTGAGTTCATCCCGTAAGGTATCTTCCTAATAGGACGCACACCTTCTTTCAACTTAATATTCATCTCTCTCAATAAGGGGTGCATACCTTTTAAATCATGGTAACCTCTTGGAAATAGATCTTGGAATTCACTCAATAGCTCAATGATCTTTGCTACCTTTTCTCTCGACCATTAATCTCCAAAGATGGCCTCCTTAGGTGTATCCTCGGTGTCAATATTAAACTTCTTTATCTTCATAGGAGCATGATATGCATGTGCCTTTTCATTTGCAGCTTTCCATTACCTTTCATGTACCCTTTTTATGGCTAATGCCTAGATTCTCCACCCCATCATCTTCAATGAGGTATACCAATTTTCCTTTCTCTCTCTTTCCATCTACTGACCTAATTACATCTCTTTTGTTTCCAATGTATTTTCACTTGCCTCTAGATTGGGCTCTTAAATTAACTGAAGTATGAGATCCTCTAATTTTTCCCTATCCCCCAATGTTATGTGCATCATAATCTACAAATCCTCATATACTTGGAGGTTTATTCGAAAAATAATCAAAAGTTTTATCTATACCTTTAGTCTTATCTCGCCAACTTCCAGGTCTCTTGTTTAAGCTTAACATGCACATACCACACTCGATTGCATATGTGCAAAGTGGAGAATAACTTATATACCTAAAAAGATGGTGGTAAATACTTTTGGCCAGGCTTCCATTGTCTCTCATAGTTATGAAATTTTACCAAAGAAGGAGTCATCCCATCATACTCATGTATAAGGGTAGGAACATTATTCTGCAGGTAAACCTTTTTGAAAAGGAAATTCTCACTTCTCACCAGCCCAATAGGTTATCTCTATTTGTTTCCCACCAACACGTTAATGTTCTATGTAAAGTGTAAAATAGCATGTTCCTTTTGTCTCCTTCATTTGGAAATTGGTTCTGCATGGCGCGCAAAAATATTTTGGCTTCTCTTCACTAGTGTACCTAAGTAATCGAGTTTTTCCCAAATTCCTAACCATGTGTGGCTTGATAATCCTATTGACTCTCCCCTTCATATCATAACACTAGTGGTATCACTTAATGACTATGTGTGTTCCCACTTTGAAGTACACATTCTTTAGAGGGATCCACATTCTCATGGTCGCGCACCGTAAATGCATAATTTCTATTTAGCTCTTCTTGTCTCACTGGCTCAATTTAGGGTCCATCTTTCCCATCATGAAGAGATATTACTATTCACTCATAATTGTTCTTGAAATTGATATACCCCTTGTTAAATGCAAGTTTGCATTTTTGCATAACACAGGGATGTCCAAGTAGAGGTGGAAAGTTTTCTACCTCAGCCACTCTAATACTTAAAAGGCTCCAGTAAATGTGGTTCCTTGAATGGTAATTGAAGCATATTTCAAAACTCTAATGGGCATGGCCCTTATCTTGTTTCCCGTATACAACACATTAGAAGATGGATGTAATGGAGGTATTCTCATCTGATTCCATGCATCTAAAGTTATAAAATTAACCTCAAGCACCTATGTCAATCATAATATTTGTCACCAACCAACCATCGGTTACCACATCCAACGTGATTTCATTTTCATACTCATGGTTATACAAAGAGAAAATTCACATGTAGGTTCGACATTTACGCTCCACTCCATCATGTGGTACCTTCTCATTCATCCACTCCCTAACAAGGGGATGATATTCTCTTGCCTCAAAGATCCTACAAACTTCTTTCATATCATCTACATATTTCTTAGGGAGCTCAATGTTCTTAGTGTGTTCCCTCTCACGTGCATACTCCTTTAAGCACTAGATCTCACCATGAAACTCTCTAATCACTCCCATGGTATCTTGACATACCTCATTCTTATGAGCGGGATCTAGATACTTGACATGTATAATGTCTTCTCTCCTAATGAGTGGTTTTTCTTTAAAAGGCTTGCACGTGTGCCGCTTCGCACACATAGTAACCAACATGGGTTTAATTCTGGATCAAGTGTTCATTGCTCATTCTTCATGTACTTTGTACCTTGAATATTCTCATGCCCTTGTCCTTCTTCTTATTTTTACACATATGCTCATAAAGGTCAAGGAATTCCTCAACCTTATGTTTTTTTCCACAATATGCACATACTTGATTCTAGGGACATTCACGTTGGTAATGATCTGGGATCCACAAGTGTAACAAGTCCCGCACATGAATCTTACTCTACCACCACAACCTCTACTCTTATATCCACCTCAAAACCCACCATTTCCATTATTATTCCCTTCAATAGGTTAGGCTTCTTATGTCTATAAGTTATTTGCCATGATTGTCTGTTGTAACCGAGTCTCACATGCCTTATGAATTTTTTCTATCGCTTAGAATTCCTTCATATCATGGGTGTGTGTGTCATAGATTTTATAGTACATAGATACATTCTTCATCACTTTGCACACACTATAAGGGGGAAAATTTTGAACATCGTGATTCTTATGGAAAATATCACAAAACTATAATAGTGCACGTATCGTCCTACATGAATAGTTATCCTTTATATGCCCCTCTACTTCACAATTGATGCACCATAATCCACTTCATGTCTCATACACCAAATTGGCAGAAAGTTTCTCCAATTGCTTATCCATTTCCATTATCTATGCCTCAAGAAAAGGACTCACCACAGTGTCTATACTTCTAACTACTTCAATGTATAGATTTGGTTCCAAAGCTTTGCTCAGATTGGTATATGTCTTATGTGATAATGCCCTTCAAAACGAAGTCAATAATCCTCCAAAAAACCACTATGCATGTTGAATCAAATGAATATCATAAGACACTTTGGACATTAGATTTTTAAATCACACATCGGACTTCGTACACTTTCAAATAATCCCTACTCGATGTCCTTGGCGTGTTGATACTATATTGTTCCAACTCGGAATGTGGAACTCACCAAAAATGTAGTGCACAACACATCATAATCCACCGCATTCTAATGTGGATCATACTTTCTATACAACTATGTGTACAACCTTGAAGTGTGGTGGAAAATTGACTTACCTTTCTCTCATATTTTTGATCCCTTTGCTCTCCATAGAAACTCACACTCATGCACATGCTTAGTATCATCCTCCACACTTCTATACTCTGGAAAGTGTAGAGACATATCAAACAACACATGAGGTTCATACTACTATGGATTTTGTGGTGGTGTTTTTAATGTTGATTCAGTGGTGGTTATTTTTATTACAGACCCTACATAGGATTAGGAACAAACCCGGATCTATAACCTCCACCATAATTTCCTCTGCATGGTGGCTAACCCGAACCTCTTGAGCCTCCTATGTCATCCGTCGCAACTTCGTGGCCTTGTAGAATAAATTCCTTGTGTCCTAGTTGTTGTGTTGAATTATACATCTACTATCTATTTTGTAGTAGTAACTACGAGGATTAGTTCCAATAATATGTGTGCCAACACTCTATCCTTATGACACACCTATAAAAAATCCCCCAAAAGTACTTCAAAACACTCGCACCTATTACGTTTACATGTGCACATCCCTAGTATATTTCCTTTCCTAAGTTAACTATAAATTATATCTACCTATATCTCATTCCCCACATGGATATGTTTCTTTCTTACCTTCACTATAATTCCCTTCAACAACTACCTTTGAATTTGGAGCACCTTGCACAAGGGATAGGTAGTCAAGTTTGGTCGATGCACGCCTATGGTTCTCATTCTCTCCTCTCACGTGCTCTCATAAACATTCAATGGGGTCTCTCTAATGCACTTTCCCAATGTCGGGAGGGCATGATACTATGGCTCCTCATCTTCCACAGGGATCTCAAAACCTTCGCTAGTCATCATTCTTCTCGACAACAGTGTTACATCAACTACCCTCTATCGCGCTTCATTATACTTGAGTCATCTTTCCTCTCTCTTACTTTCTTCCACCAAGGTTTTCACCATCCTCTCCATTCCCGTTCATTCCCTTACCCATGGTGGGGTTTATCTATGCATGGGTAATCTCTCTAGTCCTAGTTCTATCATTAGGATCTTGATGGCTAAGGGTATCGCACGTAAATAGGATCCTTTGGGCTCATGCAAGAACTTGAACTCTGCTTCCTCTGGACAAGAATATGTGGAAATTACGTACTCCAAATTATATTTTTGTGTTACACCTTCCCACCAATGATCAACATCTCTAGTACAAATCTTAGTTGAATCAAAGAGGGTCTAATAGTCTTAATGTATCCAAGCTCTCTTTGTTGCGTAGAAAACTATGTTTGATGCGTAAGTTGCCAACCACTGGTACAACTCTATTGGGAAGAAGCTGAATAACATCTCATACAAGAAATGATACAAATTATCTTCCACCCACTTTTGCACATTAAAGTTGGGTCTAGTGCTATATATTTGTGCAAATTCATCTTAGTCATCTTCTACCCAACTCTCAATACTCTCCAAAGACAGTCGATACGCCATCTGCATGCAACATCCTAGTAGAAAACTTGAAAATATGTCCTAGTAATGGAACCAAAATGTAGTCTTTATTTACCACTATAAAGCTATGCACGCTGACACCTCATCTAGAAAAATATAAATGCTCACAGAAGCATGCACAAGCACCATGTCCCTCCTTTTCTTTACCTTTCAAGTATGTTGGCATGCATGTTCAACATATTCATAACCAAGACATTATTTCATGCATACTAGTAATCATAAACATGGAATAATTCAGATCATGAGCAGAAATATAACACCAAATAACACAATATTCCAGAATAATGATCTCAATATGCAATTAGAATAGTTTTGCCACTTCGAGGGGGCAACCTCCAAACCATACAATAACACTCAAATGCTCCAAATGATGATGAACTACTACCTAAAATCCCCTATATATACTATTCATATGTTATGGCCAACACCAAGGCCAACCTACTAAGCATGAGAAAGTATAAATGATATAATAAAATGATATGGTAAGCCACAAGTCGAATACTCATATCCTAATACAAGCAATAGGTTAAGGGCATAGCATGCCCTTCCCCTTCAAAGAAACATTGTCCCCAATGTTGAGAAGCTCTGGGTGTTCTTTGTAGGAATGTCATATCTTCCCATGTTGCATCTTCATTGTCCATATTCTTCCACTTGATCAGGTACTCAGTAATAACCCGTGTCCTCAATATTTTAGTGTGTGTTTGAAGGATGCATTCAGGTTCCAAGATGACTCTCCCCTCCTCATCGAGCTCAGGTAACACTGTTTGGGCTGATACTCTCTGTCCAATTACTTTCTTCAGCAAGAAACATGAAAGACTGGATGTATTTTGGTTGATTGTGGAAGTTCTAATTTGTATGCTACAATACCAATCTTCTGCAATACTTGATAGGGGCCATAATACTTCGGTGAAAGTTTGTTATCCTTTTGTTGTTGTTTCAAATACATTTTATTATATGGTTGTAACCACACAAAACCCAATCACCGACTTCAAAATTCCTTTCTATGCATGATGTTGATCAGCCTGTTGCTTCATGTGGTTTTGTGCCATGACCAAGTTCTCCTTGAGACTAGAGAGAACCTCTTGTTGATACTGAATGTGTTCTTCTACTGCTCTAACCCACAGTTTTCCTCTCAATGATGATGTGATGGATGGTGGATGGTACCCATAGAGTGCCAAAAAGGAGACATTTTAGATGAAGTATGGAAGGAAGTGTTATACCACCATTCTGCAAGTGGCAACCATTGGACCCATCTTGCTTGTTTATCTAACGTAAAGAAATAGAGATATCCCTCCAAACACTTATTTACAACTTTTTTTTCCCATCAGACTGGGGATGATAAGAAGAGCTATGAGCTAACTGAGTACCCAAACATGAGAATAAATCAGTCCAAAAATTACTAGTAAATATAGGGTCTCATCACTTACTATAATCTTTGGTGTCCCATGAAGCTTCTGAACTATGTCCATGAAGGTTGTTACTACCATGCTTGTAGCAAATGGGTGTGCCAAGGCACAAAAATGAGCATATTTGGTGAGTCTATCCACCACAACCATGATGACATTTTTTCCTTCAGATTTAGGCAATCTTGTGATAAAGTCCATGGAAACCTCTTCCCACCGCTGGCTAGGAATAGATAGAGGTTGTAGAAGACCTAGGGATCGAACTGTTTCACCCTTATTTTGCTGACAAACCATGCATTCTGCCACAAATTTTTGGACATCCCCTTTGAGACCTTCCCAAAAGAAATCTTGTTTGACTCGATGATAAGTCTTCAAGAATCTAGAGTGCCCCCCTACTGGAGAAGAGTGAAGCTCAGATAGAATCCTATTTTTAAGAGTGGAGTTCTTACATAGGTATAATCTATCTTTATACCATAAAGCATCCCCTTTCAATACAAATTTTTCAGACATGCTTGGATCATTCTAGAGATGATGAATGAGGTTTTGTGTGGTTGGGTCATTTCTCCATTCGAGACCTTGCCTCATCTATCCAATCTTCCTGTAATATGGATATGGCACATAACAAGGCTGCAGTTGATTCATCTTTCCACGACAAAGCATCCACAACTACATTCTCCTTCCCTTTCTTATAGATAATCTCAAAATCATATCCCAACATATTTGAGACCCATTTTTGTTGTTCTTCGATGATAAATTATACTCCAAGAAGTATTTCAAACTATCATGATTTGTCTTCACTTTAAAGTGTCTTCCTATGAGATATGGTCTCCATTGCTTTACTACATGAAGTATGGCTAGCATTTCCTTCTCATAAGTTGGCTTGAAAGATTATTACCTTTGAATTGACAGATCAAAAAGGCAATAGGATGGCCTTCTTACATGAGAACTACCCCCATACCCACCCTAATGCATCACATTCAACAATGAATGTTTTGGAAAAATCTGGAGTAGCGAAGACTAGAGTGGTGCACATGGCCTCCTTTAGTTGCATCCTCACTCCAATGGAAGGAGTCCTTCTTTAATAAATTTGTGAGAGGTGTAGATATGCTTCCATAATGCCTTACAAATCTTTGGTAATAACCTGTAAGCCCCAAAAATCCTCATAGATTCTTTAGGGTTTTTGGAACCTTCCACTCCATCATGGCTTTGATCTTATTAGGATCCACTTTAACCCCTTCATGAGAGACAATGTGACCCAAATATTCAACCTCCTTGAGTCCAAAAGAACACTTAGAGGGCTTTGCATAAAGTTTATGTTGCTCAAGGGTTTCCAAAACCTTATTTACATGATGCAAATGTTCCTCCCATGTTTTTCTATAAATTAATATATCATCAAAAACACTAAGACAAACTTCCGCAGAATGAATTAAAAATAGAATTCATCAAACTTTGAAATGTAGAAGGTGCATTTGTGAGTCCAAAAGGCATTACCAGAATTCATAATGGCCTTCATGTGTCCGAAAGGTAGTTTTATGAACATCCTCATCCTTGATTCTGATTTGGTGGTATCCCGAACGAAGATCAAGCTTTGTAAAATAAACAACACCATGCAACTCATCAAGCAAATCATCAATTACAGAATAGGAAACTTATCTTTGATTGTGTACTTATTAAGTTCCCTATAATCAGGACACATGTGCCACATGTCATCTTTCTTCTATACCATCACTACTGGAGAAGAATAAGCACTCTGACTATGACAGATAATTCCTACTTCCAACATCTCTTGTACAATCTTTTCAATTTCACTCTTTTGCACATATGGGTACCTATAAGGTCTGATGTTAGGTGGTTGACTTCTTGGTAATAACTAAATAGCATGATCATGATCTCTCTTTGGAGGTAATGGCTTTGGTATATTTTCAAATACAACAAAGTGTGCATCCAACACTGCTTGCATATCTGATGGTATAATGTCCTTAGAATGATGAGCCTCCAATGAAAATAGTTGTGCCACAAATCCCTCTACACCCTTTTTTAGCATTTTTACATCTGATGAGAACTTACTATTTGTGGAGACTTTTCTCTTAAGCCTCTTAGCTCAAAATTCCTTCCTTCAGAGTGAAATCGCATGAACAAGTCTTGGAAGTTCATCTCAATGGTTCCCAAAGTGGTAAGCCATTTAACCCCTAACACAATGTCTACTCCTCCCATAGAAATGGCATACATGGGACTATTTAGTATGTAATCTCCCATGGAAAGCTTAATGCTATGGCATTTTCCAAAACAAGTAATAATACCTCCATCAACAATCATTACTTGACATTCAGGAGCTGATAAATGAAGCATTTTAGGTGCACTACTAACTTATGATTGATAAAGTTGTGAGTACTTCCTAAATCAATCAACACTGTGACCCTCTATTTTTTTAGGAATCCAACCACCTTTAGGTTTGGGGGTGCTAATACCTAAAATTGCATGGCATGAGATTGTTGGCTAAGGATCTCCTGACTCCTCCTCTGGCTCAACCAAGACCTCTGACTCTGAATCTTCATCCTTCTCTTCATCTTCACTAGGCCCATCAATGTAGAACAACTTCTTTTCAGACATTTATGTCCTGATCCAAATTTACTGTCACATTTAAAACATAAACCTTTTTCTCTTTTTTCTTCAATTTTTTGAGGTGTCAATCTAACTAGTCGAGGGAGTGTTGGGGCCAAGGTGTTGCGATCTCTGGTATAAGTGAAATGTTGTCTCCTACTTGAAAAAATTTCTCCTCTTCCCTTCTTGCCATAATCATCGAATCAGAAACCTTATGAGGATTAAACATACACCTCATGCTCAATGTGATCCTTAAGACCCCCAAGAAATAGGTCATTCAGATTCTCTTCAGTAATATTTTCCACCCATAGAGAAAGGTTTTGAAATTGATGAATGTAATCCTTAAAAGATCTTGTTTGTCTCAACTTTGCTAATTGGCTGAAGTAATTATCTGACACACTAGAACTATAGTGTAATTGCAACTCTTCAGTGAACACTATCCATGTAACATTGAGACCACTCTTCTACGTTTGAGCACATAACCATCGATACTGCATTTAATTGGTCGTTTGAGATACAAAGCTGCCATGGTCACCTTTTGTCCCGGTGGAATCTGATGTAGTTCAAAAACTTTCTCCATTTGGTCATCCAATTGAGTGGATCCTTTCCATCAAACTTATGCATCTCCACTTTTGGAAACATAGCACGGGCTCAGCAAAGTGCTCGTATTTGGATTGTGCACACTCGAAGATCCACTCTGGCTCATGTGTCTATTATGTTGACTTGAGGATCCACCTTGATTGACATAAGTATGATTACCCATCATATACGTACTGAAGTTTTGCATGAAATCCTCCAATATTTTTCCAATCCTATCCACATCTTCTTTGTTGGCCACCCGAGATTCGAGGTCTCTCAGGTTAAACTCAAGTTGGCTTACTTTGTGGTCTATCAAGTAAACCCTAACCCTGAGGAATTTGTAGTTATATCTTTTGTCTCCAACTCCTCAACTATTATCTCATCCTTTTCTGGTGTTTTACCCAAAGTGATGGGATTCTTTTTTCCTCTTGTGGAAGGCCCCGCCATGATGCCCCAAAATAGTAGGATGTAGGGATCACAATCAAATTTTAGGGTTTCATATTTCAATATGAATTTGGAAAAATATAAAAAAACTTAAAGAACAAACCCCAAATAATTTTTTTTTCTTTCTGAAAATGTAACGAATTTGAAAAATTCCACAATTTGCACCCTAGGGAGTGATTTTATGAAAAACCCTAAATTTGTAATAAATTTTGCAAAATAAATCAAAAAGTCTGAAATTTTCAGGGAACCTTACTTGAAATATTTTTCAACTCTGGTAAAAATATCTCCACCAATTCTCTTTTTTTCGCAATATATGGTGGAAACAAAAATTAGGGTTTTTGCCCTAATTTTGGCCCAATCGCAGCTCTGATACCACTTGTAATGAAATTACTTGTATAATTCAGATCATGAGCAGAAATATAACACCAAATAACACAATATTCTATAATAATGATCTCAATATGCAATTAGAATAGCTTTGCCACTTTAGGGGGCAACCTCCAAACCATACAATAAGACTCAAATGCTCCAAATGATGATGAACTACTACCTAAAATCCCCTATATATACTATTCATATGTTATGGCCAACACCAAGGCTGACCTACTAAGCATGAGAAAGTATAAATGATATAATAAACTGATATGGTAAGCCACAAGTCGGCTACTCATATCCTAATACAAGCAATAGGTTAAGGGCATAACATATGGAGTGGCACTGAAAGAAAAAAGAATCCCTCTAGTGGTTTGGGACAGAGTTTGTAAACCTAAAAAGCTTGGGGGACTTGGTCTCATAGATTGGACTAAAATGAATAAATCCCTTCTTTAAAAAATTGGATGGAGGTTAACTAAAGAAAAAGAGTCTGGACCAGAATTCTAAAGAAAAAATATTGGATGGATGTTAATGACAAGAGATGGATTTTCAAACCAGCATCCTTCAATGGCTCATGCATATGGAAAGCTATTAACTGGGAAAAATAAATTGTGGCTAGGGGCAGTAGGTGGAAAATAGGAAAAGGAAATGAGATAAGCTTCTAGAAAGATAAATGGGTTGGGAATTTTATCCTTAAAGATCAATTCCCCCAAATTGCTAGTCAGCTCAAAGATAAATATGGGGAAAAAATCATTAACTATATGGCTGATGATGACAAATTTCAGACATGGAAACTTATGGAACTGGATAGACAGGAACCCAATGATCATTTGAGTAGGCTCAATGATTTCCTAAAAATTATGTTTCTTCTAACAACAAGGACCAAGATAGAATAGTCTGGGACAAAGATCAAAGTGGTAATTTCTCTGTCAAATCTACCTATTCCTGATTTTTTGAGGGAGGAACTAGTGAAGAAGATTTAAATGTTGGTAAGATTTGGAACAAGAACATAACCCAAAGGTTAATGTCTTCAATTGGCTTTCATAATGAATAAAATTATCACCGTTGATAATCTAGCTAAAAGGGGTTTCCAGGATGGCCAATACATGTGTTCTCATGTGCGAAGTGAATATGGAAACTGTAAATCATCTTCTTCTCGAATTCCCTTTTTCCCATGTTATGTGTTCTTCTATTCTAGGTTGCTTCTTGGTTTTTGGGTAATTCCTAATGAGATCAAGGATGCTTGGATTCAATGGAACTGTCCTTTCTTTAGTCGAGGACTTAAAAATCTCTGGGTTATGAGTTTGGGTCACCTATGGTGGGAATTATGGAAAGAAAGAAATAGAAGGATTTTCAAGAATAAGAAACTTCCTATTAGGGTGACTATAAACAAACTCCTACAGGTTGTTAGAAACAATTTTTCTATACTAAGGAAAAATGAAATGGAAATCCTTGACAATGAACTTCATTTCTTTAAGAATTGGAACCTTATAGGTGACCCTAAACACAAAGATGTAATCCTCATTCGGGGATTAAATGGAATTCACCTAGGGATGGTTTCTTTAAACTCAACTTTGATGGTGCTATGAAAGGTAATCCTGGGAAAGTTAGGGGTGGAGGTGTTCTTTGGGACTCCTTGGAAGATTTCTTCTTGCCTACTTCTTCGACCTAGGCCTCCAATCTAACAATGTTGCTTGAGGCTATTGTGATGTTCTAGGGGGTGAAGTTAGCCAAGGAGAAAGGCTTAACACATATTGAAGTGGAAGGGGACTCTTTATATATCATTTCATGTCTGAAAGGAAAATCCTCACCTTTTATTTCTATCGAGGAATTCATAAATAAAACTAAACTTCTAGAATCCTATTTTGAGGCCATATATTTTAAGGCCAATTTGGGGGTGAATGCTAGGGGTCTTAAGGTGGTAGAGGATCCTAATGTGATGCAAGCCAAATTTATTGAAATCATGAAAAGGGAAGGTTTAACTTATAATACTCCTACAAATGAGGAGGTAATATTTTTCAGACTCGTGACACCTCTCTTTCATGATTATTGAACTCGTGCTAAATTTCTTTTCTAATCCTTGAAGGGGTAGGCTGGATATCTTTGTTTTCTGGAAGTGTGAAGATTGGATTGGGGAAGGTAATGATTTACAGAACAAAAAGAAGAATAGATTCAGTAGTATGAGGGGTGACTTAGTTAGAACTAAACCCAGAAAGAGGCAGGAGATGTCCTTTGATATGGAAACTCTGCTTGAAAAGGCAGGTACGTTGCCCTTTTCAATATTTTTGATGGCTATGATGAAAAGCTGAGTGAAGTTGTGGTGAAAATGTGGAATAAAGGCCATGTTCGAGTTGGCAATTTCTCCTTTACCATTTCCCTAAGCTTATTTCCAAAGTCTCGGTTTAGCTCTGGAAGGCAGATGCATCTATAAACCTAAGTTGGACTACATTCGGAGATTGAATGCTTCATGCAAGGTAAGGGAACGCCTGTCTCTCTTCACAATGGGTATGATCGAGGTAATCTGCTCAATCCTTTTGATGAAATTGCTCATCTTTTTATGTCATACATTTCCTTAGAAGGTTGGTATAAAGTGATTTATAATTACCATTTCCCCATGTTGAACCACGTATGGAATGATAAGCCCCGTAATTTCCCTTTCTTCCTCGTATACCTCCCTAGAAAAATCTATTAGCAAGGTTGAGAAAAGGATCTTCTCCCTTCCTCTGCACCAGGGCCTCATCAAATCACTGGTCAGGCTGAGTACTCCTCTTTTGGGGAAAAATGACAAATTTGGGGCCTCCATCACTATTGGCTCGGTGCCCAAGGAGGATATTCTCAGTGAAGTCCCATTTGGCAAACCAGTGGCTAAACGAACCAAATCCAATTTCATTCATGATTTCATCATCAAACATAGCAGGGTTGAGGAGGATCCTAAATAGGTTGAGGAAGTGGAGATTTTATATTCGGGTGAAAACCAAGATGGGAACCTAGACTTGTCGGGTTTCTAGTATGGACAAGGCTACTACTGACGGGGATAATAGTGATGAGGGGGAGAGTGAGAAAGCTTTGAAATCTGTAGATGATAAGCGTTCCAAGAATTCAAAGGATGCCATTGAGAGCTTGCATGCTCTGAAAACTACCAAATCTAAATTGTTTATTGCACAGAACTCTACTATCAAGTCTCATTCTTTCATGCGGGAATTTGAGCATTGCAGGCTTGATACCGATATTAATAGACACAGGATTAGTATGGTCTCCATGGACTTGAAGGATTTGATTGATAAAGTGGAAAATTTATCCTCTTTGGTCCTTAGTGAATAGCTCAAGAATGCCAATGAGAGAAGCCTAGAGATGGCCAAGGATATGTTAAAGATGAAAGAAGTTGTGTTCTAGATTTGTGATGTCCATCTCCTCAATGTTAAGAGCACCATCCACCATCTCAAGCTTTTAGCTGAGATGATTCATTCCATGGAACTTGCTAAGGAAAGGGAAAAAGAAGGAAAAGGCCCCAAAGTGGAGATCCCTGAGCCAAACTATAAGTTTTGGAAAGCTACCATTGATTCCCTTGTCAAAGAATGGAACAAATGCATGAACTCAATGGGGGACCTGATAAAAGAGTGACAGTGAATATGGGATATTGGTTTGTTGTTGTTAGTTCTAAGTTGTTTTGCTATTAGTTTCTTGGTACTGCTACTGTTAGTTAGTTTATTTGTTGTCTGGATACTTTCCTTTATGTTTGTATCTCCTTGTTGTTGGTCTTGTGTTGCTTTGGGTTTGTGGTAGGGCTTCAATGGTATATCCCTTGGCCTTTTTGTAAGGAACTGGTAACATTTTGTATGGGGTAGGGTCCCCTCAACCCTTTTTTACCTCTAATAAAAAAACTAACACTTAGATCAACATTACAAGCATAATAATATTACATATTCAAGAATTATTAATACATAACTTTGATACTAGTGTGTTGGACCATGCATGTACCCATACAAAATCAAAACCTTACAAAGATCACATACAAACTATTTTACACCTCATCTCTCTATAACAAAGACACGGTCTGCACTCTCAATTTCTTAAACAATGATGCAATACCCATGTTTATAGGATGGGGCTTCTTCACCACTCATGCACTTTCCTAATAATATGCGTGCGTACAAAAATAACTTGTATGATTTTTACAAAAGTAGCTAATAATAGACTATCCTAAATATAACATGCTTTAATCTTATTATTAGCTATCTCCATGTGTGTGTTTTATGTTGAATTGCATGTGTTTTTCCCAATTATATTCCTTTTTTGGTCATTAATTCATCTTGCTTTTATATATATTTGGCCTCCCTTTATGCTCGGAACTATAACTCTATTTTTAGCCTTGATCTAGAAAACTGGCTAAGTCCCTACTTTTTCACCTATATGTGCAATCCTACATGCCAAACTTCTTCTCCACTACACATGCTCCCCTACGCGTTGTTTCATTACTCGCGTGTGTATTCCCTGTGCTTAGCCTTTGTGTTTCATCAACACTTGGCAATTTTTCCCGAAAAACAAATAAACTTCTAAGAATTTCATCTCGGTTCTATGTTCTCCCATCTCAACCTTTGGTGGTGAGCCCTTACATATTATTTGTTACGTGGGGTTGATATTGGGAATATAACTTTCCCCTGATAAACACAATATTATAATGAAGCTAAAATAAATAAATAAAATGAGCACATATGAATCTTATTATGATAAATAATCACATGTTCTATCCCTCCCGAGTCTTTAGTGGTGAGTCCATGCTTCTTCTTTGGTATTATGAGGCTAGGAAAGGAAGAAGGTGCCCTTACTCACCTAAATTGTTTCCTCAGTGATGAGCCCATGTTTCTTCTTTGGTAGCATGGGGCAAAATGTAGGGGGTCTTTTCAACTCCAATTTTTGGTATCCCTTATCCCTCATCCCATGTTCACTCCATTTTTCATCATTTTCTACATACATACCTCTCTTCCCACTTAAATTTCCCTTTCCCTCCTAAATTCAATTTATCCCTTTAATTATTATTATCCATCATTAATCCCATCCTAATCATGTCATTAATTTATCATCCCTAATTATCCTTAATTAATCTTAAATCCCTATCTAATCCATTTATTCTCCCTAATTTCCCTTTTTCCTCCCTATACCTTCATTTAATAATTTTACCTTCCCTTTTCCTTTATTTAATGTTTTCCACCTTTCACCTACCTTTTTATCTCCCTAGGAATCCCTAGCTTGTCCTTATCACCCGAAGCCCTAATGTTTTATCTTTAGGAATATTTTTCCTTGAGTTGGGCATCATCCCACCACCCAAATGGATGGACTGTTGTAGTCACTGGCAACCCATCCTGGTCACCTTCAACCCTATAAATGTGCCCATACCCCTCCTTATTCTAGGATGTAACTTTGGAGACTTTGAGATTTCTTGTGATTTTTCCTTCGTTTCTTTCTCCTCTTTACATCTATTATCACCATCTTGGAGCTACTTTGTAGATATTGTGTTTCACCCTTGAAGATTTGAATTCCTCTCTCTGCTCTTTCCTCATCATTCCATCTCTTTTCCTCATCATTTTTTAGGTCTATCAACCATCTTGGATCCCTATCTCTGCATTTTCTTACCTTCATTCCCCTTTGTAGATTTTCATTTTCACCCATCTTTTTCCATCAAAACCTAGATCACTTCCAATCTTTGTCGACATAGTTCTCATTTGATTTGCTTTGTGTCATTTATTCTACCGACATCTACTCTCTTATCATGTTACCTTTCGATTCCCCAATCTTTCCATTCTACACACTTGCATATTCATATCCCAATTTTATCGAGATCTAGTCATCATTCTTTGGAACCAATCTTTATTGACCCTATCACATAGTTCTTATCTTTCATTAATTTTCTTGCATCATTTTAGTTCTCATAAAATCCAATCTTCTCACAACATCCCAACATCATTCCCGGTTTAGATCAGCTCTAGGTCGGGCTTCGGAAGTCTTTCGGTCTCCTTTGCTACATTTTCCTTCCACACTATACCATTCACCATTGATTGTGTTTGTGAGTCTCAAATCATCGTCTACCCACCTAGGTTTGATTTGGTTTGAATTTACTTAGATTAGATCTACATTTTACTTTATTTGTTGCATTTTTGCTTTCAATTTTATCTTAGATTCGATGCATCATATCATATCCATTATTACTTTATTTTGTCTAAAATTTGGTTGACATCCATCCTAGGAAGTTTTCACATATCAGGACTGACATTGTCAAGCAACCCACTCATCTATCTACTAATATTTTTTCATATTGAGTTTCTCTTTATTTTGTAGGTTACCAAGCTCGTTGTAAAGAGGATCTTTTACACACATACCCATCATCATCTCATCTAGAGGTACCTTAAACCATCTCATATTGGAGTTGTTTGTTTTCTTGTTGCCATTTCACTAATCTGAAATAGGATCAAGAAGATTGGTTCAACATTCTAGCATGCCAGGTGGGACCACCCTTCTTTGGTGATTTCTTTTATTGATTTTCATTTTCATTTCCATCTTCCATTTCTCTCTTCCTATTAACCTTGTAGCTCAAATATTTTCTTACTCTCTCACTTGGTGGATTCCTTTCTTGGATCAAGAACATGTTTTCTTGCTTAAAAATAAAAATAAAATTGAAAATAGCGTTATCCAAGTATTTTTTCATATTTTCTTCTTTTGCATTGTATTTATTTTGTTGTTTATTTTCCTTCATTGAATTTCACATTTCAATTTTAGGATTTAAAAATAACCTCCTCATCTTACTTGATAACATAGTCTAATTAGGAGGTTAATACTTTGCATTCACATCTTCCACACACATCCAAAACACACACATCAAAACTACACATCTTAAACATCTTCCTCCATGTGGAACTATTGGGATTTCATCACCCAATAGGAAATCCGTTGTGGTGTTATGTCCGTGTTAGAAATTTTTGACTATCGGTATATTGGATAAGCACCTAACACCCTTACCGTTATAGTGTGTGAAGTGTGGGGGTATGCCCCAATATCAAGCCCCATATTGGTAGTCATCACATATTTGATCCTCATGTACCTTTGGGTATATCAAGGATGCTAGCCAAGACTACCTGAACCATATATGGTTTGGCCATTTCTTAGGTTCCCCTTTGAACCCATTTTCTCTCTTTTTTTCTCACATTTTTCTAATAATCAAGATAATTAAAAAAATTGTGTGATTTGTTTGAAGTAATTAACAATTGGCATATTTTTATTTTATTTTATTTTTCATGCCCATTATTACATATTCTCAGGTAAGAAAAATGGGACAAAACATGACATCCGACAACATTCCTAACTTTAACCCTTCAACCCTTCTGCGATTGTTTCCAAAAAAACTTCAACCCTTTCTATCATTACTTCCACCCCTTTGGTCACCTCTTCTATGGTTACTCAACCTATGGTTTCCATTCCCCCTCTTCAAGAGTCTCAAGTTATCCAATCTAACACTCATGTCAAAACCAACCCCTTCCTTTATCACCACTTGGTCCCATCTAGACCGGCTACTCCCCCATCCGCCACTTCTATGGGGAATTTTGGACCTCCTACCATTCCTCGTGGATGTATGGAATTCCAAGAGATTCTAGATGCTAATCCCATCACTTTGTATGATTACCTTCTTCATAAGTCCACCAATATCCTTATCAAGGGACCCCCTCTTCAACAAATCTATGCCTATCATTATCACCTCGATTCTACCCAAGTCCTTACATCACAACTCGTTGTGTTCTTCTTGAGAGCCATAAATGATCTTGTTATGGCACAATGTGAGCTTGACCCTCACCAATATTCTTCCACAATCCCCAAACCCATCAATCCACTCAATTGTTAGATCCATTCCTCTCAATCTTCCTTGTATCAACATTTTACCTAATTCATCCATCTCCATTACTTCCTCATCTACTTTCATCACTACCATCCCCACCCAAACTTTGCAGGACTCTCACTTGCTTCCTCCACCACTAGAACAACACAATCACACTTTGGTCCCCATTTCTACATCTTATGTCCATGCAAACATTATCATCTCACAACCTCATCCTTCAAAATTTGTTCAAACTCACCAACCTCCCCTTAGAAGTGTTTTTCACTACTCCCTTCCTAATCAATCTACTCAAGTGTCTCAACCATCCCATACTTATATCCCTACTCATCTTGTGAAAAACCAATCTATCTCTCAACAACCAATACAATCTCATTACCTACCTATCTCCTAACCACCTTAGTTTTCTCAACCAGTCAAATCTCAATCATTCAAGAATCCCCCTTATCAACTACCTCCTCAAACACCTACTTACCAACAATCCCATCAATCTCATCCACAACATCACCAATATCTTCCACAACATAATCCATATACTTCTTATGTCCCACAACCACATCCATCTACTTCTCATCCATCCACATCTAATGATCACATGCATGCATTATTAAGTAGAATGGCCAATCTTGAAGCCGTAACCTTGGGATCCAAAACCACATTTTCCTATGAACATATTTGTAACGAACCTATCAATCCATCAATTCTCGTAAAGCCTTTTCCCCAAATTGGGAGCTCCCAAAATTCTCTAAGTTCAATAGAAATGAGGACCCACAATAACATATTTGTGCCTTTAGGCATGCATGCTACCTCATTTCTCATTATTAGGACCTTATGCTTTGTACATTTCCCATGTCGTTAGTCGGACTGCATTGGATTGGTATAACAACATTCCACACCATTCTCTATTTTCCTTCACCCAACTCGTGCAAATATTCCTAGAGAACTTTTCAATTAATATTGTGCATAAGATCACCATCACATACCTCTACACTATTAGACAATTTGATGATGAATCTATCGTAGATTTTGTTGCTAGATGGCATGGCATAATCAACCAATTTTCCTTCTCCCTTCCACAAACTGAATTAATTGAACTCTTCTCATGGTCTTTTGTGAAGCATATTTCCTCTACTCTTCAAATATAATCATTTCAAACCTTTAAAGAGGCATTCACCATGGCTCGTAAACTTGAACTTTGTGCCCTTGAGAAAGGCCAAGTCAAATGTCGAATAAATAAATTGAAGCCAAAACTTAATAATTCCTCCACAAATGGTGATAAATCCAAGAACTCCACCGGTGCCATCGTGGTCAAATTTTCATCCCCATCTACTTCTCATACTAAGCCTTCTCAAAAGGCTCCTAAACTTCCTCCTAACTATACCCATCTTAGGGAATATTATAGTTCAATATTCGATAAGTTAATGGTGGTCCATCTTATCCAACTTCCTCCTATTCAACCCTTGGATGAATCACGACCCAAGCCAACATGGTATCGTGAGGAACATTACTGTAAGTACCATCAATTCCATGGTCATGACATTGAGAAGTGTCACACTTTCAAATACCTTTTCCAAAATCTAATATACCATGGTGATCTTTAAGTAGATAATCCTAATGCACCACAAAATCAGCCCCTTGATGTTTTCAAACAACCCTTCCCCAATCATCCGCCAACCAATCAAACTACACCTCCCACATCTCAGGAACCTAATGCCCACATGATCAATACTATAAACCAAGAGTCATTATCATCACCTACACCCATTATATCTTCATCCATTACACCCATCTCGATTTCATATGCTACTCCTATGCCCACAAATTCATCACCCACACCTATCTCTACATCTATTGTAGCTACATCCACTATATCTATAACTCCCACACCCACACCAATTTCAATTAACCTTCTATCTACTACATCCATTCCTATTGCATCTAGTTCTTCACCCACATCTTCCCCAATTTCCATCTTAACACCCTCATCATACGTTCCTACATCTATACCTATTTCCAAAACCACATCTACTACTATGATCATGCCCACATCAACATCTGAACCCATATCTACAACTGAACCACCCCTTAAGACATCTACTATGCTGAGACCCTCACCTAATACAACTACAAGAAGTAATCTTCCCCATCCACAAGTCCAATCACCTCTATACCAACAAACCCTAGACCTATGGAATCTACAACCCCTTTTGATCTCATCAAACATATTATACAAACAACTTCCATCTTCAATATCCACATCTACAACACAATCTACATTACCTAGGCTTTCCTCTAAAGACCCCCTAGTTGAAATTGTTGTTATTCATGCCGAGTTAAATCCTCATAGACCAAATATAAGAACCTTAGCATAACCATTGAAAAATATCTTACATGCCCACAAAAAAATTGGAGATCCCTACTCCCAATTCTAACCTCCCTAAAAAATTTGATGTTGCATCATCAGTTTTATGGATATCTCCATCTATCTTGGGGTCAAATCCTTCATTCAAGACTCTTATCAACAACAAATCCAAATTGAAACAATCTAATCCTCCTTCTAAATATAATCCTCCTTCAAAAATATTTGTACCACCAACTGTAAAAATTTAATCCAAATTATGCAAGCCCCCAACCATCAAAACCAAATCCAAGTCATCCAATCGTCCTCTTCAAACTACATCTAAATCATAAACGTTCAATTCCTATTCCACATAAAAATATGAGTCAAAGGCACCCATAAAGCCTCATAAGAGAAAATCCTCTCTCTTTCCTTCGTCCACTTTGCCTCTAAATCTAGTTCATCTATAATCTGCACCACCCATTCTTCAACAACTTCCATTGGTTTGTATGCACGGGTCCTTTAGTGTTCTATTCAAGCATCCACAATCACTCTTCCCCCATAAAATATTTTGACACGTATGGAAATAAACCATCATGGTTCAATTCTAACATCATTTGTGCTACCATTGTACCCATGGGCATTATCTTTGAATGTTGTAAGTCCCTCCAAACTATCATCCATAACCTCATCTTATAAAATGATCTTCTCTTCAAAGAGGATCATCCTCTTCCCTCTTCCAGTTCATCTACAACCAATCCCACTCTTCCACACCAATCTTCACCTACAAATACTTTTAAATCTCCCTACTTATCCAGAACCTTCATTTCCATTTCCCCTCCAAATACTACTTCACCCAAAGAAGACCCCCTCTCTTTATCAATTTCATTCAAAATGCCACTCATTCTCACCCCCATGATTTTCAATAACCTTCCAAACCTAAGGTTGTTGTCACCACACCCTCTAGTGAGTCTGCTTCCCCTTCTTCATCAAAATTAAAATTCTCTATCTTAGCTTCTCCATAGATTATTGCCATTAAACAAAGTATTGTGAAGCAACTTCATCATGCCCCATCAAGATGTCACTCTACAAGATAATCCAAATCTCCCTAGCTATAGACAATCTCTCATGTAAGATCTAAAGTGTATCCCTACCCCTAGTGATGAGACTCAACATTTTGAAGCTCTCGTTTGAGCACTCATTGTGTCTTCCACTATATATTTTGATAACTAAAATCCCCGATACATCACCTGAGGACCACGACCTCCCACTTTTCATCATTATGTGTATCAATGATACATTCATCCGAGTTCCATGATAGACAACATAGCTAGTATAAATATCATCTCATCTCACACCTTTGATCATCTCAATCTCCCTAATTTCATTGTCTCCCAATATCCCGTAGTCCTCTATGCCTTCAATGATGTTGTTTCCCCCACTTTGGGTATAGTCATTCTTTCTATATGCATCGGTGAAAACATCCTCCATGAGGTATTATATATTGTAGAAGGGGAGTTTTAATATAATGTATTACTCATAAAACCATGGATCCACACCATGCATTGTGTTCCTTCCACTCTCCATCATTGTATTAATTTTAATTATGAAGGAAAGATCCTAACTCTCCCGTAAGACACTCCTCCATTAAAATTGTTAAATAGGTAATGTATAACATTTAGCACAAGGCATACAGAAGATCACACGAAAGAGAAGAGTGCGTTTAAATGTGTGGGAGGATCATAAGGGAATCACGCAAGGAGGACAGAGACAGATTTGGGACTTAGCCATTTTCATGATGATGATCTATTTTTGGAAGATGGTGTGTAGAGCACACAAATGGGATGAAGACTTATGTGACACACATGATCTATTTTTGGAAGAGTGGCTATGGAGTGCTTTACATGGATGCGAGCTAAAGATAGAATTGTGACTGATAGTTAACTAGGAGAAATCTATTGTTAGTGTACTTGCATGTGTGGTTGTAATTGTAAAGGCACATGGCTATTTCAGCATGCGACCTATTTTTTGGATTAGATAAGTGGTGAAGGGAAAGTCCCCACCCTTATAAATATGTAATGAACTACATAGTATAGAAGAGGTATGTAAGGACTGGATTACTGTGAGATTATACTATCAGATTTGTTACGTGCATGAGCATATGATGCCATTATTGTAAGAAGCTTTTGTGTATTTATCATGATTAATATAATGGAGTGTATTGGCTGAATTAGAGTGTTAATTCTAAGTATAATTGGATCTTGCATACTTGATTTCATCATGGTTATCATTTAAATCTATTATTCTCTAGAACTAGATCTATACATGCACTTTGTAGAATGATGTATTAATGATGGATCTGAATGCATCAAGTCTTCATCATGCTAACATCCTACACTAGTAACCCTAAAGAGGGGTAGGTACCTTTTCATGCTTTGGGTGAGGGTTCAAGTATAGGCCGAGTGATGTGTCGGTCTTTGGGCTTTTCTTGGTAAATTCTAGGTTGCATCATTGGTTACTTTCGGACCTCTTTTACATATTTTTTCGAGGATGGTTCATGATGAAGACATACTTGATTAACCCTAGTAACGATTAAGGAGTGGATACATGACCTAGAAGAATAATACACATGGAGGTTCATCACCTTTGGATCTCGAGTTTGGCCTTGCACGCACGTGGGTGGAGCAAAATCTATATGACTATTTATACAAGAGTTTCTTTGTTATATTTCGGTAGAACTGTACAAGTGGTTAGTTGCTTATGCATCTAAATGGAATTAGAGGTATTGCACACTTTTCTGGATGTAAGAATAATTTCACACCCTTTATGATGTTGATCTAACTTGGACTTGCGTTATGGATACATGGTTCTATTGTGTTTTGAACAACTATATCTTGGAGTATGAAATTTCCACTTATTCATGCCTAGAGGTAGCTAAATTCCATTTTTTATGATATCCTAGGGGAAATTACCTACAAGGCATTCCAAAAGTGATCAAAATTCTGATGGTAACCCTGAACTTGGAGAACAAACCAATGGATAACTAAATCCCACCACACATGGGAGCAGGAGTAGGTTTGGTGAAAGATGGAAGACCTATCAACAGAAAGGAAAAGAGAGGAAATGTGGCTTAATTATAATGAGGCACGTGAGAGGGAGATAGAGAAGCAGCAAGATGTTGCAGAGAGAATGGTATTTTGGAGAGAGATAGTTTGGGAAGGGTTTGAAGTTCACGTAGAATATGTGGAACCCGAGCATCAGGAACTCCCCCATTTGGGAAAGCATAATATGGAACCCTCCTCAGCCTCACATAGAAGTGTGCCAGCAGAGACAACTTGGGCCGTAGGCGTGTATCTGAATCCACCTAGAACCTTTCCCTTGCGCTTTGTTTTCCAGTAAGATCTAGTACATAAATAGTCAACAAGATAATTTAAGCAGTGGGAGAGCATGAGTGAGTCATATAAAAATCACAACTATTATAGCAAAAAAAGGATTCATTTTTATATGGGAGTACCTTATTGGGTGTATCATCCACATAGAATTTGGGCGCGCGAGACTTTTGGACTCTTTTCTAGGAGTAGTAACACTTCACAGCTGATGTCGGGGTGTAATTTAGTACTCTTTGTTGGGACATCGGGAAGTACATCTTACTCGTCTAAATCTAGCTACGGGTTCACTATTAGGAGGTTTAGGTGGCTCTAGTTCTAGATGATCTAGAGGTAGAGGAAACACATGAGGTTCGGATCATGTGGGAAAAGTCCGCACCAACTCTGAATATTTACATGGAGATGTATCTTTGTCTCCCAGAGTATAGAGGCATAGAAGATGTTGTTGAACACGTACACATGTGTGAAATAGTGTGGCATGCAAAAGGAATCATGGCTTCTAAGCATAGGGAAAGTCAATTTACTACTACGTTATAAGGGCATGCACATAGCTGGTACAAAATTTTTGACCCTGATCAAACTTACGTAGACTATGTAGCTTTAAAAGATGCCTTCCTTGAATAATTTCATATCCCTAAGTTTAAACAGAGTATAAGTGCACTCAAGGATATTAAGCAAGGCACTAATTAAAGTGTTAGAGAGTATGATGCTCATTTCAAAATGTTGTTATCTAAACTTTCTTATGATATTCATGTAAGCCAGCATGCGTAATGGTTCATTGGGGGCCTAATAACACCTTTTAGAAGGTTCTATCACATAAGATATACACTAATCCATGTGAAGCACTTGAAGCATCTTTACATGCTAAGGTAGTTGGAAGTATAGACACTAGGGTGAGCCAATTTTTAGAATCATGGATCACAACTATGAAAAAGTAGTTGGAGAAGCTATTTGTAAATTCAACACATGAGATGCACACAGGGATTTGGTGCATAGATTGTGAAGTGGAAGGTCACAATGTTAGTCATTTCCCATTACTATAATGCATGATAAGAAAGAACATTTCATGCTACTACAAAATTTTTAGGTCCATGACTCATGACACTTTGAAGACTAACAGTTGATTAGTCGAGATCCATGATCTTTATAGACTTCGGTGTATGATAGATAGGAGTTTTAGATAACTCTAAAGGCAAGAATGAGCATCGAGATTGGGATCACAATCAGGTGTGCTATGATTGGAATGAAGGGTGTTTTGAAGGCGGTTGTGGTAGAGGTCAAGGATACCATGGTGGATTCGAGAGAATGAGGCCATGGTGGTGGAAGAATTGATTTCCCACGCAGAACATGTTATACATGAAGATCTCCCACCACTACAGGGCGTGAATGTCCTCATAATTTTACATGTTCTTTATGTGGAAAAATCATAGTTATGAGGAATGACCACAATTGTATGAGCATCTTAGTAAGTAGCATAAATAAGATAACAAAGGTGCGGGGATGGGTAGGATACAACGCACCGTGGAAAATCGGTGGATGCCCAAATTGGAACTAGAATCCGAGGCATTGTAAGTAAAGATCACGACCACATTTGAAGTAGTGAGTGTCAAAGAGGCATTGCGGTAAAAGCCTACCTAAGGAGGAGCTTCTACATGCATGATACCAAGATCCCACCCATCGAGACGGAGGTTTACTAGGAAACCATGGAGGTACTCAAGAATATTTAGGGTGAAATACAATATTTATTGGAGAAATCATGAAAGATGGAGAAAAAGAAAGCATCGAGAGACGATCCAAACTAATATGGATGACTTGAGACAAGTATGCAAATTGTTGCACCAAGAGAATATCATTCCACCGTTGTTGGGAATTGGTTAAAAGGAAACACTTCGCGTGTAAGTATTGATACTAGATGACAGATCTTGTTTGCAAATATTCCCCCTTGAAGCCTAGATTATGACAAGGAAATAACTCTGAATGTTGTTGTGGATGGCTAGCTATTGAGTATTATATTGATTGATACATACACGGAAGTCAATGTTCTTGCTTTAGATGCATGGGTAAAAATGGGGAGACCTCCATTGCAGTCATCCTCTAATGTTTTGTTCATGGCTAACCGAACTAAGGACACTCCCATTAGATTTTTGAAAGATGCATCCGTTACCATACAAGGAGCCAAGTTCACTTTGAATATTTTCGGTTTTAGCGCTTTGGAAAAGTCGGATAACTTCCCAAAGCACTACTAGGGAGTCCTTGGTGCTATGTAAATAATGTTGATCTTCAGTTTAACAAGGGTTATATCAGCTTTGAAAAAAGGAGGAAAGAGTTATTATCCCTTTAACAGATGGAAAATTTGCACCCTATGTTGAGCCCTTGAGTGAGGAAGACCTGAATTGGATTTATATACATGCCATCTGGGATCCGTAGGTGCTTGAGACATGTAAAAAAGGAATCCTTTAGTGGGAGGATGCATAGTCTATTATCAATACTACAAGTGTTGCTTTTAATAATTGGGCTCATATCACTTATGAGTTGGTAGGGCACGAAGTAAAGAGCATATTTTCTAGGGATAGCAAACCACATTATATTAGGATAATAGGTAACAAATCAGTACCTTGTTATACCAGAGTAGGAGACCCTATGGTGTTCTTGCACACCATTGAAGAATAATGGATACACCGGTTAGAGAGAAGGAATATGCCAAAGCATATACCCTACGTGGGACACCAAAGACACCGGGCGGTTGGTCGACAAGGATAATCTTGTAGGATGGAATGAAATTAGGATTTCTCTTACCACTAGGTTCTTTAGGAGAAATGCACCTACTCAAAACTGCACTTATCATGGTAATCAACCTATTCAACACCATGTTCAGTAGTGTGAGAGACTCTAGACAAAGGGGCGGGAAGCTTTACCACCTTTTCTCTAGGTGCACAAGTTTTATTCCACTCTACATGGATGTGCGTGTGCTTGGTATGTATATGCGGAACTCCATAGAATCTTATAAATTGGAAGGATTTAATTATAGGAATGACCCAGACATTTGAATTATTCTCTACCAAGCCTCCAGGTGGAAGAAGAATTAAAGTTCATAAAGCACTTAACTATGGGAGATAGTGCTAAGGCTGAAGAACTCATTCAAGATTTATTTAATGAAGGAAACTTAGGAGCATGTTTTGCTAAAAAAACAGAGGTGATGCCACACTAATTCATCGTTCTTTTCTTGAGAAAGAAAAAGGAAAAATGGTCTACTTAGTGGATGATGAAGAAGTAGAAAATTTGGATGTAAACCATTCAACAGGTAGGCATGAGGCGTTGGACAAGTCTGAGATAAGACCTCGTGCACCTATCATGAAATTATGAAGATGAAGAAAGAGAATATTAGATCAAATGCTAAGCCTAAGGAGGCCATAATTAGTAGACTATTGATCAAACTCAAAGTGGAAAAAATCATAGAGTTACTATGGGATTATCAAGACTTATTCCCTTGGGGTAGCATGAACTTAAAGGTGTACATAAATCATTAGGGGAGATGAAGATAAATCTTAAAGAGGGTGCATGCCCAATTAGAAGGAGACCCTATAGGATGAACCCCAACTTGCATGAAAAGGTAAAAGAAGAGATTGAAAATTTTTTGAATTTTGGAATCATCAAGCTCTGGATGAGTCGAAATGGGTTAGTCCAATGGTGATCAGTATCAAGAAGGATGGTAAGATTAAGATCTGTGTGGACTATAGGGAGCTAAATGTTGCATGTGTGACCGATCCCTTTCCTATGCCATTCACTGAGGAAATACTAGAAGGCATTGCAGGGCGTGAAATCTATTCATTTATAGATGGATTATCTGGGTATCATCAGGTTAGGATTGCCTAGGAGGATCAGGAAAAAACTACTTTTACTACTTTGAATGGGGTAGATTTACCTATCTTGTGATGCCTTTTGGATTAAAGAACGTGTCTTTTTATTTTCACACATAGTTGTTTAGGTGTTTAAATATTTTGTTCACAACTTATTACAATTTTATTTAGATGATTGGATGGTGTATGGAATGGTCAAAACCATTGTGACAATCTACACTTAATGTCTGAAATATGTAGACAGGTTGAGTATCTCTTTGAACATCAAGAAATGTATATTTGCTACACCATTTTGAATACTTTTGTTATGACACATAATGTAAGGAAGGTTTATTGGTTGATCCAAATAAGGTTGTAGTCATTATCGGCCTAAAAGAGCCTACCATCCACGTGACGTGTGCAGATTCTTGGGTCACATAGGATATTATATAAAATTCATACAAGGGTATGCCAAGGTTGCCAAAAATTTTAAGGAGTTCTTGAAAGGGAAAGGTACGTGTATGATGGAAAAGCACCATGCAAGCATGAGAATCTACAAGTAACTCTTCCTAGCACTGACCTCCCGAGGTCACACCGAGATAGCCGGTGGGGATGGAATACATGTGGGATGCGAGATAAACTTGTTAGGTAATCTTATGTTTTCAACATGTTATAGCGGGATCTGTGAATATAAGGCAAATAAGGCCCTCCTAACCTAAACCGGTGTGATAGATCGTTCGGCGAGGATAGCTACTCGAAGGCTCCAATCAATATCGAGATCTGTCATGATCCGATCTATGGGTTGTGCAATGCATGGATGATAACTTGTGGGTGCTTCGTATATGTCTCCCGACAAGGTCATGAAAATGGAATGGCTAAATATATAGTGGATCTTTTGGTGTTTTATGGACAATTCTCTGGTCGAGTCCAGAAATATTTATCTTGATTAGCTACTACGTTTAATAATGATAGTTGTGTGATAATGTCTAGAGGGAGTGGAGAGGATCTAAACACTAATGTTCACAAATTGACGTCTTTGTTGGATTGATTTGTAGGCCCGTTGGGTTGTGGGACCTTTGGATCACAACCGTAAGTTCATGGTTGTTGTTGACCTCCTATGGTCATGTGAAGAATCAATTCCTAATTCTAAGTATCCAGTAGTCATATGCCTTTTCGGCCTCTACGTTTACAACTAGAAGTTGCACAATTTTCTCGGAGTACCTAACAAGTGTTCTGGAAACTTGGATACGTAAGCTAGTGTCTATATCAATGAGGAGATCTCCTGCATCTACTGTGGGACTAGTGGATCACAACCAAATGTTTGTTCTCTTTCAGGTCCTTCTACAGTCATACGGATGTCTATCAAGGCAATCTATAATTTGGCTGATTTGACCAGAACGTGTGTGCTTTGTCATCTTCTAGATTTAATCATCTTAACTGTGTGCTGATTTCTTGTAGGTCTATGGTTGTTTGGAAGACCTGAATTCTGAGATTTTGCTCTATGTCGCTTATTGCGCTGCAATGTATTTGGTTGAGGCATGATTGGCTCAAAAATGTATTCCCTAGGCTCCCTAGGTCCCGTGATTATCATACAAGATCAATATAAGCCTAACTATAATGAAATAAACCATGTGAGATATATCTACAACATATATATATTCCTCTATTTTTTGTATTTTTAATAGAATTTTAATAGAATTGAAAGAGAAACTAATCTAATATATTCAGAAAATGAAAACTAATCTAATAACAAAATTAAAACAAACAAGATGGCCTCGGTGTAGCTACTTGCCTATGTAGTTGTGAGTTTTAACCTAAATAACTAGATAGATGACTAACTTAATTAAAAGTTTCTCGATCCTACCTCGAAGTGAGGAATGAATCATAGTTTCTCAGAAACCATCAATCCCCACAGCTTCCCTGGCAATATCGAGAATGAAATCTAACTAAAATGAGATATTTTACTACTCTATTTGATATGTTTTAACTAGAACTTTGACAGATAAAACCTAGAATTTGTAGACCAATGGCGAATCCAATAGTGTATGAATTTTTCCCCTCAGAATGATCTCCTCATTCTTTCATGTTCACGTGAATCCAGAAGAGCGTGTATATGCTAGCATCAACAAAAGATGGTACTTTGAACAATGGCAGCTGTGGATATAGACCGAATACAATGCGAGTAGGAGAGGGATAGTGCAAGTGACAGAGCTTGGTGTATATAATTCCTAGTAGGATTTCTTGCGGGAATACAACACAAGGGTACCGAAATATTCTAGAATCTACCTTCTGTGAAGAACACAACCTATAACTCTAATGAATTCAATCTAAAACTGACACTACTCTGCTCTAAACTAATTGGTATGAACAACAATGAACAAGACTAAAGCAAGAAGATCGAATGGCTTCTAACAGTGAAAGAAAAACTAGCATGGATGCAAATATGAGAACAAGATGAATTATAAGCAAGAATTGAAAGACTGAACAATAGAAATGAGAAGTTGAGGGGCCATTTGTTTGAAAACAAACCAGCTATTTATAGAATTCCCATTCACCAAAGGGTAACTTGGAATGGAACTCTTTTACCATTAAACAATGGAGAAACACTATTCCAGGGGACACAAAACATTAATACAAGCCAAGGCGGTGGAGAAAAGCTGGTAAAATTTGAAAATTTACGCAAGTCGTGATCAAAAGAATGTGCTAGAAAACAAGTGAAGGAATTCCACCTTGAGCGGGGTGGCGATTGGAGACTCGCCGCCTTACTGGGCGGTGGTTTCGTCACTAAAGGTCAAAATATTAAAAAAAAGGCAGAGGAATAAAACAAAGCACAAGGAACATGGAAAAAGTAGTTGGGATGCTAACATATACTTCGTGAGCTTCTGCGGATCCGAACATATTGCGAGGCAACTTTGTATCATCATTAGGGCATGTGTAACATCGTTGCGGTGGTACAATGCCCTACAATTTTGGTATGTACATATTTCCCCCTTGGAGAAGTGTTTTAACCATGAAGAGCCATAAAATGGTGGGTCTGAGTTATGGTGGTCCCAAAATGGGAAGTTAGAAATTATACCTGACACGCCCGTGTGTCGAAATGTCGACATCCAAGTTCCCACTACCTACAAAATGGAAAGAAGACTCGAGCACGAGATAAACAAAACAAATCAAAAAATAAATACTAAATTAGTATGAAATGAGGACTTACCATTTGTGTGGGGATGAGAACTTACCTCCGTTGGTGCTCTAAACCTACGAGAGGGGCATAAAAAATGAGTCAAAGCACTTTTTATATATATAATGGGACCATTTTCCTATTTATATGCATGTCGATTTGATAGTTTCTGACTTCTGGGACCCACAGTGATGGTTTCGGATAAGAGTATAGTCGGAATGTTCATAGTGAGATAGTGATCATGCCTTCGCGAGTGGAACATCGACCTGCAAGATCTTAGGTTAGTTCTTCTTGCTTTAACATTTTTTGCACAAAACTGTTAAAATGTCGAAATCTTTGGCTTGGGGGTCATTTTTAGAAATGTCGAGTTTTAAATGTGTCTCTTAGGGTGGGTGCCTAATGGGTAAGATTTTGTTTTAGCTAAATAAAGCTTGATCACTTTTTTGTTTTTTTAAGCATTTTACAGACGCGACCCATTTTGAAATGCGGGACAAGACCGCCACCCTGAGCAAGGTGCCAATTACAGGGATCGCCACCTTTTAAGGCGACGGTTACGGAACCGCTGCCCTGCTCAGGGTGGCGGTTCTCTTCAGAATGTTAAAACAACATTGATTTGAGTTTATTTTTACATTTTTAGTATTCTCATTTGCTTTAATGATTTTTTTATTGCAATCTTGATACTAACTTGCTCCTTTTTGCATGTTTTTGTGTGTTTTGCAGAAGAAGGAAGAGTACATCAGATGGAGCCGAGAGAGAGAGAGAGAGAGAGAGAGAGAGAGAGAGTGATTGGCTTCTAGCAGTGCTAGATGCACTTTCTCAAGATGAGTAGGATACTCTTCGAGGGCATGTATTTTGAGGATTGCACGGGTCCCCCACATTCCACTTCGCCAGTCCACATATTATGTGACTTATTTTCTTCTTGGGATGTAGATCGGAAAACTTCGGTTTCCAAGTGTTAGGGGTGAGTGGACTATCATCCTAGAGGATGTCTACCACATTTTGGGAGTCTCGATTATTGGGAGGAGACTTTCATTTGATACAAAGTGTCAAAGCTCGGGTGACTCGGTGAGCCTCCTATATGGGAGACGTAGTTGTCTCCACTAGTTCAACGAAGGGAGTGAAGGTCCATTCTATTCTGGCTTTGCCCATCCCTCCGATCCGTCAGGATATTATGGGCATCCTTTCTTCAAGATTGATCGGAGAAAAGGGAGGGGATACTTTACTCTACTATTGGGCCCCCATCATCTCACGATTGATGCACATGGTTGGATTTATGCAGGGAGCTGATATACTTAGGACCACCTATCACGACTTATTCGATTATAGGGACATTCACCGAGCCATCTGACCTTAGTTATGAGTCGGGTCTATGAGCGCATCATCCCTTATGGGAGAGGCATAGAGGTGGTGGATCTCGAAGCCATGCGGAAAGCTAGATGGATAGAGATGACAGTGCACAAAGCACCCCACCAGCCACCGATTGCTTCCCGACTACGAGGATATGGAGGCCACACCTTATCAGGCCATGGCAGGGTTGTGGGGTGAGGAGACCTTCACTTTTATTTCCTACTCTACTACAGAGTAGCTTGTGGATGGGACGGAGAAGGTAGAGACACACCCCTTTGATTGAGTGCCTCAACAGTTTGGCCTTGCTTATATTGACATGCTTCCCCCAGTGGTGCTATTGTTCAGATTAGTTCGAGAGGCTAGGGGAGGTCCTAGAGGCCGGGATTGGACAGTTGTTACTCCTGGCATCCCTATTGTAGCCAGGAGGGTGGTACGCACCTGAGCGAGAGTTGGTGCTCCTCAGGCACCTTTACTTCAGATTGCCGCCGATCTTACCCATAGCAGTGATGACCCCATTGATATAGACTCTAAGTCTGAGGAGTTCACAAGGGGAGAGACAGAGGAGGAGACCGAGGACATGGAGGTCAGTGAGTCGGGTGGGGGAGAGGATAGTGATCCTAAGTGGCATGACACTCAGGATATTTTACAGGCTAAGAGGGTAGAGCAGAGTGCGGAGAGGGTGACTCTAGTCTTAGAGGAGTTACTTTCTCAGGACTTAGGTGGAGAGGACAAGTCCATGGTAGGACACCATGTTTTCCCAGATGTGGGAGGAGGACATTATTCAATAAAGCAGCGTCATGGTAGGCGTGGATCCCAGAGATCCTTCTTGGAGGCCCAAAGATCCGAGTGAGTTGCCACTCTTCTTTTGATATTTATTTTAGCTAGAATTTCCTTAGTTGCTACCTCTCTTTTTGTTCATCCTTGGTTTTACCTTTTGATCATTTTCTAATTTGTTTTTCTCCTTTGCTTGCAGAGACTGCTGATGAGTGGTGAGACTTGATTCGTTGGGTATGTACTGATACCCTGATGCTCCCCATGGAGAAGACTCATGCCGAGCTATCCGCGGATGCAGGGGAGCCTTCAGCAGCCGGTAGGCATACGATGTTTTTCCCCCATCTGGCATGTGGCCAAGATGGTGACTTCCCTCCATGCCGAGGTAGCCGGGTATAGGGCTGCAGAGTGCTTGATGAGGAGGAGCCGCTCTCATAGTGAGGCTATAGCTACTGTTCAGGATCACGAGCCCTCAGTGCACTTAGAGCATCGGCGTAGCTAGAGTCCTAGACGTGATTGTGCACCTTCTGAGGGATCCCATAGGGATTGAGAGGCCACTTGGCTCTTTTTGTAGTGACTCTTGCTAGATTTTTATATGACCATTCTATATTTTTCGGGCTCATTGAGCATTTTGACCATGCCTAGTGCATGATGGCATTGTACATAAAACCTAATTATATATATATATATATATATATATATATATATATATATATATATATACATCTCTTTTTGGATCTAGATTTCTTTATACCTAGAGTTTTGTGATTCATCTTCACATTTATATTAGATGTTTGTAAAAAAAAATTATATGCTTTTCTTTAATGTATGCAATGAAGAAAAATATCACAAATCTTTTTCTTTTTTTGTATGTCGTGATGCTAATGTATGATGATGTGCACACTATGTGATCTTGAACTTTAGAATCTATAAGCAATTTTCCAAGACTTCATATTATTTTGACAAAATGTGATGATGAGCTGGTATGATGAGCAGATGAACTTGCCCCACTCCTAACTTCACACAACCAATAAGATGCGAGGGCTCACCACCGAGAGCTAGAAAGGGCACAAGATATGAGGTGTGTTGAAATGGTAATGATGGGAGATAGAAAAGAGTCGGTGGAACAAAATTAGGACACTACAAACCTATCTTACTTAAGTGACTCCATAGTTTAGAATGTAACTTGCTTTGCAATTTATCCAATTAGATCAATAGATGGCCACTTGGTTGAGAAAATCTGGTTTTCAAGGTTTTGAACTCTCTTAGAATTTTGGACATCTAATTCATTTGTTTTGACTCAAGATTTCAAAAGTTTGTTTAAACTATTTGCTTATGACTTTTAACGTCTTCTGTCAAGCAAACCCCTACACCTTGCCCCATGCTACTATTAGCAAGCATGGGATTATCACCATGGACAAGGAATAGGTGAGTAAAAGCATTCCCATCCTTTCCCAACCCTACGTCTCTAGTAAGAGATGCAAGCTCATCATCGAAAGTTGGTAGGGCAAGGAAATGTGTAAAAGTAAAATTTTCTATTTGATCTATATTTGACTTACTTACTTGAGCAAAATGTCAGTATCTTCTTATTTCCAAAGAGATATATATACATAGGATAGATGTGACACCATGAAGCTTCTAGAATGCAGGACCATAGGAAAGACACCTACCCTAAGAAGAAACCAAAAGTGAGAACAAGCATGCAGGCCTTGGTATGGCTACCATTAAGACTTTGTCATATCTAGCTTTAATTGATGAAATGATTCTAAAATAGTTGATGATGTTATGAAAATGAAGAAGTATGATTTGAAAGATCCCGCCAATACTATCGAATTTTGTAGTGAATTGCTTAACGATAAGTCCCTTGATCACCAAATTTTACGAAACGAGTGAACAAAATGAACCTATCTAAATTAATATGTAATGTAGATATATTAATACAAATAGTGCCAATGCTTCATGCGTAAAACTATTTAAGATGTAAGGAATTGATTGATTCACTGAATTCCTCACCCTCTAGTGTGCACAAGAGATACGCACCATTACCGTAGTCCTTCATGACTCGATATGGGCCCAACCATTTGGGTCGGAACTTTCTTCCTTCACTAGTTTTCTTATCGATCCGGTTGTCTAGTCTTAAAACTAGATCTCCTTCATATATTTCTCACTCATAGACCTTTTTTTTATACTACCGGCACATCCGGTCAGCATAGGCTCTATGCCACTTTGTTCGGTGTTTAACTTGGTCTCGTCTAGGATTTCTAGTTGGGAGAGGTGTGCCTCTCTATAAGATTCTTCATCTAGAATCCCTTGTAGTGAGATGCGGAGACTGGGTATTTCAACCTCAAGCGGGAGAACTGCTTCTACCCTAAATACCAGTGAGAAAGGAGTTGCTCCTATTGGTGTTCTTATTGAGGTTTGGTGGGCCACAAGGCTGGATATAATTTTAAGTGCCAATCTCGTTTGTTTTCTTTTACCATTTTGAGGAGAATAGCTTTCAATATTCTTTTTGTAGCTTCAGCTTACCCGTTGGCTTGAGGGTAGTAAATAGAGGCCGTGTGATGGTTTATTTTGAACTTGCTACATAGCTCATGAACCTCTTCATTCTTAAAGGACATGTCATTATCTCGAGATAATGTTTTCTGGGAAACCATACCCAGATAATTTGATTAAAAATGATTTTGGCAATCACCAAACTCTGAGTACAGTGGTGAGAGGCATGGCCTCCACCCATTTGGTAAAATATCCCATGGCTGTGATTATAATATTATGGCCATCAGTTGATGAGGGAGATAATTTCCTATTAAGTTCAGACCCCAAGTGGAGAAGGGCCACGGAGTCACTATTGGTTGCAGGGATTGTGTTGGCATGTGAATCTCATGAGAGAATTCTTGACATTTGTGGCATTTACGTACAAATTCCACTGCATCATGCTCAAGAATGGGCCAAAAATAGCCCATCGATGTATTTTGTGAGCGGTGGTGTGACCCCAAAGTCGCCCCGCATATCCCACTATGGGATTCATGAAGGATCCTATTGGATTCTTCTATGTCGACGCATCTTAGAAGCATGTTGTCGAAGGTCATATAATAGAGCACTTGGTCTAAAACAACATATTTAGTGGCATTAATGTGTAACTGCCTTCTTTGTTGTGACGTGGAACTTTCCAGGTATGTATGGTCCATGATAAAATTGATGATATCAGTATACCAGGGACATGTAGAGATGGGGGGTTTGGTTTTGACAAAGGATACACGTTCATTAAGAAATTCTAGATCTACCAGTTCAGTTCCATCTAGCGGATTATCAACTAACTAATCTGCAATGATTTGTCCTTTGATAGATTTTTGGTTTATGAATGTTAACTCAAATTCTCCCATTAGGGTTATGAAATGTCCAGCCTTTTTAGACAAGGACCCTTGCATGAGGAATGTCCGTAAATGGTCTGTCTTCATAATGACCCTTGTTTCTTGATTTAACATGTAATGTCTTAAACGTTTTGTGGCAAAGACTATGGCAAGGCATTCTCTTTCTGCTTGTGTATAACATGTTTCATAATCAAGTAATGTTCGGATAATGAAATAGATCACACGTTATCATCTATCATCATCTTCTTGAGCCAACATGCAGGCCAATGAGACATGAGTAGCTCATGAGTATAGGATCAAAGGGTGGTCTGGCTTGGGAGGCATTAGCGTGGGTGGTGACAACAAGAAGCACTTAACTACTTTGAAAGCCTCATTGCAGTCTTCAGTCCAATCGATACTATAATCTTTCTTGAGTAGATTATTGATTGGATGAATGGCAAAGCTTAAATCTAGGATGAACCTTCAGATTGCACCAAGTTTCCCAAGAAATGACTTGATTCCAAACTCATCCGAAGGTGGGATCATTTCGAGAACAGCCCGTATTTTTTGGATCAACATCAATCCCTCATGAAGATATAATGTATCCTAGAAGTTTGCCTCCTGTTACACCAAAAATGCACTTCTCTGGGTTTAATGTGACACCATACTCAATTAGTCATGAGAGGATGATACGGAGCACCTCCGGGTGATCACAACACTTCTTGGCCTTGGCCAACAAGTCATCCACATATGATTCCACAATTTTATGGATAAGATCATGGAATATGTACGTCATTGCCTGCTGATATGTAGCGTCGGCGTTCTTAAGACCAAATGGCATGACAACATAACAATAAGTTCCCCAGGGAGTTATAAACATGGTTTTGGCTTGGTCTTGTTTGGATATTTTGATTTGATTATATCCCGAGAACCCATCCATGAGAGACAAAAGCTCAAATCCAGTGTTGCATCAATGATGACGTCAATGGATGGTAATGAGAAATCATCCTTGGGACAATCTTTTTAATATCCCAAAATCTATGCAAATGCGTATCTTCCCATTCTTTTTGAGAATGGGGACGATATTAGATACCCATTGTGAATAATTGACTAGTTTGATGAATCCTACTTGGAGAAGTTTTATTACTTCCTCTTTTACCATGAGAGCCACTTTTGGCTTCATTGGTCTTGACTTCTGTTTAATTGGCTTCGCATCTAGTTTAGTGACAAGATTATGTACCACAACTTGTGGTGTGATACCTATCATTTCTTTATAATTAAATGCAAAATAATTTTGATGTTCTTTGAGGATTTGGGTGTGTGTTTCTATTTCTTCCGAGTTAGCGAGGATCCCAACTTCAAAATTCTTGGTTCTTCCTCCATTCCAATGTTTATGTCAATGGTTTCTTCCATCAAAGAAGTGTTACCTTCTTCAAATTTAGGTGGGACCGGAGGTAGTTCCAAGCTTTCTCTATTTTCTATCTCATAGATATCGAGATCCTTCTGTGGAGGAGACTCTACCATGGGATTTCCAAAGTAGGAAGAGGAATGTGGTATTAAGGAAAGATCAACTATACTGTGAGCAAGGTGTAGCTCCACATAGGTGTTTAGATATTTGAGAGTGACTTTATCACTATCAACATGATGTAAGATAGGAGATTCATTCTTAGTTGTATGTGTTAGCAGAGGGTTTGTTGACATTTTCTTCACCAATGGTTCAGTACAAAGTGATACTTTGAAACTTGTATCTTCCAACTCATTACTTGGGGTAAAATGTGAAGCTGAGGTTGCTATTGAATCTGCGAGAAGGTTCTGTTCTCGTGGGATTGCCTCAATGGATATGAAGTTGAATATTTTGCTTAGATCTAATACCACTGTTTTATAGAGTTGTAAGTGCTCAGCTTTAGTCTCATATACTTCAGAGACTTGGTTTGCAACTAGCTGCAAGTCTCCTAATACTTTGATGTTATTGACACCGATCCTTTTGGCTATGATAAGGCCAAGGAGGAGGGCTTCGTACTTAGCATCGTTGTTCGTACATTCAAACTTCAACTTAAAAGTAAAAGGTAGGATCTTTCCCTCAAGAGAAGTAAATATCACACCTGCCCCGACTCCATAGCGACATCTAGCTCCATCGAAATGGAGAGTCCAATAATTACTAGGAAAGATGGATGCTGGGACATTCTTCATGTCTGTTTCTTTTGTTTTGGTTACTTCTACCATGGAAAGTTCCTCTGTTGGGAGAGAACCAACTTCTAGGGTATATCCCATACCTGCAGAATCAAATGGTAGGAAAATTGGTAGATCTTTCTTTTCTAGTAATTTGATATTTTTGTAGTAGTTCCTAATGACACTATTTCTATAACGTTAGCTTCATCCTTGAGGGTTGGATGCCCTTGACTAGGTTCATAATTTCTAGTTACATTGTAGTTATTCATTTTTCTTTTGGTTTTGAGTCAATTGGTTTGTTATGTTGGTTTGTTGGGAGTTCAAACTCGAGTGAACACTGGTATTTTCTTCAGTCTTCTAGGTGTATGTCGAATGGTTTTGGGTCACCTTTTGCTACAAATATCTTTCCTAGGTGTAAGAATCATATTTCCTGGAATAACATAGAAGGGATTTCTTTCATGCGATGTATCCATGGTCGACCGAGGATCATATTATAGCTGGTTTCCTGATCTATGATATAAATATTGGTGAGGATTGTCTTGGGTCCTAAGGTGACTGGTAATATTATAGTCCCAATTGAAGTAGCTTTAAGTATATCATAACCTCTTAGCGTATTTCTTGTTGTGGAACAGTTTGTTTCTCCATATCCTATCTTTTGAATGAAAGAGAAGGGGAAAATGTTAATTGCTGCCCCATCATCCACCATTGTGTGTTTAAAATAATTATTGTAAACCCACACTGTAAATGCAAGTTCGGATCACCTCTACGTGTAATTTTAGAATCTATTGGCATTTTTTTTATGTCGAATATAAACTCGATATCCTTATCTGGCTACCCTGGAGGGTGGATATCGAAGTCTATATGGTTTACTTGTGTTTCGGGAGGTGGATGATGTTAATTAAATGACCCGACCTAGTGCTTCTAAAAGAGTGGCCCTATGGGAAGGATAATTTTCCAATAAGTCCAAGAAGGAGATGTGAGAGAAGGTCTTTGTTAAGTCATTAATTAAATCATAAACACCCACAGGTTTTACCAATGTTTATTGAATGTTATCTAGTTCTAGTGGATAGATTGGATTGGGTTGAGAAGAATATTCTCGTGTTCTTGTTATGGCTTCTACGTGCATCTCAGTATCTAACTCTACTAGACCAACTATCTTGGTTCGTGGCTAATTTCCTAATTGTGGTGCGATAGGTGGATTTAGTGAAGTTGAGGCTTCGTGATCATTATTTCCTGTCATTACACCTTTGTTCATCCCATTTGGATTTAATTTATTATTGTTATTGTGATTTGGAAGTGGATCATTGAAGATCTTAAGAGGTGCGTTTTGAGGGGAAACTGCCCTTGTGAAAGTATTTGGCATAGGTGTCACGAATGCATAAGAACATATTTGTGAAGAGTTGTCTTTGTTCTTCTCGGAAAACATTACATGAACTTATTGTAATCACAAAAATTCCTAGTATCATGGCCTCAAATTTTGTGGAAACCACAATACAAGTTGGGATTATAACTCCTAGGTTGTTGGTTTGGCACGTGTTGTGGTCCAAAATTCTGATTGAATCTATTGACTATTAGGATAAAAGTTTTGCATTTATTTTCTTTGGTTTTGATATCCAGGTTGAGTTTTGACTTGGACCCTATGTCTAGATCTGCATCGTTATTTTTTTGTTTTTTTGTCGTTGGGGACAATTAAAATCTACCGCATTGATTGTTGGAGTGAAATTGTTGTTTCGTTGGTTGTTAATCGGTGGTAGAACATTTACAATGTTTTCTTTTTAGTTTGGTCATTCACTCCATCCATGTTGTCACTCTGCAGTTTTGTTAAGGATTTTAGGTCCTTGATTGGCATTTGTGGTAGTAGGATAAGTCATAGTGTTTTGGTTGGGGATGATTAACCTCCCATTTGTTCCATATGTCTTACGAACGCTATCTATTATAGCTTGATCTATTCGGAGAGCGCTCTCAAGTACTTCATCATAAGTTCTTAGTGGGAACTTTTGGACTTCTTCCTTTATCTCTTTGCTGAGAGAATGAAGGAATAAATCACATAGTTCCATCTGATCCATGTTTGGAGCACTTGCTGAAGAATAGAGGACTGTACACCATCTTTGGATGAAATGAGCAACAGATTCATTGTGTTCTTGTTTAATATGCAAGAATTCCTTGATTCCTGTTCTCAATAATTTGTTCATGTCGAACGCCTTGATGAACTCTGAAATGAGTTGTTTAAATGAATGTATTGAGGCTTCAGGTATTTTGTAATACCAATTGAGGGTGATACCCTCTAAAGTTTTAGGGAATATTTTAGCAACAACTCCATCCCAAGGGAGCATCTCTTGAATGGTTGTGGCATAGGCCTTAATATGTGCATTTAGGTCTCCCTCTCCTTTGTACTTGGGTAGATCTGGAGAGAGGTCTTGGAAGCATGACACTTCATATAGTGAAGTCCAAAGGTTCTTTCAAATATTCTGAATAAGTTCCTATTGCATAGGTTTCGACCATTGATGGTGTTTGCTGAGGGGGTGGAGGTGGAATGGGTTGTTGATATGGCATAACATATGTATTTGTAGGGACATAAGGGAATCCTTATGGTTGAGTGAATATGACAGGAGAAGAGAACATATCTCCCTGTGGTGATTTGGAATACATGTTTAAGTATGGAGGATCATTGCTCAGGAATGGATTGTTTTGTACTAAATTGGGAGGTATCATATTTTCCATTGGAGTGGCATTAGAAAATGTGGTTCTAGTTGGCATTTGTTGTGAATACTGAGGAGGCATGCCCAATGTGCATGTTCCTGTGAGGAGGTCTACTTGGCTAGGATGATGTGGAGGATTGGAAGTTCCTTCGCCTACATGAATTGTGAATTTTGACTTGCTTGAGCAAGTTCCAACCCTCTAACTTTCTCAACTAAGGCTGAGATGACCTCATTTGGTGAAGACACGGTATTTTGCCTTAGTGGTGTTTGTTGTATACCTTGAGGTTGTATAGGCATATGGTACCCAGCTATGAATTGATCGGTGCCCTGCCAAGTTTCACCAAGGGCATTTCCTATAGGTGGAGGGATGGGGGTGTTTTCTTGGAATGAGACCTTGGGTTGTGTTTGCAAACCTCCTATAGACAGGTACATATTTTGAGAGCGTTGTTCACTCCTAGCATAATGTGCTAAGTATTTGTCATCTAACAACAGATATGGATCTAACTGTCTACTAATTTTTGGTCTAAGCAACACCTGAGGAGATGAACTAGATTCTCTAGTGAGCATCATATTGTTTGATCTTGAAGGCTTTGGTTGTTGCATTTGAGTGAGCTGATCCAAATCCTCTATTTGGAAAGAAGAACTATATCTAGTCCTTTGAGGCGAGTTTGTGTTGAAAATCACTTAGTTGAATAGTTTTCACACCATGCTTTGAGAGTGAGGGTGATGGTTGTCTATTTAGTTGATCATAGTATGCTTCAAGACCTAGGAGAGGTCTACCATATGCATCATATCCCAACATATTCGGGGGGTATATGAATACCCATGCAGAATAATGGGAAAGAGCAAAGGTGGATAAAATTAAAAGAAGAGTGTGAAAGTGAAACAATTGTTCCTTTTATGTAAGTTTCACCAATTTTGTTGGTAAAGCTGATGTGAAGGCTAATGCGGTGGAAAATATGAAAAGTATACTAATTAGAAGAGCAAGTATAAATAAGACTACGAATAATAAGGTTGCATGTTTGATTCACGTCGGGTTCACCAATTTTGTACGATGGAAAAGTGACATGCGAGCATGAGAATCTACAAGTAACTCTTCCTCACACCCGACCTCCCGAGGTCGTGCTGAGATAGCCAGTGGGGATGGAATACACGCGAGATGCAGATAAAATAGTTAGTTAATCTTATGTCTTCAACATGAAATAGCGGGATTTGTGAATCTAAGGCAAAGAAGGCCCTCCTAACCTAAACCGATGTGATAGATCATTCAGTGAGGATAGCTGCTTGAAGGCTCCAATCAATATCGAGCTCTGTCATGATCCGATCTATGGGTTGTGGAATATGTGGAAGATAACCTGTGGGTGCTTCGTATATGTCTCCCAGACAAGGTCATGAAAATGGAATGGCTAAATATGTAGTGGATCTTTTGGTGTTTTATGGACAATTCTTTGGTCTAGTCTAGAAATCTTTAGCTTGATTATCTGTTACATTTAATAATGATAGTTGTGTGATAATGTTTGGTGGGAGTGGAGAGGATCTAAACACTAATGTTTGCAAACCAGTGTCAACGTTGGATTGATTTGTAGGCCCGTTGGGTTGTGGGACCTTTGGATCACAACCGTAAGTTCGTGGTTGTTGTGGACCTCCTATGGTCATGTGAAGAATCAATTCCTAATTCCGAGTATCCAGTAGTCGTATGCCTTTTTTGGCCTCTACGTTTAGAACTAGAAGTTGCACGATTTTCTCGGAGTACCTAACAGGTGTTCTGTAACTTGGATACGTAAGCTAGTGTCTATATCAACGAGGAGGTCTTCTGCGTCTAGATGTGGGACTAGTGGATCACAACCGAATGTTTGTTCTCTTTCAGGTCCTTCTACATTCATACGGATGTCTATCAAGGCAATCTATAATTTGGCTGATTTGACCAGAATGTGTGCGCTTTGTCGTCTTCTATATTTAATCCTCTTAACTGTGTGTTGATTTCTTGTAGGTCTATGGTTGTTCGAAAGACCTGAATTCTGAGATTTTGGTCTATGTTAGTTATTTCTGCAATAGTATTTGGTTGAGGCATGATTGGCTCAAAAATGTATTCCCTGGGCTCTCTAGGTCCCGTGATTGTCATACAAGATCAATATAAGCCTAACTGAAATGAAATAAACTAACTATGTGAGATATATCTACAACATATATATATTCCTCTATTTTTTGTATTTTTAATAGAATTTTAATGGAATTGAAAGAGAAACTAATCTAATATATTCAGAAAATGACAACTAATCTAATAACAAAATTAAAACAAACAAGGTAGCCCGGTGTAGCTACTTTCCTGTGTAGTTGTGAGTTTTATCCTAAATAACTAGATAGCTGATTAACTTAATTGAAAGATTCTTGATCCTACCTCATAAGTGAGGAATGAATCATAGTTTCTTAGAAACTATCAATCCCCACAACTTCCCTAGCAATATCGAGAATGAAATTTAACTGAAAATGAAATATTTCACTACTCTATTTGATATGTTTTAACTAGAACTTTGATAGATAAAACCTAGAATTTGTAGAACAGTGGCGAATCCAGTAGTGTATGACTTTGTCCCCTCAGAATGATCTCCTCATTCTTTCGTGTTCACATGAATCCAGAAGAGCGTGTATATGCTAGCATCAACAAAAGAAGGTACTTTGAACAATGGGAGCTGTGGATATAGACAAAATACAATGCAAGTAGGAGAGGGATAGCACAAGTGACAGAGCTTGGCGTATGTAATTCCTAGCAAGATTTATTGTGGGAATACAACATAAGGGTACCGAAAGATTCTCAAATCTACCTTCCTGAAGAAGTACACAACTGACTGTAACTCTAATGAATTCAATCTAAAAGCGACACTACTCTGCTCTAAACTAATTGGCATGAACAACAATGAACAAGATCAAGCAAGAAGACCGAATGGCTTCTAACAAAGAAAGAAAAACTAGCATGGATACAAATATGAGAACAAGATGAATTCTAAGCAAGAATTGAAAGACTAAACAATAGAAATGAGAAGTTGAGGGGCCATTTGTTTGAAAACAAACTAGCTATTTATAGAATTCTCATTCACCAAAGAGTAACTTGGAATGGAACTCTTTTACTATTAAACAATGGAGAAACACTATTCTAGGGGACACAAAACATTAATACAAGCTAAGGTGGTGGAGAAAAGCTGGTAAAAGTTGAAAATTATGCAAGTCATGATCAAAAGAATGTGCTAGAAAACAAGTGAAGGACTTCCGCCCTGAGAAGGCGGGCGGTAGTTATAGGATCGCCACCTGATCGGGGCCACGATTCTAGACTTTCGCCGCCTGCCCAGGCAAAGTGGTTTCGTCACTAAAGGTCAAAATACTAAGAAAAGAAAGGCATAGGAATAAAACAAAGCATAAGGAACATGGACAAAGCATTTGGGATGCTAACATATACTTCGTGAGCTTCTCTGGATCCGAACACCTTACGAGGCGACCTATATCATCATTGGGGCATGTGTAACATTGTTCGTGGTACAGTACCCTATAATTTTTGGTACATACATATTGCCCCCTCGGAGAAGTGTTTTAACCATGAAGAGGCATAAAACAATGGGTCCGAGTTATGGTGGTCCCAAAATGGGAAGTTATAAATTATACCTAACACGCCCGTGTGTTAAAATGTCGCCATCCAAGTTCCCGCTACCTACAAAATGGAAAGAAGACTCAAGCACAGATAGACAAAACAAATCGAAAAATAAATACTAAATTAGTATGAAATGAGGACTTACCATTTGTGTGGGGATGAGAACTTACCTCCGTTGGTGCTCTAAACCTATGAGAGGGGCATTCAAAATGAGTCAAAACACTATATATATATATATATATATATATATATATATATATATATATGGGAAAGTTTTCCTATTCATTTACGCGTGTCAATTTGATAGTTTTTGAGCTCTGGGACCCATGGTGACGGTTTTGCAGGCGAGAGTATAGTTGGAACGTTTATAGTGAGATAGCGATCATGCCTTCGCAAGCGGAACATCAACTTGTGAGATCTTAGGTTAGTTCTTCTTGCTTTAACGTTTTTGCACTAAGATGTTAAAATGTTGAAATATTTGTCTTGGGGGTCTTTTTTAGAAATTTTAGTTTTAAATGTGTCTCTTAGGGGGCGCCTAATGGGTAGGATTTTGTTTTAGCTAAACGGTCATTTTTTTGTATTTTTAAGCATTTTAGGGCATGCGACCCGTTTTGAAATGTGGGATAGGACCGCCACCCTGAGTAGGGCGGCGGTTACAGGACCGCCACCTTTTAAGGTGGCGGTTTGAAACCTCTGCCATGCTCAGGGCGGTGGTTCTCTTCAGAATGTTAAAACAACATTGATTTTATTTTATTTTTGCATTTTTAGTATTCTCATTTACTTTAATGATTTTTTTATTGCAATCTTGATACTAACTTGCTCCTTTTTACATGTTTTTGTGTGTTTTGCAGAAGAAGGAAGAGTACATCAGATGGAGCCGAGAGAGAGAGAGAGAGTGATTGGCTTCCAGCAGTGCTAGATGCACTTTCTCAGGATGAGCAGGATACTCTTCAAAGGGCAGGCATATTGAGGATTACACAGGGTCCCCCACGTTGCACCTGCTAGTCACATATTATGTGACTTATTTTCTTATTGGGATGTAGATCGAACACCTTCCGATTTCCAAGTGTTAGGGGTGAGTGGACTATCACCCTAGAGGATGTCTACCACATTTTGGGAGTCTCGATTATTGGGAGGAGACTTTCATTTGATACAAGCAATATCTAGAGCTCAGGTGACTCAGTGGGCCACCTATATGGGAGACGTAGTTGTCTCCACTGGTTCAAAGAAGGGGGTGAAGGTCCATTTCTATTCCTAGCTTGCCCATCCCTCTGATCCGTCAGGCCATTATGGGCATCCTTGCTTTGAGATTGATTGGAGACAAGGGAGGGGATACTTTACTCTACTGCTGGGCCCCCATCATCACACAGATTGAGGCACATGGTCAAATTTATGCCTGGGAGCCGATATACTTAGGACCACCTATCATGACTTATACAGGGTGGTTCATTATAGGGATAGTCACTGAGCCATCCAACCTTAGTTATGAGCTGGGTCTATGAGCACATCATCCCTTATGGGAGAGGCATAGAGGTGGTGGATCCCAGAGCCATGAGGGCAGCTAGATGGATAGAGATGACGGTGCTTAGAGCACCCCACTAGCCAGTTGCTTCCCTGACTACTGAGGATATGGAGGCCACACCTTATCAGGCCATGATAGGGTTGTGGGGTGAGGAGACCTTCACTTTGATTTCCTACTCTACTACAGGGCTAGCTTGTGGATAGGACAGGGAAGGTAGAGACACACCCCTTTGATTGAGTGCCTCAGCAGTTTGGCCTTGCTTATATTGACATGCTTCCCCCAGTGGTGCCAATGTTCAAATCAGTTTGGGAGGCTAGGGGAGGTCCTAGAGGCCGAGGTTGGACAGTTGTTACTCCTGACATCCCTATTGTAGCTAGGAGGGTGGTATATACCCGAGCGAGAGTCGGTGCTCCTCAGGAACCTTTACTTTAGATTACCGCCGGTCCTACCCATAGCAGTGATGACCCCATTGATATAGAATCTGAGTCTGAGGAGTTCACAAGGGGAGAGACGAAGGAGGAGACCGAGGACATGGAGATTAGTGAGTCAGGTGGGGAGAGGATAGCGATCCCGAGTGGCATGACACTCAGGAGATTTTACAGGCCGAGAGGGTAGAGCAGAGCATGGAGAGGGTGACTCTAGTCTCAAAGGAGTTACTTTCTCAGGACTTAGGTGGAGAGGACAAGTACATGGTAGGACACCATATTTTCCCGGACGTGGGAGGAGGACATCGGTCAAGCGAGTGTGTGGAAGGCGTGGATCCCAGAGATCCTTCTTAGAGGCCCAAAGATCCAAGTGAGTTGCCACTCTTCTTTTGATATTTATTTTAGCTAGAATTTCCTTAGTTGCTACCTCTCTTTTTGTTCATCCTTGGTTTCACCTTTTGATCATTTTCTAATTTGTTTTTATCCTTTACTTATAGAGACTGCTAATGAGTGGCGAGACTTGATTCACTGGGTATGTACTGATACCCTAATGCTCCCCATGGAGAAGACTCATGCCAAGCTATCCAAGGATATAGGGGAGCCTTCATTGGCTGGTAGGCATACCGATGTTTTTTCCCCATCTGGCATGTGGCCAAGATGGGGACTTCCCTCCGTGCTTTGAGGTAGCTAGGGTACAGACTACGAGTGCTTGACTAGGAGGAGCCATTCTCATAGCGAGGCTATAACTACTGTTCAGGATGGTGAGCCCTCAGTGCACTTAGAGCGTTGGCGTAGCTAGAGCCCTAGATGTGATCGTTCACCTTCTGAGGGATCCCATAGGTATTGAAATACCACTTGGCTCTTTTTGTAGTGACTCTTGCTAGATTGTTTGTACGACCATTCTGTATTTTACTGACTCATTGAGCGTTTTGACCATGCCTAGTGCATGATGGCATTGTACATAAAACCTGATTATATATATATATACATCTCTTTTTGATCTAGATTTCTTTATACCTAGAGTTTTGTGATTCATTTTCACATGTATATTAGATGTTTGTAAAAATTTTGTTTTTATATGCTTTTCAGAATGTATGCAATGGAGAAAAAATATCACAAATATTTTCTTTTTTGTATTTCATGATGCTGATGTATGATGATGTGGACACTATGTGATCTTGAACTTTAGTTTCTATAAGCAATTTTTGGTACTTCATATTGTTTTGAAAAAATGTGATGATGAGCTGGTATAATGAGTAGATGAACTTGCCCCACTCCTAACTTCGCGCAACCAATAAGATGCGAGGGCTCACCACCGAGAGCTAGAAAGGGCACAAGATATGAGGTGTGTTGAAATGGTAATGATGGGAGATAGATAAAGAGTTGGTGGAGCCAAATTAGGATGCTAAAAACCTATCTTACTCAACTAACTCCATAGTTTAGAATGCAACTTGCTTTACAGTTTATCCAGACTTAGATCCGTAGATGGCCACTTGGTTGACAAAATCTGGTTTTCAAGGTTTTGAACTCTCTTGGAATTTTGGACATCTAATTCATTTGTTTTGACTCAAGATTTCAAAAGTTTGTTTGAACTATTTTCTTATGACTTTTAACATTTTCTATCAAGCGGACCCCCTACACCTTGCCCCATGCTACTAGTAGGAAGCATGGGCTTATCACCATGGATAAGGCACAAGCGAGTAAATGCATTCCCATCCTTTCCCAACCCTATGTCACTAGTAAGAGATGCAAGCTCATCACCGAAGGTTGGTAGGGCAAGGAAATGTGTAAAAGTAAAATTTTCTGTTTGATCTATATTTGACTTACTTACTTGAGCAAAATGTCAATATGTTCTTATTTCCAAATATATATATATCTATATATATATATATATATGCGGGATAGATGTGATACCATGAAGCTTCTAGAATAGACCATAGGCAAGACACCTACCCTAAGAAGAAACCAAAAGTGAGAACAACCATGCAGGCCTTAGTATGGCTACCGTTAAGACTTTGTCATATCTAGCTTTAATTGATGAAATGATTCTGAAATAGTTGATGATGTTATGAAAATGAAGAAGTATGATTTGAAAGCTCCTGCCAATACTATCAGAATTTTGTAATGAATTACTTAAGGATAATTCCCTTGATCACCAAATTTTACAAAACGAGTGAACAAAATGAACCTATCTAAATGAATATGTAATGTAGATATATTTATACAAATAGTGCTGATGCTTCATGCATAAAACCGTTTAAGATGCAAGGAATTAACTGATTCACTAAATTCCTCACCCTCTAATGTGCACAAGAGATACGTACCATTACCATAGTCCTTCATGACTCGATATGGGCCCAACCATTTGGGTCGGAACTTTCTTCCTTCACCGGTTTTCTTATCAATCTGGCTATCTAGTCTTAAAACTAGATTTCCTTCATATATTTCTCGCTCATAGACCTTTTTGTTATATTTGTCAAGACATCCAACAAAGATAGGCTCTATGCCACTTTCAAAGATTTAACCTGGCCTCATCTAGGCTTTCTAGTTGGGAGAGGCGTGCCTCTCTATAAGCTTCTTCATCTAGAATCCCTTGTAGTGAGATGCGGAGACTGGGTATTTCAACCTCAAGTGGGAGAACTACTTCTACCCCGAATACTAGTGAGAAAGGAGTTTCTCCTGTTGGTGTTCTTATTGAGGTTCAGTGGGCCCACAAGGCTGGATATAATTTTAAGTGCCAATCTCGTTTGTTTTCTTTTACCGTTTTGAGGAGAATAGCTTTCAACGTTTTGTTTATCGCTTTAGCCTGCCCGTTGGCTTGAGGGTAGTAAAGAGAGGCCGTGTGATGATTTATTTTAAACTTGCTACATAGCTCACAAACCTCATCATTCTTAAAGGACGTGCCATTATCTGAGATAATGATTTTTGGGACACCATAACTACAAATAATTTGATTCAAAATGAATTTGGCAATCACCAAACCTAGTACAGCAGTGAGAGGCATTGTCTCCACCCATTTGGTAAAATATTCCATGGTTGTAATTATAAAATTATGGCCATCGGTTGATGAGGGAGAGATGAAGAATAGGAAATTCTAAACTAGACCATTTATCCATAATACAGTCAAGAGAAGAAGCACAAGAAATTGAAGATACCATAACAAATGCACAGTTATATAGGTTACAACAAGTTCCATCAGAATTATAGGACATTATTGTCTTTCTACGAACAAGTATGGCATCAGAAGGAATGAAATCCTTAGAGAAGAAACAACTTTCTATACACGTGACACCCTATATGTTGATTAGCGGTGACTGCAAAGTTATGTTGGGATGAAGTATTGCACCACCGTGTGTCTTTGGAACATGAACACACAAAAATTATGGAGGAAGCTCATGGTGGTATTGTAGGTGGCCACTATGCAGGTGATGCCACTTTATGCAAGATTCTACTCTCTAGATTATGGTGGGAGACCCTATATAAAGATTATAAATCATATTGCAAGGCTTGTGATCACTGTAAGCGACTTGGGAAACCATATCAACAAGATCAAATGCCTCTAAGACCTGTCACTAGTGCAGAACCATTTGAGAAATGGGCTATTGTTTTTTTGGGTCCTATTTCACCAAATCACACATAGGATCGGATCGTGCTATAGCATCTCTTGCACAAATTATCTGACAAGGTGGGCATAAGCAGCACCTACAAAGGATTGTACAACAGCTACAACAGTTAGGTTTCTATGGGAAAATATTATTACGAGGTATGGATGCCCTTTAATTTTGACCAGTGATAGGGGCATACACTTTCTAAATGAGATAATTAGAATTTTATTGGGTGAATTCATGATTTCACACCATTAGACTACACCATATCATCCTTAGGAAAATGGAATTGTTGAGGATTTCAATAAGATTTTAAGCCATACATTGACAAAAATTTGTGATGTTGGGAGAAAGGATTAGGATGATAAAGTATCTACAATTCTTTGGGCATATTGCACAACATATAAAAGGTTAAACAAAGCCACACCATTTCAGTTAGTGTTTAGCATGGAAGTAGCTCTTCCTATGGAATTCTTGTTACCATCTTTGTGTATTCCATGCACTTTGGAGTTCTAGTCGATGAATAAGCATTAGAAGAATGGATTTAAAAGTTACTCAAATTGAATGAGTGACAAGCAATATCACGTTGGAGTCAAAAAGATAAGGCCAAGCAGAAAGCATGGCATGACAAGCACATCGTGGATAAAAAGCTTGAGATAGGACAGATGGTGCTTCTCTATGATTCTAAGTTTTTGCCATCCGAGGTAAACTCAAAGTACATTGGTTGGGGCCATATGTTATCACCCACATATTTGCAATAGGCGCTTGTTAATTAGAGATGCTTGATGGAATACGGTTGGGAGTAGGTTGAATACCTACTATAAATAAGTCTTCTTGGTGTTTGTAATAAGGAAATGTTTCCATTTAGATTAGGTTTTCAATTTTGTATTTTCCTTAATGTGTTTCCTTCTTTATCGCTATACTTTGTCAATTTATTTGGTTTTTTGTGTAATTGGTGTGTTTTCGTGCAGAAGCTAATTACTATTTGAGGAACTAATGTGCATAGAGGACTACACATACCCTTAGTGTGGGGTGGATATTGATATCCGTATAAGACTCAAAAATAAGTACACATGAAACAAATAAACTACTATGGGTGCTATTTAAAGTTTGAGGATTGAAAAAATAGATTACTTCTGGAAATGAGGACCATAGGTGCGGATGAATGAATAAACAAGTATAACACGAGGAAAGTAGAGGCCATGAGAACTACCAAGTTAAGGGGAAGCGGAAGGTACTCGAGGCCCATGGAGGCATGTTGAAGAGAAGTCTGCGGCTAGAAGGTAGGAAGGTGCACTAGAAGGATATATCTTGGGCACGAAGATGTACCACATGGAAAGAATAAAAAATGGTCGATTAATGAGAGGATTGTTGGTAGGTGAAGGAGAAATAAATGCACTAATTTTTTAAAATCTATGTAAGGATGGGATGCGAGTTCATTTTTACCATTGTAATTGAGATAATTTGAAATGAGCTAAGTGCAAATTATCCGAACAATCATGTTGAGATGTGAAGAGTGTGAAACCAGGACATAGAGAGAATATTTTTGCATAGGAGAAGCCCGCATTCCAATAGGTGAAGGGTTTTAGTGAAGCATATGCATTACGAAGGATCTAGGGCACAAAGATTTGAACTAGGGTTTTAATTTCTTACAAAAAAGGATAGAAATGGGAGATTTTTCAAATGGCACTAAAGAAAGCACCCGCAGAAAGAGTAAAGGGAAGAAGAAATTGCTCTCAAGAGTAATTTCTTAGAAATGCAATATCTAGAGAGTGTGTGATGGTGGGACAAGAATGGGATTCCCACATCAATAAATGTAAAATCAGTTATTACAACCATCGTACATCGGATAATAAGAAGGAGCTCAATGTTTTGTTGAGCACAAAAATGAACAAATGCACAACAGAAGACATGCCAGTGTATGATGACGCTGGTGAGAAGTTACTAAAGCAGATTGAGTCTACCAGTTGTACAAGCTTCCATACTTTGGAAAGTATGAACCATTATATCAATGGTTAATGAGAAAATTCCATGATGACTTCTTCTACTTCACCGGATAGAGGGTTAGAATCACATCTGCCTTGATTTTAATAGTGACAAGACTAAGGGCCTCAGGAGAAGATTTGGAGAACAACTTAATAGATAAGTTAGCGATCCCGGAGATAAGGAGCTAAGATATACCAAAATTCCACATGGCTTGGGCATTGACAAATTAAAGAAGTACCCAGTAGTACAGGTAGCTTCCCATCTTGTAACAAATTTGAATGACCAAGAAAGGTGGTTACAGGTGAATATAGTGTGGCTTCACATTGCAAGGAAGATGTCTCAAGGAGTGATCTACAATCTTACAAATCACATATAAAAGATAATCATTGAAGAAGAACATACATGTGACAAAATTAGTTTTAGCACTATTTTATTGTCTTTGGTGTTTATGGATATTGGAGTGCCCGATGGGCCAAAGGAGAAGATTTGGTAGTACCCCATGCAAAATAAATCTCTGGCAGAAACATTTAATAAATATTTATGTGAAGGGACCATGAGTGTTACTTTTAAGCAAAGGGCGGAGATGTGGTATGATAGGCTCTGCATGACATTTGAAGAGGAGTGGCACATACCCAAGGATTTACCTTCGTTGGTGGGTAAGGCAATATAGTTTACATTCTACCAGCATTTCTATATTGCACAATTTGTGATGAAGGATGGAGCTTGGAGCCCTTGGTGCAAACAACCATATGCCTTCACATCATGCTACTTCTAGGCATCAGTTCATTGGTTCATAGATGTGTTTTGCCTAAGATTCAACACCGACAAAGTAGATTGTGATTATCACACTCTGAGAAAATCATATGTATATCCAGGATGAACTACCTACATTGAGAGGCTTATCTTAGATATAATAATCATGAAGCCGGTAAGCTTGGCCATTAGAGACGTTGGAGCAAGTGCTTGTGTATATTCAACTTAAGCCCAAGTTGAGAACAACAAATATGTGGAAAATGAGTTTGCGCTTCCATTTCGCCTAAGGTAAGCATATAGTAGAAAATGTGCCAACCCCATAGCCTACAAAGACCATTGTGGTAAATGAAGAGGAAGAGGAATGAGAAGATAGTGGTGGCCTAGAGCATAGAGGAAGAATACATCCTACATTCGGTAGGAATTAAGAGCATGACTACACCACCTCAAGGGAAAGAATGAGATAATGAGGACCTAGATGCAGTATAAGGAGAGCACCACTTCAAAAGGGTATTCAAGAGAACAAGAACCCAAGGTGCTACTCCACAATCAATGCACAGATCACCATGACTCTCTCCATAGAAGGATCCAGCTGAGAAGAGAAGAAGGAATTTGAAGCTGAATGAGGAGATCAAGATTCTAAAGAGAGCATGCCCAAATCTCGTACACCTTCGAGAGGACATGGAAGAGCCAAAGGCTAAAGAAATGAAGGATGGAGAAGAAGGATAAAAGGAGGCAAATGAGATAGCGCAAGAGACTACTTAGGGCATAATAGAACAAGATCCAAATCTTGATGCTCAAGTTCCTAAGGGTCCAAGATCGAAGAGGACAAGTAGGGAGTATATTGGAATAGTCATGGGCTATGCTGAGGACACAAGTAAAATCATCCATGCCCATTTCTAAAGCATGGTGGGCCTTAAAGAATTATATGGATGGGAGCTAATGGATGAGGATATAGCCATCGTGTGCACAAGGAAGCAATTCTTATAGTCAATGCAAACACATATGGATGAACCAGAATTCGACATCTGTAAAGAGTCCTATGTATCTAGAATATTGAAAAAGACACCTTAGGCTAGACACATAACAGTAAAGCCTATTTTTATGTTGGATTAACAGGTAAGTAATGCCTTGGTAAAGGTATCAACAAAGGTGGCAAGGAGAAATGTGGAAAATCTGTAACTATTAGGGCGTTGAGGGAAGAGATTAAAGCCAAGGATTTTTAGATCACGCACTTGAAACAAGAAAAGGACTTAGATTTTAGAAAGGATGGGGTTCTTATTGGTATGAAAGAGGAGATCGAGGATCAAGTCCTCCAAGTAAGACCACACTTAGAGCCCAAGGTACCCAGAACTTTCCCTTCAGCTATGCACTATGTGTGAACTTTAGTTGATATGGTGCTTGAAAAAGGACTAGCTAGGGTGTCAGTGCCAAAAGAACCTGAATAAGAGGGAAAAAGGGAAAAGGCTGCAGTAATTAGAAACATTTCATCATACGAGGCACTTCTTCAAATCCTTCAGAAGAGATGAAGAAAGTGGATCAAGCATTAAACATATGCACAGCTCCGGAAGTAGTCATCAAAATAAGAACAATGGTAGAGGACAATGAAGTCCTAAAATCTACAAAGGATGAAACATTGGGATGTGTGGAGGGACTAGCAGTGGTGAAGCAAAAGTGCAAGGCCCTTGTAGTAACCCAAGAGCCCTACACAAACAATTTGGATGAACTAGGGAAGCTTATAGCTCAGAAGATGGATCTACTGGAAGGGATAATGTCTACAATGGCTAACATTATGTTAGTCTTACAAAATGAGAAGGGAGACATTGTGTAGGATGAGCTAGAATCTATTGCAGTGAATATCCTAGAATGCCGACTCTAGAGGTATAAATAAAAGAGGAATATCCAAAACTCATTCTTCCAATTGAAGCAGAGGGTACTACTGAGTAAATCATTCTTTTGTATAGAAAATTATTTACTATGTTCCATTTATATTAGCTCTCATTATTTGAGCATTCAAAAGGTAACCATTGCTGGGGTGGAAATGTAATTAGTGTGGGGTGATTTTGAATAGAAAATGTATAACACTTATCGAAGGAATACAAAAGATTCACATGGAAGAGAAAAGTGCGTTCAAATGTGCTAGAGGATCATAATGGAATTGTGTGAGGAGGACAGAGATAGATTCAAGACTTAATCATTTTCATGATGATGATCTATTTTAGGGATATCTCCATATATCTTAGGGTTAGACCCTTCATTCAAGAATTTTATCAAAAACATATCGAAATTGAAACAATCTAATCCTCCTTCTAAACTATCTCGTACTCCCCAACCTTTGTCAAAATAGAATCCAAATTATCCAAGCCCCCAACCATCAAAACCAAATACAAGTTATCCAATCCTCCTCTTCAAACTACATCTAAATCAAAAACATCCACTTCCTCTTCCACATCAAAATATGAGTCAAAGGCACCCATCAAGCCTCATAAGAGAAAAGTGCCTCTCTTTCCTTATTCCACCACCTCTAAATCTAGTTCATCTATAATCTGCACTACCCATTCTTCAACAACTTCCATTGGTTCATATGCATAGTTCCTTTAGTGTTCTATTCAAGCATCCACAATCACTCTTCCCCCATCAAATATTTTGACCCGTATGGAAAAAAACCATCATGGTTCAATTCTAACGTCATTTGTATCTACCATTGTACCCATGGGCATGATACTAGAATGTTGTAAGTCCCTCCAAACTATCATCCATAATCTCATTATATAAAATGATCTTCTCCTTAAAGAGGATCATCCTCTTCCCTCTTCTAATTCATCTATGACAAATCCCACTCTTCCACCCCAATCTTCACCTACGAATAATTTTAAATCTCCTTACTCACCTTAACCTTCATTTCCATTTCCCCTCTAAATATTACTTCACCCAAAGAAGGTCCCCTATCTTTATCAATTTCATTGGATTGCTACTCATTCTCACCCCCATGATTTTCAATCACATTCCAAACCTAAGGTTATTGTCACCGCACCCTCTAGTGAGTCTACTCCCCCTTCTTCATCAAAATTCAAATTCTCTATCTTAGCTTCTCCATAGATTGTTTCCATTGAACAAAGTATTGTGAAAAAACTTCATCAAGCCTCAGTCAAGATGTCACTCTATGAGCTCATCCAAATCTCCCCCAATCATAGACAAGCTCTCATCAAAGATCTAAAGTGTATTCCTACCCCTAGTGATGAGACTCATCATTTTGAAGCTCTCGTTTGAGCACTCATTGCATCTTCCACTATATCTTTTGACAACTCTGAAATCCCGATATATCACCTGAGGACCATGACCTCCCACTTTTCATCATTGTGTGTATCAATGATACATTCATCCAAAGTTCCATGATAGACAACAAAGCTAGTATAAATATCATCCCATCTCACACCTTTGATCAGCTTAATTTCCCTAATTTCATTATCGCCCAATCTCCCACAAATTCTTCATGTCTTCAATGATGTTTTTTCCCATGCTTTGGGTATAGTCATTCTTTCTATATGTGTTGATGAAAAAATCCTCCATGAGGTTTTATATATTGTAGAAGGGGATTTTTAATATAATGTATTACTCGGAAAACCATGGATCTTCACCATGCATTGTGTTCCTTCCACTCTCTGTCATTGTATTTAATATGATTATGAAGGAAAGATCCTAACTCTCCCTGCAGACACTCCTCCATTAAAATTTTTTAACAAACAATGTATAACACTTAGCAGAAGGCATACAAAATATTTGCATGGAAGATTAGAGTGTGTTCAAAGGTGCGGGGGATCAGAAGGGAATCATGTGAGGGTTATAGAGACAAATTCAGGACTTAGCCATTTTCATGATGATGATCTCTTTTTAGAAGATGGCATGCAGAGCACACAAACAGGATGAAGACTTGTGTGACACGCATTGGATATTTTTGGAAGAGTGGCTAAAGAGTACTTTACATGGATGCGAGCTAAAGATAGAATTACATGATAGTTAACTAGGATAAATCTAATATTAGTGCACTTGCATGTGTCATTGTAATTATAAAGGCACATGGTTATTTCAGCATGCGACTTATTTTTGGATTAGATAAGCAATGAAGGTAAAGTCCCAACCCTTATAAATATGTAATAAATTACATAGTATAGAAGAGGTATGTAAGGACTAGATTACTATGAGATTATACTATCAAATATGTTACGTGCATGAGCATATGATGCCATTATCATAAGAAGCTTATGTGTATTTATCATGATTAATATAATGGATTGTATTGGCTGAATCATAGTGTTAATTCTGAGTATAATTGGACCTTGCATACTTTATTTCATCATGGTTATCATTTAAATATGTTATTCTCTAGAACTAGATCTCAGTACACCCACCGTAGACCATTGTATTAATGATGGATATGAATGCATCAAGTCTTCATCATGCTAACATCATGCAACAACAACCCTAAAGAGGGGCCCAGTACCTTTGCATGCTTTGGGTGAGCACTCTATCTAGGATGAGTGATGTTTCAGCGCACCTTGGCTTTTACTTGGTAAATTCTATACTATATCAAAAATCATGTCACGTGACTTATCATCATAATGATGTGCTTATTCCCAAAAAAAAAAATCATATAAAGCATCCACCATATAATGCCTATGCATCTAAACTTCCTAATTATGAATCCATCAACAATGTGATGCAACACCTTTCATTAGGGAATATCACCTCCTTGCCCTTAATGTTATTCCAACACCTAATCAACTTAGTAGACCCGATAAAGCACCAATGTATCCACCGATGTCATGGATATAATCTCTTTTGCACCACCTCATCTTTTAACCATCCTCACCTATGGTGGAATCGTCTACCCTTCTTCTCACATTGACACTCAACTACACACCAAGCCTTATACTAACGGATTTGAATGTATTTACAAAAAATACTTTACCTACACTTACCTCCATCGTTGCGCATGGAAAGGTTTTTGTATGCGGCGTTATGAATAAGGAAAGCATGACCTCATCATCGATCAATCTTGTAAGCCTCATGAGAAGTTCGGGTTGGGTTTTAAAGAACAATCTACTATCCCTCTAGCACCTTCTTTATCCTCATCTCTCGTGAATATTGATCCCCCTTCTTCTCCATCAAATGACCCTATAGATGTGGATGAAACTATGTCTATTTCCTCTAGATTTTTTTAATCTCCACCATTACCTTAGGACCAGTCACTTATTAGTGTGAAGGTGAAACTAGGTCCCTCCTCTTTAATTTCCTAATATGGTAGAGGAAGATTCCCTACCATTGACATTCTTCAAGAAAGTGATGATGAATCCATCCTTTACTATATGGGGGCACAAGATTACTATCTTCATAAGACCTTACCTCTAGAAACATCTACCCTTCTCAATGAATCCACCAATGACATCAATATAGGGACTCCATAAGATGCATGTATCCTCAAAATGGGTCAATCCCTTAATCCACAAGAGCTTGATTTTTACTATATTCCTTTCTAAGCATATTCAATCCTTTGTGTGGACATACACTGACATGTCATGTCTTGATCCTTCTATTATCATTCACATCATCATCACCATCCATAATGTTAAGCTAGTTAAGCAAGAACTTTTCTGCATACATCCCTGCATTTCCCTTCTTATCAAAGAGGAGGTGTAATGCATTCTTTCTTCTAACTTTATCATTCCTTTTGACTATCTCAGTAATGGGTCTCCAACATCGTGCCCATTTAAAAACCTCTCGAAAATATTTTTATCTACATTGATTTTCGGGATCTAAATCTCACTTTCCCTAAATATGACTTCCCTCTTCCCAACATCGACCAAATCATTGACCTCACGGGTGGTCATGAGATGCTTTCCCTTATGGATGGTTTCTCTAGTTATAATCAGATTTTTATCACACTAGAAGACCGGTATAAGACTTATTTCATCACTCATTAGGGAAAATTTTGCTACCGTATCATGTCCTTTGGGTTTAAAAACATGGGATCCACCTATCAACGTGCCATGATCTAAATTTTTCATGACCTTATCCACAAGATTGTAGAATAATATGTCGATGATCTCTTGGGTAAATCTAAGCATCAATGGGATCACCTTGCCATCCTTAAAATCCTATTTGTAAATCTTATTCAATTCTTCCTTTGTCTAAATTTAGCCAAGTGTGTGTTTAGAGTTTTGACTATAAAACTCCTTGGCTTCATCATTTCTATTCGGGTCCTTGAGATGTCATCTCCTTTTAAATAAATCAGCTTCATATCCTTCAATTCGACTCCAATCAATCTGTCATTTAATCTTGAATCTCTCTAACCATTGCTAACCATTTCACCATCTTCATCTCAAATACATCAATTTTAATGGGGATGGAAACTACCAAAAATCCTTTGATGATCTTAATAATTATCTTCTATCCCCACCTATGCTCACACCTCCATGCAAGGGGGAGCCTTTCTATCTTTATATCTCCTTCATATATCATGCTTTGGGTGCCATGTTGGCACACCTTGATGAATAAGGTAGGGATTAGGCCGTCTATTACATCAGTCACACTCTTCACAAATATGAGACCCACTACACTAAATCTGAAAATCTATGTTGTGCCCTTTTCTTCGCCACCTCTAAACTTCATCATTATCTCCTTAATCACAAAACCTATGTTGTCACTAGCTTTTATCCTCTTAAAACAATGCATTCAAAACCTTATCATAACAACCGCATCACTCGATGGCTCATGCTCATGATTGATTTTGACCTAGATTTCATCTCTCAAAATCTATAAAGATTCAGGCTATCATTGATCGGCTGCTTAGTCAAGCCTCTCTTTCTTATAATCATCCTCCTCATGAAAAATTCCTAGACGATTCCATATTCACCATCAATCATGAATTTTCTTCCCTCCACATGAAAATTTTATTTAACAGTTCTAAGTTTCAACAAGGGGGAGGCACTGGTGTTATCATCATTCCTCCTTGGGATACTCCTATCCCCATTGCTTATAAGCTTAATTTTAAATGCACTAACAATATGGTTGAGTATAAATCCCTCATCCTAAGCCTTGAAACTGATGTCATGTTTGGAATCCAAATTTTTGATATCTATGGTGACTCTTATCTCATCATCAATCAAGTTAAAGGAACCTATCAATGTAAAACAAGGTCCTTCAAAAATATAAGGACATCGTCAATTTTCTTCTTGAGGCTTTTGAATTCTACACCATTCAAACTGTTCCTCACTCATCTAATCATTTTGTAGACATGATGGCATCTCTCACGTCCCTCATCCCATGGGCAACAGAGGAATCCAAAATTTTTGTTGTTTTCCATCATCTTGATCAACCATCTCATGTTCATGAGCTTCCTCGCATCAATCATGTTGACGTTAATCCATCAGATCTTTGGTATTCTTAGATATTTGAATATTTATCTCATTCTAAGATCCCCTCTAATTTATCCAAAAATAATAGGTGATCCTTTCTTTAATGTTCCAATCACTATGTCATCCTTGGTGGCATCCTCTACAAGTGTGGCTTTGATGGCATTTTTCTTCGTTTCCTTAAGTCTTATGAATCTACTTGCACTATCCAAGAATTCCACGATGACATCTATGGTGGTCATTTTAGTGGATTGGTTATTACCAATAGCATCCTTTGCATAGGTTATTATTGGCCCTCTCTCAATCAAAACTGTTGTGATTATGTCAATAAGTGTGTCAAATTCCAGTAGCATTCTAATCATATCCACATTCCTATTCAGCCCTCCAGCTAGCTCATGATCTTTGGCCTTTCTCACAATGGGTACTTGACCTCATTGGCCTCATCAAGCTGTGTCCCTCTCAATGCTATCATTCCATCATCACCGTAACTAAGTACTTCACCAAATGGGTGGAAGCCATTCCACTCACATCCACTAAAGCTGACAAAATTATCAACTTTTTCTATCAACACATCATCTATCACTTTAGTGTTCCCCATATAATCATCACAGGACAACGGAAATTCCTTCAAAAATAAAGATCTCAAGAATCTTTGTGAATCTTTAAATATCAAACTTAAATTTTCTTCTCCGTACTATCCTCAAGCTAACAATCGGGAAGAATCCACTAATAAAACTCTCCACAATATCCTTTCCTAGACTATCAACAAATTAAGTCATAATTGGCATATTCATATCCATTTTTCTCTTTGGGCCTATCGGACTAGCATCCACACCTCTACAGTACTACTCCTTTCTCTCTTGTCTATGGATCTCGAATCCATTATTCCCATCAAATTTCAAATATTTTCTTTACATGTCTCCCTCCGTGACTTTGTCTCTAATGATGACTATCATCAAGAGCATCTAGCACAACTCTAATTTTATACAAGCATCACTTGATTTCCCTTCAACATCATCATATTTATCAAGAGCATATAAAACGTGCCTATAATAAACATCTCAAGGAACATGATTTTAATATTGGTGACCTTGTCTTAAAATAAAATCATAATTTCACTACTATAAAAAGAAGTCAACGTGGAAAGTTTTCTCCCAATTGAATTAGACCATACATTTTCATGTATAAGTATGGGTTTGGAGCCTATCATTTAGCATCTCTTGATGATAAGCCAAAAACAGAACCTCTTAATGTCTTGCACTTGTGACCCTTCTATTTTTCAACACACCTACAAACATGATCTTAGTAATTTCTTAAAATATTGCATCCATTATAAGCCTCTCCCTCTATCCTTGTAGTGATTTGGAATTATGTGGTCTACCATCACTTTCCTATCTATGACCTTGAATATGGGCATCATGGCTTTGCCCACGTATATTCCTTATGGAAACATTCCTCCTTCTGGTAGTAACCTTGTAATCATTACATCCATCACCATATTGTCTACATGTTGGAACCATGATAAGGGTTTATAGGTGTCACTTTTACATCCTATCATTCCCTCCCTAAGTGGTTTAATTGGCTATCCCCACTCTATCCCAAATTCAAAAATTCTTGATGCTCTAATAAAAATCTATAATATCCCAAAAATAGACTATTCCTTTGAAGCATATTTGTTCATATAAAATAAAATTTTCAAAGGTATAGACCGATACCTTAAATTAAAGCTATCATACATATCATATCCCGACATCTAAAAAGAAAAAAGTCAAAATTAAAAGCAAAATCCTAATGTAGACCACTCCCTCGAAGGATGGATACTATTTCATATCATGGCAGTAGAAGGCTTCCCACATTGATCGACTTCCAATCTCAAAAGAAAAATTAAATGTTAAAAAGCAAAGCATCCTTGGAAATCTTCCCACATTAATCATCTTTCCCATCTGCATCAAACTTCCCGCATTGATCAATTTGTACCATATTTCTCAAAGTTGGGGCAAAGACATATGACTTCCACCTAAGGAGAGCTTATTTTACCCATACTAACTCCAACTTAAACCTTTTTGTGTCTACAGGTAAGTCTATGAGCACACATGCCATATTTTTCTCATGATCTTAAGTTTGACTAACTATAATTAGTTATGTGTTAACATTTTTCAATGGTCGCAAGTGCAATGTTTTTGGTGTTCCTTTTACGTTTACCCCCAATCATGTTCAAGGACATCCTTTTCCACGTATGTTACCCTCTATCATGAAGTATACTCTCTTACGTCTTTGTCACCATGATGAATATCACATTCTATTCCATTACACTCTTATATCATCTCACATCTAAACACATTTATATCCTCATCTAACCCATATCTAGAATCCATCATTCCTATCACCATATGCATCATTTCTACTCTAGTCTAAATCATGTCATCTCAAACACATATATCATGTTAATCTAACATAAATCACATCAAATCAATCCTATCATATAATCATGTTCTCATCTACTCATCACACATCTCATCATCAAACATCATATGACAACATCTAATCAATATAATCAAATCATGAAATTAAAACATCACATCATACATCTAAGATCACATCAAGACATCACATCATTAAATATACATCACATCTAACATCTAAACTAACATCCATGTTATAATAAATTAATCAATTCCTCACATAAGCCAGATAATAAATTCATATATATATATATATATATATATATATATATATATATATATATATATATATATATATATATATATATATATATATATATATATATATATATATATATATATATATATATATATATATATCAAAACATGTCTATACATCCATGATAGGCCTCTATTAGGCTCTATCTCAACATCGATACATCATCACATTATATACCATGTCTAATGACTAATTTTTGAATTGCACATATGATAATCTCAATATCCATCCTTGCCCCCCGGGGCATGTAGTGGTGCAAATTAACTTGCAACAATTAATATGTTGTTCACTAATCCAAAATCATTTAATCATCAAACCAAGGGACATAAAATTTCAATAATGTCAGTGTTGTATGCATAGTTATAAGGATTTCGGAGGTATGGAAATAAATTGTTGTCACAAAAATGCTTGGAAACAAACTAAACTCAAACTGAAAGTAAATGGCTTCCAAATACTAAAAATAAATAAAATCTTACAAATTCAAAATGCAGATAAAGGAATGAATTGGTTTTTATTCTATCCATGCAAAAACAAAGAAACAAAAATATGGAGGGGTTTAGCATACCACAAGTGGGCCCTACCTTGGGTGTTAATCCCTCCTTAGGCTTGTGACTAAAATATACCGAATGTAACTCGATTCTTTATCAATTGGCATGAAGATTACAATTAGGAACAAAGAAACTTCTTTATCTGCATTTCCTCTACTCTCTAATTCTCTATCTAGATATATATCTAGTACATTCCCAAAATTAATCCTTCTCTTTTATATTCCTCAATTATAGTGAAATGTGAGAAGAAGATTTCAACTAGGATTTCAAACAGACTAAGTAAAATATATTCAATGAAACAAGTGGAAGATCTTAAACAGAACAACAAGATTTTAAACACATGCAATGGAACTAACTAATAGTTGTCCAAATATCAAATACATAACTCAAGTAACTATTAAGTTCCTGAAATCACGTATTTAACTGATCAATCAATTCTTTAATGAGTTGTAATAAGTAGTCAGATCTATTGTTGAGTTATCTTTAGTTCTCATGTTCCAGTTTATAACTTCCTCTTCCATGACACGTACAAGATTGGAGTGTCATCCTTCACATTCCAATAGATCTTCATAATCATGGCTCATTTTCTTTAAGTGATCTTCGTTGGCTATGGATAGCTTATTGTGGATGGATCCTTTAGATGTAGGTGAGTCCATTTGGCTATGGATGATTTGTTGCAGACGGGTCCTTTTCTACATATAACAAGTTACTCGTAAACAAGAGTGGCATCACACAAAGCATCATTAAAACAACTTAATGTAACCATAATAATAAATACATACTCAAAATACCATAATAAAGTTAACTAGTAATAACTATATTAATTAATATCCATGCCAATAAGTTCAAGTTATCGAGATGATGTTCAACAATATAATAGGGAAATACAAGGACATAGTCTCAATTGCTTAACAAAAGTATAGAAGATGAGTTGTTTATAAACAGAATTTAATCAACTCATCACATCCTCAGTCTTAATTTCTCAAATGTCCTCATTCAAGTTCCTTAGGTTCCACCTAAATGGTGATGCATACTCATCTAATATCCACTAGAGTATCTATCCCTTCTGGTTTATAGAATAAGTAACCTCCATTTATCCTGAGCATGTTCATGACTCTATCTTGTATTATTTCATCGTTCAATGGTTTATCATATGTCCATGCCTATATTAGAAACTAGAATATTGGGGGATGATAGCCAATTGAGAACCATTTTTTTGCATGGCCAGTGGTAATGTTCATGTATGCATTCACTCTTCTTAGAGTTGGTATTATGTTAAGGTATGAACGCATTTCCTTCTATTTCATTTTAGGAGACATTTCATTCCAAAGGCATTCTCGTAGGCTTGAATTGTTGGTGTAGGTGTTTTTTGATCACTTTATTTAATTATTTAGTGTTATTTCCACCTACACCATGTGAGTCATCTCACTTAGGTGGACATGGATCTAGGTGTCATTTTAGTTATGACAGATTCTCTTACAAAATCTGTCATATGTGTAAGTGTGTCATAGGAGTTACATTCCCATTTGGGTAAGTAACTCCTCTTCTCCATTATGGAGGAATATTCTCTTACATGGGAGTTACACATTCACTCCCCTATTTGTACTCCTCTTCTTTTTGGTCCATGGCAATCCAAGAGCATTCTATTCCACTCCATTTTCGAATCTTGAGTTTTCTATGCATGCACATTGCTTCTTACAAGTTTTCTTGCCTTATCTTGCAACTCCTTCTTGGTGAAGTGCAGCTGTTTGGTGCACATGTATTCCTTCCAGACCCTTGTCCTACACTCCTTCATGGTATCAGAGCTTGGGGATTGGAATCACGTTGCTCGCCATTGTTGCTCCACCGTGTAGTTGCTTGTGCAAGTTTCACTTTCTGCATGTGTTTACTTGCATATTTCAAGATTCTAATGGTTATTTTTCAGTGGTTTGTTTTGTATGCTTCTTGCTGTCCAAACAGCTCGTTGTCTTATTGATAAACTCATTTTTTTGTGGCTTGCATTGTTGAGAACATGTTTTTCTTGCAACCTGCTTTAGCCTCGACTGCAACTCATGTTTACAACCTTCATTTTTGGCTCGTGGTTGTTGTTTATTCCTTCTGTGTGGTCATTTTTTGCTGCAGCAGTATTACACATGCCTTCTACCTTCTGTGTGGGCGTTTTTTTGCTACAGCAGTGTCTACACGTGCCAACAACCTTCTGTGTGGGCGTTTTTTGCTACAAAGAATGTCTACACATGCCAACAACCTTCTTTGTTGGCATTTTTTTGCTACAGCAGTGTCTACACGTGCCAACAACCTTCTGTGTGGGCGTTTTTTTGCTATAGCAGTGTCTACACATGCCAACAACCTTCTGTGTGGGTGTTTTTTTGCTACAGTAGTGTCTACACGTGCCAACAACCTTCTATGTGGGTGTTTTTTTTGCTACAACAGTGTCTACACGTGCCAACCAACTACTGTGTGGGCGTTTTTTTTTCTGCAGCACTACAAACTGTTGTGTGGTATTTTTTTACTACAATGGTTACACTTTGCTCCATTCTCGGCATACCTTGGCAAAGGCAGCAGCCTTTGCATAACCAGCTTCACTCCTCTATAGTTCTATTCTGACAAATAGCAAATCTCCAGCATCAACGTGGTCCTTCCTTTTTTAAAACGTGATTGGAGGTAAATTTAAATCAGATCATACCTTTTCTAAATGTTTTAAGGTATTAAAACATTTCATATTATTGTTGTCTTAAAATCTAGGCATTTTACTTGTATTGGTGGCCCTTCCTTTGAGTGTCGAAGACGGAGGGTGAGGTCTGGGATTGGCAGGAGGCTAATCCCCCCTCATAGTCAAAACAAACCCCCTCTGAAATTTGATGTCATTTCCAATGGGCACAAACACGATACCTTTTGAATGTGTTTCGCACTTTTTAATGTTTTGTAGGGCTAACTAGCTTTTTTTAATCAGTTGCGGGAATTTCTTTAAGCCATAACTTTTGACTCGTTGCTCCTTTTTGAGCACTTCTTTAGTCAAAATTGGATGTTTTTCTACAATCTACATGATGGGAATATTAGTTTTGTAAAACACACTTTGTGTTATAAAGTGCCACTTTTTGGGGGGGTATCTTTCCTTTTTCACACATTTCTTTTCTGTCATGGATAATCATGGTGTTCCTTTGCTAACCCCATTCAACTATCAAGAATGGATGAATGCTATGAACACTGCCTTAAAAGGAAAGAAATTGTTCCGCATTGCCACCGGTCTACAAGTTGAACCTGATGATGAAAGAGACAAAGAAAAATGGCTTGATAAGTGTGATGAAGCCATTGGGTTCATGACCATGTGTGTATCTCCAGAGCTGCGTTTTCACATTTCCTCTTCCACCACACCCAAAGAGGTTCTGGATACTCTCCAAAAACTTTTTGGGAAACAAGATGAAATGCGGGGACATGAACTTGAGAATAGCCTAATAAGCCTTAGTCCCAATGATTTTGACACCCTTCAAGACTTCTTCTCCAAATTCATATCACTCAGATTGTAGTTAGAAGATTGTGGAATACAGAAAAAGGAATCTCAACTCATTTTATCCGTCCTTACCAAACTTGGTCCCGAATACTCCATATTTGTCTCCACCTTCCATGCAACAAAAAGGGCACTTGGAAAAAGTTGGTCTATGCCCTCTCTTGATGAGTTTATTGCAGATTTGATCAGGGAAAAAAGTAAATTGATTCAAATGGGCAGCTTGAAATCCACAAAATCCCATGCTCTCATTACTAGAAAGGAAAAGCCGAGAGCTTCTAAGGAGAAGAAACCAGATCATCAAAAGAAGGACAAACCCCAAAACAACTCTTCCACCTCCTCTTCCACCTCCTAAAATTCCAAAGAATGAATCAAATGTGGATACTGCCATGGCATGCATGATGAAGAAAAGTTCTTGAAGAAAAGATTGCTCTCCTCACTGATCTGCTTGAGAAGCACAATATTGGAGTCCCAGATTCTCTCAAAACACCTTCATCATCCCACGACAGTTCTAAGGAAAAAGAGAGTGAAAAAGAGAAAGTACAAGAGAAAGAAAAAGTAAAAGAATCCAACAAGGAGAAACCAAAGGGAAGAGCTCTAGTGACAGTTGTGCCACCTACCCCTACATGGATCATTGATTCGGGTGCAACTCATCACATGGCATCATCAGACATTGAGTTTGATTCACTTGAGCCATGTGACATGTCCTCTATTCAGCTTGGTGACAACACCACTACACAGGTTTTTGGAAGAGGATCAGTTGAAGTAAGTGGTGGTACTTTCAATAATGTTTTAAGTATCCCTTTACTTTCAACAAACCTTCTTTCAGTCTATCAGATCACTCATCTTGGACAGGGCTTGCGAGTTGAGTTCACTCTGGACTCAGTTTATGTTAGGGAGCTCCATAGTGATGCTATTGTTGCAGTTGGTATAGCTGACCATCACACTCGGTTGTACTCATTCTCTCACTTTTCTCCTCCTTCAAATTCTTCATCCGACTCAGCTAGACTTGAGGATACTTTTGAGCCCATTTCTGATGTTTTGGACATCTCTTCTAGCATAGTTGATTGCCATGATGATGGGGACCCACCTCCACCATCCACTTATCACTTGACACATCTTGAGGAGTTGTCTCTTGATCTGCCCACTTCTGGCCCACTTCAGACACTTCAGGGAGCAAGCACTATGATTCAGGACTCATCAGGCATTGGGTACACTTCTTCACAGGTTCAGGAGCATTCCACCTTCCTTCATTGCCACTGCTTCCGGATCTACACTTCTTCATGGAGCAGCTGGATTTTCCACCTCACATACGAGCATTGTTCCCTTGATTGGAACAACACCTTGGCACTTCGGGGTCCTCTTCCTCCTCTTCACTTAGCACAGGGTGGCTCATGACTAGATCATCTTCTTGGGAGGTAGGATAGACTCCTTCTCTCCTTCTTCTTAGTAGTTTAGGAGAGTTTTTGCTATCTCTTGTAAGTTGAGGTTTTTCCCACTGGGTTTTCCCTCACTACTTGAGACCTTTTTGTATGGGTACCTCATCAGGGTTATAGCCAAGACCCATTTCTTGTTTTTCTTGCTAACTTACTTTGCCCCATCCTAGTTTTGATGAAGGGGGTTTTGGTGTAGGTGTTTTTTTATCACTTTATTTAATTATTTAGTGTTATTTCCACCTACACCATGTGAGTCATCTCACTTAGGTGGACATGGATCTAGGTGTCATTTTAGTTATGATAGATTCTCTTATAGAATCTGTCATATGTGTAAGTGTGTCATAGGAGTTACATTCCCATTTGGGTAAGTAACTCCTCTTCTCCATTATGGAGGAATCTTCTCTTACATGGGAGTTACACATTCACTCCCCTATTTGTACTCCTCTTCTTTTGGTCCATGGCAATCCAAGAGCATTCTATTCCACTCCATTTTCAAATCTTGAGCTTTCTATGCATGCACATTGCTTCTTACAAGTTTTCTTGCCTTATCTTGCAACTCCTTTCTTGGTGAAGTGCAGCTATTTGGTGCACGTGTATTCCTTCCAGACCCTTGTCCTACACTCCTTCATGAACTATCTAAATTCCATGATATTTGATCATATATTTGACCTCCTTATGAATTTATTTCCTCATCTCATGTCACACCCTTCTTCTAATTTCCTTCTTTTTCATAAACTTTCCATATTGATCTACAACTTCTTTAGTTTTATTAACTTCAGCCTTGACCATTAGTGGCTGCACTTTCTCTAAATTCCTATAGTCTTGCATTTGTCTCTCTATCCAACTCATTCTAAAAATAATAACAAATTGTTTTAACCAAAACATCTCTAATATATAGGACTGAATCCAATCCCTATCATACTCAAGATCATAGTTATACATGTAGAGTTCACAAAGTAGAAGTTGAATTTCATGAGGTCTATTCAAATACAACCTAAAGAAGTTCCTTTCTCCATTGATGTCAAATGGAATGTCAGAGTTGATACAGGTAAGTTTGAGTTGCAATATATTTTATTTTAATAAAATATCAATACATTGGAAGGAGGCATGTATTTGAATATCTTATGGGCCACCTTAAATGTCTCTTCTTGCTTTTTCTTTAGCCTTTCAATTTTTTTATCTTTTTCCTCAATTTATTTCTTGTTCGGAAGATGAGTTTTCATTTTCTCTTTCCCACTTTTCTTTTAACTTATTTACATAGGTTTCCAATTGATTCACCCAGTATTTAGTCAACATTTTTTTGTTTCCATCTCCCTACAAACTGGTTTGACAGGCTCTCTTATTACTTCTTTGATGATAATTTGTGGTTGCAATGGGGCAACATTTACATGTTACATGCTAACATGTGGTAAAAATGGTGGTGTAACTTGTTCAATTACATCAGCCACAACTATAGGGGTATGTTTTGGTACTTATTCAATTCCCACAGACATCTACTCTTCCTCAATTCCATAGACCAAGTGCTCAATGACCTCCTCAATAGATTGGGGCATGTGTTTAAGTTCAATTGGTTCACCAATTTCTCCTTCTTTGTCTTCCTTGGTACCTTTTGATACATGAATTGTTTGGTCAGATTTCTTGCCAATTTCTTCTCCCATTTTCTCCTTAGATCCTTCCATTTCACAAACTATCTCATCAGTATGAATGATTGTTGCATGCTCCTCCATGCACTCCTTAGGGTACTCTTGTACAATTTCTTCTGTAAATTCTTCCTCCTCTATCTCTACATGACTCTCCTTCACACACACTGTCTCCACATTTTGGGCTTAGTCTTCTTGTCCCTCCATGTGCTCTACAAGGAATTTTTGTTCATAAAATATAGCATCAATACCTCCCTGCATTGTTTCCATCGGTGTGGGCTCAATTTTCTCCTTTGTATCTTCCCCATCACTATCAATTGATATGGTATGGGATTTTTTTGGCTTGGAGGTTTTTGGTCTTTTAATTTTTAGCCTATGAGAGTGCCTTGGTGGTGTAGGAGTGGAATTGGAGGATTTCCTCTTACCTTTGGAGGTGGATGATTTAGGAGTAGAAAATTTAAGGAGGGTTTCAACAATAAATATTCCTTCAGGGAGACAAGAACAATATTTTCTTCAGTAGGTGGTAAATTTTCAAAGGCAAGGTGTTCTTTAGGTTGTTGTTTAGGTTGGGAGGTTGATGGTACATCCTCTGTGATGGGCTCAAAGGTACTCTTAGTACTCTTTCTCTTCTTTCTCCTTTTTCCCAAAAATATTTTATATCTTTTGACCTTGAAAAATCCTCCCATATTATCTCTGAATGATCCCTTTGTAGGGTATGCTTTACTATCATGGTTATGAGGCAGTGGTGTGAGAGTGCAAACTAACCCTTATGTGCCTCCCTACTCATCCTCTTCAATATCTCATTCAAGAAATTGGGCATATTCACTTTTTTATTGTTCTTCAAATGATTGAGCAATTTAAAGTGAACTATATTTATCCTAGAGTATCTTCCCTCACAGGTAAAATAATTAATAATATAATTTACAACTTCATACCATAAAGGTTTAAGATAATTTCTATCTGTACCTTATTTATAATTTATGAATACATTATCTTCATTGGAAAATTCCCTTCTGGTTTCCTCCAAATTATCTTTCTCAGAAATAGTTCACCCTGTGTAGGAAGTCTAGTTACCTCTTCCAAGATATCATCATTAATTCTTAGTGATAAACCCTTTGTATTTACTTATCCATCTTTGAATGTATTAGTAAACTCTGCAACCATTGATTCATTAAAACCCCGGAATCTTTTTATGTATTCTAGCCGGTGGTTATCTTGAAAATACTATGAAATCGAGGTTTGCTAAGAAGTTAAGAGTGCTCTGTGGGTTCATGGAGAATCAAGTCTCCTCACATTGCATAATTTTTTTCTTGAAGAATGATACACAATTGAGATGTGTAAATGTTTTGAGTATTGTTGAATTTTGAGGCCGAAAGGATATGCAACATGGTTACAGGAGAGATCGTTGATTTTTTTGACCGCATGAAGCATACGAATTGAATTAAAGTGACAACATGGGCTTATGTGGAGGGACACATCATGGCATGAAAGTTAGTGGTATTTAAATGCATTAAATACTCGATGACTTGGCATAAATATGAATTAATAATAATCATACTTTAATAAAGTGGTAGTTAAGTGCACTTATCTCAATTTCCATTTGGAATGATTATTGTGCATGCTTATTGAATTGTGCCTTGGGTGTATACAACCTTGCCATCATGTTATGGATTTTTTTATGATGTTGCAGATGTGTGTTGGATTTATATTGGTTATTCCTTACTACAATCATCTAACTCTCAGAGAGGGAACACCAATTTGTTGGGGTATCAATTATCTTTTTTCATCTTTCACACATGCATATATCTTCAATATTCTTCATGTAATCATGAGCTCTTCCATACATGAAAACAAAATAAGGATATTTTGTATGATTTTGTAAGTGGACCTTCAGTTATTGCACATTCTCCTTGCTATGGATATCATACACTCTTGCAACCATCTAACATCAAAACCTTGTAAAATAGAAATTATAAGAAATAAAGTGTGTTAGTTAAATGTTGTTGATCACCAAAGGGATGATCACAACACTTTTATTTTCCCTTAGAATAGTCAACAAGATGAATATACCAAAGCTGTTGAAATTTTCTCAATCCTCCAGATTCTCAAAAGATGAACCAAAGCAGACTCAACTTCTAATTTCAATTCTGATGTCCTTACTTCCATCCCTTTATGTCCTCCTCTGAATTGTTGCATGAAGGTACTTCTATCCATTGGATTCTTATACAATCTCAACCTATAGCCATTTACCAATAACTTGAACATTACAAGGTCTATGGTTGTGATTTTTATAGCTCCATTGGGAAATATTTTCTCAATCTCATAAGGACATAACCACCTTTTCTTGAGTTTTCACATGTGGTCCTTTACTTTGAGTCAAACAAGAGTGCCCAGTCACCTTCTTGAAACTGTCTTGTCTTGATGTACCTGTCATATCATTTGATTCTTTTTTTGCACTACTTTGTATTATACACTCGCCTATCTTCTCATTTCATCCAACTCATTGAGTTAGAGAATCCTTTTCCTTTGAACTTTCGATAAATCTATACCTAGATCAAGTGTTGTCCTTAGTGTTTTGTGCTTAAATTCAATTGGAAAAACAACAATATTACCATAAAATATTTCAAATGGTGTGAAGCATGTTGTTTTTTTCCACATTGTGTTGAATTCTCATACTTTTGTCTCTAGAATTCTATCTACCCAATATTTTCTGTGAAGTGCAATGGTCTTTATAAGTATGGCCTCTATCTCCCTAGTTGTAACTTCTACTTTTCCATTAGATTGGGGATGATATGGTGTAGAATCCCTATGTTTGATTTCATATTCCCTTGCTAGATCATATATTACATTAGTAGTAAAGTGTGTACCTTGATCAGTGACAATCTCCCTTAGAACTCCATACCTAGTGAAGATATGATAATAGAGAAACTTGGCTACTTTCTCACTTTTCTGACTTAGCAGTTCCTTCACCTCTTTCCACTTAGTTAGATAATCTATGCATACCAATATGTACTATTTTTGTTGATATTTAGTATCTATGGGGAAAATTAAATATAGACCCCATTTATCAAAAGGTTGTAAGACCAACTGAGGTTGTAGTGGCATTTCATTAGATCTAGTAGGCTTACCCATTCTTTAACACTCATCATATCTCCTGGTGTATAATGTTATATCTTTATGCAATGTTGGATAATAATAACCAGTTGTTAACATTTTATGCACTATTCTTTTTACAGCAAAATTCCCTCCACAAGGTTCACTCTGCAATGTTTTGAGGACATCATATATCTCTTCATCATCTATACACCCCATGACATGACCTTTCCCTATATGAAATAGAAATCTAGTTATCCAAGAAAAATGAACACTCTTTTCAACTATATCTTTCTTCTCAAAGTATAAGTAGAGTGGAGGTGTTTTACCTTAAACCAGATAGTTGGTTATGTCTTCATACCAAGGTGTTTTTGTAGAAATGGAAAATAAGTGCTCATCTGGGAAAGAGTCATCAACTACATGTTCTTCATCATTAATCTCAATTCTTGAAAGGAAATATTCTACCACATTGTCCTTTCTAGGCTTATCCAATATTGTGACATAAAAATCTTGTAAGAGGAGCAAGCATCTAATGATTTTGTTTCTTACTACTAGTTTATTTATCATATATTTGATTACAACATGGTCAGTGTGAATGAACACTAGATAACCTGTGATGCGATTACCTAAATTTATTGATATACATAACTACCAAGAACTCCTTATCTATTACATTATAGTTTAGTTCAACATGTTGCAAGTTTTTTCTAACATAATAAATTTCATAATTCATAACTCCATCCTTTTGTCCTAAGACATCTCCAATGGCATGGTCTGATGCATCAGTATGGATGTGGAAAGGTAGGTTCCAATTAGGTCCTCTTAATATATGAACAATAGTTAACATTTGCTTCAAAGTTTGGAATGTAGTCTCACATTTTTTAGTCCACTAAAAAACAACATCCTTTCCTAATAATACAAACAAAGGCATTGCAATCTTGCTAAAATATTGTATGAATCTCCTGTAATAACCAACATGGCCTAGTAATATCCTAACATCCTTTTGCGTCCTTGGTGTTGGAAGATTTACAATGACAAATATCCTGGTTTAGTCAACTTGAATTCCATCAAAAGAAAGAAAGAGTCCCAAAACTATATCTTCAGACATAATCATGTAGCATTTTTCATTACTTAAGGACAGATTGTGCTCCTTGCATGTAACAACCCATTTTCTCATAATCAAATTAAAGTGGAAATAGAAGTTAAGAAAATATGTCATATTTTTTTAAAAAAAAGAGAAGTATATGTGCTACTTACATCATCATACATATCTAAAATTTCTTACTTAACTATCACATCATTTAACATTCATTATCAATAAAGGAGAAATTAGGAGTCTTTCTTTTCATAATCCAATTACAAAATAAAAGTCCATGCATCCAAATTTCATACAATAATCATAATAATGTTATTTACAAACTATATGAATGCCATTCTTTACAAATTGATATTGATCATGTCATATAAGCTCAATATAATATTTAAAGTGAGCTTTACTTTTAATGTAAAAATTAGTAGGTTCCTCCTGTTTTTCTGTTCTTGGTTTCATGTTTATTCTGGACTGGTTTCATGTTGGTCTTGGGTTGTTTTTTTCTCTATTTTGTTCTTTCTCTAGTTCATAAATCTTTATGGCTATATATTGGATTGTATATCTATGTAACCATGATCGGAAGAGGGAGAGTATCATTGGAACATTTTTCCATCAACCACAGACCTGGCAGTCTCTTGCACACACTCCTTTATGGAGTGGCCCTACCCTTCAATGAAACACATAGATCATGGACTATGTAGAAAGAGGATGTATCATGTAAACTAAGGTTTTCGTCTACCTTTAGGAACCTACCTTTGGCATCTCACGAAACCTAGTGAGCTAGGAATGGAATAATTTATATTCCTATGTCAAATTAAGTATACCATAATTGACATGTTTGTGGCCACAAGACTATAGGGAAGAAGGACACCCACCAAGTCTCACAACTCCTCTGCTAGATTTATCTAGACCTTGAATATTAAAAAATAATTAGTTCTAGAGGAGTTAACGTGAACGACACCACCTAGTGCGTCACATCCTAGTCTCACAATTTCAAAGGGTCTACAACCTTTCCAAAGGTTAAAAACTATGTTATATGCTCATTTTGAAAGTGCTAGAAATAAGTGAGGGAATGACAACATCATTTTTAATAAAGTTATTACAATTTTAAGTCATAAATCCCATTCATTTATCATGCATAAAGTATAAACTAACACAATGGTGTAGAAAACTATATTGTTGTCTTGTATTGATTTATCAAGAGATAGCGCATTGAAATAATTCAATAATTATTGTTGTCTCATTAATTTGTATCAGTTCAATTATCCTAAAGTATGTGTCCGACTAGGGATAGGATCACAAGTTAGCACATAGAAGACAAAGATGAAAAATACAACAACATTCCGCTAAGACCAATAGGATTCATAGGAAAGAGGATCTCTAGATTTACTTTGTGAGGTGCGTAAATATGATTGGATTTTGATCACTAGACATCATCTCATATGAGGATATTATTAAGCACATTTGGTAAATAGAAATACTAAGAAATGTTAAGTCGTAGCAGGACATCTCTAGATCGAAGTTAGGTAAAAACAACAAACCATAAAAACAACCAGTAAGAATCAACTACAATTATTTGTTTTATTTGTCAAACAATGAGGTAAGGATTTCTTGGAAACATGAGTCTCCAATAGATGATTTTGCATCACTCCCTAAAATCCAACCTTTTCTACCTAATGATGTGACATTGTAATTGAGATCAACAATGGATTACATTAGCATTGGTTCAACATGGTTTTAAAGGAAAGTTCATATAAAACATATCAATATCGAAACTAATCCTACTACGAAAAATTTAAAATTTGCATAAATGATAAATTTTATTAAAAATCCAATGGAGGGGGTTGGAATATGGTTTAGATTATCATCTGGAAGTTTCTACTTATCCCAAAACAAATCTAAGAGTAGATAAAACCAATTCATGGTATTTTTAGCGGGATAAACTCATAGATTGTCTCTTGGAAGATTTCACTTATTCGAAAAACCCCATCTAAAATATTATAGAATTAAAACATGGCATTTCCAGCAGGGTAATCCCCATACCTTTCACTGATGCTAACAATTCCTAGCTCCTATGTATTTTCTCCTCTCCATATATGTTTTTTCTTTTCTTCCGTGAATGAATGTTTCTTTTTCCTCCTTTTCTTTCTTTTTATATCTTTTTATTAACTACTTCCATTCTCCACTTTATTTATTAAATTCCCCTCATTTATTACTTGAATTCCTCTCTCCCACATGAATGTGGAGAATCTCAAGTTATTATAGTGTCTCCTCTATAAAAAGTGGGTAATCTTCCTAAAATAGGAAATTTTAATAAATTTAAAGACTACTTCTTCCAAATGGTGTGCCTAGAGTTGAAAATTTCTCCTTGGATTCTTTGAATGCAATTAAAACATAACCATTCTTCCTCAAAGTTTGGGCACCCCTTTTTGGTATTTTACTTACACATTATTTATTTTATTTAAAATCGTTAATTTATTTTATTATTAACTTCTATATATTAATACTTGTCTCTTAACATTATTTATTTTTTATTTATTTTATTTTTTAAAAGAACTTAATTACTATCCCTCATGTGATTTATTTATTTAATAATTTTATTAAAAGGTTCCTTTAATAACAATTTGGTGTTATTAATATTTACGCATGAACCAAAACCATATATTTATGCTACCTATATAGACCGATAACTACACTAGAGACCTATTTTTCATTTAAGACTTAAAAGGGTTCTTACCTACTCTTGCGGCCATGCAAGTTCAGGAAAAAAGGATTTATACTTCCCTAAAGTGGACACAACCTAGTCACATGGTTTACATCCCTTTGCCACATTGTTTCCATCATCTATCTGCCTCTTCCTGATGATACTCTCCCTCCTTCAAGGTATTTTTCCTACGCACACCACCACTCAACATAGCACTCACACATTTGTTAGTGTTAGGAAATAAACATTAAGAAATAAATTATCTTATAAACTCGTAATAATAATTAATACTTTTGTGAGGCATTAATAAGGCAACTTGATCATTTCACGTCTAACCATGGTCATATAATTTATTTACTTGATCAACATGCATAACTCATCTCAAAACATCTAACATCTACATTCATCCATAATTAAATAAAATACCATAATATTCGGGTTGTGACATCCCTCCCTACCAGGAAAAGACATCATCCCGATGTTAATCAAGTAAAAACATCACATGTTAGATCAACTGAAAAGGTAAGTGTTTAAAACATAGCATGTGCAATCAAATAAAAGTATCAAGTTTCTATCAAATGATCATAATGTCTAATCAAATAAAAGTATCAAGTGTTTATCAAATGACTATAATGTCTAATTAAATAAAAGTATCAAGTTTCTATCAAATAGGCCATAATATCTCATCAAATAAAAGTATCAAGTGTCTATCAAATGGACATAATGTCTAATCAAAAATATGTGGGAAGTTCCAAATAACTTCATCCATGTCCTCCCATGTCCCAGAGTATTGATCCCATTGGACCTTACACTAAGAAATATCTTTGTTCTATAAATGAAGTTTACGAGTATCAACAATTCGCATAAGGGTTTTACCATAACCACTCCTAGATCCTCCACCTATAAATATTTCCAATCAATAACATGAGATACATCTGGATGATATTTCTTAAGTAAAGAGACATGAAAAACATCATGGAGTTGAGCTAAAGTGGGTGGTAGAGAAAGCTTATATGCCACTAGATTAATCACTTCCAAAACTTTGAAAGGTCCCACATATCATGGAGCAAGTTTGGAAGCCTTCCCAAACTTGATTGAACTTTTCTTTGGTTTGACTCTAAGGAAAACCTTTTCCCCTTTCTCAAAAGTTTGTGGAGTTATTTTTCTATCTACATAGCTCTTTTGTCTATTTGTTTCCTCAACCACACGTTTCTTTATTTTCACTACCTTTACTCTTTCCATCTCCTAAAGCATTTCAGTCCTATCAAGATTCTATCCTCATTTTTATCCCATCTAATGGGAGTGTGACACTTACAACCATAAAAATACTCAAATGGAGCTATTCCCAAAGTATGGTGAGTGGATTTATTGTATGCAAACTCAACTAAGGGTAAATACTCCTCCCATCTATATTATTGGTTCATGTAATACTTATGAAGCATGTCTTCCAAAACTTGATTAAATCTCTCTATTTGTTAATTTGTCTCAGGATGGTATGTAGTGTTGAAATTGAGTTTTGTACCAAGGGTTGCATGAAAGTTTTTCCAAAATCTAGAAGTCATCCTAGCATCATAATCTAAAATTATCTTCTATGGAAATCCATGAAGTCTAAATATCTCTTACACAAATATGTCTGCTAGAGTGGGTGCATCATCTATCAAGTTTCCTAGAATGAAATGTGCCACTTTGGTGAGTTTTTCAATCACCACTAAAATAACATCATGTTTGTTTTTAGACATTGGGAGTCCTTGGACAAAGTCCATACTGATAACTTTCCATTTCCATTTTGGCACACTATGTGGGTACAAAAACCCTGCAGGATGCACATGCTCAACTTTGACATGCTGGCATTCTAAACATTTGACAACAAAATTTGTAATATCTCTTTTCAAACCTGGCCATACATATAATTGTTTAACATTTTTTACCATCTTAGTCACCCCAGGATGACCTAAATAGGGAGCACCATGTGCTTCCTCCAAAACTATGGTTCACAAACCACCATGGTCTGGAACATATATTATTCCATTAAACCTCAAGATTCCATCTCTCTCTATCTAATAGCCCTCATACCTATGATCTCGACTATCAACCTCAAGAGAAGCCTTGACCTGCTTGTAAAATTTATCATATCATATCTTGTTTAGGATCTTTTGTCTAAAATTAGTCTGAACTATGGCCATGGAAGCTATGTGTCTTCGTCGACTTAATGCATCTGCGACCTTGTTTTCTTTTCCTTTAGTGTTATCAATAGCAAATTCATACTCACTCAAAAAATTCTATTTAATGTATCTGGAAGGTGTTTAGGTTATATTAAGTAAAAATATATTTGAGATCCAAGTGATTAGTCTTGAGTTCAAATGGTTTCCCTAAAAGGAAGTGCCTCCAAGTTTGTAAGGGATGAGCAATAGTTGCTAACTCTAAATCATGTGGATCATTATTTAGTTTTCATTACCTAATTTTCCTTGACTCATATGCAACAACATGGTTATCCTATAGCAAAAATCCCCCAAACCATCTCATAATGCATATGTGAGCACTGTGAAGTCCCCATCATGATCGGGAACCATCAAGATAGGAGGTTTTTTCAACTTTTATTTCAACAACTTGAAGGCATTCTCACAATTTTCAGTCTAAACAAACATTTTCCCTTTCTTTTGTAATGAAGTAATTGGACTCAAAATCTTAGAAAATCCTTCCACAAACCTCCTATAATACCCATTAATCCCATAAATCTTTTCACTTCATGCACATTCTTAGGAGTAGGCCAATCCATAATTGCTTGGATCTTAGATGGATCAACCGCTATGCCTTCTTTTGATATAATGTGACCAAGATATTGCACTTGAGGTTGGAAAAAGGTGCATTTAGATAGATTTCTGTATAATTTGTGTTTTCTCAACCTTTCCAAAACCAACCTTAGGTGTTCATGATGTTCTTCTTCTATCCTAGATTATATTAAAATATCATCTAGGAAGATCAAAACATTTTTTTCCAAATAGTCTCTAAAGACAATGTTCATTAGGTTCATAAACATTATGAGAGCATTTGTAAGTCCAAAAGGTAGTACAGTGAACTTGTAATGACCATAACGAGTTTGGAAATTTATTTTGTGTATGTCCTCATCTCTTATTCTCAATTGATGGTATCCAAACCTTAAGTTTATCTTGGAAAATATTGTATCTCCTCGCATTTGATTAAAGAGATTATTAATGCAAGGTGAGAGGTACCTTTTCTTTATATTTTCTTTATTCAACATCCTGTAGTCAATGCAAATCCTCAAATTTCCATCCTTCTTTTTCACAAATATCATTAGAGCACCCCAAGGAGAAAAACTTGGTTAAATCAAACCCTTAGCCAACAATTATTGTAATTGAGATTTTAATTCAAACAATTTAGTTGTAGTCATACGATATGGGGCTTTGGATTGGGGTTCATTTCAAGGCATGAGATCTATTGAGAAGTCAAACTCTCTCTAAGTGGTGGAATTCCTAGAAGTTCCTTGGGAAATATATCCTTATAATCATATAGGAAAGGATAGACTTCAATATTTTATTCCATTTCACTCTCCATATCATGGATGTTTAATCCATACATGACACACCCTTTTTATTCACCTTCTTTAGTTGCATAGCATATATGTGCCTAAGAATAATCTCTCTCTTAGTTCCTTGGATGCTTACTTATCTTCCATTATCATCTAAACACACTACAGATATTAGCAAAATAATTAACCTTAGCCTGATGTTTCCAAAACCAATTCACTCCCAAAATCACATCATATGATCCCAATGACACAACATACTGATTTACTAAGGTTACTAGTTTGGCAAGTTATAAATCAGGCTCAAATAAACATTTCTCTACTTTTTACTCAACTCGGTTTCCATATTGCACTACCCAAGTATGTTCCATATAACCATCTTTTCTAGATATTTTGCTTAAAATTTTAGGAGCTACAAAACATTCAGTTTCCCTTATTTCTATCAAAATAGTGACTGGATGACCAAAAAAAGTACTTGATGCTTCTATAGGTATGGTTTGATGGTCATCATGTGGTTATCTACCACTACATGTATGCATTGTTGAAAAGTTTCCTACTAGTTTGATGTATGCGCCTTGTTGGATCCTCTATTGTTTAATGGAAAATGGCTAGCATAGTGATATCCCTTACACATGAAGCATCCATCATTTGGTCCTTTGGAGAAAGTCCCATGGTTCCCTATGTTTCCATTATTGTTCTAATTTTGATTGCCATTACCATTATTTCCATTCTTGTTTCCGTGAGCATTTCCATTTCTGTTTTTGTTTTGAAATTTTCCTCCTAATTTGAAGTTTTCCCTTGTCTAGAGGGGTTAAACCTATTAGTTTTCTAGTTCTTCTTTTGGAAATATGTAGATTGAGATTTGTTCCCCTTTTCTTTAAAATCTTTCCTAGCTTCATAAATGGCCTTCAATTTTTGTTCTTGCTTCAATTCTTTCTCAAATACTTGGTCCATGGTCGAAGGCCCATGAACATCGACCTCAGCTCCTATTTGGGGTTTCAATCCCAAGATGAATTTTCTAATACGAAATTACTCATCCTTCTGATATTGTAGCACATACTTGAGAAGTTGGATGAACTTCTCCAAGTATGTTATTACTGACATTCCTTCTTCTTTGAAAGGTTCTGAAATTTTTTCAGCTTCTTGTCAAAGTATAGTTGGGGTAACCATCTTTTCTGAAAAAGAGTGACAAACAATTCCCAAGTAGTACTTTTTAAGGTGAGGTTTCTTTCAACCTTAATTTTATTACACCAAGTCGATGTCTCTCCAATGAGTCAATAGGCTTCGCATACAACTTTGGTCTCATCTGAAAAGTTACGGAGCTCAAAGTATTGTTCCATCTCAATAATTCATGACTCATCTCCCTCTCTTAGGGCATCTCCCTTGAACTTAGGAGGTAGGACCCTCTTGATATCCTTAACCAATTCATCCTCTATTCAAGGTCCTTTTGGCAGATCTTATTGATAATTGTTTTGTTTTATCTCATTCCCATGATAATTTTGTTTCCACTCATTTTGTTCCTCTTCTTCCTCTACTTCTTCAACCCTCTATTTTAGAAGGTGTACCCTATCCTTGGTTTCAGTTAAAATTTCCATAATTTGGTCTAATTTGTCTTTTTCCCTTGACCCTCAACATTAGTTTCCCCACTATTGGATCTAGTTTTGGTTTGGCCCATTGTTTACCTAAACTTTTTGAAAGAGAACAATATTTAATGTTTTGTAATGAGCTCCATTAGGCTAAGTGTTGAACCTATCACTCTGATACCAAGATGTAACAACCCATTTCTCATAACCAAATTAAAGAGGAAATAGAAGTAATAAAATACGTCATATTTTTTCCTTTTAATATAAAAAAATTATATGTGCTACTTACATCATCATACCTATCTGAAATTTCTTACTTAACTCCAAATCATTTAACATTCATTATCAATAAAGGAGAAAGTAAGATTCTTTCTTTTCATAATCCAATTGCAAAATAAAATTCCATGCATCCAAATGCCATATAGTAATCATAATAATGTTATTTACATTTTATACGAATTCCATTCTTTACAAATTGATATTGATCATATCATATAAGCTCAATATAATACTTAAAGTGAGATTTTATCTTAATGTAAAAGCTAGCAGGTTCTTCCTGTTGTTCAGTTCCTAGTTTCATATTGGTTCTGGACTAGTTTCATGTTGGTCTGGGATGGTTTTTGCTCTATTATGTTCTTTCTCGAGTTCAGAAATCTTTATGGCTATATATTGGATTGTATATCCGTGCAACCATGCTCGGAAGAGGGAGAGCATCATTGGAATGTTTTTCCACCAGCCATAGACTTGGTAATCTCCCGCACACCTCCTTTACAGAGTGTCCCTACCCTTCCATGAAACACATAGGTCATAGACTATGCAACAAGAGGACGTATCATGTAAACTGAGGTTGTTTTCTACCTTCAAGAACCTACCTTGGGCATCTCACGACACCTAGTGAGCTAGGACTAGAATAATTTATATTCCTATGTCAAATTAAGTATACCATAATTGACATGCTTGTGGCCACAAGACTATAGGGAATACGAGCACCCACCAAGTCTCCCAACTCCTCTACTAGATTTATCTAGACCTTGAATATTAAACAAAAATTAGTTCTTGAGGATTTAACATGAACGACACCACCTAGTGTGTCACATCCTAGTCTCACAATTCCAAAGGGTCTAAAACCTTTCCAAAGGTCAAAAATATGTTATATGCTCATTTTTGAAATGCTAGAAATAAGTGAGGGATGGCAAGACCGTGCTTAATAAAGAAATAACAATTTTAATTCGAAAGCTCATTCATTTATCGCGTAAATTCTAAAGTAACATAAAGGTGTAGAAAATTAGAATTTTGTCCTATATTGATCTATCAAGAGATTACACGGTGAAATAATTTAATACTTATTATTGTCTCATTAATTTGTATTAGTTCAATTATCCTAAAGTTTACGTTTGACTTGATAGATTCTTATTTATTTAATTATTTTGATCATTTACGTATAGGATCGTAAGTTAGCATGTGGAAGACAAAGATGAAAAAGAAGGCAACATTCCACTAAGACCGATAGGATTCAGAGGGAAAGAGGATCTCTAGATTTACTATGAGGTGCATTTAATTGGCTTCGATCACTAGACATCACTCATATGAGGAGATTGAAAAACACATTTGGTAAAGAGAAAGACTAAGAAATTTTAAGTCATAGCAGACATCTCTAGATGTGAAGATAGGGAAAAACAACAAACCATAAAAACAACCAAAGAAGAATTAGCTACGATTATTTATTTTATTTGTCGGACAATGAGGTAAGTCTTTCTTGGAAATGCAGGTCTACAATAGATGGTTGTGCATCACTTCCTAAAATCCAACCTTTTGTACCTAATGTTGTGAGATTGCAATTGAGATCAGCAGTGGATTACATTGGCATTGGTTCAACATGGTTTTAAAGGAAAGTTCATATAAAAACATATGGTTATGAAAACTACTCCTACCAGAAAATTTAAAAATTGCATAAAAGTTGAATTTGATTAAAAATCCAATGGAGAGGGTTTGAATATGGTTTATATTATCAGCTGGAAGTTTCTACTTGTCCCAAAACAAATCTAAGAGTAGATAAAACCAATTTATGGTATTTTTCAGCAGGATAAACCTGTAGATTGTTTGTTGGAAGCTTTCATTTATTCCAAAATCCCATCAAAAACAATATAGAATTAAAGCATGGCATTTCCAGCAGGGTAATCCCCATACCTTTCACTGATGCTAACAATTCCTAGCTCCTATGCATTTTCTCCTCTCCAGATCTATTTTTCCTTTTCTCCCGTGAATGAATGTTTCTATTTTCCTTCTTTCTTTCTTTTATATCTTTTTTAAATTAACTACTTCCATTCTCCACTTTATTTATTAAATTTCCCTCCTTTATTAATTAAATTCCTCTCCTTTATTAATTAAATTCCTCTCTCCCACGTGAATGTGGAGAATCTCAAGTTAATGGAGTGTCTCCTCCATAAAAGGTGGGTAATCTTCCTAAAATAGGAAATTTTAATAAATTTAAATATTACTTCTTCCAAATGGTGCACCTACAGTTGAAAAGGTCTCCTAGGATTCTTTGAATGAAATTAAAAATAACCACTCTCCTCAAATTTTGGGCACGCCTTTTTGGTATTTAACTTACACATTATTTATTTTATTTAAAACCGTTAATTTATTTTATTATTAACTTCTATATATTAATACTTGTCTCTTAGCATTATTTATTTATTTATTTTATATATTTTTAAAGAACTTAATTATAATCCCTCACATGATTTATTTATTTGATAATTTTTTAAAAGGTTCCTTTAATAACAATTCGGTCTTATTAATATTTACACGTGAACCAAAACCATATATTTATGCTACCTATATAGACTGATAAGCGTACTCAAAGACCTATTTTCCATTTAAGACATAAAAGGTTTCTTACCTAATCTTCCACCAAGCGAGTTTGGTCAAGAAGGGTTTATACTTCCCTAAAATGGACATAACCTAGTCACATGGTTTACATCCATTTGCCACTTTGTTTCCATCATCTATCTATCTCTTCCCGATGATACTTTCCCTCCTTCTCAAGGTAATTTTTCCTACACACACCACCATTCAACATAGCACTCATGCATTTTTTTAGCATTAGGAAATAACATTAAGAAATAAATATTCTTAGAAACTCGTAATAATAATGAATACTTTTGTGATGCATCTAATAAGGTAACTTGTTCATTTCACCTCTAAACATGGTCATATAATTTATTTACTGATCAACATGCATAACTCATCTCAAAACATCTAACATCTACATTTATCCATAATTAAACAAAATACCATAATATTTGGGTTGTGACATTGCATCTCTTCAAAAATATTCCAAATTTTTCATACCTTATTCAAAAGTGTTGCATGTACCATAAAATCATCCATGTATACCTCCATGCAGTCATTTGTTAGATCTGAAAAGATGCTCAAGACTGCTCTTTGGAATGTAGCATGTGCATTACACAAACCAAATGGAAGAACTAAATATGCAAATGTTCCCCATGGGCATGTGAAGGTATTTTTGTCTTGATCCTCTGTGTAATCTGAATTTGATTATAGCCATTATATCCATCAAGAAAAGAGAAATACTTTTACCAGCCAAAGTGTCAAGTACCTAATCAATGAAAGGAAGTGGAAAATGATCTTTCTTTTTTATTGCATTCAACTCTCTATAATCTACGCAGATCCTCCATTTTCCATTATTATTTGGCATAATGACCAAGGGTGACACCCATTGACTATCTGATATAGGATATATAAATCCAACATTCAGTAACTTCTTTAATGCTCATTTTACAATCTCTCTCACCACTGGTTTTATTCTTCTTTGTGGGTATCTAATTTTTTACAACTTTCTTTGATATAAATCTTGTGTGTGTCAAGCCTAGGATGAATTCCATGCATGTCACCATAATCCCATGCAAGCGTTGCTTTATTTTTTTTTGCGTAAGGGCAATCAAAAATTTCTCTAGTGGATACTTAGCATCTTGTTCACATTAATTGGAATTCTGAAGTTATTTCCACTTAATTGGAGAGATCAATCATTGAATATACATTATTACTTACAGAATTCAATATGCAATCATGGTGAAGAATTTGATGAAGAATAAAATTCTTACCTAGAATGTCCATGGTGCTTTGTTGCGGTATAACTTGGTTCAAGGGGTAGTTTAAACACCTTAATTTGTCATCCACTTCTTCGTTTCTTCCATAGTTATTATAAAATATATTGGAGAGAAAAACATATTATTCTTGTCCTTCAATTGTACAAGACTTCTCTAGCATCATGAGTTGTTGTATAGAGTTATAACATGCTTTTGGTTCTTCTACCCAATTTTGTTTTATCTTCATCATTTAATGGTTGGGAAGGGGTATAGAGCATCAAATTTTTAGTACCACTTCCATTAGAAATAATCATGTTGCCATACCTACAACCTATGAATGCATTAGTAATGACCAACCATCAGCTTCCCAGGATGATAGGATATCCTCCTAAACTTTCCTTAGGTTGTAGGACAATAAAGTCAGGAGGGTATTCCCAAGAGTCTTCCACCACAACTATGTCCTCAAGTACTCCTTCAAGTCTCACTGTTTATCTATCTACAAGTTGTAATATTGTAGTTGTTTGCTTTTTCATGATGGTAATTGTTTCCCCTAAGTCAATCAGAGTATTATTTATTGTTGTGCCATTAATTGTAACATTTACTAAAAGACTACCTGGATCTATGTACTTGGGTAAAACTGAATTTCCAAGCATAATATCATAGGCTGTGCAATAACTTAAATAGTGGATGGATCATTTCTCTTTCTACCTAGTTTTTTATGCATAGATCCTTGTCCAAATTTTTATAGATGGGAACATTCTTGATTTCTTGAATAAGAGGAAATTTGACACAAATATCCCTTAACTGATTGACAAAATCAGAATTAGGTTCTGATTTGAGGTCAGTCTTCTTTTCTTGTAATCTCTCTGGAAATGGTGGTTCGTTAAGTTATACTTTACCTTTACTAGAACTCTATTCAGGTTGATGTGGATCATCTTGCAACATGTTTTCACTTTGTTGCGGATCAATCTACAACAATTGTGGTTCATCCGTAATTTTTGTAATGGTGGGTCCACTTGGTGGAGGAAGTGTTCTTCCTGAGCAAAGATGGATGTTATTAAAATCAATTGATCGGCTCATTAGAATTGGTTGGCTGAGTATATTTATTATTGGGGTTAGGTGTTGGTTGAGCTGGTAGTTGGGTTGCTTTTGGATAAGATCCGGTTAGGGATTTGGCATCATAGTTTTTGTTGCGGATAAGGAGGTTTTTGGTAAGATTTTTGGTAATTATGAGGTGGGTTATTCCATTATTTCCCTCCTCTCTAAGGTTTCTTCCATGAAGAAGGGGTTGTTTCCATTGTTTTTGGCCTAAAAATTGAGGTTTTCATTGTTGTTGGTATTGGCTAGGGTATGGAGCCCAACCTTGCTACGGATTATCCCAAGGTGGGGGTTGCATATATGGATTACTAGCCCAATTATGAAATGATGGCATAGGGTCTTGTGACATACCTCCTTATCTTGGCGGCCATGATTTCCTTTGAGAAATATAGAAAAATCACCCATCATTTGTATCTAATATCTTAAATTCAGGTGAATCCTCCCTTTCTTGTGTAATGTTGGCCAATCCTCTACATTTGTAGTCTACTTTCTCACCTTTACATGCATAATGAACTCTATAAGTGCTTCTTTTACATATTTCCTTTTCTTCTTGGCATGCAGAGCATCCAGTTGAGTGGCCACATCATTGAAAATTTCCTACCTCATATTCTTAAACATGTTAACAATCTATGACTTGGATATGTCCCCAATTGCTTTGGTAGCTGATCCACCCCTTGATCTTATATTTCTTATTCTCTTCATGGTGGATCTGGAGTAATTCCTGTAGGCTTCACAAATATCATCAAAGGTAGATTTTGAAATGTCTCCAGATCCTATCAAATCCAGAGCATCCATGTCCTCCTCACTGAGTCCCTTAAAAATATTGATTTGAGATATTTAGGAGGTAGTTTTGTGTGTCTTGTCTTCTAATGCATAACAAGAATATTTCTATATAGTCTTCTAGTGGCTCATCCTCTTTTTGTGTCATCTTGAATATTTCATCACCTCCTCTGCTACTCGGCCTACAGTATTCCTAGTACTTAGTGAGAAAATTCTCCTTCATTTGTGCCCAAGTGGTAACAACATCTCTTCCTAAACCCATAAACCATCTCAAGGTTGCATCCTTGAGTGTAGTAGGAAATAGATTTAGTTTATGTGCATTAGTGGTATAATCATAGCTCATGCATATAACGTCAAACTTGAACACAAAGGTTTCCAGGTGTTCGATTATAGACCCATGGAATTTTGGAAGGGCTGATGGAGAAATATTCTTCATAGCAGCAAGCTCATCATTATTGGAAATGGGAAACTCAAAGGTATTTTCCTTATCTTCAACATTTTGGTTTACTTCTTCTACCATGTTTTCCTAATCAGGAGTAGCTTTATAACTTTCACTTGAAAAGGGATCTTCCAAAATCAAACCTTGTACAGAGGAAATTATATCTTCTTCGGAATCAAATATAGAAATTTTTCTACTTGCGGATTGGGTAAAAATATACCATGGGCATATCTTGGACAATGCATGCATCAACTAGCTCAACTCAATCAACAGAAATTAGTGGGGGGGTTGGAGGTTGAATTTTCCCAAACCTAATATGCTTCTAATAAATGAAAAACCTCTCAAAAACCTTATAACTTGGCAGTATCCTTGACAAGAGGGCCAAAAATGGTGGTGTAAATTAACTTGCAGTGATTCATATGTTGTTCACTAATCCACAGTCATTTAATCATCAAACCAAGGGATGTAAACTTTCCATAATTTCAATGTTGTAAGCATAGTTAAAAGGATTTCAAAAGGTAAGCAAAGAAATTTTTGTCACAACAATTCTTGAAACAAACTAAACTCATACTGAAAGTAAATGGATTCCAAATACTATAACTAAAGCAAAGCTTACAAATTTAGAATGCAGATAAAGGAATGAATTTCTTACTAGTCTATCCATGCAATAAAACAGAGAAACAAAACTATGGAGGGTTTAGCATACCACAAGTGGGCCCTGCCTTGGGTGTTAATCCCTCCTAAGGATTGTAACTAAAATCTACTGAACAAAACTCGATTCTTTATTGAATTGGCATGAAGATTATAATTAAGAAAAAGAAACTTCTTTATCTACATATCCTCTACTCTCTAATTCTCTATCTAGATCTACATCTAATACATTCCTAGTATTAATCCTTCTCTTTTATATTCCTCAATTATAGTGAAACATGAGAAGAAGATTTCAACTAGGAGTTCAAATAGACTAAGTAAAAGATCTTCAATGAAACAAGTGGAAGATCTTAAATAGAACAATAAGAGTTTAAACACATGTAATGGAACTAACTAATAGTTTTATAGATATCAAATGCATAACTTAAGTAATGGTTAATTTCCAAATCACGTATTTAATTGATCAATAATTTCTTCAGTGAGTTGTAAGTAGTCAAATCTATTGTTGAGTTATCTTCAGTTCTCATGTTCTAGTTTGTAATTGCCTCTTCCATGACATGTACAGGCTTGGAGTGTCATCATTCACATTCTAAGATATATTCATGCTCATGGATCCTTTGTTGTAGGTGATCTTCTTTGGTTGTATATGGGTTGTCACGAATGGGTCCTTTGGCTATGGGTGAGTCCCTTTCGCTATGGACAAGCTACTATAGACAAGTCCTTTGTTGCTTATAACAATTTTCTTGCAAACAAGAGTGGCATCACACAAATCATCATTCAAACAAACTTATTGCAACCATAAGAATAAATGCGTACTCAAAATACCAAAAAAAAATTTAACTAGTAATAACTATATTAATTAATATTCATGCCAATTATTTTAAAATATAGTAATGATGTTCAACAATATAACAAGGAAATACAAGGACATAGTCTCAATGGCTTAACAAAAGTATAGAGGATGAATTATTTATAAAGGTAATTTAATCAACTCATCGCAGGTGCTTACACATCTCCATGACCATCTCTTGCATCTCATCTTGGGTCTCGCCTTGGCTCCGCAATGCTATCCATGCTCCCGGATAGCACTAGTCTCGATGAGCTCCTACTCCCCACTTCCCCTGTTAGGTATGATGCATATCTCAAAGCACATCTAGCAGCCTTGACGTCATTATGTGCTCATAATATCACACCTCTTCTCCTAAGGTCTTGTACAGTCTAAAGACACAAGACTCGGCCGTGACATTTGGCTAGATCCCTATAATGCCATTGGTTCCTCGCTATTTGATTCTCGTGGCTATAAGACCAAGTTCATTGAATCTAACCCCGTAGGCCTCCCTCTACCTCTTGTACCGATATCTCTACCGAATGGCTAGGTCTCTCTCCTAGTGTAATATTTTTGAGTTTTGGTGCACTACATCCCTCTCCTAACAAGTTTTATATCTCTATGCCTATATGCAAGATATCTTCATTTCTGTCCCTCCTCTCCATCGGCATCTCCTCCAGAACCACATCCTCCTCTCCTACTATCTTTTCCTCATCATCATCCAATACTAGCTCAAGTCTCTCCTTCACCACCTAAGTTTCCCTCTACCTCCATAATCGACTCTATAAATCCATCCCCTACTCCCACGTCATCATCATTTTCACAATGTGCTCTTGCCTCATCTAATGGATCAACCATCATAGGACTAGGAAAGTTCCTCTCCACCTCATCTTGCCTCGTATCTAATAGAGTCTCTCGACACAATTTCAACGACCCCAAACTACCTCATAACTCATGGAAAATTTACTACCTCCACCATCTCATACCTCCAACCATGCACCCATTTAATTTGTCTCATCCAATATAATTGAATGTCTATTTCAGGCCATGCAATAAAATCTCAAAGATGGCCACCATCTAATCTACTCCACATCCATTCTACTCAATCTATCCATGTACCAATCCTCTCATCTCTCCCCCCTATCTTCATGATCATGGGTGGCTTTCCATCTCAATCCAACCAATAGCTCTATATGGTCTCTTGCAACCCATGGAATCCCCGGTGTCCTAATAATAGCAATATGCTCATAAGCCCAGCAGTGTAATAGAAACCCAACATCTAAGCCCAACCTCCTCTCTGTCAAGTACATTTATAGCTCATGGTATACTTGATCAAATAATGTTGTGCCAAATAAAAACATTGTTCAATGATATATTATATCCATAAGCACCCCCTCCAATGTCCACAAAAATATCACTCCACTAGAATTTGGAAGTACATAGCATGAGATAGCCATCATAATCACACATATCAATCTATTCCTCATTCTCCCTAGCTCATATCGATCCTATATGTGGAATTCCCATGATGTGAATGTAATTTTTGGGGCATCGGATCCAAATATCCATGTCAACACTCCCAATATCTTATCATCTATGATCATCTCTATTGGATCTCCAAGTATCGAAAACCTCAATATATGGTACACATCCTCTAGAGTGACCGTCATCTCCCTAGTCCTGAACCAAAATGTGCTAGTCCGTACATCCCACCTATCAATCAGTGTGATCATCAAACCAATATCTCTGGATATCCTCTCGGTAGTTTCAAAATCCACCCAATTACATTGTGGCTAAGTGATCCCACTCCGTGTCGATGACATCACCTTTGATCTAGTCATACAATATTTGAACTCTATCTCGTAGATAGATTGTGTATCTACACTATGAAATTCATCAAATAATCAATCGTTAGTACCGATAATAATGGTATATCTTAGATACCAAATGATAGAATAGAATAAGATTGCAATGACCAAAGAGGGACGGAAGCCTCACAAATATTATTGATCATGAAATCAGATTACATTACAATGCAAGAGCTATAATATTTATAGATATTAGATAGCCTCATATGGATAGACATGACACCCTAGCAGACACCAACTACGAGATGATAAGACCCATCTCACATGCACATGTAATTACTACTAATACCAATATTGAATGTTATCCAACATAACAATATTGAATGCAAGTCACTAGACTAGAGTGCACATGTTGCACATTATTAAATAAAAGACAATGCAATAAAATGCAATAAATATGCCTATGCTAAATTATGCTAACATTCCCCCCCTTAATTTTGCATAGTTTCCAATGAAGTGGAGAGGAACTCTCTGAATAGTGTGAATTTGTCACATGCAAGTGACTTAGTGAAAACATCTGCCTTCTGTTCAGCTGTAGGATAGAACTGGAGCTATATGTTGTGCTTCAAGACATGCTCGTGTATGAAATGAACTTGTACTTCAATATGCTTGGTTCTCTCATGAAATACTGGATTGCGAACAAGCTTTAGAACTCCTTCATTATCAACATATACTGGAGTAGATTTCTGTTGTGGTAGACCAATTCCTTCCAGTATTTGGTGTAGCCATATTGCTTCACAAACAACTTCACCTGCAGCTCGATACTCTGCTTCTGTAGAAGAGCGAGAAACAAAGTTCTGTTTCTTACTTCCCCATGATATCAGTCCAGATCCCATAAAGAAGATGAAGCCTGATGTTGACTTCCTATCATCCATGTTTCCTGCATGATCTGAATCTGAATATCCTGTCAAGAAGAAATTTTCATTCTTCTTGTACTCTAGACCAAGGTCAAATGTACCCTTTAGATATCTTAGTATTCTCTTTGCTGCTTTCCAATGACATATTTTTAGTTCTTGCATGAAGCGTGATAAATAGCTGACTACAAAGCTGATATCTAGTCTAGTATATGTCAGGTAAATGAGACTCCCGATCAACTACCGATAGAGAGTTGCATTCACCGGTGGTGATGGATCGGAACGAGATAACTGAAGTCTCACTTCCATAGGTGTAGCAATAGGAGTGCAATCCATCATCCTGAATTTCTCGAGTGTTGTCTTGGTGTATTTCAACTGTGACACAAAGATATGATTCTCTTTTTGCCATACTTCCAACCCAAGACAATAGTGCATGAGCCCGAGATCTGTCATGTCGAACGATCGATTAAAATCCTTCTTTGTTGCATCGATTATCTTCACAGAACTTCCTGTAATGACTAGATCATTGACATAAACAACCAAAATGACAATCTCCCCCCCTTTCTTTTTGAGGTAGAGATTGGTGTCATAAGGATTCCTTTCGAATCCATGACTTATGAGATGCTCATCAATTTTGATGTACCATGCCCGGGTGCCTGCTTTTAGGCCATATAGAGATTTTATGAGTCTCGCATACCATCATCTCTTTTCTTGGTATTACATAACCCTCCGGTGAGTCATATAGACTTCTTCTTGAAAATCTCCATTAAGAAAGGCACTTTTCACATCCATTTGGTGGACTTTCCAACCAAATTGTGTAGCTAGAGCAAAGATCATCCTGATTGTCTTGATCTTGGTTGTGGGAGCAAATGTCTCCTCATAATCAATGCCTTCTTGTTGTACATACCCCTTTGCTACAAGCCTTGCTTTATACTTGTCAATAGTCCCATCTGATTTGTACTTAGTCTTGAATATCCATCTGCATCCAATGGGTTTATTCCCTGGTGGAAGGTCAACAAGTTACCATGTGTTGTTCTTCATCACTAACTGATACTCTGAATCCATGGCATCTTTCCAAGCTTTTGATTGTAGGGCTTCCTGAATTGTAGATGGCTCAACTGTTTCAACAACTCTGCTCATTAGGGCATAATTGACCTCTTCACGAGCTTGAATGCGAGTTCTAGGTCCAGGATTGGATGATGTGCTAGGTGCTTCATCCAAATTTGCATCTCTTATTAATTGAGTATACCATTTAGGTAACTTCTTAGCTGTTCCATTGGCTTGTGGTGGATCTAATTTTTCACCATCATCCAATTCATCACTGTCATCTTCAGTGGGAACATCAAATTTTGTCTTCACAAGAGGTGTATTCTACATGTTTGTTGAGTCGTTGAGTGGAGCATCTGCTTGTTTCTTCTCAAAGAATTCAACATCCCTACTTGTGTATACTTTCTTTGCTTTCGGATCCCATAATATGTACCCAAGTGCTTCTTCACTGTATCCAATGAATATCAGTTTCTCAGCTTTCATATCCAACTTGTTCCTATTCTTCTTGGGTATGTGCATGCTAGCTTTACACCCAAATACTCTTAGGTGTGCAATTGATGGTTTCCGATTTGACCATGCTTCTTGAGGTGTCACTCCTTCAAGAGCTACTGTGGGCACTCTGTTCAACAAATAGATCGTAGTTCTTGCAGCCTTCGCGCCCAAAATGTCTTTGTTAAACCTGAGTCATCAATCATACATCGCACCATTTCCATGATAGTACGATTCCTTCTCTCAACTATACCATTCTGCTGTGGTGTGTGAGTAGGAGGCATTTGTTGACGAATCCCATGAGCTTCCAGGTAAGTCTTGAACTCATTGCTTGTGAATTCCCCCTTGATCTGAGCGGAGAGTTTTGATCTTACGACCAACTTCATTCTCAACAAGTGCTTTGAACTTCTGAAATGTCTCAAAGGCTTGACTCTTGTTTCTTAGACAATATATCCACATCTTTCTTGAGTAGTCATCAACACAAAGCATGAAGTATTGACATCCAGAATGACTTGGTTACATGGGCCCGCAAAGATCGGTGTGCACCAAATCAAGCTTTCCCTTAGCTCTATATGTGTTCTTCTGGAAGGGTACTCTGTGTTGCTTTCCAGCTAGGCAATTGTGACACTTGTCAGTGTTGTGCTTGAGTGTAGGAAATCCTTTCACCATGTTTCCCTTTTGAAGTGTTTGGAGACATTTTAAGACACCCCTATAAAATTGAAGGTGGAAAATACCTGGCGAATATCCCCGTAACCAGCCAAATAAAGGCGAATTTGACAAAGATTAAAAACAAAATTTTCACCTGGTTTTTCAAGGCTCCATCAGTGACGTCCGACAACACTAGTTCGTAATGACGCACGTCACTGGCATGACACTTGTTTCGTAATGACACGCGACACTGGAGCGACACTAGATAGTAATGACGCGCGACACTGGCGCGACACTAGCTCGAAATGACGCACGACACTGGCTCGTAACGACGTCACTAGCCCCTGATGACGCGCGTCATTTGCTCCTACTGACGCGCGTCACTTGCTCCTATTGACGTGCATCATTTGCTTCTACTGACGCGCGACACTATCTTCTATTGACGCGTGACACCATCTTCTATTGACGCGCGACACTATCTTCTATTGACGCGCGACACTATCTTCTATCGACGCGACACTATCTTCTATCGACATGCGCGACACATCTTCTTCTATTAACGCCGACACCATCTTCTATCGACGCCATGACACCATCATCTATCGACGCATGACACTATCTTCTATCGACGCTACGCGACACTATCTTCATCGATTGACGCGACATTACACATTGTAATCAAATGACGCGCACACGTCAAATCTGACACGCGGCTCAATAGGGGCCAAATGACGCCTATTTAGGTTATAAATACCCTTGTGCCGCTCATTTTCTCATCTTCATTTTCCCGCTCTTGAATTTTTGCAGTCTAAATCTTTGACAAAGACGCAATAACAAATATAATGTCGACTTCACATGCTTCCCAATTGCAAGTTCAACAAGAAAATCAAGAGAATCCAACTCAATCGATTTCCAAGATCAACTACAGAATCCCTTATGCCCTCACATCCATACGGCCTTAAAGATGTCTTCAGAATATCAAGCTATAATGGAAGAGTGTGAATTTATAGGGCTCATTAATATGCCCCATTTCGAAACAGATCCGGATATTTTGAATTACCTTCTATCATGCTACAATTCGAGGATGGTATATTTTATGTGACTCTGAACGATGGCCAAATGTTCCAATTCACTATCAAGCAAATGACATACATCGGTTTATCGCCTTCCTATCGAAATTTACCAATTATTACAACCAAGGCAACACTAGTGGAAGAAGACAAGAAATTTCTCGAATCAACGACGGTTTCCATGTTGATTGTAAGTATAATTCCTTTTAATTCATATTTTTAAATCTATTTTTTATTCTGATATAATTTGTTGTTATAGATTTAAAGTAATTTTCACTCGCTTCGCATTTGCAGCCCATGTCAATAAATCCAGCATGGTGTAGATACACAATCAATCGCACACCACTTTCTCACGCACTTATTTCATTTTTTCAAGCCGTAATTGTTTTGCAGGTCGCCAAACGGATATACCAAATTGGGCCATCAGATATATTTGTGCCACTATCTCAAAACATAAATTCGATTGGTGCACATATCTATCCAAAAAAATAAGAACTGAAATAACAAATTCAAAACTCTCGATAAACCTTTCATTTATTCAACAAACTATCTCCTCGGCTTCTACTATGAGGCACTTTTAAATTTAAAACATAAAGAAATTCCTACTTGCTCGATGAGGTTTTGAAGAAATTCTCAATTCCATTTGATGAACAACAGTATAAACTATTTAGTTTGTAATTGTATTTAAATTTTCGACATTACAAAGGTACACAGCTTATTAAAACTTAAATTTTAATGTTTTCAGAGAAGATATCTCGAAGCCATTCCAAGAAAAAAAAAGATGTCGAGAGGAAGAGGCCAACAACACGCGGAGGCTTCGGGGACTCCCAATCTGAAATGGAAGCTCACTCTCCAAACCCTCAAGCGTTTGAACTCGTTAAACGCCAGAGAAGTAATACATTCTCATATATTATTTACAAATTCCAAAGTTGCATATTTATTTTTCAATTTAAATTTTAACCAAATGAATTGACAACATTTAATATTGATGAATTACAGGGAATATGGAACCTTCTTCCCCAACTCACTCCATACAGTCCACATGCATTCATATCTTCTGAACAGCCACTGAGTTCAACTCCTACAAGGCCACCCGTGGCACCGAAAAAAACAACCCCTCGACAACAAGGTACAACTTTTCTATAGTACGTTTAATTTCGTAGTTTTCACTTTATGAATTGTTTTAATATTTTTCATTTTTTTCTTGTACTTTTCAGCACATGTCAGTCATGATCAAACCACGGCACCGACACCCACTCAACCATTAATTTTTAAAATGCCAACTAGAGGAACAGTGAAAAAGAACATTGGTAAACGCATGCCTTTTGCTCCGGCCCCTAGTGGGACACTAAACCTTGACACCTCGTTTCGAATTCCAACTCTCTCACTTGGTGGCTTGCCCAGTGCAACGGGCATATCTGTTTTGAACAATATAAATTTAGATGAAGATTATTTGGGCATTGATAGCAATGACCCAACTGGTTTTTTCGATACCCGCGAGATGATTCAAGGCCAGAAGGTATACTTCAAATTTCAATTTTAATATGCTTTACAATTTTGAATTACATTCTGATTTAAATTTATTTATCTAAATCTTGATTTATTTTTTCAAAAACAGGATCAGCCCACCCAAAGGCAGAAACAAGGAGCAGTTGATCTTTGTGAAAGCCCCCATTCTTCTCCAAAGAAGATCGTCTCGCATCAATTCAAATAGTGAAGAGTTCCCACCTTTTCCTTTGAGAACTTAATAGGTAATGATTGTCAATCCCATGTCAGTGAGTTTATTATTCCTCATATCCAACAGCTGATAGAATGGGAGAGAAGGGCTAAAGTTCTTATCAATGAGATTATTAGTCGTTATGAAAATTATTGGCAACGGGATAGTTTATACGCTGCAATAATCAACTTGCGAAGATGGATTCCTTACTTACCCAAGTAAAATGTGGGACTGTCACATTTAACAACAACTATAAAGATGGAATTTTAGATAAGGCACTAAACAAATTGGAAAATATTAGTGCCGAGGCCTAGGCATATTTTAACAAATGGTCCAAGGACAAGGATTTGGTATCAATCGCAAATGCCGAAAGAGATAGAGCGGTTGTAAGTACTATTACATTCAAACAATCATTTTTGTTAATTTGAAAATTTGAATTTACATTAATATTTTGAATTGACATTACTCTTTTTGTGCAGTTGAAATATGAAAATTTGAAGAGTCAAAGTAAGGTTTTGCAAGTTCACTTGGAAACAAAGAAAGAACAAATTTATCCGCAAAGCAAAAATTTGAAGCAAAATATTGTTTTGGTTAACAAACAAAACAATACACTAAAGCGGATAATTAAAGAGCATGGTCTCGACCCTGACATATTGTTCAAAGCCAAAGCAGCTGCTGATCCAAATTTGCTGTCGCATGGAGATGCAACAAATCAAGAAGAAAGAATTTTAAAAATCTGACAGCGCTGCTGAAAGATCTTATAAGTTCAGGGGTTATTTCTGGTGTTGGGGAAAGAGGTACAACCACAATGGAAGAAGCCATTGGGGAAGAGAGCAGAGTAGAATTGTCTAAAGAAAAAGAGGGTTTTGAAAATTAGAAACTTTTATTATTGAGGAAACTTTAAATATTGAATTTGAAAACTTCTACTATTGAGTATGTACTATGGTATTTGAATTTAATTATATGGTGATTAGATGGTGATTATCATGAATTATATGTATGTTTCTTGTTTACTCGCATTGTCATGAATCAGATGTGGACGAGATGATGAATGATGACAATTGATAATCAATGATAGATGATGATGAAAGACGATGATCAATTTAATGTGTATAATGTCAAATTTAGTGCCTAAATATTTGTGGGACTTTAATTATCTTGAAAATTGTCTTTGGGAAAAATAGCAACTAAGATTTGAAATGTATCTTTACTATTTAGGATTTCTCCTTAATAGACTTATGGTGTCGGAAAATTCTATTTTAAAGAGATTCACCTCTATATTAGTGCATAATCTCTCATTACAGAGCTTGTTTGACATCCAAAATAAGTCAAGACCATTTGTCGAAAATAATGTTTTGCTGAAACAATCATTGATGTAGAGGCTAGATTAGCCAATTATGAAATAGTTAAATTCCAAGCCATAAGAATTAGAGCTTGGGAAATAATCAAGACCATGGTTTAAAAGATATGGTTTTTTTTATCATGGATATTGTTTTGTGTAGAGTAGATTATGGAGGCTATGGAGGCTAGATTAACCAAAGTTGGAATAACCATGTGATTAAAAGATAGGTCAAGCTCGATATAGAACTTTGAAGTTTAATGTAAAACATACAAGGTTTTTATCATGAAGATTAGTCTGTATAGATCAAGTTCATAGGTTGAAGAACTGGATCATTTTTTTATATTTGATAAGGGTGAAGAATAATTGTGGATTAGAACTGGGAGGCTATAAGTTGGAATAATTTTGAGTGTATAAGAAAATATTGAATTTTGCAAACATGATCATAGTAAAATATGTTGTATAGGATTCACATATTGAGATTCTCTCTTCTGACTCGATTCTTGGAGTGGTTGAATTAAAAATCTCTTTTTTTCAAATTTTTAAGGTGGTTTATATATGATCATAAAGATCAATAAGGTTGTTTACATATCGTATTAGTTACAAGAAGGTTTGAAAGATACAATAAGGGTAAGGTTTTTATGGAAAGTTGTTTTTACTTTCTTCTAATTATCATTGTTGAGCTGATGAAATACTTGGTTGACCCATGCAATGAGTATCAAAGTATAAAATTCTTGCTACCACCTTGTTTTGTTTTCCTTTGCTGAAGATACAATGTTCAAGTGTATGTTTGAAGACAATTTTCTTGAAGCTCCACCATTTCTATGCCTTGAATTGATTAATCATGATCTTCTTGAAGTACAATCTATAAAATCAAGTGTCTAAAATATTGAAAAAAATTTACAGCTCAACATAAAGTTCTCTGTGCAAGGTTGGATCATCTTAAAAAGGTAACATTGTGTAAATTTTGTCAAGAGTGCAAGGTTGGATCATCTTAAAAAGATAACATTGTGTGAATTTTGTCAAGAGTGCCTTACTGGTACCTCATCTCAAACAAGTTTCTTTATGAACTTATTAAACAAGACCCTATCATCATCAAGTACACACCAATCACTGTTTGTTTCTTTGGTCTGGGGATAAATTTGAAATCTTCATCTCAATTGGCTGCATTGCAAACATGAAGGGAATTTCCTCTAGTGCAAAAGAGGTGAAAACTTCGAATTCCATTAAATTTTGATAAGCAATTATCGACGCACTCATCTTTCTAGGTCATCGACATTCATCTGTGCCTTACTCGACACGCGGTGCCACATAGGCCTATCGACGCTGCGCCATTATTTGACGCGCACGACGCCGCTCGACGCACGCTCATCATCTATCGACGCACCTCATCGACGCTATTGACGCGTCATGCCACCGCATCTATCGACGCAAGCCACCGGCATCTATTGCTGCCACGCATCTATCGACGCGCTATCATCCATCTATTGACGCCACATCTGCATCTATCGACGCGCCACGCATCTATCGACGCGCCAAGTGAAGCCATTACTGACGCCCGATTTAGCCTATAAATACCCTTCAACCGGTCATTTTCTCGCTTTTCATCTTCCGGCTCTTGAATTTTTGCAGGTCTCAATGCTTCCTAACCGCAAGTTCAAGAATAAAATCAAGAGAATCCAATTCAATCGATGTCCCTTATGCCCTCACATCCATATCGTTAATATGCCCCATTTCAAACAGATCCGATATTTTGAATTACTTTCTGTCATCCTACAATTCGAGGACGGCATTTTTTATGTGACTTCAACGATCGCCGAATTTTTCAATTCAAGATCGGGCAAATGACATCCATCGCTTTACGGGCCTTCCATTCAAAAAATTTACCAATTGTTACAACCAAGGCAACACTCGTGGAAGAAAAGAATTTTCTCGAATCAACGCTTGGTTTCCATGTTGATCAGTAAGTATAACTCGCTTTAATTCATATTTTTATTCTTGTTTTCACATTTTTAGCCCATGTCCATATATCCAAAGCGTGGTGTCTAATATGTAGCATTTCTGAGTACATGTAATTTTTGCAATGCTAGTGTCTAAGATGAGCTTTGTAACTTTGTTTTACCTGATGAGTGCAGTGGAAAAGTTTAAACAAAAAAAAGATCTTAAGAAAACTGATGGAACCAAGAAGGGGAAATTAATTGATGTTCCCAAACCTGATGATGCAAATCAAGCAGGGGGGAAGAATTCTGATCAATGTACTTTAATATTAACGGAGGGTGACTCAGCCAAGGCTCTTGCAGTCGCTGTAAGTGTTTGTGCCTTGAATCAGGGAAATGTGAATACTGAATTTGGTAGTATTGTGACATGTTTCGACATCACTTTCCAATTTAATTTTTTGTTATTTTAGTTATCTTTATCCTATCAGGTGGCAGGAATATCTATTTTTTGGGAAGCTACCACTCACCAACAAATGGAGAATAAAGAGATAGTAAATAGAAAAAAAATCCTTGGTCTACAGGAAGATAAAATATATGACAGCATTAAATCTTTAAGATATGGCCATCTGATGATAATGACAGACCAGGTACATGATCTTTGTATAGCGCTGTTTAGTTTCTGTAAATGTTCCCCCTGTATATTTGGTTGTGTTTCGAGACTTTTTATATTTGTTTTCTAAGCCTCCAGATGTTATGTATCTCCATGTCTAATGTCGGCACATGTTGATGTAGGCAACTCACAAAAATGGAAATGTGTTATCTTTCTACACAATTCCCGAGTATGAAGCTTGAGAGAATCATCGAGTGGATCGATAACCGGTGACCATATAGTGCAACAAAGTAATGCTAGTTTGTTTTCTCTTTATATGTTTTCAAGTTCTGGTTTTGTTCACTTGCTGATTAGGTATCACTTGTTGCTTGGACCATACAGGGTTCCCGGTTTGGGCACAAGTACTTCTAAAGAGGGCAAGGAGTATTTCATAGATCTGGACAAGCACAAAAAATATTTTGTGTGGGTTGATGAGAAAGATGGAGATGCTTCCTCATATCAATCAGCTTATAGAATGGGACAAAAGGGCTAAGGTTCTTATCAATGAGATTATTAGTCGTTATGAAAATTATTGGCAACGGGATAGTTTATACGCTGCAGCTGATCCAAATTTGCTGTCGCATGGAGATTTCTGGTGTTTGGGAAAGAGGTACAACCACACTGGAAGAAGCCGTTGGGGAATAGTGCAGAGGAGTAGAATTGGATAAAGAAAAAGAGGGTTTTGAAAACTAGAAACTTTTATTATTGTGGAAACTTTAAATAATGAATTTGAAAACTTCTACTATTGTCTATTGTGTATGTACTATGGTATTTGAATTTAATTATATGGATTTACATACAATCTTTAATTTTAATTGCATTAGATGTTGATTATCATGAATTATATGTATGTTTCTTGTTTACTTGCAATGTCATGAATCAGTATGTGGACGTAGATGATGAATGATGATAATTGATAATTAATGATAGATGATGATAATGAGGATATGATAATGATATGGTGATGATATGATATATATGGATGATGAGGAATTTTATGTGGACTTATATTTAAAATCGTATAATGTATTGTTTATCCCGAATTTTATGTGAATTTTATTAGGAATTTAATGTGGACTTGTATTTAAAAATAAATTAAATATAATTCTAAGAAATCAAGAAAGAATCATCACCGTAAGAAATTAAACATAATTGCAAATATGCTAGGGTTTAGCTTACCTCTTGCGTATTGCAATCATCAAGGGTAACATGACATCAGTAGATGGAGGGGTGAGTTTCCGACATTGTCACCCCGAGAAGTGCCAAAGAACATCTTTAAATATATAGACCAACAATATCTTTAAATAAAAATGTAAATATAAAGAATTAGACCTCGTAACGCCTTTTTAATGATAACAAGAGCTGAAAAAATGTAAAGTAACAAACAATAAGATTATGTTGAAGAAGATACCTATTTAAAATTGAAATCATCACCGTAATGTGCTATATCTTTGTCTTAAAAATTCAACACAAAAATTGATTAGTAGATAGATGGGTGAGTTGCTCGACATCACAAATCCCGAGAAGTAACAAATTTCCTGACGGATGTCAACCCACGCTTTTCAAAAATAAAAAGATTGTATTTAACTAAATGTAAATACATACACCTGTAACATCTTTAATTATAACCATAGCTGAAAAAATGAATAGTAACAAACAATAAGATTAAGGGGAAAAAGATACCTGCTTAAAGTTGAAATCATCACTGCCACTGGTAATGAGCTAGATCTTTGTTTTAAAAAAATCCAACACGAGAAATGGATTAGTAGATAGATGGGTTAATTGCCTGACATTTTTAGTATATAGACTTGTAACATCTTTAATGATAAAGATAAAAGATAGATAAAGAAGATACCTACTTAAAGTTGAAACAATCCATTATCAATAGCTTCATCAAAGTCGATGTTGTCTTCTGTAGAATGTGACGAAGAGCCAATTACACTCTCAAGGTTGGGAATATTTGTACTTGTAGCTGTATTATTTACACCTCTTCTTTCGCAAAGGGAATTCCAGTGAGCAATTTCTCTCACAAAAATGAATAGAAACAAACAATAAGATTAAGGGGAAAAAGATACCGCTTAAAGTCAAATCATCACCGCCACCGTAATGAGCTAGATCTGTGTTTTAAAAAATTCCAACACGAGAAATGGATTAGTAGATAGATGGGTGAATTGCCTGACATTTTTAGTATATAGACCTGTAACATCTTTAATGATAAAAATAAAAGATAGATAAAGAAGATACCTACTTAAAGTTGAAACAATCCATTATCAATAGCTTCATCAAAGTCGATGTTGTCTTCTGTAGAATGTGACGAAGAGCCAATTACACTCTCAAGGTTGGGAATATTTGTACTTGTAGCTGTATTATTTACACCTCTTCTTTCACAAAGGGAATTCCAGTGAGCAATTGCTCTGTCAAAAATGAATAGAAACAAACAATTTAAGGGAAAAAGATACCAAAAAAGTTTCATCACTCACTTGCTGGGAATAGCTAGATTTGTGTTTTAAAAATTCCAACACGAGAAATGGATTAGTAGATAGATGGGTGAATTGCACTTTTTAGTATATAGACTCGTTCTTTAATGATAAAAATAAAAGATAGATAAAGAAGATACCTACTTAAAGTTGAAACAATCCATTATCAATAAATTTCTTCATCAAAGTCATGTTGTCTTCGTAGAATGTGACGAAGAGCCAATTACACTCTCAAGGTTGGGAATATTTATACTTGTAGTTGTATTATTTACACCTCTTCTTTCGCAAAGGGAATTCCAATGCGCAATTGCTCTCAAAACGGAAAGGTTTCGAGGGAGTATCGAGAAACGTAACACCTCATGCAACTTTCCATTTTTATCCAACCTGCTTCGCTTTGATTTTATAAATGACAATGCACCGAAAACCCTTTCATCCTCCACAGCACTCCCAAAATCATTGTCCTGCATAACTCATATAGTCTGAAATATTCACCGATATCTTCTTGTAAGATAGAACTTTGATAGATTCCTCGCCACACCTCAGTAATAGCACCACTTTCGTAAGGTTGATCTAAATTCCTATATTGGTTCCTCATTGTTGTTGCAAAATTTGTTGATCAAACTTTAATAAATCGGCATTCAAGATACCTTTGATTTCCGTACTTTGAGCTCGACGCCTTTGTAAATTGTTCCATTATTGTACCCATTGATTTATGGAAATGCTTATCGACAAAGTCTCAGCACGCCACCTTCTCGTATTCCAAAAATTCGATTCATCACACCCATGGCTTCCAGAATTTTATCTTTACGTAAACGCTCCTAATTTCGATGACAAGGTTTCTACAAAAAAATTTTAAGCTTTATTCTCGTTTCAACTATCACAGACTCAAACAAATTACGTGTCACGAAACATCTTCTCGCTCCGATCCTCGTAATATCTTGACGCTTTTGCAAAATGTGCATTGGTATTTCCCTCCCATTAACAGAGATGCATAGGTGATCGTGGATATTAAATCTCAAAAAGGTGTTAGGATTTTTAAGATCTAATAAATCTCTCCAATTTTCAAAAATAGGTGCATCAAAACTATCCTGGGAATAAGACAATATATCAAGACTTTGACATACCATTTTCCTCATCCGTATAAAATCCACAATATAGATTAATCTACCCCAGTGCATGCTTCATCACAGTATTGATCTCCTTTAACATTGAAGAATACCAACCAATGTAAGCAATGTCTCCAAATCGCTTAAGCTTTTAACAACAGTCCCTTGCCCTATCAACTTCATGATGGTATTTGTGCATGAAACCAACCAATGAAGGATACTCCTCACGAACTCGCATGCAGTGTTCATACAAAGATATCCATCTAGTCTCCACATCCTTCGTAAGTTTTTTGCCATCCGTAATTCCAATTGCAAATTTTGGAACTCGAGAAAACGCTTTGGGCTGCTTGACATATAGGCATGAAGTTCTCTTATGATGTCTTCTAATTTAGCAACATTTTCGTGGTTTGCTTACCATTTTATATGCTAAATTCATTCTCAGAGCCATACAAAGGAATTGGTAGCATATATGGGGCCACCGTTGTTTGTAATCTAACACACACCCTGTTCAAGTGACCCCGCATGACAGATGCACCATCTCGCTCCAACGCATACCAACTTCGTAGAGCAATTTCATAATCACCATACCAAAGAACATCTTTCAAATGAGAAACAACTATTTTATATAGGTTTTCAGCATCATTGCAGCTTTTCAACCATTTTCATAACACCCAACATATGAGGTGTCCTTATATGATTTTCTAATGTATAGATGTGGATACATACCCATGCGGTGTTGTCGATCATTGCACTTCATCAATCAAAGAGAGATAAAGTTTTTTTTTTTACATTCTCTTTCAAATCTTCCTTCTCTATCATCGAGAGGCATTTTGCCATTTCCCATCCACTACTCTCAGACCAATGAGACCGAGGTACATTCAAAGATTCCATTAAATTGATACAAAACTTTGAAATCGAGGAAATCCGACATCGCTCTTCCTTTTTTAAGTATTTGAAAAAGAGTAGAGAATTGTATGAATTTTGCATGTAGATTTGTTTCTTTCATCTTACCAATATGCGATGTGATCGTTCCTCCCTTTTCCAACAGATGTCCGTGTGTTTTTCTCGCTCCGCCTCATATTCCACTGCGTATCTAACATGCATGCACTCCTTTTCAGTTTTCCACCTATGTGTTTTGATTTTCTGGCCATCCGCCCCCGTTACAGTTAAATATTGTTTTCCACAATGTTTTTCTATAGTGTCCAGCTTCAGTTGCATTTTTTGTTGCTTTCCCAATTTCCACGTACATATTGTACATGTACATTCACATGGGATTTCTTCAGAATTAGATGATTGTACAGGTTCAATAAATGGAAATTTAGCTGCCCAATCAAACTTGTATGTCCTGCCAATGGTCCACATATTCTTGTTCGTTTTCAATGCTTTACTTTTTTTAGTAGAATTTTGAGCAATATCACAATCACCTGGTTTCTCTCTCTTGACCAAAGTTTGATTTTGATTTCTGTCCTTCCATTTTGCTTGAGTGTTTATATCTCGTGATATCTAGCCGCACTTCTAGTCGCACCCAACAGAACAATATCTTCAAGATCTCGCATATTATCGTAGGTTTCATTTGTTTGACTATGATACTCATGCACGCATGTCCACCTCAATAATACCTTCCACACAACCAATATTCTCGATTCTTTTGGTGGCATCTATATGATTGGTATTTACAATATCTCGTATCCGCAGAGTTTCCAAAATACTTGAAGAGTGATTTCGAGATTTCTTACTTACTTTTAGGTTATATCGTATTCTTTGAGCTGGCACCTTCCATTATTCTGAAAAGAGTCCCGCAAAGAAAAGAACCAAGAAGCGACTCTGTCCAGTCTCTGAGGTCTTGTCACGCGTGAACTATCTGAGGTCACACGTCAACTCTACCCAAGTCACGCGTCAACACTTCCTTCTCGCACGCCATCAACCCTTCCTCTCGCGCGCTCACTTCCTAGCCCAAGTCGCGCGCAAGAAAGCTCTTTGTCAGGCGTCAATACAACTCTTGTCGCGCGTCAAAGACAGCTCTTCGCGCTCAAGCGATGTATAGCTCTCTTTGCCGCGTCGCCAAGACATGCTCTTGTCGCACGTCAATAATGCCCTTGTCACGCGTCAACACTACATTTGTCACGCGTCAACAATCACAAAGCAACAAAGAATATGAATCTCTGGTGCTCAAGGGTATGCGAGTTCAAATTTCACAGTATTGGTAATTTGGTAAGCTACTTGAGGTATACTACCCGGTGAATCACATAGGTTTTTATAGGAGATGTTTTCAAATGAAGGCGAAGCCAACCCCCAAAAAAAATATACTATATATTTTAGGCGAATAGGACACCGACCCACTCCAAATAATTCACCTTTTCAAATTTTCCTAAAATGAAATTTTCGCCATATTACGAATATTCACCGCTAAAATTATCCGACACTTCTTGTGTTGTCTCCGACTTTGGTTTTGTTGGGACTTCTTGTGATTGGACTGAAATTTTCCTTTCCTTTATGATTGGAAGATAGTGCTTGCTCATCTTCATGATCTTTGTTGTTCATTTCCTCTTCTTGTTGGAGTAGATCGACCAACTTCTCAAAGGTGACCGTGTGTTCACTCATATTGATAGTTGTCACAAAGATTCTCAGTAGGAAGGAGGAAGTGCTCGCAACACAATCGTACGACATCTTCATCACTTATCTCTTTTCCCAATGCCAATAGAGATGCCCTCAAAGTAGCAACTCGTCTCAAAAAAAAACTTCAACCTTCTCATTGTGCTTGAACTTGAGAGTATGCAACAGTGATAGTAGGTTGAGGATGGCATTCTTGTTCTTTGCCTCATGACCGTGCTCAACTTATCCCATGCATCCTTGGCCGATGTGGCATCTCTAATGTGGGGTTGCACATCATCTCTGCTACGCTAAACAAGATGATCAACTTGGCCTTTTGATTGGCCTGTCAAATTGAACTTGTTGTCTTCCATCATCAAGTGATCTTGTTGTTTGTCCATCTACAACCGTCCATAGGTCTTCAAACTCAAGTAACATCTTGATCTTCGGGCCTATGCAGCATAGTTGTCTCCTCTAAGCGGTTGTGAATCGGCAAGAAGAACTTTGGTGCTTGTGCACCCATTTCTGCAATCCGAATTTCAAAACTCAATTTTTGATAAAGGGTAAGGATCTTATCACTCTAGGTTTATGGTCTCCTCTCAATATACCGTCAGCCGATATACCAAACCTTTCTATACACGCTCCCTTCCGATATACCCATCAAGACATGGAAGAAGATCACCCTTTCAATATACCCACAAGACAGAAAGAGGTGTTAACGCACGTGAAATAATTTAGTACGTGGTACTTAGACAGTACAAAGAGGGTTTGTGCAAGCACAAACGGATGGGAGGGCTCAAATGTGTGTGTATTGTGTCCTTATTACTCCCTGTCGATTTTATAGGGTCGATGCCCAGATGATGTTTAGGTAGCTGTGTTAGGCGTTAAGTGCAATAGTAGTCGCGACGGCATCACCCATAAGCGCTTCCCAGAGGCACCGTATATACCGAACGCTGCTATGAGATCAAAGATCTTGTGTGATAGAACCAAACATAAAATAAAAAATTTGTACCTTTTTTTTCACTTTATGCACCAAGATTAGTACAAAATGCTCCAAAATTACATCAAAATAAAGTTTTTGTGTCCCCCCTCTTTACAAAAAAGGGTCTAGAATCACAAAATACACAATTTAGGCCAAAAAAATTTACCCCCAATAGGTGTTTTTCCGCTAAATTTAGCGGTGGCTCTAAATGTGTTTGGTGAGCTTCTAAATTTAGAAATATCCCAAAATTTATTAATTTATCCAAATTTTCTAAAAAAATAATTTAAGAAAAATATGGAAAGAGTGGAATTGAACCGACTGCTTGTTTGTTCCCAAGATCCAAACAAACAATCTGAATATTGTTTTCACCTTTTCTCACAAACCATGATCTAGGTTTTTCTAAAATTTTGACAGCAGTATCATACAATATTTTTCTTGAAACCCACAAAATTTCAGAAGAATCAGAATCTTATTTTTTGAGATCTTACCAATTTACCAGCTAGATCTGATTTTGTTTAGAAAAAATGATCCAACTTCAGCAGACGTTTCGTCATATGTAGAGGCTGAATCAAGATGATGTAAACCGAAAAGTCAGTGAGCCTCCTTCTTATCTTTCCAGCAAAAAACATCACATCAATCCGACATTGTATGAAAAAGTTATTTCCTTTTTCTAAGAGCTATTTGCTATAATTTTGTTGACTTGGACTGCTTGAACCTTTGCTCCCGAATTCTTCACACCTCCACTTTCGATCTCGATTTCTTTTTTTTAGATCGATCCTTTTTTTTTTTTTTTTTTGATCTACAATTTTTTCAAGATCTCTCTCCTTTTTTTTTTAAGATCTTTTTTTTTTCACAAATCTTTTTTTTTTTAGATCTGTAATTTTTTTCAAGATCTTTTTTTTTTTTTTTTTAAGATCTCCAAATCTGAAATATTCCGCCAATATGTTAGATCAATTGGCTATGCCAATGACTAATAAAAAAATTTACCTTCCAAATAAGTGGATAGGTCAAATTTTAGTTGATGGATGCTTGGGAGGAATGGAGGTTGCGGGATGCTTCAATGGCTCTCCTTTGATGCAGATCTTCTTCTCCAATGGATCCTCTCCAATAGTGCTCCTCTTCAACCTCGCTGATCGCTCGATACCAAATTATAATAATGGTATAGCTTAGATACCAAATGATAGAATAGAATAAGATTGCAATGACCAAAGAGGGACGAAAGCCTCACAAATATTATTGATCATGAAATCATATTACATTACAATGCAAGAGCTGTAATATTTATAGATATTAGATAGCCTCATATGGATAGACACTGACACCCTAAAGCAGACACCAACTACAAGATAATAAGACCCATCTCACATGCACATGTAATTACTACTAATACCAATATTGAATGTTATCCAACATAACAATATTGAATGCAAGTCACTAGACTAGAGTGCACATGTTGCACATTATTAAATAAAAGACAATGCAATAAAATGCAATAAATATGCCTATGCTAAATTATGCTAATAGTACCCCATAATTAAACATGGATCCTTCATCATCAAAAATTTAAAAAATCACATCTTAACCCTAATCGATGTTGTCCAAAGATTAGGTCACTACTTTTAGGCCCCAATCGATGGCAACCATGCCCAATCACCAAAGACTTCCCTTAGAGCTAACCCAAAAACTCTAGAAAAATTCAAAAATAAATAAAAACAATTAAATAACTTAAAAAATAAACTAGGGTTTACGCACTTACCATCCTTCGAGTCCTCTAGCACTTCCTCATTGCTTCGTCGGCCTCCATCTCTCTCAAGTTCTCGGATATATATTTTACTTAAAGATCTCTATCATCAAGTCACACAATTCAAATGAGCTCCATTGTCCCCATCCATTACTTATATAGGCCACCGACCTCATTCGTCATCGATTGGCTCTAGTTGTCATTGACCTAACCCTATTCTTCGTCCGATGTTGGCATGTGGTCCTATAGGTGTTTTCATTGATGCAAAACAACATTAATGAAAAATTAATTTGATAATTGATTAGGGTCAGTTGATGTTGTATGTGATGTAGGCATGATGATTCAGATGTGCTTTTGATGATACAATGAGATTTAGTGAATATTTCTTGTTTTTGCATGCCCATTCAGGTGCCTAGGTGATGTTGCATGGAGGTAGGAGCTTCTTGGTTTCTTGAGTAATCATGTTGACATGATTGATATCAGGTTTAGAGAGTGTTTAGGAACTCACAATAGTGGCATGGTGCAGATATAGGTGATTGGCTATGTTATAGGTGCTCATTTAGAGCAGGCATGGTTGCTTGGAGGTATGCATTTGATTTTTTGAGATATATGAGATAATTCATGCTTGAATTAATATATATCAAGGTTTATCAGGTATTTTGGTTCATTTTTAGTGTTTTCATGATGATTTATAACATTCTTTCAATTGACCCTAGCTTCTACAATGAGAAATCTTAAGGAGTTTTTATGCAAATGAGATATGGTGGAGAGTTTGAGGTATGGTGATGAAATTTTAATTATTGGATATGATATAATTATGTTTCATTATTATTTTAGAAAAATTTAAAGTTTCCATGAGGTGTATTTTGCAAGTTATGTCATTTTTGTGAGACAAGGTCAAAATCTAGTGAAATTCCAACTCGAGTTGGCACTTCTGATGCTCACCTTGAAGTGTGTGATTTATATGGTACCTTTTTGGATTTCAAGTATGTTTCTATGGTGATTTTAGAAGTTTTCACAAAAATAATTAGGTCATTTCATCGTCAGGTTTTTATGAATGAATGTTAAGAAGATAAAGTAGTCTAAAACCCTAGTTAAACCCTAGTTAGGAGCAGTTTGCAGAAGAAGAGGTATAGTGACCCAATTTTTATTGATTCATAAAAATTGATGATTTTATGATGTATATGAATCTCTTATCTTTCCATAAAGGTATGGTATAGGTCATGATGATGAGTGAGCGCCACTCAAATAGGTCTGCTTTCTAAAGAAGTGTTTTTTCTGGACAAGGTTTTCCAAAGGAAACACATGCTAAATTGATATTATGGAATGTATGTGAGTTAATATTGATTTTAAAATATGTTTCAGGACAATTTCATTCAGTTATGTTGTCAAATGATCTCAATTTAGGTTGACTAGTCAAAAGGCAATTTTGAGGCCATAAAAACCAGTGTTCAGGAAAGTGAGTATATCTAGAGCTACAAGTGGATTTTGGAGATGATTAAAGTTTTTTTGGAAAGAGGATTCAGATATATTTCCATTGATATAATTTTTTTCTTATGATTATGATATTTTATGTGGTATCTAGTTCAATATTTGGACAAGAACCTTTTTGCTAGTGTAGGACAGACATGATCTTCTAAACGTTTTGAATTTTTTGAAGAATGAGATGGATTAGGTGATTCTTTCTATCACCTAAAATGTGAATAGGGATGAATTTTCATCCAATGAATCTATTTATAGGTATTTAATGTTCCTCTAAATATTTTTATCAATTGATCTTTTAAAACAGTGTTTTGGGCAGGTTGATCTAGTGAAGACAAAATTGATTGTGGTTTGAGCAGGTGAATGTTTAAAGGATTCTTACTTTCTTAGAATTTTAAAAAGGTTTTTAAATTTCCATAAAATTTTCATATGTCATGGTTTTTTTAATTTAAGTTATTTTGTGGCATAGTGATATTTCCAAGTTCCTGAAGGGTGTTGGAAACATTAGTTTTGAGATGAACAAAGAGTACTAGGCCCATTAAATGAAATAATTTGATTGGTTAAGATAAATTGTGAAAATTTATGAATTTTAAATGTTATTTTAATCATGTATAATTATTTATGGTTCATGAATAAGTATTTTTTATGCAAGGGCATTTTTATATTTGACCCTATGGGGTTTTGAGCCATTTTAGAAATGTAATGAGGTTTTTAGCTACGATGACCTAATAGGGTCACTTGTGACTATTATAGTGTGAATTTGGGATTTTTTATGATGCATGGGTTTATCCAAAGGAGAGGGAAAAAAATTTGAATTTGAAATGAAGAGGAGCTTATAAAAGCATAGATTTGGGTGTTTTTGCAAGCTTGTTTTGTGTGTGCAAGGTGTGTGACCTAGGTGTGAGATATTTTCACGTGTTGGAACATGATTTAATATTCAATAAATTTTGTTTCAGGTTGAGAAATATCATAAAGTGTGTTTGCAAGTGTTTGAAGGATTAAGAAATGAAGAAAGAGCTTGTTTGTGAAGGATTGAGGAAGTGCAAGTAGAATAATTGGACTCCATCATTTGTGGCGTAAAACATTTTAGATATCATATCTTCATAAGGTGGTTTAGTTTATGCTTGGTTATCTATGGGGTTGTATCCTCCTTGTGGATTCGGTGCTTCATAAAATTAGGGGTTAGTGCTCCTTGTAGGGTTAGTGCTCTAGTAAAAGCTGTGGTTTGGTTCTCCTTATGGGGTTGGTGACTCACTAAATTTAAAACATATCAATAAAAATATTATGTTTCAGGTGGGTTTTCTTCCCTTTATTGGTTCCCACTTACATCTTGTGTTTATGTGTTGATTCTATGTTTCATGGTTGCTTGCATATTTGATATTTGATGGTGTGCACACATTAATCATTGGATAAGTGAATTTGTGATTATTTGAATAATCTGAAATTGGTTTTTAGTTTTATAAGGACTGATTCATCCCCCTCTCATTCCATTGTGATTCTAATAATTGGTATCATAGGAGGTCCTTTTTGAATTTTTATGGCTTGAAAGGAGATCCTTGAAGCACAATATGGTGAGCAGCTCAATCATTGGAAAGGCACCATTGTTTGATGGAGTGAATTATGGTTTTTGGAGCTTGAGGATGAATTCATTCATCATGGCTCAAGGGTTTGATGTTTGGGATGTTGTGGAGCATGCTTATACTCCTCTTACCACTCCTTTGAGTACTAAAGAACAAAAAAAAGGCATATACCAATAATTCAAAAGCCTTTAATGTCATCATAAGTGGTCTTGGAGAATCTGAAATAGGAAAAGTGATTCATTTCAAAAACACAAAGGAAGCATGGGAAAAACTAAAATTTCTTTATGAAGGTGACTCAAAGGTAAGGATTGCAAAGCTTCAAACTTTCATAAATCAATTTGAATCTCTTAAGATGAGTGATGATGAGTCTATTGCAACATATCTTCTTAGAGTTGAAAATATTGTCAATAGTATGAAAGGGTTAGGAGAATAAGTAAAAGAGGAAGTAATTATTCAAAAAGTGTTGAGGTCTTTAACTTCAAATTTTGACTCTAAAGTGTCTGCCATAGAAAAAGCTAAGGATTTGACTCAACTGAAGATGGATGATTTACATGGCACTTTGACAGCCTATGAGATGAGGGTAATTGATTCTAAACCTGTTAAGAAAGAGATAACCTTCAAATTGGAGAAGATGGATAAGGACAAAAAGGTTAAATCTGAAGATACCACATTAGAGCTTGATGATGAGGAGCCATTTACCATGGTTGCTAGAGTAATGACACTTGGAACTAGTAAGTACAAAGGTAAACTTCCTTTTAAATGTTTTACATGTGGTAAAGTAGGTTATTTTTCTACTAAGTGTCCTCATATACATGATAAGAAAAGAAATGATGAACATGATAGTGATCATGAGAAGAAAAATCAGAAGTTTGATAAGAAGAAGAAAGGGTTCAAGAAGAATGAATTCATGAAGAAGAACAAAAAGATTCTCTATAATAAGAAATAGGATTCTTCCTCTGATGCAAGTAGTGAAGTTGATAGGTCTAATTCAGAGATTGAATCTAATCACAATGATGTAGGTGATGAAGTTATTTTCATGAAAAAATAATCTATGAGATCCTCTAGTGGTTTCTCCACTTTGTGGGGTGATATTTAACTCAATCCTTGCAAAGAAGATGAAGGAGAAGAGGATAATTTAAGGCTTTATTTGGCATGTATCCAATCTGAATTTGAACATGCTGAAAATAAGAGCAAGTGGTTGACATCACAATTCAAATAGTATGAAGCAAAGATACAAAAGCTTGAAGAAAAACATTGGGCTATTTCTAAGAAATTTGAGGAATTAGTGAGAAGGTTAGAGCTGTAAATGAGTAACATGACTCTAAATTTGCAATCCAAGGAGGAAGAGGTGATAGTTCTCAAGAAGGATCTCTCATATGTTGCAAGTAAGTTGAAAACCTATCAAAATTTTGAAGAAGTGGTAAAGATCTTGATGATCTCTCAAGAAATCAAAAGGTTGCAAGTGACAAGGCTAGTTTAGGCTTCAAATTTGAAGTCAAAGACAACAAGGTGAAGAAATAATACATAGTTTCATGAACATAGGTAGGAGAACAAAGCACCAAGGAAGGAAAGAAGGAGATACACATCAAGGACATTGAGAAAATCAAGAAAATTAGGCAACTTAATTCCTTAAGGTATGAAATATATTTTAATGGTTATTGTTATACATGTAATGCATTTGGTCATAAGTCTAAGGAGTGTAGAAGGGATCCTAGAGATACTCAGCCATGGAAAAATAATAGAGATGATCATTGTAAGAATGTTGTATTCTTCAAATGAAACAAGATATAATGTAGCCAAATTTTGAATACACTCAATATACTTTATGAAATAATTTGAACTCAAAAAAAAAAATAGATATCCTTATTTGTTATTCAATCATGGATTACAATGTTTCATAAATAGGAAAAAAACTCCCAACTCGAGTTTCCCAACAAACTCTAACTAAATTTGACTAAATCTACTCTAGATGGTGAAATTTACTATTTTTAGTAGTTTACTAGAACTGTTATTCTTAGTAAGTTTACATGTTTATTCGTACGGGCACAAAAATTCTACGCATCTTCTACAAGCCTAAATTAGAGGAATTTCCAACTTTCTAACCTAATTTGAATGCAAGAGACTAAAATTAACTAATGCTCTAAAATAGGAAAAAACCAAACTACAACTTAGATCCTAATTTTCGTCCTTCGGATGGCAGATTTCGCACCCAAAAATGTGCCGAAACATGCTCCAATCAAAAGGAAAGTTAACTAGTGCGTTTTTCTCATCGAAATAGGTGGTTTAAAAAAACAGACTCAAACAGACACCTAGAGCACAAGTTATGACCTTTCCAGTTCCTACTAATTTTAGCACATCAAGATAGGCCATGTTGTTAGTGATTGTATGAATGATCCATCTAGACACTTTCATGAGCTAAAGAAGAAAAATACAGTGGGGTGTTACAAATGTAACAAAGTTGGTCATGTTTTAAGGGATTGTTTTAAATCCTATTCAAGTCAAATAAGGAGTTCTTCAGGTCCTAGAGTACAAGCCTATTGAGTTCAAAGACCTAGAATGTATGACAATGGTCCTATAAGGAGTTGGGAACCTAGATGAGACTATAGTGTCTCATCAAGAGCAGATGTAAATGAAAGAAGAAGTGTTTCACAGTGCTCATATCAGAAGAGGGAGGATGAAGGATTTTTGTATATTCCCAGAAGTCTTGGGACCTATTCAAAACCTTCTTTTAGGTCATTATGGTGTTCATATACCTTCATTATGCTTCTTGAAGGTATATCAATGCATATGAAGCATTAGTGTGAGGGGGAGTGGTCTGTGTCAAAGTATTCCTCCTCCATGTGCATAAGGTATGTCATCATGTGTCTCTAAGTGTGTTTTCAAGGTTCTATTTGGTTATTCTTGTGAGAAATGTCATGATCTCAGTCTTGTGGTCATAAGTAGTCCTTATATGATGTTCATATGGTCTATGTTTTGCATGGTCTTGGTTTATGGTTACTCTAATTATATTGTGTATATTCATGAGTCTCATTGAATATATATTGAATAATTCAAGTGATATTGAAGTCATGAAATGTGTTTTCTTGCTCTTGGTGTCTGAGTTTTGCAATGGTAGTTGAAGGAGTCTATGTTATGTGAAGAGGTCTGGTGATTAGTCTGACTATTTATATTTTCATAAGTTACCATGACATATGTCAAGTGTGTCTAGTAGTCCATAGGGTGTATGAAGCTTTGAAGGTGTCATTAAAGTAAGAAAATATCATCTTGAGTTCATGTGCATTCATTCTTCCTAAGAGGTATTGTAATGTCATTTATAGGTCCGACCATAAGGTCTGGTTTGAGTATGTTATTGGGTCATGTGTCATGATCTTGCAAGGTTGTAGGTTGAATCTTGAATGTGTTTTAAGATGATTAGTGTGATTTAAGTGTTTCTCTGATCAATACATCACTTTAAGAGGTGAATTATGGCTAAGACTTGACAAAATCAGGAGTGCACTAGATAAAAATAGGAAGTTTTCATGTATGATTTTGAGTATTCAAGTACCTTAGCCATTGAATTAGGTGCTCTGATGTTTTGAAGGGATTTTCTCATCATGTATGTTCAAATTTTGAGGTCATGAAAGCAAAATTTGGTGATTTTGGAAGGTTCTCTTCCCTAGACTGTGTTTTCATAGTGTTTGTAAGTAGTATAAATGGAAACTAAGATATGAAGGGTTAAATGATTGATTCTAATGCTAAAATTTATTACATATCATCTAGACATGTTGGAAAAAAGGATACATGTGGTTTTAAGACATTGGAATATGTACATTTCCTAGAATATTTGACAATGTTGGAAAATTAACAATGGTGTCTAGAGACCTAATCTTTGTTAGGGACTTTTTGAAATCTAGAAGTGTTTATTTAGAATGAGCTCACAAGGTTGTTGATGGATGTCTCATGCTAGCTAATTGGGTGTCTACATCAGGTGAGAAGTCTTCATGATCGTATTTATATCAAAATTTATGTGTGCATTTTGTGAAAACCAATAATAGAATATTGTGATGGTGTATTAGATGGTGTGAAGAATATATGGTCTATTTTTATGCAATCTTAGAATTTTGTTGATCTAGGAAGATGCATTAAAAAAATTTATGGATCTTTGATGAGTAATAACACAACAAAGTACTCTCATACCTTCTATGAATCATAGTAACCTGATTGTGATGAAGAAAGTTGATAAAAGATACAATCTCGGTATAATTAGAAGAATAGTAAGCTCCTACAAGTATGGATGTTGGTTGGGTATCATTGTGGTGATTATGGAATCTAGATTTATGCTTGAGAATTTGTAAAGACATCTCTATAGTAAGGAAGGAAGATTGAATAAGATCTCATATTTGGTGAGTTTGAGGGAGTTCTTTGTTGCTTCTTGTGCTAAATGAGCTCCTATGAGTTAGTGAAGTTGTTATTATTAGTCTTGGATAGGTCTAAATATTTATAATGGTGTGTGTAACCTTGAAAGTTATATATTCTAAGATGAGCTTTGGAGAGTATAAGTATGTATGTGGATATTAGTTGAAATTTATGCATGATGGAGTGCTACAGTGCGAGAGGTAGAGTACACACTTTCCCGGGTATTATGTATTTAGAGGGAAGAATATGATGGCATTCACATGTGAGTATGCTTGTGTGAATCAATTCTGAGTTGACAAGGTACATCTTGAGTTTCTCTTATGGTGTCTTGAGACGAATTTGGATGGTTGTATGGAAAAATTTGGTCACATTGGTCTTAGAACTGAAAGTGAGCCTCTACATATATGTTCACTAATTTTTGTATTTCGTAGTGTTTTGAGAATCTATAAAGATGGCATACAATTGTATTAAGGAAGTGTGATAGTTTGATTATATTGTTTTTGGTGTTCTTGGGTTACTTCATGAGCTAATATGACTAGCTACATGTATGATCTAAGTTCCAAGGGATTGTGTATACAAAAGATATAGGTGTGGATGTGTCAATATGCCTATGAAAATGTTTAGATGTTATTAGAAGATGAAGACCTAAGTTTGATAAGTTTCTTGAAGTCTAAAAGTTGTTAGAACTAATGTGATGAAGAATTTTCTTATATGGCTATGGATATTGTGTTATAGTTTTTGTAAAGGATTTTTCTCAGTTAAAATTGTATAAATATCCCATCTATGACTTGAAAAGATGTACTCAAGTTAGCATATAAGGAATAGAAATGTATGTCATCCCAATATGCAAGCATGTGCCTTGAGGATTGTGCTAAATGGTTTATGTTGCTCCAATTTTGTTACCTACAAAACCAAGGTGTTGATCGAGTGTGTTTCACTCGGAATGTTTCGGCTTCGGGAATAGAGTTGCTCCTATCCTTTCATTCCTTTTAGAAACAGATGAGGTTAGGGTTAGGAGGAATACCAATGTCGAGATGGTGTGCGCGTCAGATCCGTAGAGAAAATCAAGTGCCGATGCAGAGAACTCCTTTTTGTCTTGGAAGGACTACTGCAAATAAGAACACAAGACCACAAGATTTTGATTAAACAATAAATGAGGAAACTCGCCTTGGGCTCAGAAATATGAAACTTCCCTTCAAGGTGGTCAGCCCCGCTAATATGAATTAACACAAAAGACCGCAAAATATCAATTAAATTATTTTGTTAAACCGGGTAGGGGAAAGGCTAGTTTTCTGGTTTTGATCGAGAGAACCGATGCCGGTTATTGATGACCGATGCGATTATATGATAACCGATACCGGTGGGTTATAAGATCTTCTTGGTACATATGGTGTTTGTAATAGCTGGCTTTTTTGGATGGTATTAGGAAATGGGATGATTAGGAGTGAAAGAATGACAGTTAGATGCAATGGCACGTTGGGTAGTGGATTTAGAAACGGATTTAGGAGGACTGAGATTCAAGAAACATAAGAAATGTTATGACAAAAGGACATGTAAGATCTGACTTACTGGTTTTGACCGAGATGCAAGTTGATCTCCTTGGTCAGCAAACACTTCGGTTTCTTTACTCGTCCTCTGCTCTGTCAAGTGAAGATCTGGACTCTGTTCCTCGCTCGCAATGCTCTGCTGATCCGTAAATCCTTTGGTGATCTCTAAAATGAAATTCTGATCCGTTGTTTTGGTTTGGGGAGCCCATTTATAGGGAACCGATGGCGGTTGCGTAACCGACGGCGGTCGAGTAGGAACCGGCATCGGTAAGGAAAAAGTAGGCTATTTTTAGTAAAATAGCCCACCTTCCCTGCTTTTCTCCCGAGAGATCAGTTGCGGGCTTGGTCAAGTGGCTAGAAGGTCGGCTTTTGGTGCGAAGTAAGGAGGCATTAGTTATGGATGTGAGTCTGACCAAGTCATGGGTCTTAATTAGGTTAGTTTAGGGTTAGGGCTAGGTCATGATGAGGTGGCAAAGTGAGGTGGCGGGTAAGGTGATGTGGATTTATCAATTACAAGGTAATTAATAAATAATTGTGTAAAGTTTAGGTAATGAGGTTAGGTTGCGAAATGGGATGCGGGTCACAAGGGTCGTGAGACACGAATTTGGTGTCTACATTAGCCCCTTATCGTGCGTGTAGCTTGTTCGTAAAAGTCACGACAATAATATGAAGTGGTTTCTCATGTTAAGGATATAGGTAATCCCCAAATCTATCACATTGAGTGAACGGGAAATCAGGGATAGGGTTGATAAAGGGTATATGTGGTAGAGAGGATGGTAAGGTGGTGGGGTAGGTCCAAGGAAGCAGACGCATGTTGAAATGCAATAGTACGACTAGGGTACATGATTTGACTAGCAAACCAGCAATGCATAGGCAAAGGTCGATAGTTTATCCAAACAAGGGTGATATAATCCTGGTATCCAAGGCATAGGAAGTAGCTCCAGGGTATATAACAGGTGAGGTACATGAACGTTTAGGAATGTTCGGCAGTACCAAGTGGTTGGTTTGGTTGGGATAAACGTCACGGTCGAGGTCTAGGCAAAGTTGGTCGACAGATCAAGTCAAGGACCCTAATCATGCTAAAACACGAACAGGTGAGCTCGATTGAACACAAGGTACATGATGGATGTATAAAATAAAATGTTGATTATGGGTATGGTATGGAAGTGATACGGCCTTTGGTCAGGCCAAGTGGTTGGGCGGTGGCCCTGGGTCAGGTTAGGTGGGTAGGTTGAGGCCTTGGGTCAAATTGTTAGGGCGAGGCCTTGGGTCGGGCCAAATAGGTAGGTTGAGGCCTTGGGTCGGGCCAAATAGGTAGGGCGAGGCCTTGGGTCGGGCCAAATAGGTTAGGGCGAGGCCTTAGGTCGGGCCGAATGGTAGGTTGAGGCCTTGGGTCGGGCCAAATAGGTAGGTTGAGGCCTTGGGTCGGGCCAAATAGGTAGGGCGAGGCCTTGGGTCGGGCCAAATAGGTTAGGCGAGGCCTTAGGTCGGGCCGAATGGTAGGTTGAGGCCTCTGGGTCCTGGCCAAATAGGTAGGGCGAGGCCTTGGGTCGGGCCAAATAGGTTAGGCGAGGCCTTAGGTCGGGCCGAATGGTAGGTTGAGGCCTTGGGTCGGGCCAAATTGGTAGGTTGAGGCCTTGGGTCGGGCCAAATAGGTAGGGCGAGGCCTTGGGTCGGGCCAAATAGGTTAGGCGAGGCCTTAGGTCGGGCCGAATGGTAGGTTGAGGCCTTGGGTCGGGCCAAATAGGTAGGTTGAGGCCTTGGGTCGGGCCAAATAGGTAGGTTGAGGCCTTGGGTCGGGCCAAATAGGTAGGTTGAGGCCTTGGGTCGGGCCAAATAGGTTAGGGCGAGGCCTTAGGTCGGGCCGAATGGTAGGTTGAGGCCGTAGGTCAGGCTGGACAAGTGAACAAATGTTGTGCAGCAAAGGTGGACAGAGGCGATATTGGTGAAAAAGAGGCAAGGAGTAAATAAGGGCAAAGAATGGGGTGAAAGTTGGGTAGCGAACCGATGTCGATTCTGCATGACCGATATCGGTTAAGGGACCGATACCGGTTTCTTAGGGCAAAATGAAACCGACATCGGTTAAGGTCGAAAAACCTATAAAAAGAAAAATACGGCCTGTCATTGTCACTTTTGTTATTTGCAATCCAAATTGACTTGTCTGACGTGGAGAGTTGATTTGGAGGGTTATTGAGTGAGGTGGAGCTATTTGATTGGCGGAGAGAGTTGATAGTGGGCCCGATTGAGGAGGAGGCAGCAGGTGATTGGCCAGGGACCCAATAGATCAGGATTGGAGCCATGGCACAGGCAGGAGGAGCTGGAGGGGCTGGACCAGCTGGACCGCCACCACCCATCCCACCACGACGACGTGTCGTCGTACCGGTAGGTTCTAAACTCGTGATTTATGCATTGAAATGGTTATTAGGCTAAATGGGGGGTTTGGGTAGGAATTTGTATTTTGTAGGAAATAAGGAGTAAATGGAGGTAATTTGAAAAACGGAGAGGGTAGAGAGGTAAAATAGGGTAATGCGGCTAGGTGAGTAAAATTGGAGGGTTTTTGGGCGGGTAAATGGGTAGAAATAGGAAAAAATGGGTTTTGGGGGCCGCGCGGGGGTTCGGCTCCGAGGGAGGACAGTGACCGATGTCGGTCACTAAGCGACCGGCATCGGTCGCGCAATTTTAGGGGAAGGGAGGTTTGTTGGTGACCGGCGTCGGTCATGTATCGGCCGGCGTCGGTTGGGGGTTGGGTTGATTGTTTTTTGGGGTGTTGGGTTGGGTTGTGGGTGGGAGTGGTTGATTGTTTTTTTTTTTTTTTTTTTTTTTTTTGGGGTGTTGGGTTGGAGTGGGAGTGGGGGTTGGGTTAGGGGTGGAGAAGGGGTAGGTGTGGGAAGTGGTGGTTGGGTTAGGGGTTTTGGGTTGGGTCATGCGGGTAGGTGTGGGGGGTTGGTTTAGGGGTGGAGAAGGGGTAGGTGTGGGGTTAGGTTTTGGGTGTTACAAAAGGGGTTTAGATGGTAAAGTAGATGTTATAATAAAGAGTAGGTCTAAGAATGTGGGTTGGTTTTGCAGCACGCGGCCAGCTTGGACGATGCGTGATAGGATGCCTCCACTATTGAGTCGGATGAGGCCACACGTATCTGCGGCGCATTGGGCCATCATGCATGCGCGAGGTGGGACTCGGCGGGGTCCAGAGGCAGGCAGAGCGATAGAGAGGATCACACCTCGATGGTCGCCCTCATCGAGAGATGGGATCCGCGCCAATGTGTTCCATCTACCAACCGGGAGAGGACCGTCACATTAGAGGATGTGTATCGCATCCCGCGGCTACCGATCGAGGGAGAGGCGCCTTCCGTAGATTCAGATCACATGGACAAAGATACTGCAGTTTTGGGGATGCAGGCCGCACTACTAACCTACTGTAAGCGCGAGTATCGGGACGGTGACATGTACCATGCGCATCGTCACGAGACACGACTCGGTGTTGATGATGGTTGGGATCACCCGCTTCGCCTCCCGGACTCGTAGGGGAGGCCGCTTCCCATGAGCATTGATGGGGTACTGCTTTGAGATGGTGGAGGAGCACACTGTTATGCCAGGCACCCAGATATCTCGGTGCAATTATACAGGGAGTTATGGGGCTATCGCCGGAGGAGGTGATTTGGTATTTGTTCTACATTTTTGTTGCATTGTTGGGCATATGAGCACATCGTATGCATCGAGCCGCAGGGCTACCTCGTGTAGGGCGAGGCCACAGTGTCGTATACCGATATGGCTTTCAGAGGTGGTTGGGGGTCGTGGGCCAGCCACGAGCAGTTGTTGCAGGTCGGGATGTGGTCTATTATAGACACTTGCTAGAGGGCCTTACAGCAGTAGACATTGTATGGAGACCCTACAGAGGTCACCAGCCTGGCAGAGGAGCCCGCAGACACTGCGCGCCGATCCAAAGATACATTCTGGATAGCAGGACGGAGGCCGGGAGAGTACGAGCGGATACCCCTAGAGAGGGTACGCAGGCAGATGGGGCTACGACAGGACGAGCCACCTCCCCTCCCTCAGTACAGGAGGGATGATGTAGAGGCCCCACTGCCAGCGCCACAGCCTTTTGATCCAGACTGGGTAGCGGAGAGACCAGCAGGTGAGGGTGTGGATGATGCCAGCACGGGAGCAACAGGTGTGGTGGGCAAGAGAGCAGAGAGGATGAGATAGTACCACTGCGCAGCCAAACTTGGCATGCAGCGATTATAGAGAGAGGGATCAGCTCAGAGGTCAGGTGCAGCTCTTACAGGGCATTTAGGCTAGCACTGCGCGAGCACGAATAGGGGGCCTTACAGGGCAAATAGCCCAGCTCGAGCACGAGCACAGTAGCACCACCACCAAAGACCACGCCACAGTGAAGAGTACAGACAGTAAAGACCACCACCAAGACCACAACCCACGAGTGCGAGTACGACGGCAAAGAAGACAGCAAAGACCACCGCGGCACACAGTGCAGTACGTGCTCGAGGGTATTGGTGTTGGGTGCCAGGGGACCAGCCCCAGCTCCTTCAGTGGCACGAGATCACTATATGGAGGTTAGAGCAGAGGCCCGATATTATCAGGATATTCTTGATAGTACCGGAGTCGAGTATCAGGCGTATGCGCGCATAGGGCAGAGACCTCGCACAGCCAGAGATCTCAGGGAGGGGCAACCACAGCTGGCGTGTCCGTGACGGCGGCGAAGGCAGAGGCACCACAGGACCAGCGGGAGAGGTGCGAGGGCGGTGGGAGAGCCGATAGATCCCGACATGGTTTTGTATAGGACACGGCACCGGTCTCGCGAACCGGTTGTATTGATAGAGGCTGCGTGGCGACACTTATTCATTGCATTGATTCATTTATTTATTAAATACCGCTGCGAGCCGAGTACAAAGCCGAGTGTACATTTGATACCGGCTGGTTGTACATTTGATACCGGCCTGCGAGCCGAGTATATTTTTGATATGAGAGACCGGCCTGCGAGCCGAGTCGAGATTTTTGGTAGGTATTGCGGCCTGCGTGCCGGCTTTGGTATATTATGAGATCACAGAGGCCCCGATGTAGGGCACATTGTATTTTTGAAAACTGGTATATATATAGAGAGACGATGTTTTGATCCTCGTGCAGTATTCAAAATGTGTTTAAATATTTTGTTAATGGTTGGTAATATGTAATGTATGATAAGTTTTAGTTGATATGTTGATAGATGGATGATGTTGATGTTTTTGTTTTTGTTGTACGTATGTATGAATGATATGTGATGTGATGAATTGTTGGTTTTGTGACATTGTGATATATGTAACTGATGAGTTGGATCCAAATGATGTAGAGATTGATAGTTTCCTGATATTCGTAGTTGATGGTTGTGTATTTGTATAAATGATGTTTAATGAAATTATAATGCTATGTGTGGTGGATGAACAAATGTGGTAAATTCTGTTGTTTATGCAGGCAAAGAGGCGGGCGCGACAAAAATTTAGATGAGAAATGAAGAAAAGAACCCTGTTTCAAAAGGGCAGTGTGTAACCGGTATCGGTTGGGTAACCGATGTCGGTAGTTATATGACCGATATCGGTTATATGACCGATACCGGTTATTTAGGTATGAGCTTTTCTAAAAATAGAAAAGCTAGGGTGGCAACTTCAGTTTTAATTTTAGAGCCATGCAAGAGGTTAAATACGCGAACGCGACGCTTTTTGACGACTGAGACAGGTATTTGCATGAGAGATTTGGGTGAGAAGGAGGAAAGAGACAAGGAAAGTGAATGTGATCCGAGATTTAGAAGGCAGAAAGACAAAGTTAAAAAGGGTGGTGATCATGGCAGAACGAGGAGAAGCATCCAGCAGGCAAGGACAGGAGGGCAGACAAGGGCCACCTCAAGCTGCTGCAACCCAAGAGGTATCATTTTGTTTGTGATTTAACTACTGCATGTTTTGTGAATAAGATGGGGGAGAGTAGGTGGGTAGATATGAGAAAGAAAACATGATAACAAGGGTTGCAGGTGAGGTAAGTGTTACAGGGTAGGCAATCAGGGGTTGCAGGTATGTTTGTATGTATAAAAAGGAATAAACGAGAAAATTATTGTCGTAGGTGGTTGTTTTTAGGGAAGGTGTATATAATTGACAGTGACCGGTAGCGGTTAGGGAGAACCGGTATCGGTTATTCAACCGATATCGGTTATGTATAACCGGTACCGGTTACTGGAGGAATTTCCAGAATGTTTGAAAAAAAAAAGACGGATTGAATGGTTGTTTGTGGTTTTGGTGTATGCAGGCAGAGGCAGGGTTGAGGATGAATGATAGTGTGCCAGCGCTGTTGTCACGAATCCGAGCGGATGTAACACCAGCGGAATGGACATTGATAAATCATTTGGGGTTAAGTGGAATCCGTTATTATTCACGAATCACCCGTAACCATGGTATGTTACAGGCGTTGATTGAGAGATGGAATCCCGAGACAAATACCTTCTATCTGCCAACAGGTGAAATGACAGTAACATTGGAAGATGTGTTTCGGATTTTGAGACTTCCTATTACAGGAGAACCAGTATATCAGGCACTACCTAGCGCGGCACGGGGAGCGATAACAGCAGTATTTGGTCCATACGCACGAGATTTGACACAGCGAGGTTTATCGTTTACATATGGGGTAATGTATGCAGCACACCCTGAGGAGACAAGGTTAGCAGTGATATTAATGATAGCAGTAGGGTATTATGCATTACCGAGGGCGGAAGGGGGAAGATTTCCAAAGGCATTGATGTGTGTTATCTGGGAGATGGTAGAAAGGAACGTTACGTTTGCATGGGCACCTGCATATTTGGCGGAGCTATACAGGGGTTTATGGGCTTGTAGGTGAAATCACAGGACGACACTGGATAGTTCATACTTATTACACTGTTGGGCCTATGAGCACATTGTTTGTGTGCGACCAATAGGCCGATCCATCCAGGCAGGAGAGACCGGAGTACAGAGGTTGGGATTCAGACGATGGGTCCAAACAGAACAAGAGGCCAGATCCCAGGCTGTGATGGGTGATATTGAGTATTACAGGCAGGTATGGGAGAGAGTGACGGTTGCGGATATCTGTTGGAGGCCATACGGAAACTATATGGTAACAGAGAACATAGCTGAGGAGTTGAGGGGTGTAGAGCGATTGAGGTGGATCACAGGGCACAGGCCGGGTGAGTATGAGAGGATTCCTATAGATCGTGTGTGGCGACAATTTGGATTTGTGCAGGATATACCCCTGGCTTATAGACCATATATGAGGATCGACGCCGAGGCAGCATTCTCACCTCCCCGGCCAACACCTCCAGAAGGGCCTGAAGAGGTAGCAGCCGATCGCAGGGTAATGGATGTGGGAACGACAGAGGCCTATAGATTATGGTGGGTAGCAGAACTGCGAGGTGTGCGTGAGCGCCCTGACATAGCGGTGATTACAGAGAGAGGATCGTCTGCAATCTGCTTTGGTTCAGCAGCTCAAACGCAGTGAATGAGACAAGAGGATTGTTAGTGGTCATGAGTCACGGGCGGGAGACTAGAGGCTGAAGTCCTCCATGCGAGAGGCGTATTCATATGTTACGAGAGAGATTGGCAGATCACGGTACCAATAGCCATGGTACCTTTGAGGACAGAGAGGCCCGGCGAGAGGGGTCGACGATCACGATCATCACCTAGTTCGGGATGAGGCGTGATGGTCTGAGTACATGTTAGCAAGGTATAAGAATAAATAAGGATGCCGACCTGCGTGTCGATGATAGAGAAGATGTATTTGTTTAACATCTAAATAAAACTGAATATGTATGTTGATTTGAGTTACGATAATAATAAGATTGTTTGTGTTTTGATTTTCGGTGTTTTGAAAAAAGATAAAGAGGACTGTGATTAAATAGAAATACACAAAAATATTTATATTCACCACACAGGATAGGTTATGGTAGGGGATGGTCGAGCTAACCTTGGGAGACCCCATGTCTCCGAAGTGCTGCCTACATAGCCCATTGCACAAAGCAAGGAGGGGCCTCAGACCGATGTAGTTCTCCCTTAGGACCAGGGAAAGGTGAATTCAGGCAATTTGGGTATGGTTAGGCAATTTGTTGGTTGATAAGATTTTGATGTTGATAGGGTAATGTTGTTGGTGTTGGTAAGGTATGGGCGATGTTGATGTAGGTATAGGTAAAGCGAAAGTTAGCTTACCCAAAGAGAAGGGAACCATGTCCTGATTAAGATCAACACACAATCCTAGATGCGAGGCAAAGAGGAAAGAGTGTCCCGTAGTTGAGAAGAGCTAAACAAACCACATATTAACATAGGATGAGCTTGAATCCCTAGGTACCTTGCATAGGCGAGAAGTCGATAGGTGAAAAGAGTTGTATAATCACAATATATCGGATATACGTCACATCCCTTGAGTTGAAACAAGTGGTGAGGTGAGGTGGATGATATAACTGAGGTACGCAGAACTTATTACAAAGTGAGTGCTCTGACGAAAGAGAACCTACCCTAAATAGACAAGTCCATGACTCAAAAGTCCTTTTGAATGAGGCTTTTCTTTTATTGAATGTAGACTGATCGATGCGGGAAGTCTACAGGGGATATTGATTGTATTATTCTTGAGGTCTTCACGAAGCTGATCAATGCGAGAAGCTTCTGATAAAGGCTGACTGTGTATAGCTGTCCTTAGAGGGAGATCTATTTATAGTAGCAGAGATATGATTGTAATGCATAGTTGTCCTTTGGGGAGCAATCTATATATAATAGCAGCAATAGTTCGGCATATAGCTGTCCTTCGAGGGAGCAGTCTATATTTAATTTAAATGACTAGATGTTCATTTGGCGTGAAGCATCTAGTTAGTAGGAAGTTTGACTCAAGAAAATCCCATAAGAATACGGCTTATTTTAATACTTTGAAGTCATGGACTAGACTAAAAAGGGGAAGGCATCATCAAGGGAGGTGAGGATCAAAATATGTGAGCCCGATTGTTATTATGAAGTGTAGGAAACAGAGTGTATGTAGTGGTAAGTGAGCTCAAGGACGAGCGGCGGTAGAGATAAGAAGTGATATAATACTAATTTCAATAGTAGAATGGTCGAAGATGCAAGGCATTAAGGGGTTCAGGCTCAGGTTTACCATTAAGCGAAGCTAAACGATAAGTACCAGATCCATAGGTATGAGTGATTATATAAGGCCCAATCCAATTGGGAGCAAATTTTCCACGTTTGCTCTTTTCTAGTTTGGTTACATGTTGATTCTCTTTGAGAACAAGATCACCAACCTTAAAGGTACGCTCATGAAGTCGCTTATCATAAGCACGTTTAATGCGTTTTTGATAGATTTGAAGGTGATCAAGAGCTGTAAGACGGCGTTCGTCAAGAAGCTCCAATTGGGCTAACCGCTCTTGGCGGAAATCATCGTTGGTGAGAATATCCTGAAGAGATATTCTAAGGGAGGGTATTTGTATTTCGAGAGGCAAAACAGCCTCGGTACCGTATACCAAAGAAAAAGGTGTGGCATTAGTAGAGGTACGAATGCTAGTACGATAAGCCCAAAGGGCAAAGGGAATGTGATCGTGCCAATTTCTTCCGGATTCATTGACAACTTTCATGAGGATTTTGGTTAGTTTTTTATTAGAGGACTCGGCTTGCCCATTGGCTTGTGGATAGTAAGGTGATGAGAAACTAAGTTTGATACCAAAGTTGTCACAAAGGTCTTGCAACAACTTTTTTTGAAAGATTTTCCATTATCATTATCGGGCGGTGAGGAACACCAAAACGACAGATAATGTGGTGGTTAATGAACTCGACAATTTTTTCTTTTTTGATTGAAATGAGTGGAATAGCCTCCACCCATTTTGTGTAATATTCGGTCGCTGTGAGTATCCAACGGTGACGTTGTGAAGAGGTTGGGTGAATCTCACCAATAAGGTCTAAACCCCATTGTGAGAAAGGGCCAAAGATCTCGAGTGATCTGGAGCGGGTGGCTAGGAGTATGTTGAAGGTTGGCATGTTGCTTTGACACATAACACAACACTTAACATATTCAGTAGTAGCGATCGTTATTGAGAGTAGGCCAATAATAACCAAGGCGAAGGATTCGTTTGGCCACGGCAAGGCCGCTAAAATGTCCACCACAAATACCGTCATGGACCTGTTGGATGGTATGAGTGGCCTCCACGCCAGTTAGACAGCGAAGGAGGATACCATCAAAGCCACGTTTATAGAGGAGTCCCCCCATGACAACATAACGTGAAACACTTTTAAGAAAAGCACGTTTTCCGTTACTAGTAAGGTCAGGTGGGAGGACAGAGATTGTAAGGTAGTCGTGGAATTGGTGGTACCAGGTATCCTGTGAATTAGTGGACACAGTATTTATCATACAAACTACCGGGGTTGAATAGGATGGGGCAAAAAGTTGTTGGACCACGACGAATAATTCAGAGTCAGTTGGCGCGGCGGGAATTTGCGAGGCTAAGCAAGCCATAGTATCTGCAAATTTGTTAGTGGAGCGGGGAATGGTTTGTATAGAATAGTGGGTAAATAAAGCTAGAAGTGAATCCACGTAGTGTTTGTATTTTTGAAGTTCCTCGTTTTTGCATTGGTAGACGCCCATAACTTGATTGACTACCAATTGAGAGTCGCCAAAAATGTTGATAGATTTGATACCTAAGTGTAACGCAACTTGGAGACCCAGAACAAGGGCCTCGTATTCCGCTGTATTATTAGTGCAAGGGAAATCAAGTCGGAATGAAAGAGGCATAGGTTCAGCGTTGAGAGGAATGAGAACAACGCCGGCTCCTCCACCGCGCTGGCATTTAGATCCATCGAAGAAGAGGGTCATTGGGTACGACTCCTCTGTGAGGGAAAGAGTAGCGATGAGTTCGTCGGGAAATGTGAAATTGGTAAATTGTTCCCCCGGTAAAGGAGCGTCCGCAAGTTGGTCTGCGATGGTTTGTCCTTTGATTGATTTCTGGTGAATAAACTCAAGGTCGAGGTCGACGAGAAGCATGAGCCATCTAGCAATGCGTGGTTCAGATGAGGTTTGGCGTACATGTAATGGATGGGGTCTGTATTGGTGATGACGAAAGTCTTGTGATTTAGAAGGTAGTGTCGAGTTTGGTGGCCACGAATGATAGGGCAAGGCACAATTTTTCTACATGTGTGTACCTAGTCTCATAGTCCACCAAAGTACGACTTATATAATAAACGGCTTGTTCGTGATTCTCAGAGTCACGATGTGCAAGCATGGCTCCTACAGCGTGGTCGGTGGCGGAAAGGTAAAGGTAGAAAGGGCGGTTGTCTTGGGGTGGGATAAGCACGGGTGGCTGCAAGAGATAGGATTTGAGAGCTTCGAAGGCTTGGTGACATTCTTCGCTCCATTGGAATGCAATATCCTTTTTAAGGAGGTGATGGAAAGGTTGACACCGATCCGAGAGTTGGGAGATGAAACGTCGGATAGATTGGAGCTTACCTTGTAAACTACACAATTGTTTGAGATTTTTGGGTGGGGGCATTTCTAGGATAGCTTTGACTTTAGATGGATCGACCTCAATGCCACGCAAAGAGACGATAAAGCCAAGAAGTTTTCCCGAAAGAACACCAAAGACACATTTCTTCGGTTGAAGGCGGACAGAATATTGTAACAGTGATCAAAAATAATGGTTAAAACATCGAGATGTTCACTACGATGTTTAGACTTGCCGAGAAGATCGTCGACATAGTCTTCAAGGATAGTGTGCATAATGTCATGAAAAATGTAGGTCATAGCCCGCTGATAGGTAGCACCAGCATTCTTAAGGCCAAATGGCATGACACGATAATAGAAGGTTCCCCAAGGAGTTATGAAGGCAGTTTTGTGTTGATCGGCAGGGGCAACCAAAATTTGGTTGTATCCTGAAAAGCCATCCATGAGAGAAAGCATTTCATGGCCCGCAGTGAGATCAACAAGTTGATCAATACTTGGGAGGGGGAAGTCATCCTTGGGGCAAGCGAGGTTAAGATCCCGGAAATCACATGCATATCAAGTCCCCCTGTCGCTTTAGTGACAGGTACGATGTTAGAAATCCATTGAGGATAGTCAATAGGCAAGATGAAGGAAACAGAAAGGAGTCGTTGGAGCTCCTCTTTGACCAAGAGAGCAATGCGTGGATGCATTTTTCTCAATTTCTGTTTGACTGGTTTGGAATCGGGGTTTAGGGTGATGTTATGGACGGCGATAGTAGGATCAATTCCTGGCATGTCAGCGTAAGACCATGCGAAAGCTTGGTTACGAGCACGGAGAAAGGTAGTAAAGGCGGCTTGTTCTGATGTGTTAAGGGATTGTCCAATCTTCACAATGTGAGGATCCTCCTCCGTGTGGATATTGATTTCTATGGTAGATTCGTTCAGCATAGTTTGGGTTTCAGATGGTAAGGCTCGTTGAATATAAGAATCATCCGCGCCAAGGTAAGTGAGGATGGAGTCGTCATCCTGGCATTCAACAACATTAATCAAAGGTGAATCCTCTTCGATCATGTCTGGATACAGAAGGGGAAGAGAAGATGGGTCCTCATTATCGCGTTGATAAGTGAGAGGACCTATGAAGATAGCATTTATGAAAAAAAAAAGTTAGGGGGGATGGATTCAGGGTCTATAGATTCTGTGGGTGATGATGGCAAAGTGGGTGATGATGGTTTGGTAGGGGTGACGTCTTCTTCTTCTAGGATACAGCTGACAGGAGGTGTCTCCTGTGTAGGTGTTTCAGGAAAACCGAGACCACTGCGATCGTTATGTTTACGGGTAGTCACGGGAATGAGTGTATGTCGGCCTTGTTCGTAAAGGCCAAAACCAAAGCCTTTCCACGCCAAATGAGTCAAGAAGGTGAGGGATGAAACGACGATTTGTCAAGTATTGAAAATCGGATTGGAAAGGAACCAAACCAAGAGGAGGTTCAGGGGTAATGGAGGATGCGTCAACACCCCCATATGTTAGGTTAGTGTGGCAATAGGGTGGTCCGTAAGAGATTATCTCCCCACGCGACAGTCGTAGGTGGGATGTGCATGTAATTGTCCGTACTCTGCGGGGGTAGGGAAAGAACTAACGTTATATAGGCGGTACTCCCCAAAGCATAAGGCGGCTGAAAAACATCTACTAAGGGGTCGGAGGTTGGAATGTTAGGCATGGGAAGGGAAGTGGTTTTGCGATGGTGGTTTCATCAATTAAAGGCGCAGCGCCGTTGGGGTGGATGGTTGAGATACATTTGAGGAGGATGGTTGAGTTGAATGTATGGGTGTCTTGATTGGTATAAGCACATCATTAGGGCGGTATAACATATTACGAGGTTTTAAAGGGGGGAGGGTCAGCTTTTACGGTGTAAGACTTCCCCTCGTACTCAAATTTTATGCATCTATGTAATGTTGAGGGAACGCATCCCATGGCTCGGATCCAAGGACGACCCAGCAATATATTATATTGGAACTCTCCCTCAAGGACATAGAAGAGTTTGGGTAAAGTACGTGGTCCTACGCGAATGTTGAGGATCACGGTGCCTAAGGTAGAAGTAATAGCATCATTGAATGACCGCAACATGATGGGGTTGGCACACATACAACTAGAAGGGATGTTCATCTATTGGAAGGCTTTTGAAGAGATGATGTTTAGGCTAGTGCCCCCGTCAATCATAACCCGACGTACTCGAATGTCCCGGACGTAAGCGGAGATGAAAAGGGCAGGGTCGGGATCTTCTAACCACCAAAGTCGACAATTTCATCTTCGAGCCGAAACTCGCATGAGCGACTTGCACTTGTTGAGAGCGAAGTGGTTGGGGCAGTGGGTTGTTTGGTGAGAGAAGCAACGTGATTGGGTGTTAGAATGGAGGTAACAGGTAGGGTTTCATTAGGCAAAACCTCTATCCCTTCAAGGATCTCAACGAGAGCTTGTCGATGAGATTCAGAAGTCTGAATGAGATCATACAGTGTCATTTTTACGGGTGATTGGTGAAGCTGTTTAATCATATTTCGGTGGGCAATGCCATTAGAGACGGGATAGGCGGGTCCGCGAATGACCACTTTAGGTGGTGGTGCAATCGGGATGTTTGACGAAGAAAGAGATGCCGCAGGTGTGTTTTCTTTTGCTTTCCCATTGTTTTTCTGCCCTCGAGTAGCGACACTAATCATATTAATCTCGTAGACCTGAGATGAGGAAGATGGTGGGGATAACTCATGGTCTTCAAGAGGTGGGGTTGTAATAATGATAGATCTTGGTGAGGCGGGGATAGATGGTATAGGAGAGGGAATGGAAACTAAAGGTCTCTCCCTTCGTAAGTTGTCTTTCTTAATCTTTCTATCCGGGAGAGGTGACTGGCGAAGGATGGTTTTTAGAGCTTTGCATCCCTCCACATCATGTCCTGGTGTGCGGTGATAAGCGCAGATTTTAGACTCATCGTAATCCATAGGTCGGGGCTTAGACGGGTCATAAGGTCTAAGTGGAGGTAGGGAAATGGTCGCATTCTCCACCAACATAGCAAGGATTTTGGCGTAAGATCCTTTGAGTGGGTCAAAATCGGAAGAGGATGAGGGTATTGATTGTGTGGGTTTTGGTAATGTTTGGGCGTGGTTAGTTCGTATGGGTGGCGGTTTAGCCGAGGGGTGTTGATACATGGTTTTTACTAAACGTGATTTCTTTGGCGCGGCTATGTTGGATGATGAGGCCGCAGATGACGTGGTATCAGAAAACAACCATGGGGAAATAGGAGTAACTGAAAACAAATCTTTTGATGATGGTATTTGTTTAGGGTTGATAGGTGGGCGGATACGCAGAGTGACGGTGTTCTATACCGAATTTCTGTATAGGTGCGGAAGGCGTAAGTTGTTCTGAAGAAAACGCAGGAGGTATGATATATTGATGTAAGGTAGAGGGATGGGGTCCCAATATGGAAGGTAGGTATGACGATGATGGTTTTGATTGTGATAGGGGTAGGGATTGAGTTTGTCTCCTAGGCGGCGGAGCGGATTTATTTTTGGATAGATCGAGTCGCTTAGGCGGGTGCGTTAGACTGGGCATTGGTGAGGTCCCAAGCGTATGGGAAGATCTGGCTAAGTTGATAGAAGTGGACGGGGCATTTGGTAGAGGTGAGGGGGGTGAAGGCGAGAACAGGGGCATTTTAAGCTTCTGTAAGCACTTCGGGTATATGGTGGAGACATCAGGATCAGTCATTTGCATTTGAGTAGAAAAAGGGGTACTCAAACGTTCCCATAGGGCCTGTCTATCTTCTGTGGAATGACAGTCTCCAGGTGTGATTTGTAATTTTGGTACGGAAGAAAGGTGGGTTGTAATTCCAGTCCATTGCGGGTGTGACACAGGAGGTAGATGAGGCACTGTATCAATAGATGTTAAGAGGTCAACCGGTCGTTGAAAAGATTTAGGCGATGAGGGACTAATAGGTAGGAGGGCGTGTTCGAGGGGATCTGTCACGTTTAAAGAATGTGGTGATGTTAGTGTAAGAGATTTCTCGTCTAAGGATGTCAAAAGGAGTGGTGAGCCTTCCTCTTGTGTAGCAAGAGTGGTAGAAGGGGACGTTTGGGAAATAGATAAATTAGATAACATCCGCTCACAGTCTTGTAGGGATGTGGTGTAAGAAGACTCGTTGATGAGAAGAGAAGTCCGGGCAGTTAACTCTTCTATGGGTAAAGGAATGATTTCACTTTGGCTTGATGGTGGTGAAGGAGGTTCAAACTCCTGTGTTAGTGGAGAGGCTTGATTTAAAAAAATTTCAATAGAGGCTTTTGGCTGAGAATCGAAGACTGCATGGATCTCATGAACACTCTCCTCGGCTAAGATATCTTGGTTCACGCATTGTTGGACGAGTGATTCGGGAATGGCTTGTTGAAAATTTTCAGATTTAAGTTAGCGGGGCGTTAGGATTATCGAGGGTTATATCCCTGCAAGTCAACCATTTCCCGCACTATGTTTTTCAACATCTTACGCTTTTCATGACTATGTCCTTTACGCGGTGAAAGTTACAAAAGTCATTTTCTTTGTACAGAAGGTATTGCGTGGGTGGAGTCAAACCCAGAGTGAGGTTTAACAGGGGGCAAGGTGATAGCCCCAGCTTTGAGCAATTTCTCCAGGATGACGCCATAAGTTTCTCCCAAGGGAGTGTAATTGGTGGGCTCGGCTTTGTACTTATAAGTGGTTTTCATGGAGTATTGGACGGTGTTTGAGATTTTACCATTACCGCGTGGACAGCTCCTTTTGATTTAGAAGAAGTGGACGCGTGAGGAGTGGTGGTGTTTGGCTTGTTGGTAGAATCAGGAGTTCGGAAATTGGGGTTTTGTTACGCACCACAATTTCTCTTCTTCTAAGGCTCGAATTTCTAGCTTAGAGCCATGGTAAAGGCCTCGTCGAATGTGTGGAAAGTTTGAATTTGGAGGGTAGGGGAGATGTGCTTAGCGCAGGGCCCGCGTAAAAGGTTGGATAAGTTCGGTTTAAGGAAAGGCATACGTAAGTTGGTTGATAAGGCCCGCCATCGTCCAACGAAATCTGCGATAGATTCGTCTTCAAATTGTCGAATGGCATAGAGGTCGGTGATAGATACTTTCTTGGCAATGTTAATGGAGAAATGATCCAAGAAAGATTGGGCTAGTTGGTTAAAAGAGAAGATTGAGTGCTTTGGGTTAAAGCACTGTACCACTCAAGGCGAGTCCCGATAAGGACATGGGAAAGGTGCGAGTAACAAGGCATCATCATGGGCAATCAAATAACAAGCATGTCTAAATGATCGCAAGTGTTGTTGAGGATCCTCTTTACTTGTTAAAACAAGTAAACTTTGGCAACTCCCATTGAGGAGGATATGAATGAAGGGGGACGAGAAGGGTGAATGGGCTCCCGACAAACTTGCTCGTATGTCAAGCGCTACGACTTCCTGAAACTAAGCCTCCGTGTTTTGTATTTTGTCCATCATTTGTTTGATGAAATCATGGTTGGATGAGGTGATGGTGCCACGTAATAGGGATGTCCCATATAAGGTGTTGAGGTTACCTGGATACATGTATGGGAATGAAAAGGTAGGCGGAGCTTGAGAAAGAAAGCTCGTGTGAATAGGTGGCGAGAGTAAGTCATGAATGGAGTGGTCCGAAAGAGATGAGATAGGGCGATTGGTGGTAACGATATGTGAGGTCCAAGGTTAACCAAAGGAAAGCTAATCGGGGTCGCATGAACCTCTCAAGGCTGTCGGATTGGGAGACGGGGCTAGTGATGCGAAGTAAGGTATTGTTATCAGGAGGAGTGGGAGCTAAATGAGCAGCTATACTAATAGGCATGCCAATAAGGAGCCACCATCGGGCGTACGGTCGGGGGTATGAGACAAATAGTATTATACAAATACCTGGATTAGCATCTAGAAATTTGTCAAAGTCCTTGTCTCCTACAAGAATTTGGGGATCTCACCGGTGTCCGTAGGGTTCCCTATAGAATGTGAAGGGGGTGATTCAGCGAGAGACACGGAAGCGAGGCATGTGAAACCATGGCGGCAGCTTGCTTCCGAGTGATGACAACCATGTAGACCGAAACACACAGAAAGTTTCAATCTATCAAGAACAAAAACAACCTCTAGAATGGTGAATTTGGCAAGTTGCTGGTTTGTCAGGGGCTGATGAAGACAGTAACCGATATCGGTTTAGTAACCGGTGTCGGTCACAGATCAAACGACGTCGGTCCCTTAACCGATGCCGGTGTCAAAAGTCTAGGATAAGAAGATATAAAAGGCTGCTAATTTGATTTTAGCAACGTTGAGTATGTTTATCAACTTATTGATCACAGAAGACAAAGTATGACAGAGAAAATAGGATTTGAAAACAAGCAAGAGGCACACGCAAATCTAGAGACTAACCCTAGGGTTAATTTTAGTTATCGTGGGCTTATGCCTTTAGACGTAAGATGATGTCAGAATCCTAAACAACAAGACCTAGGGGAAATGTCAAGTTTGTTTTGGCTTATAAGGTTACCTCAGTCGGGCGGAGGAATACCGCGGAAAAGGGGGGATGTTTGAGCTGTTGTGTTAATTGTGAAGTGATTCGGTATGTGTTGTGTAGTGAAACTAAGGTTAATTTCCTGTCAATACCGTGGATATCACCCCCACGTGTACGACCTATTACTTAATCTATGTTCACTAGAATTGAGAACAACAAGCGAGAATGCAATGCACGTGTTTTAAACCCAAATCGAAAATTATATTTGATGAAGCAAGAGAGATGACTTTCACTAATGCGAAACCAGGAAAGCAAGACAAATTCTTTACGAAATATATAACAAAAGCAGCAACAACAAATATGCTTCCTAAAATGAAAATAAGCAAGAGAAAGAAACCCAAAATGGGTCCCACCTAAGTCGTGCCAAAATGTTTCGTTCAATGTTTCAACTTGGGAATAGAGTTGCTCCTATCCTTTCATTCCTTTTAGAAACAGATGAGGTTAGGGTTAGGAGGAATACTGTTAAATGTCGAGATGGTGTGTGCGTACTGTAGAGAAAATCAGGCCGATCATGGAGAACTCCTTTTTGTCTTGGAAGGACTACTGCAAATAAGAACACAAGACCACAAGATTTTGATTAAACAATAAATGAGGAAACCGCCTTGGGCCAGAAATATGAAACTTCCTTCGAAGGTGGTCAGTTCCCTGCTAATATGAATTAACACAAAGATTGCAAAATATCAATTAAATTATTTTGTTAAACCGGGTAGGGGAAAGGTGGTTTTAAGTTTTTGATCGCAGGAACCGATGCGGTTATTGATGACCGATTCCGCGATCGATAACCGATACCGGTGGGTTATAAGATCTTCTTACATATGGTGTTTGTAATAGCTGGCTTTTTTTGGATGGTATTAGGAAATGGGATGATTAGGAGTGAAAGAATGACAGCTTAGATGCAATGGCACGTTGGGTAGTGGATTCAAACGGATTTAGAGGATCGAGATTCAAGAAACATAAGAAATGTTATGACAAAAGGACATGTAAGATCTGACTTACTTGGTTTTGACCAAGATGCAAGTTGATCTCCTTGGTTGCAAACACTTGGTTTCTTTACTCGTCTCTGCTCTGTCAAGTGAAGATCTGGACTCTGTTCCTCACTCGCAATGCTCTCTGTTGATCCAGAAATCCTTTGACTGATCTCTAAAATGAAATTCCAATCCGTTGTTTTGGTTTGGGGAGCCCATTTACAGGGAACCGATGGCGGTTGCGTAACCGACGGCGGTCGAGTAGGAACCGGCATCGGTAAGGAAAAAGTAGGCTATTTTTAGTAAAATAGCCCACCTTCCCTGCTTTTCTCCCGAGAGATCAGTTGCGGGCTTGGTCAAGTGGCTAGAAGGTCGGCTTTTGGTGCGAGAAAGGAGGCATTAGTTATGGATGTGAGTCTAGACCAAGTCATGGGTCTTAATTAGGTTAGTTTAGGGTTAGGGCTAGGTCATGATGAGGTGGCAAAGTGAGGTGGCGGGTAAGGTGATGTGGATTTATCAATTACAAGGTAATTAATAAATAATTGTGTAAAGTTTAGGTAATGAGGTTAGGTTGCGAAATGGGATGCGGGTCACAAGGGGTCGTGAGACACGAATTTGGTGTCTACACAGTGACTAAAAATGTTGCTCGTGTGTTTGTGATGTCAATTATGATAGGGGAGTGATTGTGTGAACTCCAAGAAGTTATATTGTTGTTTATCAAGGAAATAGAGATATGATTTGGATATCTACTTCTTGCTTTGACAAATTTTGATCCCTAAATGTATGTTATCAGTCAATTATGACTATTATAGACTGAGAAAGTTGTTTAGGTCATGGCAAAAGTTTTGGTGGTGCTTTCTTGCCTTGTTAGCTTGGTGAGTATCTAAAATATGTCCTTATGAACTATAAATGATGGTATTAAGTCTAGAGGTCTATGAATTTATTTTTCAGAGTGTATATGACGTTCTAAGGCTTGCCAAAATTGGTCCTAAAAGCACTAAAAAGTTTGTTTAGGGCTCTAAGTCTCAAGTATGGTATGGAGAGTAAGAATGTGCATGGTAATGCTAAGTCTAAGCCTAGACAAGATGGATTATGGTCAAGAAAGGTGATATAATGATGTGACATTCTTGGTATTAACATTTTTGGCATGATCTCAGTATGCATGACTCAAGTTACATGTTGCTACAGTGGTTCCATGAAGGAAAAAACAAGGTAGAGGTGAAAAAGATCTTGGTTTGCATGCCTAGAAGGTTGAAAATGATGTTTTAGCTCCTAAAAAGGTATGATAATGTTTCTTTCATGATTATAGATGATGTTTAGATGTTTTAAATGCTTGTCCTTAGGGGAACATGGTGGTTGCATGCTTGAAATGAAGGAAAAATCAGTTTTTGAGGAAAAATTCAAGAATGTGAGCTATGTTGAGATCTTTGGTTGATGTTTTTAACCAAAACATGATGTTATGAAACATAGGTAGGTGAATAATATGTTACTACATATATTCCATTATCATGCATGTAAAAATGGGAAGAAGTTCAGGTAGTTTTCCATCAATGAAAAAGGGGGGGATTGTAAGCCTGTGGTCTTATAGGTGTTGTCATTGATGAAAAACCACATTAATGACATGTTGGATGATGGATTAGGGTTATTTGATGTTTTATGTGATGTAGGAATGATGATTCAAATGTTCTCTTGATGATACAAAGATATTCAATAGGATTTCTTACTCTTGCAACCCATTTAGGTGTATAGGTAATGTTATATGGAGGTAGGTGCTTCTTGGATGCTTGAGAAGAATGTTGACATGATGGATATCATGTTTGGAGAGTGTTTAGGCACTCACAGCAGTGGCATGGTGTAGATACAAGTGATTGGCTATGTTACATGTGCTCATTTAGAGCAAGCATGGTTGCTTGGAGGTATGAGTTTGATTTTGGAGCTATATGGGCTCATTTATGCTTGAATTAAGCTATATAAAGTTCTATCAGGTATTTTTGGTCATTTTTAGTGGTTTCATGATGAGTTATAGCATTCTTTCAATTGACCCTAGCTTCTATAGTGAGAAACTCTTAAGGAGTTATTATGCAAATGAGATAGGATGGAGAGTTTGAGGTATGGTGATAAAATTGTGATGATTTTATATTATATTAATATGTTTCATGATTCTTTGGGAAAAATTTCAAGTTTCCATGAGGTGTATTTTGCAAGTTATGCCAGTTTTTGTGAGACAAGGTAGACATCTAGTGAAATTCCATCTCAAGTTAGAACTTTTGATGCTCACCCTGAAGTGTGTGCTTTACATGGGACCTTGTGGCTTTTAGGGATGTTTCTATGGTGATTATATAAGGTTTAAAAAAATTATGTCATTTCATCGTCATGTTTTTATGAATAAATGTTAAAAAGATAAAGTGGTCTAAAACCCTAGTTAAACCCTAACTAGGAGTAGTTTGCAGAAGAAGAGGTATAGTGACCCAGTTTTTATTTATTAATAAAAATTGATGATTTGATGATGTATATTACTCTCTTATATTTCTATAAATTTATGGTAGAGGTCATGATGATGAATGGGCCCCACTCAAACAAGTTAGTTTCTGAAGAAGAGTTTTTGGGACAATGTTGTCTAAAGGAGTTGCATGCTAAATTAAAATTGTGGAATTCATGTGATTTTTATTGATGTAAAAAGATGTTTTAGAAAAACTTCATGCAATTATATGGTCAAATGAGCTCCATTCAAGTTGATTGGTCAAAGGGCATTTTTGAGGCCATAAAATGTAGTGTTTAGTAAGTGAGCATATATGGAGCTACATGTGGATTTTGGATATGATTAAATTTGTGTTGGAAAGAGGATTCAAATATATTTACAATTTATATTAGGTTTTTGTTATGATTATAATAATTTATGTGCTTTCTAGGTCAAGCTTTGAAAAGAACCTTTTTGTCGATGCAGACAGACAGACATGATCTTCTAGAAGTTTTGAGTTGTTTGAAGCATGATATGGATTATGTGATGTTTTATATCACCTAGAATGTCAAGAGTTATTAAATTTTCATCCATTGAATGTATTTAGAGGTATTTAATGTTCCTAGAAATATTTTTATTAGCTGATCTTTGAAAACAACTTTTTGGGTAGGTTGATTTGGTGAAGACAAAAGTGACTATGGTTTGAGTATGTGAATGTTTCATGGCGGATTATTACTTTCTTATAAGTGTTATACACATTTTTAATTTCCATATAGTTTTCACATGACATGTTTTATTTGATTTTAAGTTATTTTGTGGTATGGTGACATTTCTAGGGCCCCAAGGGTGTAGGAAACAACAATTTTGAGATGAACAAAGAGTATTGGGCCCATTAAATGAAATAATTTGATTAGTTGAGCTAAATTGTGACCATTTATGAATTTTAAATGTTATTTTAATCATGTGTAATGATTTATGGGTCATTACTAAGTATGTTTTTTATGTAAGGGCATTTTTATCTTTGTGCCCATGGGGTTTTGAGCCATTTTTGGAACATGTAATGAGGTTTTTAGCCAGGCCGACCTACTTGGGTCACTTGTGACTGTTGTAATGTTAATTTTGGATTTTTTTATGATGCATATATTTATCCAAAGGAAGGAAAAGGTTTGTGTTTGAATTTTAAATGAAGAGGAGCTTATAAAAGTATTGTTTTGGGTGTTTTTGCAAGCTAGTTGTGTGTGTGCAAGATGTGCAACCTAGGCTAGGTGTGAGATATTTTTAGGTGTTGGAGCATGAATTAAGAAGTAATAAAAAAATTAGGTTGAGGAAGATCATAGAGTATGTGTGTAAGTGTTTGAAGTATTGAGAAGTGAAAAAAGAGCTTGTTTGTGAAGGATTAGACACCTAGGGTTTGAGTGAAGGATTGAGGAAGTGTGAGAAGAATACTTGTTCTCCACCAGTTGTGGTAGAAAAATTTCAGAAATCATATATTATAAGGTTGATAATTGGGTGATTGATCATCCTAGGGGGTTGTAGCCTCCTTGTGGAGTTGGTGCTTCACAAAATTAGGGGTTGGTGTTCCTTGTAGGGTTGATGCTCCTGGTTTGGTTGGTGTCTCACTAAATTTGAAACATATCAATAAAAATATTATGTTTTAATGGGTTTTCTTCACATTGAGTGTTTTCCAATTACATATTTTATTCTTGTGTTTATTCTATGTTTCATGGTTACTTGCATGTTTAATATTTGATGGTGTGCACACATTAATCATTAGATAAGTAAATTTGTGATTTTTTAAATAATCTGAAATATGGTTTAAATTTGTATAAGGACTTATTCACCTCCCCTATCATTCCATTGTGCTTCTAATAGTATACCCAGTCCATTCATCATCGACCCAACCCTAAAGTTTTTCTCTTTATCTCTATTCCATATCATCTTTTCTTCCACTTTTGACTTGTGTGGTGTTCATAACATACTCTTATTTGTCCCCTCAGACTTATCCTAACCTTGATCATGTCCTACGATTCACATTTTGATCATATTTTTAACCCTTTTAGGGTGCCATATTTTATCCAAATCCCACCATTATGGTCATCTTTTCTCTTTGTCCTATCGGGAGGCATATTTATTGATTCCTCATATACGAAGGATATCACATCGATTTTCCCGCATTTTGTCGCAACCCTTATCCCAACCATCTTTGCACATATTTTTATGTCCACCTTTGACCCATTGGTCTCATGGCTAGTGCATCCATCTCGAGTAGATTCCCATTGGACTCCTTCCATATTATCATGATTTTATCCGACTCACAAGTCTATAGGAAAATTTTGTTGTCTCCATTAAGGATGTACTTTTTCCCTACCGAAGTGATTCCTAAATCTCCATAATATTTTATTTTTGTTTATATTTCTCCACTTGGAGAATTTTTTCATCTTATTTATTTTTATCATCATTTCCACCCTTTTATCTCTTTATCTATCTTCTTCAAACTTGTGATTGATTCTTCTTTGCATCGAAATCCCTAGTTTGAGTGGAAGTGCCTCAATCAACATCATCGTCTACCACTTCTCATCTTTTCTAATGTCTTACCCAACGTAAACCACTCGACAAAAAGGGGCAAATATAGACACCAATTTTTGTATCCATTGTCCCTCATCCCGTGTTTGTTCCCTTCATTGTCATTTTTAACATGCATACCTCTCTTCCTACTTAAATTCCCCTTTCCCTCCTAAATTCAATTTATCCCTTTTATTATTATTCTCCATCCTTAATCCCATCCTAATCATGTCCTTAATTTATCATCCCTAATTATCCTTAATTAATCCTAAATCCCTATCTAATCCATTTATTCTCTCTAAATGTTCCTTTTTCCCCCTAGGCCTTCATTTAATAATTTTACCTTCCCTTTGCCTTTATTTAATGTTTTCCACCTTTCACCTACCTTTTTATCTCCCATAGGCAGCCCTAGCTTGTCCTTATCACCCAAGCCCTAATCTTCCCTCTTTAGGCACATTTTTCTCAAGTTGGGCATCATCCTACCACCTAAATGGATGGATCACCATAGTACCAAAGGACCCATACAAGTCACCATCGACTCTATAACAACACCCATACCCCTCCTTCCAAGATGTAACTTTGGAGACTTCGAGCTTTCTTGTGATTTTTCCTTCATTTCTTGTTCTTCATTACTATTACTATCATCATATTAGAGCTACTTTGGATATATTGTGTTTCACCATTGAATATTTGAAGTCCTTTATCTCTCCCTTGCATGCTTAGACCCACCATTGTCATTCCATCCCTTTTCCTCATCATTTTTAATTGTAGGTCTATCATTCATCCCAGAGCCCCTCTCTACATTTTCTTACCTTCATTCCCCTCTACAAATCATCATTTTCACCCATCTTTTTCCATCAAACCCTAGATCACTTCTTTTTCATCAACCCAGTTCTCATTTGATTGGCATTTTTCATTCATTCTCGTTAATCATCTACTTTTTATCATGCTACCTTTAAGAACCCCAAATCTTTCCATTGTGCACACTTACAACTTTAGATCCAATCACCACCGATCAGACCAGTCATCGTCGAACTTGTCAAGAAGTTCTTATCTTTCATTAATTTTTTTTGCTTCCTTTTTGTTCCCATAAGATCCAGTCTTCTCACAATAGCCCAACATCATTCCCAATTCAGATCAGCTCCAGTCAGGCTTCAAGAATTCTTGTAGGTATGCTTTACTACATTTTTTTCTCCATTTTCCCAATCACCATTGAATGTGCTCTATAGTCTCAAGTGGTCATCGACCCACCCATATTTTATTTAGTTTTCATTTACTTAGATCGTATCTTCATTTTACTTTATTTGTTGCATTTTTTTTATTTCTATTTTATATCAGATTATGTTACATCATAATAGATCAATCATTACTTTATTTTATCTAAAATTGGGTTGACATCAATCCTAGGAAGTTTTCACTTCTCCAGACTCGATGTTGTCGAAACCCATTCATCTATCTACTAATCCTTTTTCGTATTGAGTTTCTCTTTGTTGTGCAAGTTACCAAGCTCACTAGGAGGAGGATATTTTGTGCATGTACCCATCATCAACTCATCTAGAGGTACCTTAAACCCTCTCATATCGAGTTCATTTTTTCTTATTACCATTTCACTAATTGGAAATAGGAATGAGAAGATCGATTCAACAAGTCTATTCAAAAAATATATATAGAAATAAAAATCCTTTTAAAAAGTAATAAAGAAAGTGTTTGAAAGTATGAAATTCCAAAGAAAATGATTTAGATGTTCATGTTAAGGAGAAACCACTATTATTCAACTAGATTTTTCTAATCAGTAGGCCATCATTTGATCTAAGGCTATTCTAGGTTTACAAGTGTAAATCATATCAAATTTGGTCATTTAATCCTGATTGAAGTCAAGTTGTAAGTTCCCAAAAGTATCTTATTAAAGCTTGTGTCTCTCGTTATTCATTCTCATGCTATGCGTAATTCACCTATAATTCTCACGTCATTCGTGGATATTGGTGTTGAGTCCATACATCTTACTAGTTGCATGGGGTCATGAATGTAGTGAGAACATCTTATCATCATATCATCTTTTTTTTTTTTTTTTTTCCTAATGAAATGGAATATTTAAAAAAATTCTGAGAAGTAAAGCATTATAAGTACGATTTGAACCGTGTGTGTATTTTCAGCAATGATTTTATTTAACATATTACATTATCATCCATAGCATTCATTCAAAAAATTCAAAAATATTGAACATTTATAACCATACAAGATTGCACAAATAAAGTGAAGCATATGGAAACAAATTATGCAATGGGAAATGTTGAGAAAAATATAACGTGTGTGTGTGTGTGTGTGTGTGTGTGTGTGTGTGTGTGTGTGTGTGTGTGTGTGTGTGTGTGTGTGTGTGTGTGTGTGTGTGTGTGTGTGTGTGTGTGTGTGTGTGTGTGTGTGTGTGTGTGTGTGTGTGTGTGTGTGTTTGTGTGTTTTAAGTGCAATTCCATCACACCGTAGGAAAGTGTGGTCAAAACAATCAATCATGATCCAAAAATACAAAAAAATTGATATATACACAAAATGGGACTAAAGCAATAAAGTCACTCATCTTATCCGTCTCTGCAAGATCCTTATGAAGCGGTGGGTCAAGGGATCCTGTCATGGGATCATATGATGAGGCCTACTTTTCTCAACATGTGAATTTTTGTGTGTCCAAAGTGGTGAGATTTTATGGGAGAATGTTTGGTGCCAATAGCCTTGTTGTGCATGGATCACTGTCTCTCTATTTATCCCTAAATTACTTCACATGTTGTGTCATCATCACAATATCAGTCCGTAACTGAGAAAATTATCTTGTCACATGCCAATTTGGTATGAAGACATCGAGTGTGGAAGACAACTGTGCTAGGAGTCCTGATCTATCAATAGGGTATCTCTAGAATACTATAAGGAATGGAAAAAAATCCAAGTTCATCCTCCTAATGATATCCCTCCATCCCACAATTTTAGTTGTAAAGATCAAGTCTCAGTAATGTCAAATTAGTAAAAATAAAAAAGAAGAAATTGATAATTACTAATGTATAAGTAAAAAAAAACTAAGCTAGGAAGTATGTGAATGAGAAAAGTGAAATTACTCATTAGGATCTCATGTGACCCAATCAGGATCCACGACCACCTCCTCGTCCTCTGTGTGCTTCTCCTTTACCTCATCCTTTATCTCCTCTCGGGTGGGATGACTCCTCTTAGCCTCCTCCTCGGATCTGATATCCTTTTCCTCCTCCCCACTACCCTTCCAATCATGGTTTTCCTCCTCGCCCGAACTGGAATGTGTTTCCACCTCCTCCTCCTTTCTCTCATTTAGAGCCTCTCCAATTTATAAGATTTGGGGTGGTTTATCCCCTCCTCTAGTATTTGGCTTAAGTGTGACACTAGGTGTCCCAATAATAATTCTGGCACTATCACTATCCATCTCAATTGGTACATGTGACTAACCCGTGCAAACTATAAGAAGTGTATCAATAAATGGTAATCTAAATTGTTGGGGTACCCATGCAATCGGATGCATCCCCTCCTGACCGCCATGGTCAATTAACTCTGTAGTGGATGTGTAATTAGTCAATGCATCAATATCCTCTCCTCACTACCCTAACATACCCTGGTATGAATAAACCAATATATCCAAGGTGGTCAAATTACTTATTTCCTATGGTGTGGCCATAAGAGGGACCATTTCCACCCATCTAACTACTCTCATACTTACATGATGTACTATCTCAATTACCCTATGGTAAGGGACTACTCTCTCATAAATCCAAGACATGAAAAATGTCAAGTGGATGAGGGAAGTAGATCCGCATCTGATAATATGATATAAATCATGATAAGTAGTTCCTAACATATCCACTTCCCATCTAAACCACCTACCATGTTGCTTTATGCTCTCTATGATAGGCACCCAAAGTAGATTAAAAACATGTCTCCTCCTTTATCCCTAATCAAATGCAAGGCTAAGATACCAATGATGGCCTTATGTAGAGTAGGAATAGGGGTACCCTCCATTGTAGCCAATAGGACTCCATGTTTTTCACTTATTTCAAGTGTTTTTGCATCCTCCAAGTAAGTGGCCCATCTATGAGCCTCATTTGATTATTTGGTGCTCTTCAGCGCTAACTTCCTCCCCTTAACAGCACACCCAATATTTGTAAATGTCCTCTAAAGTGATCATACACTCTCCATGAACACTAGGGAATCACCAAGGTGTTCTAATCCACACCCCAAAGATATCAAAAAGTCACAAACAATTTGACTCACTAGGGAAGTTGTTATAGTTTGAGCTAACCTCCATATCCCATCCCTCTCTAATAGGCATATCTTGGCCAAAGGTCAATAAAATAAGCATTCTAACAATCCACTCCTACTCTTAGACTCTGCTCCATATCCCGTAAGTCTCATGTATCCACAAAAATTTAAAAAGGAGTATATTAGATTCCGATAGGCATGTAATAAATTTTTAATAAACTGAAAAACACTAGAAAATTTAATAAAAACATTATTTATTTTCCTTAACCACAAAAAAAAGATATGACATTTACGTAATTTCCCCTCTTAGCAGAGTGGTGGTTACACAACCATCGCAACAATTACACAACCATCTCTTTACACAAAGTGGCGGTTACACAACTATCATGGAAAATGTGTAACTACCATGGTGATTTTGCAGAATCTGCTGCTATGTAAAGTGGTGGTTGCAAGACCACCACAATGGTCTTGTCACCGAAACCGTGTTATGCCCTTCCGAACCAAAAGTGTAAATAAAAAAATGTCCAAATTACCTCAAATAATTTACAAAACTTACAAGGTGCCCTCTAACAAATATTTTTTTATAATCTTGTTCAATATATCCTCCCCTAGATTTAGTTTCAAGCAAAAATTAAATTTTAGGGAAAAAAAAAAAAACACCGATAACTTACTTGTTCGTGCCCCTCTCCTACTTCCACTAGGTTTTCCACCATTGTATATAAATCCTTGTTGGTTTGAATATATTTGCAAGTAAAACCGACATCGAAATCCAGAGCTCTATATTTAGCAAAGTTACAAAGTAAAAATTATTTCAAAAACTAGAAATGACATATATATAACAAATATTTTAGTTTTCTAATATTGTTTTGAGTGAGTGTATGGAAATCGACATGCACATAACATTTATGTGTCTCACCCCATATGAATGATAAGTAATTTTATCTTTTCATTTTGAAAATTTTATCAAAAAAATTTACTACTACACTTGATTCTCATTTTTCTTTTGTAGGTAACAGGAGGCTCAATTGGCATTGAACCGACATGCGGTTAGACAAGGTAAATTTCTAACCCTCCTATTTGGGAGTGTCATTCTCGAAGATCATGTTTTATCCCATTCATGACTAAAATTCTCTTCGAGGGCGTAATATGTATGCAACCAAAAATTACACCGTGCGACACAAAAATTGTGATGTCTCCTATAACAATAAAAACCTCTTTTAAGGTAAAATGGAAATCTCGATCCTTCCCCTCTCCTTTCCATGTCTCTTGTGACTCATTTCAACCTCTTTTTAGGCTAAGAAGTTCATTTTTCCCGTGGATTACTTTTTAGCCCCTTTGTGCTTTTTTTCCCTATGACGGTTGCATAACCACCATGGAGGTTGTGTAATCACCCTTGTAGATAGAGCAAGAGTTTCACAACCACCACTCTATCTATAATGGTGGTATTTTCACGTTATAACACAAAATTAAAATGTGTATTTTACAACGTATGTTTCTATTTTGGGCATAATTTTCTCCCACATTTCTCAATCAAATTTTCTATTTTTAGGCTTGTTAGATTTGTATTGAATCCCTCTTCTTATTTTACTAAATTTAGAATGTTGAATCCTTCTCCTTTGGCTAATTTTTCATTTCTTAATCGACACTTGTAGTTGACATCTTCTTTCCCAACAATCTATAAAAATCACATTTTTACCCGTATGATGGGTTGGATTTTTGGATATTTTTGGTGAAGTGTTATATTGTTAAAATTTAGAAGGGGGTCACATAGAAAACCAAGACATTACTTTATTCTTCCATACTACTCATTTTCAATCATCTATTTTACACCAAACCATCCACAACCAATATTCTTGATTTCTTTGTTGCTAGTCATCATTATTACATCCCAAGATTAATTATATTTTATCATTGGAAGAGGATACATAGCTGAGGAGACAACAAATAAATCTCACCTCTGGGAATTGACCAAAGAATTTTAACTAGGTTGGGGCTATACTTAAATTTCGTAAAGCTTTACATAATAGTTATTGTCATTGAAGAAATTTTTTTATTTATATTGCTAGAAACAGAAGATTCCATAACTTCCCAAATACATTCTTTATTCTAATATTTTTGTTAAATCATTTATTGCATAAATATTTTGTTGATATCCTCTTCCATGCTTATCCCTGTGGATATGCATAGGAAAAAGTTTGGAGGAAGAAGTAGTTCTAATAATCTATTATTTCTTCATTTCTATTCTCTTGTGTGATTTAAAAGGAGTTCTACCAAGGAAGGTTACACGGTGAATAAGAAAATTACTTCGAGAATCATTTATTTTTCTTAAATCCCTAGGTAGAAGTCAACAGGGAGAATTTTTTTTTATTTAAATAGGAAATATCTTCATGTTTAAAGAAGAAGTTACATAGAACCTGCAACAAAGAGGAAATCACTCCTGTCAATCTCTGTTTAGATTTAATTTATTTCTAGAGGCAATATAGATTTGTTTTAATTTAGAAATAATCTAGATTTCATTTATTTTATTTTATTTCCTATGTATATAAAGTTATTTTATTTTATTTATTTTAATTTATCTTGAAAAATACAAAAACATTAGGAACTTAAATCATTTTAATTTTTTTATTCGAAAATATACTTTAATAAATAACAAAAAAAGAGTTAATATAGTTGTACATTTGTTTTATTTAAATAATAGTGAATGTAGTTTAATTAATTAAAAGGGAATTTAATTGTCTTTTATTTAATTCAGGCTCTTTTGTGATTGTTTATTTAAAATTGAGAATTTAAAGTTGTGTAGAGACTTAGAGCAAAACAACATCCAAAACGTTAGTGGTTTAGACTACTGTCTTTATTCCTTGGCCCCATTCAATAAAATTTCATTCTCATTCACCTTTCTCACAATTTGGTGGTTCTATGTGACCATTCTTGGTCTTCTCTAACCTCATAGGAGGCTATTTGAGCCAATTATCAATCCCCAGGCATAGACCGATATCAAGGAGACATAGATCTTGGTTTATGAGCATGGGTCTTTAGATATACCCCTCTCCTTCCTTAAATCATATGCCAAATAGATGCCCTTGATGAAAAAATGACCATACATGAGCAGTATTGGGCTGATTTTTCAACCAAGCATACCTAGATAGATGCCCAAACCCTTAGTTTTCCTTCTACATTCTTCGTCTACATTCTTGATGACCCTCTCAAGAGATGAGTATCTAGAAATGAATAGAAAATTCCCTCAAGTTCACTAGACAGGCTAAGGTATCCTTGGTTTTACATAAATTGAATGAGAATCGTACACAACCATTATCCTTGACCATAGCATTACACCTATTGAGGTTAGATGGGCATTCATCGCCATTGATGAACAAGTTTGTTTCTTGTAATTTTATCCTTTGCATTTAGATCATCCCTAGGCCCTTGATCCATCATCATCTCCACCTATTACACTTATACCACTTATACCTATCCCATTTTCATATCATTCTTCATGTTTCGGCTATCTCAACACGACCTCGTGAAGTTGAGTACGTTTGGAATTACATGTTTTTTCCAATGTATAGAAACTTGAAATGATTTCTCCAAGAGGCGTAATTTTTGTCTTCTTACCTCACATGGAGAAGTTTTTATATTATAAAATATTATAGGTTGTTTATATTTTTCATATTTACCAAATTGTTGAAGAATTGGATTTTGTACATTTTGGACATGACGAGAATCAATGATTCCATCATTTACAATGTTTCGATTTTGGTTGAAATTTTTAAATTTATCATGATTTTAATTGTTGTTGTTGTTGTGATTATTATGTCTATATTTTGAAGTAGTATTGATTAGGCCCTTAGCAATGAGATTCATCTCAATATGTTGTCTTTTTCTATTACTTCTTTGAAGCTTGTCAAACAATGCATTTGCATTTGAAATAATAGTTTTGAATTTAGATTGGGAATGAATATACTAAATAATTATTTCTCCGGTTTAGAGCAAGGGAATCAACTAGTGATTCCTTTCCATTAATGAAGAAATGACATGAAATTTTTAATATTCCTTTTATTTGTGTTGCAAAGTTCCATCATTGTGATTTCGTAGTCGGTATGGAATGAACATTATTTGACAAACTTCTCGTAAATGTTTGTAAACATTATGATTGATCCCTTTGGAAGGTGTAAGAACTTGTCTAAATATTTCCCTCCTAAACTTTTAGGAAATAAGTAAAAGAGAAATATGACATTATACACCACTTCTTGGCATGCCATGAAAATTTATTTGATAAGTTCTATTGCATCATGTGTACCCTTATATTTATCAAATTTTGGTGTTTCAAAGGATTTGGGGAAAGGAACATGAAACATGTCCTTGTCAAATGGGTAATAACATAGCTCATCAAAATCAAATTTTTTGTATGCTTTTGAATCCCCATTAAGGTTTCTTTCATACTCCTCCATTCTTGCACAAATGGGGAGTTTTCTTGAGGAATTTTCATGGTTATGTCATTTTGATACGTTGATTTGTGTTCTTCCTCCTTTTAGGATTTTTATTGTTTGTGAGTTGGCATGTTAGCTATTTAATTTTGGTTGTCAAGTCTTCTTTTGATGAATCAGATGTAGTGGTTGATTTTTCATTTTTCTTACTAGACTTGAGTTTTTCTAAGTCTTTTAAGCTTTTATGCCCCTGAAATATGAGAGTAGCTTTGCCCCCATTTCTAAGAGATGAAGTAGATATTGTTTTTTTTTTTACATTATAAGGTGGTCAATAAATTATTTTTCACCTTATGATAGTTTAGGCTATTCTCTAATGTCTTCTTTGTCGAGAGTGTGATGACCAAAAGGGTTAAATCTTTAAGAATCCTAATGAGCATTAGTGTTTTGGTTGCATGTAAACATAATTTTTTTATAGGTTAATACCTAAGTGAACATTACTTTTGAGCTTTTTTTATCATTTTTAACAAAGTTTGAGATTAAAATATGGATAAGAGTGAGTCTTTTTCTTATATTTGTTTGATAATCAAAATGTAAGTTTAAGATTTAGAATTTGTTTTGATTGAATTTTATTTAGTTTTACTCAATACGTGAATAAAGTGAATATTCAACATGTATAATTTAGATATTCGATTTATTTTCTTAATACATGAATAAAGTGAATATTCAATGTACAAGGTTTTGAATTTGATTCTTGATTTAATTGCTTAAAATTGAATAAAGTGAATATCCAATATATAAGGCTCTCGATTGAGTTTGATTTGGTTTGGATTAATACATGAATAAAGTGAGTATTCAACGTATAATATTTGATTAAAAAAAAATTCTTAAACAATGGATAAAGTGAATATCCAATGATAAAGACTTAAATCATGGTTTGATTAGCTTTTTTTTAAGTATGGGATTTTTGGTGAAATCAAATTCTAAGGCTAAGAATGGTTGAATTTGATTTTGATAAGTTTTTTCGAACAAGATGGAATTAGTTTCCCTAGTTTTAAATTTTCTTAGGGTTAGGGATATTTTTTCCACAAATGTTGTCTCGAATGAGTACACACACCAAAAAACTTTTGTTTACATACTTTACCCCTTAATCAATAAGAATGGGACCATTACTACAGACAACTTTTGGTTTTTCTCATGGGTGATACTAATCAAGTAAGAATGGAGCCCTACCCATTTTTTTTTGGCTATTCCTCTCAATGTGCAAACTAATTTGGGGTTATGATGGCACTCATAATGAGTTTTAGGGATTATGCCCAAGTACTTCCCACAATTAAGAGGATAGGTTTTATCCTTATCCAAACCCACAATGATAATGTGTTGTTTATTTTAATTAGCAAATTTTGAATTTTTTTACCAAGAATACTTTCATAAAAGGTGTTAGTAGTTTCTTTCTTGATATTGTTGATGAAATTTTCCAATTTCGCAATGGTCCTACACAAAAATGATTAGTAATTTTCTTGCAAGCACAATATGAGAAGAATACAAAAACAAGTGATTGTGGTCATTTCGATTCTCGAGATCACTCAAGAGCATGACATGAGAATAGCATACGAGGATTTAGATCATAAACAAATGAATGGAGATGAATAAAAATTAAAATTTTAGCACTATTGTCAACTTGCAAATCAAAGGTAGAAATGCATATAAAACTATAAAAATGGAAATGAAGATGTCATAAAATTGAAACAATGAAGTGAAAATTACCACAAAATGTTAGTGCACCTACTATAATGGTAACACACTTTTTAATGAAAATAACACACTTTATGTAACGCTATCGTAACCAATAGAATGCAAACATAACTGGAATAATTATAGTGCAATTTATGTGATGTAAACATAGGCAATGACATGATAAAGCACAGACAACAACGTGATAATACATGTAGCAATACAAGATAGCACAAATAAGGTTATAGTAACACAATTTGAGTTATGGTAGCGCAAGTCGAAATGGTAGTGCAAGTTAGGAAATACTAACACAAGTCAAGAAACTCTAGTGCAAGTCTAGAGACATTAGTGCAAGTGTGAAAACAATAGCATATGTTTGATAATGATAACACACATTTCAGAAAAATAGCATAGTGTTAAAACTAGTGGTATAGATTTGAGAATAGTAGCACATGTTTGAAAATGGTAGCGCATGTTTCAAAATGATAGTGTAGGGAACCAGAATGCACAAAAACTATGAAATCCATTAAAAATGACTAGTATTTTTAGAACTATTGATAAGATATCTTACCAAAGGACCTGAAAATGTATCAATATGTTGTAAACACTTCAAATAATATTCATATGAAGTTAAAATGACAAAAAAACAAGCAAGAAATTTGTGGGTGTCCCACCGGCATTCCAGAATGTATACAATGACAAAGGAGAACAATGGAAGAAACAAATAAACAATGTAAACTTGATCTTCCTCTATGTTTCCTAATAACCTCATATGATTTAATGAAGTGTGGAATGAAGTACCACACTTTTTGAATATCCTTTGATGATTTTTTTGTGGATGCTCCAAAATTAATTCCAAATGGAAGAAAGATGTGCTACGAGCAATGGATGAATTTGTTGATCAAATGGGCATCCTAATGGCATATAAATTTGAATATAAAATTTACATAATAATTTTGTAAATGCCTTAGATTACAAGAGATGATTTTTGAAGGGATGAGCCTCTTATTTATAGTTAAAGGAGAGGCCATGGATTGTGGATCAAGATTTGAATAAGTTGCAGGTTAATGAATGTATTTTCCTAATTTAGCAAGTTGATTTGGTCTGTGTAGTTGGATGTTTTGAATAAGAATTTAAGGGGAACTTAATTTGAATATTTAGATCTTGAATTATTCAATTGTACGTGTAAATTAGATTCCTCCTTTTTAGGGTTATGGAACTCGAGTGTAATGAGCTAGTTCAACTTGAGTGAGTTGGAAAGTGAAGTATAGATGAGTTGAGGGTGAATGGATAATTAGATTTTATTTTATTTAAATAGTGAATTAAATTAGCTAAGAAGCGTAAGTGTATGGTTTACACATGATAGTAATTAAATTAATTCTAATGAGATGTGGGTGAATATTGATGGGATGTGGGAGTATAATGTTCTAGTATGTATTTTATAATTGATTTGGCACATTCTCAGAAATGATACGGATGATTAGGAACATGTATGTTTTTTTAGGGTGCCTACACAAACTATGTTCAAATTACTCTCGTGACTTTATAAATATGTTTATGAATGACGAAAAATATTTTTAAGGATGGACCATGAATTTCATAGTGTAAAAATAAAATTTCAATGGTCGTGTGGAAATGAGAGAACCACCAAATTCAATGTCTCCTAGAGATTTGTTGCAACATTATAATGATGCTTATGATGCAACAAATATTTTTGTACCAAAAATATGGTAGAGATAAGAGTGGGAAAATTAATTTGTTGTAGTATATCATGCACACAAAAATGTAATTATTAAGGGAATGAAAATAGTATCTATATTATACAGACTTCCATATTGGAAATATTTGCTAGTAGGTCATTTTCTTGACTCGATGCATATATTCAAGAATGTTATTGTATCTATTTTTTTCATATTACAACAAAATAACAAGATAAATTATAATCATGTGATAATCCCTTTAGATTTGTAAAACAAATAAAAAATTATGGCCCAAGAATAATGGAACATATGAAAAGGCTCTATGGATTCTAAATAAACCCCATGTTATAAAATTCACAAAGGTTACACATGAAATGCAGTTGCACCCATGTATATTATATGGGTCATACCTCAAGAGATCATTCACTTATGATGCACATAACATAGGGTTGAAAACAGGTGATTAGAACAATATTTTAAAGGTATGTTGAAAATAATTTTAGTTAATATAAATTACTTTTTATATATGTTTTTATCTTTCTATATATGACATTATCTAGTAAATGTTTTTGACACCACAACATATATTTCCTCTTATTTTAAGAGGAGAGGATGTGCTTCCACAACATCTTATAAAGTCCATTTTGAGGCTTTTAAAATTCCTTAGATGGTTGTCGACAAAGGAGATCTACATGTATAAGAAAGAGGAGATGAGAAACATGATTGTCAATATTATTTGTATTTTTGAAAAGGAATTGTCAAATTCATTTTTACTTCCCAAATTCATTTACCTATCCACTTAGTCGATGATATTGAGATGGAATATGTTTTCAACATTTGATGGATGTTTTAGCCTGAGAGGTACATGAAGACAATGAAGGGGTTTGTCAACTATTTAGTCATTCTATAGGGTTCTATTGTAGAAGGTTGTATTATTCAAAAATATTTTTATGTGTAACTTAATATTTACAAAAGTAATGCTTTGGAATACCTCACAAATGGGAGGTTGATTGTGATGGTGCACAATTGAAGTAAAAATTTCAAGGAAAAATCAAGTTTTTAGTTTTTAGTTAAATTCAATATTCCTTATTAGTTTTTAGTTTTTAGGGATAAAAATTTAGCTAAATTTTCAAGGAATATTGAATTTAACTAAAATTTCAAGGAATATTGAATTTAACTAAAATTTAAAAACTATATGCACTCATTAAGGAATACCATGAGTTTTTATTACCTAAATCCTAAATCTAAAAACTAAATATAAAACTATTCATACCTAAAAATAAGTTAAAACCTAATACCACTTGTAATGTAAAAAACCATGAACTTGAGTTGTAAAGAAAATCCATAGGGAGAGGTGCTAGCAGTAGTGGTACACCCTCGCTTAATTGGTCCATAAAATCAATTGTTTACCATGTGGGATCCCGATTTTTCACCAATATGTAGTTCATATTTTCTTATCTTATATATTTTCTTTGGAATGTTTAATTGGAGGGAAATCCATATTTTGAATTGATTTAAAATAATAAATTTGAGTTACACTACAACCATGGTGGAAACCAATACTTGAACATGGGTGATAATACTTGAACATTGAATTTTTAATACTTGTACATAGGTGATAGGTCTTACATATCATGATGTGATTGGATACTCTACATAATTATTATTTCAAAATAAATAACCACTAAAATAGTACTATGATGACTATGAGGTGGTACTATAACAATTATTAGGTAATGTTTGATCAAGAATCATATCAATTATTGGCCCAGTTCACTTATTGTCCCCTCTCCCTAGAGGAGATGAGTTTGACAATGACGGCATGGGTTGTGTGGCATGGGGTATGGATTTTATTCACAAATTATAACAGTTTTTGCATTGAATATTGAAGACTACGGGTTTAAAGTCACATCTCTGCTACCAAAGGAAGCCAAGTCGGCACTATAGGGAATGCCTAAAGTTTGTGAAAGGTGTAAATGTGGCGAAAGAAACCCAAATTCAGTTGATTTATGTGTTGATTCCATTGTGGAGTGACTTGAATATCAAAAAAATGTCAATGAAACTTTGAACATTGATAACAATGCACACCTTATGCTCAAGCCATGAAAATATGAAGAGGTGGATTAAGACATGTAGAAAGGTATAACCAAAGCATGGAATGTGGTGAGGTGAGAGTAGCTAGATTGGGTTGGAAAATCCAAAACATTGATGTAAAATGTTGTGTAAATCGGGATCAATGCATATCTAAATGCAAAAAAATCTATAAATACTTCAACAGAAGAATTACATTAGATATATGGTCTATGAATAGATTTTCCAAACTCCCTTCAAGCTCAGTACAACCAGAACTATGAGGCTTGTAATCACCTAACATGGCATGTATGTCATTGAAAAGGCCGCTAGAAAATGATAAGAAATAACAATAAATTAAACCTAATCTATCAAAAATGAATGACATTGGGAATGACATGTGGTTTACAATTCTATTCTAATTTTAAACACGATGAAATTCCTATTGAATGAAATTATTGTTTTAGAAAACAGGTTTTATGTTCTTCAAGGGATGGTTGTTGTCGATAAAGGAAAGAAGAGGTAGCTCGACATAAGTAACTCGACGAGGAGGACATCCATATGGGTTCCATTGGCCCGAGTTAGAGGACTAGGGGAAAATATGTATAGGAGTTTTCTCACGAGACTTTTTCTCTCGACTATTTTTTTGGGCCGCTTTTTTGTGGCCTTCTCTATTTAATTTTTTTGAATCTTTGGTTGTTGGTTTCTAGTTGTGCTCTAGTTGAGTCAATATCTTTTTGAATCAATATTTTTGTGGGGTTTTTTTAATAGATAATTTTTGCTTGTTGTGAGCTTCAATGTAATGTTTTCTATGTAAATGGCTCTTGGAGCCTTTTCCAAACATTATCTATCAAAAAAGGGCACATGTACACTATCTTAAATTCTTAGCCTTATTATGATTTAGATGGAAAAAATATAGAGAGGTCCATATGGAATGTGCTCTAATACCAATGTTGGAAAATAATTGAGATTACTCTCAAAAATATATTTTCCAATCATAAATACATAATTTATTCAATAAAACACATAAAAATATAGTGTATTATTCTCTTATAAATAAGGAGTCAACACCAATATATAATCCCACAAATCTCTCTATTTTATCTCCTACGAGACTCTCCCACAAACCTATTTTCTAGTGAGTTGTTTTAGCTCATGAACAACTCATATTATTCTCACAAAATTACATAAATGGGTAGTTATTACAACTCATCATACACACACTCATACAATTACACTAAAATCACAATATAATTACTCACATATAAAGCATTGATACCTAACAAAGCAGTGATCATTTAGAAGATCTTAATGACACAAGACCTAGGAGTGTTTCTAAGGATGCTTTAAACATTTCATGAGGATGTGAACCATGAGTAAGAATCTCAATTCATTTATACAAAAATGTATTTCTAAACTTCTAGTTCAATTTTACTTATAATAATCATGTTATTTTAGGTGAAAAATCATAATGCAATGTGGTTGGATGGTAAATATTTTTGTATCAAGAGTATTGAAAAGGAAAGGAAGACATTTAATTGCATCATATAAGTTCCATTTGACTAATCTAGTCGAGAAATTTCAAGTGAAAAATTATTGGTTGAAGGGAGGTTGGATTTTGTTGGAAAGATTCAAAAATAGTTAGAGTGGACTTTTTTTAAATTAAAATTTTTCATGCAAATGGTACTCATCCATTGATAAAATACATATTAGGCCTGATATACATAGCATTATTTATGTAGTTGACTTGTCAAAGGATTTGGTAGATAATAATGAGCCTTACGTGTTGCCAACACTATGATAAGGCATAATGTGTTATGTTTGTAATTAAATCCTATAAAATCTAATTTAATGATTAACAATTTCCCATTATTTAATATTTTTCATAGATCTGATTCTATCATATTTTCAAAAAGTAGGAATGGAAATTTATAGTACATCTTGTGCCAAGGTCATGAAATATCTTCCAATAAGGTTCTAGGTAGAACACAAAAGAATATGAAGATGTTCTAGTCAAATAAGAAGATGTTCATGAAGATGAAGAAGTCCCTTAAGATGAAGATGATACAAAATTTGAAGAGCATCCGAGAGGATGAAGATGTTGATGCAAAAGATGAGGATGTTTTAGAAGATGAAAATGAAGAATTTGAAGCATGAGTTCTTTTAGAAATAGAAGGTGATGATTAGAAAATGGGTAAATTTACACAAAGGAAACTTAGGGATACTAAAATATTAATTGAAAATAATGTAAATGTGTCACATGATACATTAGATGAAATTGAAAATGATCAGAATGAAGAATCATAATTTTTTGGAATGCCTAATTTTGGCATGTATTGTAATTTTGGTGTTTATGAATATGTAATACATGTGCCCTAATTTTTTAAACATAAGTGTATGTAAATTTTGGCTTTGAGAGATTGTGATGGAGATAACGAGTGATGGAGATAGCGACGGAAGTACAGTCAGTGTGGTCTCAGCTGTGTTGGCTATAGAATGTCCGTGATTTAGGCTAGTTATAGGCGAGAGAGGAGGCTGCTTATGCGCGAGAATCATACGGATGAAAAGTTGTAAGGCGAAAAAGTGGACACGCTGGGATCCACACCTTTGGCCTGGAATAAGATTCTTCAAAACCCTAACAGAAAGGTGGGTCCACAATCTCCAAAAAGAGGGCAATTCACGAGGGAAAAGGACAATGAAGGTGCTACTTGTCTAATGGTTCTAGATGGCTGCGTAAATAGGGCTTTGGACAAAATGAATCTTTCCTTAATTGGTAAGTTTCTAGGCTCCAGACCTAATATTGATTTCATTAGAAAATGGGCTCTTAGAAAGTGGAAACCTAAGGGGGATCTGAGTATTACCATTATGCCACGGGGTTTTTTTCTAAAATTTAATCAGCAGACTAATTTGGAATCGATGCTTCTAGGAGGCCCATGGTGGTTGGGTAATATGGGCCTCTTTTTGAAAAAATGGTATCCTGGGTTTGACCTGAACATTGAAAACATAAACATCATTCCAATTTGGTGTAGACTCCCAGGGCTACCATTGCAATTTTGGGATGATGAAATCTTACTAAACATTGCTAAATCCATAGGTGCTCCGATAGGGCTGGATGGTCCCACGAGAAATGGATCCAGACTTTCTTTTGCTTGATTCTACATTTCTTCTTAAATGGAGCAGAGTTACCTGGAGCATATCATCTTGAAATCTAAATATGGAATGTGGATCCAAAAATTGAATATGAAACCTTTCATTTAAGGTGTAAGAATTTTCATCATATATGACACTTTACCAGAAAATTCCCTAATAAGGAGATCTCTAAAGAGGAGGATAAACACAAAAAGAAAGAACAACTTGAGGGAGATTTAGATAAGACAAAGGAAAGCAGGGTGCTAGACAAGGAAAACCGGAGAGAAGAAAAATCCCCTAACCAACCTGAGTTGAACTACAAAAAAAAGAATTTAGAACTCCTATTAGGAAACACCTAGTCTGGCATCCAAAACCCCAACGGCAGCTTTGCATGGAGCACCCATAAGAAACAAAGAAGACTTAGATATGAAAAATCCAGTAAAGGTGACTCTGGAGGTGGACGAGCAAGAAGGAACAATAAAGGTAAATATTATTCCTAAGGATCTAGCTCAGACTATGGAATTTCAAAATGATACTAAGGAAGCTAAGATAGATAATTCTTTGTGCATCATTGAGGAAATGTTGGAGAAGGACAACATGGGTTCAGAAGAAGCATTGCAGAAAAACACTCCAAGGGTTGAAAGTAAAATCTCACCCACAAATGGAAACCCTTGTTTCAACAACAGATCAGCAGATCTACATTATATTGACAGTAAACATGGAGAGAAAGAGGAGGGAGAAGTAACACCATTTAAGGAAGATGAGGAGCTAACTTCTAGATTCACAGAGGTCATTTCAAAAAAAAAAGAATGAAAGGATTTGAAAAGATCCCAGAATCGCTCTATAGTGAAAAGAAAAAGAAAATTGACAACTAGGAAACTTCAACATCCAAAACTACTAGATCTTCTGCTAGAAGAATAGTAGATTTTGGAAGTAGTTCTAAAAGAGGAAGGCCCTCAAAAAAGACTCTTAGAACTAAGAGAACAGAGAAAGACATTGCAGATGGCACTCAACGACAATTGAGCCATCAGGAAATCCCAACACCCACTCCTATTAAATGAAGATTATCTCTTGGAACATCCGAGGGCTAAACGGAAACTCCAAGCAGAGATAATTATTAAGGAGTTACGGGATTCTAGTAGTCCTAGTATTTTGATTTTGCAGGAAACTAAGATGAAAGCTAAGATTCTTGAAATTAGTAAAAAGAATTTATGGGAAAATTTTGACATGGCTGCGGTGGACTCTCAAGGAGCGTCTGGAGGTCTGGCTACTCTTTGGGATAAAAGGCACTGTATTGGTATGATTCTTAATGCTAGCACTAATCATCTTGCTATTAAATTTCATGCTATTGAGAAAAATGGTGAATGGATCCTTTCTAATATCTATGCCCCTAATACAATTAGTGGGAGACGTAAACTATGGACTGATCTTAAGATCTTTAAAAACTAGCATATTACAGCCAACCCAAGCTTATCATGGGTGACTTTAACTCTCCTCTAAACCTAGGTGAAAAACATGGAGGAATATCCAGTTTTTCCACAGGTATGGATGAATTTGTAGATTTTGTTGTTGATCTTAATCTCTTGGATGTGGAACTCCATGGGAATAAATACACCTGGACCAATAGAAGGTTGGGGAAAGATCTAATCCAAGTTAGATTGGATAGAGCCCTAATTTCTGCTAGTTGGATTCTCAATCAGGACTTTCATCTCTCTTCCCTACCCAGAATTGGATTGGACCACAATCCAATTGCCTTAAATCTTCTCAATTTGACTAAGCCCATCAGAAGCTCCTTCAAATTCGAAAAGATGTGGATGGAGCATGATGACATTTATGACAAAATTAAAGAGTGGTAGGTTTGGAATGGTGAAGGAACTGCTCAATTTAGATTGATTCAGAAGCTCAAAAATGTTAAAAAACAAGTTAAAATTTGGAATAAAAGAGTTTTTGGTAATGTGTTTGAAAAAAAAGAATTTAAAACAAAAGCTCCAAGATCTGGAAATCAAAATGAATACAATGGGGAGATCTTTTGAAGATCAAACTGAGGAAAAGAATATTCTTTCAGAACTGCATACGATTTGTAGCAGAGAAGAATCCTTATGGAGACTAAAATCTAGGGCTATTTGGCTAAAAGGAGGAGATAGAAATACAAAGTTTTTTCATATGACCACTCTAAAGCACAGAGCTTGTAATAGGATTATGGAAGTGGTTAAAAGTAATGGCATTGTTATAAAAGATCCCAAAAGCATCAAAGAGGAAGCTCTCAATTTTTATGAAAAACTTCTTAATGAGAGGAATATCATTGTTGATGAGGCAATTTCTTTCATGTTGGAGGCTATTCCCCAAGACAAAATAGAAGAGTAGAGATTTAAAGATATCACTAAAGCTGTCACACTAGAAGAACTGCAAAAGTTGTATTTACTTTAGAAGGCAATAAGGCTCCTGGGCCGAATGGTTTTTCTATTAACTTTTTTCAGATTTTTTGGGAAATCTGTTTGGATGATCTTCTCATAGCGGTGAATGAATTCTATAGAACTAGGGATATTTTTAAAGAGATGAATAATACCCACATTGTGATTGCTCCAAAAAAATGGATACTAAGGACTTCAAAGACTTGGACCCATCGGTCTTGTGAATGTTATCTATAGAATTTATACCAAAATCATTGCTACCAGGCTGCAATTTATTATGAATGATTTAATCTCAAGGTAGCAGAGTGGATTCATTAAAGGTAGGATTATCCAAGATGGAGTGATTATGGTACATGAGACCATACACTCCATGGACAATAATAAAAAATCAAATATGGTCCTTAAGCTTGATATGAATAAAGCCTTTGACAAGGTCTCTTGGGTTTTTCTAGAAAAGTTTTGATTAAATTTGGTTTTCTTGAAAAATTGAGAAAAAATATTAAGGCTTGCATCTCTATGGTTAGATTCTCAGTGGTGGTTAATGGTGAGCAGGTGGTATTTTTCACAAGTAGTAGAGGGTTAAGACAAGGAGACCCCATATCCCCCCTGCTCTTCATTCTTATGGTAGACAGTCTTAGTAGAACAATTAGTAAAGCGAAGTTATTGATTGTCTTAAAAGGTTCAAAGCCCACTTCCATCAACCAAGTAGCTTCTCATCAGCAATTTGCAGATGATACAATCCTTCTTTTAATGGCCTCCATCCTTGAAGCTAAGGCTACCAAGGCTATTCTACAACTTTACGAATCTACTTCTGGGCAAGAGATCAATGATGATAAAATCTCCATTTTATTCTTCAACACTCCCGAGGAAGACGGCTTAAAATGGCAAAAATTATAGGTTGTAAAATAAGTTCACTTCCACCCACATACTTAGGACTCCCTCTTAGCACTAAAAAGTTTCTACCAAGGTGTGGAATGAATTGTTGGCAAGATTTTTTTAAAATGGCTGGATGGAAAGGAGCCTTCTACTAGTCTAGTATTGGTAAGTGTCTACTCATAAAAAGCACTCTTCAAAATCTACCTATCTATATCATGTCTTTCTATAAGATCCCTTCTACCTTCAGAGAAAGAATTGAGAGGATTCAAAAAAACTTCTTATGGCAGGGCATGGAGGAGAAGTTTAAATATCACTTAGTTGCTTGGGATAAGGTATGCACTCCTAAAAAAATTGGGGGCCTGGGCATAAAAGACATAAAGAAAATGAATGAGGCTCTTATTGTGAAAATGGGCTGGAGAATGCTATCAGAGAAGCAACCCTGGATAGATTTAATTAAGGCTAAATACCTTAATCAACAAGCAGTCTTTTCTTTTCTTCAAGATGAGCATCTTCCTTATGTTTCCATTTTTGGAATAATTTAGTGAAGAGTAGAAATTTCATCAAACAAGGAAGTAAATGGAAAGTGGGAGATGGTTGTGATATAAAATTATGGGATGATAATTGGTTTAATTGCAGCCTTATGGACAGATTTGGTGTAGTCAAAGACAGTCTTGAAAGTAAGTATGGCACTAGAATCATGGATTATATTGAAAGAAATGGTAACAATAAGAAATGGAAAAAACTTTATGTGGATAGAGATGATCTAATCCAAACTATTTCCTCCCTACAAGATCTATTGGACCTTATCCCCTTAAGTTAGTTGGACGTTAAGGATGAATTGGTCTAGAGAAATTCTATTGATGGGGACTAATCTGTTAAAACTGGTTATAATACTTTCTTTGACAATAGTCAAACTGAGTTTAATTGGAATAGAATTTGGATGACTGAGCTCACACCTAAAATTAACTTTTTCTTTTGGCTTGCTCTCAGGGGTAGAATTCTTACCACTAGCAACCTGATAAGAAAAGGTTTCATAATGCCTAATAGATGTCATCTGTGTAAAAAAGACTCTGAGGATATCAGTCATTTGTTTATCCATTGTGAATATGCTACCAAAATTTGGAGTTTTTCCCTCTCTAATTTTAAAGCTTCTTGGGTGGTGCCGAAGGACTTCAGTCAGCTCTGGACCCAATGGAGCCCACCCTATAAACATTGTGTTGTGAGAAGGCTCTAGAATTTGGTAATACCTCACGTTATTTGGAGGATATGGAAAGACAAATGATATCATCTTTACAAATAATAAACAAAATTATAAGCTCAATATTGGTAAAATTTCTAATGCTATTAAATAGAATATTGTTAGATTTAAACCCCCTAAGAATAAGAGTTACCCTGAAAATGAAGAGCATATCTTGTCCCAATGGAAGATTGGAGCTGACAATATCTGAAATAATATTGGTAATAATATTGATAGGCACCCTCCGATCTCAACTGGTATAAGATGAACTTTGATGGGGCCTCTAAGGGTAACCCTGGGATTGCAACTAGGGGAGGAGTGATCCAGGATCATAGAGGTAGTTTGATAGCTGCTTATGCTAGTAAAATGGGAATACAAACTAATCATTTTGTTGAAGCATTAGCCGCTTTATGGGGCCTTAGAATTGCTCAAACTCATAATATCCAAAATCTTATTCTGGAAGGAGACTCGCTTAATATCATTAATCATATTAATCAGTTTTCACCTCCAAGTTGGAACATCAAGGACTTCATCTTGGAATCCATAAGTATTTTCCAAACCTTCAACAATATTTAGATCAAGCATACTTACCGAGAGGGTAATAAGGTGGCAGATGCATTGGCTAACTACGGCATAAATGTTAATCACATTATTTGGGATAATAGTGATCACATTCCTGAGCAGATTCAAAACAACATTCAAGCGGATACTTATGGGCATGCAAATACGGGGTAAGGTTAATGAGCATTTGGAGTGGGTCTTTGAGAACAGGACTTACACATGTGCTGATAAGTTTAAAATAGCACTCAAGTAGATCTTGGTGGGAAATCAAGGATATAGAAAACATAATGATGACTTAAAGTGGATTTATGTGAAGATTAAATTCACACATGCGGGCAATCTTTTGCTTATAACAGCTTTCAAATAGGTTTTGCATATTTCCAAGTCCGTAGTAAGGATGATGATGACTTGGAGTGGGTTTCTAAGGGGGTTGAAGTTCACGCATGCGGGATTCCCCAGGTACATAGCAGCATTCATGCAGGCATTCGTGGGAACTTTCATGTTAGCAATGGCTACACTAATCCTCATTCCCATTGCGTGAGATATCTTTCCAAAAACAGAGAAAGGTGGATTGGGAACTATGTTTCTTATAGAATTCCTCATAGGGATTTTGAAGATAATACTTTCAAACACTTAAGCAAGGTGAAAATGGGAGGAGCCCCTTGTCAGATTGAGCCCAACGCAAGGACCTGGATTGGAAGAATAATGAAGAGCTTTGGAATCTTCTCAACTAGGGAGGCATCACAAATTTTATTGAAAAGATACAGGGTCACGACCAAAGCATTTCGTGTAATTTGCGAAGGATTGGAAGGATCACAAAGTTGAATATGGCGGGTAGAAAATATCGATTAATGAAGAGCTAATAGCTAAAGCAACTGGCCTTGGGATGGATGGGTACCACTTTTTTAATAAAAGGATTGACAGAGTAGCTGAGGAGAGGAAATTTGTTGAGGGCAATGAGAAATTGGTCTTCGTCACGGCGGGTTTGCAGGTCAGCTCTATCCCTCCGCCTTTTGATGAGGTCACCCGTATGATGGTTCGATACATCTCTTTGGAGGGGAGATATGTTATTGTGCCCATTAAACATCTTGTGTTCCTCAATCACTTCCGAAGTTTCACGGTATGTTTCCCTCATTATCTTCTTAATTCTCTTGAGCGCTCCATTTTAGAGTTCCAAAAACATACTCGTGTGGTCCCTCTGCATCAAGGTCTCATCTTCTTGCTACATAAACTCTGTCCCCTTCACCGCAGCCGCTACCCCATCTCTTCTCCTTCTATCCCCATCACCGTTGCCGATACCCCTTTGCCTTCCTTTTCGGCTCCCACCATCATCCCCTCCACCTCTGCTCCCACCCCCTTCGCCTCCACTTCGACCAGACCTATAACTAGGTATTCTAAGAAACTGAATCTAGATACCCCTATTTCAGGGAGCATTCCTCAAGACTTGGAGGTTGCTCATAATATTCTTCATATTAGCAGTGCTTTAGCTTACAGGAGGCACACACCGAGAGCTCCACTAAAAGGTTGGAAGCCTTAGAAAAGACATGTTGCTACTTAAAGATGAAGTTAAAAACCTGGCTAGGCATAAAGGTAAGAGGAATAAGGAGGAGGAGGTTGATCTTGACAATAAACAAGTTGAGGATATCTATAAAAAACTGAACTCCCTGACAAAGCCAAGACTCGCCATGACCATAATATGGCTATTTTTAGTGCAATCAAAGAATTCATTGAGCAGCATGTCCACAGCATCTCTACTCTCAGTGAAATCCCAGCAACTCTTTGGGGCATGGAAAAAGAAAGCAAACAGACCATTCAACAGCTGGATACTTCTGACCCTACTCACATGACAACTTTGGCTATGTTCACCTCTTGGCAAACTATCAAATCTAGAATCACCAAAGCCGCCAAGAAGTAAATTTGGAGCTGCACTGCTGTTGTTGCCTTCCTTCATTTTTGTTGTTTTTAGCTATTTTTTGGCTGCTTTTCTGCAGTGTTCGAACTGGTTAGCTATTTTGTGGTAACTTCTCTTTGGTTACCTTGGGTTCTTTTGACTTATCTAGATCTTGATCCTTTTTGTGATGCTTTTCAATCCTTTTCTGGCTTTTAGGCCCTCTTTGTATTCAAGGGTATAGTCCCTTTCAAAAAACTATTTACCAATAATAAAAAAAAATACATGTGCCCTAAATGATGTGTATTATAATTTTGGATTTTATGAGTGTGTAATGGATACTCCCAATTTTGATGTGTATTTTATTTTTATTTTGTTTTATGAATTTCTAATGGATGCACTCTTATTTTTATGTGACACCCTAATTTGACACCCTAAACAAAAGCACACAAAATATTGACACCCTAATTATGTGACACCCTACAATGACATAATTTACCCTAATTTAGCCTAAATTACCCTAATTTATCACCCTAATGTGACACCATAATGCAACACTATAATATAATATCCTAGTATGACATTATAACATGAAACCCTAACACAACACCCTAATTTGATTGCCTCCTTTAGCACCCTAATATTAAAACCTAACATAACACCCTAATGCAACACACTAACATGAAATCCTAACATACACCATAATGTGACACACTAAAATGATAGAATAACATGACACTCTAACATGAAACCCTAACTTGCACCCTAACATAATATTATAACATGACACTTTAATGCAATGCCCTAACACAACACACTAACATGACATATTAACAGGACACTCGATGTGATACCGTAATACATCACCCTAATACGATACTTAAATGTGACACCATAATGTGACAACCTAACGTGAAACCCTAATGTGACAACCTAACATGATACCCTAATGAAACAACATAATGTAACATGTTGATGTGACACTCTTTCCACTAATTTGACCTAATGCGACATAATTTACCATTATTACCCCTCATTGGACATAATTTCCCCTAATTTGACCTATATTTCCCCTATTTGACCTATTTCCCCCTAATTTTTCATAATTTAACGACATAATTTCTCTTAATTGAACATATTTTACCCAAATTTCCCCTAATTTGACAAGCTACACTAATGTCCCCTAATTTGACCTAATGAGACCCGATTTAACATCCTAATTTGATAATCCAACATAACACCTCAATGTAACACTCTCATTTTACACCCTAGTACAACACCCTAACATAACTTCCTAATGCAACACCCTAACACAAAATTCTAACATGACACCCTAATCCAACACTATGATATGATACCTAATATGACACCCTAATGTGATATAATTTACTCAAATGAAACCTAATTTAACACCTTAATTTGACAACATAACACGACACCCTAATATGACATTGTAATGTGACACCCTAATAGGACACTCTAATGTGACACCGTAATTTGAAACCCTAACACAACACCCTAATGTGATACAACGATATGACACCTTAATGCAACACCCTAAATGACACTATAATTTGACCTAATTTCTCTTATTTAGACATAAATTACCCTTAATTTGACAAAAATTACTATAATTTTCCCTAATTTGACTTAATGAAACCTAGTTTGACAATGTAACATGACACCCCAATGTGACACCCTCATTCAACTCCCTAATATGACACCCTAATACGGCACCCTAACACAAAGCACTCTAATGTGTCACCCGAACATGACATCCTAATTTGAAACCCTAATGTGACACCCGATGTGACACCATAATTTAACCTAGTTTCCCTAATTTTATCTAATTTCTCTTAATTAGACATATTCTACCTAAATTTTCACTAATTGACATAAGTTACCATAATTTCCCCTAATTTTACCTAATGAAATCTAATTCAACACCCTAATTTGATAACCTAACATGAAACCCTAATGTGATTCCCTCATTAGACACACTAACATGACACTTAGATGTGAAATTATAATGTTAAACCTTAACATGAAACCCTAATGTGACACCCTAATGTGGCACCCAAATATGACACCCTAAAAGACCCTAACATGTTACCCTAATGTGACACCATAATGTGACATTGTAATGTAACACCCTCACATGACACACTAACGCAACACCCTAACATGACACCATAATGCAAAACACTAACATGACAACTTAATGTGACACCATAACATGAAATTTGTTCCCCTAATTTTACCTAATTCCACATAATTTCCCCTAATTTCTCCTAATTTGACATAACTTCCTCTAATTTGACCATTTTTCCCCTCTTTTGACTCATTTCCCCTAATTTGATATTGTTTACCCTAATTTAATACTATAATTTCTCCTAATTTGACCTAATTTATCTTAATTGGACATAATTTACCCAAATTTCCCCTAATTTGACATAATTTACTCTAATTTCATGTAATTTGACCTAATGACACCTAATTCAGCACCCTAGTTTAATATATTAGCATACTACCCTCACTCAACACCCTAATTTTACACCCTAATGTGACACACTAACATGACACCCTAACGTGACACCCAAACATGATACCCTGATGTAACACCATAATTTTACACCTTAACATGACATTTTTGGAGTGTAAAAAGGATTAAAAAGTGTACATGAATATATTTTATATGATTTCATGATCCTATTGTATATGCATAATCTATATAGGACAAAGTATAGAAGATATAATGTTCTCTTAGGATAGATAGAGAATGTGAAGAGCCCATTTTGTATGAAAGGAAAAAGAAGGGATTGGTAATTCAACAATCACCTTATTTGTTATAAAACCATGTAAGAACACTATTGGTGCCCAATTTGGCTTGGTTAGAATCTTGACACGTTTTATGAATTTTCAAAGATGTATGTTAGAGTAACCAAAGTCGCTCCATCATTTTCCTGTTGATATTTGAAGTTTTTGTAGTTCACCGGGTGTTAATATCATAATTGTATCATGGTTCAACCTTGCTACATGATTTTATTCTAACATCTTAATGTTTCCTTTAATTTTTATGTTTTAACAAATTTGTAGGTTTAATGACATATGTATCATGCTTGAACTTTAATGTTTTTATTAAACATTTGAATTGAAGTTTCCCAGGTGAAAAACTTGGCCTATTTGCAATTTTGCAAACTAAATTTCAACCTCGACGTGCAAAAAATGGAATATTTGAAGTATCGGGGAGAGAAAGACATTAAATCAACTTTGTATTTTTGTAAAGTTGCAGAAGTTACAAATATAAGTCTCGAACCTTGTAAAAGGAATATTATAGAAATATTCCTTCACATGCTTATTCTATAAGTGGAGGTCAAAGATGATGTAAATCAAAAATTGTAAATTCATCCCCAAGCCCCAAAATGAAATATTTGGTGAATCTCAAGACCATATAGAAAGAATAGTAACTTGTAATATTGCAGGTTTATAACTTTGCATTCCTACGAGTTTGTAAACAATAATTTCACCCACAAATCCTGACAAGGTGGACATGTGTCATTATCTTGGGACTTTGGAGAGGGAAAGTAGATTCATATTTTTTCATGCTTACAAATTTGCATACAAGTAAATTTTTAAATTGTTTGCACATCCTCAAGCATGAGAAAGGTGACTAAGTAATAGTAAATAATGTGAAGATGCCACGTAGGTGGTTTATGAAATCAACCAATGAGAGAAATACAAATCATCTAAGTGAAAATCAAACGTGGAAAATGGATCTACTTTTAGGTATAAAATTCAAAACTTGGAGATTAAATCATTAACGACCACGAATGTAGACTCCATAAAAACAGTGATTCCATTAATAAAATCATGTGAAATACAATATATGGTTGGAATCCATGAAAATCTCTCACTTTCCCTCTAGTTTTCTATTTTGTGAATAACTTTCAAATCCTTAAGACTATAATAAGATAAAATTCATACATTTGAACTCGGGAAATTTGTTTTCAATCTTTGGAGGCATTCTAGTTGTTTTTCTTAGTTGAAAGAGGAATTATGGTGGTATTTTCATGGGTAAATGTTTTTACCAACACTTTTTGGTATCAAGGTTTGTTGGTTAGTATTTTTAGAGGTATAAGGAACATTTAAGTTATTTATATTCCTTTTCCATTTGATGTATTTTCCTCCCACATTTCCAAAATAAAGATTCAATTATATGGTGTCCAAACCACCTCCCATGTTACTTCCGACCTAGGAAAAGTCAAAGATACCAACTTAGGAAATTCAAATCTACTTTATTTCTAGTAAAGGTTACATGTAGTAGATAGAAACGAGACAATGAGAAGGATTTATTAAAGAGGGATTTCTCTAGCTATTGTTTTCCCCCTTCCTAGTATCCAAAGTTGGTATGGGTGTCTGCACAAAACTATAACCCAGTGACTAGAGAAGTTAGAGATGGAAGTAATTTTTTGGTCATATCATTAATCATGAAACCTTTAAGGAATTATTAGGTATCCCGATGCTTCAAAAGTGGTATATATAAACATTGAAAATGTAGAAGAATATTGGAACACAAACTGTGTAAATTGTTCCGGGATATTGAACAACAATTGGCTTGAAAAGCCAAAAAATTATGCCATAAGGATCCTTGCAAATTTGAATAGGGATAATGTTGTTGAAGATATTAGAGATATTATCACACTATTGGATAGGTTTATTGGGAAGGAGTCTGTATATCCCCATCATGATTAGATTTTCACGTTCACCCATGTTGTCCTTTTGGGAAAAATATAGATTCAATGGGGTGAGATTATTAGTGATTGCATCCATCAACAATTTCTCAGAATGATAGTGCAGATAGAGGAAGGGTCCACTAATAAATTAGAGTTTTACATGACCTCCTACTTGGTCTACAATATTTCTCTCTATAGATCATTTCCAAATATTAGATAAGGTGAAGGAATTTGGAAATTTTAGGGTTTATGATGTGTACCCCCAGTTGAACCACCAAAATTACATCTACAATTTCATAATGGTACATGACACTTTCTTTTCCCCCTCATATGTTTATTCAAACTTGAATGGGAATACAATAGAATATTTGCACAAGCAAGGAAAGTGGTCACTGAATACAAATGTTACTTCATCCAATTCAGAAATTTCACTTACATCAGAGTAAGTGGTTTTCATGATACCCCTATATGTTGCCAAGGTATTTAGATGAAAAATGGGCACTGTTAGAAGTGTTAAGGTAGTTGGTAGCAATTCACAAGATGATTTCAGGGAAACATAAGGCTAATATCAAGTTCCCTATAAGTATTGGGAGGTATTAATGTCCTTTCTTGGTTAAAGCTAAGATCTTAGAAGTATAAATGGGTAGGATAACAATGCGGAAGTTTACTCCCAGCACTCCAATTATGATATATTGGTATGAGAAAAGTGGCTAACTATGAGCCATGTGTGAAGTTGTGCACAAAAGAAAAGGGATAAATATTAAAAGTACAAGAAAGTGTGTGAGAGTGTGCGCGAAGTAAGAATAAGAGGATGTGTGAAGGATTACGTGCGAAACGGTTAGAACAATAGATATCCAGAAAAAATAGAGAATGGATAAAAATAAGAAAAGCACATTTTGGCGTGATAAGCAAGGAAAAGCTATAAATGGATAAAAGCATGGATAAAGCACATGTAGGGTGTTAGATAAAGATATAATATGTATGGGTAGATGCAACTAAATATAGTATAGAGTAAAGATCAAGTAATATATTAATAGCATGAATGGAGATAAAACTTCCAGTTGAAGACTAAAGCACAGAGTAAAGGCATGTGCATGCTAAGTATATAAGATTCTATTCATAGATTAAAGTATTGTAAAGTGATGAAGGACAATTTCCCACAAGCTATATATAGTTTTCATTTTTATGTAAAGGGTGGTGCTAACAAAGTGAGACGCAATAGTATGTAGTGTGAAAAATATATAGTGCGTGTGAGAGAGTTTGTATGAGATTCATGCTTGTAATATGAGATCTTGTTAATGTAATGGATAACTTCGTACATATTTCCAAGGTTAGGAGAGATGAACTAGATTTCATTGGCATTGATTCTGATATTAATTGTATATGTTATGGAATGAATGATCGATGCTCCTTACTATTGTTATCTTGTCGTGATTTCGTTATATAGTATTCTATTCTATGGTGTGTAATTTGTTACGTTAATTATACATCTTGCATGATCTAACAAAGAGGGACCTAGTAGGTTGTGCATGCTTCGAGTGAGCACTTGGACATCAATCTGAGTGATGTGCCAACACGCTTGACCGAGTGGTGCTAACAAAGAATACTACATTTTGGTTCTATTTTTGGGACCTCTTTTAGCTTTGATTATCAAGATTTGGTATGCACATGGCATTCTCGAGTGTCATTGGAAAATATTTCAGGAATTCGTTACATGACATCTAGGACAAGATTTCTCATAGATACAACACTAGAAGTGGGTTTAGCTTGTGCAAATGGGTAGAGGACAACATGTATGATGAGTTGTATGAGAATTTCTTCAATTTTTTCGAGTGAAGTGTATGAATGGTTGGAAACATACTATCAAGATGAAGTGATCAAATTGGGAAGAAGGTTCATGTGGAATCAGGATAAATACCAAGCACTAGATAATTTGGATAACCTTGGACATCCACATTAGATCATTGGTGGGCAAACGTTTTAAGTTGAGTATGTGATTTCAGCATATTCCTGTCAGAGGAGGTAAACTTTTTGTTCTTTTGAGAACCCAAAGGATCTTATCTATGCATGCTCTGTTAGCCATCAAGATTTTAATGATTGAGCTCCTATGAAATACTAAAACCCCACCACAAGTAGGGGTAGGAAAATGGTTTGGGAAGGATAGCATTAGCCCAAATGGAAGACAGAGAGATATAAGAGAGACTTTACGAGATATAATGATAGGCGAGAGGGAAATTGAAGAGGTGTTAATACTAAGAGGAATGGGACCAGGTGAAATTAATGATAACCTTGCATAAGGTGAGGGACCATAGGAACATGTCCCTAAGATATTGGGGAAGCACAAAAGAATGACCCTTTGACATCCGATGAAATTGATTCGATAAATGAATGAGAACCATTGGCTTGCATCTAACCTACCTTGGACCCTTGTCCCTTATGCTTGGTGTTCAAAATTTAGAAGTTGTTATATAGGATTATCATATTGACATTGAGCAAGAAGGAATCACAGATCACCACATTGGGTTGGATATATAGGTAAGTACATGTTGGTATCACTCGGGAGGCTTAGTAGATAAAGGAAGCACATATGGTAGTACAACATTCTCCTCTATCCAGACAAAAAAAATCTATTTGGAGTTCATTCAGTAGGTGTGACGTTAGGACAAAAAATTTGCACTTACTCAGTGTAAGTGTCCTATTGGAGGAATATCGGTAAAATGGTTCACATTTAGTTTATTTCTACTACGTCCACATAGACTAGTTCTTCATTGGGACCACTCTTAGTCATAGTGATAAGAGGCTCAGGAGGATATGGTCCTCCCCTAAGTAGAGGTAAAACTAGTGGAGGTTAGGGATCAACATTTGGTCCCCAACCTAGTAGAAGTAATCAAGGATAAGAAAATAACACATTGCTATAACAACCTCCTCATATATTCTCTTATATGTCACTTCATTTATCTAAATATCAAGGTGTGGAAGATGTATCGAGAACGTGTACAAGTGAGAAATTATATGAAGGGAAAAAGTAATAACAAAATTACATAGGAAGATGAGTCAGTTCCCTATAATGCTTCAAGGTCCTCCACATAGTTGGTATAGGAAGTATGATCCACATCAGGTAGTAGTGGACTTTGATGTGTTGCACGTTACCTACCTGGCCTAATTTCACATACCAAAATTTGAGAAACATAGCATAAGTATGCTCAAGGACATGAAACAATGCTTAGTTGAAAGTGTTAAGGAATATGACACACGTTTCAAAACCTTGTTGTCTAAGCTTTCATATGACATCCACCAAATTCAATATGTGCAATGGTTTGTAGGGGGTTTCGAAAGCTGTTTTGAAGGGTGTTGTAGACACTAGGTTTTGTCACATGCCTATACCTTGTACATGCGTAGTTAAATATTTTACCTATCATTCTAACATATACTAAGTCACTACACTCACCCTTATAAAATCATTCCCCCCCCGTAAATATTATTTACTTATCTAAACTCACCCTAACCTCCCTCAAAACTACCTAACTAGTTTTAACCCATCCTAACCCTTTTTTATCATAGCCATTTAACCTCCTAAACATGCCTTACCTATCCCTTAACCATTTACCCTCATCCCCATACCCAAAACCCTCATTTTGGAAGTGGTTGAAACCACTTCCAAATGGGTTTCTCCATATTTCTCAGATCATTGGTGATTCCAACAAATCCACCACAATTATAAATAGGACCTCGGACTCGTGTTTTAGGGATCTTCAAACTTGCAAGTAAAGTTCTGTCATTCCAAAGTAATCTCCAAACCATACAACGAGATCCTGCCACTCCAGGAAGCCATAACACATTAGTTTGAGCAGTCATACATCTTCAAAATCCTCCATACATTATCGGATAGTTTGCGAAATCAACATCACAAACCCAATCGGTTCTTATAAGAATTTTACAAATAGTTCTCACATCAAAGGTAAATCTATTTGTTTATTATTATTTTTATTTCATTTACACATTAGAACAAGGACAAAACAATCATTTCAATATTTTTTTAATCATTTTATCAAAAAATCAAGAAATCAATTTTTCCACAGGAATCGCCCATGATTCCCTCAATCACTAGTGATTATCACTAATCACCTATGATTGCTGCCAAATCTAGGGATCCTTATTAATCATTACTTTATCTCATCTTTTATTTAAGAATTTATGATCTTATGATAGTCCAAAATCATTCATGTGGGAGTAGTTTGACATCCTCCATGAGCTCACTTTGTGTGCCATCATATTTTCATCAACCCTCGAAGATATCAAAGAATAGTTCGAGATCCTTGACGAGATCCAACAAAAACTAAATATTATTGGTACGATTACTTCGAAGATCTTCATATCAGCACCACTCTAGCTTGGGCCACCTACAAAGCAGAACAAGATCTTCCTATCCATCTTGAGTTCTATCTTCCTTATCATATATCATCCATATTGTCATTATCTATCTTATTATATTTTTCAAACTCACTTAATTGTATCAAAATGAGTTGACATCCTTTGAGGAAGTCCCTTTGAATTCCTAGAATTGGCCTTTTCTGAGCAACTGATTGTCAAATTTATCTAATATATTTTGTCTAGTTGTATTTTCTTGCATGTCTCCTCACTCGGTGAAAGGAGGGATGCTTATTCATTGTCTACATTTCATCATCCTGACATTGTAAGTATCGGTGTAAATATCGATAAACCCTACCATTTTGAGTTTTAGGTAATTTCAACACACGATAGAATTTCTTGAAAAGTCCCTAATACATTCTTGGCATGCCCAGTTGGACCTTGTTCCATTTCTTTTCATTAAATTAATTTTTAGTCATTTTTGGTCTTTTCTCTATAATTGCCAACGATTACAATAAATCACCAAATAATCGGTAAATCATCCACGATTTCTTTAATCGTCGACGATCTCTATGGATTTTTCTTCATTACTCGATTAAATTTCCTTACATCATTTTTTTCCTTTATTTTTTGTTTTCATTTGACATTACAAGTCTTCTACTCTCAATCTTTTTCTTTTGTAGTCAAAATAAGCTAAAAATCAAAAATCTTAAAAAAGGAAAAGCGATCATAGGTACACTTTCTTTTGTTGTCATTTTATTTTCCAGCATTACATTTACTTATTATCCTCATCGAATTAACATTTATTTTAGATCAAAAACAAACTTTCATATCTACTTGATCACATAATTTAATTAGGAGTTAACAAACTGCATTCACTTAGCTACCCTCACACATAACCAAACCATGTCAAATACAACTTGCATTTTAAAATTCCTACCCATATGTACCTACTTATATTTCATCACCAAGAGGATAATCTAGCTCATTGTTCTAACCAAGTTTAAATAATTTGGTGGGTAGCATATCGACTAAGCACCCGACACCTTTATCGTTGCAGGACCATGAAGTGATGGGGTGTTCCCCAATACCACGCCTCATACCGACACCAACACATATTTGGACCTCACGTACCTTCAGTTATATCAAGGACTACATAGTTTAACATCGCCTAAAACCAGCCATAGAGTGTCATTTCTTAGTACCCCTTAAACCATTTTGCACATTTCATCTTTTTTCTAAATTAATCAAGATAACAACAATTCTCTTGCGTGTCTTATCTTTATGTTTGTAATAAACCATTTATTTTATTTTTCTTTCCATTGATTATTTATTTATTTCATGATCCTAACCCGACAATGAGTCTCATCTACAAAACTCCAACAACATGGATGAACGTTTACAATAGTCCTTAGAAAATCTCCAGTCTCTCCTTGATGACATTCCACATATCATGAACCAACACCAATCACCCTTAGCAGATGATCAAGAACGTCCATACTCTCCTAGCATCCAATATACCATTTCAAATATCCCCAATCCATCTAGTCCTCATTTCTTCAAAAATAGAAATATAGTTTTCCCGAGATTCTAGATTCAAACCATATTGCCCTTAATGCTTACTTAGTCACATGGGGTATCATTCTTCATTAATCCAAACCTTAACAATGACCTCTTGTTACCAATGTCACTTATGAATTTTCTCGGCTTATTAATCATAACCATGAGCCATTCATCCAACAACTTCACCCCTATTCCACTATGCTAGTGGGTCAGAAACATCAAATCCCACATCTTCAACCCCCATAGTCACCTTTGATATCAATGTTTTTCTTCGCAAGATGTGACCAATAAACAACCATTATCTTCACCAAATCTTTCATTTGGGTCCTCCTCCTCACAAAATAACACCAACACATCTTCATCCACCTCTAGTCCTTTAGTCTCATCCACTATCCAAACACCTCTTAAAAGCTAGTGTGTCTCAACCTACTCCTTCTCAACAACCCACATCATCCATCAAAAATGTGTTTATGTCCATACCAATGTTAACACCCCTTATTGAACCCTAAATATTGGCTAAGTAATGAGAGGTGTGTAAGTGCAAGATCAAGGTAAATAGAAGGGCGCTCGGGGAAAGTACGTAGGAAAATGGTTTAAGTGAAACCAGGGTATAAGCAGGAGGTAAAACAAGGGTTTAAAGGACTTAACCATATTTGGCATCATGGAGTCACTTGAGGGAAAACGTGAGGACCCGACTAGGCATGATAAGTGGATAAGGTGCCATCCTAGAAGCTTGGAGGCCACAAAAAGGATATTCCACATAGGGAATATTCCTAGATGCATCATTATAGTTAGTGGAAGGTTTTGCAAAGAGGATAAGCATTCACCAATGGAGGAACACATTGACATCGGCACATGATCTACTCAAGAGAGCAATCATGGTAGTGGACGTTGATCCTATTTAAAGAAGTGCTTGGGATAGGAATAGGAGAGAGATAGGAGAAGGGAAAAGGGGAGAAGGAAGAAGGTAGTGTGAAGGCACTAGAAGGTACGGGAGTGCTAAGAGAAGGAAGGTAACAAGGTGCTTTATAGAAATGTTAGGAAATGCTAAGGGTTTGGAGCTCATGATGTTAGGACGTAGAGTTCTTGATACTAGAGGGTTATAAGAGATAACATTAATCATAATTATGGGCACTAGGGTTTGTAACAAGGGTTATAATGGGGAAAGCATAGTTAGGATCTCTGATCAGATTAGTTTACAGGAATTGGATATTTTTCATTTGATGTATATGGTCTAAGATGAATGACCCTTTTCAATGTAGTATGGCTACTAGAGACTCTTTTTAAATAAATGTAAATGGATCTATTATGTACATCTTGTTTATGGGTGTAAACCCTCATGTTATTTGGCTTGTCATGAATCAGATCTGGTTTCTTGTGCTTCATATAATTTTTATTTAGATTTTGTGATATATTGATGTGTAGATCTCATTAGTTATATCTTTTGCCTTTTTGAGTAGATGCATGTACTTGTTTTTGGTAAAGAATCCTCCATTAATGGCATGACTCTCCTGAAAATATCACATAAAGGAGGGGCTCAGCATATGCATGCACCTTGGGTGAGTGCCTAGCATATGTTGGGTGATAGGTTGGTGTGCTTGGGGTTAGAAAGAAGTATTGAGGGTAAAATAATGACTACATCTTGGTTCCATTGTCGGGACCTCTTTTGAAGATATTGTGAGATAAATGTGTAATGGTGGAATGTTTGACCTTGTACAACATCAATACCTAGCTTAAAAGCACAAAGTATGAGTTTTCTCGGAGGTTCAATATTGGATTTGAGTTTGATGCATGAAAATGGGTGAAGGAAGCATGTATCACGAACTCTATGATACATTATTCTTTTATTTCCTAGTAGAGTTGTATGAGTGGCTATCATATGCATCAAGGAAAAATTGGTACTATAGACCTTGTGTTTGGACCTAAGAGGAATATCAATGGTTGCATGATGCCAATCTGATCGGACTGTGTTGTTTGATAAGCCGGTGGAGTAGAGTGTTGACTAGTTATACTTTGGAATATGTTATTTATACGTATTCTTGCCCGAGAGATTGCTAAGTTTGAGTTCTTGAGGGAGCTTAAAGGATCATTCTTATGTGCTATTCTACTGGCTATCAAGATCCTAGTCATTACTTTGATTTTGGAACCCTTTCCCATGGCTGGCTAAATTCTTGTTAGGCACGGGGCATAAAATTTGATGTGGTAGAAGGATGGCGGACCTTATGGAAGAAATGGAGAGAGAGGAGAGGTGGCTCAAGTATAATAAATCTCAAGAGAGGGAGTTAGCAAGACAACATGAAGCTACAAGAGTGATGGATTTATGGAGGTAGACATTGTGGGAAGAATTTGAGGTTTTGCGAAGGACATGGAACTGAGAAATCTATGCTACCCCATCTTGGAAAGCGCGAAGAGAAACCCCATTGGCTTCAGAGATCTCATCATATGAAGAAACGAGAAGAGTTGTAGGTGCACATCTTAACCCACATGATGACCAAAACCCTTGTGGTTATTTTTCCATCTCCCGAGATAAGTTTTGATAATCTAGTTGGTATCGATATTCATAGTCGAGCGACACCTAAGAGGTATAATTTTTCATTTGGTACATCTATAAATGCAAAATCATTTCTTTTTTTGGGTTATTTTGTCTAGCACAACATTTGGGTAACATGTGGGATCACAAGGTTTGAGTATCATGTCTAGGAGTGGAACAGGAAACACATCTGGGAGTGGTTTGGTATCACAAACATCGGTGCATAGTTTAGCGTGATGGTGGGTTCGCAGGCGCAACTATGTTAGGCCCCTTACCTACATAGGAGGAGGATTTGGTTGATATGGAGGAGTTGGATCTAGTAGGTCTAGTGGTGGAGGTAACATCAAAGGGAATCAAGGTCTTGGATCTAGCAGACAAGGTCCATAACACCATCAACAAGTGTTTTATGAGATGTCACTCCACTTACCTGATTATAAGGGCATTGAGGATGTTATGGAATATGTACACAAGTGTGAGTTACTATGGAGCATAAAGGGAATCACTACCTTGGAGTGGAAAGTAATTCATTTTGTAACCATGTTGCAAGGACATGCACATAACTGGTACAAGAAGTATAAACCACACCAGACAATAGTGGATTACATTACATTATGTAATGCCTTTTTGGTAGAGTACCACATACCTAAGTTTGAACAAAAAAGTATCAGCGTGTTGAAGGAGATTCAACAAGGAATGGTGGAGATTTTATAGGAGTATGGCATTCACCCTTCACAAAGCATGCTCAAGTGGTTCATCGTGAGGACTAATCACACCATTCGAAGGGCACTTTCACAAAAGACTTTTACAGATCCACACGAGGCCGTGGAGGATGCCTTGTGCATAGAGGTAAGTAGTAGGAAACATTGATACAGGATTTAGTCCATTCCTAAACCTAAATTGTTGCAATGGCAAATCAGCTAGATAAATTATCTATGAACTTGGCTCAGAGACTCATGATGGGTTATGGTGCATGGATTGTGAGGTAGAAGGGCATACAAAGAAAAATGGTCCTTGAAGATTGGTATGTGCTTATGATGGTAGATCAGAGATTTTCCATGGAAATCATGATGTAATTAGGTGTCCGCTACATCAGCACATGATCCGTAAGAATGTGTCTTGCTATTGTAAAATTTTTACCTCTACTACTCATGACACTAAGGATTATAGATTGATTGACCAAATACATGATGCCATTGATATTTGTGCACTAGATTAGTATTGCAAGTAGTTCCAAGGATGAGGGTCATCATTATGAAGGGCGTGCGGATGGAGGGAGTCACGGAAGAGGATTTTACGGAGGATTTAGAGGTCATGGAAACCACAAAGGTGGAAGAAGTGAGTTCCCACGTGGAACTTGTTACAACTGTGGGTCTACGGAACACTATAAGTGTGAATGCTCGATCTGCTACGTGTTCTTGGTGTAGAAAAAATACAAGTATGAGGAATGCTCATAATTGTTTGAATACATGAACCCGAGAATCATGGAAGGATAAGGGTGATGGTATGGTGAGTGTAAATCATGATGATCAATAGTGGATGCCAAGAATGTCATGTGAGTCGAGTTAGAACTCTGCACTAGTGACAACGTGAGTTGAGGTTGTGCACACTAAGGATATACCAAAGTAGAGGTCATTGATTACAAGAGAATAAGTGGTACATGTGAAGTATCTGGACCCTATGCATCAAAAGAAAGTCTATCAAGATACCATGGACATAATCAAAATTCTTCAAGGGGAAATTCTTTTCTAAAAGAGAAATCAAGGAAGTTGGAGCTGAAGAAGAGCACTGAGGTCCCTCGATCAGATATAGATGATGTTAGAGAAGTGTGTAAGATGTTTCACCAAGAGAATATCATTCCTCTATTAGGAGAATGGTTTATAGATAAATTACCAAGAACTGGTGGAGAGTGTGAGAAGCAGGTTTTGCATGCTAATCTACCTCCCCATAGCCTTGACTATGATAAGGATATTACCTTAAATGTAATTGTTGATGGATGGCTTATATTCGATTGACATGGGTACATAAGTTAATGTTCTCACCCTAGATGCATGGAATCAAATGGGAAGGACCCCATTATAACCATGTTCAAATGTATTGTACACGATAAAAATACAAAAACAATGCCCATTGGTGTTTTAAAGGATGTTTCTATCACTATCCAAGGGGAAAAATTCACTGGAGACTTTGAAGTCTTGGTGCTTGCTGAGGTAGACAACTTTCTAGCGTTACTTGGGTGCCCTGGGTGCTATAAGAATAATGTTGACTTACATTTCAATAAGGGGTAAATAAGTTTTGAGAATAAGGAGAAACGTTTAATCATTCCTTTGACGAATGGAAAGTCAATGCCCTATATTGATCCCTTAAGAGAAGAAGACCTAAATAGAATCTATGTGTGCACTATTAAGGACCCCGAGATTGTGTAACCAACAAAACAAGGAGTTATTCATTAAGAAGATGCTTAATATATAAGTGATACAACTAGTGTGGCATGTGACAATTAGGCGTGTGAGACATATGAGTTAGTCAAAATGAAATTAAGAGGCTCTGTGATGAGAGTAAAAATATGCACTCGGTCAAGTTCCTGGGGGAAAACAGGTTGCAAAGTTACACTTAGGGAGCCAACCCTAATGTTTTCCTATGAGCAATAGAGACCCAGTGGAGATGTGAGGTTGAAAGGAGAAGTATGCTTAGATATACCTTGCTAGGGACTACACACAGTGGTGGGTGACCCATCGCGATAACCTTATAGAGTGGCGCAAGGTGATAATTGCCTTCTCTGTTATATTTATCTGAAGCAATGCACCTATTGTTATACAAGATTATCATGGGAAGGAACCCGCCTTGTTTCACGTCTAGGAATGTGAGAAGGCCTGGATGAAAGGTGTGGAAGCATTGCCTCCATCTTTATGGGTACATAAGCTTTACTCCATCTTACAAGGTTGCCTGTGTGCATGGTACATTCACTTAGATTTGTGCCATCAAACAGAAAATGGTAGGAGTTGATGGTTGATTTCCTTCAATATTTTAAATATCAAAGTACTAAACCATTTATGAATGAGGCACTATATTTTTGTAAGCACCTAACTATGGGAGATAGTACCATGGTGGAGGACATAGTATTGGAGTTGTTAGGTGAACTTGGCTTGGAAGCACATTTTGATGAGGAAGAATCAGAGGAGGTATAGCTTGAGTGTGCATGCATGGAAAAAGAGAAAGTAAAATTGGTCTACATGATAGATGGTGAAGAGGTGGAAAACTTGGATGTTAACCATACTGTGAGCACAGACAAGGTTATGGATAGTGTTGATGAGAAAGCGCGTGCCTACCATGAACCCTTGAAAACCAAGAAGGTTAACATTGGTTTAGAGGTGGAACCTAAGGAGGATACTATTGGAGATTATTGGATAGAAAAGGAGGTTTCAAAGATCATCGATCTGTTGCACGAATTTTAGGATTTGTTTTCGTGTGGGTACCATGAGCTTAAAGGAGTTCACCACTCCTTGGGATAAATGAAGATCAAGTTAAAGGAAGGTGCACGCCTAATTTGGAAGAGACCTTATCGAATGAATGCAATCTGTGTGTCAAATTCAAGGAGGATATTGACAAGATGATCGCATCATGCACATCAAGGTTGTTGAGGAATCGAGTGGATAAGTCCAATGGTCATCAGCATTAAGAAGGATGGAAGGATAAGGATTTGCATTGATTACAGGTATTTGAATGTGGTATGTGTCATTGACCCTTTTCTAACCCCCTTCACCGAGGAGATCCTAGAAGGAGTAGCCAAGCACGAGATCTATTCTTTCACAAATGGATTCTCAGGATATCATCAAGTTAGAATTGTAAAGGGGACTAAGAAAAGACAACTTTCACCACTGAATGGGAAATTTTTACCTATACGGTCATGCCTTTTGGACTAAAGAATGCACCTTCTGTGGCATTTCAAGACTTCATCCATAAGTTTCCTCAAGTCTATCTTGATTATTGGATGGTTTATGGACTAGTAAAAGACCATTCCAAAAATATTTGGTTGATGTTTGAGAGATGCTGATAGTTGAGTATATCTCTCAACATTAAGAAATGTGTTTTCGTTACTCCTTTTAGAACCCTTTTGTGGCATATCATATGTAAGGAAGGCTTACTGGTGGATCCTGCCAAAGTTTTTATTACTTTGGGATTGGGGAAACTGCCAACTAGACTAGAGTGCAGTGCGTGGATTCCTTGGGCATATGGGGTACTACAAAAAAATTATTAAGGGATATTCTAAGATTGCCACACCATTAGAGTGATTTTTGAAGCACATAAGTACATTTCATTGGGGAGAAGCGCAGCAGATGGTGTTTGATACATTGAAGAATAGGATTATCATTGTGCCCATATTATACTTTCCTTCTTGGGATAAGTCATTCCATGTACATGTTGATGCCTTAGGGATGGAAATTAGAGTAGTTTTGACATAACCTGGTGAGGGGACTGTTGATCACCCTCTTTGTTTTATAAGCAGGAAGTTGACACCAGCAGAGTAGAACTATACTACTACCGAGCGCGAGGAATTATCGATGATCTACGCATTACAAAAATTTAGGTAATATCTGTTGGCAACACCCTTTATATTCTACATGGACCACATGGAATTGAAGTACTTGGTAAACAATCTCGTTTTACAAGGGCACATATGCAGTGGGTCCTATTATTTCAAGAGTTTGAGTTTACGGTTGTTATAAAATCGGGTAAGAGTAATTTGGGGCCTGACCATTTATCAAGGATAGAATCAGGAGAGGACACACGAGCATTGAGGATATAATTCCAAATGCACAACTGTTTAGATTGTAGTGTGCACCCTCTGACTTGGAAGATATTGCAATGTTTCTCAAAACGGGTGTGGCGCCAAAGGGAATGAAGACTTTGGAAAGGAAGCAATTAGCCATACGCATCACACCCTACATGTTAATTAGTGGAGACTTATACAAGTTAGGTCATGATGAGATCTTGCGTCGGTGCATGTTAGAGCATGAGCGCACTACAATCATGGAGGAAGCACATGGTGTAATTGCATGAGGCACTTTGCTAGAAATGCCACCGCGTAAAATATTTTACTATCAGGTCTTTGGTGGGAAAGCATTTACCAAGATTATATCAAGTATTGTAAGGCTTGTGACCACTTCTAGTGCCTTGGTAAACCAGGAAAAGAAATGAAATGCCATTAAGACCGATTACCAGTGTAGAACCATTCAAGAAGTGGGAAATTGAATTTTAGGCCCTATTTATCCATCCGCATGAAGGATAGGTTCATGCTATATCATTACATGCACATATTACCTTACAAGGTGGGTAGAAACGGCACTACAAGGGAATGCACAAAGCGTAATAGCGAGATAGGTTCTTGTGGGAAAATATAATCAGAAGATATGGATTCCCATTGAGCTTAACAAGTGATAGGAGTACTCATTTTTTAAATGAGACAGTTAGAATATTATTGTCAAAATTCATGGTGGCCCATCACAAGACTACCCCTTATCACCCACAAGCTAATGGGACTGCTGAGGCATTTAAAAAAAATTGAATCACACGTTAACCAAGATTTGTGATGTAGGAAGAAAGGATTAGGATGACAAATTTTATGTTGTGTTATGGTCATATCAGACCACTTATAAGATACTTGAACAAGGCCATACCTTTTTAATTGGTGTTTTGCATAGATGTTTTGTTACCTAATGAATTCATGTTACCATCATTATGTATAGTGAGCACTAGAGGGTTAGCTGATGAACAAGCACTTGAGGAGATGATTGATAAGTTGATGTAGTTTGATGAGAGGAAAGCTATTGTTCGTTTGAGTCAAAAACATAAAAAAATATAGGAAAAAGGAAAGGCATGATAGACACATCAAGAACAAGTAGTTTTAGGTTGGGTAGATGATTCTCTTGTATGATTTAATGTTTATGCACTATCCTAGGAAATTCAAATTCCATTGGTTGGGCCCATACATTGTATCCTATATACTTTATTTAGGTGCTTTCCAGTTACAAGCACTAGATGGAACACGGAAACTAGGTCATTTCAATGGGAGTAGGTCAAGCCCTACTATAAATAAGTCTTCTTTTTGTTTATAAATAAGGCACTATTGCCAGCTTAGCCTAGGATTTTCTTTGATGTTGTTTCCTTTCTTTGTGTTTCCTTTTCTTCTTGCTTTAATTTTTTCACGTTTGTGTGATGATAGCCACTTATTATTTTCAAATGTTTTCTATGCATAAAGGAGGACTGCATGAACCATTTTTGTGTAGGGTGGAGTGATATGAAAATTTCTAGAAGTTATGGTTGTGGATGACTTGGGTTGAAAAATCAAAAACACGTGGATTGGAAGATCGCGTGTAAAAGAGGTGAACATAAGGGAAGGATGGTGTCAAAATGATTTATAGAAACCACGAGAAAGAATGAAAATTAGAGGAACAACATGATGTAGGCAATGTCAAGAACCAGGATTAGGACACAGAGGAAGAATATGTTCGGTGTTGTATGTGCATGCGTAAGGATCTGTGATCGATGGGGTTTTTGCACACCTAAAGGTTGCCAAAGTTTTTCATGTAGGATTAAGTGCGGAGGAAAAGCACTAAAGGTTGGTGTTGGAAAAAACCACCTTTATTGTGAAAGTATGTTGGTAGGTGGCATGGCATTTATTACGTAGAGAAAAGAAAAAGTTATAAATAGAAGATCGGGGTGCGTTATTTCCTACCTTTCATTTTAAGTTATCAAAGAGCTCTCATGAACTAGGGCATCCTTGTGAAGAATGTTTTAGAAGAGTTGTGAAGATTTGTGTGCATAGCTAGTTTGATCAACAAACCAGAGTGGAAAGGAGTACATGGGCATAAGCGAAGAAGGTTGTGTGGAAGAATCTCATAGGTGTTACGTCATCTTGTGGAAAAAGTGTTTTTCAGTTAGGGTTGCATAGCTAGGGCATGGGATTTGAAGGATTTTTACAAAGGAGTGGAACCGCAAAGTTGAGTAGAGCTAGGACTAAGAGAGAGGAAGAATTTTTAAGGACCCAATGAAGGAATGTCACCAAGGAAAGTAGTAAAGGTTTCATCTAAGAAGGGAAAGGGAAAGGGAAAATAATTCGTTTCTACTAGTTTTAATGAAGAATGGTGTGGGCAAATTTAGTACCCAGATGATGTATTACTTAGTAAGGAATGAGTGTCTCATGTTAGAAAGATGGTCATAAGTGATTACAACCATCGAACGAGCACCACAAAGAATGAGATGACCCTATAACTAGTTTTCCCTATAGAGAAGAGGACATCTAGATGGAATGCCTATCTATGACGACGAAGTGAAGGTGAAAATGGAAAAGGTTGGGTTATTACAACTCTACGAGTTTCCCTATTTTGGAAATCCTAAGTGACTATACCAATGATTGATGTCACGCGTGCATGAAGACCACTTCTATTTCACAGGTTAGAGGATGTGCATAACCCCTCAGCTAATTTCTAAGTTCACCAGCCTTATCTACGAAGGAGAATCATTGGACGATGATTTGGGAGACAAGGAATCCATTAAGAAGACCATTGAGGCTTATGACTACAAGAAATGTTCATGCTACTTCGACATTTCTATAATTACCGACCCGATGATGAGGATGGCCATGCGCTTGGTCACAAAGTTGAATGGGAAAGAGATATGGACACATATCAACAAGTCCTGGTTGAATGTATGCCACAAGATCTCGAGGGGACCATCTATAACCTCTCATATTTTATTACGAGAGGATATTATAAACAACACATTTGACAAGAGAAGATCATGTTTGGTAATGTCCTCCTCACCATTATCTTTTCAAAGATTGGAGTGCCCGATGGGCCAGATAAGTTTATTTGGGAATACCCATATGAGAACCCCTCCCCGCCAAGAGGTTTGAACAGTATACTTGTGATACTTTGACGGCCGCTCATAAGGTGCATCTAGAAAAGTGGTAAAAGTGGATCTGTGACGCATTCGAGCTGAATGGAAAATACCCGATCATATGCCTTCACTAGTACAAGGAGAGGTTGAGTTCTCCGTATACCAACATTTTTGTATCAATGGATTTAATTTGATAAATGGAACCAAAAATTCCTTGGTGTAAGTTTCCTTTCTCCTTCACAGCGTAGTACTTCCAGACCGAGGTCAATCAATTCAAAGAGTCGAAGAAAATTAGGTTTGATCTAAGTGTAGTAGATAAAGATTACCGTGAGCTACGCAAGAAGTTAATATACCCCAAGAATCGTTCTATGTGGAGAAGTATGTCTTCTATGATGTGCACATGTTAAAACTAGTAACCTTGCCTATTGCAGGGAGGAAAGCAATGAGGGTGTATGTGCACCTAAGGCCTAAGTATGAAAAAGGCTATTATATTGAAGATGATGTCTCCATTCCTGAAGACCCCACTATGAGGAAAAAGGTTGTGCCTAGGAATAGAGAAAGATGGGAGGCTCTTAAGAAAAAGGCTTCGAGTGTGTAGGGGCACAAGAGTCAAGCGCGGGCACAAGTACTTATGTCCAATGGAAGAGGTCTCCCATTAGAAAAGAGTCACTACAGAAGGAAGAGTTTTCGATAAAGGAACAGTCACCCGAGAAAGAAGAAAGAGAGAAGTCCCCTAAATTGGAGTCACTAGTAAGGAAGAAGTAAAGGGTGACAAAAGGGTCGGGCTCAGGAGAAACAGAAATCATGGAGGCCAAAAAGGGTGATGAAAATTATGAAGATCACGGTGAGGCTAAGAATCATCATGTGTATGATGTACATGAGTCAAAGGAAGAAGGAAATGAAGAGAGGGATGAGAAAGAGGAAGTCATTCATGAAAAAGGGGGGAAGGAGGAAGTAAACATGAAAGATCAAAATACCTTGACTCTGACCAAGGAGAAAATGGATAACACTATAGAGAGGGAGGTGGTAGGTATTATCCAACAGTTGGTGGAGCACGAAGTAGATCAAAGCAATCGAAGAAGTGTTAAAGGAAGCTAAGGAGAGTGTAAGTATAGGAAAGAAGTATGAGAACATGGACGGAGACCCCAGCTTTGTAGTAATCTTCCCTACAAAAGCATGCACAGGAGTGATAAGGGCACGCAGCGGTGCATGCAAGAAGACAATATGAATTATATTAATGATCCAAGCAAGGTATTGCACGTGCACTTTCAAAGTACCATGCCCACTAACCAACTCCTCACTTGGTATTATTTTGATGAAGAGGTTGCATACCCATGCACAAGGAAAATGCTATCCTAGGCTTTTGAGTCCCACATTGATGAACCCAAGTTTGAGCTAAATCGTGATGCATTAATGAAGATACCGGATGCCAAGGAGTAAAGCCTATTTTAAATTCCTAGAAACTATCAGATGAGCAAGTTTGCAATGCACTCAAAAAAGTATCAATGGAGGTGGAAGAAATAATATTCCATAGAAACAATGAAATAAGGTTCTTGGAGGAAGAGTTTGAGAAAAAGAATGAGGAGATCATTGAGCGGGACAAGGAGATAAAAAATAAGGAATTGATCAGTGTGCATTTGAGGTGTGATCTTAGGGATGCAAAGGTGAAGGTGCATGAATTCCACAAGAACATAGAGGCCATTTCAGATTCCATTATCTTTAAATGCCTAGACCTAGCCCCACCTGAGTAGAAATACGAGTCAACCATGCATTGCTTAAAATACTTGACCCACATCCTCACCATGGAAAGGTGGCCACTCACATTAGAGTGAGTGAAGGAGGTGATGGCACGTCGTAAGGAGGAATACAATCTTAATATTGGGGAGATAGTGACTTAGTACTCCAAGATCCTTTCCGCATGAAAGACCGTCTGCAGAGATGGCCGAATCTATGTATGACAATTGTGCCAACAGACATACGGGGCACCAAGCATATTGGTTGTTACACATGAGGTGGATCTGAAATAATTTCAAGAGAAGAAAAAGGCAATAGGGTGGATCGTGATAATATCATGTCCAAAGTTGAGAAGAATTTGGAAGCAATCTAAACCTTATGGGGCTCGATTAAGAATAGGCTAAAGGAACTATACCCCAAGTCACTCGCAGGATGGATGCATTAGGCAATCTTAGCAAGTAGTTGGAAAGCATTGTAGATACGCTGAAAGCTAAGATCGATGAACTAATTTTTGATGAAGTAATTGCATTGATGGGTGACCTACTTCAGTAGGCATAGGGAGAAGTGGATGCCTGGGAGAATACTAAGGCATCTATAAAGGAGTTTGCACTCCTAATGCAACAAGATGATATCATATTCTTCCATTCTTTATTTATTTCAATTCCACTATTCTTTATTCTTTAAAGAATCATAATGTTCTGAGGATAGAGAACACACGTAGTGTGGGGTGATGTTGGACCCTAAATATTGGCCTAAATACCAAGAGGCACTTACACACGGATCGGTAAATAGAAGGGCACTCGGGGAAAAGCATGTAGGAAAAAGGGTTTAAGAATGGTTTAAGTGACACCAAGGCACACAAGGGAGGTAGAACAAGGGTTTAAAATATGTAGCCATGTTTGGTATCATGGAGTCACTTGAGGAAAAATGTGAGGACCCGACTAGGCGTGATAAGTGGATAAGGTGCCGACTGGAACCTTGGAGGCCAAGAAAAGGATATTCCACATAGGGAATATTCCTAGAGGCATCATTATAGTTAGTGGAAGGTTTTACAAAGAGGATAAGTATTCACCAATGGAGGACCACATTAACACTTGGCACGTGATCTTCTCAAGAGAGAATTCATGGTGGTAGATGTTGATCCTATTTAAAGAATTGTTTAGGACAAGAACAAGAGAGAGGGACAGGGAACATGGAAAAGGGGAGAAATAATAAGGTAGTTCAAAGGTGTTAGAAGGTATGGGAGTGCTAAGAGAAGGAAGGTAACAAGGTGCTACAAAAATTTTAGGAAATGCTAAGGGTTTGGAGCTCATGATGCTAGGGCTTAGATTTATTGATACTAGAGGGTTATAAGAGATAGCATTAAGCATAAGTATGGGTACTGGGGTCTGTAACAAGGGTTATAATGGGGAAAGCATAGTTAGGATCTCTAATTAGATTAGTTTGCAAGGGTTGGATATTTTTCATTTGATGTATATGGTCTAAGATGACCCTTTTGAATGTAGTATGGCTACCAGAGACTCTTTTTAAATCAATATACATGGATCTATTCTATACATCTTGTTTATGGGTGTAAACCCTCATGTTATTTGGCTTGTCATGACTTAGATCTAGTTTCTTATGCTTCATACAATGTTTATTTAGCTTTTGTGATGCATTGATGTGTAGATCTGTTAGTTATATCTTCTACCTTTTTGAATAGATTCATGTACTTCTATTTCTGCAAATAATCCTCCATTAATGGTGGAAATCTCTTACAAAGCTCACATAAAGGAGGGGCTCGGTGCTCGCGCATGCCTCGAGTGAGCGCCCAAAGCATATGTTGGGTGATAGGATAGGACGCTTGGGGTTAGAAAGAAGTATTGAGGGTAAAATAATGACTACACCCTCATCAATACTAACTCTATCTCTAGTGTCCACCCTTCTTCACAACATTCAGCAACTGCTCATGTTTCCCAAATCCCCTCTCAAAGACATGCCTTAACCGTCTCAACCCCTTATCCACACTTTCATTCCCTAAAGCACGTACTATAGTAGTCACAATCCTTTATCCATACTTCCAACTCATCCCATTATATACCCCAACAACCACAACCTCTTTTAAACACTTCCATGCCTATCCAGTATCAATACATCCAACCCTCACAACCCCTAGTCTCACAACTAACATAAAACATTCCCATGAGTACTCCACTCCATCATAGTATCCCCTACCATATCAACATAGATTTACTGATGAACCCATCCATCCTTCTACATAACATACAAAGTGTATCCTCCACATTGGGAATTTCTTAAGTTCCTTAGATTCTATAACAAAGAAGACCCTCAACAACACATCTGAGCCTTCCAACATGCTTGTTATATTATCACACATGACTAGGAATTCATGTTGATAACATTACCTATGTCATTAGTAGGGCTGCATTAGATTGGTATAACATTATTTTGTAATACTCATTTGCACAACTTGCCCAACTTTTCTTAGAACACTTTTCGATCCACATTTCCAATAAAGTCACCATCACTAACCTTTACGCCACAAAATAATTTTAAGATGAGTCTATATAATATTTCCTCACCGTTGAAGGGGTGTTATTAATCAATTATCCTTCTACATCCCATAGACGAATTAATTGATCTATTTTCTCCCTCCTATGCCAAACATATATCATCGATGTTACAAATCCAATATTTTCAAACATTTGATGAATCCTTCACTATGGCTCATAAAATTGAACTTTGCACCCTTGAGGATGGTAGGGTTAAGCTCAGATCAAATAATCCTAAACTGAAATCCTCGTTCAAACCATCCTCTAGTCATGAAAAATCTAAAACATCAGCAAATACATTCTTTGTAAAGATTGTTTCTAAAGAACATTCAACTTCCGAACACACATGCCCTTAATGTAATTATAAACCCATTGGTGAATCTTATAGCGTAATTTTTGATAAACTCTTACATGTCTGTATGATCACCCTTCCACCTATCCATCCTATTGACACATCTATTTCAAAAACCTCTTGGTATCGAGAGAATGATTACTATAAATACCATAGGTTCAAGGGTCATGACATTGAAAGGTTTCGTTCATATAGGAACATCCTTCAAGAACTTATTGACAAAGGTGACATGGAACTGGATAACCCAAATACACCTCCAAATCAAAACCTAGACGTTTTCAAGCAACCCTTTCTAAACCATGCTTTTTCCACTAGTCAACCACATTCTAACGTCATCCACTCTCATCACACCATTAATACAATCAAAGATCAATCACCCACATCTTCAAAGATCAAAATTGTCTATCACAAAAGCATAATTAGAACCATCCATAAGTGTTTTTATCACGAAAAAGTAAAATGAATCATACACATCACCTACACCTAGGGTTTTTACCCCGAAATACCCAATGAATCATGTACCTCTCCCATTCTTGCCTCTTGTAGGACCACATATCTATCCACATGCAAAGTGCACCTACTTTGAACCCATTTACAAGCTCTTCATAAGCCTTGGAAAAGAAACCTTTTATAATACAATGTATTAAAATACCTTAAAATGATCACGTCACCCAACACCACATGCGCAATCTTAAGAAACTCATTACTTAACTGCCCATCCCTCCATCTAAGAAAGTAACAATCCTATCATTTGACCATCCAACCTCCTCAACATAGAATTCAAAATCCATGCCTTCTATTTTGGGGCCACATCCCTCATTAAAATTTTCGTCACTATTACAGAGTCCCAGTTGTCCTCAACTGACACCTAAATGTGTCACACAAAAATGATCCCTTCAACATCAACATATGTATCATCAAATGAAACACTAGTTCTCTTGACTTCAACCTTGAAAGGAAAATGTGTTAAAATCCTTGAAAATCTCATCCAATGTCCTAGCATAATTATTCCTCCTCCTAAGACATTTGGATCTCAGGGGTGGAAACCCTCTTGGAATAAATTTGAAGCATTACATGATTATCACCGAGCACCGGGACATTCTACCAAGGACTCGAAAAACCCTCCATGATGCCATTCAAAGCATTGCTAATAAATTTATTCTTCCCACATATCTAGAACCATCAAATCCTCTTAATAAAACCCAATAAACCTTTAAAACCACAACATCAAAAATATCACCATCTACATCCAAAAAATTTGAGGCATCTTCCAAGAAAGCCTCGCTTCATCAAATCAACGTAGTTCGTATAACTATCGTGAGCTCGTACACATATGACCCCAAGACTTTAGATCAAAACAAGTCCAAGGTCTCCATCCCTCTCACTCCTAAATCACCTAATCCAACACCTTCTACCAAAGCTAAGGTATCCATCCTTATCGCTCCACATACCCAATCAACCACTACTATATAAAACACCATCATAAAACAACTCCATCAAGCTCTAGTAAAGATGTCCCTTTATAAGCTTGTACAAACTTCACCACAACATCACCAAACCATGATTAAAGCACTTCAATCCATATCAATACCCTTATATAATCCACATCTGTTTGCAAACTTAGTTAGTACCCTTAAAATATATGATCCATATCTTTTGATAGTTTTGAAATCCCATCCTTACAACCCAAGACCATGACCTTCCATTATTTATCACTACCCAAATCAATTATACTCTCATTAAGAGATTCATGATTGATAATGGCACCAGCATCAACATTATATCATCACACACTTTTGATCAACTCCAGCTACCCAACACTATCATCACCCAAATCCACCTATGTGCTGAGCCTTCAATGACACCTTTGCTCCCACATTGGGCATGGTTATCTTACCCATAAAATTTGGCATCAAGACCCTCCATGAACTCTTCTATTTAGTAGAAGGATAGTTCTAATGTAAAATTTTATTAGGATGACACTAGATTTGTGTCATGTATTGTATCCCATCCACCCTCCATCATTGTCTCAAATATAAATATGAGGGTAAAAACTTCACCATCCCATGATTACTAACCCAAACAACTCAAAAGCATGTCACATGACATATCAACCCAATGACGTGTTTGTCCCAAAAAACTCATTTTCCTCTAATGAAGCCTCTACTAGTTCTTCCGTCATTGTATTAAAATTTCCAAATGATAACTCCTTCAATGGTGTCACGCAACATCTTTCACTGGGAAGTATCACCTCCTTGCATTTATTTTTCTTCCTACACTAATATATATAAAGACCTAAAAACAACACGTGTATGATCCTAATGTCAAGATTTCATCTCCTTTATTCCACCACATCTCAAAACCAATATCATCTATGGAGGGATTGATCATCCTTCTCCGCATCCTAATAATCAACGTCACGTAAAACCATTCATATCAAATTTCACATTCTGTATAATCAAGACTTTACAAAAATGTACCTCCATCGGTGTTCTTAGAAGGACTTCACCTTAGACATTATGAGAAGGGTATTCATGACTTGATCCTTGATCATTCCCACAAACCTCACAAAAATCATGAGTTAGGTTTCGAAAACTAAACTCAAAATCCTCCAATGTTGCATCGATATTTGTAATAGAACATGAACCACCTTCTTCACCATCACACAATGATCCCATAGACATAAATGACATCGTTTCTATTCCATATAGAAAAATTTAGTCAATAATATTACAATAGGACCAGCTTACTTTTGAATCTAACAACAATACTAAGACCCCCTCTCGTATTACCTAAAATGATAGAGGAAGACTCCCCTACCATTGACATCCTTCAATGTCACGATGACTCGACACCTTTAAAAAGACTCTACCACCGACACATCACCGCTCCTTGATGAATCCACCATCGACGTTAACATAAGAACTCCATAAGATCCTCACATAGTCAAATTCGGTCAATCCTTAGATTTGAAAGAATTAGAAGACTTCACCACCTTCCTCTCTAAACATAGTCAATATTTCACATGGTCATATAAAGACATGTCGGGTATTGACCCTAACATCATCATTCACAACATATTCATTGTTCCTAATGCTAAACCAATCAAATAAAAATTACGTAGGATACACCTCGTATGGCTCTTCTCATCAAAGAAGAGTTACAATGTCTTCTTTTCTCACAATTTCTTCTCGCTAATAGATTACCCACAATGGGTCTCTAATAGTGTACTTGTGACCAAGGCCTCTAGAATGTTACGCATTTGCATGGACTTCCAAGACCTCAATCTTATTTTTCACAAAGACTTGTTTTCCCCTTCCTAACATCGATTAGCTCATTGACCTCAATGTTGGCCACAAAATTTTTCCCTTATGAATGGCTTCTCTAGCTATAATAAAATCCTCATCCCCACTAACAATCAACATAAAACCTCCATCATTACTCCTTAGGGGAATTTTTTCTACCATTTCATTCCTTCATACTAAAATATGTAGGGCCACTTATCAACATACAAGGACATGTATCTTCTATGGCCTTATCCAAAAAAAAAAAACCGTAGAAGACTACATTGATGATATCTTAGGAAAATCTAAACAATTTAGGGACCATCTCACCATCCTTGACACGATATTTTCCCATCTCATCCAATATTTCCTTCATCTTAACACTTGCCAAGTGTGCATTATGTTTCCTCACCGAGAAAACTCCTAGGGCTCATCGTATCTATTCATGGAATTGAAGTAGACCCCATCAAGATCAAGGCCATTATCGATATGCCTCCTACATCAAACCTCGAATAGCTTTGTAACCTTCAAGGTAGACTTCAATCAGTTTATCATTTCATCTCACAACTTTCAAACCATTTTCAACCATTTCACCATCTCCTTTGAAAGGATGTACACTTTAAATGGGATCAAAATTGTCAAAATACCTTTCATGACCTTCAACAATACCTCTTATCACCACATGTACTTACACATCCATGAAAGGGTGATTCATTCTACCTCTACAAATCCACTATTGATAATGCCTTGAGTGTTATGCTTTCTCACTAAGACAAGCAAGGTTGTGAACATGTTGTCTATTATATAATTCACACTCTTCATGACTATGAGACTTGTTATACCGAAGCCAAAAATTATGTTGTGAGTTATACTTTGCAACTTCCAAACTTTTTCATTATTTACTTAATCACAAATTGACGCATTGTCACCCAATTTAATCCCCTTTAAACTATGCATTCTAATCCATATGACACTAACTTTATCACTCGATGGCTTATGCTCATGATTGAATTCGGCCTTGAATTCATCTCAAAAAAATATTAAAGGACAAGTTATTGCCGACCAACTCATTGAATCCTCTCTCTCGACAATCAACTACCACATGAACAATTCCCGACAAATATATCAACACCATCGATCACGAATATAGTCCCATCAATATGAAACTTTTCTTTAATGGATTTAAGTGTCAATAAGGAGAGGTGTTGGTATCATAATCATAGCTCCCTGGGGGACTCATATCCCCTTATCTTTCAATTAAACTTAGAATTCATTAATAACATGCCAAATGTGAATCTCTTGTCATAGGTGTCCAAACTGCTATCATGCTCGAGGTTCAAATCATAGACATCTACAGAGACTCACAACTCGTTATCAATCAGATCAAAGGAATTTATTAATGTAAAAAATGAGATTCTACAAAAACATTAAACTGTTTTCAAATTCTCTTAGAATCCTTTGATCGTTACACCATCTAAATAGTTCCACGATCTTCTAATAAATTCATAGACACCATGGCTTCTCTTGCATCACTCATCCCCTATCAACTAACGATTCCAAACTATTTTTTGTTGTACATAGACTTGATCAACCATCCCACAATAATAAACTTCCATCTATCAACCTCATCGAAGATAATCAAATAGACTTTGGTATACTCAAACATTTGATTATCTATCAAATCAAAAATACCATCTAATTTATCCAAAAATCTAAGCGATCCTTTCTTCAATGTGCTACCTAATATTTCATCATAGGTGGTGTTTTATACAAATGCAGATTTAATAGCCTCTTATTATGATGTATCAAATCCCACGAATCCACTAAATTTATCCAAGAAGTCCATGATGCTATATGTGGTGGAAACTTTAATGGTATGGTATCACTAAACGCATCTTATGGATTGAATATTATTGGCCTACCCTCAATCAGGATTATTGTGCATATGTTAATAAATGCATCAAGTGTCAATAGCATTCCAATATCACTCACATTCCTAGTCAATATTTACATCCTACTCAAGACCTATGGCCCTTCTCATAATGGGACTTGACCTCATAGGTCTCATCAACCCTCGTTCCTCACAATGACATCACTCTATATCATCAAAACTACTAAATATTTCACTAAATGGGTAGATGATATTCCCTTGATCTCTACTAAAGTAATAAAATCATTGATTTCATCTATCAACACATCATATGTCGCTTTGGCATCCCTCACAAACTAATCACTGATAATGGAAAATATTTCAAGAATAAGGAAGTTAGTAAGTTAAGAAACATATTCAACATCAAACTAAGCTTTTAATCACCTTATTATCCATAAGAAAATGAACAAGATAAATCTTCTAATAAAACACTTAACAAAATTATTATGAAAACCATCAACCAAGCATGTGGGAATCCACATATCCCTCAGAGACTTTATCTCTTATGAGGATTATCATCAAGAACGTCTAGCACAACTTAATTTTTAGATGAATGTCACCTAAAAACTCTCAAACACCATCATTTCTATCAAGCGTACGTATAAAAAACATGTCAAAGAACATGAATTCAATAGTAGTGATCTTGTTATCAAAGACAATCAAAAAAACACTACTCTGGAAAGGAGTAAATGTGGAAAGTTTTCCCCTAACTAGATTGGTCCATATCTTATCAATCATAATTATGGGTTGGGATCCTATCATCTAGCTTCCCTTGATGGTACACCTGAAAATGAACCTTTGAATGCCTTGCACTTGTAGCCATTCTATTATTAACATATCAACCATCCTTACGATAGTCACATCAACAATCTCATTCCATCACCAACCTATCATTTTATCATGGTAATGATTTTAAAGCATCAGGTCTATCGTCATTATCCGATAATCAAAACCTTAAAGATGAGCACCATAGATCTATTCATTAAATCTTTCACATGGAAAATTTCCTCCTTAGTAGGAACCCCACAATTATTACATCCATCCACCTTATCTACCAATTGAAAACATGTTACAGGATACACATGTGTAGTTTGTGCACACATATTTTCCCCTCCTCAAAATGGTCTATTAGGCCTACCCACAGCATGAAAATCAAAAATCAAAAATATCTACAGATGCATCTTATCAAACTCATATACCAATCTCTAGAAGGACAACTATCAAATCATATTGTCAAAAAAAGAGTGATCCGTCAAAGGATAGTTGTCTATAAATATATAGACCGATCCCTCAAAGGATGGCTATTCAAAATCAAAAATAAAAAAAGTTAAAAAAAATTGTATGCCACTTCCTCAAAGGATAACTACTCATGTTATTATAAATGCTTCCCGCATCGATCGCTTTCCCATCAAATCGAAATTCTCACATTGATCGGTTTGTGTCAAAATAAAAAAGCATAGTTGGGGCATGAGCTTATAAATCCATTAAGAGGAGAACCTACTCTCCCACAAAAATTACATATGTCAACCCTTCCCATGTCTTAGGAAGGTATACAAATTCATTTCCATATGTATCTAATATCCTACATGTGATTACCTATTGATAGTTATGTGTTAACTTTGGTTATAAGGCCGCACAATGCAATGCCTTCATCATACATTTTACCATCACATATGTATCAAATCTAGTCTAAAAGTAAACAATTCACATTTTATTCCCAATCATGATTAAGTGCATTTTGACATATATCGACATCATTATATTTGAAGTCACATTACATCAACAAATAAAATCAACATATCATATATCATCTATAACATGTCAACATCACATCAAACATCATATCAACATTTATACATCTAAATACCATGTTAACATCATATCTAAACATCACATTGAAATTATCTCAACATCACATCAAAACATTAATCAACATCTATACATCTAAATGTCATATCAATATCACATCTAAACACTACATCATCACATCATAAACATTAAAATGAGTCAACACATGAGCCAAAATCATATATATATCATATCAATATATCAATGTACATCATCATGAGTCTCAAAACTCCGTGTATCAAAAATATACATCAATATAGGCTTCAAAAAGAGCCACATACATCAAAAACATCACATCTACTTGGGTAAAATTAACATCCGTCGATCAGTTCTCCCTCAAGCACTTTGCTCCCCTCCTCACCACCGGCACCTCCATCTGGTCCCCTACTAGGACCACCTTTTTCTGGACCTTATGGTGGATATCCCCACTCATTGTACTTCCTATGAGTGCCACACGTCTCTACGCCCGATACACTACAAAAAGAGTGTTGTTGGCAAATCGCAGCACCCCTAAATGTCTGCAACTCAATGGGTTGAGACTCTCAAAGAGATTTCATAACATAGAGCTTTTCCCAAGTGTGGGACCTCAAGAAAATGGAAAAGCTCTCCGGATGAAGGCTAGTTCCTATTCCTCTATTCATATGCACACATAAAAATGTAGAGGGTTTACTCAAAAACCTAATCTAACTTGCCAAGGAGACAGGGTAAGAAGATGCATAAAAATAAACCTAAACTAACAAATGTGATGCACCGAGGAATGAAGAACATCATGTCTTGCCAATAAAATCAAACCATTAAAATGCAATGCAAGATCATGCACAGATATCAAAAATTGCAGTAAAAGATCAGGAGGATGCAAATGAACATAGGGAGGGTTGAGAATCATCCATAGACATGCATTATTTGCTCCAAATATTGATACAATACAATACAAAATGCCAAGGGGAAAAGTTGCATTACGGTTTTAGATGGGAGGTTTGAACTCCACAAATTCACTCCCAAAGAGAAGAAGGGAGGGGCAAAACAAGAATGTCCAACCTTTAGAAAGAATCCCCTCCTGACAATTTATAGGAATAATGAGAGAGAAAAGAGAGAGGAATTCCAAATCTACCCCAACCACCTCAAAGTTGCATTTAATTCATCTCATTATGGTGGTAGGTGAGAACCCTGGAAAAACCAAAAAGTGGCGAACTATATTTTGCATTTTTAAGAATTTTTTCTCACCCAATTAAAGATATCTAGTCGTAGTTTGACATAGGACCTCGTAATCTTTCCAAAAAGTCCAACCTTGCGTGAATCTGAGCTCCCTATGAAAATTTATGGCCATCTGAATATCTACGCCAGGGTCTGCTTCCTGTCAGCGCTCAAAATGTTGCGCCTCTTGAAGGTGCGCCATGGCGCATCCATCCTTATGTTGACATCCTCTTACCTGCACTAAGGCGCATCCATGTTTGTGTCAACATCCTCTTACCTGCGCTATGGCACATCCATTTTCGTGTCGACATCCTCTTACCTGCGCCATGGCGCATCCATTTTCGTGTCAACATCCCTTGTTGTGCACCTTTAACCTTCGCCTTGGTGCATCCATTCTTGTGTCAACATCCCTTGTTGTGAGCCTTTTACCTGTGCCTTGGTGCATCCATTTTTGTGTCGACATCCTCTTACCTGTGCCAAGGTGCATCCATTTTTGTGTCAACATCCTTTGTTGTGCGCCCTTAACTGCGCCTTGGTGCAAATTGTAGGGTCCGAGTTTCTTTGATTTCCATATTCTTCTTCTTGTCTATATCTACTCTGGGAAAGATATATACAACAAAGTGAGGCTCGTCGGTATCCTCTATAGAATTATCTCCTCATAATAGCCCAACTCCTATATAATGACTAGTAGTTATCTAAGATAACACTACTAGTCATCCCCATCCGACCACTAACATGAGACCTTGCTACTGTAGCTTGGCTCCTAAAACTAAATTACCTATAATACCAAGGAGTTTATCAAAACCTCTTAATGTTTTCTATAGTGGTTGCGATCATTTATGGCATGTACCAACTTTACCTATACAAAGTGGAAAGTTGATAACTCAATCTGTCTCACTCACCGACCAAAGTATCTCTCTTTGCGTCAACATCGTTCACTCAACCAATAGTGTTACCTTCTTGACCTATAAAATATTTATGGTGGCCTCTAGTGCTTCCCTTTCCTCACCACCAAAAATATCCTCACCTCCTCTACCCTCACCCTCACCACCTCCCCCGAGGATCCACCTCCACAAAGGATTGTACCCTCCACTCAAATCTAGCAAGATGAGCTTACCACCACGTATCTTAGGCCTCTCGTAACCCCAAAATAATCCTCTAATGTGGGTGCACCATAATCATCTACACCCATTGCACCCTCCTCATATGTAATGGCATGAATCCTGTGATAGCTAACAAAGAACGTATCTACATCACAATCATCTTGATTATAAGTCATAGCCACCTCTAGAACATCTTAATTCAATATGAACTATCTTCTGATGTGACCAAATCTAATTAAATCCAACTCCCCTTGCTATCATATTTGTACCCATATATCATGTTGGGTGGCTATAAGCTCACCCTCCTCTCCCTAACACATTAGAAATTCAATATATGGCCTCCATCTCACGTTGTTGTCATGTAATCCCATGAGGAGTTGTCGATAATACTCTCCACCTATCACCGTCCCGGCCTCCCCTATCTAACCTCCATTGAAAAAATCCATTTGTCTTGTCCAAAACTACCAAGTCTCTGCATGGTAAGCCCTATTGCTGAGTCACCGCAATGTGCTTGTATGCCCAACACTGTAACAAGAAACTCACATCAATCTTGAACCTCTTCCCTATCCTCCATGACAACAAATCCTTATGTCTAAGCAAGTAAGGCAGCAGCCCATGCAAAAATAATCCTTTGTTCCATCATTTCATCTAATACCCCTATAGTGCCCACTTTCCTTTAACACATTTTGGATACTTATTTTGATACTATGATTACACTATAGACATTATTATGTTTTGATTTATCATGTTGTTAGAAACTTGATCATGGATTATTATTGATCTTGATTTGATTATGATGCATGATGATTATTAGAGACACCTTATATGTGGATGATGATATATCATTTGACATGGATGTTTTATGGATGTTGTTCAGACATGTGATTTGGATATTATGAGTTGATCTAGAAAATGGACATTATTTGATGATGATATAGTTGTTGATTAAAAATGTAATTGATGTAGTTGTTACTTCGATGTTGTTGTGATTCACTTACTTAGATGATTTTGTGATTTTAATTGTATCATATTGGATGTTTTGATATGGCCACGAGGCTGAAGGAGGTATTTGTATTTTACAGGTTAAAAATATCACAACAAAACATCGGGGGATCAAAGACCAACCAAAATGGAATTCTAAGTGAATTTGACAAGGTCACCATGGCAACTTGTTTTATTGTGTTGAGTGTTGTTTTGTTAGGGATTCCCATGGGGGGATTTCCTTTATATGTGACCATGGGTTTGTGTATTTTAATTAATGTGTTTCTTTTATTATTGTTGTATGTATTTTATTAGTAATGTGTTCCCTTCTTTTAATTAATTAAATTGTGATTTAATTAATGTGAGAATCATATGATTAAAATTTAAATAAATTAAATTGGGATATGGGAAAGTAATTATAAGAGTTGTTGGCTCTTTGCATTTAATATGTAAGGGATGTGTAAGTTGTGTAAGAGCTTGTGTAAGTCAGATTTTGGAGTATGAAATACTCCACCTCCATGACAAATTCGAATTTTCCTTGGGGCTATTTTTGGAGGCTTGTGGGACAAGTAAAACTTGTCCCATGCCTCTAAATTTAATTTACCAACCATACTTATGGTTGGAGATGTGATTTGTGATTTTTATAATGCATTTTATTAAGTCATGTTGCATGTTTTTAATTGCACTTTCTTACATGTTATTTATTTTGTTGTCCCTTGAAGTGTGGGATTTTTAGAGTGTGTAAGTAACTTGTCATTTTTCACCCACCTCTTTATTGTGCTTGGGAGAATGGATTTTGTATTTTGTGTTTGATTTGGAGGATGTGTGATGTGGCATCCCACATGGATCCACATCATCCTCTTCTCTCCCTCTTCTATATAATTCAAACTCTTTACTTGTTTTGGGTTGTTGAACCTTTTTGCATTCTTCCTTGGGGGCACATTTTTGTTGTTTTGGAGCTCTTGTGGATTGTGGAGGAATTTAGAGATATCTTCATACTTAGCATTATTGATTTGAACTGTGTTATTTTCTTGGAAATCTTGATGTTTGGAAGCAAAGTAACCATGGAGAAGTAGGAGTTTAACTCTCCTTTTTATGTTGTTATTATCTTGTTGTGTTGTGTGAATGGTGCATGTTTAGTTTTATTTGTTGGGTAGTTGGGTAGAATGCCTTAGGAAGGTGTAGGAGAGGGCTATGGGAATCCATATGAGGGGGCATAAGGAAATGCCATTGGCATCAGATTTTGTGGAGGGATTTGGGTTTGGGATCCACCATGGAAAAGAAATATCTTGCATTTCGTTACTTTTGGGGGCATAAGGAAATTTGTGGGGGCATAAGGAGGGATTTGTGGGGGCATAAGGATATGTATGGTGAAATTTATTTGCGGTTTGTTCTGGTGGATGCTCAATTCCCAATTGGGAGGCATAAGTAGCTTCCCCCATAGACTTTTCTCATTTGGCTTGCATGATCAAGCCTAAGTTTTGATTGGTATGTTTTCAATTGCAGTTGTAAACTGTTGTTTTGTATTGATCTATGTTTTATATTGAATTATGCATGTTTGAAAGAATGTTGTGTGTTGTGGAAGCCAGTTGTTTCCATGGGTTTAATTACATCTCTTATTGTATTTTGGTTGGGGCTTGGGGTCCAATGATGAATGAAGGCTTCTCCTTTCATTAGATGTCTTAGTTAGGTGAAAATCATTTCCTTTCCCCCTCTTTTGTTGTGATCAACTTGGAGAAGCATAAAATGTGTATGTTGTTGTCTTGGAGCAAAGGAAAAATACAATTTGACAGTCCCTTGTGAAAATATATTCATTTGTAACCTTTCCCACTTGTAGTGGATGAAATTGTAACATTTGTATTATGAAGAAAAGATGTTGTAATTGGATTGAAAGTGTTTATTTAAAGTGTGAAAGATATTTACATTTTTCTCTATACATGGAAAAGAAAGAAATAGAATTTCTGTTAATTGAAATCAAGGAATGAAAGAATGTAAAGATGTTTCTCCTTTTGAATTAATAAAGAATTGCAAGTTTTCTTCTCATTGCATTGTTGGGGTTGAGTTGGAATGTTAGATTGCGATTGGAATCTTTGTTTTGAAAATTGAAAGAAGAAGAAATACGTATGAGGGAATTATATTGCATTGTTTCTTTTTGAAATATATTAAAGTGGAAATCAGATTTGCAATTTAGCTTTGAAATGGTTTGTTATAAACAATTGAATGTATTGGACTAGTTTAGGAATGAAATGCCACACTTGAATGATGAATTTGATAAATGATTTCTAGAAATGGAATTTACATTATAAACTTAAAACTAGCAAATGAATTTAATTAAAATGCACAATTCGCACATACACACATTAACAATCAACTTGGAATATATATAATTTAGTATGTTGATGTTAAGAACTCAAATTTATAAAGAAAACTTAATAAAACAATTTAACCATTGCAAAATCGAACTCAATCCCTTCCTCAGCCATTTATTTGTCATTTGTTGGAAAAATTCAAACTTGAAGAAATTGAACAAATCTACTTCCCTAAAACATTCTAAATCCTTCCTAGAGAAATCCTCCATGTATTTTTGACATGTTGAGTGAAGGAGGAGATCCAATTTAATCAAATTTAGAATTTGGAAATTACCAGTTGGCATTTTAAAATCCTTGTAGATCATTTTTGTAAAATTGACCCTTTAAAATTTATCAAAAAGTAAAATTTATGATTCTTTTGCAAAGAGGGCATCGAGATCTTTCCAAAAGTCCTCATTTTCCCAAAACCAAGCTTTCTAGCTCAAGTTATGGCCCATTGAAGTTTTACTACCTTGGCATGAAAAATTGGAAAAAATTTCCCTAAGCGAGCCCACATGACCGAAAAATTCCCATTAAAAATCCTTAGAAAAAAATTTTAAAAAATTAGTTGAAAAATTTTGCATTTTCCTCCACTGGCCCATAGCCAATCATAGGCTGCCACACATGTCCTCACGGGGAAACGCGGAGGTGCAGCACTTTTTCTTCCTTGAAACTTTTTGAAAATTTTGGAAAAAAATTTTAACTATCCCCCATCGCTCGCCTGACCATCACGAGGAAACTACGTGGTACGGGTGCTAGTGAGGGGTGGAACCCTTGTGGACTTTATCTTTTGAAGTTTTGTTTTGGAAAAATTTTAAACTCCCCACGGCCCCACACCCTGCCCTCGCCTTGGGATTTTCTCTTCCGCATGACCACGTGTCTACTCTTCCCTAATTTTCCCTCTCTCTTTTGCATTGAAATTCCAAAAACCGCCACCCCACCCGCTGTCCCTCTCCCTTCTCCCCATTATGAATCGTGGAGTGCCACATGCCCTTGGAATACCTACATGGGCACACGGGTGTTGTTTTTTTTTCTTCCCCTTTGGGCGAAATGCCCCAAACTTTCCCGCTGCCCCACCCTTCCTTTCCTTATTACCGGCGACAACTCAGAGGCCACCACGTGTCCTTGGAGGACCCACGAGAGAGCACGGGTGTAAATAGTAAATTTCTCCCACATAAGGAAAAATTCCAAACGCCACCCCACGACCCACCGACCTGAATTTTTCCTTTCACCCCTACTTGACACGTGTCCCCTTGGGGAAAATTTGATCCCTAAACTCCGTCAGTCCATATCTTGAGTTTCCGAAGGAGTTAGGAGGACTTCTTTATATCACTAGGAAAGGTGAGAAAATTTCCTATCTAATGGGAATGATTTAGGAAATTTGGTAAGTGTTAAGTATGAGAATAATCAAGTTGAAACTCTAATTTTGTTAGAGAGTGGGTATGGGGGTAAATTTCCTTACCTAACTAAACTTCTAACCCCAAACTTGAACCATGAACCTAATAGTTAATGAAGGAAAAATATGTTCTAATAATTTATATTTATCTAATAGGGCTAACTATTGTCTTGCAACTTGGTTGTGGACACTTCTAATCAAAAAAATTATTCCATAATTTTCTAACTAATCCTAGGTTGTTTCTTGGGTCTCAAGTGGGTTGTTTTAATGGGCATCACACTTGGTATTAGAGCAATGGTTTAAAATCTTGGACCATTGGGCACACTAGAAAACTTGGGACATGAAACTTAAACCTAGCACACTTTTAAACCTAGAAAACAACTTAGCTAGAATTTGTATATTTTAGTAAACATGGAAGTTGTGTAAAACTTAGAAAAATAAACTAACTCTCACTTTGGTCTATGTAGGAGGCTCAAACGGAGCGAGAGGAACCTTCACAGAGACTCAGACTCACCACCACCACCACCACTAGATCAAGGTGTAGCAGCTATCCTACCTCAAATTCTACAGACCCTTCAGGATGTTAATGCCGCTCTACGTGGAGGATTAGGAGGAGGACATGCAGCTAGTCATGATAGAGCCCCTTCCATCAAGGGTTAGGTATCTCCTCGACTTAGTGAGGAGCATAAAGGAGAGAACTCCCATGCGAGTTAGCCAGAGTAGAGTCACCACCTAGGAGACAGGGTGACAAAGTTCCAGAGCATAGAGAGAGGTCTCGGAGCCCTAGGCTTAGGGATGAGCATGTAGAGAGACCTAGAGGCTGTCAGACCATAGCAGCGGATCACATCAGGGAGATCCTGAAGCTTCGGCATCACATTACTCAGGTGACATGGGTGGATTTTAGGTAGAGGCCTAGCTAGTGAGCTTGAGCGGTTGCTTCAAGATTTGTCCTTGTTCTAGCAACATGAAAGATTGTGTTGTAATCCATCTACTGAGGGATGGAGTAGGAGTATGGTGGAGGATAGAGGAGTAGAAGCTCCATGTAGATTCGAGAGAGGTGACCTAGGAGCTATTTGAGGAGAGATTCAAGAGTAGGTATTTGTCACGGAGGTTCATCCAACAGAGGATTGATGATTTCCATGATCTCTGATAGGCATCACTTTTCGTAGCAGAGTATGAGAGTATATTTTTGGATCTACTCTAGTATGTTCGAGTATATGTAGATGAGCGGTCCGGAATCACAGGTTCATCTAGGGCCTGAATTTAGATATTGGAGGTGTAGTGCAGATCCACTACCCATAGACATTAGCAGAGGCCATTGAGAAGGCATATATTACAGAGGAGACTCGGGGAAAGACCCAGCAGGCTAGAGACCAAGTCAGGAGCCGCATACAGTAGATATAGGATGGTAGATCGAGGGGTCAGTACCTCATGGTGGCTAGGGTACATCACAATCATCATTTAGGCCACAGCAGTAGTAGTAGTCCCACCCACCTCATAGACCTCCATAAAGAGCTGATGCACAAAGAGGTCGGAGTATGGGGCCTCCTCCTAGGGGTCCCATCAGGACATAGGGTGGACCTAGAGCTTAGTCAGTGGATCTCACCATCGAGACCTCAAGAAACCACAACCTGGATCATTAGGGTCCACACCACAGGATTCTATGGCACCTACTGGATGTGCTACTCATTGGGGAGGATTAGGAGGATGTTTGGATGTGGAGTTACTAGACACTTTTGGAGAGATTACCCATAGAACCCTAATAATAAGGGTAAGGCACAGATTTCAAAGTTGACTGTTGGTGACATGGGATGTAGCCACAAGATTTATGCAATGGTTGAGAACCACCAGGTAGAGCATCAGAGAACGGTCATTGAGACCACATGTAGCATTGGTGGTATTCCTACATCTGTATTGTTTGATTCTGGTTCTTCTGATTCTTTCATTGCACCATCTTTAGTAGAGCAATGCAGGCTGGTTACAGTTAGGCAAGGTCTTAGTTGGGATGTTGAGATGGCTTCTGGAGCCAAGATCTCTGTAGACTCCTTAATCAAGGAGTGTGTAATGGACTAGGGACCTTTCACCACTACCTCAGATCTTTATATCCTTCCTTTGGGCTCATATGGAGTCATTTTGGGTATGGATTAGTTATCTACACATAGGGCCAGGATGGATTATTATCACAAGACTATATCTTGTGTAGATGATTTGGGAGTTGACTCGATAATTTCAAGGGTTAGGAGACCCATTTCTATTCGCACCATCTCCATTATGTAGCTTAAGCGGTGTGTGCGACGGGGTTATCAGATGTATGTTATTACAGTTAGTGATAGATCAGAGGATGGATCTAGTGGACCATCGCTAGATGATCATCCCATTTTGAGAGAGTTTGTAGATTTCTTTCCAGGGGACCTACAGGGTTACCACCCCCATGTGAGATTTATTTTCATATAGATCTAGTTCCTGGAGCAAAGCCTATCTCATGAGCACCTTATCGAATAACCACCCCGGAGATCTCGTGAGCTCAAGTTACGGCTTGAGGGCCTTTGAAGAAGGACCTTATCCATCCTAGTGTGTCCCCTTGGGGTGCACTGGTGATCTTTGTGAAGAAGGATGGATCCTTGCGGTTATGTATTGATTACCACCAACTGAACAAGCTAATGACCAAAAATCATTATCCTCTTCCTCGTATTGATGACTTGTTTGATCAGATGAAGGGAGCCACAATTTTCTCTAAGATTGATCTTAAGTCAGGGTACCATCAGTTGAGGATTTTGGAGGTAGACATTCATAAGACCGCCTTCCGTACGAGATATGGGCACTATGAGTTCACAATGGTGCCTTTTGGTTTGACTAATGCCCCTACAATGTTCATGAGTTTGATGAATGGGGTATTCAAGACCTTCTTAGATCGCTTCATGCTCATCTTCCTAGATGACATTTTGATATACTCACATACACGTGAGGAGCATGAGGGGCACCTTCACTAGGTTCTTCAGTGTCTTCGTGAGCAATAGCTTTACGGGAACTTGGAGAAGTGTGCTTTCTTTTAAATAGAGGTGTAATATTTGGGTCATATTATTTCTAGGGAAGGTATCACGTAGTCGATCCTTCCAAGATTAGAGCCATCATGGATTAGCCAAAGACACCACTACGGTGGTCAGGGTGCGCAGCTTCATGGGATTAGCGAGTTACTGACTAGAGCTTTGTTGAGGACTTATCTCGGATTGCGCACCCTATCACTTCCCTTCAGAGGAAAGGGAAGAAGTTTGTTTGGTCTAACAGATGCCGTAGGCCTCTGAGACACCAAGGAATGCCTCACCACAATACCTATTCTTGTTGTGCCAGATCCATAGGGTTAGTTCTTTGTTTGCACAAATGCTTCGTTGGTAGGCCTTAGAGGTGTGTTGATGTAGGATGGCAGAGTAGTGGCTTTTGATTCTCACAAACTCAAAGATCACAAGCTTTATTATCCAACTCATGATCTTGAGCTTGTGGTAGTTTTGCATGCTTTGGTTAGATGGAGACACTTTATTCTTGGTAGGAGATTCACACTTAGACAGATCATTTGAGTCTTTGCCACCTCTTCACGCAACCCAATCTCAATGCTTGTCAACAACGTTGGATGGAGTTACTTTGTGAGTATGACATGGAGATAGAGCATGTGAAGGGGAAGGAGAATTTGGTAGTAGACACTCTCGGTAGACGAGATACATGTGGCTATGGCCACCTTAGTGAGCACAGATTTGTGGAGTAGGATCCTTCAGTAGCTTCCTCTTGACAGCTTCTACATTGCAGTATGAGCAGATATCAAGTCACAAAGACCCCTAGAGGGGAAGTTTGATGGATTTACCTTAGAGGCAAATGGTCTTCTCAGGAACATAGGCCAAATATATGTTCCCAAATATGGAGGCTTGAGGCAAGACATCTTGGTAGAGGCACATCGTGCACCCTATTCAGCCCACCCAAGGGTGAAGAAGATGCACGCCACCTTGCGAAAATTATATCATTGGAGAGGACTTCGTCGAGACGTGGCCTAGTTTTTATCATAGTGTTTGGAGTGTCAGAGAGTTAAGGTCAAGCATCAGCATCCAACAGGCCTTCTTTATCCTCATGCTATACCGGAATGGAAGTGGGACACCATTTCCATGGATTTCATTATTGGGCTACCGATGTTGAGATATCACCATGACGCCATTATGGTCATGGTTGATAAATTGACAAAAGTGGCTCACTTTTCTCTAGTGAAGATCACTTATATAGCTAGAGTAGTGGCATGAGTATAATTGGATGAGATTGTTAGGTTGCACGACATTATGTAAAAGATCATTTGTGACCACGATCCATTATATACTTCACATTTCTAGACTACCATGCAGTATGTCCTCGAGATGAGAATCAACTTCAGCATAGGATATCACCCTGAGATGGATGGATAGACCAAGTAGGTGAATCAGCTTTTAGAGGATATGCTTAGGATGTATGTGATGGATCAATGGTCTAAGTGGGAAGAGTACATGTACTTAGTGGATTTTTCCTACAATAATATTTTTTAGAGTTCCATAGGCATGGCTCCTTTTCGGCTTGTATAAGAGAGTCCTAGGAAACCTCTTAGTCTTCATACAACCATTAGAGGGACCCATCTATTGGACCAGCTCTTCTTCGGGACATGGATCAGAAATTGGTGTTATTCTAACAAAGATTGTGGGAGGCACATACTAGAAGAAGTATTTAGATCAGCATAGGATCGATCGTAGTTTTGATGTGAGCATGAAGGTTCCTTCGTGTCAAATAATCACACACAGAACCCTATCTCCCCCTTAGTGAACATGGAAAAGGTTATAAGTTAGCTCCTAGAATCATTGGTCCTTTTGAGATCTTGGAGTGTATCAGCCCTTTGTCCTACCATATAGCTTTTCACCTAGCTTGTCTCGCATACATGATATTTTTCATGTTTCAGTTTACTCAAGAGATATATTATGATCCTTCTCATGTGTTAGATTAGACATCATTGTAGGTGTAGGATCGTGGTTTTGCGATGGTGGAGCCCATACACATCTTATCTCGCATGACCACAGGCCTTTGAGGCAAAGAGGTTGATTAGGTTCAGTGCATTAGGACGGATTTACTGATGAGTACCACAGCCAACATGAGGATGTTACTTCATTACGAGTTGAGTTTCCACATTTGTTCTAGTGACTTCATGAGGAAGTCAAGTCTAAGGGGGGGGATGTAGTGCCCACTTTCCTTTGACACCTTTGGATAATTATTTTGATACTATGATTACATTATAGACATTATTATGTTTTGATTTAGCATGTTGTTAGACATTTCCCCCTCAATGTCATGGATTAGTTGTTGATCTTGATTTGATTACAAAGATGCTTGATGATTATTAGAGACACACTTAGATGTGGATGATGATATATCATTTAACATGGATGTTTTATGGATGTTTTTTTATTATGGGCAAATAGTTTTTTGAAAGGGACTATACCCTTGTACAAAAGTGCTCAACAAGTATAGATTTTATCCTAGAAAATCCCAACAACGGAAAAAAATCATCGAGAATAGAACCAGCAAAAGCAAACCAGCTGCTACAAAAACAGCTAATAAACAACAACAAAACAGCAACACAGCTGCCTATCAACTGCGTATTAGACCTTTTGCCTAAATGTATCAATGAAAGCACCCAAAAGACAAGAATCAAACCTTGTCCGATATGGTGGGGGATTTAGATTTGGCATTTCCCTTCTTTTTCCTATCCACCACAGTCCATTCCTGATTTCCCACATCCACTACACGTTTCTCCCAAATGCAATGGGTTTGATGGGGATGTGACCCATAGGAAGGCGGGTCCATGAAATATCCTTAATCAACCTAGATCGAAAACAAAAGTTATAAAGAATAGTCTGGAGGCTTCTCTGTATTGGTCTGTGAATCAACCATGATGGGTGAGTTAACTTGCAAAGGAGCACTAGATTCCTTAGCCGGATCTGAGTCAATTGTAAGATGTTCAGGTAGAGAATCCTTCCACCAGGCTGTTTTGGTCTTACGTTTGGAGTGTTCACAATCATCACAAACATGACCTTTTTGGAAGTAATGCCTACATCCAAGGCAAGTCTCTCATAGTCTATCCTCTAACCCGAGCCAACACCAATTTGTAGATTGATTTACTGCTTACTACATACTAAGAGTTTGGAGGTATCAAGATTAACCAGGATTCGAGCATAAGTAGTATGTGCTTGAATGGAGGTCTTATCATCAACTGCCACACTTGAGCCTAGAGTATCACCTATAGCGGTGAGACAAGATCTATTCTAAAGCTGCAGTGGGAGTCCTGGTAAACGAACCCAAATCGGGTAGGTATCAAAAGACTCCTTTAACGGGTCGAAAGACGAGATACCATGGTTTGGACATAAGCTCGTGTTCCCCCCAAACCCAATGTTGGCTAAAAATTAAATCCCTATCCTCAGGGGTTTCAAAGACAGCAATGAAGTAAGCTTTAGCACAAGGGTAAAGCTCAATCTTGCCTTGTATTTTTTAGACCATCTCTTTATCCAATCATGAAGGTGAAAGCTTATGCCAAAATTTGTGAAATCTGCATATGAGACCCAAGTGGGAGAGATTTTCCTCCTCCTAAGAACCTTTAGAAGTAGATCCTCCTCAATTTTCAGTTGTGTCGGGACCTCTTGGGAGGGTTTGGAAAAGGTTCATTTACTGGTATTCTCCTTCATTTAGAGATCTTGCAGTGCATATTCTAGATTGCTAGACCTATTGTCATTGTTTTGTTTTTCATGTTTTAATTCTGACCCTATTGCGCCTCTCCCTCCATCACCAGAGCCACACATAGTCCCTTGGACACCATTTAGGTTGCTAGAATGTTGAGTTTTGAAGGAGATGATGATTCTTTTTCTGAACCATCTTTACCTGCCCCATAAGAGAGCACCCCTGTTTTGTGACCAAACAGAGAAATTCCATGTCGGTTTTGCTGAAAAGGGGAGTCTTGGTTATCATTGAAAGCCATGCCAATCCATGAGATTGGTGCTTTATTTTCCTCTTCATTTTTGCATCCACCACCCTCAAAACCCCTGGTTTCCCAAAGCCACCGCCAATGATAGGGACCTCAACATGAAAGGGCGAATCCTTATCAATCTTTGTGCCTCCTCCTTCCCTATTATTATATTATAGACATTATTATCACCGGATGAGTAGACTGTTAGACATTGATCATGGAAGCCCACGTGAAACCATGGAGGGAACACGATGCGGGCGTTAGGGACACTCATATGTGGATGATGATATATTATGAGATGTTTTATGGATGTTCTTCAAACATGTGATTTGGATATTATGAGTTGATCTAGAAAATGGAAATTATTTTATGATGATATAGTTGTTGATAAAAAATGCAATTAATGTAGTTGTTACTTTGATGTTGTTGTGATTCACTTACTTAGATGATTTTGTGATTTTAATTGTATCATATTGGATGTTCTGATATGGCCACGAGGCCGAAGGAGGTATTTATATTTTTAGGTTAAAAATATCACAACAAAACATCGGGGGATCGGAGACCAACCAAAATGGAATTCTAAGTGAATTCGACAAGGTCACCATGGCAACTTGTTTTATTGTGTTGAGTGTTGTTTTGTTAGGGATTCCCATGGGGGATTTCCTTTATATGTGACCATGGGTTTGTGTATTTTAATTAATGTGTTTCTTTTATTATTGTTGTATGTATTTTATTAGTAATGTGTTCCCTTCTTTTAATTAATTAAATTGTGATAGAATTAATGTGAGAATCATATGATTAAAATTTAAATAAATTAAATTGGGATATGGGAAAGTAATTATAAGATTTGTTGGTTGTTTGCATTTAATATGTAAGGGATGTGTAAGTTGTGTAAGAGCTTGTGTAAGTTAGATTTTGGAGTATGAAATACTCCACCTCCATGAAAAATTCGAATTTGTCCTTGGGCTGTTTTTTTTGGAGGCTTGTGGGACAAGTAAAACTTGTCCCATGCCTCTAAATTTAATTTACCAACCATACTTATGGTTGGAGATGTGATTTGTGATTTTATAATGCATTTTATTAAGTCATGTTGCTTGTTTTTTAATTGCACTTTCTTACATGTTATTTATTTTGTTGTCCCTTGAGGTGTGGGATTTTTAGAGTGTGTAAGTAACTTGTCATTTTTCACCCACCTCTTTATTGTGCTTGGGAGAATGGATTTTGTATTTTGTGTTTGAATTGGAGGATGTGTGATGTGGCATCCTACATGGATCCACATCATCCTCTTCTCTCCCTCTTCTATATAATTCAAACTCTTTGCTTGTTTTGGGTTGTTGAACCTTTTTGCATTCTTCCTTGGGGGCACATTTTTGCTTGTTTTGGAGCTCTTGTGGATTGTGGAGGAATTTAGAGATATCTTCATACTTGGCATTGTTGTTTTGAACTGTGTTATTTTCTTGGAAAGCTTGATGTTTGGAAGCAAAGTAACCATGGAGAATTAGGAGTTTAACTCTCCTTTTTATGTTGTTATTATCTTGTTGTGTTGTGTGAATGGTGCATGTTTAGTTTTATTTATTGGGTAGTTGGGTAGAATGCCTTAGGGAAGGTGTAGGAGAAGGCTATGGGGAATCCATGTGGGGGGCATAAGGAAATGCCATTGGCATCATATTTTGTGGAGGGAGTTTGGGTTTGGGATCCACCATGGAAAAGAAATAGCTTGCATTTCTTACTTTTTAGGGGGGATTAGGAAATTTGTGGGGGGCATAAGGAGGGATTTGTGGGGGCATAAGGATATGTATGGTGAAATTTATTTGCGGTTTGTTCTGGTGGATACCCATTTCCAAATTGGGAGGCATAAGTAGCTTACCCCATAGACCTTGCTCCTTTGGCTTGCATGATCAAGCCTGAGTTTTGATTGGTATGTTTTCAATTGCAGTTGTAAACTATTGTTTTGTATTGATCTATGTTTTATATTGAATTGTGTATGTTTGAAATAATGTTGTGTGTTGTGGAAGCTAGTTGTTTCCATGGGTTTAATTGCATCTCTTATTGTATTTTGGTTGGGGCTCGGGGCCAATGATGAAGGAAGGCTTCTCCTTTCATTAGATGTCTTGGTTTGGGTGGAGAGCATTGCTTTTCCCCATATTTTGTTTTGATCAACTTGGAGAAAGAGAAAATGTGCATGTTGTTGTCTTGGAGAAAAGGAAAAATGCAGTTTGACAGTCCCTTGTGAAAACATATTCATTTGTAACCTTTCCCACTTGTAGTGGATGAAATTGTAACATTTGTATTGTGAAGAAAAGATGTTGTAATTGGATTGAAAGTGTTTATTTAAAGTGTGAAAGATATTTACATTCTACTCTGTACATGGAAAAGAAAGAAATAGAATTTTTGTTAATTGCAATCAAGGAATGAAAGAATGTAAAGATGTTTCTCCTTTTGAATTAATAAAGAATTTCAAGTTTTCTTCTCATTGCATTGTTGGGGTTGACTTGGAATGTTAAATTGTTATTGGAATCTCTGTTTTGAAAATTGAAAGAAGAAGAAATACGTATGAGGGAATTATATTGCATTGTTTCTTTTTGAAATATATTAAAGTGGAAATCAAATTTGCAATTTAGCTTTGAAATGGTCTGTTATAAACAACTGAATGTATTGGACTAGTTTAGGAATGAAATGCCACACTTGAATGATGAATTTGATAAACAGATTTCTAGAAATGGAATTTCAGTTATAAACTTAAAACGGCAAATGAATTTAATTAAAATGCACAGTTGGACCTGCACTTAACAATCAACTTGGAATTGATATAATTTAGCATGCTAAGATGTTAAGGAACTCAAATTGACAAAGAAAACTTAAGAAAACAATTTAACCATTGCAAAATCGAACTCAATCCCTTCCTCAGCCTTTTTCTGTCATTTGTTGGAAAAATTCAAACTTGAAGAAATTGAACAAATACTTCCCTAAAACATTCTAAATCCTTCCTACAGCAATCCTCCATGTCTGTTTTACATGTTGAGTGAAGGAGGAGATCCAATTTAATCAAATGTAGAAGTTGGAAATTACCAGTTGGCATTTTAAAATCCTATAGATCATTTTTGTAAAATTGACCCTTTAAAATTTATCAAAAAGTAAAATTTATGATTTCTGTACAAAGAGGGCATCAAGATCTTTCCATAAAGTCCTTGTTTTCTCAAAACCAAGCTTTCTAGCTCAAGTTATGGCCCATTGAAGTTTTACTACCTTGGTGGGAAAATTTTCCACAGGGCCCGCAAGACCCTAAAAATTCCCATTAAAAATCCTTAGAAAAAATTTATAAAAAAATTGGTTTAGGAAAAATTTTGCATTTTCCTCCACTGGCCTGCAGCCAATCAGAGGCTGCCACGTGTCTTCACAGGGTAGTAGCAGAGGCATGGCACTTTTTCTTCCTTGAAACTTTTTGAAAATTTTGAAAAAAATTTTAACTATCCCACCCGCGACTGCCCGACCAATCACACAGCTACGTGGCACAGCGGAGGGGCGGAACCTTTACAAACTTTATCTTTTAAAGTTTATTTTTTGGAAAAAAAATCTTAAACTCCCAGCGCACCCGCACCCCACCCTCGCCTTGGGATTTTCTCCTCCGCGCAGACCCGCGCACCTAATTTTTCCCTTTCTCCCCTTTGGCATTGTTGCTCCAAAAACCTCACCACCACACCTGTCCCTCTCCCTTCTCCCCACAGCGAATCATGGAGTGCCATATGCCCTCTGGTGGACCAGCAGGCATGTAGGCGTTGTTTTGTTTTCTTACCCTTTGGGTGAAATGCCCCAAACTCTCCCGTCGCCCCACCCTTCCTTTCCTTGTTGTCGGCGACGACTCGAGGCTGCCATGTGTCCTTAAAGGACTGCGGAGGTGCAGGCACAGCTAGGAAATTTCTCTTGTGTAAGGAAAAATTCCAAATGCCTCCCCACTACCCACCGACCTAAATTTTTCCTTTCACCCCTGACTTGACACATGTCCCCTTGGGGAAAATTTGATCCCTAAACTTCATCAATCCATATCTTGAGTTTCCAAAGGAGTTAGAAGGAATTCTTTATATCACCGAAAAGGTGAGAAAATTTCCTATCCAATGGGAATGATTTAAGGAAATTTTGGAAGCATTAAGTATGAGAAAAATAAAGTTAAAACTCTGATCTTGTTAGAGAGTGGGTATGGGGGTAAATTTCTCCCTAAACCTAACTGAAACTTCTAACCCTAAAATTTGAACCATGTGAACTTGTTATTTGTTACTTGAAGAGAAATATGTTCTAATAATTTAGATTTGTTCTGAACCTAATAGGGTCAATGTTATCTTGCAACTTGGTTGAGGACTCTTGTAATTAAAAAAATATTCCATAATTTTCTAACTAATCCTAGGTTGTTTCTTGGAGTCTGAAGTGGGTTGTTTTAATGGGCATCACAACCCATGTCATCATCCATGAAAACTGACCTCCAGTAGATTCAAGAAAATCATAACAACTAATCTCAATCACCATCGGGGTCATCGTGCTCGACCCTCTATCTTGGGACTATATAGTGCCCCATATGAGAATCCACCTAAATAAAACTCCACCCTAGTTTGCCCTCATCACCATACGCCTCTCTTCATCACCTCAGGCCTCTCTATCTCATCAATCAAATACACTTTCTCACCCTATGTAGGTAGTCTCAAGATCCTATGTACGTCCTCCAAAGTGATTTTCATCTCCCCATTGGCAATTAAAAATGCATATAATAGGATCCCATCTCTCAAATAAAGTGAGTAACAAACCCCATTGTCTATGGATACACCTGTAATAGCCCAACACTCCCGAGCCACATCCTCTAAGTGAACCTAGTCACCATATGATAAAGAGGCTCGTATGTCATCTAAAACTAAAGGAATCTTATCTCGGTATATGTAATTTGTCCCTCGCATGTATCTAAAACACAAAAACATCCATTAGAATATCACTTAATTAAAATTTCATCAAATTACAACATCAAATCAAATCACACTACATATTCATATAGCTGCTAGTGATTCATTCTAATCACTGGCATTTTATCACAATCACGGGTGATTTTACTAAATCATCAATGATTCATGTGATTCAAAAACATACCCTAACACGGGCCCAAAATCCAAAAAAATAAAAACTAATTTAAAATGCATTAAAACACAAAGGTACCTACCTCTCCTAAACTAGGCCTCCTCTATCTCCGAGATCCTCCCGCAACCTCCATTATTCTTATTTTTCACTTAAATTTTATTAGTTATAGATCTCAATCTCTAAAGTCACTTGGTAAATAACAAATTGCCACAATAACTATCGCCTATTTATAGGGTACAAATTTTCCCACCCAGGAATCGCCGACGATTCATTTAATTGCTGAAGATTTCCTAAAATTGTCATTGATTCACTTCAAATCATCAAAACCAAGTATTTTACCATCAAAGTCATTTTAATTCAAGATCAAGTCTTCATTCTCGCCACTCCTTACTGCAACAATTATACATTTTTGGGCTTTATGCCCCTTATAAAATCAACAATAATCAAAATTAAACAAACCATGCCTTGATCATGTAGCCCCATGAAACAAAGATTTCCTTTACTGAAATCCACCTCATATTTTTGCATCCCTATCACCTTTAATTCATGATTCTATATGACACAAACCCCTTAGTTCCCCTATCACTTGACTTCTTGGTTGTCTAAGCCCACCTTTTTGGCAACACCATAATGGATATCATACCTAGTCAGGATCGTCTCTCCCACATTAGCTTCATGTGATTCATATGTCTATAGGTTATGAACCCCTTGGTTCCCCTATTATTCGACTCCATGGTAGCATAAATCCATCTTTTACGGTAGTCTTTTTCCAATCCTTATCTTAGGGCAGCTCAAAGTGAAACACAATTGCCAAAACAAACATATCTCATTTAGCAAACTCTTTCAAACTAGTGATCATTGCACTCTATCGCAATCACCCCTATTTTGAGGGGGAATCACCCATCTAAGCACAAGTCAAACCATCTCAATCATTTTTGTTAAGCATTTTGTCTATTACAAACCACTTGACAAAAAGGGGAAAATGTAGAAAGTTGGTTTTCATCACCCACCTACACCCCATATATGCATAATTAGATATTTAAACTATCATTATAGCGTAAACTAAGTCACTACATTCACCCTCATAAAATCATTCCCCCATAAATCTTATTTACTTATATAAACTTACCCTAACCTCCCTAAAAACCACCTAACCACTTTCAACCCATCCTAACCCTTTTTATCCTAACCATTTAACCTCCCAACCATGCCTAACCTCTCCCTTAACCATTTACCCTTGTCCCCATACTCAAAACCCCCATTTTGGAAGTGGTTGAAACCACTTCCAAATGGGTTTCTCCACATTTCTTAGATTATTGGTGATTCCAACAAATCCCCCACAATTATTTTTTTAGATAGGTAATAATAATTTAGTTTTGAAGGGACTAAAAACCCTTTACACAAAAAGAATCCAAGGCACACAAGCCAATAAAAATATCCAAAATCACAATGTCAAATAGGCTTGACAAGAAGTGTGGACAAAAGCAAAGCAAACCATAGGCGGTCTAAGTATTACAATACATCATTTTTTAAAAAAATAAACATAATACTTAGAGCAACAAGGAACATATAACCTTAAGAAAGGAAAAGCATAAAAGTAAGGTTACGATTATAAATGTGAGCTCAAACTCCTATTTTAGGGATCTTGAATCTTGAATCTTTGAGCTTGCGAGAAAAGTTATGGCATTATAGAAATATCCAAACCCTACAACGATATCCTACCACTCCAAGAAGCCACAACACATTAGTTTGATAATTCATGCATCTTAAAAATCCTCCATACATTATCGACAATCAAAAATCAACATCATAAACCCAATCGGTTCTTGTAAGAATTTTCAAAATTGTTCTCACATCAAAGGTAAATCTATTTGTTTATTCATGTTTTCATTTCATTTACACATCAGAACAAGGATAAAACAATCTTTTCGATCTTTGTTTTTAATTAGTTTATTGTTTTATCAAGAAATTAAAAAATTCACAAGAATCACCCATTATTCCCTCAATCGCCAATGATTATCACTAATTACTTGCGATTGCTTCTAAATATAGCCATATTTTTAAATCATTTATTTTCATCATCTTTTATTTATAAATATGGACTTAATATGTCTATTTTTAATATTTCTTTCTTGTAGATGATTGTTCCATGCCAATCCCATCATATCACAAGCATTTATGATCTTTCGATAGTCCAAAACCATTCGTGTGGGAGCAGTTTGACATCCTCAACAAGCTCACTTTGTGTGCCATTAGATTTTCATCGACCCTCAAATATATCAAAGAACAGTTTGAGATCCTTGACGAGATCTGAAAAGTAACTGAATATTATTGGTATGATTACTTCAAATATCTTCATCACCTCCAATCTAGCTTAGGCCACCTACGAAGTAGAACAAGATCTTCCTATCCAGCTTGAGTTCTAGCTTCCTCATCCTATATTGTCCATATTAGCATCATCTATCTTACTATATTTATCAAACTCACTTAATTGTATCAAAATGATCTCGACATCCTTTGAGGAATTCCTTTGGATTCCTTGAATTGGCCTTTATCAAAGTAGGTCATTCTCATATTTATCTACTATCTTATGTTTAGTCATTTCTTTTCTTACAGTCTCCTCACTCGATTAAGATCTTAGTTGATAACATTACAAAAATTCTAAGATTGTGTTGTATGCCCCAAAATAAGGAGTTGTATGGAAGCATAGAATTATAAACACAACTTCTCACCCCACTATATGTAATCTCTCCATTATTTTGAATAATTTATTTTGAAGTTTGTGGCATCAAGCTTGTGAATCAGTGTTGGTTAAAATCCTCTTTTAAGAAATGAGTTGGCCACTCATTCTAAGGAAGATGGATCAATGTGTTTGTGTTTATTTATTCATTATGTGATTCTCCTTTTGTTGTGATAATTGTTGTCTTTTTCTTTGTATCATGTAAACATTCCTTTTTGCATATTTTTGTGAACCTACAATTATTTTCTAAGTTTATAAATTATTTTTAATACAACAATTTACTATCTTGCAAGTTTGGTATAATTTCACACATGTTTGATTTAGATTAACTGTGTTATTTAATTTCTAGAAAATGTGATATTTAATTTCATGTAAGTATAATTTAAATTTATACAAGTGTGCTTTTACTTTCTTGCAAGTGTGGATTTTAGTAGAACAAACTATTTTTCGAGACCTCTTTCCCCTATTGCATATTTCCATGGACACCAACCCCGGATTGACATTATTTAAATGAAGAGGATTGGCAACCTCCTTCAAATTCCCATTCAAGTCACACAGGTTCCTCAAGTAATGTGAACCCAAATCTAAATCACACCAACCAAGGAGGATCCTCTACACAACTTGGTGGATCTTCTAGCCAATGGCGTAACATTTTGCCAAAATTAAAAATTCACAAGTTCATAGGAATTATCCGATCACCGCATCAAGTCCCAAGTGTGTATAAGGTGGTGATGGCATCCTTCTTCTGGAACTAGAAGAATTCACTTGGTATAGTTAGTTGTACACTCAAAAGAATAAGAAGGATCTTGATGTCACATGGTCAGATTTTATGAAGGAGATACAAATGCACTATAGTAGTAGTGATGTCCTTCTCTATCACAACTCCAAATCACCCAATTAGATGTTCTTCTTGCAGTGAATCATCCTTAAGACCTAGATTCTCTTGTAAGATAATAACATGAAATTTTTTGAAAACATAAGTATAATACACTTTATTTACCTTTGGTACAGCCTTTTTATCATGAAATATTGATCGAGAGAAGGAATTGGAGTCCAGTTCTCAAAAGCTTCCTTTCTATTTGCTTCACTTTGTCTTCACTTTTATAGGATTTTACCAAAGAAGCCTTAATTTATTTCAACAAAACTAAGAGTGTGAAATTATAAAATATATATAGATAGATGTATCAATGTTCATATACCTAAATAAATCTTTTTTTGATTAAGTTTTAAAGTTTGAAGACCATTGGTATTTTTATTCTTGTTCTCTCGACTCCACTATAGACCTATTTTGTCATGACCTAGTAGGTCTTATTTTCATCAAATCTTGGTCAAATTTCCTTAAAATTCATCATCACAAAATTATGTTAGATTTCCATATACCCTTTTCATGCCCATATATTCTATAAAGTTTCATTAATCACCTCCTTACCAATTAATCCCAATTCACATTTGAGGATATGCAATTATGTCTATTTTCTTTACACGTCTTGTCTACAGTTTATCACAATAAGATCTTTCAACCACAAACTCAAAATTCCCTAAAACTTATTTTAACATCAAAACAACTTTTTGAAGATGATTTCTTACAAGTTTTAGCCTTGGAAAATCTAGAAATAGAGGTAGGGAGTTTTTTCTTCTAAACCCCAAAACACGATTACAAAAACCCAACAACAAAAGTTTACTTATATATCATTATAGATCTCCTTACAACCCAAAATTTCATTATATATCTTGTTCCATCATTTTTTAACAATAATCTTTGTGTATAGAATGCTTTCTAATCAAAAAAACAAGATATATCTTTGTATGAATAACAAGATAACATCATTTCATCATAAGTACAATCCTTTATTGTTATAACATATCTCAAACAATGCTAGTAAAATTTGGGAGAGTATGAAATCCTCAACAATTCTTGTTAGTATCATTCCAATCTTTATTATACTAAGTTACATAGAGAAACACATTATTCATAGCAAAATATATTAATCACCTTTTATTGTCATGCCTTCTCCTCCTTATCTACCCCCATTACATGATTATAAATAACAATAATCACTTCCTAGAGATTCTCCATGTTCATATTCAAATAAAACTATTGATATTTATCTCAACCAACCATCCAAAACATAAAATATTGTTTTTACTAACATAGAAGTAATTTACAACCTATCTACATTCACTCAACAATATACCAAACTTGAATACAAATCATACTATGTTGGAAAAGTCCTATTACTTATGCACAAATTTCAAATACACCTAATAGACATCCAAAATACTAATTTGAGCGTATTATTTATATATATAAATATATCACAATTCAAATATTCAAATAAGAGTGTTTTGGAGGAAACATCCCAAAACTAAAAAACCGCTAAAATATTACTACTAATGCCATATATGGCTTCTTTTAGTCTTGATGTAATTTTTTAACCTTTGTAAGCATAAATTGAGCCTCCTAAGGGAATAATAGTGATGTCCTCCATCAAGTAGTGTGGCCAATAAATACTTTATCTAATTGTAAAAGTTGTGGCAACCAAAGTCAATAAAGGATTATATTCGGTAGTTCTAAATCTTGTCATTACGTGTTGATGCAATTACATATGACAATATGAATGATCTGTTCCTAGGAATTTTTAAGGATCACATCCAAAATAAGGTATGAATTTTTTATCCTCTCACTATTTTTGATTCTATTATCATGGAACGGAAGGTAGAGGAAAAATCCCTTTCCATGAAGAGGAATAACTTCACTAGTAGTAGAGATGATTGTAACTTACCATCATCCCTCAACCTACCCATTTGAATCCACAAAAAAATGAAGATAAATAAGTAAAAGGGTTATGTTATAGTTATAAAATTAAATGGAGTAAAGGTCATAAATGTTCTGAGAAGAAAAAATTCTACATTGAGGGGTTGAATGAGGAAGGAACGGATGAAGAATCTAGGGAAGAAGAAGAGGTTCCTAAGATTGTGAAAGATGAATCTTGACCAACTATATCTTTCCATGAAATTTCTAGCATTATCGCCCCACCCTTAAGGTATTTGGGTTCATGAAAAAACAAAGGGTGGTAGTATTGATGGACTCTAGAAGTACTCACAACTTCAATATTCATAAGTTATCTTTATGCTTAAAATACTTTGTTTATCTATCCCCAAAGTTTTTGGTTGTGGTGGCGATTGTGGTAAACTTAGTTGTTCAAGAAAGTTCCATAAGATTAAGCTATCTATGGGATATTACCTTCTAAAAGGTCCCATGTATACCATTTCAATGGGGAGCGTAGGCATTGTGTTAGGGGTCCAATAGGTTACTACATTGGGAAAAATTAAGAGGAACTTTTAGGATTTTTTTCATGTGATTTCATTATGAAGGGAGGACTTTTAAGTTGTAATGGATGTCGGAAAAATATTTTTAGTTGGTAAGTTCTCATCAAAGGCATAAGTTTCTTAAGAATGGTGTTGATGGGTTTGTGGCACAACTATTTTCACTAGAAGCTCAACCATTAAAAAGAAGTATACCATCATATCTACAAGAAATTATTAATAAGCACTCATTTATTTTTGGGGATTTTTGAAATGGTTACCTCCCAAAAGATGTCATGATCATGTTATTTGGTTAGTACCAGGAAGCCAACCACCCAACATTTGACCTTATAGGTACCCTTATCTACAAAAGAGTGAGATTGGAAAGTTAACATAGGAGATGATAAAAATAGGTATTATTTTCCATAGTCGAGTGATTACTCTTCTCCGGGTGTAATGTTTAGAAATAAGGATGAATGTTGGCACATGTGTCCACACTATAGGAGCTCAACAATTATACAATGAAATATAAGCATCATATTCCTATCATTGAAAATTTGTTAGATGAATCACACAGTGTTGTTTATTTTACAAAATTAGATCTTCAATCAAGATACCATAAAATTATAATTTGTGATGAATGTATTCATAAAAAAACATTTAGGACACATCGAAGCACTACGAATTTATAGTAATGCCTTTTGCCTTTAAAATGCACCATCTACTTTCTAGAGTTTTATGAATTATATTTTTCAGCCATTTTTTCGGAAGTTTTTATGGTATTATTTGATGATATATTGATTTATAACAAGTCTGGGAGGAATATTTACATCATTTCAATAAGGTATTGGAAACTCTTGAATAACAACACCTTCATTCTAATTCCTCCAACCGTGATTTTGGGATAAGGGAGGTAGAATACTTGTATCATATCGTGTCTCATGCAGGGTGTAAAAGTGGATCATTAGATTCCTAAAATTGGGGTCCATTAAGAATTTAGATTAATTCTAACTTACTTTTGAGAGATGAGGGCCATTCCAAAATTTCATCTCCTCCCTTAAGGAATGGATTTTTCTTAGGAGGGGCTTTATATTTTGACATTAGAATTAATCGAACTCGTATCTTTGGCTTGCTTTGTGTAATACGTAATTTTTCTAGGGGAGAGTGGATTTTGCAGCCAATTTCTCAAGGGACAAGACCCTCTTCTCCAACAAGTCTATTTGTTGAGTGACAGAACCTTCTTTCCCAAAGGCTTGCTTACGAGTTCAAAATGTTGGATTTTATGTTCCAATACCTCAACAAAAAGTAAGACTTCGATGTTTCGATGTTTCCAACTTGATGAAAGGATGGAGAGGAAGCCAAAATTGCCTCGTAACATCGTGTCGATGTGGTCCTATGGATGGAGAAGATGGTGAAGTAAGAACTGAAAAACTACAAATGAAGGCATTATCTTATCAAGTTTAGTTATAAAATCCAAATACATTGTATTATGCATCAAGATCTTGAGGTAGAGCACCTATTGATCTTAGATACTAAAAACTATTCTAATGAAATATTCATTAGGGCACGAGAGACAAAATATAGATTGTATGTCCTCCAAATACAGCTCTTCCAAATTAATCCCTACCTCTATCGACATCATTATCTTAAACAAATTCACCTGAAATAACTTACAGTGCTCTCATTGATAAAAGAAAAAAAGACTTGTAACCTAAGGTGATGGAATTGTGATTTAAAAGAACGCACTTCCCAGAATAACATGTGTGAGATATTAATTACCTAGCCCATTGTAGATATTTCTTAAATATATGACACAAATGAAGAAGGATGCAAATAATTTTTTTGTATGAGAGTATGTTTCCCAAGCCTAACCTCATTATGAATTGACACCCATGTGAGTTCAAATCAAATTTTTATGTTATGCCTTCAATATTGATTTTCGAGTTCTTCATCCTCATTATTTATTATTTTCTATACAAAATTATTTCAAGTGAAAGAATCAAATCAAATGATGTAAAATAATAAACATTCCCTAGAAGTGCATGCATGATGATGACATGGCAAAAGAGACAAAAATAGTTTGTTAGACAAAATATTCTTCAAGCTCCATGGTGGTCCAAGGCTATTCTAGCCTAGCATATCAAGATCAAATATTTTTAATTTAAATGGCATTCATTTTCATCTTGGTTGGTTGAGGGCCCATGTCTTGCATTCTAGATAAGATTCATAAGGACTCGGGGGTATATGGGTATATTCCCTTAGGGAAAAAATTTTATAAGAATGAAGGCCTCTCTTCATTATAAGGGGTTTCTTTTTTGGAGTTGGATGTTCTAGGTATTTCTGGGGGAATGCACTAGGGATTCTCTTATGGGTTGGTTTCTAGAAATTTTTAGTTCATTGTGGCTTAAGTTTGGGTTTATGCTAAGGTGGTTGCAATTGTACAACCATTAGTAGGCTTTGAGGAATTTGTATATGTCTTCATTGTCTCCTTTTACAAATGAACACACAGGATCAAATTGCCATGTAATTTTTTTCTTTTTTTTTTTAAAATAGATCTAATATTAATAAATATCAGTTTTCCTTTATATTTTGTGTTATATCATGTCAAATACCTATAGGGAAATATTTTGTAGTTGATTGTTTGATTAGGCATTGAAGGAAATGGTGTTTTGTGGTGTTACCTTGCATTATTTTCTTCATTGTAAACTCCTCTTTGTAATAATTCTGAATGAATACATGTTTTCATAAGGTGTTTTTTTATTTTAGGGATTTTATGTGGTGAATGCATGAAAATTTAGTCTTGGGTGTCTTTGGTAATGTTTTAAGGGTTATTTTGCATTGTTTTCTTTGTTTAGGTGTCTATGAGGGTAAATAACCTTCTAAGATCATTAATATTCGGTTATGGGTTTGTATACATCATAAATGCTCAAGATAACAATGGTTAATGCAGACCCCTCCTCTCATTAGTCTATAACTTCCCACTACTTTCATAAATATTCCATCCACTCCCACTTTCATCTTCATTACCTTTGTCATTTTTTCCTACCCCCTTTTGCAGATTTCATTATCATTGCACATCCCACATGAGATTTGCTGGCAAACCACACATCCTTTACATATTTTAAGTGTGTTTTCCTAGGATTTGTGAATATTAGCATCCTAAACATCATTACACACCAATTTTTCAATAATTTCTTTGAATGTGATGCTTTTTATCACATTTTATCTATCTTTAGTAGCATGTGTTTGAGTTCCCAAGTGTTTGCAGTGCTTTTGTGACCACTCTCTTGAGTGAGCATTACATTGAGTGGCTACACTTGGTCTCAGATTGACCTTCCCAACAAGTTTTAGGGCTTGAAACATAGTATCTCCATTTCTCTTACAGTCTACATCATGGGTTCACCCACCTTGGTTCATGCAGAGCCAAAAGTAACAGGTGGACAGTCATACCCTCAATCAAGTTCCTCCCTATCATTCCCAAAAGGATTTTTCAAGTGAGAAGTATAGGCCCATACTTTGCTACATAATTACATGTCAATAGTTATATCCTTCCTCCTTTCCTCCTCATTCTTTTCAATCCTTGTTTGGGGTGTTAGATTGGGAACCAATAATACCAGCTTACCACTTGCGAATGGTGGTATAAAACTTTATTTAATACTTCATGAAAAATGTCCCCATTCCTGGCATTATATGGTTACCATCCACCATCTCTCACTTACAACTTAAATTTCTAGCCTTAAGTAAGAGTAGTTGAAGGTCAAATTTTTCACAAACATGAGACTCTTTATAGCCTTAAAGAGAACTTGACAATGTTACAAAATGCATGAAGCAACAAGTTGGTCAATACCGTAGTGAGAAATTTTTTGAAGTTAGAAACTTTATATTTGTATAATTGCAATCTTATAAGAAATTATATTTGAAACAAGAAAAAAAAGATGACAAGATTTCACCTAAATACTATGGCCCTTATCAAGTGCTGCAAAAAATTGGTAGTGTGGCATATAAATTAGAGCTTCCTCGGTCAACTAAAATACATTCAATTTTCCTTATTTCTTACTTGAAGAAGGTCATTAGATAGAAGGTTTCTTCTTAGATGGTGTTACCAAATATTTATGATAGGGGATGCATCATCTTGGATCCTAAAGGAATCCTACATATATACACTAAGAAGTTGAGGACAAGGGTCGTCACCAAGTATCTAATCAAATGGAAGAATTTGGACATTGAAGATGTAACATGGGAAGATGAAGTATTTCAGCTGTTGCATCCAGAGATTTCCAATATTGGGGACAATGTTGTTTTGAAATAGAGGGGCATGTTATGCCCTTAACCCTAGGTCATGTATCGGGATATGGATACCTAATCTATGGCTAACACCATCTCTTATTATGTCATATCATATTTATTTATGCTTGCATATGCTTAGTGGGCCAGCCTTGTTGCTTTACATATTATAGTAAGGTATATATAGGAGTTATAAAGTAGTATATTATCATCATATTGAGCATTTGAGTCTTATTGTATGGTCTGAAGTTGCCCAAATCAAAGTGGATAATTCATTATACTTGCATATTGTGATCATTTATCTATATATTGGCGTTCTTCAGTGTTATATTTTTGTTGATACTCAAATATAAATAAGTAATTTAATTACATTCCAAGAGTGGATCACAAAATATTTTCATCTTTCCATTGTCATTTAGGTTGAGGTATAGTCTCATATTCAATAGTAATAGCATCAAGTAGGTCTTGGATAACATGATGAAGCTCAAAGAAATTATAAGTGAAGTGAACAATACATCAGTGGTAATCATAATGAGCAATGGTATCAAATTTTTTACCATGAAGGACATTTAGATCAACCTCAAGTGGTGGAGGGGGATATAAGGTGGCACTTGAGTAATTGTACCTATGAATTGGTGACTCCCTCCATGTAGTCAAAGGGTATGTACTCCTATTTCTCTCATCCTCCTCCAAATTTATAAACAAAGTAGATCTATCACAATAAAACCTTATTATTTTTGAATGACAATAACTAGTTAAAAATATTGTAAATTTAATCAATCTAATGATAAAAACTTGTATTTAAAAAAACATAAAATTATACCTTTATAACATCCAAAACACTCCAAAATCTTCTTAAACAAGCTAAGTCTTTGTGTCCTCCTATATTTTGAACAAGTTACTTATTGTTTATAAATCATTTACTTCATTTCAATTTGGAATGTCTTATTCTGGTTATATATATTTAATGTTATAAGTTAATTATATAAGAGTAATCTACCTATTGTTAATCCATATACCCTTCTTAGTTCTTATACCCATAACACCTCTTAGAAATTAATTATAGTGTAAACATAATCCTAGATAAGCAATTTAGGAGTAACATAATTGATAGATAAAGGATATGAAGCCACTTTGGATGCAAGTGGGTTATGAAGCAACTGAGTGGAATCCATATTATGAGAATAAGTGTATGCATCTTGTTGTACTTGTAAGATTTGAGTTTGTAAAGTATGAACAAGGGATTCAAGATCCTGTGTGTTAGAAGAAGAAGCATGTGAAGCACTATGAGTGTAGATAGGTGATGTGGGGATAATATTGGTCATATGGATAGTCATTACAATACTATGAAGTGGTGGATGATATGTCGTCAATGAAATAAGAACTTTCAATAAAATGATGGTTGATGTATGCATAACAAATGATAAATGAGGATTAGGATGTCCAAAAAGGGATTGTTCACTAGAGTCTTGATCACAAGTAAGTTTAGCAATAAGAATAATGAGAATAAGAGGCTCTTTGTGATGAGGGTTTTCAAAAAGATGCACGTAGAAATTAGATACCATTTTAAATTGTGTTTGGTCTACTTTTCATCTTCATTAAGGTTTTCATCAAAAGAGTGGTCATTCGTGGTTTTTAGTTCCTTAGAAGGATCATTAGGGATAGTGTAATCTAGGACATAGGGAAACCCAAACACATGGGGTGAAGAAGATTCCATGAAGTCGTGCCTCTTAGGGGTAGGTTGTGAAATATTAATGATATCAATAGGATATTGAGTAAGTGGATTGATATGTTTAAAGGGCATATAAAGTAAGCATATAGAAAGTGAAATGAGTGATACCCTAGGGTTTCTAGGGTTTTAAGTGATAAGTTTGATTTAACAATCGAGTTTACCAAATGTTTACACACTAGTTAATTTCTATGATGTGGAAATACACAATAATAAGAATGATGTAAGGGTTTGAAACCGGTAGATAGCTATGATCTAATTAACTCCCAACATCAATTATACATGATTAAAATAATGTACTTAAACTTGAAATGAACTAAATAATTAATAATTGATAAGTAACTAGTTAAAAACATGAGGAAAGAGATAGATTTAACTATTTAGGATGGTTTTAGAATGATATGTGTATGCGGGGAAGTGGAACAGGAAGATTTGGGGCTTTGGATTTTGATGCTCAAAAATGAATAGGTTCAAATCGTAAAAATTATTTATTGCCTAGGCAGAAAATGTATGATCTATGAAATGAGCTATATAGTTTTGGACTAAGAGATAGTCAAGGTATATAACTTTTGGTGTACTTCACTTGTCCGAAAAATGGTGTTCATTATATGTCACTCTTGTTCACATAAATTTGGGATGACCTATGATATTCTCAGTAACAAATTGGAAACCCTAACAACATGTTGAGTCCTTCATAATAACATTAGAACAAAAAGGAGAAAAATGTGTGTGTGTTTGTGTGTGTGTGTGTGTGTTTGAGGTTAGTTAACCAATCCTAATGTTGCACTACATATATGAATTTTGGAAATCAAGCCTCATGTATTTTTCTTGTGTTTGTGTAAGTGTGTATAGCTAACCAACCACTACAGTTCCCTTATGTCTCTTCACACCAAGATAGCAGGATAACTACAAAGTATATAATATACCCAATGTGGTGGTAGTGAGATATGGTGTGCCTCACCTATTTGACCTAACCATTGTGTTAAATGAAACCTTTGTGAAATTATTAGGATGACTTTACTCTTGTTCGGACATGGATTTATGATCTTTGCATACTTATAGATGGTTGAAGCTAGAATCCTTGACCTAGTTGAGTGCATTAGACTTGTAGTAAGGAGTTACCTAGATTATAAGTAGTTAATTTGAGCATATTTAGGAACACTTTGAGTGTTTTTGGAATAATGTTTGTAATAGAAGCTTATCGAAGGCCTAGTGAGTTATAAAGTGATAATGACTTGCTTATATAGCCTTCTATATGTGATATATTCTAATAAGGTTGATCCTAAGAAGATGAAATGACCAAAATATTGATTTGAAATTAAAATAAGATTTGATTATTGTAAAGGGGTGGGACAATATAGGTCAGCCAACACCACATACCATACATTTTCAAACTAGAGATAAACACTAAAACTAAAGGTTGTGTCATGAATATCGGACATTTTATGGTGTTTTAATGAAATAATATTCCTATAATTAATGACAGAGCATAGTGTCAAAATAAACAAGTTGTAGAATGGCTAGAGAGATGATAAGATTAGATTCTAAATGTGAGCATTTCTCTTATCGAGTATTCAAGACAAAATTTAGCATTACATAAGGACAAGTTACCATATTTTAGTGTCTATAGTTTTATTGGTGTTCATTTGCATCCTTACTTCTTTAAAAAAGAGCTATAGACCATGAAGATAGTCTCTCAAATATTGTATTATTTTTACAATCAGAATTAGGTCATTAATGTACAACGTAAAGATTCACCACCTACTTGTCCAAGTGGAGTCCCTCTCCCCAAAATTTTTTTATCCAATCTTCTAGCTTATCAATGTATACCCTAAATAACATTGGGAATAAATGATAATGTTGTTTGATTCCTATAGCACTTCAAACACACTCATTCAACCCTCACTCAATCAACCCTACTTGCCATTTGATTTTAGGCTTGACTTGGTCATATAATTTATGAGTCATTTCTTTGTAGTGCATTGGTACCATGAATTCTTCCATTTTACTCCATAATTAGCACTTAGGAACTATTTTGAATGCTTTTTGAAGTCTATGAATCAATTGTTGTCTAAAAATGCACCCCATATAATTTTGAACAACTTATATAAGTTAGAAATTAGACACTTTTGCTTAGGAAATTCGTGAAACACTAAGTTAATCTTCTATGGAATGTAGTCACGTAGTGTTTGTGGGTTCTCCTAACCCACCAAAAAAAGGGAATCGAGCTCATGACTTCAGAAATTTTTTTATGAAGTTAGTGTTTTGCGAGGGTTTATTAGACCTTTACGGCATTGAAGAAGTCAATATTCCACATCATCGAATCACTATCTTGTGGGTTGAATGCAAGTCGAAACCTTTGTGAAGTTTACATGACAAAGTGAAATGTTATAAAATCAGTTAAGGAGAGGATCTACAGAGTAAAGAGTGTGAAAGAAGCTTAAAACTTTACGGCATGGAAAACCACATTGTTATGTGGACTTGGAAGAATTTGGCATTATGTAAGGTTGGTAATGTTTCACAATAAAACATGAAGTTTTCCCGGAAGAATTTGCAACGCAAAGAAGAATTTTGTGTGTCATGATGCAAAAGGAAAATAGTGTGCCTTTAGGCACCATGTACCAGGAAATAAAGTTAGAAAGCAACTAAGGTTGGAATCCATGAGACACTAACTTATTGTCCCATTGCAGTTTCCCAATTAAATTAATTAGTGGGGTCTCAAAGACCATGGAACAAACAAACATAGTCACAGGTAAAATGTCGTGCAAGAAGAAGAAAAGACCTCCACGGCATAGGGAGAGCGTGAAACGGCTAAGTGCGAAGATTTCATATCTCAGTGAAACAAGGAATAGCTGCGAAAGGACATGAAAGAGGCTAGAGAACACTTAACTGATTCTAAACAAAGAAACTTTGTAGATTATGAAGTTTTGTCATGTAAATGTGCAACAGAAAATTGACAATTTTCCAAAGATGATAATGACACCCCCGTGTCAAAACTTTCAAGTTCTACCCTTCCGAGGCATCCCAGTCTACCTTGTTAGTTCAATGACCTCCTACTTGATGTTTACTCATTCCCTAGGTGAATTAGGAAGGTCAATTCAAACCCCTTAGGTGATTTTAGGAGTTATCAAGGATGTTATTTCTAGGCGGTGTCGGGAAGGGCTACCACTTTGGCCTTCCTAGGGTGAAGCCACCACGTAGACCGGAAAAAAGAGCCAAATCTGACATGGAGATGAATTTTTAGGTCTAAAAACATCATGGAATTTATTTTTGAAGATTCGGGAAATATTTGGAGGAGTTGGGGCACTTTCATCGTAGCGGGGTTCACGAGCCTAGGCGGTGCACAGGATCAAAAGAGTTGCTAAGCTTCAGGAGGTGATTCCAAGAGCTTTGGATGGAGTTAGGAGCTAAAAATACATCTTCAAAAAGGGAATTAAAATATCTACAATATGGTTAAATCAGATCTTTCACAACACTTTGCGCAATAGGTTTATATCTGGTTTTTTCCAAGATCAATCAAGGATCCATATCAAAACTCGATTTTTTAGGGCTTACATGGAGTAATCAAGAGATGATACCCCACGATTGGATTAAAAGGAAATTTTTAGTCAATTTCATATAAAAAATTTCCAAAACATTCCATCAGGAACTCAAGTTATCACCACTTCAAGTTGCTCTCAAGGTAAGAGTTCGGGAGTTAGTCAAAATTCAGTGAGGACACATGTCACTATAAGAGCCTAATGCAATTTCGTGTCCCTTTCATCCCTCAAGATAAGGGACATGAGGGATAAAAAAATCCCATCCATAATAAGCCCTCTGGTCACACATAGAACCTCCCGGATCGCTAGTTCAGCTCACAGGTGCTTGTTGAAACCTATCCCCTCACTCGCTCAAATCGTGACAAATGTCTCATGGGGGCTCGATGTGCAAATTTATGACCCTTGTGTCCCTTTGGAAAAAATACATGAGGGACATAAAATTTTCCCGGCCGCTTGAATCCCTCAAGTCATCCATGTGACCCTCTTCAATGTAAATTTCCAGCCCCCAAGAGCTAGTGGAGCCAAATGCACAATCGTTGGATTGCCGCCAAGTGTCACGTTGAGGCACGATGTGAAAATTGATGTCCCTTTCATCCCTTAATTCTTAAGGGACATAAGGGATAGGAAAATTTTCCTAGCCCCAGGTATTCCCCCTGGTTCCTCATACGACCATTTTCCAACCCCCAAGTGTTTCCAGCAAGCTTTTTAGCCAAAGTGCTCAACCGTTGGATTTCCACCAAGTGTCATTGTGAGGCATGTCATGCAATTTGATGTCCCTTTCATTCCTTGATGATTATGGGACATCAAGGACAAAAAATTCTCCCCACCCCTGATGAGCATTTTTGAAACACTTTAAAGTTGACACTCAGCTTTATTTCTCATCGTTTCTTATTCATAGTTGTGTACCTGTCATAGCTATTCTCATGCTTGCACACATTTCATCATTGCTAATCCAAACTAGATTTTTCATGGCCAAAAAAACCTCAACTCCATGAAAATTCATAGGTTTCAATAAAGAGATTGATTTAAAGAGTAAGAGAAATGAAGAACGAAGGAGAAAAGCAAAGAAATCCATCTGAAAACCTCCATTGCCGTGAGACGAAGATTCGAAGATATCTTACAAACCTGGTGCACAAAATGAAGAGTCATTTTTTGTTTCTTTCTTATTTTTCAAAGGCCATAAAAACTCACATTAAAATCCCCCTTATGCAGCTCAAATCACTCGCAATGAAGAAATATCCCTTTCGGTTTAACGAAGACAAAAATTGGATTTCTCGTCAAACGGCAATCGGTTTGAAGAGAAATTTCACCAATGGAACTAGAAACAAAAACCCACAACAAAAATGTGATTTTTTCATGAATGGATGTTGGGCCCCTGAAATATTGACTAAGTGTGAAGGCATGTGGGCATGTGGGAACCCAGTTATAGAAGGGCACGTAAGGCAAAAGCGTGTAGGAGGAAGAGTTAAAGAGGCATATGGTTTACGCGACTTCGAAAGGAGATTCAGGACTTAGCTGATTTAAGCAACAAAGGCAAAACACGTGAAAAGCATGATCAGTTGCATGCAGATAAGATGCCATCCTGCAACAGGTGGCCTAGGAAAGAGCATGCCAATGAAGGAGTCTTCTAGAAGACCATCATGAGATGGAGTGGAGAGCTCAGGCCTGAGGAAACATGCTTGCTGAAGGACCAATTTTGACACTTGGTGACGGATCTGAGGGCACAACAAGGAAAGTTGGTAGCATGGGAAGGTGATAAATACAAGTTCCTGTAGTGGGAAAAGGGAGACAGAGATAAGGAGACCGGGATAATATACACATAAAGAGAGATAACATGGGTGAAGCTCTATAGGATTACTGCGAGTGGAACTTTGGTGTAGAAAGGAATGTACTAAGCTTAGCATTGTAATTTCTTTTTCTTTTTGGCATAATTATACAAGCTTGGTGATGTGCATGACTACGGTCTACTCTCTATGGCTCTTTGTAATGAAACGATGAATACAATGAGGTTACCTATTGCATTTAGATATGAATATCAGTGGGTTTTACGTATATTTTGTTCATAGAAGTTCTCTTTCCTTTCATGTTATGAATGAATGATTGTATCTTTCCTTCTGTTACAATATATGTTATGGAGTCTATTAAAACACTCAGTCTGAAGGAACTACAAGGATCTGGAGGCCGTTCTAAGCCCTATGATTCTTGTATGTCTAAACTTCTCTCATGAATACTCTTGTACTACTCATAGATGAATGCTTCCCACTAAAACTCACATAAAAGAGAGACTCGGCACCCACACACGTTACCTCGGGTGAGTGCTCGGCTCTGTTTGGGTGATAGGTCGGCGCACATAGGATTCCTTCCTTTTATAGTGGGAATAAAATTAACTACATCTTGGTTCCATTGACGGGACCTCTTTTCGAAGTTGTAGTGGGATATAGCATGCATCATGATCTGTGTAAAGAGTAATTACAGATCAGTTAACATTGGAAAATGTTGAATCATGGTTCAAGAGCACGAAGGATGAATTTTCCCATAGATTCAGCACTAGACCTGAGTTTGATACATGTAGATGGGTAGAGGAGAATCTCTACCATGATCTCGTATGAGACTTTTCTCGCCGCTTCCCAGGTAGAGTTATTTGGGTGGCTTTCACCTATGCATTTAGATCAAGTTGTCGTTATGGATCGAGGATATGGACCAAAGAAGACTACCAAAGGTTACAGGACGCAGATCGACATGGACCCGTGTTGTAGATCACCGGTGGGGAGGAGTAATAGCTATCTATAGTCCGGAATATGCCATTTCCACATATTCTTGCCAATAGATTGATGATTTTTAGTTTCTATGAGAACCTGAGGATCGTTTCTCATGTGTTATTCCTCTAGCTATAAAGATATTGATGGTTACCATGAGTTTAGAAGCACTCCCCATGGCCGGCTAAATCGCTTTTGAGCGTAAGGTAAGGAAGCTTGAGTGGAGGAAGATGGCGGATGAGATGACGAGAAAAGGGGAGGGAATAAAGACGGCTCAAGTATGGTGAAGTGCATGAAAGGGAGATTACTAGATGACACGAAGCTACTAGTGAGATGGATCTATGGAGATAGACGTGCGAGAAGGATTTGAGGTTCACGCGGAGGATGTGGAACTGAGTAGTCCGTGCTACCCCATCTTGACAAGCACGTGAGGGAGACCCCTTCACTTCCGTGAGAGTTTTTCACATGGAGAAAGGAGATTCATTAGCGCATATCTCCCAACCCACCCAAAGGATCGAGCCCAGTGCTTGGCTTTCCCAATCTAGGAAGAAGCATTGATCTAATCAAACTAGTGGAAGAGATAGATCCGTGCCTAGGAGGTATAATTTTTTAGTTCCTTCTTTTATGGATGCACATATTCTAGTATTTGGAGGAGTTTTTGACAAGGAGCAAGTGTACAAGATTTTAGTCTCACATAAGGGAGTGGTGTAAGACAAAGTAGCAGAGTGGGGCAGCATCCCATACTATCGGTGCACATTTCAATGGGACCATGGGGGTGCTTGCACAGCCCTATTGGGCCCAAAGTGGTTCTAGTGGATTTGGTGGCTCTAGAGGTACAAGACCTAGTGGACCTGGTGGATCAGGCGGTGGAGGAAACACCAAAGGGAACCAAGGCTCTGGTTCAGGACAAGGACCCTAGCCACCACCTCAAGTTTTCTTTGAAATGTCTCTACATTTACTAGATTACATGGGCATTGAGGATGTTGTGGAACATGTTCACAAGTGTGAACTACTATGGCACGCGAAAGGTATCACAACCCCAGAATGAAAGGCTAGTCAATTTGTAACCAATTTATAAGGGCACGTGCATAGCTAGTAAAGAAAGTATGATCCTCATCAAACAGTGGTGTATTACACTACCTTAAAGAATGCATTCCTGGTAAATTTCCACATTCCTGAGTTTGAGAAAAAAATTATTAGCGCTTTGAAGGAGATACAGTAAGGAATGGCAGAGAGTGTGTGGGAGTATGATGCGCGCTTTAAGACTCTCTTGTCTAAATTATCATATGATATACATCCTTCTCAACATGCACAGTGGTTTGTTGGAGGATTGATCACCCCTTTTAGAAGGGCCTTGTCTCATAAGACTTTTACAGATCTACGCGAAGCATTGGAGGCTACCTTATGCGTTGAAGCCGTTGGTAGTATTGATACTGGCGTTAGCCCATTCTTGGAGGCTCAGATTGCTACTATGGCTAAGCAGTTGGAAAAGCTATCTACAAACTTGGTCCATGAGACTCGCAGTGGTTTGTGGTGCATAGATTGTGAGATAGAGGGGTACGTTAAGGAAAATTACCCCTAGAGGATGGTACGCGCTGTGACATTAGATTGTGAAATCTGTCATGGGGACCATGATGCTAGTAGATGTCCCTTGCTACAAAGATGCAATCAAGAAGAATGTATCCTATTATTGCAAGATTTGCACCTCCACGACCCATGATACTAAAGACTATAGGCTCATTGATCAAATACATGATGTCATTAATCATGGGGTGTGCCAAACTAGCATTTCCAGTGGTTCTAAAAATGATGATCACCATTATGAGGAGCGTGCAGATGGAGGTACGCGTGGAAGAGGTTTTCGAGGAGGATTTCATGGATGAGGTAACCATAGAGGAAGAAGTGAGTTCCCGCATGGAACATGTTTCAACTATGGATCTACAAAACATTACAAGCATGAGTGCCTAGACTTGTTGTAGTGCTCATGGTGTGGAAAGAAGCATAAGTATGAGGAGTGCCCGAGTTATATGAGCATATGAATCAGCAGCACCGGAAGGACAAAGGTGTTGCGATGGTCAGCATCAAGAAGGCAGACATACAATGGATGCCTCGGGTAACACAGATGAAGGTTTGGAGCCTGTCTTGGTAACAACAAGGGCAGAAGCCACGCACACAAGGGAAGTACCAAGACAGAAGAACCTGGTTTCAAGGGAAGAGGTCATTCATGGAAAGTATCCAAACCCCACGCATCAGAAGGAGATATATCAGGACACCATGGATGTTATTCGAAGCTTGCAAGGGGAGATCCAATGTCTCAAGGAGCAATCCAGGAGGGAGGAATAAGGAAGGAGGATCGAGGTGTAGAAATATGACCTGGATGAGGTCAAGGAGGTGTGTAAAATGCTAAGGCAGGAGAACATCATCCCTTTGCTAGGATCCTAGTTGAGAGAGAAGGTACCACACACCAGAGAAGAGCATGAGAGATAGGTCTTGCATGTGAACCTTCCCCCTCACAACCTCGACTATGACAAAGAGATTACATTGAATGTAGTTGTGGATGGATGGATCCTCAGCAATATACTCATTGACATTGGCACAGAGGTTAATGTTTTGAATTTGGATGCATGGCATCAAATGGGGAGACTGTAGACAGCCATCTTCAAATGTGTTGTATATGGCAAAAATACTAAGGCAATGCCCATCAATGTCTTGAAGGATGCGGTTGTTACTATCCAGGGATCCAAGTTTCTTTGGGGACTTGAAGTCTTGGCACTCACCGAGGCAGAAAATTTTCCAGCACTACTTCGGTGCCCTTGGTGTTACAAGAACAATGCAGACCTCTGTTTTAACAAAGGGTACATCAGTTTTGAGAACAAAGAGGATCAAGTCATTATACCCCTGGTTGATGGGAAGTCAATGCCCTACATTGAACCATTGGGAGAAGAGGTTCTGAATAAGATTTATGTGTGCTCAATCAGAGACCTTGAGATAGTACACCCTATTAACGGGGTTATCTAATTTGAAGATGCTCAGTTAGTGAGTGATACCACCAGCCTGGCATGTGACAATTGGGCACATGGGACTTACAAATTAATGGGATGGTAGTTGAGAGGATCGGTGACCAAGGTAACAAAGGCGCACATGGTTCGGTGCCTTAGAGGAAAAGAACTACCCAAGTACTCAGGAGGAGCCTTCCCTGAGATCTTTCTACAAGAGATAGAAGCTTAGTGGAAGAACGTAAAGGAATGAAAGGAGATGCTAAGTTACGTCTTGCTTGGCACAATAGCTCGTTGGTGGGCCATGCATCAAGAGAGCCTTTTAAAATGGCGTGAGGTAATAATTTCTCTCTCTGTCAAATTTTCTAAAAGTAATATACCCACCATCATCAAGGAGTACCATGGGAAGGAGCCCACCTCTTTCCATATCTAGGAGTGTGAATGGGTCTAGAGAGAAGGTGTAGAAGCCTTTCCACCATCCCTCTAGGTGCACAAGTTGTATTCTACATTACAGGGTTATGCACGTGCATGGTACATTCATTCGAGAGACACGCCGCCAAACAAGGAATTGGTAAGATCTCACGGTTGATCTTATTCAAGCCTTTGAGTATCGAAGTACCAATCCATCAGTTGATAAGGCCTTACAAGGTATCAAGTGCCTTAGCATGGGGGATAGTGCCAGAACAGAAGATAGGTTGTTGGAATTACTAGGTGAACCAGGATTGGAGGCACGCTTCGAAGAGATTGAAGAAACAGAGAGGAATTACAGCTTGAGCATGCGTGTTTGGAAAAGGAGAAGGGAAAGTTAGTATATGTGATTGATGGAGAGGAATCAGAGAGTTTAGATGTTAGCCATTCTGTAGGGAACGCATGAGGTAGTGGATAGTGTAGATGCTCACGTGCATGCTTACCATGAGCCGTTAAAGACATAGAAGGTTAACATCGGTTCAAGAGAAGAACCTAAGGAAGCTATTATTGGGGATTATTGGATGGAGAAGGAAGTGTCAAAGATCATTGATCTATTGCGTGAATTCGAGGATTTATTCCCACGTGGGTACCATGAGCTAAAAGGCGTCCACCATTCCTTGGGGAGATGAGGATAAAATTGAAGGAAGGTGCGCACCCGGTTAGAAAAAGGCCCTACTAGATGAATCCCAACTTACGCATGAAGGTTAAGGAGGAGATAGACAAAATGATAGCTTCTGGGATCATTGAGGTAGTAGAAGAATCGAATGGATAAGTCTAATGGTAATTAGCATCAAGAAAGATGGACGGATTAGGATCTATGTGGATTATAGGGAATTGAATGTAGTTTTGTCGTTGATCCATTTCGACCCCCGCTTCATCAAGAAATTTTGGAAGGAGTCACTGGGCGTAAAATCTATTCCTTTACAGATGGATTTTTAGGATACCACCAAGTTTGGATTGCAAAGGAGGACCAAGAGAAGACAACTTTCACCACCAAGTGGGGAATTTTGCATATATGGTCATGCCCTTTGGGTTGAAGAATGTGCTGCTATCTTTTCACGCATAGTGGTGCAAGCATTCCAGGACTTCATTCATAAGTTTCTTTAGGTTTACTTGGATGATTGGATAGTATATGGTTTGGTTAAGGACCATTGTGACAACTTGAGATTAATGTTTGAAAGGTGTAGGCAGTTGAGGATATCCCTCAACATTAAGAAGTGTGTGTTTGCTACACCCTTTGGGACTTTATTGGGGCATATCATATGTAAGGAGGGCTTGTTGGTAGATCCCACTAATGTTGCGGTTATTGTGGGGTTAAGGGAACCTACTTGAGCCGCAGTGCGAAGCGCGGATTCCTTAGGCATATGAGATATTACAAAAATTCATTAAGGGGTATGCCAAGATCGCTGCACCTTTAGAGGAGCTGCTTAGACACAAAAGTACCTTCCATTGGGGAAAGGTGCAGCAGAGGGTGTTTGATACATTAAAATATAGGCTTATTATCACACCTATTTTGTGATTTCCCTCTTGGGACAAGCCCTTCCGTTTCTATGTAGATGCCTCAGGAACCACCATTGGAGCAGTACTTGCACAACTAGGTGAGGGGATTGTTGATCATCCTCTCTGTTTCATGAGCAGGAAGTTAACAATAGCATATAAGAATTATACCACAACCGAGTGCGAGGCATTGTCAATGATCTATGTGCTTTTCAAATTTAGATAGTATCTACTAGCAATACCCTTTGTATTCTACACCGACCACATGGCATTAAAGTATTTAGTGAACAAGCCCATTCTTCAAGGACGCATTTGTCGATGGGTGTTGTTGTTTCAAGATTTTGAGTTCACCGTTATAGTAAAGCCCGGAAAAGCAATTGTGTACCCTATCATCTATAAAGAATTGATTCGGAGAGGATGCACAAAGTATTGAGGAAGTAATACCAAATGCATAATTGTTTAGATTGCGGCCGCACCCTTGATCTGGAAGAGATTGTTGTATTTTTAAAAGAAGGTGTGGCACCGAGATGGAATGAGGGTAGTGGAAAAGAAGCATTTGGCCATACGTGTCATGCCCTACATGTTTATTAGTCAAGACTTATACAAATTAGGATGTGATGAAGTTTTTTGCAGATGTGTGATAGAACATGAGCACCTAACCATCATAGAGGAAGCACATGGAGGAATTTCGGGTCGGCATTATGTAGGTGATGTCACCACGTGTAATATTTTAACAGGTTTATGGTGGCAAACCTTGTATAGGGATTGTAGAGATTATTGTAAAATCATGTGACCACTAACAAAGACATTGGTAAACCAGAAAGAGAGATGAAATTATTTTGCATCCTAATCCTAGCGCGAGCCTTTTGAAAAGTGGGCGATAGACTTTGTAGGACCTATTGCACTAGCAGTGCGCGTAGGATTGGGTCATATTATTTCATCACTTACACGGATTATCTCACGAGGTGGGCGAAGTAGCCACCGACTAAAGATTACACAACAGCAACAACGGCAAGGTTCCTATGGGAGAACATTATCACCAGGTATGGATGCCCTTTGAATTTGACTAGTGATAGGGGTATGCATTTTCTAAATGAGACCATGAGGATCCTATTATCCGAGTTCATGGTGGCTCATCATAAGACTACACCCCATCACCCACAAGAAAATGGAACTGCGGAAGTATTCAACAAAATACTTGAGTCATACCTTGACCAAAATCATGATGTTGGAAGACAGGATTGGGATGACAAGGTATCGTAGTTTTATGGGCTTACAAGACTATGTATAAAAACTAAATAAAGTCACACCTTTCCAATTGATGTTTGCCACGGTAGCTACTTTTTTCGGTTGAATTTATGTTACATTCTTTGCTAATAGCGTGCGCGCAGAGGACTAGCTGATGAACAAGTGTTGGAAGAATGAATTGATGAACTAATGAAACTAGATGAAAGACAATCACTTGCTGTTGGAGCCAAATAGAGGAAAAGGAAAAGCAAAAGGCTTGGCATGATCACCATATTAGGAACAAGAAATTTGAGGTTGGTCGATGGTGTTACTGTATGATTCTAAATTTCTGCACCATCCTGGGAAGTTGAAAGTCCATTGGTTAGGTCCCTACACAATCTCATACATCCTTGATTCAGGCACGTGCCAATTATAAGTGTTGGATGGAACGAAGTTTCTTGGACACTTCAATGGTAGTAGGTTGAAGCCCTACTATAAATAAGTATTCTTGGTGTTTGTAAATAAGGCGGTTTTGCCAGTTAGTTTAGAATTTTCCCTTATGCATTTTTCCTTTCCTTGTGTTTCCCTTTCGCGTTGTTTTGTTTTTCACCTTGGGTGTTGGTAACCTTATAGTTATTTTTGGAGAATTTATGGGTGCGTAGAGGACCGTGGATTGTTTAAGTGTGGGGTGGAGAAAAGTGAAGAAGCGCGTGACTAAAAGTACTAAGGAAGTTGTGTTGAAGAGCATTGTTGAGTATCCCATTGAAAGAGATATGAAGAGAAAAGATAGAATGGTTGGTGTCGGGGTAAAGCTACTTATAGATCCCACGTACAAAGGAAAAGGAAGCACGCTTAAAGCAACATGAGGTAGGTGAAAGAAAGAATCGAATAGAAGAAGTGTCTTTGGTGTGTTTTGAGTGTGCATAAGAGTCTCTGTCAAGATGGTTTGGTTGTGAGCCGAAGGTTGGAGGAGTTTTCATGCGGAAGGGTGCACAAGGTAAAGAGAAGTTTTCACATAGGAAAAGCACATGAGTGAAGGCATTGAAGACAGGATTTGTTTTAAAAATCCGCATTTAATGAATAGAGTGTGGGGTAGGTAAAGTAGAATTTAACGACCGAAAAAAGGAAAAACTATAAATAGAAGGTCGGGGCACTCTCATTTTACTTTGTGAAAACGAAGAGTTGGAGATATAAGCGAAAGATATAAGCTAGGAATTTTTCATATTCGATCAAGGAGAAGATCATGTGATTAAAAATGTAAAGAGCCAATTTGAGATTGTGAACCAGAAGGAAGGAATTACACGGCATGGAACGAAGTGAAAAGATGTTGTCTTGTGAAGAATTTATCGAAGTTAGGGTTCAGCAAACTAGGGCACGGGTTTAGGAGAATTGTATCGTGGATCTGAGATTGAAGGTTGGGAGAAGGAAAGTAGAGTAACAAGGAGAGGATTGGAGTGACACAATTACCTTGACCATGGCACTGAAGAAAGGGAAGGGTAAAGCAAGGGCTAAACAACTAGAACCTGAGGTAGCTACAAACGAAGAATGGTATGCAGAAATGTAGTACCCTAACAGAGTGATGATGGGGAAGGAATGGGAATCCCATTTGAGAAGCATACCAGTCAATGATTATAATCATTGCACCAGCACTATAGAAAAAGAGATGGCATTAGAATTGGTATGCCCAACCAACAAGCAAACACCTGAAGGGTTACCTATCTACAATGATGACATGAAGGTCAAGCTGGTGAAGGTAGGGTTGCTGCAACTTTATGAGTTGCCTTATTTTGGGAAGCCAGATCACTTGTACCAGTGGTTGATGTCTCGGTACATAAGGACTACTTCCACTTTACTGGGTGCAAGATGCATGTAACTCCCCAGTTGATTACATAGTTTACAGGCCTCATATGCGAGGGAGATAGCCTGGAAGATGACCTTGGTGACAAGGAGGCTATTCAGAGACAATCATAAAGTATGCCTGTAAGAAAGGGTCATGGTATTATGACATCTCGGATGGAGAATGGTATGTAGAAATGTAGTACCTGACGGAGTGATGATGGGGAATGAATGGGAATCCCATTTGAGAAGCATACCGATCAGGTGATTATAATCACCGCACTCAAAGACTATAGAAAAAGAGATGGCATTAGAATTGGTACACCCAACCAACAAGTGAACACTTGAAGGGTTACATATCTACAATGATGACATAAAGGTCAAGCTGGCGAAGGTAGGGTTGCTTTGCAACTTTATGAGTTGCCTTATTTTGGGAAGCCGAATCACTTGTACCAGTGTTTGATGTATCGGGTACACAAGGACTACTTCCACTTTACCAGGTGCAATATGCACATAACTCCCCAGTTGATTACATAGTTTACAAGCCTCATATGCGAGGGAGATAGCCTGGAAGATGACCTTGGCGACAAGGAGGCTATTCAGAGACTATCACAGAGTATGCCTACAAGAAAGGGTCACGGTATTATGACATCTCAGACATCAAGGACCCAATTATGAAGATGGCCACACACCTGGTAATGAATCTGAATGGTGAAGAAAGGTGGACGTAAGTTAACAAGCCATGGCTACATATCTACAGGAAGATTGCAGAGGGGACTATTTACAACTTGTCTGTATACATTACCGAGGAAATTGTAAAGTGTGCGAAGGAAGGGGACAAGATCCTCTTTGGAAATGTCTTGCTCACCATAGTATTTACAGAAATTGGAGTGTTGGATGCACTAGATAAGTTTGTGTGGGAGTACCCAGCCGAAGACCCTTCACCCACGAAGAGGTTTGAAAATTATGCATGTGATACAATGATGGCTCCCCACAAAGCGTGGCTTGAAAAATGGTATATGCGCTTGAGAAATGCATTTGGGGTGGAGTGGAGGATCCTGAACAACTCCCAGCAGCCACACAAGGAGAAGTTGAGTTCATGGTATACTAGCACTACTACTTGGGTAGGTTCAAACTTATTGATGAATCATGGATCCATTGATGCAAGCTCCCTTTTGTGTTCACCGCCCAAGTACTTCTAAGCGGGAGTGAACAGATTTAAAGAATCAAAAAAGCTAAGGTTGGAGCTAGGAAAGTTGGATCATGAGCACAAGGATATGAGGAAGTTCTTGAACTATCCTGAGGTAAGCATGTGTACGTGGAGAAATACATGTTGCACGAGATCCACATGACTAGAACAATAACACTTAATATTACTAGATGATCCGCGTTACGCGTGTATACATGTGCATAAGACCAAATTTTGAGAATGGTGCATACTTGGTGGATGAGATCTCAATACTTGAAGACCCCTTGAGAAAGAAGAAGCCAATGTCAAAGAAGAGGGGTAGAGGAGAGGAAGGAGCACCAAGTGTTCCAACTACTCAGATAGTGGGCATGCCTTCTACGAGCACCAAGCTAAGCACCTATGTTCGGAGAAAGAAGTCTCTAGTAAAGGAGAAGATGCTAGAAGTAGAGGCACCTAAACAACCCACCACCATGGAGGAGTCACAAGAGGAAGAAGAGAAGGTAGAATATCCTGACCAGAAGACACCTCTCAGGAAGAAGCAGAAGGTAGATGAAGAAGCTGACTCGGAGGTGACCAAAAGCTTGGAGAGATACCCGAGAAGGAGAGGATGAGAATGAAGGAGGTGGCGATGAGGAGGAAGAGCTAGAGAAAGACAAGGAACCTTTGGAACCTCGCATAGTTAGTGTCTATGACTCAGAGGAGGAGAGTGGAGAAGAAAAGAAAGAGTTCGTATTCACGCGACGAAAAGGCGCACAAGGTGATGAAGGCAATCCGAAGATACAAAGGCAGATGAGAGGGATGCCGAGGACAGAGAGCCACGAATTTTACAAAGGAGCAGATAACCGAAGTGGCAAAGCGAGAAGCGAAGAAGATGCTCGAGATCCTTATAGACCAGGAGTTAGAGCGGAGTGCAGACATAGTGTTAAAGGAAGGGAAGGAAGAGAGTGGTGAAAAGGGACATGACACCTAGGAGGCCCCGCTCTGACAGTCAGCTTCCTCAAAGGTGCGCGCTTGGGTAGAAGACCTCTGGATGCAGAATAGAGGTAGATAATGGGATACGTGGATGATTCAAGGAAGGTGTTATGCACACGATTCCAGAGCACAATACCCACTAGAGAGACTTATCGCCATGGGATTGTTTGAAAAGGAGGGCACGTACCCCATGACCAAGAAGATGCTTTCTTGGGCATTTGAATCCCACGTCCACGAGCCAAACTTTAAAGTCTACCAAAAGGAACTTATCACACTACCAGAGTCTAAGGGAGATAACCCCTTAGTGAATTCCCAGGAGCTCTCAAATGAGCAAGTCTGCAATGCTCTAAACAAGGTCATGGTGGAAACAGAGGTGAGACTATTCACGTGGAACGACAGCATAAGGGCTTTAGAGGGAAAGCTGGCCAAGAAGGAGGAAGAGTTGGCTAAGGTGGCTAGAAGCTTAAAACAGGAGGAATTAATCAGCGCATAGCTAAAGCACGAACTCAAAGAGGGAAAGGAAAAGGTGCGGGAGGTGTACAAGAAAGTAGACTCAATAAAAGTTCCATCATTTCAAAACACCTAGATCTAACGCCTATCCCTCAGAGGTATGCATCAATGTTGGAATGCCTAGAATACTTAAAGCACGTCCTCACCATGGAGAGGCAACCCTTGGCATTGGAATCTATGGAGGAAGTGGTTACGTGCTTGAAGGAGGAGGACCGGTTAAAAGTGATAGCACTTGTTACCGAGTACAGTCAAGTACTTGTGGAGATCAAGGTCGCTACCCAGTCTGCAGAAGCCACATATGACACATGCGTGGATCGAGATAAGGTGGCAAGCTCTTTGGTTTCCATGCTTGAAGCAGAGCTGAAGGAGTTCCAGAAAAGAACAAGGGGAACAAGGCAGAAAGGGACAAGGTTCTGAAAAGAAATTAGAGGTGATTGAGGCTTTAAGAAGCTCAACTAAGGCCCAACTGAAGGAACTGTACCCCAGATTACAAGGAGAATGGACAAGCTCACAGACCTGGGCAAGGAAATGGAACAAATTGTGGACACCTTGGGCACCTAGGGAGCTAGTCTAAGCTTTGATGAAGTAAGCACCTTGGTGGGCGACCTCTGTCAGAAGGCACAGAACGAGGTCGATACATGGAGTAAGTTGGAGGTAGACTTACGGAAGGACTTCCTAGCCATTTGATTTAATTTCCCCCATTCTTCATTCTTTCCCCTATTCTTTCATTCCTTATTCATTTTTGTAATATTTGTCTACATCTTGGTTCCATTGAACCAACTTGCACCTTGGTCAAGTAAGATGTTTCTGAGGGTAGAGAATAGGCATAGTGTGGGGTGATGTTGGGCCCCTAAAATATTGACTAAGTGTGAAGGCATATGGGTACGCGGGACCCCAGTTATAGAAGGGCGCACAAGGCAAAAATGTGCAGGAGGAAGAGTTAAGGAGGCATATGGTTCGTGTGGCTTCGAAAGGAGATTCAAAACTTAGCTTATTTAAGCAACAAAGGTAGAACATGTGAAAAGTGTGATCGGTTACATGTGGATAAGATGCCAGCCTGGCAACAGGTGGCCCAGAAAGAGCATGCCAACAAAGGAGTCTTCTAGAAGACCATCATGAGATGGAGTGGAGAGCTCAGGCCTGAGGAAACATGCTCACTGAAGGACCACATTCGACACTTGGCAATGGATCTGAGGGTGCGAAAGGTGAGTTGGCAGCATGGGAAGGTGATAAATACAAGTGCCTATAGTGGGAAAAGGGACACAGAGATAAGGATACTGGGATAATATACACACACAGAGAGATAACATGGGTGAAGCTCTGTAGGATTACTGCAAGTGGAACTTTGGTGCAGAAAGGAATGTACTAAGCTTAGCATTGTAATTTCTTTTTCTTTTTGGCATAATTATACAAGCCTAGTGATTTGCATGACTACGGTTTTCTCTCTATGGCTCTTTGTAATGAAACGATGAATACAATGAGGTTACCTATTGCATTTAGATATGAATATCAGTGGGTTTTACGTATATTTCGTTTATAGAAGTTCTCTTTACTTTCATGTTATGAATGAATGATTGTACCTTTCCTTCTTTAATATATGTTATGGAGTCTATTAAAACACTCGGTCTGAAGGAACTATAAGGATCTGGAGGCTGTTCTGAGCCCCATGATTCTTGTATGTCTAAACTTCTTTCCTAAATACTCTTATACTACTCATAGATGAATGCTTCCCACTAAAACTCACATAAAAGAGAGACTCGGCACCCACGCGTGCCTCGGGTGAGTGCTCAGCTTTTGTTGGGTGATAGGCCAATGCACGCATGGGATTCCTTCCTTTTATAGTGGGAGTAAAATTGACTACAATAGAGAATAAAAACAAACCTGCAACTTTCAAGCTTGGTCAATGACTATCGTGTTCGAGTTACCACCAGTCAAAATTTTGAAATTTTAAAATCTCACAAACCGGTGATCGTAAGCATAAGATTTCAAAGGGGTGATATTGGGAAAAAACCCCATATCAAAAACTTCATTCCATCATGATTCGACCCTCAAAATTTCATTTTCTAAAATGGCGGGTCTTCTACATGAGGGATTGTTATTTCGAGTAAGTCACCAATTAAAGAAATTACAAAGGAGGTGGTGAACACATAAGAGGTATCTCAGAAAAAATCATCGAAATGGTCATCTTGGTCTAGAATTAACACTTACTAAAAATAGTAAGTGGTCTCACGAGCACCTACTAAAAATAGCAAACTAGTCTAGAAGGTGAGAGGAACACAAGGAGAAAGATAAATTTGAGTTGCAATATCCAATTGAGGTTCAAAGGAGATGATTTTTCATACTTACTAGAAATAGTAAGTCATCTCATTGGCACTTACTAAAAATAGTAAGTCATTCTAGAGGGTGAATTTCACAAAAGGAGCATTCTAAGGGTTGAACATTCAAATTGGCAACTTTATAGTTGGAGTCCGGAGAAGAATTTTCACACTTACTAAAAATAGTAAGTTGCTTCATTCAAGAATAACAAGTGTTGATGAACCATTCACAATTTTTCCAATATGTTCATCACGAGAAAAATGTATCATTCCATAGGACATATGCCAAAAATACGATAGTGTTGCAAAGGGGATCATCATTCGGGATCATCCATGGGAATTTCTCACAGGCATTCAAGATCCATCCTAGGGAACTCAATAGTGTCTTTCGACACTCACTTCATGATTCGGTCACAAGTATATCATGTGCGGGGTAGAAGTTGTGGTCATCGGTGAAACAGTTCATTCAACTTGGTAGGATTTGTTCCAAGGATTCAATCCCTTCAGAGGGGATCTTCATGAGTGATGCTCATGGTCACCAATGAAGTCATTCGACAATGTTTTTAAACACTTAGTTCATGGTGTTCACGTGTCATCCAAAGGAATTTTCTCAGGGTGCAAAGAGTTTGGGGATTCGAGTTCATCACATTGGAGCATTCCATCAAGTCATCTAGAAGGATCAATGGACTTTATCGAGGTAGAATCTTTCATCATCAACATCATTCTTCCTTCTCCTCTTCTTTTTCCTCTCTCTCTCTCTTCTCTTCCCTCCCAACGTTCTCTCTCTTCAATGTTCTAATTTCATGTTGGGGTTTGGACTTTTTGATATGTCTTTAAGTGACTTTAGAAACATGATGTAAAGCTTAAGTATCCTTGTTTTTATAAAAGGGACTTAATATTTGATAGGAATATGAACAACCTAAAGTCAAAATGTGACATATGAAAAGTCATCGGGAAGATGAAGAGTCAATTCTCTTCTATAAATTGTAATGAGCTCCTCATTCTAAGGGGTTATGATTCTTAAATTCTTAGCTAGTGTATTTGTATTCTTGTAAGTTCATGAGAGAGATTTTGCTTACTTGTGAGTGAAAAGAGTTAGCCATTTTTCTCTCTAATTTCTTCATTCCTTCACTATGTACAACTTTTGTCTAAGCATCAATACAAGAAGGAGTTTCTAGCCTTTTTTGACTGAGGGATTTATTGATACTTTGTGCTCATAAATTCTAATCAATCTTGTTATTATTCACATATTTGTTTCTTCTTAATTCTAATGCATGTGATGAAACTTATAACTGATGTGTGCAAGACTTTGATTTTCTACTTACAGCATTAGTTCCCCTACTTCATATTCTCACTCCCTTTCCCGCTCTCTTGACAAAGTCCTCTCTAGAAGATAATGATAGTTTTTCCACGAGTGGTCGTTGAGTACCCCTGTTGGATCCCCAACCACAAGGCTAACCTAGATAAAACCCATCATTACTTATGCATGCATATACGGAAGTTGCATTGTTTAAGTAGAGGGACTTAGATTCCCAAAACGTTGACTAGAAACCCACAAATTTTTCCCTTGACAACTTTTATCACCAACATGAAGGTAATATTTTTATGGGTGTGTGGGAGTTATTGGCTCATGGGTTTCTCAATCCATAGAGACATTCAAGGAAAAAGGTGTGGAAAACCAAGAATTCATATGAAGTCATGTGCATTGCATACAAAAGCCATACCAAATTTGAAATCAAACACCACCCACTTCACCGACTAAAATTTAATGAAGTATGGGCATTGTCTTCCTCGACCAATAAATATGATGGCATGCGATTGGAGTCATGCCAAGCACCAATACCTATTTGTAGACATCTATCACGATTAGTTATTGGTGGTTGAATCTATCTCATGTTGGCACCCATATCTCCTTTTCCCTTCTTCCTATTTTCTTTATAAATAAAGAACTCATTCTTATTATAAGAGAGATCCCTATTTTGTTGTAATGGCACCAAGCCAAAATGGTGGCTAACATCTCACGAGTTTCGTGCCTTGTATTTGAGTGTATGTGGTACTTCCAATGCCTTTTGAGCATTTGGAATGGTTTTGAATATTCATAGCAAAAATTAATGAATATTATTGTTCATTCCTTCCCTTCTCTTTGCATTTTTATCTCTTTTCCTCTCATTTCATTCGTTTTATGTTGTGTATGGATTTAACTTTTGACTCTCCATTTTTATGTGTTGTCGATGTGTTGGAAGTGTTAGTTTATATAGTTTTGGGTCTGTGACACTTATGTCTTCCCTCTCCTCCTAAATTTTCTCCCCTTTCTTCCCCTCGTGGAGAGTGATCACCCCTTCTTTTTGGTGCTATCACCCCCCTTTAGCATAGGTTTTTATTTCAACATCTCTCTCTCTCTCCCTGGTTCCTTGGATGTGTTAGAGTAGGTTAGCTTAGGAGTAGCTTTAGTTATATTTTAGATAGGTAGAGGAATTTGGCCTTCTCCAGAGGTTTTTCTCAAGATGTAAGTCCCACACTTAAATACACTCCCTTGTTAGCTAAGAATTATAAACCTTCCATGATCTATACAAGGGTGTAATTTTGAGCACTAACAGTTTTGGCACACCATGTGGGACAAGGATTAAAGAACTTTACAACTTTATATCACCAAGTTGATGTGTTCTTGGTGATATTCAATCTCTAGAGGAATTTCTCAAAGACATCCGGTGACTCCATTTTTCAAGGAACCCATTCTTTGAGTCTCAGAAACATTCCCTTCACCTTTACACTCATTTTCATGTTTCCATTTCTCTCATGGCTCTCCAAATAGCTCTTCCATTATCTCATTTCAGTTTGAACCCCCTTCATTTGCAATAGTGGGATGATATCCCCAAAACAACTCTAAAAACCCATTTTGGAATTCAAAATATAACAAACCATTTTGGAATTCACAATATCATAGAGGAAAACATTTGCCTCAGAATTCTTATTTCATCCTTAAGAGGTAAAGTAAGAGATTGGTACAAAATTTTAGCTCCTTATTCCATATCCACGTGGGATTGGTTGAGATAAAAACTACACAACTAGTTTAAGGAGAATGCAGATGTCATTTCTCTCATGAAATACCTCAAAAAAATACAACGAGATTTAATGGATTTCATCTCAGCTATCAACATCAAATTCTCAAATAAAAGGCCCTAATCCCTCATGACTTCAAACCCTCACAAGATATGGTATTCTTATATTATTTGAGGTCTTTGGATGTTTATTTGGTTAGATTGATTCAGAATCTATGAGGTAATATTCTTCCTCATGCTTTTGTAATTGCATTTCAAGATGAGAAGATACTCATTCAACATGGGAAAAGGAAAATCATTCCCATCACTTCCATTCTTCCCTCACCATCTCAAATTCTCCATACCCACTGTGCAAATCAAGAAAAATCCATTGTTCCATTCCAAAAATAGGAATATTCTTTGCTTCCTAGTTCCCCTTTTGGTGTTCTAAAAAATTATCATGCTCAAAATATCCCTTATGATCTATAAAATTTCTCTTCATCTCCCCTCAAGGCATGACCCAACTCTCTAAAACCTTGTCAAAATGTTTTGAGAAGCCGCAGTGCTCAAATTTTTCCCCAATGTTCTACCCGACCCGCATTGAGCCTAGTTATCATACAAGGTGGGTAGATCATGATGTTTTCTACTTCCATGGAGAGGAGAAACCATAGAGATTATAATATGTTTTGGAGGATCATTTGGATTCCCCAATTGATCAAATTAAAATCCTTGATCCCAAGTCATATTTGATTGTAAGTGAATTTAAGGAGCAGTCTCTTCCCAATGTCTCATCTCCAACCAATTCTGCCAAGGTTGATAACTACATATTTGTTGAAAATTGGTGTGAATCTGACTGAGAGGATGATAAGGATTAAAATCTACAAAGAGAGGTAGCTGGTAAAAAAACAAAGCATGCAGCTTTGAAGGTGGAAAATCATAATGGAGCGCGGGTTAAGGAGAAAGTGTTTTTCGAACTTATGACATCCGTGGGTGTGTGGAAGAATATTTTCCAAGTGGGCAAGGTGAAACAACTGAGTGAAATGATCCACATTTCTCCACATACCTTTAACTTACTTCACTTTTGGCAGAAAACTAGGTCAGGCTAGAGGATAAAGAAAAAGGAAGCTCACATCCTAAAGTGTAAATAAGGATGTTTGCACAAGAGCAAGAAATAACAAGTCTATATCAGCTCAAAGACATCTAAAATGAAGAGGAATGTGCCTCTACTAGCTCCATCATAGGAGCTAAATTTGAAGAAGATGGGAAAATCATGCAAATCAGCCAAAAGTTGTGAAGAATGTCTTCCCAATCAGATATTTGGTTGGTTTGGGGTCGAATTCAAAGTTGCCACCAGTCATGCTCACTTCTAAGCTTGAAGAAGAGATTCAAAGAATCAAGGTCAGCTTCAACACCTCCAAAAACCAAATGCAAAGAAACTTGAGGAGGTATTCATTCTTTTCTTATCTTATACTTTGAACAAGAAAGAAGTGTGGACTATGATTTCATTTCCACCATGTGGTTTGATTTCCAAATTAATCATATGGCCCAATTTTGTAAGGAAGGGAAGCTATATCTCCCAACCTGTATCAAGTTTTGTTTAGCTTCCTTTTCCATTTGTTAGAGTAGGAGTAGTATAGGTTTTTTATTGTAAAAAAGTTCTTGTGCAAACTCTACATGTTTACACTTAAAACATGTACGATTTTCAAACTTTGTATATAGTATTTGTGGGCCTTTAACATTTGTTACATGCTTCATTCGAAGCTAATTTCATGCAGATCCAACGAGATAATATTTTAAGGATGAGATCAATTTTATTCAAGGTTATGCTTGACCCCATGCCTAATGGATGCTTCAAGGCTACTAATATTCATTATCTAGTAGGAAAATATACCCTAGAGGTTGCCAAATTATGGTCCAAATTTTCACCCCCATGTAATTTTGAATAACTCATCTAAGTTGGGACCTAGACACTTTTTCTTAAGAAATATGTTAAACACTAAGTTAATCTTCCACAGAATGTAGTCACACAATGTTTTACTGATTTCTCCTAACTCCGCCAAATAAAGGAATCGAGCTCATGACTTAAACAAAAATTTTATGAAGTTATTGTTTCATGAGGGTTTAATAGACCTTCGTGGCATTAAGGAAGTCAATCTTACGCATCATTAAATCAATCTCTCACGTGTTGAAGGAAATTCATAGTTCCACGGGGTTTACACACCTACGAAAAGTTGAAAAATTGGCCAAGGATGAGATTTTTCGAGTAAAGAGTGAAAAAGAAGCTATGCGACATAAAAAAACATAGTGTTATGTAGACTTGGAAGAATTTAGCATTTTGTGAGGTTGGTAACAATGCCACACAATAAAACATGATTTCTACCTAGAAGAAGTGATGATGTAAAGAAGAATTTCAAAGCGCCACGATGTAAAACGAAAATAAAGTACCACTAGGAACTACACACTAAGGAAATAAAGTTGGAAAGTGACTAAGGTTTGAAGTCACGAGACACTAACTTAGTGTACCGTGGGTTTCCTAATTATAGTGTTCCACGAGGTCTCAAAGGACACAAAATTAAGGAACATAGTCATAGGTAAAATTCCATACAAGAAGAATGAAAGACCTCTACGGCATAGCTTTAGCGTGAAACAACTAAGTGCAGAAGCTTTCAAACCCACAAAATAAGGAATAGCCATGGATGACATGATAGAGGCCACAGAACATTTAAAAGATGCCAAACAAAGAAACTCAGTAGATTAGGAAAGTAAGAGTTTTGCGGGTGTGTGAGATTTATTGTCTCGCAGGTTCTCAATATATGGAGATGTTCAAGGAAAATGGCCCTAAGAAACCAAGAAATCATCTAAATTCCATGGATTACACAACACTGACAACTTCACTAACCATAATTTAATAAAATATGGGTGTCATCTTCCTCAACCTATAAATATGGTGGCGTCTAATTGGAATCATATGAGGTGTCCATACTTATCTGTAAACATCTATGATGATTGTTCTTTGGTGGTTGAATCTCTCTCTTATTGGTGCCTCTCTCTCCTTCTTTCATCTTCTTCTTTTCTCTATAAATATAGAACTCATCCTCATTATAAAAGAGATCCGTCTTTTCTTGTAACGACGCCATGCCAAAATGGTGGTTGAGTTATCATGAGTTCCAGACCTTATATTTGAGCATTTGTGTTGTGTCCAATACCTTTTTAAACATTTGTGATGGTATGTGCATATTCATAGCAATGGTTTAATGAAGATTGTGGCTCATTTTTACCCTTCTCTTTGCCTTATTGTTTCATTTCCTCTCTTTTCATTTGTTTTATGTTGTGTATGGATTTAACTTTGTGGACTCTCCATTTCTATGTGTTGTCAATGTGTGGGAAGGGTTAGTTTATGTGGTTTCAAATTTTGGCACATTTTTATGCCCTCTCCTCCTATATTTTTTCCCATGTCTTCCCCTCCCGGAGAGTGTTCACCCCATATTTATGGTATTATCACCCCCTTTATTTTAGCTTTTACTTTCAATGTATCTCTCTCTCCCCATGGTTTCTTGGATGTGTTAGAGTAGGTTAGATTAGTGGTAGTTTTAGTGATAGTTTAGATAGGTAGAGGAAATTGGCCTTCTCCGAGGTCTATCTCAAGATGCAAGCCACACACTTGGAAATATTCCCATGTTGGCCAAGAATTTTGAATCTTCCATGATCTAGAAAAGAGTGAAATTATGAGCACTAACATCAAAAATATGCATAGCCTTTCACATCCCAAACCTTACCAACTAGGTGTATAAGTGTGATAATGTAGACACAAAATCATTCACTTACTATTTTTTACTATACCGCTTGAGTATGTTGTTTTATAACTGGATCTTAAGTAAGAAAAGTATTCATTAGTGACACACTTCCTAGTCCATCTACTTGTGTTGTTTATTTCTATTACTTTTATCTTTCACACTTGTCACTCATACACCCCATTTTGGTCAAGTCATAGGGATCCTTGTCTATTAGTCTTTGCACACTTGTGTCGTCGGTTGTCATTGGACACTAGCACCCAAGAATGGACACTAGCGCTAGGTGTGTGCTCATGTATATCTGATAATTCTTATCCTCTTCATTTTTATCTTAATTTTGTTATTTGAGGTCAGTATTTTCACTTTTCCCACTCATATCCCAAGGTATTGGTCGGCATCTCGGGTCATTAGTGTCAAAATTCAAGCAAGATATCCCTATATAAACACAACATACATGTTATTATAATGGTGGGCATTTTTATCAAGGGTTGTCTATCTACATATCACAAGGAACTGCATTTTTATGCATACACACTAGAAAGGAAGGGGAAGTTCTAAATTCCATCCCACGCATTTGCATTTTATCTAGCTATTGTCTATTATCTTGGTGTCATTGGCTCAAGGAAACCTAAGAGAACTATTGCAAACACAATCACATAGAAATACATTAGGTCCGAGATGTAGTATAGCAATTAGTCATAAGTTCACTCGTTTGATAGCTAAGGACAGTCGACCCCTCATTTATATCTTTCTATTTTAGGATTTAATGTCTTTTTAGGGTTTTAAAGGATATTTTTGTATTTTAGATTTACAAGTACTCCGTAATTCAAAGCACGAATAACAAGAGCTCATTGGAAAACAAGTGTAAAACCCTAGTGACTATGTCGGAACCGAGATCCCTAAATTTTATGTAGGCTACAACACCTACTGAGGTCTAGGGCACTCGTAGGCACCCTTACCCCTAAATAGGTTCCCTTTTCCAAGCATCTCCATTACCTCTACATTCTTTTGAGTGGGATTTTGGTAGTATGAGTTTTTGTTCCATCAATTCTCGTACTCCAGGACACACTTTGGGATAAGCGAAATCAAGGTAAGTGCCCTATCTCTTCCATTTGAATTCATATTTAAATCAAATAAAATTTCCTAACATCTATATATCATTGTAGTAATCATTGTTTTCATATTTTAGTAAAATATTTAGATTTTATTAAATCATTTTGGTGAACCTGTAGCTTATAACTCCTTATCATAGGACCCACTAAAACCCTAATGGCTAAGAGTATATCTTCTCCTCCTAGAAACTTATGCCTCATGTGAGTGTTACCCCTATTTATGATGAAGTGACTATAGCTGAACTTAGCACTCTCATCACAATACTAATCTTTTATATGATACTCAAAGACAATTGTTGGCTAATGAATGCAATATTCCTACTACCTTTGATCATTCTATAATTATCATTGTTTCTAATCTGAAAAATTTTTCTCAAGTTTGCACTCCTTGCTATGCCATAAAAAAAGAGCCTCCTCCACCTTCTTCTATTTTTACTTTAGATTAGGTTATTATTGATTATTTTCTTGATCTTGATTTTGATAGTACAAATAAAAAACATGATGAAAATATACATGTGCATGATGTTGTTTCTAATACTAGTTTGGATGATTGTGTAGTTTCATATCATACTCCTTAGATTTTTGAAAATGTCTCTAATGATTGTAAAGATGCATCTCATATTTTTTTCTCCTTCTAATTCATTATATATTGATGATCTGCTTGATGAGATCCTTGAATCCAAATATTTGTCTCATATTGATGATGTACATACTAGTAATGATTCTACTTCTTTGTATATTGTTGAATGTGAATTCTATAATCCACTTTCATCTTCTTCTGAGATTGTGTCTAGTAACATGCATGTTGATTCATCCCCTTTGTTACTTTATCGCCTAACAATCCTTTTGATGTTATTCCTAATGATTTTATCGATATTCCATGTTCTTCACCACATATTACTTTTTCTGCACCTACACCTACTATGTGCCTATAACATCGGCATCCTCCACTTCTTCTTCTGACATTCCTCTAATCACTCATAATGGCAAGCTTCAACAACTCAATACACCATTCACATCTCCTACCATTCCTTCACATGATATCTTATCACTCATGCATGTTGTTGGCCAATTACAATCTCAGGTCCAATCTCTCACTCTTGAAAGTAAGGCATATTATGCTTCTATTGATAACAATTCTTTACATGGCAACCCTATTCCAAAAATATTCACAATTCAACATTCCCCAAGGATTTCATTATTCCTACATTTTCATGCTTTGATGGTACTGGAAATCCATATTTACATCTCAAGCATTATCATCTAGCTATGGATTCTTACTCCAATGATCGATTATTGCTTAAATATTTTCATCACAGTCTTACTAATGATTCTCTTCAATGGTACACGCATCTACCTTTTAGATCTATTAGTATATATTGTGTGATGGAAGAGGCATTCCTTTAATAATTTATACTTAACAATGTCTCTAGAGTCACACATGACCGCTTACCTGGCTTACATCAAGGCAAGAAAGAACCTATTATTGATTACATTTTGTGTTTCAATTCTTGCATGCATCAGTTAGTCTTTCATCCTATTGATTTAGAAAAGTAATTCATCTTTTGTCATGGCTTGATTCCTACTTTAAATCAACGCTTGTAATATGATACATGCAAATCATTCACACTCTTATGCTAAAAATTCTTTAATATAGAACAAGATCTTATTATTTCTCATGTCATAGATCCTCCTCCTATTATTGTTATTGTTTCATCATTTAGTTCCTCTCCTCTTTCATCTATTCAGCATCCTCCACAATCTTTATCTTCTCCTCCTCACAACCAAGTTCAGTCATCTCCATTACATAATATTCCTTCATCTCCTCCATCGCATTGGTCTCTGCCTAAGACTTCTCCATCTCCTCCATGGGAGCCATTACACTTTTCTCATGACACTAGGCCTCATGATGTGTTGTGTTCTTTACTTGATAAGTGCTTGATTCACTTACCTTCTAATCAGCATCATCCACCTCATCACTTGTAATGCTAACATGATCTAACTTATTGTAACTATCATCACATCAATGGCCATTATGACAATGATTTTTGTGCCCTTCATGATCGATTACAAAAATTAGAAGACAAGGGTGTCATTTCCTTTGGCCCTTGCTCTCATGAGTTGTCTATGTCTCGATTCCATGCAAGCATGTTGTTACTCCAGTGAATCTATCTCCTTTAACTGCTTCTAAGGTCATTACTCATCCACCATTGCAGGTCATTATTCATACACGCCCTCCATCTCATTCATCCATTGTTGCACCATCTCATCTCGCCATGCAATGCTCCTACTACACATTGGTTGCCTAATTCGTCATCATCTATGCTTCCCACTATTGCATCTCCCATCATTGGCACCATCTCATTAGGAATCCAATTTGATTCATATACTCATGCTAATTCCACTCCACATGCTTCCACCGTTCCACACTCACTTGGTATTTGGTAGGTGATTTTTCTCACCTTAACCCCCGATGATGCACTCATGTTCTCATGGTTCTTACATGATTATTAAGGGATATATTACAATAAGAACCCTTCTCTATCTTTACACTACACATCTCATCGATCTATCTATATAGCATACCCTATCAAATCACTTCCCGATGATGGACTATTGCTTTTTGGTTCATTATTGACTGTTGAGGGGTCTTATATAAATGAACCTCATCATTCACACATTGGGGGCATCATTATTCCCCCTCTCGTCATCATACTAACACGTGATTAGGTACACTTTTTATGATCATCCCATTAATTTTATAGGAACCTTACCATTCGTCGCATCTTTATTCATACATACAATACATGTTTTCATAATTTATCTATCACATTAGAGTAATCACACTTTATATATTAGTCAACATTAACAACTACGCAATGCAAATCAAATCAACACATCACATATTAATATAACACATCAACACAATACAATGATGACAATCATCCATTTCTATATATCATCAAAATATCATGGTTACATAGTACAATCACTGGGGGGCAAGCCCCTACATACATATACATCATATCTCATCATCATTATCACTATCTACAACTGTGGGAGCTCTAGAACTAGAAGCTTCACTGCTCAACCTGCATCGTTGATCGTAGCCCCTATACCTCTCTACATTCCTACGTAATAAAGTCAGCTCAATTGACTTCTCTGCAAAATGACCCTATAACTCCAAAAACCTCGCAAATACATCATGTGCTAGGGGACCTCCACCCACAGCCTCTCTAGCTTGTTGTGTCTCCTCTCATGCCTTATCTCTCTTACTCAATAGCATTGTACAATTAGCCACCTCTACCACCACCACTGGATCAAACAAATGAGCATGCTCACCTGTAATAGCATCCACCCGCTCTAGCATCCCACCTCCAATGAGAACATCGGTGGGCACATTCCACGTCAATGTGCAGATCGAAGTGTCAATAATCAATGACGAATAAGCATCCCCTGGCATAATACACAACATCACATTAGTTCATATCCATAATACAACACAATCAAACAACTAAGTAATAACCCACAACTATCAATACACATATACTCACACTCTACTATCGTCACCGCCACAACATCACCACTAGGGGCGGGTGCTGCCCTCTACTCCTACTGGTGGTGCTCCCATTGCATCTATAACAAATAGATATAGTAACACCCATCGGTGCACTTCCCACCATGCATTATATGCCTTTCTACACCTCACGTCATCCACCTGTATGGGCTCTATGGCTGCATCGGACTCATCTAACTAGGAGGTACTAGATGTGCTCTTGTGGTCCCCTGTCTAGCTCCAACCCTCCTCAGCACCCTTGTAGCTCTTACCCAGATATATATATATATATATATATATATATGGATCTAGGGGCACATCCTGAGCCATGCCAAACTATCATGATACACACTCTCCCTAAAATAGCTCCACCATCCCGGGAATTTTTCCTCCACCCACATAGTGCATCATATACATTGAAGCTCCACTACATCCTTTGTCCATCCTCCATAGTCTCGATATGGCCTCTGGTAATGGCCTCAAGCCCCATACGATCCAACATCAATCTATAAGTATCAGTTTCTATCCTCCTACTCCACACACATACCCACCTCTTGTCAAATATACCCGGTCTCACCCACTCTACATGCAACCCACCAAGCGGCCTCATTATTGTAATATTCTTATAAGCCCACTAATGTAACAAAGTGGTGGCTCCTAGTCCACCCCCATGTTCCTCCTATGTGAACCTGTATAGATCCCTATACAAATGGGCTAATACGCATTGTGCCCAAGCATATCTCTTCCCATCCTCCTCTATGCGACGACAAATTTCATGCATATTATATAAAATTCCTACACCATGGCCCTCCACCGCAAATCAAGAAACAATCACAATAATAACGAACTTCCACAATCACATAACCTCGACCTCAAAATAGCATCCAGATTAATATGGACCTCAGTATGAACTCAAGTCCCTATAAAGTACCACCTAACGGCCCTCATCTTGTCTTTGTGCATCATTTACAACCATCACCTGAACCCTCTCACCAGTAATAGGCAATCGCAATATGCGATATACATCCTCTGAAGTCATGGTCATCTCTCTAGTAGGTAACCAAAATGTGCAAGTATCTGCACACCATATCTCGTATAATTTGGAGATAATCGACATATTATGGGCACATCCCCATCCTCGTTATGTGCCACAAGTTAGCACAGATCTAATGCATCCCACTCATCATCTGGAAAATACAATCCTAACAATGTTCTCAAGTGATGACCACCATAGAAATCCAATGAATGAATATCCCTTTGCACAACACAACACAACACAATAACAAACGTAACATCAATACCTTCAAAATTTCACTTACTATCATATCGTAAACATTCCACAAACACTAAATTCTTACTCGACACAACTCCAACTCAATATACACACAATTTTGTGACATCTAATTTATATGTGTCTTAATAATTGTTATATCATCACATCTATTTTTGACTTAGTGTTTGTTCTCACCATCACTCTCCCTTTCGTCGAAAGGGGAGCATACAATCAGGATCACTCCATGATTCTCATCACATTGGTACACGACCATTTTACACTTTTAATTCATCATTATCAAAAAAATCTCGTACATTATGTGACATTTCACACCACTTTCTAGTGATTCCCCCTAATGACATAATCTGGGGACAACAAACGTAAAATGTCTCCATGAGTAATCAATCAAACACATTCAAATCTTAACAACAAATATTCCATTATTCAAAATCACATCAATTAATCAACACAAACATAGCGTACTCATCCTAAATGACCTAACTTGGGAGTTATATCAGTAGACACCAAATTCGTGTCTTACGACCCCTTATGACCCGCATCCCATTTCGCAACCTAACCTCATTACCTAAACTTTACACAATTATTTATTAATTACCTTGTAATTGATAAATCCCCATCACCTCACCTGCCACCTCATTTTGCCACCTCATCATGACCTAGCCCTAATCCTAAACTAACCTAATTAAAACCTAAAACTTGGTCTACACCTACACCCATAACTAATGACCCCTTTCTCGCACCCAAAACCGACCTTCTAGTCACTTGACCAAGCCCGCAGCTGATCTCTCGGGAGAAAAGCAGGGAAGGTGGGCGATTTTACTAAAAATAGCCTACTTTTTCCTTACCGATGCCAGTTCCTACTCGACCGCCGTCGGTTACGCAACCGCCATCGGTTCCCTGTAAATGGGCTCCCCAAACCAAAACAACGGATCGGAATTTCATTTTGGAGATCAGTCGAAGGATTTCTGGATCAACAAAGATTATCGGCGAGCGAGAACGAGTCCGATCTTCACTTGACCAAGCAGAGACGAGTGGAAATACCGAAGTGTTTACAAAGAAAGGAGATCAGCTTGCATCTTGGTCAAAACTAGAAGTTTTATATTTCACGGCCCAAGGCAGCTTTCCTCATTTATTGTTTAATCAAAATCTTGTGGTCTTGTGTTCTTATTTGCAGGTAGTCCTTCCAAGACAAAAAGGAGTTCTTCGCAGTCGGTCGATCTTTCTCTACGACGCGCACACCCATCTCGACATTCTACAGGTATTCCTCCTAACCCTAACCTTATCTCTGCTTCTAAAAGGAGCGAAACATTTCCGAGGGAAACACACACGCCTTTTGAAACATCATCTTTTCTTCATTTTTTTACCAAATTTTTGTCGCACCCGCCTCTTTTCCTGCATCACAACACCATTATCCATATTTGTCTATCCACCACACATATCATTACAATTTCATTAACATCATCTATTTTACAAAAACAAACAAGTCATCAACTAAGGATACCACAACAAAACAAAAAACTATCTATCTATACATCATCATTTGGATCCAACTCATCAGATACATATATAACAATGTCACAAAACCAGCCCAAAACGTGCAACATTTCATCACATAACACATCATCCATATATCAACATGTCACTTAAACTCATCATATATTCTATACCACAAACCATCGACAAAATACTTAAAAACATTTTTGAACACAACATGTGGATCAAAACATCATCTATATATATATATATATAAATTTGCAAATATACAATGTGCCCTGCATCGGGGCCTCTGTGATCTCATCATACAACTAAGCCGGCACGCAGGCCGCAATAACTATCCAAAATCTCGACTCGGCTCGCAGGCCGGTCCCTCATATCAAAAATATACTCGGCTCGCAGGCCGGTATCAAATATACAACCCATACTCGACTCGCAGGCCGGTCTATAATGAATCAATAAATGAATAAATGTAGGCACGCAGGCCCCTATCAAACCGGTTCGCAGACCGGTGCCCATGTCCCTATACAAAAACTATATGGGGATCCCTCAGCTCTCCCCACCACCCTCAGCACCTCTCCCTGCTGGTCCCTGCGGTGCCTCTCGCCTCCTACCTGTAACGGACACACCGGCTGTAGCTGCGCCTCCCTGTGACCTCTGACTATGCGAGGTCTCCGCTCGGTGTGCCGCATACGGCTGATACTCAGCTCCGGTATTATCAAGGACATCTCGATCATACGGGCCTCCCCCTCGCCTCCATATATTCGTCCCTGCCACCACCATAGTACTGGGGGCTGGTCCCCGACTCCTACTACCAAGCCGGTGCCCCGTGCTTGTGATGGTGCTGCCGATGGTGCTCGTGGGCCGTGGTGGTATTCGGGCCTCGTGCTCAGGCCGTGGCTGCGCTGCTGCTTCAGCTGGTGTGGTGTTAGTGCGGTACTGCTCTTTCTTCTTGTAAGTACGGTTGCTGTGTGCTGTACTGCACCTTTACGCTCAAGGCTAGCTGCCCCTTTATAGGACACCTATTCGTGCATGTGCAGCAGCCTAACCGTCCTGTAAGAGCTGCACTCGACCCTAAGTTGATCTCTCTCTACCGTCACCGCCGCCAAGTCTAGCTGTGTGGGGCATGCTACCCTCACCGCTTCTCTCGACTCGACCCACCAAACCTGTATGCTCCGTGCACCCAAAGATCATCTATGCCATCATCTCGCTGCTCTCTCTCCCTTAACCGATATCGGTCATGTGGAATCGACATCGGTTTTTCTTCCAACTTTCCCCCAATTTTATTTTTTGCCCCTATTTACCATTTGCCCCTTTTTAACCACATATCGCCTATATCCACCCTTGCTGAACACCATTTGTTTCCCTATTTGGCCCGACCTAAGGCCTCAACCTACCTATTTGGCCCGACCCAAGGCCTCGCCCTACCTATTTGGCCCGACCTAAGGCCTCGCCCTACCTATTTGGCCCGACCCAAGGCCTCAACCTACCTATTTGGCCCGACCCAAGGCCTCGCCCTACCTATTTGGCCCGACCCAAGGCCTCGCCCTACCTATTTGGCCCGACCCAAGGCCTCGCCCTACCTATTTGGCCCGACCTAAGGCCTCACCCTACCTATTTGGCCCGACCTAAGGCCTCGCCCTACCTATTCGGCCCGACCCACGGCCTCAACCTACCTATTTGGCCCGACCCAAGGCCTTAACCTACCCATTTGGCCCGACCCAAGGCCTCGCCCTAACCAACTTGGCCCGACCAAAGGCCTCACCCTACCCATCCGGCCCGACCCAAGGCCGCACCCCAACTTGGCCCGACCCACGACCGTATCACTTCAATACCATACCCACAATCAACATTTTATTTTTATCCATCCATCATGTACCTTTTGTTCAATCGAGCTCACCTGTTCGTGTTTTAGCATGATTAGGGTCCTTGACTTGATCTGTCGACCAACTTTGCCTAGACCTAGACCGTGACGTTTATCTCAACCAAACTAACCATTTGGTACTGCCGAACATGCCTAAACGTTCCTGTACCTTACCTGTTATATACCCTGGAGCTACTTCCTATGCCTTGGATACCAGGATTATATCACCCTTGTTTGGATAAACTATCGACCTTTGCCTATACATCGCTGGTTTGCTCGTCAAATCATGTACCCTAGTCGTACTATTGCATTTCAACATGCGTCTGCTTCCTTGGACCTACCCCACCACCTTACCATCCTCTCTACAACATGTACCCTTTATCAACCCTATCCCTGATTTCCCGTTCACTCAATCGTGATAGATTTGAGGGGGATTACCTATATCCTTAACATGAGAAACCACTTCATATTATTGTCTGCGCAGCTTTACAGAACAAGCTACATGACAATAAGGGGCTAATGTAGACACCAAATTCGTGTCTTACGACCCCTTGTGACCCGCATCCCATTTCACAACCTAACCTCATTACCTAAACTTTACACAATTATTTATTAATTACCTTGTAATTGATAAATCCCCATCACCTCACCTGCCACCTCATTTTGCCACCTCATCATGACCTAGCCCTAATCCTAAACTAACCTAATTAAAACCTAAAACTTGGTCTACACCTACACCCATAACTAATGACCCCTTTCTCGCACCCAAAACCGACCTTCTAGTCACTTGACCAAGCCCGCAGCTGATCTCTCGGGAGAAAAGCAGGGAAGGTGGGCGATTTTACTAAAAATAGCCTACTTTTTCCTTACCGATGCCGGTTCCTACTCGACCGCCGTCGGTTACGCAACCACCATCGGTTCCCTGTAAATGGGCTCCCCAAACCAAAACAACGGATCGGAATTTCATTTTGGAGATCAGTCGAAGGATTTCTGGATCAACAGAGATTATTGGGAGCGAGGAACAGAGTCCAGATCTTCACTTGACCAAGCAGAGATGAGTGGAAATACCAGAAGTGTTTACAGCAAAGGAGATCAGCTTGCATCTTGGTCAAAACCAGAAGTTTTATATTTCACAGGCCCAAGGCAGTTTCCTCATTTATTGTTTAATCAAAATCTTGTGGTCTTGTGTTCTTATTTGCAGGTAGTCCTTCCAAGACAAAAAGGAGTTCTTCGCAGTCAGTCTGATCTTTCTCTACGGTACGCGCACACCATCTCGACATTCTACAGGTATTCCTCCTAACCCTAACCTTATCTGCTTTCTAAAAGGAGCGAAACATTTCCGAGGGAAACAATATCACCACTTTCCCGAGATGACCTAATATAGGAAGTTGCTCTACATTTTCTCTTGCTTCTCACAAAGCACCCTTGGAGTGGGGGAATGAGACGTCATTTCCTTTCTTATGCCAACAAATCTCAAGTCTCTCGTAATCAAATCATTAATCTCTTTTAGTGCTCCTCATAATGGTTTTTGTCTCTCTTTATGCCACATGGATCGACATGTTGATTCATGGTTTTCCACGTTATATGTTCTTATTCTACGCATACTTCTATAACAGGATTCTCCGGACTTCTCTCGGGTATGTTCCTTACTTCTATTACACTACTTGAATATCATTCCAATGGCATAAAGGGGGCAATTGTAGACACAAAATCACTCACTTGTTACTATTTACTATACCACCAAATATGTTGTTTTATATATAGATCTTGAGTAAGAAAAGTATTCACTGGTGACACACTTCCTAGTCCATATTCTTGTGTTGTTTGTTTCTATTGCTTTTATCTTTAACGATTATCACTCATACACCTCGTTCTAGTCAAGGCACAAGGATCCATGTGTCACGCTTTGCACACTTGTCGTCACTGTCTCAGGACAATAGCACCCAAGACTAGACACTAGTGCCCAGGAGCTCCCGTCCATCATGGGTGCCTATGTCCTCTTTATTTTTATCTTAATTTTTTTATTTGAGGTCAGTATTTTTTGTTTTCCCACTCATATCCCAAGGTACTAGCTGGCATGTCGGGTCATTATTGTCAAAATTCAAGCAAGAGATCCTTATATAAACACAACATACATACCATTATAATAGTGGGAAATTTCTATCAATGGTTGTTTATCTACATATCACAAGGGGCTGTATTTGGGCTCATTTTTCTACATACACATTGCATAGGAAGGGGAATTTTTGAATTCCATCCCACACATTTGCATTTTATCTACCTATTGCCCACTATCATGGTGTCATCGGTGCGAGGGCAACCTAGGAGCACTATTGCACACACAATCACATAGAACTACATTGTGTCTAATATTTAGTGAAGTGCTCGGTCATAAGTTCACTCATTTGACACCAAGACAGCTTTGGCCCCTCATTTTGCATCTTTCTTTTCGTGATTTGATGTCTTTTTATGGTTTTATAGAAGATTTTTGTACTACAAATTTACAGGTACTCTGTCATTCAAAGTGCAAATGGCAGGTGATCATTGGCAAACAAGTGTAAAACCATAGCGATGATATTAGAACTATATCCCCACCTTTTCTACAAGATACAATGCCCACCAGAGATCTAGGGCACCCACAGATGCCCCCGCCCTACCCAAGCACCCTTGTCTAGGCATCTCTAAGCACCTCTGCATTCTTCCGAGGGGTATTACGGAAGTCTAAGTTTCTGTTCCATAAGTTCTCCCACCCAAACACACTTTGGGATAAGCGAAATCAAGGTAAGTGCCCTATCTCTTCTATTTGCTTTCATAATTAAATCAAATAAAATGGAATAGCATTTGTACTTCATTATATATCATTATAGCAATCATTGCTTTCATATTTTACTAAAATATTTAGATTTTATTAAATCAAACAATATAGTGGAGTGTTTTGGTTTATAACTTGCTTTATTTTATTGTCTCTACTTTTTATTTTACCCAACTACTAAATTTATGTTCTATCATACTCCAAAAAGATTTTTTTAAATAGGCTTGACCATGATAGTTCGGTAGATTGAAATAGTTTTGTAGTTTGATTTTTCAAACACAAAAATATATATACTACCTTACGAGAAGAAAATATAAACAAGGACGTGATATGGTAAATACTTTCAAAGGTGATGCTTTGTGAGATGCGGGAGGAAAATTGTATATGTAGAACTTTTGGACAACTAAGAAAGTAAACAATCTTCTTAGAGTTTTTATTTTTGAAACTAATAGTTTACATACACCAAAACATAATGGAGGCATTTCAGTAGTTTTTTTCAGTAGATGTAGTTGAGTTTTATCGTAGATATATTTATAAAATGTAAATAACAAGAATCACGTTTGACATGATAATAGTCCCAACTCATTAATAATTCATGTTTTATTAGAATTTGTTATCAACCCTTCATGTTTATCTTGTAAATATACACCTATGTCGATGTCAACTTGAAATAAGTTGTATTTTGAAACCCTAAGTGATTAAGTTACAAGTCATGTCATAATGACATTATATCATAATTTTAAAATCTTTTTATATGTTAAAAGATTAGATTGGCCTAGTTAACTCGTGATATTGTAGATGTGGAAAATGTTTTAAATAACCAATGTGATACAACTAATAACATAACTTACAATTTAAACTAAAATAAATCTAATTAATATTGTCAAACTTAATTCTATAAAGAATATTATGTAAGAGCAACATTCATTTTTCTGAAATTTGGTTTCATGTCACGACTATTAATAGATTTTAATTAAAACCCTTATTAACAAACAATGTTAATAATGGAAACTACAATTTAGAGTTTTAAATTATTAGTCAAACATAGAATAATTATGCCAAATATTCTAGACATACGAGTTTAATTATAAGCACATGGATGATGGTGAGGAGATTTGCATATAATGCCCCTGAAAAAGCCACTACCACTTGTTGTTTGTCCCTCCACTTTGATTTGTCATCTCCACACCAATTGCTATTAATAACTATAATCCAATGTCGATACCTCCTCTAAATTTTGGTAGATCCATTTCTAACAAATATACAGGAACCGAGTGAAAACACACCACTAACACCATCAACATTGTTATGAAATTGGTACTTTGAAAAGTAGAGTATCATCAATACTGGTACTACTTAATTTGTGAAACTCGCATCAAAGCCTAAAATAGGCATATACCATACCTTGCAAATTTCCCAATGCACAAAAAATAATCCATCATTAAATTATAGCATTGACTAAATTATATCTTGAAGTGATCCAAATTGCTCTTGTTTTTCAATCCCTGGCTCTAGAATGATCTCATGTATTCTTCACATTGATATCCTTTGTACAAATTTTGATGTTTGTCACATCTTGATTTATCATAAGTATGTTTTAGAGACTTTCCAACAATTATGTGGTTCTACCACATCCGATACATCACTTTATATTTCTTTTATTTTCTTTGGTTAACATTATGACATGTTTTAGGAGTAAAATATTTAATATCAATTGATTTAATTACAATAGTTGATATTGTGAATTTATATTGCAGTTTTGGGATTACTATTTATATATGTTGTAATCAATTCATTTCGTTTGATTTGATTTTATGGAATAGATAATACATAGGGTACTCTTTGTTGGAAGTGCAATGGTGAGAGGGGGGGTGAATCAGTCATTTAAAACTTTTAAATCCATTTCATTCATCATTTTTTATCATTTGTGATTCATTCAATCATTATAGCATTCAATCAATCATGTACAACATCCACATAAGCAAGATAACACAATGACACGAGATATGTGTGGGAAACCCTCAAGGGGAAGAAAACCCACTAAAAAAATTGTATATATTACTCAATACAAAATACTTATGTGAATATTACACATCACACAAGATTTCTTTAGTGAGGCACCAACCTCTAGTTTAGTATGACACCAACCCTATAAGGAACACCAACCCCTGGTTTAGTAAGACACAAATCCTACAAGGAGGATACGACCCCCCAAGATGACAAAGCACCAACTCAATTCCCTAAAAATAATGTCATCTCCAATTTGTTGCTACACGAACCGATGATGACACAATGAAGCTCAATCTCCCTCTTTGTCTCTCTCAAAATAGTCGTCTTGCCTTATTCACTCTAGGTCTTCTTCAACAACATGATTAGGTCAAGTGACCTATTAATCCATATTTAAAATGATCTCATAACATCATGAACACCATCTCATCCCTCTCACCTGATCATACGGACTGTAAGAGATCCTCAACCAGCCCTCTCACTTTTTATTTCCTATGCACACCAAACTAGATCTTTTTCTTCATCAATTAGGTCATGGAGTGACCTTCTTCAAGTTTATCATCTTCGTATCTACATCATATAAAATTCCTTAATTATTTTATAGGATTCATTCTATTAAACCTTTCCCTCATAGATCGCTCAAGCCTCTTCTCAAAATTGGGTATTTTCCCTCTCTCAAGCAACCCAAGTGAGCTCTCTAAGTTTGTTATATATACAAGAAAAAGTGCCCAAGTCATGTAGGTCGGCCTTAATATAAAACTTATAATGAAAACATAAAGATAAAATCACAAGGAAATCACAAACTCAACCATATAGGTTGACCATATCATCTACATCTCTAAATCTCTTAATTAGGTCTTCAAGTCCAATTTTCACTCAAGAAGCCTACTTAACAAAACCATATGCACAAGACAAAAATAACTTCACCAAGGCATGAAACATACTTATACATGTTTTATAAGCCCTCAAAATCTCCATAAATCATGAAAATAACTTAGAACAATCATCACACCATGAAACCCTCATGAGAGCATGCACAACCAAGCACCCTCAAAATTGACCTTCAAAGATCAAACCATAACTTGCTCAAAACTCAACAAAAATATAGTATGATATACCATTGGAAATATATTGATGTAAGGATTTTCAAAAATTCAAACCAAGTCATAAACCACTTGTAGTACCTCCAAAATTACTATGTTTTCAGACTGCTCCAAACTAGCCCCAAAACTACCTAAAAATAGTCCTCATAAATAGGGCACACTTTTCATCTTAGGGCCTCAACCATGATCTTAAATCATATTGGACATGAGTTATTCTCCTGTGTTTCCATAAATGATAAATTAGTCATTAGGTTCAATGGAAAACTTTTCCACAAACTGAAACTTTCCAAAACTTACCTTTTAAGTGGGGCCCACATATTGTCACAAGCTCTAAAATACATCAATGGAAATATGGAAGAGTCCTCTATAACTTCCAATCATAAAATTTACAAAAGGAATCAATTATAGACTGCTAAAATCAATTTCTCCTAATTCACTCCAAAGCTAGGGTTTCAAGAGGGTTAAAAAGTAGTTTACCTTCTTAACGATTGTTCATTAAAACGTGACGATCAAACAACATCATTCTTCTTGTAAAATTGCATAACTGAGCTACTCAACTACCCCTAGGATATTTTATCCAAATGCAAAGCACACACTCCCCAACAAGCATCTAAAAGTCAACTTTTAGCTCAAAATCTCACCTTTGGAAACCCAATTTTGGTAAAAGTGCAATATCTTGCAAAATCTTCAACACCTGGACCTGAAACTTAGCACACAACACTACAACAACCTCCTTTAGCTATCCTAATGCTCATTCATGATTAGTTACCTCTATAACTCTCCATAAACCATGCTTTTCCCTTTCCTTCTAGCTTTTTCTTCAATGTTCTTGATTCAAAGGACCTTGATCACACACTATGAACCTGAATCATGGCCTTGTACACCTTCTACACATGTTATGCAACCTCAAAACATAATTCACACCTTGACTGAAACTTGGCACACAAAGACTACAACAATCTCCTTCAGCTATCTCAATTATCATTTATGCTTTGTTAGGTCTCTGCAACTCTCTGACACCATGGTTTGCCCATGCCTTATAGCCTTGTCTTCAATGTACTTACTTCAAAGAACCTTGATCATGCACTATGAACCTGAATTGTGGCCTTGTAAACCTTCTACACCTATTATGCAACCTTAAAACATACTTTACCTACTTATATAGGTTCTTTCTACTCCATTCCTCATGCTATCACATCACTTGCATACTCTAGGTCTAAGATTAGGCCTAGTTAGGCTTGTATCAACACCTGCTTCATTGGACCAGACTTGTTCTTCACCTTGTGAACACATTGACACCTCTGACATAACTCACTAACCATGTTAGACCATGTTGGACATCATACTAAACTTAGGAACACACTCACGAGACCATAATTGCTTCAACCATGCCCTGACCATGCAATCGTACTCAAGACACCATAGAAAATTCACCACTTAATGACACAAGAACACTTCATACTGACATAATGAACACCCATGAAATCATCATTCACTCACAACTCCCTTTAACATCAATGTGACTTGACATCAATGACAACAATACTAGCACACTTCCTAACAATCTCCCCCTTTGTCATTAATGGTAACCATCTTCAGAAACATTGATGGAAACCACACAAGCAAGCACCTCCAGACCTCTTTTCATGTTTCTGAGCACACTCTCCCCCTTTGACATATATGACAAAGGCACCTAAATAACTTGACAACAAATAACATAAATAATACACTCAACTCGTACTTACAAGCTCCTTCTTGGTATGTGTATACCTTCTTGACTTCAACACACCTGCTCATCTTAAAAACACTTTTGACTTCCTTCATTTACATAGATATCATGAGATGGCACTGACTTCATGACATCTGCTATCAATAATCATGACTCATCATTCAACACTCTTGTTGTCCCTTAACCACTCACCTCCCCATGAGACTAAAATCCCCTCCTTTTGCACTCCTTTAAGTTCCCCATGTTCGATTATGTCTTCAAAGCCTCTTGATAATATTGGAACCAAATAGCTCCCCCGAGATGATATATTCTATAACCTTGATCTTGACACTCACTCTGAGATTGAACAACCTTCATTTTCTTTCCCAGTTGCATTGATTAATACAAACCTAATTATTCCAATAAAACCAAACCTCGCCAAGACTTACAAAACCATTTTGAAATTGTGCATACCAAATCACCATGAATAGAACAAGCTTACATTATTAATATTAACTATATGGCTGCCATTTTTCTTGATCATTTCTTCAAGAACGCACATTTTTAAAGGTATGCAAGGTTTCGACATGCTTTACTTGAGATATCATATACTAATCTCTTCAAACTAGTAGAAACAATTAACTCGCCAAGGCAAAATGGAACCAATACAAACCTTACTAGCTTGCCTTAATAGAGATATGCCTTCATAACATAGAATATAAACTCTTTCTTTAACACCATGGAGATATTACAGACTTACTTCATACCTTTATACTGTCTACATACTCGAACTTCATCTCCTTACATGAATCACATGTACCATCTTGACCTTCAAGCCATCAACTATCCACCTCAAGCTACCATGATACAACATACGGTTGAGACCTTATTTCATGAGCAACACAAGATATACTTTCTGACTTCTTGATGATACAAACTTGATACTTCATACTCAAGATACCAATAGTATTGTATACTTCCCATATTTTGACCTGAAATGGATTCCTTGACCATCATACATAGAAAACCTCATATCACTTTTTGAAACTCCATCAAGAATAATATATATATAGAGAGAGAGAGAGACTCATACCTTAGACAATTTGCACAATCCCCTTCATCTTCATCTTCAAGAGATACATATCAAGTATAGACCCTTCTTTCCATTATGAAAACCTCGACTCTAGATCACTTACACAAATCATTTAAGTCTTTATGCACTCGCTTATTAATGAGCCTCTCAAACAACCTTCTTATTGTAAGCTTTTGAACTTTTCTCCACATGATCCTTCTTGAGCACTTCATGATTTCCAAACCATCTCAAAGATAGAACACAAAAGAACTTATGCAAAACTTTTCCTTATGATTGTCAAATATCCTAATTTCATAATCATCTTGATCTTTATCGACCAATCGGACCACTCGGCTCTCTAAGACAGATCTAAGTAAGGTCTTCAAACCTAGAATATATTGTCTTTGCATTCTTCCTTGGATCATGGAGCACTTGAAACTTGTCAAGACAACTATCACCTTGTTGAATTTTCAAACATCTTTCATTGATCGTGCACAGTCCTGCAAACATACTAGGTTCCTTGTAACATTGCTTTAAGAATTTTTCATACCTATAAAGACCCTCAAACACCTCTTTATATGTATTCTTTGTGTCATACTATCTTTCAAATGATGAGAATGCAAAACATACTTCAAATTTTCTTTATACTTCCTCAAACACTCCTATTTGATCTCTCAAGCACAATGTCATCCAATGGTTCATGTTGGGAACACACTATGCATGCCTAAAATAATGTAAGACCATTTCTAGATACCCTTTAGGCTTCTTGAGGTGTGTGCAATATATCTTGATCCAAAACACATAAAGCAACTATTGCTTTCTTACTTTTTTCTTCTTCAACTAGCAACATTCTTTGTAGCCCTATTTGAGTGTCTTTTCTAACCTAACTTTTGATGTAGTGATCACAAAACCTTAATGAATGACGTTTTAGGTACCCATTATCCTCTTTCACATGTACATAAAGTTTCAAGACCAAACTCACAAAATAAACCACCTTTTTGCATGGCGATTTGGGAAAATTAGGTCTCTTAGAGCTAGTTACAGCCATGGCTAAAGAATGTCGTGATTTCCCATCAAATTTTTTTTTTTCCTTGGTATAACCCTTATGAAATCTTGATGTAGGTTCTATGTAGATGATTTATTCCAATTTTTTTCCTTCAAGTCCTCCATTTGGTCCCTCAAACACAAGACTTTCTCCAAACCGTTTAACATGGTTTCCTAGAGCTAATTTATGGTAGAATAATCATATAATGCACATTTCTTCATTTCATTTTGCCAATATATTTTTCTTTCTCTTTTCTAGAGTCACGTGCACTCATGTTTTAGGTATAAAGCAAAGAAACCACAAAATACTTACATGTACTCTTCTTGACTTGTCACCAATCACCGTGCTTATATGAACCTTGCAACCTTGTTTCTTCTTCCAAAATGCCAAACTATGTTCCAAGCCTTCTTAGTCATATACTCATGCCTTCATACATATATATTCCTCCTTGATTCCCTTTACATCTCTCACAAAGAATCCAAATGGTTTCCTATTACCTTACATGGTTATTTTTATATGTGTCAATGAATGTCTTCAAGAGGCTAAGAAAAAACACCACATACCTTTACACTTTTCATGATGCCGACTCAATAGATCTTCTCCAAACAACACTAGACCACCTCATTGACCCTCACACATACCCTCTAATGGTAGAGCATGTCCAAGTTCTTCCATTTAGCCTTCCCAGATCTTCGCTTTGGTATGATGGCAACATCATTCTTCTCCCCTTCATTGCTTGAAAACATATTAGAGTTAGACTTGTTTTAACTTGGCTCAATCTTCTTATCCTCCTTTGCATGATCATCCCTCTTGGTTGTACATGGTGTTTTGATATTCTGTGGCACCAAAACCTTCTTGACCTTGGGGGAAACAACTTTCTTGCCTTGTTGTCTAAATGGAGCTTGATGATGCAACCTAAAGAATGTCACCTTTTTATGACAATGCTAACAAACATCATGATGAATACCTCTTAATTGATGACTATGATTTCTTCCATTGCTTGATGTGTACTTACTCTTGGAAGATCTTATTCTACATTCTCTTTCCCTATGACAAAATTCATTGCAAACATAATAATAACCATGAAATTTTACATACCTCATAGCATTTGGTTGTTTCACAAAGTTTGGCTTCTTGATATTGACCTTGCTTGTACCTGCATCTTTCTTTTGATCTCTATTTGAACTAGGACAAAAATCTTGTCTTGAATCATCATCTTTGAATCCTAGACCTGTTTTGTCACTTGCAACCCTTTATAGGCTCAAAATATTATCCAGATCCTTAGAGCTCTTATCCAACTTCTCAAAATATTCCAACATGCTAGATACCTGCTCCAATTTTGACCTCAATGACCCCATTTCTGATTCACATATGATGCATTCATCTTCTTTGTCCTTTAGGGTTTCTATCTCCTTTATGAGATTAACACATTCTTCTCCCTTGATCTTGAGATCAACAGACAATCCTTCAACTTGAGATTCCATTTCCTTGATGCTTGAATTCAACTTGAGATTCTCCAATCTTTGATGCATTAATTCAACATGCAAATCTACTTCAGCTTCTTCATTACCAAGATCATCAAAAACGTTGTTGTAAATATAGTCTAAGGGACTTAACTTAGAATTCAAATGATTGCACTCATCTTCCTTTGAACTCGGACTGCTAATTGCATTCTCCATCTGATTCTTGAGACACTTTATGGTTTCTTCATCCTTCTTGCCATGGCTCTCAATTCTTGGTTCTCTTTCCTTGTCTACTTAGCCATCTTGTGCTTCAAAGAATCACCTTTAAGTAGTTAAACTTGCTTCAAAGGACCTTTCTCGACACCAATTATTACAAGCACAATTATTGTGGGGGAGTGGGGGTGAATCATCAGTCATTTAAATTTTTAAATCTATTTCATTCATCATTCAATCATTATGAAATTCAATCCAAGCATGTATAACATCCACATAAACAAGATAACACAATGACAAAAGATATATGTGGAAACCCTCAAGGGTAAGAAAACCCACTAAAACATTAGTATATATTACCCAATACAAAATACTTATGTGAATATTACACATCACACAAGATTTCTTTAGTGAGGCACCAACCCCACAAGGAGCACCAACCCATAGTTTAGTAGGGCACCAACCCTGAAAAAGAACCAACCCCTAGTTTAATAGGAAACCAATCCTACAAGGAGGCTACAACCCCCAAGATGACCAAACACTAACTTAGCCACCTCGAAAAATGTCATCTCTAATTTTTTTCTTGACCAACTGATGATGACATAATGAAGCTCAATCTCCCTCTTTATCTCTCGTGAAATAGCCTACTTGCCCTCTTCACTCTAGGTCTTCTTCAACAACATGATTAGGTAAAGTGACCTATTACTCCACATGTAGAATATACTTAGAAAACCATGGACACCATCTCATCCCTCTCAACCTGATCATACAGACTTGTAAGACATCCTCAACCAACCCTCTCACTTGCTCTTTCCTATACACACCAAACTAGGTCTTTTTATTCATCAATTAGGTCATGAAATGACCTTCTTCAAGTTTTCCATCTTTAGATCTACATAATTGAACATTCCTTCATGATTTTCTAGGCTTCTTTCACTTCAATATTTCCATCATAGATCGCTTAGGCCTCTTCTAAAATATTGTTATTTTCCCTCTCTCAAGCAACCCAAATGAGCTCTCTAAACTTGTTTATATACATGAAAAAGTGCCCAAATCATGTAGGTATGCCTTCATAGAAAAAATATCTTGAAAAAATAATGAGAACATCATGAGGACATCAAAAATCGACTATATAGCTCAACCCTATCATCTACATCTCCAAATCTCTCAATTAGGTCTTTGAGAAGCCCGATTTACACTCAAGAAGCCTTCTCGCTAAAAATATATGCACAAGACCAAAGCCAACTTCAACAAGGAATGATGCACACTTAGACATGTTTTCTAAGCCCTCAAAAATTTCCAGGAAATACAAAAACAACTCAAAACAATCATCAAACCATGAAACCCTCATGAGAGCATGCACAACCAAACACCCTCGAAATTGACCCTAAGAGATCAAACCATAAATTGTTCAAAATTCAACAAAAACTCAAGTATGATATACCATTAGAAATATATTGATGTCAAGATCATCACAAAATTCAAACCAAGTCATAAAACCACTTATAGCACCTCTAAAACTGTTATGTTGTTAGATCGCTCCAAATTTCCCCAAAACTGCATAAAAATCAGTCCTCATAAATAGGGCACACTTTTCATCCTAGGGCCTTAACCATGATATGAAATCATCATGGAAGTGAATTAAAACTTCATTGCTTCCATAAATTATAAACTAGTCATTAGGTTCAAAGGGAAACTTTTGCACAAACCGAAAACTTTCTAAAAACATGCCTTTTGGGAGGGGCCCACATATTATCACAAAGTTTAAAACAGATCAATGCAAATTTTTAAGAGCCATATACAACCTTAAATAATCACATTTACAAAAGGAATCAATTATGGACCACTATAAGCAATTTCTCCCAAGTCACTCCAAAGCTAGGGTTTCAAGAGGGTTAAAAAGTAGTTTACCTTCTTAACGATTGTTCATAAAAATGTGACAATCAAACAACCTCATTATTCTTGGAAAATCTTCATAAATAACCTAATCAACTAACCCTAGGAGCTTGGGTCACCATGAAAATCACACACTCCCCAACGAGCATCTGAAAGTCAACTTTTAGCTCAAAATCTCACCTTTGGAAACCCGGTTTATGTAAAGGTGCAATGTCTTGCAAAATATTCAACACTTGCACCTGAAACTTGACACATAACACTATAACAACCTCCTTCAGGTATCCCAATTATCATTCATACATAGTTACCTTTTCAACTCTCCAAACACCATGGTTTTCACATGCTTTCTAGCCTTATCTTCAAGTATCTTGCTTTAAAGGACCTTGATCATGAACTATGAACCTAAATTGTGGCCTTGTACACATTTTACACCTACTATGCAACCTCAAAACATACTTCACCTACTTACATAGGCTTGTTCTACTCCATTATTCATGTTGTCATATCACTTGCATACTCTAGATCTAGGATTAGGCCTAATTAGGCTTATATCAATACTTGCTTCATTGGACCATCCCTATTCTTCACCTTGTGAACACATTAACACCTCTAACATAACTCACTAACCATGTTAGACCTTGGTGGAAATCATACTAGCCTTAGGAACATACTCACAAGACCATACTTTCTTGAACCATTCCCTAGACCATGCAATTGTACCAAGACACCATAAAACTTCACCACTACATAACACATGAAAACTTCATGCTAACATAATGAACACTCATTACATCATCATTCACTCATAACTCCCTTTAAAATCAATGTGGCTTGACATAAATGAAAACAATATGAATACGGTGCCCAACACTCTTGTTTGCATGTGTATATGTGTTCTCCATCTTAAGAAAGGGTATCATTGAGGAGAGTCAAAAAGACGAAGCAAATGGGTATGAATAGAGATATTTTATGTGTATGATTTAGTACACAAGAAACCACATGTAAAACCATAAGTCAAGGTTATAAATTCCATTTTTTTATTCGACTTTATTTTTGTACGTGTCGTCTAATGTGAGGGGATTGATTTGGTTGCATTAAGACAATGAGATAGTGTTGCGCACTCTTGGAGTGGTGAGGATTGCAATTTATTCTACATTTAGTCGAGTGGTGCATTAACTCTTTACAACAATGGCTCGCTTGCACTATATCACTATGTCATTCATTGTATTTTTATAATGTTACTTTTATTAATAAGGAGACATATCATATTGATGACATTATTATTAAAATGAGTAAAATAATTACTTTATTAGTAAAAGGGTGTTTTAGTTGTAGGGGGTCACTTGGCTAATGGGTCCTAGTTCACTCTCCATTTCGGGTGAAGGTTGCTAAGATGCCCTAGCTCTTACCACCTTCCAACTCGGGTCAACCTTGGATGGGTGTTGGCTAGATTTCCTGCATAGCTGAAAACCTAGGCAGTCATGAGATAAATCTCCCTCATTTACCGGTGAGGCTCCTGTGTAAGATTTGTCAATAAAGTATGCTAGTATCTATTTAGGGGTTTTACTTTAACCATGCAGCTCATGAACCATAGCTGTATAGTTTTGCAAAGTAGTAAGCAATTGTTAAAGAAAGGAAATATCTAAAGAAGAAGGAAGTAATAAAAACACAGGAAAGAAAGAGGGAAGATGTGCAACCCAATCAATAGATTACAGAGTTGATTGCATGCACATAGACAGGACCAATAGATATTAACACTCAGAATTTTAAGCAAAGGCAACTTTCAAATCTAGATCTAAGATAACACAAAGTTTATAAATAGATCTAAGACAATAAGTAAAAAAAAATGCACCGTGACACAAAGTTCTCCAAATCTACTCCTTTCTATTCCTTTGCTTAAAATAACTATCGGGGCTTCAACACAAAGTCTGGAACACAAGAATGCTACTTACAAATTTCGATCCTTAACCCGAAGGTTCTTCCTCTACTTATAGAATGTAGAAGGGAAAATACAAATGGGAAACTCAACTAAACTAGAACATAAACAAGAAGTAAAGATAACATTTGGCAATCATCATCCTCTAATTCCTCTTCAAGTGACATGCATCCGGATCCATAGTCAAACTTATACACATCTATCACTTAACTAATAGAATCGTTCCACATAACTTAAAGTAATGGTTTCAAAACCAATAACTTTAAAGTTTTACAATTATATCCGAGAACGTGAAAAATAGAAGAAGAAAGATTCACCAGCTATAACATCTACATCTTCTTTTTGTTTTGATACTGAATATACTTGTCGAACATGTAATTCAGAAACTTCCCATCTATCTTAGTCACAATGACCTCCATTCAATACCCTGATGCACGCTTCCACATCCTCCAAGCTAGGCCCGAACTTCTCAATATCTGACTATAGCGTTACCAGCTTACTGATGGAATCCATCGTGAAAGGCCTAATAGCTCCATCAATTCTCCCTTGCACCATCAAAAGAGATCGCTCCAAGGAATCAAGCACTTTGCTTCAGAATGATCCTCGTGTGAAGAAACGTTCCCAACAACTTCCGCATTAGTGAAAGTAATGACTTTGTCTAGTAAAGATGATGTCATACTCTCGAGTGCCTACATCCTTTTTAGCATAATTCTATAGATCTCCAAATGGAAAGATACTACAAACTCAAGCTACTTCCCCTTCTCAACTGATCCATTGGGCACAATTCGTTCCGCAATCAACACCTCTCTCGGCAGCTTATTTATTTCGGCCAAAGTACTCAGGTTACTCTCAACAATTGTGTTCATATCTATCATGCTCATTACCAGTTGCTTCAGCTGATCTGATGCATCTTTCATAACCTTTAGACGGGATGGCACCTCTCCGAGCTATACAGAAGCTTGGTGAATGATTAGACTCTTCCATTCATCGATAGCTTTAACCTAGTTACTTGCATCTTCCACTTCCTACATCAGATGATCACTCACCTACTTTTGTGCTGAAATTGGTTGAGTGGAAGATTTGGCAACCTTGGCAATGATCTCACACAACTGAGATACATGCTTCTGAAGTTCAACTTTCTCTGCCTTTTCTTTGTCAAGCATAAGGAATAAAGCATCTATCAACGTCTTCTGTGTCCTGCTTCAATCCTTCTGTGGTGGCTTGACCTATGGGTACTCTGGTCACTATTATATCTTCTGTCGTGAGCTCATCCTTCCTCTTCCCTTCTGCTGGAACTGACATCTCAGCGAACTTCTTCCCCAACTCCTCAATGATCAACCTTGAAGTTACCTTAGCAACTTTAGGTTTTCTGTCTTTTTCCTAGATTCGGGAGCGGTTGCAAGTCGTGTTCTTCCAAGTTTATCTCTTCTCTATCCTCTGGAACTAACTTTGAAGCCAACCATTCTGAGAAATTACTTCTTCGAAATGAGAAGTTGCTAAGTGTACCACCATCTCATGCTCGATTCCTCTCCATCTGAAACTGCTACAGTGTTGTGGTTGTCGTCCTCTGAATTGTCCAAAGATAAAGCTCTTTCAAATTTGGCCATCTACAGCTTTAAATTTTCTTCAAGAAGAGGTTCCGAATGGAGTGGTTGAGGAGAAAAGATGAATGTTGATGGATTTAACGGAGGAATGGTAGTATCTTGCTGAGGTGCGGCTATCGGTGAAGTAGTACTTGCTGTTGGAGAAGTCAAAACTAACACCATAGCAGTAGAAGTGATCTTCTCACTCAAATGAGACTTTATGTGCACTTTAATCTTTTCAAGCCTCCTGTTTCTTTCTCCTTCGTGCTTCCTCTTGAGGGAATCTCCTGTGCCGAAGTTTCTCGTGATTTGATTCATTAATGCTTCATCAAGGCAATATCCCTTCAAATCGAATGACTTGAGTTTGAAGTATCGACTAGAACGGCGGCAGACCTTTCCTTGATCGTATGGCAACCACCTATGCTCTCCTGAAGTACAGCTCTATCTCCTCCCATCTGATGGTATGTGTCGAGTAACACAAGCTCATCATCTTTAAGATCTGTAGGTATCCGTGCTAATCCAAATTCAAACACTTGCCGCACTGATAACCTGTTGAAATCTTTCTTTCTAAACTCGTACTAAACCGCACTTCATCCGTAAATCTTCTAATGAAGGCACATGCATGTACTCCTGGGAGATTTTCTTCCTTGCCACTCCAAATGGATCAAAGTTCAGTCGAGTTGGGAATAACTCCTGCTTGTACTCAAAGAACATTTCCACTTCAATTCCTCGGGATTTATGAATACTCTGGCAACTGTAATAGCCCACAGTGATCGGGAAGAAGCATGTAGACTTGTGTTGTTTTGACTGTAGGTCATGCATCTCCATGAGTTGTCTGCTCAACTCCATGATGACCAATTTGTCACTTGGATATCTGGGTAACTTAACTAGTTCTCCTAAAAAGCTGATGACCCTGAGGTATGTAAAGTCCAAACTGGATGAAGATATTGCCAATCTTGGACACAGCTTCCCAAGCTTCCTTGCTTACCATGTTGGCCTTTAGATCACCATTCAACCTACAAATGAATTTGTAGAAGAATCCACCGTTGAATAATTTATAATCCTTATAGCATGTGGGCACGATAAGTTGTGGATAGCACTCAAAAATAGGATCCTTGGAAAGCACACCACATCTATTCAGCTTGGAGAAGACACCCTGTGAAGCTACCGCATATACCAAATACAAAGTCATTTTGAAGCAGTAAGTATGCCTCACATTCCGATCTGCTCACCAATGTTTGTCACTCATAATTTCGACCAGTTGATTATTGAATCTACTTTGTTGATTTCAATGGTCTTGATGAAAGCATACATTCATGTGCAAAAGTTGTGAGCATTAGCTTCACCATTTATCCTGCATAACAACTTAGCAATATCATCCACCTCTTATACCAAATTGGATCATGGATGAGTTCTCGAAACTTGGATGGAGATCTTGGCTTCTTCATGTATCTGTTGTTCATTATGCCCACATAGTCAACTTTATGCTTTTCCCATCTATTGTCGGCATCCTATATGCTAATAGTATTCACCACCTGTCATGTTGGAATCTTCAAAAAATAATTGATGAACTGTGCATCCAACCATATTATTGTCTTCCCCGCAGCATCTCGGACTGATCTAGATAATGGATGGTAAGACCTAGCACACTCCATGACGAATTCTAGAAACGGGGCTATGAATGGAAATGTTACAGCTCAAATGATTCCACTGCTTTTGACTGCATGCGTGAGGGAAGTCTTTCCAGCTCTGTATCTATTAATCAATTCGAAAGAGGTTACGGACCTAGATCTCGTATCTCCATGTCAGCAAAACTTAAAAGTGATGCATGACTCTGTTGAGCTTTCTTTTTCATCCCGCTTTGCCATGGTCATGTCTGTCTTTATCCGAGCAATTCTTTTTCTTTTTATCTAGCCAAAATTATTTACAACCAATGCGAGATCTAGAGATTTCTTCAGATTCGAGAGGATATGTTCAATGTATTGGACATTGATTTAAGCTCCCTTTCTTTTATAAAAGCAACTGTAATGAATTCCTCGCAATTAATTCAAACAAAGATGGCAACCGGAACATGAACACTTGATTTTAATTATAAAAATCTGCATATATCAAGTCTATCGCCCCAAAATTTGATGTTTTATTTGCATGCAAAGCAAGCATGATTTGTGTTAACTTCACCTGAGCACCTGTACCACTATGCAGACAATTGATCATACACAAATCAAGCTCCTTCAAACCTAGGCGCCAAACTTTGAAGCTTTCTAGCAGTGAAAACACCTTCTTCTGAGTAAAATTCCTCCTTAATTGGGTGCCAAAATTGCAGGCTACACTTCCTTGCTAAAGAATTAATTAATTCATCCTTATGGCAGCCCATGCTTATATAACCTTCATCATTCTATAATTAATTATTGCCCCTCCTATTCCTGGCAATTAATTAATTAATTAACATGCTTTTCTCTTTAATTTGGGTGCCTATTTTGTGCATGCCCATGGCTCCCATGAAATAAATTAAATTTATTTAATTTTAGCTTTCTACTTCTAGTCCACTTTGACTTCACAGTGTGCTTTGACCTTATGCACCAAAAATAGGAATTAATTCCATTAATTAATACTTTAAAAAGTATTATCTCTCCTCAATATGGGTCGCACTTTTTTGCATGAGAGGGGGCTGCATTAATAAATTAAATTTATTTTATTTTAAAATTCTATTTTGAATCTTCTTTATCCTTTCATCATGCGTTGACTTTTCCTCATGCTTGGGCACCAAAATTCGGTGAATAAATATTATTAAATGCATTATTATTCACCCAAGGTGGGTCGCATTTTTGGCAAAGGTGGATTCTATTTTTAAAAGTCAATTTCGATGGGATTATTCACCCCGCACCGCAGCTCCAAAAATCCCATGATCCACTTAAGTTGTTTGACTTTCATAATGGGATTTTTACCCTACTGAGGCGGTAAGAAATTCCCATCAATGGCTTAAGTGATTTTCTTTTATTTCACAATGGGAATTTTCACTTGCAAGGCGGGTAAGAAATTTCCACTTGCCTGCTACTTCTAATAATCCCATCACGACTTTAGTGGCTTTTCCCCATGGGAAAAAGTACCTTCTTGAGAGCAGTCAAAATTCCCACCTTCGTCTTTGCGCCACCAAAAATCCCATTGTAGCTTAAAACCTTCTTTTCCCAAAAATGCAACCTGCCTAAAAGAATCTTTTTCGTGCATGACTTCGTCTTTTCAGAGAGAACCAGACCCCCTGTGGAAAATTCCTTTTGGCATAACGTCCATAGATGATCTCCAGATACTCCAGGCAAGAAATCAAACTAAACCAAAAAGGAATTGACCTAGAGAAATTTCATAGAAAACAAAATGGGAAAACACCAAAAACGTAAAACGTTGCCAGAAGTCACAGATAAAGCCCAGGATTCATTCTTGGTTAAAACCCTACTAGTATATGGGAATATTGACATGTAAGACCACAACAGGGTTAAACCGAACCATAATTTTCCTCAAACGGGGCTCAAAATAAGTAAATAAAAATTTCCCACACATAAACCCTAGTGACAGAATATAACGATTTTGGGCATCTAGGTATTTGGCAAAATTGACTAATATAACTCTCTAGGAATATCTTGACAGAGTACTGAGACACTTTCAGGATAAAAACACAAAATGACCCATTATTTTAAAAGTACGAAAAAAATTTACATGGGGTAGTCTCAGATTTCAGGGTGAAATCTGGGGACACCAATCGGCTCTGTCTGTGGACATCTTTTCCTCTGTCAAAATGACAAGGGAAAAGATGAGATCCCAACATCTCTAGTTTCATATCTTGTCTTTTGGGCACGGGGTCAGGCAAACAAAAACAACACAACACAGAAAAACAAGGAAAAACAAACAAAGTTTTATTTATATACATACAGGTTTTACCCTGCTTTTTATGTCCAGAACAACTTCAAGTGTTGCCCATTGAAAGGCAACGGCAATTCAACTCCATCCTGATGAGAAAGAATGAAGCTATCTGCTCCAGCGATCTTTTTAATCACAAAAGGCCCTTTCCATAGTGAATCAAATTTCCCGTGCATGCCTTTTGTTTCTCTTCTCTTGTCCCATAAAAGGACCCAGTCATTGATTTCAAACTTTCTTTCTCTGGCCTGTTTTTTGAAGATAAATTTCACCTTCTTTTTCTACTCTGCTAATATATCTGTGACTTGAGTCTGTACTTCCCACAACTCGGTTAGATTTATTATCCTTTTTTAATAGCATCATTGAATGTAGAATCTTCCACGGCTCTAGAAAGTTGTAGGGCAAGTAGTTCCAAGGTAAGAGGTAGCTTTGTGTCTCTTCCATATAATAGCTAAAAAGGGGACATGTCTACAACCCTCTTTGGTGTAATACTATCTGCCCATAATGCATCAAATAACTTCTTATGAGAAGTTCTTTGATTCTCGATTCTAGCTTTAGCATGCTAGTCACCAATTTTTGTTACTTGATTTAGCTTTGGCCATTCCCTTGTGGATAGTAGTTGGAGGATTGTACAGTTGGATCCCATGAGTGTAGCGAAATCAACTAGTACCTCAAAAGATAGATTCAAAGCGTTATCTGCTACTATTTCATTGGGCACGCGAAACCTAACAATAATATTTTCTTTTATAAAATTACACACATCTGTGGAAGTGGCGTTCTTAACGGAATGGCTTCTACGCACTTACCGAAATAATCGGTAGCATTATTAGAATATAATGATGACCAGCCGGAGGTTGGGTTGAGCATACCAATAAAATCCATACCCCATTGCTGTAAGGGTTCTTCAATTAGAACTGGTTTTAAAGGTAATGCAAGCAATTTCACATGCCCAACAAAATGTTGGCACACTTGACACTTAGACACCCACTCCGCAAAGATATCTTGAAAAAGTGTGGGCCGTATACCATGCTCATAGGATCTTGTGAGTAGTGACTCAGGATGAGAAATGACCAGCACAAGCCATGTTATGAAATTGTTTTAAGAGCTGATCCTACTGAGCTTTATCTATGCATCGGAGAAACACACCATCAATTCCTCTTTTATATAAACCATTTTCCCATAGAACAAAATCCTTGGACTTTAGTTTAATAATACATTTTTTTTTTAAGAAAGTTGATCCGGGCATTCTCCATAAGTTAGAAAATAGGCAATGTTATTGTACCACTCTTCCACCAGATCTATAAAAAGGACCATAGGCAAATCTTGATCTACCTTTGCACTTGTTGTTTTCATCTCAGTCATCAATTCGCACAAACCTCTTCCTTGAACCAACTTTGTAGGTTTGATATCTAGGTCGTATTCTTGAACTTTCATCACCCATGTGCCTCTTAACAACCCTAACTCTTGTTGGGTGAGAATAGATTTCACTACAGTATCTAGAACCAGGACCACAATATGTGAGGAAAGAATATAGTACCTAAATGCTTTACACGCCTTTACCACTGCATATGCATGTTTTTCCATTGGAGTATATTTCAACTCATAAGCTTTGAGAGGCATGCTCATGAAAGCAATCGGAGCTTCTACATCCTCCTGATTCTTCTGCATCAAGATTGCTGACATGGTGTGTTTAGAGGAATAACAATAAAGAATAAATTCTTTACTAAATTCAGGTGAAACCAAGATTGGTGCTTTCGACAAAGCCTCTTTAATTTTCTCGAAAGCTTCCTTCCCTTCGCTGCTCCATTTTAAATCTTGTTTCTTCTCCATCATATTTGAGATATGACGAGTCAGCTCAGCAAAGTCAGGGATGAATCTCCTGAGAGAAAATTAACTTTACCAAAGAAAGAGTGAACCCCTTTTTTGGATGTTGGCAATGGCAAAGTCTGAATAGATTTGACACGTTCCAGATCTATCTTGGTTCCTTCCTTGGAGACAATGTGTCCTAGTAGCTTTCCTTCTATTACAAGAAAAGATAGATTTCTTAGGGTTCAGAGAAATACCATGTTTGCGGCATTGTATGAAAACCTCTTCCAGATTTGAAATGTGCACGCTTCTGTTCTTGGAAAATACTGTCATATCATCAAGGTACACCACTATGCTTATATCCTTGAGATGAGAAAAAGCTAAATCCATAGCTCTTTGAAACATAGCTCCAACATTGATCAAACCGAACGGCATTTTCTGATAAGCAAAAGTTCCCCAAGGTGTAATGAACGTCATTTTATATTGATCTTCCTCAGACACCTTGATCTGATTGTAGCCTAAGAAACCATCAAGCATGGAAAGCATTTCAGATCTAGTGACCACATACAGTGTGATCCATGATGGGGATGGGGTAGTTATCTTTTAATGAGGCTTGATTGAGGTTGCGAAAATCTACGCACAACCTAATCTCACCACTCTTCTTTCTCACAGGAACTATGTTGGCTAACCATTCAAAGTGATGTATGGGATAAATTATCTTTGCATCTAACAGCTTCTAGATTTTTGCAAAGATAGTCCCGGAAATAGTAGGGTTATGCTGCCAGCTTCTGCTTGAAAGGATTTTGTTTTGGTTTTAATGGGATGTAATGTTGAACTTCTGCGGTGATATGTTTTTAGATCCTAGTAAGACCAAGCAAAAACATCCATGTATTTCTTAAGAAGCTCTGTAAAAGCTTCTCTTTTTCCTCTGAACAACACTTTCCCAGATTTACTAATTTGGGGTCATTGCTTGCTCCCAAATTTAGTAACTGTGTATCGGAGGAAGAACCTTCCCCACTTTCTTCATTCTTTTTAAGCATCTGATCATGCTTGTTGAACATTTCCTCAAGAGATACCAAGCCTTTAGGAATTTTATTTCCCTTTAGCTAAATAATCTCTTGACTTCCTAAGACCTTTGCATCTGTTTCTCCCATAGTATTTTGTCTTGGAGGCGAGTTGCTTCCCTTATAGTAGATTTCTTCGAAGTTGTCCTTCTATTGGAGAAATGCAGCAATCTACTTGTCATCATTAAAAACTTGCCATTGTTGGATGTTATCAGGGACCTTCAGGTGGAAGACCATCTCAATTTTGTAATCCCCCTATCTAAAAAATGTGGGAATCTGATCTAGATTTAACAAAGTTGTAGTCACTGCAAGTGAATCAGCTCTAGAATTTTGTTCTCTTGGAATGTAAGATACCAAGAAAGCTAAAAAATCTAGGATAGCAGAGTAGACTCAATCTCTATAATGCCGAAATTTGTCCTTTTTTACTTGGTAGAGACCTCTTATCTGCTTAACAATCAGCTCAGCATCTCCCTTTGCATGTAAGAGCTTGATTCTCATTATTCTTTCATGTTCCATACCTAACAACGATGATTCATACTATGTCATGTTATTAGTATTTTTAACATCAATTTGAAGGAATTTGCATGCACCTTTCCCTTAGGAGAGATAAGAACAATGCCTACACCAGATCCAAATGAACAACAACTGCCATCAAATTCTAGAGACCAAACCTTATTATCAAGTTGATGTGGTTCTTGGATCATAGGTTGAATTTCTTCTTTATCCATTTCTAGATAATAGACTCTATGATCAGATTCACAAACAAGATCGAGATCTAGGTGTTGATCTACGTTTTGACTTCTGTCCGGTGAGTGCACAAGTAATCAAGAAACATGAGACCATGTCGAGTATACTGAGGGCTTAGTACCTTGGAGATAATGATGGATGATACGGATGCTGAAAGTTGTGGATCATGATATCAAGAAGCTAGATCTGGAAAAACTAAACCAGAGATAAGATTATATCATAATATGTGGGGTTGCTTTCGAATGACGTTAGTTCCAAGAGGATTTTAACTCCCTTGGAGGATGTCAACCCCGTGTCAGACAAGATAATAATAGATCGTGAACAATAGTAAAAATGACAAGCAACTGAAATAACAAGAGTACTTAGCTTATGCTCTACTATGGAGATGAACCAGGGCATTAAGATGGTATGATGATGAACCATGGCAAAGATTTCTCCTTCAAATGGGTAGAACTTAGTTAAGCTCTTCCTTCTCTTAAAAATATCCTCCTTCTCTTTACAATATATTCTGTTTAAAAATATATATCCTTTCGAAATATGGTGGAAAACCCCATATTTATAGCTTAGATATGAGACTAAACTGCAGGTTAGATGATACCCATGGTATAGTAAAGTAACCTAAGTTAGGGATGTGATGTGATCATGTGGGTCCCATATTTTGACTTATTAGGCAAAGTGGGGGACATGATTTGAATGGGGGGTGAGATAAAGAATTCATTTTTAAAAATAAGGTGTCGGAGATATGCATTATGAATTAAATAATTTGTGAGAGAGGGGGATGAAGCTAAAAATTGAATTATCAAATGGGTCCATATGGAGCCCATTGATAATCAATCAATTAATGTGAGTAAATAGATAGGATTTTATTTAATTTAAGAGAAAGAGATGTGAGAATGGAAATAGCATTAATGTGAGATGATTGAGGGGCACTATACCCAAAAATAGGTGTCTACATTTGCCCCTTTTGTTGAGTGGTTTGCGGCGACAGTAAGCTACGAGATAAAAACAAAAAGGGTTAGATGAAAGATGTGTCTAAGGATGGATGAAGATATGACCAAAGGAAATATGCCCTAGGCAAAAAAATGATCACAATAAATAAAAAAAGGTATGGCGATGATTTCAATATCACATCGGTAGAGGACAATTGTAGTCTCAATGGAGACAGACCACAACGTTCTAAAGACCAGTGAGTGGGTGAAGACCACTGCAATATGGATGTAAACCAATATGACCAATGGGTCATAGGAAAACATCAAAATATGTGCAACTGAATGTGAAAGATGTGTGCAATCCTTTGTTTGCGAGGAATCGTGTGAAAAATCATGCATCCACAAAAGGGACGTGGATGAAGATAATGATGCCTAGCACAGGGCACAAAAAGACACAAAGTGAGTTATATGCATTGACAAGTACAAGGATGAAAAGGTGCCCCAACATAAGACATAGATAGAATAATCATAAATGTGGACAATATGAGTAGATAGGATAGAAAGGTGAGATAAAATGCCCTAAAAGGGTAATAAATATGATGACAATCATGTTTCATAGGAAAGATGCATAAGTGTTAGCAAATTAGAAGGTGAAGAAGACAAAAGTCTTATTCCTTTGGTAAGTGTGATGATATACTTTTGCGACAAAACAAAAGCAGAGAAAATATTCAAGGAAGAGAACAAGATTAGATAGGTGATGGCCGTTATGGTATCTTCCAAGACAAAAATGTCAAAAGAAGATGGGAAGAGATTCTTAGAAATGGATATGATGATGTCCCCTGTATGAGAGGACTGACGAAGATAAAAGATGTGATAGGGTTCTTAAAAAGAGAAGAGGTCAATATGGCAAAGAGAAGAACAAGAACAGTAATGAAAGGGATAGATGGCGATACATAAACAGAGAAACATCGGCATTGACTGTGAATGTAAAATGTAAGGGATGTTGAGAAAGAGAAAAGGGAATAGACGAAGGTTTGGTTGATTATGAGAAGAGCAAGAAAGATTGAATATGAAGGTGTCATGGATATGGAATAGAGGAACGAGAGATGGAGGAGGAGAAATTAAGAAGAAGATAACAAAGAAGGATTATAGAGAAAGGGGAAATGAAGAAGGACAAACAAAGAGAAGACAAGAAAAGAACAGAGCAGAGGATGAAATCATGAAAAATGGAGAGAGTTATTTAAAACGAAAGATGTGATGAAGGATGGAGCAGAGGAAAATAGAGAGGTAATGGAAAATGAAAGAGATGATAGAGCAAAGAAAATTGAAGGAAATAGATCATAGTGAGGAAATCCAAGGCAAAGAATATGGAACTAGACCACATGGAAATGCATGTGGATGATGAGATGATAAAGGAAATGGGATAACACTGAAGAGTCAGGTTTTTGACAGGGAAGTAAGGAGGAAGTGTGAGGTAAAATGAGGAAAAAGACGATGTAGAGGAAGTGAAATAAGATGAAGATCAAAAAGGAGGAGAAGACAACGAAGAAAAATATGCAGGAGGGGAACCAAAATGAATATTTTTGCTAAAGAGTGAGAAGCATAAAGAATGTAAAGAGAAACTTGAGGGAAGGAATGACATTGATTGGAAAAGAAATGAAGATGCATGAGATGAGGATATGTTGATGACGAGAAAATAGAGAGAAGGTGTATGATGAAGACAGTGAAGAAATTGGCAAGGAATAATGGCAGATAGAGAGGTGGCGAGGAAAAATAAAGGATGGGATAGGAGAGGCAATGCCAGTGAATGGATGTTAGGAGAAATCCACCAATAATGATCAGTAGGAAAATATGGGACAAAAGATAAGACAAGGCGAGAAAGTAAATGAAGAATGGGAGGGGGAACGCCAATGAAGGGATGTTAGGAGAAGCCCTCGATAATGATCAGAGGACATAGAGGAAGGAAGGAATGAAGATAAAATGGAGGAGGTCAAAGAAAAGGATTCAAGATGTGTAGAATGGGGATGAGTGATTTTTAGGAGAAGTCCACCGATAATTACTAGCATGGAAACAGAAGATTATGATGAAAGAATGTTAGGAGAAGATCAATGAAAATGACGTGTAAGTATGGGGGTAGATATGTGGGAGAACTCTAGAAGATGGAGTGAAAAGAGTAAAGAAAGGAGGGATAATGATGTGTAGGAAGATGAAGACGAGGAGAGGATGTAGTGGATGAGAATGAATGAGAGATAAATGAAGAAAAAAGACATGAAATGAATGGAGAAGCAACGGTTAAGTAAGATTACCCAGTGAGGGATGATGGAGATGAACAAGGGACCAGTAGAAAGTGGTGTTTATGAGAATGAAAGAGGAGGTGAGAGGATGTGATGATGGGGAATGATGAGAAAATGTATATGGAGAGAATGTGGGGTAGTGGGGGAGTGCAGGATGACAAATCATGCTTAAGAGGGACTCTTAAGTAAGATCACCAAACCGGTAATGTCAATATGGAAGGAGAAAGACAACATTGTTTTGGATGCAGGTGTGGAAGGGTTGGTTGGAATGGATGAGTATGATGAGAGGAAGGAGACAAAAGATGAGGAAGAGATGATGGGAGATGGAAGGATCGGACACCCAACCCTTCTTAAAATAAAATCTTAAGTAATATTGCCTATGTGAGAGATGGTTAAGTAGGATCACCAAACCGAAGAAGAAGAAGAATGATGAAAGACTAAGTAGTGTATACCAAAATGGAACAAGAGATGAAAGGAGGTGATAACAATGTGATAACAAGGAAACAGAGGGGTGTGACATGAATGGATGGAGGAACATATGTAACACGATGGAGAGTGTAAGGGAAATCCTTAAGCGGGATGCCCATGTGATGATGGTGATAATGCAAGAGTGTTAAGCGGAAAAGGAGGAGTGGAAAGAGATTTGTGGTGGTGATTCTCATTTGTTGAAAGAGGAAATGGTGGAGAAGCTTCTACGGTGAGAGGATCGAGGAAGAAGATATACCTTAACTAAGGTTCTCTGGCTATATGGATGGTTAAGCAAGATTTTCAAACTAAAAGCAGAAGAGTAAAAGAGAAACTCAAGAGGAAAGATGAGTAAGATATTTGGCGTCGTGTAAGGGGACAGAAAGGTGAGAAGGATGATGTGGAGACAAATGGTGATGAGTGGACATGGAGAGCGAGGAGCAATGGATCAAAGATGGTGTTGAACATGTTGAGAGATAAGGAGTTACATGATAACGAACTTGCCTTGAGAAGGATCCTCAAGTAGGATTCATGGCAACGGTGATCAAGTAGAATTCACAAACCGAAGAGTGTATTTGCAAATGCATTCATGGATATTATAGATAGACAGTGTGAAATTTGATATGATGTTGATAAAAGATGACCTGGATGAGATGAATGGAACATAGTTGTAGCAAGGGCATACAGGGAGACTATATGTCAAAATGGATTGGAGATAAACAAGAAAGGTTACTACTTAAGGCATTGTACTTGTAGCCAATAGTAGGTGTTAACACATAACCAACGATAGTTAGTTATACCAAAAGATCATGAGGGAAATATGAATGAAAAATACTTGTAATCCTAATGTAGACATGAAAAAGGGATCGAAGGTGTGCCTTGTACACAGGAAAAGGGATCTCTAAAGGTGGTGTTCCTTAACTCTATGCCCCACTCTGGAATAGGAAAAGAAAAATAGTGGAAAGTTGATCAATGCGGGAAGCTTTCAGAAAATATTGATAAAGGAAGGTTGATCAATGCGGAAAACCTTCTAGATGCCATAATAACAGAGTAGCCATCCTTGAGGGTATGATATACTTACATAATATGGATGACAAAAATAATGTGATAGCCGTCCTTGAGGATCGGTCATATCCTTTGATTTTGCTTGGATTTTGATTTGTATACTTTTTCTTTTCTTTTTTTGCATGAACAGATGTCCTTTGAGGGATCAGTCTATTTTTGGTAACTTTTATTTTGCCTTTTGCATACTTGAGTTTGAGCTTCACATGGGGGAGAGCTAGGAATAGCTAATTAAACCACTTAAGAGGGGATAAGGAATGTACAAGAGACACCTTGGACCCTTCGCATGGCTGCAATAGGAGAATGAGAAGGTGATGGGGTCACATCAAAGTAGTGAAGGCGGACCACATAATTCAGATTATTACAATGACAAATGGAAGGGGCTAAAGATGGCAAAACAATCTAAGGATGTAACTAAGTTCTCATTGGTAGATATGCTAATAGTAGATTGGTCACAAGTGCAATGCATTAAGAGGTTCCATCTCTGGTTTACCACCACGAGAGAGAAGACAGTGTAGTTGCTGATAAGATAAGATGATAACCAAGCACAAAACAAAAACTAACATATGACCATAATGGTGGATTTAGATGAAAATAAATGATGATGCCCCAAGAGAGACATAAATATAGAAGGACAATCATGGCCTCAAAGGAGGGCTTGATGAAATAAATGGTGTCCCAAAAGAGACACACATATAGCCACAATGGTGGACTTCGAAATAGATGGTGCCCCAGAAGAGACACAAATATAGCCACAAAGGTGGACTTGGAGAAAAAGGTCCCTCAATGGAGAACGAACATGGCCTCAAAGGAGGGCTTGATGAAAAAGATGATACCCCAAAAAGAGCTTAAACATAAAAGAACAAATATGGCCTCAAAGGAGGACTTAGAATAAGATGAGAATTTGGATATAATTAATTTAGATTGGATGGATGTGAAGAGAGTAAAAAAACAATGTTAAAGAGTGAAGTCCCCTAGTAATAAGGGATTTGTATGGATGATGTGTTCAAAGGCAAGGGAAGGATGTTCCCCCAATAAGTTAAATGTGAATGAGGTAAAGGATGTCAAAAGAGCTTAGATGATATTGTTTTAGATTTGGATGGGGTAAACAATCGGAGACCACAAGTGTGCTTAGTAAGATAAGCAACATTGACGTACAATGGAGGGCCTTCCTTAGGAGGAATGACATGGGTTGGATGGATATTAAGGGACGATGTGGATGGAGGGATTATGGGAGATCTGACAGATGGGATATGGATTGGATTCAAGGTGGATGAAGAAGGAACTTTCCCCTGAATGAGGAAATCATATTTCTCTATAAGATTGTGGATGATTGACCAAAAGGCCTTAAAATGTTCGATGTCATGACCTGGGGTACGATGATAAGCACAACTGCAATTAGGATTGAACCATGATGGCTTGGGACCATATGGATTGAAGGCTTTAATAGGATGAATTTTAATGGCAGATGTTCGAGTTAAATGTCAAAAGATGTCTGTGTATGACCCCATTGAAGTGTCATGGGGAAGGTAACTCTTATGGGTTTTGATAGGATGTCTCAACTTGGCGTTAGGAGAAAACATGGATGTAGATTGGATGGGTGAATTTTGTGTTTTAGAGGACAAATCAAATTTGGTTAAAGGATGGTATTATTTGGATGTGGATTGATTATTGCAAGATGTCGTAGATGGTAAGACTGATCCTAACATAGATATTGTGGCATTGGATTGTTGAGAAGAGGGAAAACCTGAATGTTTCCATGGATGTGCAGGGGACTATTGGGGATGTTTGCCCCGAGCCTTAGACTTTGATTGAGAAGATTCACCTCCTGGCAGAGATGACAATAATTTCAACCAGAGGATCGAGAACGGTGATGTGGTTATCAATGGAGAAACTGTCCTAAAACAAGATGAAGATGTTAATGAAGATATAGGTGTTTGTATGATGCGATTAATGATATCTATGTGAGACATGGATTGTTTCGGTTTGGGCATGGAAAGAGATGATTTTTAGAGGAGAAGGTAAAACAAATTTATTTAATTTAAGTGGATGTGTTGAGTACATGAGGTGATTCAAGAGGTATATTTGATAAGGTTACGGATCGAGAGGATGTGGTTGATGTGATAGAAGGATTGGGTAAAGAGTATTGGGGTATACTGGGTGATGTGGCCATGGGAAAGGTTGTCAAGGTAGAGCTAGGTGGATTTTTTGATATGATAGGTATAGGGGTTGCTGGGATAGATAAAGATGTAGGCATTTTTGGAATATGTGGAGATGTGAGTGATGTGATAACTGATGGAGTAGACCTTATAGGTATGGGTAATGCAACAAATGCAGGAGCATTTTCAGGCGTAGAAGTAGAAGAGACTAGTTGTTTCATAAATGTTTCGAGGGGTAAGAATGATATGTTAGCTAATGGGGTTGATGTTGAAGATGGGGTTGTAAGGGTGCATGTAGTAGAACTGAGTTTAGTTGGGATGGTTGTGAGTAATGTAGGTGTAGTAATAGGTGCATTTGATGAAGATGTCGGTGAATGAATAGGTGTGAGAGACGTAGGGATATGTGTGGATACGAGTGGGGCTGAAATAGGTGCTAAGGATGAATCTAATGTGGTAGATTGGGGTGTATTTGAAGCGACGGAAATGGATGATATAGTTGAATTTGATGTGGATGTGGCAAGGATAGGAGAAGGTACATGTTTAGCATAAGTAGTGAAAGTTGATGTAGGTGTTTCAGGTTCTGAATAAGAGATGAGAATAATGTCCACTGTGGGAACATGCGGAGTTGGTGACAAGATGGGATCTTGATTGACAGTGTCAACCATACAAGCATTTGATAGTTGAGATGTAAAGGGGGTGACGTGATTCATTGGTGGTTGATTAGTTTGTGCAGTGGAGGTATCAATTTGGATATCCCCTTGATTTACAAGTTGTTGGATACGATCTTTGAAGGAACAACATCTCTTAATGTCATGACCTTTGACTCGATGATATTTACAAAAGTGGGCCTCGTGATACCAAATAGGCTTGGCTTGCGAGTTGTCTACGGGTCATATGGGAGGAAGTTGGATAGAGTTTACACTCATCAACTTATCAAATATAGAACTGTATGATTCTCCTAAAGGATTGTAGTGGGATGTTGATTGAGGAGATCGTTGTTGAGACCATGTGCTTGGTGTAGATGGGGATGAGGGTTCAATGACCACAGTGTTGGCCGTAGTCTTGAACTTGCCATTATGTGTGAATGGTTTAGTGGATTCAATTTTTGATTTAGTTGAACTTAGTTTAAGATGATCTTGCTCAATGGCACGGGTTTCGAGCTTGCGAGCCATTGTGAAAGCTTCATCAAAGGTTCAAAATGATTGGATCTGCAAAGTGGATGATATATGTTTGGCACATGAATGTGAGAATAAGTCGATGAGTTCGGTTTGTGGGATAGTGAAGGATAGTTGATTTATAACAACATGCCATCGTGCGACGAAGTCGGCGATGGGCTCATTTTCATATTGTTGAATGGTATATAGATCAGCAATAGTGGTCTTGTGTGCAATATTGATAGAAAAGTGTTCTAAGAACAACTATGCAAGTTGAGTGAAAGAGAATATGGAATGTCATGGGATAGTGTTGTACCAGTCTAGCCCTGGGACCAGACAGACATAGGAAAGTGCGAAGAAGTAAATCGTGATCATGCGCAATAAGACAACATGCATGTTTAAATGTGAGGAGATGTTGTTGGGGATCTTCTTTATTATTGAACTTATTAAATGTAGGAAGTTTCCAACGAGGAGGATAGGGTTTAATTGGAACCGATGGATGAATCGGTTCGTTACAAATTTGTTCATAGGATAAGGTGTTCTTGGGTGGTATGGTAAGGGTTTCTAAACTGGCTAACCGATTCATTAAGGCGTGAATTGAATTAGTCAAGATATTGTAAGGTTGAGATTGGATTGGCTGTGTGGTTTGAAAAGTAGTTTGATAAGGCAAATGATGTGTTTGTGGGTGTGTGGGTGTTTGGTGAAGTGTCTGATAAGGTGGTTGATAAGTTTGTGGATAGGATGTTTGCGGAGAATGGTTTGATAAGAAAGTTGATTAATTTGTGGATATGTAGGTGTTTGGGGAGTTGTTTGGTAAGGATGAACATGTGTCATGGGTTGAGATTGTTGCATAGGTTGACTTTGAATAATAGGAATATGGTGTGTTCATTGAAGCTGGGTAGGTTGTTGTGGTAGATGATAAGTAGGGATATGAGTGTTAAGGGGTTGAGACTGTTGGAGCATAGGATGGGTAGGAATGTAGGTATTTAAAGGATGAGATTGTTTGATGGACATAGTAGTGGCGGATGAAATAGAATTGACAAAAATGGATGTGGGTAGAATGTGATCCACCAATTGAGGAGATTGGGAGGATTGACCAGTTGTAGGGGATTTTTGGTGTAAGAAATCATACATGGGGTTAGGAGGAGATTTGAGTGTATCAGAGGAGCGGGAGATGGCGGTGCGATCGGTTTAGGAAGACTAGTTTGACGAGGGATATGAGGGTTGGTGTCGAGGTGGGGAGAATTTTATATGACATGGTTCTCTTGAGGTGAGACCATGGATACTAGAGATTGAGTGGTGAAGGCGTGGTTTTGAGTTTAGAATCTCGTTGAGTGAGTGAGATCGTCGAGGAAGTAATATCATTGGATAGAATAGATTTTTGTTTTGTCTCAATTTGGGAGAGAGCGACAATAGGTGTGAAATAGAGAAACATTTGTTTATGTATGTTGTTGACAAAAAAATCAAGCAAAAAAAAATTTAACATCATGATTAATTTAGAGGATGTGAACAGAAAAGAAAAGTAGGTAATAAAGGTGCCTAAATGAGTCTAAGGCTAGTTTCAGGCAGTTATGGATTAGGAGATGTCTGAGGCGGTTTCCTATTGGGTGTTTAAGTCCCAAACAGTTAACCAGGTGAGAGGAATGTTTTGATGTGTTAATTATGTTTGTGCAGTCTCAGGCAGTGTGTGATAAGTGAAATGCAAAGGGTTAAATCCTTTACTTAAGCTATGTGATCAGGCAGGATGTAGAAGGTTTGTTTTAGACCAAAATGAAATGTGATATTCGATGTAGACAGTCACTCAAAAAAGAAAGTTAAATGCAGAAAAGAGAAAATAAAGAAAAATGAGGAATACCTGGAGAGTCACTTTTCCTGGTTATTTGATTACACATGTTTAGAGGTATTAATCACGGACTGGAATGTCTAGTGACCTTAAAAGTGCATCGTTCATGACTAGAAAGGGGATATGGATAAAAAAATCATTTATTTGATCGCATGTGATGATGGCGTACTTGGAGGCGATGGTCAGTGGCCAGGAACGCCCGAGTAACCTAAAATGGCACCATCTATGTTTGCAGATAAGGTCGGTAAAAGTGTTTTGTGCGGTGTGTTTGATTTAAACATTGGTCTTTGACAACGTAATGTTGTTGTCGTGAGGTTATAGACATTATCCTGCAAGAAGATAATAAATGCTATTAGTTAAGGTAGTTAAAAAAATGACTTTATAAATTTTACAAATGGTGTCGTCGTAAATAAATAAAAATAAAATAATTAATTAATCTAATTAATTAACAAAATTGTAGTTTAATGTTCCTATTTCATTTGAGTAAATAAGCGACAAAAATTAAATGATAGACTATAAAATAATATAAAGGAAGCAATTGAGTCAAAAAGATAAATTAGATTAATGAAATAATAGCTTATACAAAAGCTAAACTAATAAAGTGATATGACTTATAAAAGCTTCAACTAATAAAATGACATGACTAAAAAAATCCCAACTAATAAAATGATATGACTAAAAAAATCCCAACTAATAAAATGACATGACTAAAAAGCCCAACTAATAAAATGACATGACTAAAAAGCCCAACTAATAAAATGACAAATTCATCAAACCTACCTAAACTTGGTGGGTCATACCACACATGGACACGACTTTTTATATGTGTGATGGCATAAAGTGAATTAAAATTGGTGGGTCATACCACACATGGACACAACTTTTTACATGTGTGATGACATAAAGTGAATCACATGGAAAAGAGAACTAAACGGGACATATACAATTAACTATGGTGTTGACATTCCATGGATGTGGATTACATTTCAATATTGAATGACATTTTTTTATAATTTAATTCTAATTTCTTTTTTTTATTATGATAACTTAATTCAATGTTATTTCATAATTAATTGTTATTTTTAAATAAATCAATATTGTCTATTATGTTTTAAAATAAATAACTATATATTATTATATTTTAAACAAGTAACCATAGATTAGTATGCTTTGAAATGCGAGATTTATATATAATTAGAAATTAAGATCTAGATGAATATATAGATATATTTTGTTAGGTCAAAGCAAAGGCCATTGAAAGGAAAAGAAATATATATATATATATATATATCTATTATACAACTGAGATCACAAATAAAAGCAAGACAATAAGATTAGTTTCCGATTTGTTCCCCATGCGAGTAGAACCTAACATATGAATTTTTATTTTATTTGAGTATGATTATGTATTTAATAATAAAACTAAACTTGAAACTAAATACCAAGTCGGTTAAACACAAGAAGAGTACTTACCTTGAAGGCGACACAAACCTCTGATACGGATGAAGATAACACCAAATCTTACAAAACATGAGTCCACAAGATGAAATATTTATCACAGATATTTGAAAACTACGACACAGGAGAACCGGTATATTTATAATACCTGCACGAGATGAATAAAGGAACAAAACAAATGAAATGACCAGATCTTGGATCTGGTCCCATCGGCATGCCAAATGTTGATCTTTTCAGCTTCCTATCCAGGTGAGTGTATGAGTAATCAAGAAACATGAGACCACGTCGAGTATACAAGGGCTTAGTACCTTGGAGATAATGATGGATGATACGAGCGCAAAGTTGACAGATGCATGATATCAAGAAGCTAGATCTGCAAAACTAAACCAGATAAGATTAGATCATAATATGTGGGGGTTTCCCAGACGATGTACCGGTTCCAAGAGGATTTTAACTCCCTTGGAGGATGTCAACCCCCATGTCATATAAGATAATAATAGATCGTGAACAGTAGTAAAAATGACAAGCAACTGAAATAACAAGAGTACTTAGCTTATGCTCTACTATGGAGATGAACCGGCATCAAGATGGTATGATGATGAACCATGGCAAAGATTTCTCCTTCAAACAAGAAGAACTTAGTTAAGCTCTTCCTTCTCTTAAAAATATCCTCCTCTTTAAAATATATTCTATTTAAAAATATATATCCTTTTGAAATATGGGGGAAAAATCCATATTTATAGCTTAGATATGAGACTAAACTGCATGTTAGATGATACCCATGGTGTAGTAAAGTAACCTGAGTTAGGGATGTGATGTGATCATGTGGGTCCAATATTTTGACTTATTAGGCAAATTAGGGGACATGATTTGAATGGGGGTGAGATGAAGATTTCATTTTTAAAAAGAAGGTGTCAAAGATATGCATTATGAATTAAATAATTTGTGAGAGAGGGGATGAAGCCAAAATTGAATTATCAAATGGGTCCATATGGAGCCCATTGGTAATCAATCAAATAATGTGAGTAAATAGATAGAATTTTATTTAATTTAAGAGAAAGAGATGTGAGAATGGAAATAGCATGAATGTGAGATGACTGAGGGGCGCTATACCAAAAAATAGGTGTCTACACTAGGATCTTGGACTTCGATCTTTGTGTACCTAGATTTCTTCTCGGGTTATAGCTTCTCATTAACTCCTTTGATTGGTATGTGCACACAAGACCAATCCATCTTGACTTCTCTACCCATCTCTTTATAGAAATTTCTACTCAATAGCATGCCATAAGACACTGGGATGTCTGCTACAAGAATAGTCATTTTTAATCTTTTGTCTAGGAAAGAAGCAAGTCTTACCTGCGCATCTTTAATTTTCCCAACCAGAGGCACTTGTCTTTCCATTCAATAGCATCTTCTAATGGTTTTGTTAATGTGAGACCCAAGGCATCAACAATTTTGGCAGGCATGACATTGTCGAAGCTCCAGATTCTAAAATGCAATTACTCAATTTGTATCCATTAATAAGCAATGACACATAAAATGGCTCGATCCTTTCTGATGTAGCAAGAGAAGAAGTAGAAGGAGAAGAGCTCATAGCCGCATTATTTGAAGGAGGAGTAATCTTCGGACTTGACAAGATACCCCATGAAACATTATTTGTTGGAGTATTGGGACCATTACTCTGCACATACTTAACCAACCTATTCAGTTGATCAGGAAATGCCCTCAAATACTCAGCTTCTGACATCTGAATCTTGGTTTTCTTTATGTGATCAATGATATCAAAAGACTAACTTAACTCAACCGCTTGTCCATTTGTCCTCTGTTGTTGATTAGGAGACATGGCATGCTTGTCCCTTGGAGCTAATGAAGAAGGAAGAGGGTTGCCTCTTTTCAAGATGGTAACATCCGGCCCAGGATCTTCTCTTTCCCTTCTCTGCCGCTTTATGGATGCCTCAGCATTTTGGTGTGTTTGGGACCTTGTAAACACCACAAATGTGTGACCATTAGAATCTTCAAAAGATTCATAATAGCCATCGTTAGATTCATAGTCCAGGTATCCGATATTGGAGTCACCAGCGGGATCTATAAAGTCTTCTTCATCAAATGATTCACCATCACCAAGATCTTCATCATTAGTTTCTAATTTTTCCTTGGGGTAGCTTCAATTTCCAACCTCTGAGGCACAGCAGTGAGTCAGTTTTGGTTTTGATTTTGTCCGTTGAAAGGCCGAGCAGGGGTTGTTCTTGAAGGGGTTGCATTTCCTCCTTGAGCTATCTGCTTCTTGATCTGCAACATGTCGTTGGCTAACCTTTGTAGCAAAGGGTCAAAGGAACTTGTTGAGGGAGTCCCATCAGCTTTATGGGTTGATTGCTTGATCTTTCCAGCCATGATCAAGTCATCTTCAACTTCAACTGCAACATTTTGAGCTTCCAAGAGACTCGCCTCCGGGCCGATATCCAACCTTAGGCGTGAAAGCATTTATAAAAATGTCGTTTGGTTTTCACATGCTTAGTGCGTAAGAAGTGGGGTTTTTATATAAAATCCTTTAGAACCTTGCAATGAAGTCTCACATGTTCTCATTTGGCTCCTTCTTTAATTGTGTAAGTTGAGTGATCGGTGTCTTTAGCATCCTCTGCAGAGACTTGAATCTTTTCGAAATTTCTCCCGCATGGATGCCCATTTTGTTATGGTCCTCGTAGCCAACCGATAGAACCATTCGCCCCCAAGTCATGTAGAGTCTTAATGAAAAGTCTAATTGAGACATCTTCATGCTCCACTGCAAGCACACCACAAGATATGAAGAATGCTGCCAAATGATCATCTAGATTTTGCTTGCCATCTCCAAAGAATTTTAGGAAATTCTTTCTAGATCCTTTAGGCAGATCGTGCATAGGTGGAGTCAAATTCAATGGCCCAAAAGTTACTCCCCATGGGACAAGCACTATCTAGTTCTGATTTTGATTATGCATGATGAATGGGGCACGTCTTCTCCTTGTGTAAACTTGGTGAATAATTCCAGTTGCTGGATTATATTGAAGATTATCCAGATCTGGATGAGCGTGTACTCCTCTTCATGGTGAGAGACTAGATCTATAGCTTCTAACTTGAGGAGGATGATTGAAATTGAATTACTCCTACAATCTAAAGAAATGATCAGTCCTTCCTTGTGCCTTTATAGATCGGGTGAATGGACGTTCAACTAGGTTGAAAATTGAATAGGAAACACTTTGATCTTCAAGAGATAAGCTTTGATCTGTAAAGATAGTTGTTCCCCAGCGGAGTTGCCAAAAACTATTGGCTAGATTTCCTACATAGCTGAAAACCTAGCGGTCATGAGATAAATATCCCTCATTTACCACTGAGACTCTCGTGTAAGATTTGTCAATAAAGTATCCTAGTATCTATTTAGGGTTTTACTTTAACCATGTAGCTCATAAACCATAGTTGTATAGTTTGTAGTAAGCAATTGTTAAAGAAAGGAAATATCTAAAGAAGAAGGAAGTAATAAAAACACAGGAAAGAAAGAAGGAAGATGTGTAACCCAATCAATAGATTACATATTTGATTGCATGCACATAGACATGACCAATAGATATTAACACTCATAATTTTAAGCAAAGGTAGCTTCAAATCTAAATTTAAGATAACACACGCTTTATAAATAGATCTAAGACAATAAGCTAGAAACAAAATGCATCGTGACACAAAGTTCTCTAGAAATCTGCTCCTTTTTATTCCTTTTCTTCAAATAGCTATCAAGGGCTTCAACACAAAGTCTGGAACACAAGAATGTTGCTTACAAATTTTGATGCTTATTCCGAAAGTTCTTCCTCTACTTATAGAATGTAGAAGGGAAAGTACAAATGGTAAACTCAATCGAACTAGAACATCAACAAGAAGTAAAGATAACATCCGCAATCATCATCCTCTAATTCCTTTTCAAGTGACATGCATCGGATCCATATTCAAAATTATACACATCGGTCACTTAACTAATAGAATCGTTCCACATAACTTAAAGTAATGGTTTCAAAACCAATAACTTTAAAGTTTTACAATTATATCTGGGAACATGAAAAATAGAATAAGAAAGATTCGTCAACTGTAACATCTACATCTTCTTTTTGTTTTGATACTGAATATACTTGTCGAACATGTAATTCAACGAACTTCCCATCTATCTTAGCCACAGACTTCCTTTTCTATCCTGAATTGCAGCAAGCCTTCATTCAATACCCTGATGCACGCTTCCACATCCTCCAAGCTAGGCCCGAACTTCTCAATATCTGACTGCAGCGTCACCAGCTTACTGATGGAATCCATCGTGAAAGGCCTAATAGCTCCATCAATTCTCCCTTGCACCATCAGAAGAGATCCCTCCAGGGAATTAGGCACTTTTCTATTAATGATCCTCATGTACGAAGAAACGTTTCTAACCACTTCCTCATTTGTGGAAAGTAATGACATTGTCAGTAAAGATGATTTCATACTCTCGAGAGCTTACATCCTTTTCAAAGATAATTTTACGAGATCTCCAAATGGAAATATACTACAAACTCAAGTTATTTCCCCTTCTCGAAACTTATCCATCGGGCACATTTTGTTCCGTAATCAACACCTCTCTCGGCTTATTTATTTTGGCCAAAGTACTCGAGTTACTCTCGAATTGTGTTCATATCTATCATGCTCATTACTACGATTGCTTGGTGATCGATTTATCTTTCATAACCTTTAGATAGGCACCTCTCGAGATGTACGAAGCTTAGCGAATGATTAGACTCTTCCATTCGTCGATAGCTTTAACACAGTTACTTGCATCTTCCACTTCTGCGCATCGATGATCACTCACCTACTTTTGTGCTAAAATTGGCTAAGTGGAAAATTTGGAAAACACAGCAATGATCTCGCACAACCAAGATACACACTTTTGAAGTTCAACTTTCTCTATCTTTTCTTTGTCGAAACCTAAGGAATAAAGCATCTATCAACGTTTGTGTGTCTGCTTGATCCTTTTGTGGTGGCTTGACCTATGCATATTCTCGTCATGTTATATCTTATGTCGTGAGCTCATCCTTCCTCTTCCCTTCTGCTGGAACTGACATCTCAACAAACTTCTGCCCCGACTCCTCAATGATCAACCTTGAAGTTACCTAAGCAACTTTAGGTTTTCTATCTTTTCTGCTGCCTAGATTCGGGAGTAGGCTGCAGTCGTGTTCTTCCAAGTTGATCTCTTCTCTAGCCTCTAGAACTAACTGCGAAGCCAACCATTCCGAGAAATTACTTCTTGGAGAATGAGAATTTTTCGAGTGTACCACCATCTCACGCTTTGATTCCTCTCCATCTGAAACTGCTATAGTGTTGTGGTTGTCATCCTCTGAATTGTCCAAAGACAAAGCTCTTTCAAATTTTGTCATCTACAACTTTAACGTTTCTTCAGGAAGAGGTGCCGAACGGAGTGGTTGAGGAGAAAAGATGAATGTTGCCAGATTCAACGGAGGAATGGAAGTATCTTGTGAGGTGTCTTTGTTGTCGGTGAAGTAGTACTTGCTGCTGGAGAAGTTGGAACTAACACCATAGCAGTAGAAGTGATATTCTCCCTCGAATGAGACTTTCTGTGCACTTTAATCTTTTCAGGCCTCTTGTTGCTTTCTCCTTCATGCTTCCTCTTGAGGGAATCCCAAGTGCTGAAGTTTCCCGTGATTTGATTCATCAATGCTTCATCAAGGCGATATCCCTTCATCAACAACCAATTTGAAGTATTGACCAGAACGGCGACAGATCTTTCCTCGATTGTATGGCAACCACCTATGCTCTCCTAAAGTATAGCTCTATCTCCTCACATCCAATGGTATACGTCAAGTAACATGAGCCCATCATCTGTAAGATCCGCAGGTATCTGTGCTAATCTAAAGTCAAACACTTGTCATGCTGATAACCTACTGAAATATTTCTTTCTAACCTTGTACTCGCTTATGCACTTCATCCAGAAATCTTCCAATGAAGGCACATGCACGTACTCCTAGGAGATTTTCTTCCTTACCACTCCAAATGGATAGAAGTTCGGCGGTCTTTGGAAGAACTCCTACTCGTACTCAGAGAACATTTCAACTTCAATTCCTTGGGCTTTATGAATACTCTGGCAACTGTAATAGCCCACTGTGATCGGGAAGAAGCCTGTAGACTTGTGTCATTTCGACTATAGGTCATGCATCTCCACGAGTTGTCTGCTCAACTCCATGATGACCAATTTGTCACTTAGATATTTGGGTAACTTAACTGGTTCTCCTAAAAAGTCGGTGACCCTGAGGTATGTAAAGTCCGCAAACTAGATGAAGATACTGCCAATCTTGGACACAGCTTCCCAAGCTTCCTTGCTTACCCTGTTGGCCTTTAGATCACCATTCAACCTGCAAATGAATCCGTAGAAGAATCCATTGTTGACCACTTTATAATCTTTATAGCATGCGGGCACAGTAAGCTATGGATAGCACTCAAAAATAAGATCCTTGGAAAGCACACCACGTTTATCCAGCTTGGAGAAGACACCCTGTGAAGCTACCGCATATACCAAATATGAAGTCATTTTGAAGTTGTAAGTACACCTCACATTCCGGAGCTGCTCACCAATGTTGTCACTAATGATTTCCGACCAGTTCACTATTGAAACTACTTTGTTGATTTCAATGGTCTTGATGAAAGCATACATCCATGTGCAAAAGTTGTGAATGTTAGCTTCACCATTTATCCTGCATAACAACTTAGCAATATCATCCACCTCTTATACCAGATTAGATTGTGGAAGAGTTCTCGAAATTGGATGGAGATCTAGGCTTCTTCATGTATCTGTTGTTCATTATGCCCACACAATCAACTTTATGCTTTTCCCATCTGTTGCCGGCATCTTGTATGCTAATAGTAGTCACCACCTGTCATGCTGGAATCTTCAGACAATAATTGATGAACTGTGCATCCAACCGGATTATTGTCTTCCCCGCAGCATCTCGGACTGATCTAGATAATGGATGGTAAGACCTAGCACACTCCATGACGAATTCTAAGAATCAAGCCTTGTGAATGGAAATGCTGTAACTTGAATGATTCCACTGCTTTTGACTACACGCATGAGGGAAGTCTTTCCAGCTCTGGATCTATCAATCAATTGAAAGAGGTTCTGGACCTAGATCTGTATCTCCAATGTCAACAAACTTAGAAGTGATGCATGACTCTGTTGAGCTTTCTTTTTCATCCCGCTTTGCCATGGCCGTATCTATCTTTGTCTGAGCAATTCTTTTTCTCTTTATTCGGCCGAAATTCTTTACAACCGGTGCAGATTTGGAGATTTCTTCATATTCGGAGGATATGTTCAATGTATTGGACATTGATTTAAGCTCCCTTTCTCTTATAAAAGCACCTGTAATGAATTCCTGCAATTAATTTAGACAAAGATGGCAACCGAAACATGAACACTTGATTTTAATTATAAAAATCTGCATATATCAAGTCTGCTGCCCCAAAATTTGATGTTTTATTTGCATGCAAAGCAAGCATGATTTGTGTTAACTTCACTGAGCACTGTACCACTATGCAGCAATTTAGTCATACACAAATCAAGCTCCTTCAAAGCTAGGTGATAAACTTTGAAGCTTTCGATGGTGTGAAAACACCTTCTTTATCCTTTAAAATCTTCTTTATCCTTTCATCATGCGTTGACTTTTCCTCATGCTTGGGTGCCAAAATTTGGTGAATAAATATTATTAAATGCATTATTATTCACCCAAGGTGGGTCGTAATTTTTGGCAAAGGTGAATTCTATTTTTAAAAGTCAATTTCTAATGGGATTATTCACCCTGCACTGTAGCTCCAAAAATCCCATGATCCACTTAAGTTATTTGACTTTCATAATGGGATTTTTTACCCTACAAGGCAGGTAAGAAATTCCCATCAATGGCTTAAGTGATTTTCTTTTATTTCACAATGGGAATTTTCACCTGCAACGCAGGTAAGAAATTCCCGCCTACCTCTCTACTGCCTCTAATAATCCCATCATGACTTAAGTGGCTTTGCCCCAATGGGAAAAAGTACCCTACTAGGTAGGTATAAAATTCCCACCTGCATTGCTGCACCAAAAATCTCATTGTAGCTTAAAACCCTCCTTTCCCAAAAATGTGACTGCCCAAGAAGAAGCTTTTAGTGCATTACTTCGTCTTTTCGGAGAGAACCAGGACCTCCTGTGGCAAATTACTTCGCATAATGTCCATAGATGATCTCCGGATACTCTAGGAAATAAATCGACTAAACCAAAGAAAGGAATTGACCTAGAGAAATTTCAAAGAAAACAAAACGAGAAAACACCAAAAATGCAAAATCGTTGCGAGAAGTCACAAATAAAGCCCATGATTCATTTCTGGTTAAAACCCTATTGGTATATGGGAATATTGACATGTAAGACCACAACAAGGTTAAACCAGAGCACAATTTGCCTCAAACAGGCTCAGAATAATTAAATAAATATTTCCCACACGCAAACCCTAGCGACGAATATAAAGATTTCGGGCATCTGGGTATTTGGCGAAATTGGATAATATAACTCTCTGGGAATATCTTGACACAATTCAGAAACTTTATGGCAATAAAAACACAAAACAACCCATTATTTTAAAAGTATGAAAAATTTTACATGGGGTAGTCTCAAATTTCGTGTTGAAATGCTGGGACACCAATGGGCATGGGCATATCCATGTATCTACAACAATGGCAAAGCACTTTTTTATTTATATACTAATGTAGACAAAACATCTATGCACTTTGGTATATTTCTAGGTCCTAAAAGCATTCTAGCATTTACATGATTCCTAAGCAAGAAAACTAGTAATTGATAACTCCCATTAGCTTTTTGCTTTGTCTTCTACACTTTTATTGGATTTATACATCTTACACTCTTACTAGAATTTGAATGTTTTATCTTTTTATGGCCTCAAACACTAGTGCCTAGTCGAACAATAACACTGGCACTCTTGTCCTTTTGGCGCTCCTATCCCTCTTTATCTTTTTCCTACCCTTTTGGAACCCTTTTGCTTTTCAATAACTTTTTGTTACTATGGGTACTGAGCACTAACATTTCTATCATCGCCTAAGCTTATATTCAAAAGGAATAAGAGAACTTCAAAGGAATTCATCTATCACATCTATTGAGGAGAGGGTTGCATACACAACATATGAAGGGGAATTTTATTCTATTCCATCCACACATTTTATACATATACTACATTCTAGATCCAAATTTCTGTTATCATTAGTGCAACTTCCACAATGGTATCCTGAGGAATCATATCACACGTAGAACTACATGGGTCCGAGATGTACTAAAGTGCTCGGAAGTAAGTTCACTCTTTAGGTTACCGTCAGGTCATTCGACTCCACATTATACATCTTTTTATTAGATTTGATGTGGTTTATGGACATGTGCAGGTAGATATTTTGTTTTGCAGGTTACAGGTAATTTTGGCGATTAAGGAGTGAATATCAAGTGACAGAAAATAATCAACAACAAACCTCTTGCGACACAAAATAAATCAATTCCTAAGAATTTACGTGGCCACCAAGTACGTCGTCGGTCTTGGGTGCCCTATCCTCCTACGGGCACCCCTCTCCCTACGTCATTTCCGAGTTATAGAATTTCTAGTGAGCATCAATAACACTATCTACTATTTGTTTCAATATTTCACCTGCCTAGATCACCTCCAGTCTATTCAAAAATCAACTAAGTCTTCCTATCTCCCTCTCTTTCTTAGGGTTTCACATTGTACATGCTTGTTTTCTTGCATCTTTATTGTATATTATCATTTTTATATCACATATTACAGTAGTTACTTTGCAATTAGATTTAATTAAATTTATATTAAATCATTTGGTGAACCTAACTCATGATCAAACATTTGGATCCTTATTTTTCCTATTCTATCTGATCTTCTTTCATGGCTCCTAAATTCTCCTTGCATCAATTACTTCAAATGCACCCACCTTGTAAAGATGTTCTCCAAAAATCCCTAAACACTATGTACCTCCCTCACAATACACCACCTACACAAGTAAGTGCCATTTTCGATTGTCTCTCTGATGACCTTGGCCTTAGTGATACCATAAGCAATCAATCCATTTGCAATTCAATTCAAGATTTACATTGTTTATTTCAAGATAAAATTCAAGCTATGAAAACCATGATTATATCTCTCACCGTTGAAATCCAACATCTCAAGGTTGCTTCTCAAACCCATGTTAGTTCTTCTACACCTCATCCTAATCCTATGTCTACTACATGTGCTCATATAAGTGAACCCCAAATCTTACCACTACCACCACCTCTCAAGTTTGATTTAAATGCTTTAAGCAACGTGATATTCTTCCTGAGCTCCTAAATCACCAGTTGATCAACTTGTCAACTACTCATTACTACCCTCCTTATCGGCTTATCAAATATATAGGTCTCTCATTTTGCAATATCACATAATTAATAGACAGCAAGATAATGATTATTATGATTTAAAATGAACAATTGGGCACCTTGAACATCAGGGTTTTATTTCATTTGTTACACAACATTATGCTACATACTCATCTTCAATTGATAAGCTTTATTGGGCTCCCAAATCTGATCCATCTATGTCTAATGAGCATCATGCCATAATTACTAATGTTCCTTCTTTAGTCATTTAAGAGTCGCCTATCCAACCCAATGTCATACCACCTTTAAAAATTTGTACCCCATCACCTCCTCCTATCAAGTCTTCTACAACATTACCAATTCCAACTAAGCAACCACCTCTCAAAATCCGTACCCCATCACCTCCTATTAACTCCATTACAGTGTTACCAATTCCAAATCAACAACCACCAACCAAACAAGACCAACTAATTCACCCTGTGATATCTAACCTCTTTAAACTTCCTTCTATCAACCCAAAATCCAACCTTGGTCCTACTATTGCTCCTACCTACCATTATGATGACTCTATCTCTTCTCATGACACATTTCAAACTCTCCCACAATGGCATGGTCTCTCTTGCATCGTCACATAGATCTCCATCATCGGCACACTTGGGGGCATCACACTTTCTCCCCCACTCTCCATCACTACTTAATGTCTATGTTACTCTTAGCTCATTTGCTACACTTCACGCTCTGTACTTCATGACAAATCTTTCCTAACTTACAATCTCAAAAACTTTCATTACCCTATGATGCACTTTAGTTCCACGGTTCATACTTTACTGTTAAGGGTCTAATTCAAAAATGAACCTCACATCCACTACACTTCATGCTCTATGCTTCATGATATATCTTTCTAGCATTTACTCTCACATAACACACTCATTTCCCGATGACACACTCTTGCTCTATGGTTCTTTCTTGATTGTTTTAGGAGCATTTGTAAATGAGCCTCATCTCATACATATCCATTAGGGGAAACACTTCCCTACCATCTACACATCTTACATATCACACTATCACACTCACACAATATTTGTATATCTTGGTTGCATTTACTCTTGTTCGCTTATACTACTTACATGTTGCACTTTTCTTACTATGTTATCTGGATTCTTAGTATGTCATTATCTTTTTCTATATACACATGCGCGTTCACTTGGTATCTTGAGGTGAATGTAGGACCTATCATAGATTCATACATGATGCTCAACATATATTTTTACCAGTCCCACCAAGGCTCTGAGGGAATCTACCTTTACTACTTTCACACTCCACATATCACAGGTTCTATTTTCACATTCTTTACTACTTCTCATTCTTGTCACTTTACTTTTCACTTTTATATACATGCTTTGACATAATATTTATCTTTCTAACATGCTAACAGGTGCTTCATGTGTAGCATTTGCCTTGCAAGATTATATACAACCATGCTTATATGAAACATTTTGTTTTTTCTTGATTACTATTGTATGTTATTGTTTGGGGCTCTACACTATGTCTTGTTTGATCATCACATAAATTTTGGATGCTTTGGCCTTGATTGTCTTGTGATATTGTGAGAGATGTCACATGTTTGAAACCCATTTTTTATTGTCCATCTTGTCTTCCTAGTTACTTATTACATTGTCTTCAATTGCATGCTAACTTTTATACTAACACTTGTTATTAGTCCATCTTCTTTGCATGTGTTGCATGTCTCCTACCCCCTGCAGTATCCACATTAGATATTCATATCATATTAGATTTCTCTCCTTTCGACCACATTCTACTATAATCGTCGCATGCACCTCAAGTAAGGGGGCATCTATTGGGTGAATAAATCACCCCGTAGTAGCTCAAAGCTACAATTCATATCAGCATAATATATAAACAACACATGTATATAGCTATGGAGACAGTCCAAAATCGGACTTGGAATTCACACAAAGTATAAATGCTAACACCCAGACCCAGACATTAGTGCCTATGCGCTCATGTCCTCCCCTAGGCATTAATGTATTGGGGGCAGAAATAGTTATTTTTCTTAGTTCAAAGATAGTATTCAATAGTTAAAACACGTTCTCTAATAGCAGACACTTGCTTCTAAATACATAATGCATTCTATCTCCTTTAATCGATTATAATATGGGACATATGGAACAACATAGAACTAATCGGAATGTACCATCTACAGTGGTATTTATCGGGAAGTAGTCATGGAAGGAGAGTATAACTAGGCCTTTCTCCCTAACACTCTTCTCCCATGGTATGAGATCACCCAAAAAACTCACACATGGTGCAAGATCACCCAAAAAACTAGCTTTTTGTGTGAGACCACCCAAAAAACTTGCTTTTAGCATGAGATCGCCTAAAAAACTCACTCTTGGGGTGAGATCAACCAAAAAACTTGCCCTTTACAGCATTTCAAGACATCTTTCTATCCTTTATACTCCTCTACATTAGGTGCACACTTTCCTTTATTACTACTTTTACACACTTTTACATGCTTTACTTAGATTTTTCATACACCCAACTTTGACTACTCTTTTGCTCTTCTTTTACAAGTTCATCCTTAATAATATGCAACAAGAAGCATCATACATCAAAAAATACAATCACAATAATAGGTAAAAGTTACGCATAAGCTCCACCCCTATGGTCCATTTCCCTTCTTCCTAGTCTCCACACTTTGCTTTGCGATCACTTCATGTTTCACTTGTCCACTCAACATACTATTCACCACACTCTCTACAGATCATAAGGTACGCATCTTATCTACTTTTATGATATCGAGTATTCAATCAACAACATAAAGTGGGGCAAATATATACACAAAATCTATGCACTTGGGTACATTTCTAGGTCCTAAAAGCATGTTAGCATTTACATGATTCCTAAGTAAGAAAACTAGTAATTGAAAACTCACTTTAGCCTTTTGTTTTGTCTTCTACACTTTTATTAGATTTATACATCTTGCACTCTTGCCTACATTTTATTTTTAATTTTTTTATGGCCTCGTACACTAATGCCCAATCAAGACAGAGCTCTTATCCTCATGGATGCTCATGTCCCTCTTTATCTTTTTCCTACCCTTTTGGGCCCCTTTTTGCTTCGAATAACTTTTTGTTATTATGGTTTGACCTTTTAGTTGTCAATTACAAAATTCAAACAAAGGAATCATATAAAAAATTGTGCCTCCAAAATAAGGGACCAAACACTAGTATTACTATTATAACTGAGTTTTCATTCAAAAGGCATAAGAGCACTTCAAAGGCATTCATCTAGCACATTCATTCAAGGACAAGGGCTGCATAATTTTGCATACACAACATAGGAAAGGGAAGTTTATTTTATTACATCCACACATTTTATACATCTACTACATTCTAGATCTAGCACACTATCATTGGTGTAACTTGCACAAAGGGCATCCTAGGGCACTATATCACACACATTCACATAGAACTACATGGGGTTTGAGATGTAGTGCAACGCTTGTAGTAAGTTCACTCTTTCGGTGACCATTCGGGTTAGTCTCGAATCCATGTTCTACATATTTTTTATTAGATCTCGATGTCGTTTGTGAAAATGTGCAAGTAGATATTCTATTTTTTAGGTTACAGGTATCTTCGGCAATCAAGGAGTGAATATCAAGTGACAAACATGAATCAACAATGAACCTCTTGCGACACAAAAGAAATCAGTTCCTAAGTATTTACATGGACATCAATGCCTAGATCTAGTCTCTCGCGCCCAAGTGCCCATGCCTGCGTCATTTCGAGTTGCAGAATTTCTAATGAACATCAACGACGCGTTGTGTACAAATGATGCTTTTCAATATTTCACCTACCTAGATCACCTCCAATCTATTCGGAAATCAGCTAAGTCTTCCTATTTCATTCTCTTGCTTAGGGTTTCACATTGTACATGTTTGTTTGCTTACATCTTTACTATTTATTAGCATTTGTATATCACATATTACAAAAGTAGTTACTATGCAATTAGCTTTAATTCTAACTAACAATTATCTCTACACAACAAATGCGTGATTATTTCTCATTTATTTTGTAAGAAAACTTAGTTGAGCTCATTGAGCCTAACTTTTAAAGTTACATTGTGTTGTGACCAAGTGTTGCTTTCAACAAATCACATGAACCTTGTAACCTTCACATTACACCCAACTATGTGAGACTTGCACTTAAAGCTTGCCGAGATATTTCCCTAGCTTACTGCGTGTATGTGTTATCACCAATTTTGTTTTTACTGCACATTAAAAATAAATAAAAATAAAAATGGAAATTTTGCAATTTTTCAAAAGTGTTACTTTGCATGGTTTATCACTCTCATCACGACCATCTCATTTTTGTGATCGTTCCAGGTCTTCGTTTCATCCTTTTCGGGCAAGAACTCCTCCCGCCAGGTCTCAAGTCGCGTTAAATATTAATTAATTTTAATTAATTGATTACTCTTTGTTTAATAAAATTAATTTTTAATAACTTTGGAGTATTTAATTAAATAAATGTTAATTAAAATTCATTTGACAAGTTTTTGCCGGGAAAAATAAGCTTCCGCTTCCCATTGTCGGGATGCCAAATTGGCTTCCCGGGCCCGGATTTCCCCTTTCCTGGCAAAATTGCTTTAAATCCCCGCTCATGGGATTTCTTCCCCCAATTGCCAAATTAATAAATTGGCAAATGGGCAAAAATCTCCTGATTTCCCACATGGGGAAATTGGTCGAGATTGTCAACCCACTTTACCATTCCCGTTGGCAATTGGCGTTGTTTTCCCCATTTCCCCTGGCAATTAATTCCACTACTCGGGAAGAGGGGAAGTCGGTTTAATCCTCATAAAATTCTTCCATCAAACTCGTTGGAAGAATTCGTAAATTTTATTCCTTAACTTCCCAGCTTTCCAAAAGTAATATTTTATCACATCCTCAATAACTTCCCCAAAGCTCTCCACGCATTCTACCATTGTTCAACGAGATCCAGCAGTTTGAATGCCTAAGAAGGGGGAACAACAAGTTGAAAAAAGATAAATAAAACAAGCTCCACGCACATTCCATGCACAAGGAGGATCCCACATAAAAGGAAAAAACAACAAAGGAAAAATTAAAAAAAAAAAACACAGTCAAAATCAGGAAATACAAGGAGGAATACATTTTCCAAAGCAATAAAAGCATATCTCCATTATTAAGGAAAGCATTTTCCAACATATTTTCCAAGACCATTGTTCAATGCGCAAGGAATTCACGCCAAAATTAGATACCACGTGGGAACAGGAGCTTAACATCATTAAAAGCTAAAAGGAAATAAGTGTCACATTTGCCTGGAGAAAGCCATGTTGAAGACAAGAACCGTTTCAGTTCCACATTCCACAGCACAAGGACGATCCCACGCAGGAGCATGAGGACACGTCAAATATAGTTCTCCACGCATTGGGACAACATAAAGCCAAGAAATAAGCAGTTAGAAGAAAAGGAAAATTAAAAAAGACAATAAAAGCAGATCTCCACGCAAAAAGGATAGGAAAGGAAATAATATAGTTTTCATGCACCCACCTTAAGAAATGATCATTGTTCAATGCAGGCCCAAGCAAGGAATTCACGCCAAAAATAAGAATCCACGTCTTTGGGGAGGTAGAAGGAGCTTCCACACATTGGTAGAGGGGACAAAAAGTAACAAAAGGAGAAAATAAGAACAAGTTCAACATGTGGGAGAGGAGAGGAGAGTCCAAAATCAGGCCAGAGAAAGATAAAAATTCAAGGAAAAATAAACCATTTTCAACACAGAGAAAAGGCAGTTTGCAAAAGACAGCCCAGGCATTTGTTTTAGGAGGAAGATAAAGCTCTCACGCATAGGAAAGGGGCAGTAAGGTGAGAGAAAAACACCAGGTCTATCCACGCAAGCAAGAAGACAGTAAGAAGTCCCACGCATTGGAGGAGGAGGACAGTTCAAAACAGAAAAAGGACAGCAAAGAATACCAATTTCCATGCATTCTTCAGGCACCAATAACATTCAATAAAACAGTTTTAAACGCATGCATAGAGATCCCACGTGCCAAGGAGAAGCTGTCTAGGCAATAAACCAGGTAGAGAAAAACATTTTCACACGCAGCCAAGAAGTCCCACGCATGGTTTGAAAGAAGTCAACGAGTAGTGCCACGTTCCATCATTTTCAGGAAAATCCAATGCAAAGTAGAGAGCAAAGAAAATCCACATTCCAACAAGAGTTTTCCAATTCTCAACGCAGAGGTTTTTGGTGAATAAATTCCACGGGAGAATTTAATTAAAAATAAATTGTTTTCATCACGCATTGGTGAGAAGTATTCAGCAAAATAATTATTCAAGCATTCAGGAAAAATAATTATTCACGAATTTGCATAAACCAAGAGCTCTCCAGAAATTTGAATTATTCAATGTTATCACACATTCAAAAGTCAGCACAAAAATAAAAATAAAAATGAATTTAATGAAGAAAACAATAGATGCGGAAAGAACGTGCCACGGGTAGTAGTTATCGAAGTAATCAACTTTGGAGCTCGATATCTCGAAGACGGATGATCATTAGGAAGAAATGTTTGGTTCCTTGAATTCTTCCCATCTTCGTATACTCATTTTCCAAATTTCAAATGTGCAACACCTCATTTGATATTTTTCATGAACCCAAGAAAAACCCAGTTTACTCGATTTTGCCGCGTGTGCACAGTTTCAGCTTGGCGGAAGGCCTACTTTGAGAATCCATATCTCGAGCCTAGATGATCATCAAGAGAAATAGTTTGGTTCATTGAATTATTCCCACATTCATGTACTTATTTGCAAAAATTCAAATGTACAACAGTTTGTTTGATATTTTTCACGGAGTCAAATAAAATGCAGTTTGCATGATTTCGCTTGTGCACAGTTTTCAGCCTGTCAAGGTGACTCACTTTGAGAGTTGATATTTTAGACTCAGATGATCGTCAAGAGAAATGAATTATTTCATTCAATTATCCTCACCTTCATATGCTCCCTTGCCAATTTTTAGATGCTCAAGGTGACGTTTGGTATTTTTACCAGGCTAGTTTTACAGTGATTTGTGTAGTTTTGTAAGATGGAAGTAATAGCCTGAAATCACGCTTTTGTCACAATCATGTCATATTCAAACAAAATGATGTTGCGGTATGTATTCCCAGGCATTCTACTCACCTCGACACTCCATTCAGAGTATGAGAACATCGTCGATACTAACTTGGGACACGTCGACATAGGTTGATTCTACGATCGCATATCAACCGAAGGTGAGTCACAATTTTCTTGACGCTTGTTCTGAATTGGTCATCACTTGCATGGATGCACCACGAAACTTGCATAGTGTGGCGATTCAACTCCAATGGCTCCAAAGCGAAGCAACCTCTAACTTCCTCATTATGCGGTATAAGTCATAGCTATTGGCATTGGTCTCTTCGAGTCAAAAGCCATTGTTATCGGCAGAGATCGATAATGGGAGAATCTTGTCCACAAAAATATTTTCACTTGATCGTTGTATGGAGCTACTCATCGAAAAAACCAAGACCAATGATAAGTACAATTGTGTGGATCATCAAGCAAGGCCACATCATTCAAGCATGTCCCTATCAGCTCTCAGTTAGCAGTGTGCGCAATACTTCATCGGCCAGTCTTAAAGTTGGAGTGTTCTTGAATTGGACGATCGTGAGCGAATCAGAATGCCAACACTTCGGGATGGTGATAAAGACAAAATACATAACTCCAGGAAGTGAATTGTAATTTTGGCTCTTGGAAGATCTTCTCAATGGCGAAAGATTTAAAGTTGGATTCTGACAAGCCAAGGTGGCGTAATGACTACAGTCTCGCCACAAATGAATAATTCATCATGGAAGGCTATTCGGAGCATGTGGATAATTGTGTGTAATTGTGAATGTGAATACAAATGAAGACAAAATTGCTCACACCAGGATGTTGCTCAAATGGAGGGGTGGATGAATTACTCAAGTTTCAAATCGACTCTCTTATCACTGGAGGATCATGGAACATGATCAATGAGTTCATTCTTGTACGACGGGATCGGGATAGGTGGACTCTTGGCCCAATGGATAAGGCACTGACCCTAGGTGTTTTGATCTAGGTGGCACATTGTTGACTAGGATGTCTAGGTGTGTGTCCAAGTCATTTAAGTGGGGTCCACATGTACCCATTTCTTTTATTTATGTATTTTTCCTTAAATGAATTTTTAACTTAAGTGATTTCTATTTTTGGTTGTCTTTAATAAAGTTGGTTAGAAAAAGTCAAAGGTCACTTAAGTGCCTTATTTAATGTTCATGAAAAACCCTAACTACTTTGTAACCAACTTTTGGGTTATAAAAGGAAGTGAGGGGCTCATTTTTAAAGGTGACTTTGAGAGAGGAGAAGAAATACTTTTGTGTACAAGATTTGTTTTAGGAAGAAACTTTGTGTTCTTTTTGAAAACATTTTGGAGTTAATGAAATATGAACTTTGTGTCTCATTCATTATCTCTTTATAACATTTGATGTTCTTATGTTCATTAGATGTTAGGTGTTTGAATCTTGCATGCAAATATTGTCTTGATCTTATTGTCAAAAGTTATTAATATGTTGTTTTAGTTCACATTGATCAAGCTCTATTATCTACTTGCTCATGTGTGTTCCCTTTTACGTGTTCTGTTTAGCTAACTCAAACTCCATTTTATTTGTGTTGGTTCTTCATCTTTCCTCTTCGTGCGATATTAGGCTATGTTTTTACCTCACTCTTGCATGTTCTTTCAATTCATTTCATTCTACTCCTTTCCTTCATTCTACTCCTTTCCTTCATTCCATTTCATCTCCCACATTCACTTTTTCTTTCCATTGATGTTCCAAAACACCCCCCACATACAATTTTGAATGTACATATGTAAATACAATTTTGGTTTTCAATAAAGGCACCTCATCTTCATTGAGGAGGGACTTCATTCCCACATTGTTGCATGTCATTTACATGCGTGCAAATCCATATGCTAATAGTTTTTAGCAACTCAGCTGGGGATTCAGGAATCGTTAACCAGTGCTTGGTTAAATCTTTATGACTATCCCCTCTTCACAAGATCCAGCTTGAACCCGAACCTTGTCTTGCGACAAAGATTTTAAAGGAGACATTACTACCAACCTTCGAACAGTAGCTTGGTAAAACCTCGAAAGCTTGTAGTAATTTGTGGTTGTTATTAGAGCCATTGACAAAGAAATCTACATCAAAGACCTTAGAAGAAGAGCACCCGCACTTGTGGCCAGAAGACCTCTTGGACACGTTTTGATCATTGTTCACTCACGTGGTCCTCTTCCACCAAGGTAATAAGTTGTATGAATATTACATATAACCCACCTATCTTGCAACCAAATCTTGTTTTTGTAGATAATCAAGAAGATATATCATCATATTTGAGGCAAGCTATTTGGGAAAAGCGCACGAATAACTATCATTTTCATCTCGCCGCATCAATACTAGATAACGAAGAAGAGGAAGCCATGAGAGTTGTTAGAGCTATTCAGGCATAAATATCTCAAGAAAGAGAGCAAAGAGAAAAGGCTAGAGCTGATCAGAACATGCTAGTGATCCCTTCACAATAAAGATTTCAAACTGGAAGGAAAGAGGTTTACGCAAGGAGAAAAAAAGCTAAAGGTCGATCTAATCCCATTTTGACTTTCAAGGAAAGTTTGGTTTCAATTTATCTCCTCCAAAGAAGAACACACCTCGTAGATCTGCAAGCCTTGCATCAAGTCCTAAAAGAGAAAGCAAGGAAGGAATCACTACCAGTCAAGCACTTGTCCTTGCTCACATTGTTTTACCTTTGCATACCACCTTTCCCAAAATGGCAGTCAACGTACCATGGGGAAATGCCATAGGCCCATTGGCCTTACCAGCTCGACATGAACTCCCATGAGGATCAAGAAAGATTCTTCCCAAGTTCGATGGAGATGGGAAGACATCACCAGATGACCATATTTCTACCTTTTTTGCTACATGTGTTGTTTTTCGGTAGAATATGAAGATGTTGTTATTCACCTTTTTGTCAAAACATTACATGATGATGTTGCATGCAGATTGGTTTCATCATCTACCAAATGGATGCATTACAAATTGGAATGATATGAAAACTAAGTTTGAAGATCGATTCAAGATGGTAGAAGATGAACATGCCCTTCTTGCCCAACTATCTCAGGCGAAGAAAGAGCCAACATAACCCATGAGGAACTTCATGGCTAAATTCAACAAAATGGTGAACAAAGTTCCAGTCGGGATTCACCCGAACCCTGATGGACAAAAATGTTTCTTTATTAACACACAACAACCAGAAGTGTGCTATCAGCTGAGAAGGGCTAGAGTGGCTACCCTAGAACTTGCTCAGTCCTTGGCCATCGAAATTGAGGATGACTTAATCATGGCAGGTAAATTCAAGAAAACTTCCCTCAAAGGAAAGAGTCAAGAAACCCCCAACGCTTCAGAAGATATACTCACTAAGTTGGTTAATGATGTGCTAGCTTTAAAAAATCAAGTTGCTCAAAGTAGTAAACCCGCTCCTTACAAAGACATCCCAAGGAAAGGCTATGTTCCCAACAAATCCAGGATTGCAGGTCCTCCAATGAGGCTTGCTATTGAAGTAGCTCCCACAACTAACTCAAAATGTGATGTCATTGAAGAAAGCGACAATGAGGTTGAAGTCATCGAGGTTGATGAGGAAGAGCTGGATTCTAGAACATCTGAACTTGAAGTTGAAGATCCTGAGGGAGAAAGTAATAATCATTTCTTTGAGTACCGTTCAGAAGAAGAAGACGGATACGAAGAGATTATAGAAGATATGAATAGTCAATCCTTCATTGTCTTCACACGCTCTCAGAAAAAGGAGCAGGATACCACTAAGGCGGGAGATAAAGAGGTTTCCAAGGAACTTCAAAAAGAATCTAAGATTAAGGAAACTTCCAAAGAATCCAAGACAAATGAGACTCCTAAAGAGTCCAAGGCGACTGAGGTTTCAAAGGTCAAAACTATCTTAAAGAAAGGAGGGCCTTTGTTAAATCAATCAATTGATAAATCAGCTATAAAGAAAGTTTCTTCTTCCACGTCCGTATCAACCAAGCCCGAGACAAAGGTCAAAAGTGTGCCATCATCAAGTTTGAAATAACTAGTATCGAGACATTAAGCACTATTACTTTTCCCCAAAATGATATCATTGATCATATCAATAAAACAAAAATTTCCATGTCACGGGTAAAGTACTTGAAGTCCAATAAGGACCAACTCAAGAAATTGGTCTAGTTTATCGAAGGTGACTCTATTGTTTATTCCTCCAAAGGAATTATGAAAACCCCCAGAGATGGGAAAACTCAAAATATTGTGGCAGCCACTACATCTTCAAATGAAAAGATTGAACCTTTCTTTATGTCTTTTCTGATCAACGGATGTAAATTAAGTAATTGTATTATAGACTTTAGAGCCTCAGATAATGTGATGCCGACAAAAGTATCACATGCTCTTGGTTTGACTTGTACGAGAACATTCGGATCGTGTTACTCCATGGAAACCAAGAAAGTTCCTTTGATCGGGTAGATTAAAGACACCCAAATGGTTTTAGCCCAATTCCCTCAAAAAGCGAGTTAAGGTAACTATTTTAGTTGTTGATATTCCCGCCTCATATGGAATGTTGTTGAGTAGGAAATTTTGCAAAGATTTGGGTGGTGAGATTCAAATGGACTGGTCTCACACCATGATCCCTATCAATGGAGAAATGAAGAAGCTTGTGCCAGAAACTCAGGAAAAATTCACAGTGACGAAAACCGATGATCCTCATGCACAGGTCTTGTTCCAAGGCTCAGGTATGGGTAATTATATGATGACTACAGAAATTCATACCCTTGAGATCACTTGCCAAGATTCCAATGAGATATGGACTCTTGAGTTTGATGGAATTTGTTGTTCAATGGGTTCTGGTGCAGGAGTGGTGCTCATATCTCCAAATGGTAAAATATTTCCTTTTTCCTACAAACTTGAATTTTCAAATACTAAGAACACTGCAGAATACAAGGAATTAATCCTTGGCCTTAAGCTGTAGAGGAAAAAGGGATAAAAAATTTGGAAGTCTTTGGAGATACGAAATTGATTCGAAATAGGTAAGAAATTAGTTCCAAGTAAAGAATGATCATTTGAGACACTACAGAAATAAAGTGTGGGACGCCATAGAAGCCTTTGATGCTTTTTCCATAAAATTTATCCCTCACGAAAAGAATGACAAAGTAGATTCTCTAGCAATCTCAGCTTCATTAATGATTCCTCATTCAAAGTTTGATCAAGACAAGTACACTATTGAAATGGTTTTTAGGCCAAGTGTTCCCGATAATGCAGAAAATTGACAAGTATTTAATGATGATCAACAGTTATTGCCTTCTTGGAAAGAGGGATAATTTTGAACAATTGTACTTTAAAGGAAGTGATTACGCATTTTACAAATCAACTACCTCACCCATTCGGAAGGAGTTGAGAATGAAGATCCCGTGATGACATCATCCAACTCAAAGGAAATGAAATTCCCAAAGGATTGGTTTCCTTGAAGAACTTTTTGACAAACATGACAGGTTTATCAAAGAGAAAGAGCACGCAGGACCTGCGAATTCTGTTGACTATGAGAAAGTTAACATCGGTACCAAGGATAAACCTCGCCTGGTCCATATCGGTAAATGTTGCTCACCTGAGGAGCACAGGAAATTCATAAGCCTCCTTACCAAATATTCTAACATTTTGGCTTACTCATACAAAGACTTGAAGTCTTTCCAACCCAGGGAAATGGAGCTTGCCATACCCTTGAAGCCTGGTGCAGTTCCATTCAAGAAAAAGCAAAGACAATATAATCCCAAGATTACAGGGACAATATTTCATGAAGTTCAAAAGATGCTTAGATGCACGAATAGTGTTTCATATTCGAAATTCGACCTGGATAGCTAATATTGTACTTGGTTCATGAGAAAATGGAGAAATTAGGATTTGCATGGATTTCCGCAATCTTAATCAAGCTTCCTTGAAGGATAACTACCCACTGCCAATCATGGACCATATTCTGTAGGTAGTAACTGGATCGGAAATGCTATCTATGCTAGATGGCTTCTCTGGCTATAATCAGATTGAAGTGGCTAGAGAAGATCAACATAAAACCGTGTTCACCACCCCCTGGGGTACATTCACATATAGAAGAATGCCTTTTGGTTTGATTAATGTCGCGCTACTTTTCAAAGGGCTATGGATATGGCATTCATAGATTATAAAGACAAAATCATCGTGATATACCTAGATGACTTGACAGTGTTCTCAAAGAAGCGAGGAGATCACCTAAGAGATTTAGAGAAAATATTGCAAAGATGTAGACTTCATAAGATTTCTCTAAATCCAAAAAGTCTGTGTTCGAGTTACAGAAGGGAAACTCATAGGTCATATTGTTTCTAAGGAACTAAGATAGATCCTGAGCGTGTTCAAGTGATCAAGAATCTTTCCTTGCCTACAAGTAAGCCTGGAGTCCACTCCTTCTTTGGGAAGGTGAACTTTTTGAGAAGGTTTGTGCCAGATTTTGCCGAGCTGACTAAGGAAATCGCTGATATGATGAAAGGAAAAGAATCCTTCAAATGGTCAAAAGAAGGTAGAGAGGCATTTGAGCAAATCAAGGGTGCTATTGCAAAAGCTCCTACATTGGTGTGTCCCAATTTTAAAAAGGATTTCATAATTTATTGTTATGATTCACCACACACAATCTCCGCCATTTGGACTCAACACAATCAAGAGGGCATTGAATCTCCTATTGCATTCATGAGTTCTAGATTCAAGAAACATTAACTTAATTACACTCCTCTCGAGAGACATGCGTACGCGGTGGTGAGAGCCTAAAACACTTCAGTACTATGTCTTGAATTCTCACACCAAATTCTTAGTTCCAAACACCGCAATTAAATCGATGTTGACACAACAGGAACCAGGATCTAAAAGAGGTAATCGGGTCTCTAAGATCCAGGAATATTATTTGGATATCAAGCCTACCAGTTGGTTCGAGGAAGAGGACTCTGCTAACTCATCATTGCAGAGAATGAACCGTGAGATAACTCGAAGAAGAACCAATGGAAGAAAATTTACCACTTGTAGTTTTTATCAGTACCATAGATGAATGATATTCTGATATTTCCTACTTTCTCACATATGGCGAGTGTCTAGAGAATCTGACAGCTAAGGAAAAACAAGCTATCAAACTAAGAGCTACCAGTACATCATTTGGGACAACACGTTGTTCAAGAAAGGAATTGACGGCATGTTCCTCAGATGTGTTGATAAAGAGCAACAACCTAGATTGTTGGAAGCTTTCCACAATCATGCTTGCAGTGGTCATTTCTCTGGCCCAGTGACGGCTCATAAAATTCTACGAGCACATTATTATTGGCCCACTATGTTTTCTGATGCTCAAAAATGGGTGACAAAATGCGAAGCTTGTCAACAATTTGTTGGAAGACCAAAGTTGGCAGCTTTGCCTTTGAAGCCAGTTGTCATTAAAGAACCCTTTCAACAATGGGGTTTAGATTTCATCGGGGTTTTGAATCCTAATTCTAGTGCTGGTCATACTCACGTGCTCACCGCAACTGACTACTTTACAAAGTGGGTAGAAGCTATACGATGAAAAAACATCTACCGATAGTAATTTGTGACTTCATCAAAGAAAATATATTGGTTCGTTATGGAATTCCACACAAGATTGTGACAGACAATGCCTCAAATTTTTCTTCTGCAGAGATGATAGGTTTTTGTTATGGGTATGGGATATCTTTGTCTCATTCATCAGATTACTACCCTCGGGAAATGGTCAGGCAAAATCCAGTAACAAGAACATCATTACTATCGTGCGCAAGTTAGTCGAAGAAAATCAAAGAACTTGGCACAAAATTTTTTATGACGCATTATGGGATGACCGCATAACTCCCAAAAGAGCAATCGGGATGTCTCCATTTCAACTCTTGTATGGAACCGATGCTCAAATTCCCATCACACTGGAGTTACCAGCATTAAAATTAGCCCAAGTAGTTGATGATGAATGCTTCACAAATGCATTAGATAAAAGGATCGTGTTCTAAGAAAGCTTGATGAATAAAGAAATCAAGTGGCAAATAGGATCGCGGAACATCAATCCAAATCAATGACTTGGTGCTTCTCTGGGACAAGCGTCGTGAACCAAAAGGAAAGCATGGGAAGATTGATTCACTGTGGCTAGGCCCTTTCAAAATCAGACATTTTTGTGGAGATAGCACCTATTACTTGGTGTATCCTGATGGAACTCATTTACCTTTTCCCTATAGTGGGCAATATCTCAAGCAATACAAAATTGAAAATGGGTTGTTCCCCTTATGTACATAGGTAATTATGATTTTGGTTTGTTTCTTTTCCCTGTCTTTCGGTCTCCTCTTTTATATCACCATTTTTATGCCCCATCATTTCAGGATCATGTTCATGAATATTTTGGTCTGGGTCCGTTGTTGCGTCCATGAAGTCCTTGTCCCCAATTAGAGCCAGTTGTTATTAGCCATTTTGTTTGTGCAAAATTTTTTTAAAAAAAAATGGAAATTTTACAATTTTTTAAAAGTATTACTTTGCATGGTTTATCACTCTCATCACGACCGTCTCATTTTTGTGATCGTTTTGGTCTTCGTTTCGTCCTTTTCGGAAAGAACTCCTCCCGCTGGAGTCTCAAATCACAAGTTAAATATTAATTAATTAATATTTAAATAATTGATTACTCTTTGTTTAGTAAAATTAATTTTTAATAACTTTGGATTATTTAATTAAATAAATGTTAATTAAAATTCATTTGATAAGTTTTTGCCGGGGAAAAATAAGCTTCCGCTTCCCATTGTCGGGGATGCCAAATTGGGCTTCCCAAGCCCGAATTTCCCCTTTCCTGGAAAAATTACTTTAAATCCCCGCTCGTGGGATTTCTTCCCCCAATTGCCAAATTAGTAAATTGGCGAATGGGCAAAAAATCTCATGATTTCCCACATGGGGAAATTGGACAGAGATTGTCAGCCCACTTTACCATTCCCGTTGGTAATTGGTCGTTGCTTTCCCCATTTCCCCTGGCAATTAATTCCACTACTCGGGAAGAGGGGAAGTCGGTTTAATCCTCATAAAATTCTTCCATCAAACTCGTTGGAAGAATTCGTAACGAAGCTTTCCAAAAGTAATATTTTATCACATCCCTCAATAACTTCCCCAAAGCTCTCCACGCATTCTACCAGAGATCCAGTTTCAATGCCTAAGAAGGGGGGAACAACAAGTTGAAAAAGATAAATAAAACAAGCTCCACGCAGCCTGTAAAAGGAAAACAACAAAGGAAAATTTAAAAAAAAAAAAAGGAGGAATACATTTTCCAAGCAGGTTATTAAGGAAAGCATTTTCCAACATATTTTCCAAGACCATTGTTCAACGCAGCATACAGGGAACAGCAGTTAAAAGCTAAAAGGAAATAAGTGTCACATTGCAGGCCATGTTGAACAGAGCTCCACATTCCATGCACAAGGACGATCCCACGCAGGAGCAGGAGGACAGTCAAATATAGTTCTCCATGCATTGGGAAAACATAAAGCCAAGAAATAGCAGTTAGAAGAAAAGGAAAATTAAAAAAAGACAATAAAAGCAGATCTCCACGCAACATAGGAAAGGAAATAATATAGTTTTCACGCACCCACCTTGGCAAATGATCATTGTTCAATGCAGGCCCAAGCAAGGAATTCACGCCAAAATTAGAGATACCACGTGGGGGAGGTAGAAGGAGCTTACACGCATTGGCAGAGGGGGACAACAAAGTAACAAGGAGAAAATAAGAACAAGTTCAACATGTGGGAGAGGAGAGGAGAGTCCAAAATCAGGCCGAGAGAAGATAAAAATTCAAGGAAAAATAAATCATTTTTAACGCAGAGAAAAGCGCAGTTTAAAAAAGACAAATTTCAGCATTTTTTTGGGAGGAAGATAAAGCTCTCATGCATAGGAAAGGGCAGCAAGAGTGAGAGCAAAACACCAAGTCTATCCACGCGAGCAAGAAGACAAAGAAGAAGTCCCACGCATTGGAGGAGGAGGACAGGTTCAAAATAGAAAAAGGACAACAAAGAATACCAATTTCCACGAATTCTTCAGGCACTAATAACATTCAATAAAATAGTTTTAAATGCATGCATAGAGATCCCACGTGCGAAAAGAGAAGTTGTCAGTCAGCATATAAACCAGAAGAGAAAAACATTTTCACACACAGCCAAGAAGTCCCATGCATGGTTTGAAAGAAGTCAACGAGTAGTGCCACGTTCCATCATTTGCCAGGAAAATCCAATGCAAAGTAGAGAGCAAAGAAAATCCACATTCCAACAGGAGTTTTCCAATTCTCAACGCAGAGGTTTTTGGTGAATAAATTCCACGGGAGAATTTAATTAAAAATAAATCATTTTCATCACGCATTGGTGAGAAGTATTCAGCAAAATAATTATTCACGCATTTGCATAAACCAAGAGCTCTCCAAGAAATTCGGGCTATTCAATGATATCATGCATTCAAAAGTCAGCACAAAAATAAAAATAAAAATGAATTTAATGAAGAAAACAATAGATGCGGAAAGAACGTGCCGCGGGTAGTAGTTGTCGAAGTAATCAACTTTGGAGCTTGATATCTCGAAGACGGATGATCATCAAGAATAAATGTTTGGTTCCTTGAATTCTTCCCATCTTCGTATGCTCATTTTCCAAATTTCAAATGTGTAGCACCTCATTTGATATTTTTCACGAACCCAAAAAACCTGTTACTCGATTTTGCCGCACGCACATTTTAGCTTGGCGAGAAGGCCTACTTTGAGAATCCATATCTCGAGCCTTGATGATCATCAAAAGAAACAGTTTGGTTCATTGAATTATTCCCACATTCATGTACTTATTTACAAAAATCAAATGTACAATAGTTTGTTTGATATTTTTCACGAGTCAAATAAAATGCAGTTTGCATGATTTCGTTGCATGCACAAACTTTTCACTGTCGAGGTGACTCACTTTGAGAGTTGATATTTTAGACTCAGATGATCGTCAAGAGAAATGAATTATTTTGCTTAATTATCCTCACCTTCATATGCTCCCTTGCCAATTTTTATATGCTCAAGGTAACGTTTGGTATTTTTACCAGGCTAGTTTTACAGGTGATTTGTGTAGTTTTGTAAGATGGAAGTAATAGCCTGAAATCATGCTTCTGTCACAATCATGTCATATTCAAACAAAATGATGTTACGGTATGTATTCCCAGGAATTCTAATCACCTCGACACTCCATTCAAAGTATGAGAACATCGCCGATACTAACTTGGGACACATCGACATAGGTTGATTTTGCGATCGCATATCAACCGAAACGAGTCACAATTTTCCTGACGCTTGTTCTGAATTGGTCATCACTTGCATGGATGCACCACGAAACCTGCATAATGTGGCGATTCAACTCCAATGGCTCCAAAGCGGAAGCAACCTCTAACTTCCTCATTATGTGGTATAAGTCATAGCTATTGGCATTGGTCTCTTCGAATCAAAACCATTGTTATCGGCAGAGATCGATAATGGGAGAATCTTTTCCAAAAATAATATTTTTACTTGATCGTTATGCGGAGGTACTCATCGAAAAAACCAAGACCAATGATAAGTACAATTGTGCGGATCATCAAGCAAGGCCACATCATTCAAGCGTGTCCTTGTTAGCTCTCAGTTAGCAGTGTTCGCAATACTTCATCGGCCAGTCTTAAAGTTAAAGTGTTCTCGAATTGGACGATCATGAGTGAATCAGAATGCCAACACTTTGTGATGGTGATAAAGAAAAAATACATAACTCCAGGAAGTGAATTGCAATTTTGGCTCTTGGAATATCTTCTCAATGGCAAAAGATTTAAAGTTGGATTCTGACAACCCAAGGTGGCGTAACGACTACAGTCTCGCGACAAATGAATAATTCATCATGGAAGGCTATTTGAAGCATGTGGAGAATTGTGTGTAATTGTGAATGTGAATACGAATGAAGATGAAATTGCTCACACTAGGATGTTTCTCAAATGGGGGTGGATGAATTACTCAAGTTTCAAGATCAACTCTCTTATCACCTGGAGGATTGTGGAGCACGGTCAATGAGTTCATTCCCATATGATCAGGATAGGTGGACTCTTGGCCCAATGGATAAGGCACTAACCCTAGGTGTTTTGATCTAGGTGGCGCATTGTTGACTAGGATGTCTAGGTGTGCGTCCAAAGCCATTTAAGCGGGTCCACATGTACCCATTTCTTTTATTTATGTATTTTTCCTTAAATGACTTTTTAACTTAAGTAATTTCTATTTTTGGTTGTCTTTAATAAAGTTGGTTAGAAAAAGTCAAAGGTCACTTAAGTGCCTTATTTAATGTTCATGAAAAACCCTAACTACTTTGTAACCAAATTTTGGGTTATAAAAGGAAGTGAGGGCTCATTTGTAAAGGTGACTTTGAGAGGGAGAAGAAATACTTTTGTGTACAAGATTTGTTTCAAGAAGAAACTTTGTTTTCTTTTGTGAAAACATTTTGTAGTTAATAAAATACGAACTTTGTGTCTCATTCATTGTCTCTTATAACATTTGATGTTCTTTTGTTCATTAGATGTTAGGTGTTTGAATCTTGCATGCAAATATTGTCTTTGATCTTATTGTCAACGTTATTAATCTATTGTTCTAGTTCACAGTGATCAAGCTTTGATTATCTACTTGCTCATGTGTGTTCCCTTTTACACATTCTTGTTTGACTAACTCAAACTCCATTTTATTTGTGTTGGTTGTTCATCTTTCCTCTTCGTGCGATATTAGGTTCTGTTTTTACCTAACTCTTGCATGTTCTTTCAATTCATTTCATTCTACTCCTTTCCTTCATTCCATTCCATCTCCCTCATTCACTTTTTCTTTCCATTGATGTTCTAAAACACCCCCCACATACAATTTTGAATGTACAGATGTAAATACAGTTTTGGTTTTCAATAAAGGTAGCCTCACCTTCATTGAGGAGGGACTTCATTCCCACACTGTTGCATGTCATTTGCATGCGTGCAAATCCATATGCTAATAGTATGCACAAGCACTAATTGACTTCGGTAGAACCACACTATGTGAGATAACATTAAATGTAATGTGTTTGATGTTAAACCCAATGAACTTATTCCTCACCGCCAATATATGGGATTAAGGAGGGTTTACAAAAATATAAAGGGGATCTTGGTGAGATTGGGAACCCCCACAACTCAGTTTTCCACCATAGTCCATTATTTCCACATACATCACGATCATGTCACTACCACGAACTCGCCACCGCTGCTCGACCACCATGGTCAACTAGTGCTTGGTCTATCTATCACTCTATCACCTATGTGGCATGGGCACATAGATCCCGAATTAGAGTTGTATGAGGTTAAATATAGCCATGAAAAAAATAAAATTAGGGGTGACATGATAAATAAAGACTTGTATGGAATTTAGAACTAGAGTTTAATCTCCAATAATAAGAAAAGATAGACCAAGATTAAAACACATGCATCTAAAAATATAAATGTAGAAGCCAAATTTAAAAATGCATGACCCTAATTACAAGGTGTTTGGTAATTATAGCAAGGGAAGAAGAAATCTAAGAAGGTAGAGGAAAATTAGAGATACTTATAGGCCGATAACAAAGATGGGGAGATATCACATGCATGCACCCAAATTGGACCAAGGGACACACAATCCAAATTTAACACCGAATTTGAAACACGCATAGATGTCGTAGACATAGCTGTAATGAATAGGAATTCCAACAAGGAGTCGAACAAACAAATTAGAAGGAGATAAAGAAAGAATGAGAATAAATTTTACATTGCTTCTAGGTTCAATCATTTCCCTTACACAAATATAATTTATGTATATCATTCACATATTTGAGGGGTGTGATGGTTAACTTGTTAAGCTTGAAACCCGAAGGTTTTGAGTTCGAAACCCTTATTTTACTTGAGATTGTTAATAATGATAACCTCTTAAAATTATACTTGCTTCATAGCCAAGTCATCCTATAATTTAATCGAAACATGGATCATAACGACATGGTAATTTGAAAAGTGTTAGGGGTGAGGGGTTGTGATTTTAAAACCCTCCCCCTATTTTTGTTAAATACTATAACCAAACCTAGAATGTATAATTTCTATATATTTTATTGTGTATAATATAGAACAAGTAGAATTAGTATGGTTGAATGGCCAAATCAATGAGCTAGCAAGGATGGGTCTCGAGTTCACCTCCTCCTAATATTTTGATGATTAAGTCTTTGTTTGAATGTGTGTGTGGGGTCTTATTTTGATATATTAATTAGTTAATCAAAAGACTATTTAATCTCAATTTAGATCGACCATTAATGGTATTGGTTATAAAAGGCTTATTTAACGAAGTTACATATTAAACCGTAAGAGGTCGAACTAACCTTGTCAAGCATAGAGTTGTTATAGGTAAACATAAGAGATGCGTGATGGATTACACGAAGACATCAATTTGGCTAAAACATGAGTGTTATGATAACACATGGAGCTAGCTCAAAAACTAGAAACCCGTAAATATAAACGACAAAGTGACAACTAATTAGAACATATAGTTATGTGCACGAAACCAAGATTATGAAATATGACAATAGTATATGTTATGGATGAAGTCTATGAAGCTTAGAAGACAATGAATAACATAATGATTGTATTTATGCTTTTACATCATTTATGAACCTAAGGTATGGATGGGTATGTTAACCTCAACATTATAAACAATGAGTCATATTGTGAAGACAAGTTTTTATGCTATGATGAAATGTTAAACATGAAATATGGAGTTATAACCTTGAGTTGAGCCAACCCGATATGACATCATACAACACTCGCATTGGAGGAACTTGAACATTATATAAACTATGCCAATCTTAAATAACCAAATATCAACACTCATAAAGATGATATGAGCTAACCAAGGATGATGAAAGATTATGGACATATATTTGGAATTGGATGTTTTAAACTATAATAGCCATAAGATGGATGATTATTGTAATTATGTGTATTTGATGTTTTAAACCTTATATTATCAACCCTAATAAACAATAATACATTATTATTTCATTTTAATCGGTGTAAATTATCTATCATTAATAATAATAGTTATTATTTCATTATGGATATCTAATAAGTAAGACAATAATGATAATAACCTTTTTAAAACATGAAGAGAAATCGTATGTTTAAACTTGTCTAAACCATGACGTGTGAGATTATACTTGTACAATGAATGAAATTTATATGAAGCATTACAAATTGTGGAACATGTACAGATTAAAAATGTAAAATGGTATACTTGTTACCCTGAATATTTATGATATCATATTTACATAAGCTAGTAAAATGATATCTTTGGAAATGAATCAAAGTGATCGAACAACAATGGGAATAAGAGTTGGTTGACTCAATGAAAAGCATGATAAGAATGCAAACCAACAAAGGATGACTAAGAGGAAAATATAACAAGTTCTTGATATGCGAATACGAATGTATTTGGATTAAAGTTATGTGTTGAATTAAATGATCAAATATTTCGAACAACGTATGAAAACATTGTACCCTTACAAAGATGATATTGAACTTTATGGCTATTGATTTGGGATCTAGGATTATGTGTTGAAATTAAGCAACTTGGAAGTTGATAATTATATAAATTTTTAACATATCTAAAGTATGCCTTGGTGGAAATTAGATATCTATGTAGTGAAAAATCCACGTCTTATTTATTATTTGGTGGAATTTTATTAAAAGCTAACTCTCGAAGATGAACACAACATCCTAATTATAACTAAGAAAAATTGATGAATATGGAAAGAAAGCCATTTATCTTGATTATGATTTTGATATAAATTGGAACCTAATTTTAAAATAACCATGTATATGGCATGTTTTTAGATTTTGCATGGAGTAAATCTAATGAATTTATTATATGAATGAGATGGTGCTAGGGATTATGAGCATGATGAGTGTTTGGACATAACAATGAAGATCTTAATAGATTAGAGATGATTATGGTAAACTGGGTTTGGGACTCTTTTAATTGTGATTCTCGTAATTGTTATGGAATAGTTATGAGAGTTTTCATTTCCTAGTGCTTTACTCCTGGTTTGGAATGACATGAATGTAAGCAAACCCGGTTCGAGTCCTAAAATTTGTAATTGTAACACTTGTAATCGGTATGAGATAGTTGTGAGTGACATTGTTTCTTGGATGGTGTTCTTAGTTTGATGGATTTTAACCGTGAATCGTGTGTTGTATTGTGTCATTAAACTAAGCAAATATATTGCTAGGACACTATTTGCTAAACACATACATCCTACTTTTGGGAAAACAAGGATAAGTTCAACTTTGAAACAATAAATTGGAAACTAATATGGATCACACTTTAAAATGTGTCAAGATGATGACCTAATTTTAGTGTAAACCAAAACATGCAAAACTACACTATGTATTATAAGACTATTTATGGGTCGATATAGTTCCTTTGTGTTGATTGATGAACTATGGTTGGGATCCTTATAATGGCAATATGTGTGGGTGATATGGATCATTCACAAGGGGTGTTAATTACTCATGTCCAACATCTATTTTTTCTTTATTTTTATGATCGGTTTATGGGAGAGCATAATAGAGATCTCCTATTGTGAGTTATGAATGAAAACACTTAGAGATGTGTGTATATGGGCTAGTGAGTGACCCGTATAGAAGGGTTAGATAATCTAATGAAGTGGACCACATATGACAAGTGTTAGGGTTAGGGGTGGGTTGTAGATAGAATCAAGCTCTTCCCTCATGTATAGTCAATGTAAGACTCATCATGTTGTGGTTCATTGTCGATTTCATTAGGAATGTGTACCTATTGTTATCCTAAGTCTTTTGGCCAAAAACATATTCATTACTACTCTTATTTTTAGGATTCTTTATTCCTACCCTATTACGATGCTTTATTCCCACCTTATTCATAGGTATACCAATTTAATGGGTAATTGTACTACACATGGTATTTCTTTCTTACCTTATTGATTACTCACATCTTCCTTCTCATGAAGGGTAGGGCCACTCTCATTTTGTGAGAAGTGTTCAAAGAACCATAAGGCTTGTGGTTGGAGGTAAAGTGCTCACGATGATGCTCTTTCTTTCATTTATACGACTTGAACATTGGATGGATCTCTCGACGAAAGGCAACAACCGTGTCACAATGTAGTTGTGATGTATTGTATTCATGATATCTAGTCTATTATTATATTTGAGAAACATGGATGTAAATTATTGCATAATTGTAACCTTTTGTAAGTTGAAACATCTTTTAGGATGTAATTGATTATAATTGATTAATAGAAAAGACTTATGTTTATTGAATACATGCGATCCTAAGTGATGTTATAACATGTCAAATTGAGAATGAAGGAATTATCTACTCTCATAACACTTATCATACACACGTGAATACATTGTAAATATTTAAGTTAGCAATATGATTGCATTATGATAAAGGAAATAAATGAACTTAATGGAATTGTATTGTAATGATCTTGTTTACACTATTGGGATAAATGGAAATGAATGCATATGTCAATGAGTTAACTAATATGACTTAGTTATTTTGATGAACAATTATATTTGAAATCATATATGTACTTCCTTCCTAACTTGATAAAAATGTTGAATGGTATAACGCATAACATTAGCCCACGCTGTGGTAATGGCATTATTGTTGGGAGATAAGATTTACGAAAAAGCTGCGTCGTTTCCCTTGCCCGCTGAATTATGAAATTCTTGCATCCTCTGGTGCTTGCTTTGATGCCAAACCCTTCGGTTCGGATCGGGAGTCCCACCACTGTGTCCTCTCGGGGTTGTCTCCTCGGCCTCCTCCCGAGGCATGGAAAAAGGTTGTGGAAGGGTCCATTTCGCACCCCATTCGGAGAAGTTGTCACCTGTCTTATTAGCATGATCCTTCTCTCTTCACATACCCTCTCACATCACAAAGGCGGTTGTTGCCTCTAGAGACCTATCTCTGGTGGGTAAGTTGATGGGTCCCAGACCTCCTCTCGAAGATATCAAAAAATGGGCATGCATGAAATGGAACCCTTGTGGTGCCATAGAAATTTCTGCCATGCCAAATGGCTTCATTCTCTTTTCCTTCAGCTTTAAAGAAGACTTTGCTTGAGCACTTTCTTGGTGGTCCATGATTTTTTTAGCGAGAAGAGGTTTTTACATTCGAAAATGGACTCGGCTTTTGATCCACTTACTAAAAAACCATGGCCAAGAAGCCCTACTTCTAGGTTTGTCTCCCGAGGCCTTCCTCTGGAGTTTTGGTATCCAACGGTTATCAAAGGTATTTCTCTTTCTATGGGCCCTCTTATAGCAATTGATCATGGCCACAAAAGCTAAAACTAGATTCATTCATGCTTGTTTCTGTGTCAATGTTGATGTTAGTTGTCCACTCCCAAAATCGATTGATCTTCTCTCAGATTTTGGAATATGGACACAACCCATTGAATATGAATATGTTCCACAAGCGTGTTCCATCTGCAAAAGTATTGGCCATCGAGCAACTGGCTGCCCCACTAAGCCACAACCCAAACCAAAAATCCATGAAGCTTCTCCCAAGAAAAAAGGGAAATATGTACCAAAAGTGATTCCTGAAGAGGCTCCTGTCATCCCTACATCTAACCCCTTTGCTCTCCTTGAGGAAGGCGAAATCACCCTTGATGTTCACATGGAGGCTCCTCTTGCCCCCAGCTTCCTTCTTCTTTGGTTGTTATCCCCACGGAGGTTCCTCTTGCTTCCCCCTCCCCTCGTCTTTGGTTGTTTCCCCTTTTGTTTCCTCTCTTGCTCCCCTTTCTGCTACAATTTTGCTTTTGAGTTCCTAATTTCTTCTACCTCCCCTTCTCCACCACCTCCTACCCTCTCCGCCAAGGGATTGCTCACCCTTCCCCCTCTTCTGATTCTCTCCTCGGAGCTTCCTTCTGTTGGATCCCTCTCCCCCTGTCCTTCTACCCTCCCTCTCTTTGACTCTCCGCTCTCCCCATCCACTCAAACCTTTGATGACAAGTGAATAACCATCGTATGACCCAAAGCGGCATCAAGAAACCCGTATAGCACTAAGAAAATGTGTGGGAATACTCCAAGAAATGTTAAGCTTCAACAAGAATCAGCTCTGAACGTGGCTCAAGGAACCCAGAGTACCATCCCCATGGTTGTGGGGAGCAAATCCAAATCCAAAAAATGAAAATAATCTCTTGGAACATAAGAGGTCTCAACTCTCTACAAAAACGGAGGGTCCTCAAGGATATGAAATTTAACCACTCTCCTAATATTATTATGCTACAAGAAACTAAACTTAAAAATGATGACAGTCTCTTGAAAATTTGGCCTGTTGCATCCTTTGTGACCCAACACTCGACTGGTAATTCAGGTGGCTTATGCACTCTCTTTAGGATCCTAAAATTCTTAAAGGTGATTGTCTTTTACAACATCCTAATTTCTTGTGCTTTCTCTTCCAAGAATTAGGCTCAAACTCTACTTGGATTGCCATCAATGTCTATGCTCCAAATTTGGAGACTCATCATGAAAAACTTTGGCAGGATATTTCAAATTTCATAAGAAGTTGCGGCAATATCCATGTGCTTATCATGGGGGATTTCAACAATACTCTCTACCCCTCTGAAAAAAGGAGGAGCCCCTGCTAATCCCTCCAACATGGAAGCTCTAGTTGACTTCTTATATTGTGAGGAACTCTTAGATATGGACCTTCACGAGCCTCCTTCACTTGGTCCAACCATAGAATTGGGAGAAATCATATCTGAAAGTAGGATTGACGAGCAATGGGGTCATTGGGTGGATCTCACTTTATCCTGATGTTTTTCTCAATACTTTATCTAGAGTTGTCTTAAATCATAGCCCCCTAATGCTTTGTCTTAACAACAAGATCAATACAAAAAATCCACCCTTCATATTTGAATTGGCTTGGCTTGAAAACAACCAATTAGATCCTCTTATTAAGATTTGGTGGGATATCAAAGTTCGGGCTCTGATATGTTTAAGTTCTCTAGTAAACTTAAGGAAATAAAAACAACTTAATCTTTGGAAGATCAAAGTGCTTGGTAGCATCAAGCTATGTAAACAAAAGTTGACTCGAGGAATTGCTAACATCTCAACACTTGTTGAGGCAGAAGGCAGAATAGAGCATCTTCATAAACAAGAAATCACTCTTCTTAGTGAATACCATAACACCTTGAAAGAAGAAGAGGCATATTGGAGACAAATATCAAGAGCTCTTTGGCTTGATCAGGGGGATCGTAATACGAAATTTTTCCACATTACGACATTTAAGCACAAAAGTAGAGAAAAGCGAGAGAGTTCTTAACCCTGGAAGGCAATCTCTTGTCCTTTGATCTTGATATTTCTAATGAATTGGTTTCTTTTTATTCTAATCTCCTACAGGTTGAGGAACCCCCCAATGAAAACGCTATGTCAAAGATGTTGCAACACATTCCAAAATTAGTCTATGATGAAATGAATGGCAAATTAATGAAGCCCTTCTCTATGGAAGAAATACACAAAGTTGTCTTCACTATGAAAGGGGATAAAGCCCATGGCCCTGATGGATTCCCTGCTACCTTTTTCCAATTTTTCTAGGAAATCATCAAGCAAGACCTTTTTAACGTGGTGAATGAATTTCAGCTTAGCAATTCTCTTCTGAAAGAATGGAATATGACTTTCATTGCTTTGGCCCCCAAATCTCTAGGCTCTAAGTCTGTTGCTAACTTCCAACCAATCAATCTCTGCAATACCTCTTATAAGATCATCACCAAGATGTTGGCTACTAGACTAAAACCTCTTATGAATGACCTCATCTCTACATAGCAAAATGGTTTCATTAGCGGTCGGCTTATTCAGGGTGGTATTATTATAGTTCATGAAGCCATTCACTCAGCCAACAAGCAAAGTCAATAGGGATGATTCTTAAATTAGATATGCAAAAAGTGTTTGATAGAGTCAACTGGACTTTTCTCATTTGTGTGTTGATAAATTATGGTTTTGACAACAAATGGTGCAGTTCGATCTTATCTTGCATTGCTACCCCTTGTTTTTCTATCCTCATAAATGGCATCTTGGCTAGCTTCTTCAAAAACAACAGAGGTATAAGGCAAGGAGACCCTATGTCACCCTTCCTCTTTTTGTTAATGGTAGACACCCTCAACAGAGCTTTAGAGGCAGGCAGAGGGTAGGCTAATATATTTGGTATCAAAATAACCATTCACTCCCTATGCAGCCTACTCATAACCACTTTGTGGACGACACACCCTCCTTTTGAGTGTTGCTTCAGTGATCAAGGCAAGAGCTATTAAAGAAATATTATAAAACTATTAATATGCCTCTCAACAAATGATTAACTTCACAAAAAGCAACATATCCTTTTTAAACACCTCTCCTCAAACTCAAAGGAGGATTGCTTGACATCTTTGGTTGCAAAATTGTGGGCCTACCTTCCTCTTATCTGGGCATTCCTCTTTTCAAGGGAAAGAAAATTAATAGTCTATAGAACTCGGTCATTGAAAGATACCAGAAAAATTTGGCTTGGAAGGGAGCTCTTCTAAGTCAGGCAAACTTCAATTGGTTAAAGCTACTTTACAAAGTTTGCCAATTTATTTCATGTCATTACTCAAAATGCCCTCTTCAGTGATTAATGTTATTGAGAGGATTCAAAAAAGATTCCTTTGGTCGAGTGCAGAAGATAAGAAGAGGATCCACCTTGTCTCTTGGAATGAAGTTTGTAAGTGACCAAACTGGAGGTCTTGGGATTAGACACATAGCTGATATGAATGAAGCCCTACTGGCTAAGATTGGTTGGGAAGTGGCTTATGGAAACTCACACTGGGTGTAAATTTTAAGAGCCAAATATTTGACTCACTCTGGAGATTTCCTTCTCTCCTCTCCTCCACGTGGTTCTGCCATCTGGAACTCAATCATTAGCTCTCTCCCTCTCTTGCGTGTTGGCACCAAATGGAGGATGGGAAATGGCAGACAAATTGAATTCTGGTCGGATTGGTGGATTGGAGATAAACCTCTATGCCTAGACCCTATTTGGGATTCTATCAAAAGACCCCTCATTAATCGTCATGGCAAGAAAGTTAATGGTTACTGGAGATCGACGAATTCAATTCCCTCTTGGTATATTCCGGACTGGACGGGTATCAGTGAATCTCAGAGTCAATGTTTGAAACAGTTGAGAACAACCCTCTCCTCACATTATATACCTTTCTCTTTACCTGTTGATGATCGTATTTGGCCCCTCTCCTCTTCTGGTTCATTTACTGTTAAAGTTGCCTATGATTCCAAGCCTCGGACCAGCTCTGGCCCTCCTCTCAGCAACATTTGGCCCAAAGAAATTATTCCTAAAATAGGATTTTTTTCCTAGCTCTCATTCAAGAATGCTTTCCTATCGGGGAAAACTTAAAAGAAGAGGCTTCTCTCTTCCTACTCGTTGTGTTCTCTGTTGTAAAGCTTTGGAGTCCTCTTCCCATCTCCTTCTTCACTATCCTTTCTCCCAAGATATCTGGAATTGGTTCCTGACTCATTTGGGAGTCATTTGGATTTTCCCCGAATCCCTTCAAGATGCCCTCAATCAATGGTGTTCCCCCTTTTCACACCTGACCCTCTCTCTCGCTTGGAAGTTTATCCTTCCACATGGCCTCAGGGTATATGGAAGGAAAGAAATAGGAGAATCTTCAAAGAGCAAAGCATGGACCCTACGTAAGTTTCCAATTGTATTGCTATACTCTTCCAAGATAATCTTAACAGTTGCCTCTGGAAGAAATATCAACAAAAATCTAGTTTTGTGACAACAAGGAGTGGTGTCAGTAGATTGCAATTCAACTTAAGGCTAAACCCTCAACCCTGGCTCGCTTTGAAGTTCGTTGGCTTCCTCCTGGATGAATTAAGCTAAACACAAATGGTGCCTCTAAAGCAAATCCTAGGAAGTCTAGTGGGGGTGCGATTCTTTGTAATAATAGGGGGCCTTTGGCATTCTACTTTCTACGATTTTTGTGTTGGGACCAATCATCGCGTTGAAGCTTTAGCAATTCTTAAGGGGCTGGAACTTACTCTATAAATTGGAAATGACCCTTTAATTATTGAAATCGATTCTCTCAACATAATAAATCTCCTAAATTCAGAAGACCCAAGACAATGGACTATCAAGAATATTATTGCTGACATTCGCATCCTTCAAAGTAACTTTCAGAAAATCCGGTTCCAGCATGTTTACAGGGAGGGAAATAGGGCAGCGGACTACATGGCTAATATTGGTGTCCTCCTTGACAATCAACAAACTTGGTTAGGAAATTTTCCTAATGACCTCCTTCAAATTATTCATAATGACTGTTCTTTTTCTAGTTAATTTCTTGTGGTGGTTTTATGTTGCTCCTGATGTCAGCAGAATCAACAATAAGGATTCCACTCCTTATGATGGCGGCGGACATAATTACCCCATTATGATGATGCGACACTCTAAGGACCTTGGCACGTACGGTGAGAGTTATACCACTCGGGTGGATCTTGATTTCAAATGTACCTTTTCACATCGTAATCATGACAAGGATAGGTGGACACTTGACATGGAAGCCTCGCACAAATTAAACGAGCTATTTAAATTCAATTCGAGGCATCTCACCTCTATGTATTGCCACTGGATTATTAACATGGGTGGTCAACTTAAAAGAATCGAACCAGTCTCTTGTGCTGAATTGCAGGATGATGAAGAAGTTTGGAATATTTTAAAAGACAATGGCATCACTACTTTCTTGGAAAGAATTTCGGGTTATTTGGCTATTGTCTCTTATGGGGTCTTAGTTACAGTCAGGGTAGGGTTCATTTGGTAACACCTTATTCACCATTTCTACCAACACCATAGCCTCGGTGACTGGCTTGTCGGCTTCAGGGGCGGTTTACTTCAAGAGGTCTTTAAAAGTGGAGCTCTAGGACTTCATCAACAAGGGAGAAAATCTAACCAAATATCTCTTGGGCTATGTGCGGGAGTCCCTACATCCCCCATGGAACAGAGTGGCTGAAGTTATTATGAGATACTTTACAATCGACGGACACTACAGGCTGGTTTTCGGGCCCCATCTTTTCATCCTTTCCCACCTGCGTTGGGGCAAAAGAATCAATATTTCTACCTTTTTATACCAATCTCTGGAACACTCTATTAATATGGCCCATGAGGGAGAAAGCCCTATTGTCCACTGATGCCTTCTCTATCTCCTCTTTCAATATGTCACTTCCCATGTGGAGCTTGTTCGTTTTCTTGTTAAATCAGAAAAGTTCCATAAGCACCCCACCTCGTCTCCTCTTCCTTCCCTTGCTTCCCGCCCCACCTTGTCTATTAAATTGTACCGTGCAATGCAAAGTACAAAACAAAATATATTGGCTGAAACCCTAGCCAAAATTATGCATGCAAAATTCAGAATTGTAACCCTAGATTTTTATGCCCTCTTAGCATTTACAAACAACAGACCCTAAGGGTAGAACCTGTGCTTGTACGGTTGACCATATGTATGAATTGATTGGCTGGAAATGGCATCCAAGATGGTTGAAGAATGATGCCCTAGCTGCCAACAATGTCCAAAAGTCTGAAATGGTAGATCTGAAACCCTAGTATGGTAGTAGCGTCACTGTAGCAATCTTATTTAGGGCTAATATCACTATAGCGACACTGTAGCAAACTGAAAACGACTTCAATTCTTTGAGCACAAATGCATCCTTGATTGGAATCACTCTTATGGACAAGAGGGTTTTTGTCCTCAAATCCAACCTTGGAAACCAAGAGGGTTTTTGTCCTCCAAGATCTTTAAACAACCAAGGGTTTTCATCCTCGATGCTAAAAGCTGAAGCAAAAACTCAAAATCATAATGTAAACATAGATGATTGAAAAGTGATGCCCAAATGAGCCCAATCACCCCACTTTTATAATTTCACTTTCACACTTTTCAAGGAAAAACACTCATAAAGCAACGTCCCCTCCTTTTATTTAATTTTGAGTTGGCATTTAATAATGTTCACCTTTTTAATAATATAACATAAGTTGTCTTTTTATGAATATAACTTAATGCTACTTTTTTGGACAACTTAAGTTAAATTATTAAATTATTTCCTTGCACCACCACTTTAGCCCATGGGAAATGGAGAATAGGCTATGGGTTTTCTAACTGGATTAGATTTAAGAAGGGAACATGACAACCAAGTAGTCTTTCAATGAGCTATAGTCGATCCCGATTATCAACTAGATGACTAATAACACCATCAACCATCTTATCAATGTCTTCCCCAAGAGCCCCTACTACCTTACAGTTTCCTTCAAAACTAGTTTCAACTATATAAAAACTGAACTGACCACCAATAAATGGCATTCGATCGAGAACAATGTTGGATGTGCTATGTATCGTACAAAAAGAGTTTATAAGGAACACTATTAAAGGTTCTAGAATTAGCCAGGAATCCTCTCCAACCATTACTTCCTAAAATACAAATGGTGTTTGCCATCATTTTGGCTATGGATTTGATCTTTCATAGCAGCATGAAAACAACATTTGTCTCTAATGTGATGGTAATTAGGTTGTTTGGAAGGCTTTGAACACCAAGTGTTATTAGTGCAACAATATATCAATACTCGATGACCTATCAATATCAATATTAGATGTGATGTTTGATTAGACCTTAATCAAGAAGGATCTCTCCTAGATCTTCTTGCTCCATGCCTTCACCTTGATGTTCAAATCTTTTGTTTAGAACTTTAGGGTGCCTTTTCATACGCATTGTCATATAAAGCCTTTAATTGTTTATATGTAATAACAAAGTAGTAGCATGACACCTATGTTTACAATTACATTAATCTTTCTTGGGATTTGTGAAGATATCACAATTAGAGAGTCCTAATGATTTCTCGCAATGATATTTATAGGTTCCAGTGATCGCATGGACTTAATTCATTATTTAGGAGTCTAACTGGTATGTTTAGAGTTCCCTACATGGAGATATCTTACATCCGTTAGACCCCACATGGAAGCTTATAGCTCTACCTCATTATTATCTAATCCCTTGCATTAAATGCATAGAGGAAAAGTATTTTATGCTCAAAGGCTCATATAATACATCCATAGTTTATTTTATGAATTTATGTACTTTCTTCACTTGCCAAGTTTTGCAGCTTACGTATTCCGAGTCAAAATTATGGGCTACCAAGTTTTTGCCAAGTACAAGATTTAAAACTATGGATTTCCAAACCACCAGGACTTGGCAATAGAAACCAAGTTGTAATCCAAGAACATATTGTGTGAATTGGGAGTACTATTAGCAAGGCAATGGGGTTATTGAAGATAAGAACTAGATTGGAACACTTTCTAGTGACACTACAAGATTATTCCATCAAATGGTCCGACCAATTAGAAGCTAAAGAGAAATATAAATGGGCAAAGGTGAAAGCTGACTTTACTGAGTTTTAAAAATGGCAATACCAATGCCCAAATACTGTACGAATTAACAAGTATAAACTATAAAATAAGGAAAAGACAAGTCAATACAAGAATAGTAAGAAGAATGTTACACCTAGTACAAATGATAGATAACCCATTAGGGGATGATTTTAAACAAAGAATATTTTGTAATGTCCCCATTTCCGAGTAGTTGGCCTAGGGGGTTTTTCATTCGTCTTAGCCTTGGTCATACCCGAGGGGCTAAAGACTCTGGAGGCTATTGGGTATGGATATTAGCTACCACCTTGCTTATTTGTTATAATTTTGCATTGACATGAATTTTAAGTGGCTTGGTGGGGCTAGATGTTATGTTTTGTCATTAAGGGGGACCTCATAACACTTTAATGTTATAATTCTTCATTGGGGGTCACTTATGTCCCTATGGTGACTTGAAGGGGGAAAAGTAACTTAAGTTACTTTATGATTTTTGATTATCTCTAGAGGGGGTCGATTGGGGCTTTTTGGGTCTCTTGTTGCATGGAGAAATTATATAAGGAGATTTGGGGAGTGTTAGAACTCATACTTGCATACTCTCATATTTTTCTCATTGTGCAACTGCTGCTTGCAAAATTCCAACTTGTGGAGTAAGATCCCACAAGGACCCTAACTTCGGTGGTGAGAGATCCATCCCTAGCTAGTAGTGCATTCTTCGGTGGTGAGAGATCCACCCTAGCTTGTCATTTTGGAGCTGATTTAGGGTTGTTTTACAGAGATAATTTTTAGAGCTTCTAGAGGAGGGTTTTGAGGATTTTTGGGCCATTTTGTGAAGAAAAATCAAGGGTTTCAGATCAGTTGTTGGCTGCAGCGATAAGGGCAGGTTTGGGCGCCATTTTTGAAGACTTTTCAGAGGGTTTTTGGCCTCTTTTCTAGGGTAGCGACCCACTTTTGGATTTCGCTATTTTTGGAGGGTTTCCCAAGTGCGGCTACCGGATCTGGAGGTTGGGGTTTCATTTACATTATTAATAGAAGTTATTTCCAGATTTTCAGAATTTTTGCACTTGTATTTGGAGAGATTAATTTTTGAAGTTTTCCAGCTGCCTAGGGCATTCTGTAATTTTCTAGCAGTGATTTATTATCTAAAAATATTTTCCTAGTGTTAGTTTTATTATTAGCAAGCTCTCTGCAAATTTTCAAGGGTTTTGAACAAGTATTTTGTGAGTTTAAATCAAAACTAGTTCGCTGCAATTTTCTGGGTATTTTCTACAATAAATCAGAAATTTATTTTGTTTATATATATATATATATATATATATATATATATATACTGTGTGTTTTTGAGTGGTATCCCATAAGGGATATCTGTATAAATTTTGATAAAGTTGGCTTTATTTTATTGAGGGTAGATCGATGGATCTTTCATATAGTGAATTAACGATTGTAATGTGCAAAAGCTTTATTAGATTCTCGCCATTTTATGAGTCTCTTCCTTCTTGCGTATAGCATTGCCTTTCTCTCTCGGCAGCATCCATTAATTCATAACTCAATTTTAAATGCATATTTCTACTAGAACGTTTTAGTGGTATCGAGTTGTTGTTCCTCCAACCTTTGTGTGGGTTAAATATGGCGATTGGAAAGATCTCAATGTGGGTTTTAAGAAGGAAATGTTCATCAACATGGTGAAACAACAAGAAGCAACTAACCTTTATTTTAGCCAACTCACTTAGAATTTGAATTAGATCGGATATGGGAACAATAAGGAAAAATGTGATAACAAAGTGATAAAGGGCAAAGGCGACGATAGAGGTGATTGATGAGGATTCTTGTTGTATGAAATACCGATATTTGAGTAAGGGTTTCAAAGATAATATGCCATTTCTAGATTATTATAGGATGAAGATTGGTAGCAAGCCCAAGAGAGACCATCAGATGCAAGACAAGCCACATGATCAGACAGGTGACGTGGTTGAGACCTTGCATGAGGAGAGTTTAGTTACTGAGTGTTGTGATATGGTGAGTCACGGTGTGGAGCCAGATAACGAGGAGATGACTATAGATGTGATCAGAGACCATGTGATTCAGGAGGGTCATAGTGTGGAGGATGGTATGATGGCATTGAGGAGTGTACCATGCTTGCCACAGACACTTGTGTTGGCACCTATTGTGCCAATACTAGAGCATACATCATCAGACATGGTACATTATTGCCATGAGATGGTTGGACCTTCTTCCATCGATGTTTGGTCGAGGTGGATACACCTTCTATGATTAGAGAGGAGATGTTTTCTAGTTGGTTCTTGGGAACCGAGGGTGATGGTTTAGCAGCCTCAGATCACAGGTGCTTAGAGAGAGGCAAGGTACAATGTGTTGATTTGGATCCTGGTGTGGAGACTTTCCGATGTCTTCATCCTTTTATGATGACTTATCTAACTAGGAGAGTCATACTTGTTGGCTATGAGACTCATTCTGGGGGTTGGCTATTCCTGGTTGAGTTTTTGAGCACATTTCAGGTATACCGAGGCATGTATGAGACTGGTGACAACATTAGCCAGATTGCAGGAGATTCTACATTGTTGGTAAGGGCCTTGTTGGTTGGTCCATTGTTGTTTGGAGAGAGCCTAAGGAGTTGGTGGCTTTGGCCTTGCATTGGGAGATTGAGTTCCCGTATTGGGGTTTGTTTTCCATTGATTGGGATTCATCTTTGTGTCATCACCCTTGGTTTGGTATTCTTCAGGAACACTTTGGGGTGTTTCACTATTGTTGGTTGATGTGGAGTTCGATGGATGGGACCATGGAGTTAGAGCTCATGATGGTTAGACAGGATACGAGGATCAGTTTGCTTCCTTTCCTTGTGAGAGTTGGGAGTATCCTTAGGAGCAGGCTTGCTCAGTCCACTTTGTCGAGTAAGACAAGTGGGATATTTGATGACTCCTATTCCAACGGATTGTTTCTTGCATAGACACAGAGCACACCATGATGACTTATGTGGAGAGTGAGTCGGATGATGTTGAGTCGGGGAGTGAGTTAGGTATGATGGAGACATTGACTCTAGATGACAGGGTGAGTGGAGTCATGGATGTGGGTGTGACCAGTAGTGTTACACATGATGAGACAGTCACAAAGATTGGGGTTAAAGGTTTAGATCACCCGAGTCTATCATTATGTTGGTTATCAGAGGTTTTGGTAGACTGGAGATCTCATTTGCTTATTGAGTACTCCAAAACTCATGCACTTGTGAAATTTTGGATGGTCACATACAAGATGACAACTATAGATTGGAGGATGAGATGATCTTCTATCGGCAGATTGTACTTTGTGTCAGATTCATGGTTAAGGATGGAGATATTACGACATGTGCATTATTCTTCCGTGACTGGACACTTGAGCTTCGATGAGACATACAGTTTATATCGAGAGGTTCGGATGGCATGGGTTGAGGGAGGATATCCTCAACTTCATACAGGATGTACGGTTTATCGTCATGACAAATCGAAATCAACTTACGGGTTCACCATTTTCTGGGTCGACATGGGATAGCACTCCTATGTACTTTATTGCTTCTAGGCACGGTGGGCATTTCACCCATGTGCATTTCACCCATGTACTTTACTGATTTTGATTCTAAGGTCGTCATTGTGGGTTCTTCCTTTGAAGGTGTTATTTCTACTGATGTCACCATCTCCCCGCCTCTTTCTCCAGGTCAGCCATGTCTCGACTTCCCTGTTATTGATCCTCTGGTTCTGTTACCTCCTCGTTTTCTAGCTCGGATCTCCTTCTCTCAGAAGCTCTGTTGGGGTTAGCTACATTGTATCTGGACTCCCCGATTCTAGACCTTCGGGCATGAAAGAGGAGCTGCTCATTGAGGGGCAAACTATTCAGCCGGGGACTGATGAAGTTAAATGGTCGATAGTGAGATTATTCACCATGATATGCTAATTGAAGCTCATCCTAAAGTGGAAGATACCCAGGCTGGGAGAAACTCGAGGGCTAATGATGTAATTGCTACTGATGATAATACTCAGCCTAAGGATAGCCAAGTGGATCTGGTGTCTTCTATCCTGGCTAAACTCCAAAGATCTTTCACTGTCCTGAAGGCTTGGGAAGCTTATACTGAAAAACCAGGACTGCTATTATCAAAGACTACTCAAATTGATCGCCCTTACCGATCATTTGTCAAGAGTCTGGTTCCATCCACACTAAGAATATTGTTAAAGAGCTGAAGAAGCTCATATGATCTTTTGTACTTTTGTTTCGTTTGTTCCATTTTGTTCGGTTGTTCATTTTTTTGGAATTCTCACAGGTATCACTAATGTAATTTTCATCGCTCTATTTAGCTAGTTGGGCTTTTTGTAAAAGGTTGTGGGACCTTCTAAAACCCTCACTTTACCCTAATTCCAAAAAAATATATCATATATGTACTTGTACTTAATGTTATATGCACAATTAATTCATTTGTGTTATTATTGAAGCAAACTATACAAGTTAAATCAAACGACACAAATTAATCTACTATGTTACATAACTCGATTACTTGTATAGATTGCTTCTTGCATGTGCTTGTTTGATTAAGCGCAGAACTAGGAAATTGAGAGGCATCAATTTCCATCCTCGATTAATGTAAGTTTGATTCAAAATTACGGTTCAAAAAAAAGTTTTTGACGTTTTACCAATCACTCATTTGGGGGTGTAGTCACTACAATGTTCCTTGTCCACCGTGGATTTTGCAGGGAGTAATGAAGGCATCTAAGGAAGGCCCATAGAATGTAGGAATGAATATATATATATATATATATATATATATATATATATATATATATATATATATATATATATATATGAGTAGTGGTTGTGTTGGTTACAAACCCAGGTGCTCGACGCTCTTAAATCTTCCATTGTTGACAAAACTAGTAATATCTATATATATATATATATATGAGTAGTGGTTGTGTTGGTTACTGACCCAGGTGCTCGACGCTCTTAAATCTTCCATTGTTGACAAACTAGTAAAAACCGACACAAAAACAATTCAAAATTTAGTCCTCCAAAACAAGTGGGAATTCCATACATAGTTTAAATATTTTATTTTACTATAAACCTCGAAGTTGATCTACCAATTTCACCACAAAGGAATTCGGTACGGGGCTTGCTACAACCCATTTCCCATCTTTGAGAACTTGCAGGCCACTCCTATCTCCTTGCAAATTAGGATAGTGATGCCACGTGGATCTGAATGAGGTGTTGCACCAAAGGTAAGCTCTGGATTTGGACATGCAAGATAGTAATTCATGTTCATCGCTTGACTATGCTTCCCAAATATCGTACTTGAATAATCTTAATCTTGTCCTAGAGCATCATAAAACACAAACATAAGCATTAAAACTAGCACTATCATCTCCTTAACATACTTCCTTGAAATATCTTTGTTCAAAAAGAAAATAAAAGAGGGGGGAGGTCATTAACCATACCCACTTCTTTTTTTGTAAATTCTTGTGAGAAACGTATTTGTTTGGCCACTACCTATCAACTACAGGTTTGTGAGGCCATGAATGGATGAATTCCTCCAGAGGATGGCATGGGTGTGCTAGATAATCCCTCTAGTCAAAGAATTTGTCTTTGGTGATGTTGAAGCTTGTAGAAATCCCGACAACTTGCCTTGGGTCTTATGAGTAGAGATATGCCCTATCTTCCACGGGCATTTCAAAGAACTCTTTAGCAATGCCCATCATGCTTATCATCATAGTTTATGACACTCCATGATTTATAATCAATGATCCGTATTGAATAGGCAATGCCCCAAAAAAGGAAAAATATCAAAACATAGAAATTTTTATCTGGAAGAATCCGTCTAACTCACATGTTTGTTTGATCTCATTCACTACCTTGGTTTTATGAGGTCCATCCAAATCTTCGAGGTCTATCACTAGAATGCTATAAGAATAAGAGACCATAGATGTAGGGATGCTCATCGAAACTTTCCTCCAAATTCCCTTGTTATAGATGATGCTTAAGGTGAAGATACCAACCTCGCTATGTAGTGCGAGGAAGTGAATGCAATTAGAAATTGACTATCAAATTTACTTATTGTTCGCAGCTTATAATATAACTATAAACTTGTATAATGAAATATGCCTCAAAAAAATAATAACCAACAAAACCCTAACCTAATTGTTCATCACAAACTCGACGTGGCCATAACCAACCCCACCCAAAACACATAAAAGACATTTTACTTCATTCACACTCATGAAGGTATAGCAAGGCAACAATGGCATAATTTCCTTTGTATTCCACATCACTCTGTAATAGGTATAACATACTCTTGAAAGAGGATGTCTAGCCACCATTTGGGCATATAACTGCCTTGATGAGCATAATAAATTATAAAAAATTCTTGGGCCTGTTTTTAGTGCATGGGTTAGTGTTAACTGAATTTCTCGTAATGTACCTGGAAGCCTTAAGCTGATGTGTAAAAATGCCATATCCGAAAATGTTACGTGGCATCCAGCCAATGAGGGACAGATTTCGTCCACTGTTTTGTGAAAGAAAACATACCCTTTGCCTGAATCAGGACACCCTCGAGTTTAAAGGAGGCATCGCACAGACACCACAGTCCAAAGGAGGCGGAGTTCCATAATTATAAGAACACGCGGATGCCCCGTCTAAATGCTGCTGCAATATGTGTGTAACTATTTTCAGACAACATTACCTTCAACAACGTTTCCAAGGGGCAGGTAAATTTTTAATCTTGTGCTTACAGAATCCTCTGATTTTCGGTCGCAAAAATAATTTCAAGAATCGCCTCCATACTTAGCCCACAATACTGCAACTGAGAGTGAAATTAAATTTCTGTAAATTGAATGGGGCGGCGAAGCTTTTGATGTTGATTATTTAGTGCGAAGAGTATGGCGTGTCTTGCGTGTGCGGGAAGCGCAAGAGTAAATTCGACTGGTTTTTGATGTCTCGCCACCTTTGATTGGTAGGAGTAGGGGTTTAAGCGTTAACCGCAAGAATAATAATAATTGCAGCTTTAGCTGTCACAAGTGGAAATGGAAATGGAGTAGGACTACGGCGCATTGTAGCCTGGCCACTAGTGCTACTACTTTACTGGAACAAGAAGTCAAGTCGTCTTTGGCGACTGGTAATGATGTAGATGTAGAAATGGATATGGACGTCGTGTTAAAACCTCCTCCCAAGCCCCTGCTAAGGGCCACCCCTTCTCCTTCACCTGACCTTCCCCTTATCCCCACCCAAAAACTTGAAAACCCTGATTTGGTGGGAGCTGGATGGGCTCACGATAACCCAACTAATATTGCCAAAGGATTAGGGTCCAAACCTCTAAATAAATCCAAATCGTTTAATAATGTCTGGAAGAAAGGAAACCCCACTGCATATGTACGAAGAACTCCATCTCCAACTCCAACTCCAACACGAACGACTGAGATGGCCAAAGAAGCAGAGAACCGCGATGATAGGAAAATTGAGAAAGAGGAGATGCAAATGCGTATGCCAGTAAGACCTCAAGCCTCACCTCCAGAGAAAACTACGCCAAAACTTCGAGGGAAACCTATGCCCATGCTGGTGGGCAATGACAATGTTCCTGCCAAAAGCAGGTTATTCTCAAGGATGTGGAGCTGCCCCAAGGCAAAGGCAAGTGATTCTCAAGGACATAGGCGCTTCCCCAAAATCAAAGCCAGAAATTAACATGAAATCTCCTTATCTATACAAGGATGTGAATGTGAATGCATCAGCAACAGTTGCGGGTGTAGCTGCGCCTGCACCACCTTCCAGAGTAGGGAAAACAGAGGGGTCAGTCTTTCCTTATAAAACCAAAGACAAAGATGATTGGCGAGGTTCAAAGAGGCGGTCAGGTTCAGCCTTACGCAAGACTAAGGGTCAAATACGAAACGTAGGTGACAATGTTGAAGAACTAGACATGTTTTTGTCTACTTCTAGGACAAGAAAAGGTCTGAAATTTAGTAAAGCAATGCGTAAGGCAGCACGAGTTGCAGCTGCCAAGGCAGCAGCTCCTGCGAAAGTAGAGATCCTCGAGGTTGGCAAACAGGGAATGTCAGTGGCTGAATTGGCTCATAATTTGGCGGTCAACGAAGGACTGATTGTGAGGACTCTGTTTATGAAGGGTATTCCTACTCGTGTTACACACACTTTAGATAAGGACACTGTGAAGTTGGTTTGCAAGGAGTATGATGTAGAGGTCATAGAAGCGGATGAGGTTAGAGCGGAGCACATGACCATAAAAAGGGAAATGCTGGACGAGGACGACTTGGACAGGTTGCAGACCCGCCCACCTGTTCTCACAATAATGGGCCATGTTGATCATGGAAAGGTACTTTCACACATTATGTAAAGAAGATTTCCAGATAAATGGTTACATAAATCATAAAGGCTGGCTCTAATATTTTCTGTCATGTAGGTAGCTAGTGTTGAGTTTTCATTTATGGTAATTCTGTTGCTTCACGTGTTTCATCTAACTCTATATTTCGCCTTGTTATGCTGACAGACAACTTTGTTGGATTACATTAGGAAGTCAAAGGTATATTGATACTCATGAAAATAATCATTTTAAATTTATTTATACCATTGTATCCTGTAAAGTCAGATATTGAATGGCATTTTGCATTCAAATTGAAGTAATTCTTAAGAGATTGTATCTGTACAGAAAAGGTGACCAGTTGATTTTCTTCAGGTTGCTTCCTCTGAAGCTGGAGGCATTACTCAAAGAATCGGAGCATATAGAGTGTTTGTGCCCGTTGACGGTGGTCTTAAGCCATGTGTTTTTCTCGACACGCCTGGTCATGAGGTAAATTCTTACATGTCTTGCAGCTCAAATACAAATGGGGTAGAGGTGGAAAACCTCTCAGAGACACACCAAGTTCAGTATCTTTGCTGTTGGTTCTTGTAATTAGCTCTAATCAATCCCTAAAAGCATAGACAAAGATGAACATCTCACTTTCAACTCAGCTCCTTTGATTTATAGGCATTTAGTGCAATGCGGTCACGTGGAGCGAAAGTGACTGATATTGCTATTATAGTTGTTGCCGCGGATGATGGAGTTCGTCCCCAAACAAATGAAGCTATAGCCCATGCAAAGGCTGCCAATGTGCCAATAGTGGTAGCAATCAATAAGGTACAGAACTGTAGATGGTTCTTCAGCTTTTCTCTTGGTTAAAGTCAAATATCACCGTACAAAGCAAGCCAAATGAAGTATTGTGAAGTGATGGCCATCATATCAATATTAAGTTTTTTTTTGCTTCTGCAGATAGATAAGGAGGGGGCAAGTCCAGAACGAGTTATGCAGGAGCTTTCTTCTATCGGATTAATGCCCGAAGATTGGGGTGGTGATGTACCTATGGTTCATGTGTGCATCTTATTGAGTCTGTTTTGTGTTATTTTGTGTTGATACAAGTTTTCTTTATAAAATGTTATTCAATTCAGGAAATATTGTCTGAGATAAGAAATGATTCAGATTGTTATTATACCAAGGATGGATAGGTGGATGTAATTGGACATTGAGTTACTTTCTGTTTGTATGTTTTTATATTTTATGCAAATACATTTGACCAAGACTTTGAACAAGAGAAACATATATTCTTGAAAAAATATCTAGTTTACAAGTTACAAATCAACTATCTACTACTAGGATATCGTAGAGCATTTAAGCTCTTTGCATCGAGAGCTAAAACTTATAATAAAGTCTTACCGGACCTGCCGGTGCATTTTCAGGTCAGTGGCCTTACTGGAAAAAATGTGAATGAACTACTTGAGACTGTCATGCTGGTTGCAGAGGTATGTTTGCAACTTTTATATTCATAACATGGTTTCTGTCATTAGTTTGCATTCAACTTAGATTTTTCTGTTCAGTTTCATGTCTATTGATGGTATCAGCCACTTTCACTTGTGATGTAAGCGACCCAATGTTTGGGATAAATTATCGTTTATCATTTTTGGATTTTTCTATGGTGGTTGTGAATGATTATCATGATATATTTTGTCCAGATTTAATTATGGAAACAATAAAATAGAACACCAAAAATAAACTTCAAATTTTATTCATACGGGATTTTAATTTCATAGATAGAGAATACATTTTATAATGTTTGAACTTCTAAAAAGGTGGAGTCAAACTTCATATTCAATCCTATCTCCTAGTATCTCTTTCATCCCTCTTATTGCTCTAACAATCCCCAAGATATCTCACACTCCTAAATAGCTACATGAGTTGTTATTACAACACACTCACACAACTCTAAATATATTCCAACCTATATTATTAATAATGAGTTGTTTGATAACTCATATTAATAATATAACAATATAACACTTGTATTAAACATGAGCACTCGATAACTCATATTAATTTCCCACACAATAATGTGAGCACTAATCCAAAGATTATTCTTAACATCCCCCTTAGTGCGAACATGGGAAAACATTATTCTCATACTGCTCATGTTTTACATATGGTTTTACAACTTGGCTAACCACCAACCACAAAATGAAGGTTTTCTAGTGGAACCAACAACCACTCTGTAGAAGGTTTTCTAGTGGAACCAACAACCACCCTGTAGAGGTTTTCTAAGAGAACCACAAACTCCCAAGAAGGTTTTTTAATGGAACCAACAACCATAGAAGGTTTTCTAAGAGAACCAACAACTCACAAGAAGGTTTTCTAATGGAACCAACAACCATTTCATAGTAGCGTACATATTTAGTTCACATCACCTTCTTACATTCAGGGGAAAATACAAGAAATTGTTCACACATTACAGTTTTGAATAGGAATGTACTTTTGTTCTTATTTTTACACAAAAATAAAAATAAAATATATTGCTGAAAATGAATAAGCCACCAATGCATATGCGGCTCCGTTGTTGGTGACTAACGAGAGGCGTTGATTAGCCTCCAATCTCCAGTGCCTCCATCCTACAAAAATTATGCTGCTAGATCAGCCGAATGTTATCACGAAGCTCTTTATTTATTGGACGTAACGTTCTACCGATAATGCGCCTATGAGGCAAATTTTCTTTATTTTTACAAATTTATTACCTTGACTCATGATGACCAATAAACAATAACAAATTATTGAAAAAATGCATAAATGTACTATGCACCACTTTTTTTTTTTTCAGATCCCTGTTTTGATTTCCGCTTTTCTCTTAAACTAGAAACTAGGTTTTTGTAAAATTTTGATAGAATTTTTCCAGATATTCACTAAACCAATCCAAAAAATTTCGCAAGATTTGGAATCTGGGTTTTTTAGAAATAATCAATCTATTAGCCATTTTGTTTAAAAACAACAAAAAACTTTCACTCAACTTACACAGACATTTATGCACACCTATAGGCCGAATCTGAAGATGATGTAAACTGCAATATTGTGCATCTTGTTCATATCTTTCCAGCAAAAAAAAAGAGACATCAATTCGATGTCATATGAGTAAACTGCGTTCTTTTTACTGTGATGTGTCTGCTAGAAATTTTTTCACGGGATTCTTTCAACCATCTTCTTCTTTGCTTCTACACTTGCAGAAGGAAACTTGCTCTGATACCAAATGATATATTTTGTACAAATTTAATTCTGGAAACAATAAAATAGAACACCAAAAATAAACAAAAATAATATACTTCAAATTTTATTCATACAGGATTTCAATTTCATTAATGGAGAATACATTTTATAATGTTTGAACTCCTACAAAGGTGGAGTCAAACTTCATCTTCAATCCTATCTCCTAGTATCTCTCTCATCCCTCATATTGCTCTAACAATCCCCAAGATATCTCACACTCCTAAATATCTATGTGAGTTGTTATTACAACTCACTCACACAACTCTAAATATATTCCAACCTATATTATTAATAATGAGTTGTTTGATAACTCATATTAATAATATTACAATATAACACTATATTAATTTCCCACACAATAATGTGAGCACTAATCCAAATATTATTCCTAACATATCATTTTCTAAGTAAAACGAGAATTACTTAGTTCTTTTTCATTCATTGCAAACAAGAAGGTGAATGGGACTTTCCAATTCATAATAAATACAATTTAAATTATTAGTGTGAAATTATTGTGTGATACATTGAAGGTAGAGTATTAATGAAAGATATATACATGCTAGGAGGATTATAGAGACGCATTTTGTTCTTCATGGTTTGATTTGTGATTTACTTAGTTCCAATTTATTGCAATATAGCTGCAAGAGTTGAAAGCCAATCCAGATCGAAATTCGAAAGGCACTGTCATTGAGGCAGGCCTTCATAAGGCAAGAGGACCTATTGCCACTTTCCTTGTGCAGAATGGCACTCTCAAAAAGGGTGACTTGGTCGTATGCGGAGAATCACATGGAAAGGTAATAGTTTGATTAGCTGATACTTCAAGTCCATGTGCTTCAATACCTTTTAGAATTTTCTGACAGCTAGCTTTGAAATGTGTTTTTTTCATCTTTGTGTACTGATTTTCTCTTCAACGTGTTTTATGAGTAGGTCCGGGCTTTATTTGATGATACTGGTGCTAGTGTTGACAAAGCAGGGCCCTGCATGGCAGTGCAGGTTGGCCATTACTCTATAGCTCTTTATTTCTAATCATTGCTTTACTTTGGTCCATTATCTCTCATTGTATCCTTTTCCTCTCATCTCAAAGCATTTTGGCACTTAATATTGCTGCTTGCCATTGAAAGGAATTGAAGACTGAAACTAAGATTTAATGCTTTTCACACTTACAAGAACAAAGTACAATTAATACGACAATCCTAGAATTCTCCTAATATCTAGATGGTCTCATCCATGAGATCTTTTAGTTTCTTTGTCAAAAATAATAATCTGTTTCTGTTTATAGTTTTCCTTTTGTGCAATTCCAGGTAACATGTTTCCTTTGCAGATTAGGTCATTTGCATTTTCATTTGTAACAAAAATATCTCTGAGTGTCCTATTCCAGTCCTTAAGATACTCAATATTGGCCAACTCTCTATCAAGATCTTTAGCAATTTAAAAAAGTGTCTTTTAGTTCTTCTCCATAGAACTTCTTTGCTGTCTCAGTTTCCCTGCGCGTCTTCTCTGAGCATGCTTGATATTGTCTGCATCCTATTTTAGTTGCAGCAGTTGATTGGTGAGACAGTTATCATCTCAGATCAGACGTATGGCGACTCCTTCACATTGTCATTGCTTATGTCCATCTCTTCTTTGCTCTTGTGCTTTCCTACATACAAACTTATTAACTATTATTATTTTGCTCAGGATAACTAGGGTTAGGGACCCTAGGTCCACAAAAAAGTGAAAATATCAGTCACTGATGGTATAGCCACATCAGGACCTCAAGCTACAAATGCATGATATCATGTAATGTCCCCTTTTCCAAATCGAAGACCTTTGGCCCATTTTGTCGACCCGACGGCCAAAGGAAAAATATAAGGGTGACTTAAGTCATAATAAATTAGTATAAAGTGCCTATAAAAAATTAAATAAAATTATTAAAGCACTTATATTAATTTATTTGGCTTAAATAAAGTATGCACTTATAAATTAAGTTGTAATATCTAGAAAAAATGCATAAGGGGTCTAATGCTATGTTTGTATCATTCCTAGGAAGTATGGCGACTTACCTAGGGAATGAATATTGGCCCTTTTGGATGTATATGGCCCATTTCTAAATTTTATCCTCCCTATGAGGAAAATGCGACCAGCCTAGGCATTAAAAATGGGACTTATGTTTAGATTTAATCACTGATTGTGATTGGTGATTGGGGAGGTTACTTTGGGGCCATTTCTCTATATAAGGAGAGGTAAGACTTGAAGAGGGATATCACTTACTCATTTTATCAAACTCTGATGTTTGTCTAAACTTTGTGCTTATTGAAAAACTCTAGAGGACGAAAACCCTCGAGAAAAGAGAGAGATTTTCACACAGGAAATCTTATTGTGCTTACAAGGGAATTTCAGTATTTTCCAGTTGTTGATATTGAGCTTTTGGGCTATAAAGGGACTGAAGAATTATTGCAGCTGTGTCACGACATTTTCTGTATGTGGAGCGACATACAGGAGGCTGACTGGTATTGCAGATGTAATATTTGAGGCTGCATGCTACTGTCCTCTGTTCAGCAGTACCTCAGAACTTTAAATCACCTACATTCTGTATTTTTGGCGCTGCCTAAGGTACCTTTTTCAATGCTTTAAGTCTGCAGATTTCTGGGTGCTGTTACAGTTTATATATGTACTCACAATTCAGATTTGTTCTCTATAATAAATTCTGAGTTGATATGGCCAGATAGATACGGCTGGGTATTGTTTTATTTGAGTTTCCATCATCGACTTAGCCACCATTATTAGGAAAAATCTCCATCAGTTTGGGATTCATTCATAGGGCTTGTCATTGTATGCTTACTACTTTGAAGGATCTGATCTGCTGTGCTAAAATCTGTGTATCTTTTATTAATCTGAGTATGAGTGTGGAATTACCTAGAATCCATTAAAGGTTTGAAGTGTCCCATTTAGGGGATATTTCAGTGGTATCAGAGCATCAATCCTCCCACCTGGAGGGTTTGTTTTGGTTTGTTTTATGCAGCCTACAGAAGTTGGGCCACACCGGTATTATACAAGGAGCCAGGCACGTCTGAATATTGAAGCTAATCCCGAATCATGGATAGGGGAGAAGGAGCACACACTCCACGACGTGAGCGACCTGATCCGGATGTTCTTTTCAGCGGAATGATCGATTCCCATCAGGAAATGATTCAGACCATGAGGCAGCTGATGGAGAATTTGACTATGGATAGGGCAAGAAATCGGCATGATAGAAGATCTGCATCCATAGCTAGCAGCCACAGAAGGTACAGCCGGGTTCCTACAGAAGTGGGCAGCATAAGAGGTTCCCCTCCACGAGATAGAAGATATACGGAGGAGAGGAGGCCCACAAGGACTGTGGATCGACCTTTGCAGCCTAGATTTCTACAGAGGGAGGAGCCACCATTGGTTGAAGAGCCACTTGAAGACATAGCCTTTCAAGATACTGTGATGGCAGCGCATGATGAGTGGAGAGCTCTACCACAGGAGGTACGTAATGCCTTTCCCCTTCATCAGTATTGTGCTCAAAGGAGGGAAAGCTTGAGAGCTAGACAGGTACAGAGGCCAAGAGAACAACAGAACAGGGAGTTGAAGCAGGCCACTAACAAGGTGACCCTTTCCACATTTGATGGTAGTGGAAAGATTAGTGCCAGAGCATGGATTCACAAGCTCGACACATATCTCACTCTCAAGCCTATGCAGGAGCAGGAGGCTATCCAATTTGCCATGTTGCACCTTGAGGGAGTAGCGTATGATTGGTGGCACCATGGGCTTATCACACAGAGACACGATCTTTTGCAATCATACAGGGAGTTTAGTGAGAAGCTGATTGCGAGATTTGATCGCAAGGATGTAGAGCTTTACTATAGGGACTTGGCACAACTTCGACAAAGTGGACACATTGATACATACATCAACGAATTTCAGCGTATAGCAGTGATGGTACCAGAGATGCCTGAGAGGCGAGTGGTGATGTTGTTCATTGAAGGACTTCATGACAGGTTGAGAGGATTGGTCAAGGCTCTTAAGCCTACTACTTTGCATGAGGCCATTCGGACAACCTTGGACTTAGACACTACTCCAGTGCAGCCCCAAAGGAAGAACATCAAGGAGGAAAAATCAGAACAGCAAGAGCAGCCCACTTCTTCGAAGGTTGAGTTTACACCCAAGAGGGAGACTGTTTCTAAGAGTGAGCTTCGCCGGAAAAATTTATGCTTTCATTGCAATGATCCGTGGGAGCCGGGGCATAGGTGTCTTGGGAAAGGCAAAATCCATCTCATAAAGGTTGAGGATGAAGAGTCCGAGGATGAACAGGAGCAACCAACACCAGGTATTACAAATGAAGGTAGACTCACCTATCTTTCAGGAGCACCCAAGTATAATCCATTCATGTTTGAAGGCACAATGTTCGGGTGTAGGATCATGGCACTACTGGATAGTGGATCTACACATAACTTCCTAGATGCAGGTTTGGTAAACCAAAAAGGTTTACAATATGATAACTTTGAAGGCTTTGATGTGGCTATAGCAGGAGGTCTCACTCTTCCATGCAAGAAGAAGGTTAACCAAGTCAGCATTTTATTTGGTGAGTATACACTTTGTGATGATTTCTATGTCATGGATTTAAAAGATAACAATGTTGTTCTTGGCATGCAATGGCTTCATTCGTTGGGAAGAGTCACTCAAGATGTGGAAACTATGGAGCTGAGTTTCCAACACAAAGGGAAACAAATCACATTGAGAGCACTCAAATACACGCTGCCCCATCAAATGGCAGCCAAGTCTATGATAGTTTGGGACAAGGAACCATCTCGTGAGGACATCTACGCAGATTTTTCACTGCATATCAGCACGAACCAGCAAGGAGGTAATGAAGAGTGCGGCAAGTTCGAAGCATACATGAGGACGCTGGTTTCACTAATGACAAGTAAGTTGCATAAGTTTTTTTCTGCAGTGTTTGAACAGCATTGTATAGTGCACATGAAGCTATTAAAAAAGCTTCGGCTGGTCTGGGATCCTGGAACGGGTAGAATGCAGAGTTGCAGTTTATGATTGCTTGGGGGCAAGCAATCTCGGGAAGGGAGGACTGTAATGTCCCCTTTTCCAAATCGAAGACCTTTGGCCCATTTTGTCGACCCGACGGCCAAAGGAAAAATATAAGGGTGACTTAAGTCATAATAAATTAGTATAAAGTGCCTATAAAAAAATAAATAAAATTATTAAAAGCACTTATATTAATTTATTTGGCTTAAATTAAGTATGCACTTATAAATAAGTGGTAATATCTAGAAAAAAATGCTTAAGGGGTCTAATGCTATGTGTGTATCATTCCTAGGAAGTATGGCGACTTACCTAGGGAATGAATATTGACCCTTTTGGATGTATATGGCCCATTTCTAAATTTTATCCTCCCTATGAGGAAAATGCGACCAGCCTAGGCATTAAAAATGGGACTTATGCTTAGATTTAATCATTGATTGTGATTGGTGATTGGGGAGGTTACTTTGGGGCCATTTCTCCTATATAAGGGAGAGGTAAGACTTGAAGAGGGATATCACTTACTCATTTTATCAAACTCTGATGTTTGTCTAAGCTTTGTGCTTATTGAAAAACTCTAGAGGACGAAAACCCTCTGAGAAAAAGAGAGAGATTTTCACACAGGAAATCTTATTGTGCTTACAAGGGAATTTCAGTATTTTCCAGTTGTTGATATTGAGCTTTTGGGCTATAAAGGGACTGAAGAATTATTGCAGCTGTGTCACGACATTTTCTGTATGTGGAGCGACATACAGGGAGGCTGACTGGTATTGCAGATGTAATATTTGAGGCTGCATGCTACTGTCCTCTGTTCAGCAGTACCTCAGAACTTTAAATCACCTACATTCTGTATTTTTGGCGCTGCCTAAGGTACCTTTTTCAATGCTTTAAGTCTGCAGATTTCTGGGTGCTGTTACAGTTTATATATGTACTCACAATTCAGATTTGTTCTCTATAATAAATTCTGAGTTGATATGGCCAGGATAGATACGGCTGGGTATTGTTTTATTTGAGTTTCCATCATCAGACTTAGCCACCATTATTAGGAAAAATCTACATCAGTTTGGGATTCATTCATAGGGCTTGTCATTGTATGCTTACTACTGAAGGATCTGATCTGCTGTGCTAAAATCTGTGTATCTTTTATTAATCTGAGTATGAGTGTGGAATTACCTAGAATCCATTAAAGGTTTGAAGTGTCCCATTTAGGGATATTTCAGTTAGGGACCCTAGGTCCACAAAAAAGTGAAAATATCAGTCACTGATGGTATAGCCACATCAGGACCTCAAGCTACAAATGCATGATATCATGCAGAAAAATACAGGACCAACTTCATTTGGCCAGAATCCATGGCAACATCTAACTACCTTGGGGCTGGTAATGAGGAATTAGCACCCCCAATGATCCTAGGATATCACAATGTCAAACAGCCATGTCAACTCCAAATTATCTTCTTCACAAAACCAGAATAGAAAAAATTTCCACTCTTACGCCCTAATTATGTATATGGAAAGGGGACTAGATCCTCACTCGAATCCTTCATGCTTCTTCAAGTGTGGAGACAAGGCAGAAAATCAGAGAGTTACGGCTTCAAAAATCTCAACCATGTAGATATTAATTTAAAACCGAATGGCATAGGTCACCAAAGCCACTTTTTACATCCCTTTCTCATCATTTACATTTTCTAATTGAGAAAAATGTACTTGTATACAAGAAATGCAGAGCTCACACAATGAATGCAACTAACTTCTTTGGATTCCTTCCAAGGTCCAACTGAATTTCAATTTATCTATAAGATCCCGAGGAGTTTGTGCACACTAATATCAAACTAAATACTGGATGTAAATGCAGAATAAGTGAGTGCAAGAAGAGGAAGTAGTTGTATTGCTTGTCTTACTCCGGTGAATAAGAAGACATAAGATATTCTCAGATTCATCTTTTTCATGCATCTTGAAAGCACACTGCCTTATTTTGATTTTATTTGTCTTAATCCCAAATTAGTGAAGAAAAATAACAGTTCGTGCACTCTCACCACCACTCCCCTATCTAGCTTTGATAGTGCATACTTGGGTTGTCGGGTACGCCCTTTAAGGCAGAAGTATGGGTATGGTACGTACAAGGGATGAGTACATTACCTGCTACATAGGGATGTCCCGGGTACATCCACAACCATACATGGACGTACCAAAGTATTGATTCCCGTGCCCTGTACATGCCCCCCCTCCAAAAAAAAAAAAAAAATGATATTTGAAAACTTTTTGGCCAAAAATAGTCAAATACTTTTTAACACCCAAAACCTAATCCTAACCCTAAAATGCACCTCCAAACTCTTTTTCGACAATGACAACACATTTGCCTCACATTTGCATACTTTTCTTTTCTTGCACATTTACTCTTTCGTATTCAGATTTTCAATTGCTAAGGGTTGATAGTATACCAGTCCAAGGTAGATTCAAGGGCTTGCAACAAAGAGGTTAGGTGATACAAGGTAAGTTCGTGTTCTTTCATTTTTTTAAAGCTAATTTGTAGTTTATAAGTTGTGTTTAGTTTTTGTTAATATAACATTTCCACGTTGTTTTTAATTTTTTTAACTTTCTTTCAACCTTTAGTTACCAACATGTAATGTCCCCTTTTTTGCCAAGTTAGGAAATGAAGAAATTCTTATCAAAATCAAGCAAAGAATGGTTAAACCCTTTTGCATCAACCTAAAATATCCCAATGTCAGCTATTTCGAACCCAAATGAGGTTGGAACTAGCCAAGGTGGTGGGATAGATTGGAAGAAAACAATTGGAATTTAAACACATTCAAATCAGCTAGAAAATAATTAATAATCAAACCCTAAACTGCTGCAACTTCTAAAATTATTTCCCGCTTAACCAACCAAGCAAAAACCTTCAAACTTTGGATTCCGGTGCAATAAAATATGAGGAATATGATCATGCAATCCACTTCCACCCAACTATAAGAAAAGTATCAGATTTGTGCAAAAGGCTGGTCGCCCAGGGCATAAAATATGAGGAATATGATCATGCAATCCACTTCCACTCAGCTATAAGAAAAGTATCAGATTTGTGCAAAAGGCTGGTCGCCCAGGGCATAAAATACTACTGCTCACTAAATAATTACAACTTCTATATTCATCCAAAAATTCACTAAATTACATGCATGCACTCACAAAAATATGAGAAACCAGATCTGAACTGAAAATATGATTTTTATGCACCACATAGGCGGGAATCACACTTCAACCCAGTCGCTGCCCTAAATGCAGTCGAAATTTGTAAATTCAATATCTTGCAAAATATCCAACCAAATCATGCAAATGATATATCAAAATGTTCACAAAAATATGAGGATTCCAATGAATATTTTTGTGGATTTTTCTGAGCATGGAATGTGGAGATATAGGCCAAAACCCTAGTCGCTAGGGCACAAATTTGGAACAACAGTGAATAATATATCAAATCAGCAATAGAAAACCCTCCCAAAAAATGCACTTAGGGCATAAATAATTCCACCAACCACAAATCAATTCGCCACTCTATAGATGCTCAAACCATGCATAAACTTCACCAAAATAATTCCAAAACCATGCGCTTAGGGTTAGAAGGGAACATAAACCAACATCAAGCACAAAATCCTTCAATGAGTCTTCAAAATCAGATCTACTTCAATTCCAAATCGAATGAGAGAGAGAGCACAATGAAAAGCTAGGGCATACATCCCATTTCTCCAAGCATGGAGACACATAAATGATCAAATCAACATCCCAAATGATGGCCATGCAACCTCCTTTTATAACATAAGGGGTGCAACATTCAAATGGCCGACCTTTTCCCTTTTGGAGGGAAAACTAATAAAACTTAATTAAAATATTAAAAGACTAACTTTATGTGCACTTTATTATTTTCTAATTAAATAATAAAAAGTAACTAACCTATGTGCACATTTTTAAACTACTAAATAAGACTCACTTGTAGCGCTAGGCATGCCAAGGGGCTACAATGCAGACAACAGACACCTTAGAACAATCCTCAAGCTCTATCCTTGAACCCATGGGGAGAGAAAATGGGTTGAGGGTCTTCAGTTCTTCACTTTTAAAAATGTCCCAAAAAGGGGACATTACACAACACTAATTGAATAATTAAATTCTATGCCATTCATAACGTGTTTTTAAAAAAATCATTAACCGTGGAGCTACAAGGATTTGTAAGAATGGCTGCAAGCTCTAGTTTCGTGGGTAAAGGTATAACCATGAAATATGATCCATGTTCGCCCCTTTGGAAGTATGTCATGCCAATTGAACAACTACCAGGTGGAGGGGGTGATGTTTGGCTTTGCTCAAGTGCAAACTCCAATTTAAGAGCTCGTATAGTCGGGTTAAATTTCATTTATGTGGGGTTGTTGGCCATGGAATCAAAGTTTGTGGAGGGGTGGATGGAAAGGGGTTGCCATGTGCAAAAATTCTTGCATACATCAAAGAGCAAGAAGATGTGGATGTGGCAGCTGCCCTAAGATTGAAGCATTCTTTGCGCAATAGAAAAGGATTGAAAGGTAGCAAGCCACTTACGTCTCCTCATGCCAATGTCGTGACCCAATCACACTTGTTTTTTCACCCTCCGTGGTTGTAGAGATAGATGATTCACCTCTTAGTCACAAGAGAACAAAAGATGTAGGCCTACTGGAAGTGACATTCAAGAATGAAAGAAGGGACATAGCTGACCAACAGATTGCATATTTCATTTACGCATGTAGCATCCCTTTTAATGTTGTTAGATCCCCATACTAGAAGGATGTAGTGAGAGCAATCAATAATGCCCCTAAAGGGTACAATAGTTTGGGGTATGAAAAGGTGTGTACCACCTTATTGGCCAAAGAAAGAAAACATGTGGAAGATTTATTGCAACCCATCAAAAGATCATGGGTCCAAACAAGGGTGTCCATTGTTTCTGAAGGATGGAAAGATTGAAAAACAATGTCGTTGTAATGTGCCTTAAAGGGTTAATGTTTCTGAGGGTTGTTGATTGTGAGGGGTAGATGAAGGATGCCCAATTTATTGCAAACATCTTTATAGAGTCTATTGAGGTGGTGGGGTCTCAAACCGTTGTCCAAGTTACAACGGACAATGCAAAAATTGCAGATCTATGGGGATGTTGATTGAGGAAAGGTATGGGCACATATTTTGGATACCTAGTGATGTTTATTCCCTCAACCTAATGTTACAAAAATTGGGCACCAAAATTGCTTGCATCAAACAAATATGAGGAGGCAAGTGAGATCCAAATGTTCATCAACAACCACCACATGTCCCAAGCCATATTTAAGAGCTTCTTGAAGTTGAGGTTGTTGAAGGTAATTATTTTGATTCTTTTTTGTTTTTTAAACTTTTTAACATTAAATTTTTAAATTAATATTGTAAGAATGTAATTTGTATAATTTTGATTTTTGAATGATTTACTTATTAGTTGCTTTTAATTTATTTGTTCTTTTTCTTATTAGGTTACTGAGACTTGATTTGCCTCACACACGTTCGTCCTGAGACGACGCTGAAAGATCCCAACCCTGTTCTCTCTCTTTTTTATATAATTCTTTGGCTTGGATCCTTGCTTACAATGTCAGAAGATAATGATAGAATACCATCCACACACTTCACACAATTTAATAAAAACAATACCTGCAGAATTGGATAGCTAAAAGGAAATGCGACTAGGGTTTTATTGGATAACCCTTCACAAATATTTCATAAATAATTTCATTTCTATTTCAGCCATGATTAAAAATCAGATTCTTAATGATAAATATTGACTGCAAAATAACCAGAAATCTGCATATGGAAAGACTGGAAAATACTGCCAAAACCCTTTTGGAAATTAATTAAAATTGAGTTGATTTGCTCTATATTAGCAGCTGGAAAAATGGCAATACAAATCTGAATGTAAATACCTCTGAAATAGCATAAAATCTTCACAAAGTGAGTCGCCCCACACTAGAAGAAATCTGGAATTTGCTGCTGCAATTTTATTTCTTCTACAAACACTGCTGGAATAATAAAACCCGTGAATAACAATGGAATCTCCTGAGTAGAAATTCCTCTCACTTCTCTTGGGGTTTTCGTCCACAAGAGGGGAAATCCAAAGGGTTTTTGTCCTTGGATTTTTCTGCAAAAAGCTCGAGCTTCAATGTCGGAAAAAAACACTCACATAGCCAAGTCGCATTTCCCTAGGCAAGTGGGATGTATTTCTTTCTTTCTTTTTAAATTTTTGAGCTAGTCGCATTTTTTTGCCTTAGGAAGTACATTTAAATTAAGTGCTTTTATTTTTAATGCACTTTCCTAAGTTTATTTTAATGTTAAGTTTATTAATTTATTATATGTGCTTTTATAATGTTATATTTTAACTTTAGCACAATATAATAAAATTAATAAAACTTAAGTCACCCTAGAGCTCACCCTTTGGCCGTCGGGTAGACAAAAAAGGCCAAAGGTCTTCAATAAATTCATTCGAGAAAGAGGGACATTACAAGTGTGAAGGTGAAAGAGGCATTGAGCCTCATGGTTATTAATGTCAAATGGAATATATGGAGGCATGTAAACACTGAGAGGGCTGCAAAGGTGAAACTATTGATTCTCAATGATGGGTGGTGGGATCATGTGGAGTACTTGTTCAAATTTGTTGATCCTATTGTATCTTTGAGATCTCGTTGATATGAATCATCCATGTTTGGGTGAGATTTATGATGGAATCAACTCAATGATTGAGTTGATTAAGATCATCATAAACGACATAGAAAAATATCCTACAAAGAGCTTCTTTAATGAAGTGCAATCGCATCTCATTGTCGGTGGAACAAAATGACCACCTCGTTGCATCTTCTTTCTTTTTCTTTGAGTCAAAAATACTATAGGGTGGAGATCCTTTCCTTTCCTGGGAGGGTCGCACCATATAGGGATATGGAACGCAGTGAGGGGTATAAAGCAACTTTTATTAGACTCTTCCCTTATCCATATGTACATGATATAGCTAGGTAGCGGTTTGTGGATTTCATATTTGGAAGGGATCAATCCATTCTAGCTCTTCATGACATGTACAAGATGGACAAATATTCATGGTGGTACCTCCATGGGCAAGCATACCCCCACCTCCAAACACTTGCAATAAGAATTTTGTGCCAAGTAAGATTTTAATTTTTCAAAATTTATAACTCTTTTTAAATTCTTTTCTATGTTTCATTTTAAATAGTTTTTAATTTTACTTTTATAATTTACAATTTTAGATTTTACATTGACTTTAGTCTTTGTGGCTTACCTCAATAGGTTGTGAGTTCTTCTTTGGCTGAGTGGAACTGGGGTACCTACTCCTTTATCTACTTAGTTAACCGCAACATGTTGAGAGTGAAAAGGTAGAAGATTTGGTCTTTGTGCGTTCCATCCTGCGCCTTCTAACACATAATCATGATGGGTACAAGTAAGGGAAAACAAAGTGTTGGGATGTAGACCTAGAGACTCCAAACTTGGAAGCATCCATTGGCCACCTTTCATTGGTAGATCCAGAGCTAGAGAGTACTTTGTATGATCAAGCTAGTGGGAGCGACATTCCTACTCCTTGTGGTTTTAATGAACCACATGATGGTTATACTTCTAATGAACCACATAATGGTTTTGATCTAAGTTGCCGAAACGTTTTGGATATGGGAGCGGGAGCGGGGTATCCGATATGCGGAGACGGCAAATTTTTTTTTGACCTCGGATACGGCAGTATGAAAAAACTATATAAAAATTAAAATTTAAAACTATGTAAAGTTGTGTCCGCAAGATATCATAAATGACCATGAACAAATCTTTCCAAAGTCTTGCATCGCAAGGAAGCTCATATTCTTAGAGAGCAGCTTGCATTCGAATACAAATGAGATCGCGCAGGCATCTGCAATCGAACTTCGGCTTAGCCTCTGCCCCCTCTTGCCTTGGAATTCCGCATGCCGCGATTGCGATCCACAGTCCCCTCATTATCGATGTGTAGCGACATTGCAAGGCCACTCAGGTTGTCTATTCCGCAGCCATGGATGAATGTATTCGGGGAGTCAAAGGGAACTCGCGTGTTTCGTAAGCGGGAAGCACAACAACGGAGACGTGAAATCCATAGCCATTGCCGGAGACAAAATATATACGACACACAAGGATCACGGGGTTAGAGTGTGGTGGAAGGGTTCGAATAAAGATAATAAGCATTCCCTCGTTGCCGCAGCCCTGCCGCCGCTCCCGTGCCGCTTCTGCCGCCGCTCCTGCTCCCTGCCGCTCCTGCTCCCACAGCTTTACCTAGCCGTATCGGCTACTTAGGTTTTGATGATGCTCTCGTTGAATACACTGAAGAGCATTATGATTATGAAAATAATGAATATGCTGATTTGTCTTGATTTTTGTGTATACATTGTAACATTTGCACAATGTACTTATTCTAAGTTCGACCAATGAATATCATGACATTTGGCATTGAATTATCATTATGTTTTGTGGTTATTTAGCTTATTTTGTTTACTCTATGCATATTATATGGTTAATTTGCTTATTTAGCTATATATTTTTGTATAGCTGTACCCTAGCCCCCAAAAAAATTGTTGTCTTTCAAGCTTACGGGTTCCCGTCCCCGTCCCCGTCTTGGCTACCTAGGTGGATACTAGTACAAATGAAAGCAGTCCAATGTGATGCATTGCTGACTTTGTACAATTTTAAATCCCCATTTTTCCATTTTGAAAATCACGTATCTTTTTTTCCATTTTGAAAGTTACATACCTATTTTTTCATTTTTTTGATTGAAAAGTGTATCTCCATTACTAATATCAGAAAAGTACAATGCTAGTCATATAAAAAAGTGGCAAAAAGAAAAAACTTAGACCTGCCTTTTTTCCTTTCTTCTTTTTACCTCAGCCCATCCCGAAGAAGTTCCGACAAAGAGCCTTTCAAGGTTATGAACTACGGACTACTCTTTGTTAGACTCAAAATTCTCAGATTCATGGGTTCTCTTTAGAGCCCTACAGGAGCCTCAATTACAACTAGCTCTTATGAAGGAGATCCCCCACATTCATTACTTAGTCTAGTATCTTGGTAATTTTGAATGCATTCAAATCTTGGATTATGAAAATACAATGTTTAGGAGCTTGTATTGTCACCAAACCAGGCATCTCCAAGATTCATGTCCTCAAGCAAGAGGTCCTCCTAACTGGACAAAAGAACAACCCTTCAAATCTAAAAGCTGGCAATCCTTTTTTTCCATTGAAACACATACTCATTTTTTTCCATTCTGAAACTCACATACCCATCCTTCTTAGTTTGTCTTATTAACTTTTTTAACTTAGACTGTATAACTGCTTTGGAGGTGAAATTTCTTGCTTTGAAGGATAAAATTTCTTATCTTTGTGTTAGTCATGAAACTAATGATTATTTGCATGTTTTGCTCTATTTTAAGCCCCATGATTTGCCAATGTCAACTTATGCATTCAAAATTCCTTGTCACATGTGTGTCTTGATTAGTATACATGAATTTCACTAGCATTTATCTATGATAAGAGTCATTTCAAGTAGCATGTCTATAGATTTTTCTTGTTCATTCATCATTTTTAATAATGTTGCAAACTGCCCACATGTACTAGCCTCATAATTCTCTTGTCGTAGGCTAGCTTGATTCCTTTCCTAATGACTAAGGTTGTTGCGGTGTTATTAGTGTAGTTGCCAAGATCTCTAACACATGAAACTTTTATGTAAATGCCACAGGTCCATCCCCTTAGTGTCAACTCTAATCGGGTAGCCTTTAGAAGCCTCATCGCATAGCTGGACCTCTATTGTGTTTGTGCCCTTTTTTTCAAGAATGTCTACCATTACCGGTCATGCATGGATGGATTTTCTTGGATGGATACCTTCTACATGAAATAAGAAAACTTCTTTCTAAAAGGCGACTTAGGGAACCGCTTGCCTTGTATTTGTAGGGAGCGTCTTTGCAATCGAGTTAAGTAGTGGTTTGCTTCTTGCGATTATTGCAAGTCCGAACATTGAACATAGTATCTTTGACTACTAGTTGTCAACATCCTAACATGGTAGCTTAGGGATGAGTGATGGAAACCTCTTCCAACTAAGATGGCTCATACTACTTGTTGGCTAGATTTTCTGCATTGTTGAAAACCTAGGCGATCACGAGATAAATCTCCCTCATTTACCGGTGAGGCTCCCGTGTCAGATTTGTCAATTAAAATATGCTAGTATCTATATGGGGTTTTACTTTAACCATGCAGCTCATGAACCATAGCTGTATAGTTTTGCAGCAAGTAAGCAACTGTTTAAAGAAATGAAATATTTAAAGAAGAAGGGAATAATAAAACATAGGGAAGAAATAGGGAAGATGTGCAACCCAATCAATAGATAACAGAGTTGATTGCATGCACATAGACGGAACCAATAGATATCAACACACAAAATTATAAGCAAAGGCAACTTCAGATCTAGATCTAAAATAACACAAATTTTATAAGTAGATCTAAGACAAAAGTTAGAAACAAGATGCACCGTCGGCACAAAAGTTCTCCGAAAATCTGCTCCTTTCTATTCCTTTGTTTCAAATAGCTATCAAGGATTTCAGCACAAAGTCCTGGAACACAAGAATCTTTACAAAATTCGATCCTTTAACTCGTAGGTTCTTCCTCTACTTATAAAATGTAGAGGGGCAATTACAAGTCGGAAGCTTTTAGCTGAACCGACACATGTGGAAATCGGAAAGGAAACAATTGACAATCTCCCTCACGGAATTCCTCTTTGCATGATATGCATGATTTGTAACCGAAAATAGAACCTTCTATTTTGCACGCCCGCCACCTATCTCCAAGTAGTTGACTTTTTCAAGTAATGACTTCAATCACTTAAGTTGTATAATTTAATTGATCGCTCAATTACTTTGTCGGAGGAAATAAGAGAACGAAGAAGAAAGAGGAAAGGCTGCAGTCTTGTCTTTTTCATATTCTCGCATGCAAATTGATTCTTTTGCCTTTGATTCTCACCAAACCGGATCTAGAAGTAGGCTTGGATCTGGAAGCAAGTGACTAGGATTTGCTTATGGGTGTTGTCTTTGCCTTGTCTTCCTTTTTATCCATGAAGCTTTTGTAGTTCTTCTCTGTACATGCATCAGTGCAATGTTTGCCGTAAACAACTCATCATTTTTATTTTTAATTGTATATGAACAATTAAAAATTCTAGAATGCACTCCGGGTGAATGCAAACTCAATAAAGGCTTCAATTGGAAGATTGGAAGCACATGCACAAGATCCTGGAAGGAATGCGTTGATTTCTATACGGGTTGTGTCGAAAACAAGAGGATGAATATTTGCTTAAGCCTTTGCAATTATGAGATTTGGATTTGGATTTGGGCCTATTGACTTCATCAAATCTGAAAGCTATGCATGATTCTGTTGATCCTTCACTTTCATCCCGCTTTGCCATGGCCGTATCTGTCTTTGTCTGAGCAATTATTTTTCTCTTTATTCGGCCGGAATTCTTCACAACCGGTGCAGATCTGGATATTTCTTCAGATTCAAAGGATATGTTCAATGTATTGGACATTGATTTAAGCTCCCTTCCTCTTATAAAAGCACCTGTAATGAATTCCTGCAATTAATTCAGAAAAAGATGGCAACCGGAATATGAACACTGGATTTTAATTATAAAATCTGCATATATCAAGCCTGCTGCCCCAAAATTTGATGTTTTGTTTGCATGCGAGTAAGCATGAATTTTGTCAACTTCACACGAGCACCTGTACCACTAGGTAGACAATTAATCAGACTCAATTCAAGCTTCTTCAAACCTAGGCGCCAAATTTTGAAGCTTCCAGCAGTAAATACACTTTCTTCTGTGCAAAATTCCTCTTCAAATGGGGCGCACTTTTTGTTTGGGCTGCACTTCTTTGCTATTGAATTAATTAATTCATCATTATGGCAGCCCATGCTTATATAATCCTCATCATTCTATAATTAATTATTGCCCCTCCTGCTCCTGGCAATTAATTAATTAATTAATAAACTTTTTTCTTCAAATGGGGGCGCTTATTTTGTGCATGCTCATGATTGCTTTATTAAATAAATTAAATTTATTTAATTTTAGCTCTCTACTTCCAGAAACTTAAGCCTCACAATATGCTTTGACCTTATCCACTGAAAATAGGAATTAATTAAATCAATTAATACTTTAAAAACCATTATTCTTCTCCCAAATGGGGTGCACTTTTAGCATAGGTAATTTCTATTTTTAAAAGCCAATTAGCAATGGGATTATTCACCCCGCACCGTAGCTCCAAAATTCCATGATTCACTTAAGGTCATTTGACTTTCATAATGAGATTATTTACCTGCGCAAGGTAGGTAATAAAATCCCATCAATGCCTTAAGTGATTTTCTTTTATTTCACAATGGGAATTTTCACCCTGCAAGGCAGGTAAGAAATTCCCGCTTACTGCTTGCCTCTAATTTTCCCATTGTGACTTAAGTGGCGTTGCTTTCATGGGAAAAAGTACCCTGCTAGGCAGGTACAAAAATCCCACCTGCCTGCTGCTAACAAAAATCCCATTGTAGCTTTAAAGTCTTCTTTTTCCAAAATGCGGCCTGCCCAGAAGAAGTTTTTGTGTGTGACTTCGTCTTTTCAGAGAGAACCAGACCTCCGTGGCAAATTCCTTCTGGCATAACGTCCATAGGTGATCTCCAGATACTCCAAGAAAAGAATTAGACCAAACCGGCAAAGGAATTGATCTAGAGAAATTTCACAGAAAACGAAATGGGAAAACACCAAAAACACAAAACGTTGCCAGAAGTTACAAATAAAGCCCAGGATCCATTCCTGGTTAAAACCCTACTGGTATATGGGAATATTGACATGTACGATCACAACAAGGTTAAACCGGAGCACAAATTGCCTCAAACGGGGCTCAAAATAATTAAATACAAATTTTCCACAGGCAAACCCCAACGACAGAATAAAACAATTTTGGGCATCTGGGTATTTGGCGAAATTGGCTACTATGACTCTTTGGGATTATCCTGACACAATACAGAAACTTTCTGGCAATAAAAACACAAAACGACCCATTATTTTAAAAGTGCAATTTTTTTTTACATGGGATAGTCTCGGTTTCGGGGTTAAATCAGGGACACCACTACCTGAGCTGGCTCACATTGACGACATCATGGATGCAAAGCCGAGTTGGAAGATCAAAGGAAAAGGCATTATGGCCAACTGTTTAGAGAATGGTTTAAGGCCAATATTTTTAATGTTTCAACTTGTGATTATATTTGTTGTGAAACCTTTGTTTATCCAAGTGAAGCTGAACCCAATCACAAACTTGGAAAGAATGAGGTTCTCAATGTCAATCATAGAGTGCCTTAAATTTGGCCTTAGTCTATGGAGAATCTCATGAATATTGGCACAAAGTTTGGCCAAATTTTGCACAAAGGAAGAAGCTTTGTCTTGCTCCTTACATTGGTGAGATGTGGTTGTAGTTGGAAGGGCAACCAAAATCTTATAAGGCGCCAAAGGTTCAGAAACATCATAGGCTTCAAATGGATAATTTCCCATGGAGATATTGGTTTGCTCGGTTCTGGTTATGCTGAAATATATGCAAGTAGTTGTCTTGCTACTAAGTTTGGTGATGATGAATGTAGATTGCATGGACTAAGGTGTGATCAACAACCTCAACTTGACCATTAGTCTATGGTTGAAATGTAGTGGAGAAGCGCAGCCCGAAAACCAAGAAGATTCCACAAAGAATTTTAAAAGTGACTCAAGAAGCATGATTTGTGATTTGAAATGATGGTAAGGGGTAGTGAAAACTTGTTCCAACCATGTTCGAAGAACAAGTTGGTAGCTTGTGGAGCATTGTTCATCTAGGTTCATGACAACCTATGGAGCATCAATTGTGTTGGTGCATGAAATCAAGATTGCCATTTTGGAAACCAACATACCACCACAAAGATGAAGATATGTTGAAGTCAGGTGTCGGGTAGTATAATGATAATACTAATTGTTAAATGAACAAGATCTCAAGAAAGCAATAGTAAATCTTTTTGGCAATGCGTAGAATTCAAAATAACAATAATATCATTCAAGATTGAACATTCATCTAAAATGACATGTATAATGAATAAATAGAACACCAATATGCATAATGCAACACACATATCCATAACACATTTAAATTACATAGTGACTTAAGTCTTGGAGACGGGGTTTCTAGGCCAACAAAAAAATTCTAGATTTTGGGGACGGCGACTTAAAGCGAGTAAGCCAATAATGAAAAGCAAACCTCCCTTACAGTCTTCTTGCCACCTCAAGATGAGATAGCTGAAGTGTGAATACACTTGTTGGATCTTTAAGGATTGTTTGATTGTGCATGCTCCAATTTGGTCTCCAAATGAGACATGCTACGAGAAAGAGTGAACACGAGGAAAACCTTTCGGTATATGAATTCGAATGACAAATGAGTAGAGTTTTGCTGCAATTACATAAAGCTTCCTGGGATCTCAATTGCAAAGGATATAGCTTGTTATTTATAGCTGAAGGAGAGACCATAGATTGTGGATCAAGGTTTGAATGAGTTTGCACGATTATAAATGCATTTTCTGAAATAGCCATTTGATTTGGTCTGTGTAGTTGAATGGTTTGAATATTCATTAAGGGGCAATGAATATTTGGTTGACAATAAAATTTTATTTGAGAAGGTGGTTGTACAGATAAATGAGCTCCCGAATCTTGTGGTTGGTTACAGGAGAACCAGGATATTCTGAAAGTTCTCAAAGAGAACTTTAGAAGGCACAAAATCAGCAGAAGATATATGCAGATAGGCACAGGGTAGAGAGGTCTTTTGAGGTGGGAGATTTAGTCTTCCTATGCTTGTAGCCATACAAACAGTCCTCACTGAAGCAGAAGGGTGCAAAGAAGTTGAAATCTGCGATTCTATGGTCCATACAGGGTAGCACGACGAGTTGGGGCAGTTGCATATGAGCTGGAGCTTCCAGAGCACAATAAGATACATAATGTCTTTCATGTTTCATGCCTTAAAAGGGCACTTGGATAACATATCGTACCCTCCACGGAGTTGCCACCATTGGATGATGAGGGGAAGTTGGTCTTGGAACCGAATCTATTATTGAGGTGAGACAGAGGAGGCTCAGAAGCAGGGTGATCATAGAGTATTTGGTGCGGTGGAGAGGATTGCCACTTGAGGATGCTACTTGGGAGGGAGAACAAATTTTACAACATCCTAGTTTGCATTTGCTTGGGGACAAGCAAATTTCGGGAAGGAGGAGCTGTAATGTCCCCTTTCCTTCACAGAGGGCCTAAGGGCCAAAATTTAGTCTTAGCCTTGGTCATACCCAAGGGCTAAAGACTTTAGAGGCTATTGGGTATTCCACCTTGCTTATTTGTTATATTTTTGTGTTGGCATGGGTGTTAAGTGGCTTGGTGGGGGCAAACATTATGTTTTGTCGTTAAGGGGGTGACTAATAACACTTTAATGTTATAATTCTTTGTTGGGGTGACTTAAGTACTTTATTATTCTATTTCTTCGTTGGGGTCACTTAAGTCACTTTTAGTCCCACATGGAGCTCCCAACTTGGAAAAAGGTAATGAAAAGTTATAAAAGGAGGTTTGGGAAGAAAGGGAGCTCATTCTTGCATACACACTTATGATTTCCATTGAGCAACTGCTGATTGCTTTTTCTAGCTTGTGGAGTAAGATCTCACGAAACCCTAACCCGGTGGTAAGATATCCATTCCTAGCTAGCAGGACATTCTTCGGTGGTGGAAGATCCACCCTAGCTTGTCAATTTGAAACTAATTCAGGGTTGATTTTCAGAGTTTTCAGAGAAGGGTTTTGGAGGAATTTTGGCTTTTTGTGGAGAAAAATTGAGGGTTTTGGATTTGTTTTATTGCAGCGATTAGAGCAGGTTTTGGCGCCATTTCTGGAGGAATTTTGGAGGGTTTTTGGTCTCTTTCCGGTGGAGCGACCCATTTTGGGATTTTACAGTGGTTTTTGGAGGGTTTTCAGAGTGCTTTTTCCAGGTTTGGCGATTGGGATTTCATTCATATTATTAATAGATGCTATTTCCAAAATTTCAGAATTTTATCATAAGTATTTGAGAAGATATGAATTTTTGAGGTTTTCTAGTTGTCTAGGGTTTTTGTAATTTTCTGGCAGTCATATATGATTCGAAAAATTCCAAAAATATTGTTCTAGTGTTCTTTATTATCATAGCAAGCTTCTTGCAAATTTTCATGTGTGTTGGGCAAGTATTGTGAGAAATATCAATAAAAATCAGTTCACTGCCCTAGCTGGGTATTTACTGCAGAAAATCAGATTTTCTATTTGCTGCAATTTATCTATATTTTGTGTACTTTTGCGTGGTATCCCACAAGGGATATTTCATAATCTCTAAATTCAGGATTCTAGATGTCTTTATCAACTGAAGCAACATTGGGAGGCCCAAGTTCAATGTTGGTGTTGAACGAGTTTTTTTCTTCACAAGAAGGAAATTTTATTATTCATGGGGACCCATGTTACATCTTATCCAACATATGCTCCTGTAAACTGAGACCAATCTCTTCCTAAGAACATTGAATAGTTAGCCGGTATGTCTAAAACATGCATAGTACCAAAGAATCTCACCCTTTCATCTTATGCAATCATAATGACAATATCACAATATTTACCATAGCATCTAGTTTGCCTTGAATCAAAACCAGTCAACTTACGATTGTCATTTTCAAAAGGAATGCCTATTTGGTCAACAATGAATTGAAGCATTATGTTCTTGAGACACTTGTGTCAGGAATGCAGCTATGAATGATCTTATCTCTGATTTTAACAAAAATATAGAAGCGAGGAATGTAATCAGCTAGAGGGTTTCCGGATGGATTAAGAATTTCTTCAGTCTCATCTTGGTTTTCTTCTTGCAAACCAATAGTGTTTTTAGGATCATGTTTGTTCGATATTGTCCAGGAAATACCATAGCATCCCACATATTCTAGTTGCTTCTAGTATTCTTTATGTTAGTCACAATGTCATAACCATCATAAAAATTTCCTGGTTTAGTATAATTTCTGTGCCAAAAAGGTTGATACTGAGAGTTATTAAATCCCGTAGGTGTAGGGTCAGAATTACCTTGATTACTAGTGACAGAAGCATTGGGATCATTTGCAGATTTATCCAAATCACAAGACTTGTCGTTGTCGGAATTTTGTTTGGGAGGTTGATTCAAACCAGACTTAGTAGTTCCATCTTTCTGATTATAATCTCTACTTTCAGTTTGGGCTGCATAAGTGTCATTGGAATTTTTTCACAGCTGCACATGTTAATGTTGTCATCCAAATTGAAGTTCAAGCTTTGTTTACCTTTCAACATCTTTATGAACTTTGCTACACCTACACATGTTTGGGGATCATGGTTCAACTCACATACCAAACAATACAAGTTCTTAGGCTCAGTTTTCGCTTTCTCAAGAAAATTATCCAAAGATGATGAAGGTTGATCACTTAATTGCTTTTTAACGGCGACCAACTCATTACCCAATGTTTGTATGGCACTAAGTATTTCGTAATTTTTAGCAAATACATCAATTGAACAATTTTCCTTATATCCCACTTTCTTGAGTTTCTTTTCATATTCCAGGAAAAACTCGATGGTTTCATCAAAGTCAGTGATATCTTTATCTTCCAAGGTCATACGATATTTCAAAGGCAGTGCTTTACAATAATACAATCTAGATAGGCATTTAGGAGATCTAATATTAGCAGGGATCTTTTGTTGCATTCTGGTAAAGCACATAGAAAAGTGGTATACAGTCTCTCCGGGATCAATAGAAATGTTGGACAACTCGTTGACCAACTCATATTGATCCTTGTCCTTACTAAAATACTGTCCTAACCAATTTTCACATTTCATTCCAATGTGATATTGATCTAGGAGGAAGACTGATAAAGGCTTTATAATCTGTCTTTCACGGTTTGAGAAAAGAGACAAAGACAAACTTTCTCGTTTACAACCCCATGAACAACACATATTAACTTGAAAGCATCAAGATGTTCTTCCCAGGATTCACCAGGCTCACTAGAAAACTTAAGGACTTCAATACCCTTAAAAGAAGGTAACTTTGGGGATTTCTACCGACATCAATAGGATTATTTTAAATGCAAGGGTTAACATCAGTCACATCACCCCTATCCCTATTGTTTTAAAACCCCGGGATAAATTTCTATTCCTCTAAAGTCTATTCTCATTGTTATCAACATTGACATCATCTTGATCAGCCATTAGAGGAAACTCAAATCACAAGAAAACAAATTTACTGCAAAAACAGAAACACCAGAATGGTAAACCGAGGAAAGTCAACAAAAATGCTTCATAAACTTTTTGTTGTTGGTAGGCTTTAACAAGTGGGGCTTGGTGATATGGGGTATCTCCAAAGTTTTTGTTTATTTTCCAAGACTCTTTTGTTCAATCTAACGATATCTTGCTGTGTTTGAGTTTGAGAAAGAATTTCAAGATGATGATCAAAAGCATCTTCTTGTTCAAGCACTTTAGAGGCTTGAGCAAAATGATTAAGGCATTCGTTTTCAAATCAAATGAAGGTTCTGAGATCAGAGGTTGTATCTGACTGTTCAAGTGGAATATTTGGTTGAACACTTGCAAGACCATTCCCATTGATGGTCATCAGTCAAAATGACAACTGTGTATAGATAGTGAGAGAAATTTGCACATGCAAGGAATGATTCACACTTGAAAGAACAAAAACTCCCCAGTTGAGTTGACAAATTTGTTGATTGTAAAATTTTTACCGTCAATTAATCAACCCTTTACTGAGGTTAAGATGGAATTGGATCAGTTTAATTGTGAGAATTCAAGACAAACTTAAGGATGTGGGGGTAGTTTAAGTGCTAGGTTGGTAATATATGCTCAAGCTAAAGAAAGTTAACAAGATTACGGGGATTACATTCAAATGAATCACTCCATAGAGAACACAAAGAAAAGTGAAAATACAAGATAAAACACAAAAAGAAAGAAAGAAACAAACAATAAGCACACAAAATTAATCTGCACTGTTATTGAACCTGTTGGAAAGAGGGGATCCTATGGAAGAGGTGACCTCTTGAAGGAATGAAAAACAATATCTACACTACGTTGTGATTGATCAAGGGTACTGAAAACACACAAAAAAAATGCCATTGGATGATCTTGAATCAAATAGGAGCTTCGCATTCTATAAACAAGTCAAATTTTAATGAGTGCTCCTTCAGAAATAAAACCATATTTCATTTATTTCAGATATTTTAAATATCAGTGAAAGATATCAGATTAACGTATCCAACATTAGACCAATAAAGATTCGTTTAACGCAATTCATTTCTCTTTGTACTCGAAAATCAATATTTTATTGAAATATGATAAAATTACAACATCAATATACAAACTAAATAAACAGAATATTAACACTGCACTGGTGGTCATTATGACCAAATTCCATAGCTTTACAACCAAATGAAAGAGGAATTTTATTAATGAGAACGAAGTTTCACAAACAACAGGTTAGAATCAAAGAAACAAAAATTTGCACGCAATTACAATGATGGTCAAATGCCTTGATGATCATGTAAGTTCTCAATAACTTTAATTAGCAGCCCAAAAAGCAACAGAAATCCCAGGACATGCAAGTAATCTGCTGTCGGTTCGTCTTAGAAGACAAAATATTTTTGATAATCAGAAAAATTAAATTAAACGAACTGGATATACCTGTTATGTTTCACAAACATGCTTTCAGTCATCTAAAGTGTCATTGAAGAGCCCTACATACAAAGATCAATCACAGAAAATTGTGAAACTAAATTAGTTCTAGGAAAATTGACAATAGTTTTGCCAGCTACTTGTGTTGTTCTCCCTTCTCTTCTGGTTCATCCAAGTATTTATATTGTTTTCCTTGTCAAGAGTTAGTTACAACTACCTCTCATAATAATAAGAATATAAATATTAATTATATTTATCAAACAAGACAACTTTATGAATAATGGGCCTCATAAAGACTTAGGCAAATAAATAATCTCGAATGACGCTTTAAATAAAGTGACTAAGTGTGGATGGGGTCCCACTACATGTTTAATAAAAACACTTCAGGTCACAAATACATCTAACATAATAATCCATATATAATATGCACTTTGCACAATTACTATCCCCAAACATGAAAATAATAAAGCAGAGGTGAAGTAATAAACTGCTACCACCTGCCTCATGCCACTTCAGGTTACTTAAGCAATCAAACATTTCAGCATGTACATTTTCAATCCAAAACAGCCAATCAATATGCAGATCATAAATCAAAATGACAATCTATCATAATGTCCCACTTGAAAGGTTTCTCATCATTGAAACACAATTAAACTGCACTTTTACCAAAACAGATTTCATGAAAAATAGTCAAACATGTATCAATATTAAATTATCATCATTGTCAAAAACTGCTATGCCGGATTTTTTGATGGTTGTGAAAAAACGCTCTGCACTCTCGGCGCAAAATCGAGCTCTGCGGGAATTTATTGCTATAGTCTCTCCTAGGGTTTCTCGCCCTCTGGGCGTCCCCTATATAATGACCTCGCCATTTTCAAACCCGGTTGTTTCAACCACGGCAGGGGAAATAGTGGAGTGATGGCACTGCCGTGAAGCGCCCCAAGAAGTTCGTCCCGAAGGTTTTTCATGAGGTAATCTCTCTCCTCCGATGTAGTTTTGCCCATTCCTAAATTTAATGTTGCTTGTCAATGGTTAGAACAATTTTGCCTCATTGGGTATTTTGTGGGTCGAATCCCCTCTGAAAGCATGCTCAAATCCTGGGCTAACACAGTCTGGACCCCTCATGGGGTCCGCTTGGATAGCATTCAAAACATGACCAAGGGTTTCTTTCTTTTTCGTTTCTCTAACCTTGTTAATGCGCCCAATATTCTGGCTAAGCAAGCCACTTGGTATGTCCGTAACTCACTGCTTGTGTTAACACCCTAACACAAGGACTTTGTGGTATCTGAATATACCGCCCTTAAAGTGCTGTTTGGATTGAATTTCTTGTCTTCCTCTGCCATGCATACATTTTCTACATGCAATTGTCCACTTCGCTTGGTGGGTAGTATGCTTGGAAGCCGATAAGTTTTACCATGCTCGTCCCCAAAAGCGAGTATGCGTTGAGATTGATCTCTCGCAGGATCTCAAAGAATTTGTGGATATTCAAATGGGCGATAAACGCTATTCCCAGTGGGTCATGTATATCAATCTACCCAACACTTGCTTCCGTTGTCAAGCGTCTGATCACAAGATCAGGGATTGCACTCTATGTACCCCATAACCGCCCTATGGCCAAAACAACTCCCGAGCTAGTCAAACCCCAACAGGAGGAAGGTTGGCAAGTTGTCGGGGGCGAAACAAGAACAAAGCCCAACAATCCAAAGCCTCTGGCTCCCATGGCCATCGGGAACCAGCTGTTAAGGAACAATCTCTCAATATTCGGCTAAGGAGCCTACAATTGCTGCTAAAGAACCAACTGCTGCTGCTTATCTCGGCTACCCCATTACCAAAGTATTCCAACACACCCCTTACGACGTCGGTTCTCATGGACCAGACAAATTATGTTTCTCACGTCCCCATCCCATTCAGTTCCACTTGCTGTTGCCAAAACTCACAAGGGCCTTCCAAACGACCCCGAAGTCCCTCTCGCATCTCTCGGGACCATAGCCCAACACGCAGCGTGGATTCCACCGAAGCGGAATACAACATTGAGTACGCCGACTGGAAAAAAATTGATCTGCAAGATTTTTGCAGCATAATGTTGCTCATTTCTTGCACAATCAATATGATGCCCTTGATGGCTTGGAGGATGGGGATATGGCTCTTGACCAACGTTTCCCATGAATTGTTTATCTTGGAATGTTAGGGGTCTCATGACTCCTGTCGTAAGTATGTTGTGCATGAAACTCGACAACGATGTGCAAATCTAGGACGTTTTGTTTTTGCAGGAAGTAAAAATTACAGGTTTTCAGTTACAGATGGTATGCAAATCCATCTGGCATGACAGCTTGGCTTTCTGTAGAAATCATGAAGCAGGATGTGGGGGGGATTAATTTCACTTTTTGCTCCTAAATGGCGACCCTTATTAATTGACCATGGAATCGACCCCACCAACCATGTCATATGGGTCCTCTTTAATATTGATGGCTGCCCTTTTGGGCTCATTAATATTTATGCCTCGAATGATGCGGCCGAAAGGCCGATCTGTGGCGGTGGATAGCCAACTCCATTCCCGATGCCTATTGGGTAATAAGTGGAGATTTTAATATGGTTGAATCCCCAAATGATAAATGTGGCCACTTGCCTATGAGGTGGACACCTGGTGAAAGGGAAGCGTGGTACTTCATGCGAAATAAATTCGATTCTTTGATCCTAACGCATCTCGCTTTCCCACCTCTGCAACTTGGTACACATGGTCCAATCTTCGTGGAGGGACAGATCGCGTCCTTAAACGGCTTGATAGGGCCATGTTGTCAGCTCAAAACTTTTTTGAGTTTGATAACATTTATTCTATGCCAGTGGAGGTCATGCCTGACTTTGTCCTTTCGGACCACTCTCTATACGATTTCGTATCTGTTGGCATGATGCGCACCCATTTTGTCATAAAGGCCAATTCTTTCTTAATACTTGCCTTGATGTAACATGGCCCCACTTGTCAATCATATCAAGCGGGTTTGGAATTTAACTCCATGACCCAATCACTGTCAGTGATTTCATCCACCTATGCAAACCTGATACATGGTGGGAAGATGCGCTGACTCGGACTACTAGATTTCTTAGAATCTCTGACAGTGAAAAAATTTGGCAAATTCAACACCTCGCTCACTCTAACACCTCGGCTCTCTTAGCGATGGTGGTGGCTTTGAGGTGATCCCTTCTCTGACGCTCTGCAACTGCAAGTTGCTAACACTCCGACATCAAATCCAAATTGCGGACAACTATAATGCCAGAGGCGCTCAGATCCGGCTCGAATGCATTGGCTCAAGATTGGAGATCGGGTTTCAAAAGAATTCTTTCTTTCTCTGCCAAAAAGCCTTCTCAATAGATCCGAGCTATCATGGACAATGAGAGCTCAAATTACTGACCCATGCACTTATGTTGCAAGCCTTTGTGCGCCATTACAAGCTCGTCTTTCAAGCTCAGCCACCCTCCACAGCTCGTCGAGCCACTCTTGACCAATGTTTGGGTGTTGTGCCATGCAAGCTTTCAAAGGCTCAAAAGGTGATCTGCGAAAGAATGCTTACCATTGAAGACCTCCATGAAGCCACTATGCAAATGGCTAATGATAAAGCGTCGGTTGCGATGGATTCCCTTGTGAATTCTATAAAGCTCTTTGGGATTCTATCGGGCAAGACCTTCTTTAGGTCTATCTTGAAGGATTTCAGAACCAATCCCTAGGGCCACACATTAATAAGGGAAACATTAAATTTATCCCTAAGCAAGGAGATCTCGAGCAAATCACTTGTTGGCGGCTGATTATGCTTGTTGAATGTCTCCTACAAAATCATTGCCAAAGCGTTAGCTTTGTGATTACAATCTTACTTTCCATTATTATTCAACCCCGAAGCAAACAGGCTTCATACAGGGGCGTTTCATCCTGGATAACATCATCGCGGTATGGGAAGGCATGGAATGGGCTCGCAGATCTCATCAAGTCGCCATGTTTATCAAGATTGACTTTGAGAAGGCTTATGATCGGATTGAATGGCCATTCATTCTCGCCATGCTTCAGGCCCTTGGCTTTGGACCCATTTTTATTCAATCCGTCAATATGCTTTTTGCAGATGCTTCTGCTCAAATTTCTATCAATGGCCTCAGCTCGGAGCCCTTTGGACTTTTCCGGTCTATCAGACAAGGCTGCCTCTTGCCCCTGCACTGTATGTCTTTGGCGGCCGAAGGCTTTGGTTATCTCTTAGCTCATGCCAAAGCGTAAGGTCTTGTTCGTGGAATCTCATTGCTGATGAGCCCAATTCTCAGCTCCTCAATGGGCATTTTGCGGATGATTCCTTCCTTACGCTGCTTATCGAGGATGAGAACAACATTTGCAATGTTATGCAATGCTTGGATACTTTCTGCCTAGCTTCTGGCTCATCCATTCAATGGCGAAAAACCCAATGTTACCGGCAATCTTTCCTTCCTGCGCTAGATTGGCTTGCCACATTTGATTGGAAAATTCTGCAACATGGTGAGATTTTCAAATTTCTAGGTATTCCTTTTGCTTTTCAAGCCTCCCCGTGAACTATGGCATTATGTCATTCAATGGGTGGCGAAAAACTGGAATATTGGCTTACTAGGCCTTTGTCTCTGGCTGAAAATTCCAAATCTGCTCTAAAGTTCTTGTTGCTACCCATGTCTACTACTCGTCTTGTTGGGTTCCTTCCAAAGCCTCCATTCAGAAGCTTGAAAAGCTGCTCAAAGCTTTCCTATGGGCTAATGCTTCTACTGGAAAAGGTTTTCATCGAGTAGCATGGGATATATGTTGTCTTCCTCGCAATTTTGGAGGCCTCGGGCTTATCCACATTCAACGCCAAGGGCAAGCTCTCTGTGCTAAGTGGATTATCAGAAGCATCACTGCCAAGAAGCTTGGAAAGTTCTCATACGACATGGCATTGCGGAAGGCTCTCCTTATGGCCGCCCTGTGTGGAAAGGCTTAGGGTTTGTCAATTTGCTCATCACTCCTGTGCCTGTCAAAATTGTTGGCACTTTTGTGCTTAAAAGTATTTGGAAAGCATGGGAATGTGTCAAACCCTGGCTTTTATGGAAAGGGGATGGCTTTCGTAATGGGCTATCTCTTAACCAACAATCTCTCTGGTGGTCGCCGATTTTTCAATCCCAAGATCAATGCTTAGCAGAGGTCTCGGGAATCTCCGCTCAAATTCTTCAAGCACGGAATTCACACCATCGAGGACTTCTTCTGCAAGAACACACAATCCTGGTTATCTTGGCCGGATTTTAAAGCTTTGTTTCAGCTTTCCAACCAAGATCAGGATACTTTCAATATTGTGATCAATTCGGTTCCTGATCACATGTTGCATAAGATTGTTGTGCATTCCTCTTGCCCTTGGTGGACAACTAGAAAGTGGTATGTTGATACTCTTTTGTAACTACAAAGCCAACAAAGGCTATCGATGGCTCTCGCCCCATTTGCCCATGGTGGACAAACTTAATACTCGTTGGGGAATTCACGCCACTCTATCTACCTGGGGTAGACGATTTGAGACTGTTTGGACTATATGTGTGGAGCCCAAAATTGCTCATTTTCTTTGGTGTATTCTACACCAAGGCCTTCCTATCGGGGCTTGTCTTGTTCAAATTGGGATTCGGCTCCCAATTGCCCCTTCATGGGCATCTGGAAACGCTTTTGCATGTCTTCTGGTTCTGTCCCAAAGCTCAAATTGCCTAGAACTGGATCCATTCTTTTTTTTCCCTCACGGCCCCACTGTTTCACTTGGCAACATATCCTCTTGGGAGATAATCCCAAACTTCTACCTATGTTCACCCAGATTTGGCATGTTTTCAGGGGAGATTTTATTTTGGATATGGAAAGAAAGAAATGCTTTTTCTTTGCTAATTCTGCAGTTGATCAATCTTTCTCGATTTATAATAAATCTATGGTGATCTCCAATGTACTTCTGCAGATTCAAGTTCAAGCAAACAAGGTGGCGCTGGAGGTGGACCACCTCCAAACTCTGCTGCGCCACTGGGGGAAGCCCCATGCAATGTTGCCCAGTGCCTCCATCTCCCACCAAGCGCTCCTCACCTTTAGCCCATGGTGGCCGACGCAACCGATCCCGCGCGTGCTTTCGATCGCACCCACCGCTCTCTGGGCCGATACATTGGCATAGTCATTTACCTATGCGCTGCCATTCAGGGCTCCCGCCTCACTCATCGTCGCCAACCCAGGGCTGGGGCTCGCCACCTCGGTAGCATGGGTGGGGTTCTCCGCCGCATTCGTCGGCTCAACAGCAGGGTTGGGGCTCTCCTTCTGCCGCTACTTCACACCAGGCCGCTTGGCACCCACCGCCACCCCGCCATCATCATCGGCAAATTCCCTCGCCTCAACCTCGCCATTCCTACGCACGGGGAAGCGGACTGGAGGAAGAACTTGCTGCTGGTTGGGAGATTCCGGACGCTGCAAAGATCTACCTGGTTCGGGGTGGCCGGATGATCAGGATCCGCTTGCCTCGGGCATGTTTGCTGCTGCTGCTTGATAATGCCTTTGCTTTTTTTTTTAGGGCAATGCTTTTTGTTTTGTTGTACTCTTCCCTAGTTTGACTTTTGGCTAGCTTGTTCGTGGTTTTGGGGCGTGCTCTAATACTGCCCACTTTTTTGTTGAAAGCTATCTTGTATCTTATTGCATTAATATAATATAAGATCTTTTAAATTGCGACAATGATAAAAAATCTTATTGATCAGTCATGGAGTCCACATAATAAAAAAACAATTGTGAAATAAAAACTCAAGTACAACCAACCAACAACTAAAACAATACATGAAACCACAACAAAACAACTATTCACCATGTGTTTCCAGTCCACTAACACATTCTCAAAAATCCACAAAAACCAACTGTTACTTAACCTTGAAAGAAAACCCAAGAGTGTGCTCAGTTCTCAACTCCATCTCATCAATAAAACAGAAGTAAAATCTCTTCAAATTTGCAAGTCAACTTCATAATTGGAAAGCGTACCATCAGAAAACATGAAAGCGATTAATAAACAGAGTGAAGATGAAACCCAGTGAACGTTCATGTTGCAGACCATGTTCATATCCCAAACTCATGCAAATCATTGTTAAAATGAACTAAAAATACTGTCATGATCTTGCTTAAAGTTTCACAAGAAAACCTACATTTGACACATGAATCATTGTACTTCAAAAAAAAAAAAAACACGACTGTGACAGAATAAAAGCATCAAAATCTCCTTAAAAGAGTTGTCAATACTAAAAATGCATTTTAGTCATCAACAAAATGAGCCCAACGATAGAAATTTCACAAAGTTGTAAATACATCACAGACAGGGTATGTATTATACAAAACTTATCTTTTTGCCAATCTGTGTTTTGCCCAAAACTTAACAATAAACTGCATGTGTCACTGAAATTATTCATCTCAGACAAGCAAACAAATTAACTCATCTAACTCATCCTACAACCACGGATGCTATCTGGTCATTTTGAACATAAGCATTATGATAGGGAGCAATAGTGATTAAATATAACACAACTATGGCAGTATTTTCATCTTACCCAGGATGACAACAAAACATTGACTTCCATGCAACATTAACTTTCATTCAAATGCTTATAAGCAGCAACTGCCCAAAATAGGTTGAAATAACCATCTCAAAAACAAAGATACTTGACTGGGTGAGTAAATTCCATCAGTCAAACAAATTCAACAATATTTCTTTATAATACTGCAATTCCACACAATTATGCAAAAATATCATCCAAAATTCAGCAGGAGAGATAAAAACACTACTGCAAAACCAACCATTTTCATGCAAATATTCTCACAATAATTGTTGAAAAGATACTTGCCCAAAATAACTTGCACAACTGAAAGACTTTATTTTGTGCAAGAAAATCAACTTATCCCTAAAATCTCTATCAACATTTTCATTGGAATGAATGCATGCAGAGCTATTATCCAAAAGAAGTCATAAAATATATATGGGACAAGGGTCCAATTGTTTGTCTATCAAAAGCCCTTGTTACTCTTCAACCAAATAAATGACTCGCACCCATTAAAATCATTTTTGAGCTCAAAAACAACTTATTCCAGACAAGAAGTAACTGAAACACCTTGGCAATAGTGCTATTTAGAGCTTATTAAAATAAAATCCAAATATTTCCCAAAATTCAGCCGTTTCTATCTTCATGAAATCCAAACCCAACAAGTTTTTGTTCCATGGAAAACTTTTAAACAGTAAAAGAAGGAAACACATCCCTGGAAGCTGGAATGATACTTCAAATGAAAGAGTAGCTCGCATATGACAATGATAACCCAATCCAAACAATCACTCACAAACTCGATAGTGTTATATCTCTACATGCAATTTCTCTAACTGGAGTAGGTCACAGTCATAAATTATAAAATGTTTTGCCTCCCAAAATCATATATTGCTGTCACAGATTTCTCAAAGAAGGACTGAAAGCTTGAAACAAAATGCCTGTTACTCAAAACAACAAGAGCAAATGAAAAACTTACCCTGACCTCGAAATAGATAATCTTGAAGTCTATTCACACTAAAACAAAAGTCTTTTCACAGATCCAAAGGAGAATGCACACCAGAGTGATTTGTTTCCTTCACAATGCCAAGACTAGCTTTGAAATAAAAGGCATGACATTGCTTGAGTAAGAGCTTCTAGACAAAGCACAAAAACACGGCGAATGAAAACAAGCCAAACAGAGAGAAAGATCTCTAGAAACTTTGCAAACAAGCGAAGGGAGGTTGGTGGCTTGCTCAATCAAACCTACATGCCTCAAGCTCCGCCCACTACGGACGTAATTACTGAGAGTAATTGCATGGCTGGGTTGCATACTTGCCGCCACCCAAGTCGACCAAAACAAAGCAAACCAAAAATAGTGGCGACTCTAAACTTAGCGGGCTCGACATAGTGCCAAGATAACTTGCTAATAGATACAAAGCTCCTCCAAATGCCCCTCCAAATGCCCCTCCAACCAATGACTAATCTAACAAAACTCAAGACTCCGATTTCGCTGAGGGTAATCCACCATCCAAAAGACTATCAGGGCCAAAGTACAATTAAAAACTCCACTAATCCACCTAACAAGAAATTAATGAGCTTGCAATATTAAAACAAGATGCCATGAATTGTCAAAACAAGTGACATTAATAGACTCCAAAACAATTACCCACCCTTGACACCCAAACATATAATGCAAGATCATGTCTTAGCTCTTGCTTTATGACATCTCCAATATGCTATACATACCATAAACATGCAAATATGTCAAGTGCCATTGGTGGATCAAATCACCTCAAGAACGACATCTAGGGGCGAAAAATGATGGCATATCAATATCCTTGAATTCATCCAAGTTTGCATGTATTCCATTTTACCTCCTTACTAGTGAAGAACACCTCACAAATGTGGAAACTGCTAGTCATGCCATAGCAGTATTATTTACTCTCTCTGAGGCCTATGAGGATCTCTTTCATACCCAAGTGAAACTGCTTTGCGTGAAAACCAACACACAACACTGCAATGACTTCATTCAAATTTAAATTGTGTAATCACCAACTGATCAACAAGCGGAAGTAACGTAATTATGCAAACATATAAATGACAAGAAAGTATTCAAATAAACAAGAGTGGTCCCTGCCACGAAGATGACTTGGTTCAATTATGAAACAAAATGTTCAAGTTTTTGAATATAGGATTTTTTTAGAGGGTTGCAAAAATTTTGGATAACACCTCTAAACTTCTAGCTGGCCTTACCAATCTTTCTTGAACGTAACTGCTGCATTCAGTTGCATACAAGTAATTCTCTTTTCATAGATAATCTATATCTGCCCTTGGCAATTTCACTACCACTTATATAGTGCTTCAAGTCCAAAGAACTAATTTCCTCTTGCTCCAACTCCCTTGGTTTTGATACTGTTCGAAGGGCTTTGGCACTTTTGTAGAGACTTCCTTGCAAGGTGGAACCAGGAGCATACGTGGGCCCTAGTTACCTGCGAGGCATGATAAATGCCTTGGGTCATTTTATCAGAATTATTCATTTTGACTACAAATTTTGGGAAAATCGGGCGCAGTGCGCACACACACATGTTTGTGTGTGTATATACATACACACACACTCATGTATATGTATGTTATTATATCTGTTTGTATTTTCTCTTTCAAACAATGATTCTTTGCAAAATTTATACACACACGTGTGTGTTATTATCTCTGTTCAAATTTTCTCTTTCGAATAATCTTTCTTTGCAAATTTTTGTTCGAATATTCTGAAAATTGAAATTTACAGAAGGTTTTGATTTTTAAGGTAACCCTGTTATGATTCTTAAGACAATTCTGCTATGGGGTATCAGTTATCTGTTTTCTCCCATTTTGATTATCCAGAAAGGAAAGTTGAATGCTGTTTTATTATATAAAGTTTTGCTTCATGATAATAACATCTGCCCTGATGCCTTGACTGCTTGTGTTTTAAATGATTCAGAATACACATAAAAGATTCTAAACTAAGTCTCATCATTTTGCATAACAACTATTGAAGGTCTGAATTGCTTCTTCATATTTTTTTCTGTATTTCTATCTAGATGAACTGTGCATTGCAAGGGATAACCTTATTGATGTACTAAAACGGCCAAAATGCATGTTTTTGGGTGTACTGTAAGATGCATTCCTTTCCTGAAGTATGATTGTTGCCTTCCTTTTGTGATGTTTTCTGTAAGAGTGTAGATATTCTTTGTCATTGCCGTAAGTTGTTAGTAAAAGGAGGCTGAGGAAAACAAGATACAATAGTATTAACAGGAGAGTACCTGGAATTGGGCCATCAGTGTTTCTTTTATTGATGCTACAGGTTATGGGATTGAACAGTGTTCCGGTTGCCGGTGATGAATTTGAAGCTGTTGATTCTCTTGAAATTGCTCGTGAAAGGGCAGGTGATTGTGCTCTGAAGTTAAGAGATGAACGGCTTTTTGCACAGGCCGGCGAGATGAAAGTCACTCTTTATTCCCTTGCTAATGCTGTCACAGAAGGCAGGGGATTTGGTTCAGACAGGCTCCAGTTGAATATTATTTTAAAAGTTGATCTCCAGGTATGTCTTATTTGTGTTCCATCCATACATATACTTGGTAGGATGTCTAGGATGGATTGAGGTATAGATGCATGTGTTTTTTTGTTCAATTACATGCATAAGGCTGTTGTCAAGTGTTGTTCTGATAAGAAAAAGTTATCTAATAAGTTCATATTATGTAGCATACAGATGTTTTATGGTGCATCTACTATAGCCTGTACCTTAAAATCATTAGAACTCTGTGACAGGGATCGGTGGCGGCTATCAGGGGAAGCTCTAGAGGTACTTCCACAAGATAGTGTTAATCTACGATTTCTAATTCAGGCAGTTGGGGATATAAGTGCCAGTGATGTCAACCTAGCTTCTGCTAGTGAAGCCATTATTGTGGGGTTCAATGTAAGAGTCCCTGCAGCTGTCCAGGCACAAGCAGAAAACCAAAATGTTGAAATTCGCTTGTACAAAGTCATCTATGAACTTCTTGATGACATGCGCAAGGCAATGGAGGGGCTTCTAAAGCCAGTTGAGGTGAAGGATTACTCAGAAACATTTGTACTTTTCTATTTGATGAATTCCCCTCTTCATCGGCTGTATCTTAAGTTGAATGGGGGATTGCAATATTTTACAGGCAGCTCACATCCATTGATATTGTCTATTGTGTATAGGAGCAAGTGCCCATTGGTTCTGCAGAAGTGAGAGCTGTCTTTAGCAATGGCAGTGGGCGTGCTGCTGGTTGTATGGTGACAGAAGGTAAAATAGTCAAAGGTTGCAGTGTTAGAGTTGTTCGTAATGGTAAAGATGTCCACACAGGCACTCTGGATTCGTTGAGACGAATGAAAGAGGTTGTCAAAGAGGTAACTGAAAGCATTACCTATTTGAAGTTGGTTTTCAAAGCTTACAAATTGTTTATGTATTGTGATAACTCTTCAAGTGGATTCATGCTGGTGCAAAATGCTTGAATCTTCCAAGACTTTTATTTTTGTTGCTTTTATTTACTTGATGCATCCTTTATTTTCCAAGTTAAGAGAATGTATTGTTTTCTAAATTAAGCTAAGTAGCCGATACGTTTTGGATACGGGTATGGGTACGGAGTATTCGATACGCGGATACGGCAAATTTTTTTGACCCCGGATACGGCGTTGGATACGGCAGTACAAAAAAATATAAATTTCAGCCTTCTAAATAGGAATTAAGTTATTAACCACATATTATGCATATGAAAGACAAGATAAAAGTAGATAACTTATAAGTTATAAGCTAAATAAGTGAATGTTATAAATATAATAACGTCAAACGTTGTAATTAAAATATATTAGATAATAGTATTATAAGTATTACAAATGATATAATAGTGAACTTTATAACCATTATACTTTTTATATTACTATTACATTATATACATACAATAATCTTATACATTTTATAAAGCTCTAACACTTATAACGCTACAACATTATACGACATTATAAATAACGTTATATCATTATATCCCTATAGATATATTGCCTCACTTACTAACATTATTAATAATATCCGATTTTGGATAATATAGTGCATGATAAATATTAAAATGACATCATAAGAATATTAATTATAATACTATCGTAACACTATAATACTATTATATGAAATATAGTACAATATATATATATATACACACACACACACACACACAGAATTATTGTATATAATTAGAAATTTTTTAAACTATTTTCCAGATGCTATTTTAAAATATATATAAAATCATTTACTATAATAAATTTTGATATATTCTTCCACGTATTTAAATCTAATAAAAAATCATATGGACCTATTCTACATGTATATAATATTCCTTGGAGTAATAAGATTCTGGTTGAAAAGATATTATATGAAACGTATAGCTTCAAAAGTATCCTATCTGCTGTATGTTGAAATTTTTTTATATGAAACATATAACTTTTAAAAACATGTTAAAAAAAACAAAAAAAAAAGTGGTTTTAGGGGGGATACGCCGTTGGGAGCAGGTAGGGTATGGCGGGTACCCTGCGGATACAGTTGGGTACGGCTACTCATACCCAGCCGTATCCGTAGGGTACCCGCCGTACCCTACCCGCTCCCAACGATGTATCCCCTTGTACTGCTCCCGAGCCCCCCCCTGCCGTATCGGTATTAGAAAAATTAAGGTAAAAACACAGAAAATTTAGGAATAATATTAGCGTGCAATTCCTGCAAACAAATGCTAGTTATTACACAAGATAAATAAACCGATTGTACCACAACATGAGAGTTAACTAATCTAGTGGCGTAAATTTTAAATTTGTTCGAAATATGGCCATGCAGATAAGATAAGATAAGATAATTCTATTAATGTCCAACAAATGACCACAAAAGTAGGTCAATGGGACTGTAGAGTACAAAGCCAAAGAAACCAGCAAGAGGACCCAAATGGGTTGCCCGAAACACAAGGAAAGAAAGGAGAAGAAGAAAAGGAAGCAACAAGTGCTGAGAGTCCAGAAAAGAAGAAGAAGAGGACGACGGTGTGCGGGGGAGCGGAAGGAGGAACACCCCCAACAGTATCACCTAACACTCAAGACTGGCTAGAAGTAATTCGCGATCCGTCGATGTCCAGAACTGAATTTGTGGAATGGCTAGAAGGCTGATGTCCGGGAGGGAGACGGTGCCTTTGCGTAAACCTGGTGGATCTCTGTCCATGTGGGGCCCCCCTGAAATGCTCATGTGGCAGGAAGCCTCTGGTGAAAGAAGTGGAGTTCCGAGTCCTAATAGATCTGAATTGGGGGTCCATACTCGTGTCAAGGTGCCGCTTGGTGCCTCTCCCGGGAGAGCACCGAGAAGAAAGAGGTGATCTGTCTAGTATCCATCCGTCTGGGAGGAGGGTGAAGGAGCTTGTCCCGAAGCTCGAGGGCCTCCTGTAGATAAAGAGCAAGACATCTCTGATCATGGTATTTGAAGAAAGCTGGGAAAGATGGATGTTCACGGAACAGAGAATGGAATCTCCCTCTAATCTCGTAGTAAACAGGACACCGAGAAAATGAAGTGTTCTTCAGTTTCAACCTCCTGGAGAGAGCAAAGCAGGCAAGTCCGCTTTGAGCGGTCTAATCGATGGTCGAGTCTCATGAGAATCTCTGATGTTCGAGGGTTTTTCATTCATGCTAAAATAATATGAGCACATGTGAATTCCTGAAAGACATATTTCAATAGAACCAAGGGCTGATTCAAACTGTTAAATAGAACAGATTTGTTAACTAGTTTCTATAAAATGAATTAAACTAAATTACCTATGAATTTCTTAAAGTTGATCGTTAGATATTGACCATGAAATATATTGTAACATTGAGTTAAACTTTGCTTGGCTGTTAGGTTTAATCTTATTTGGTGTGCATGGAAAGAAAATATTATGCTGAATCTTTTTTGATGCGTTTATTGTCCTGGATTCCACTGTTGTAGGTCTCAACAGATATTGTGTATCTGTTGGTACGTTAGTGAAGGGAAGCTAGACAAATGCGGAACAACTTCCTACTTAATCTTTAGAGGAAAGAAGTGCAAAACATGTCTGATCCTTCAATTTCAGAAAGAAATATAAACATGCAAAAGTGAAAAAAGCAAAATACAGCAACATGCAATACCACAAGATTCACATAGGACACAGTATATAACCGGGAAAACTCATTTGGGAAAAACCCAGAAACCAAAAGGAGCACTAAATTGTATTATTACTAGCCAGCAAACTCTTGTTACAGTACAATTGCAGAGTATCCACTCCTTCAGTCCCAATGATCAGCAAAGCTGGAAATACACAGGCTGCTTATCCTCCTACAATCACCAGGAGAATAGAATCACTAAATCTCCACCCCAAATACCAGCTGATGTGCTGAAAATAGGGGCAAGATAGGCGCCCTAAATATGCACAAATCATGATGAGTTAACTCCTAAATCTGGGTGATCTATTTTTAGACTTGAGCAGTCTATATTTGGACTAGTCTAAAAATAGAGTTGTCTTTTTCCAGTAGGCTTGGGCAGTCTATTTTTAGACTTATCTAAAGTCTATTTTTAGACTTTTTCTAGTTCGCTATTTTCCTCCCTCTATGTATGCTCTTAATACATAATACATGTGCAAAAATAGCCACATCAAGTGGGAAGCATGTGTACCCATAATTAATACAGAATAATTAATTAAACTCCAGCGTTAGGATTTGCAAGGTGTATGACACCTAATCCCAACATTCTCCCACTTGTCATATACCTTGCAAGAGCAAAAGGGAACATCAACAAAAATGAACCAACTGCTAAGGGCAGACATACACATAGCTTTGCCTCACCATACGAACCATTTTGTGCTCAAAAGATTCCAAAGTTTGTATCCCTTCACACCATCACCATATCAAATGAAAATGCATTTTTATACTTTGAAATCTAATTTGGGTCTCTTCTCCTTAGGCACATGCAGATGCCGCACAACCAACAATTCTGAGATGTTGAAGAGAGGGCTTCTTGTCTGTCCAAGCCTTGTGTGGGGTTTTTTCAACAAGAGCTGATGTAGGAGATCTATTAATCAGATGACAAGTTGTACTATAACTGCTTCCACTCAGACTTTTTGATCCAAAAGTCTCCATTGTGCATTCTCCTAGCCCTCTCCTTCGAGTGTCTAGTTCATATGCTTTGCAACTCTAGTCTATTGAGGGGTGTATTGAGTTGTTTTGTGCCACACAATGTGATTGTCCTTATAAAATTTATTGAACTCCGCTGAATGTAATTCTTCACCATTGTTCGTTCTCAACACCTTGATCTTAATTTCGGTCGGGTTCTCCACAAGAGCCTTAAAATATTTAAATCGACCAAAGACCTTGGATTTTCACTTGAGGAAGTAGACCCATGTCTTCCTAGAGAAGTCATCAATAAAAGAAACATAATACAAGGATTTCACTAGTGAAGGTACTTTAACAACCAAATACATCACTATGAATCAAATCCAAAGTTCCTAATGATCCGAAAGCTCAAGTAAAACTAAACATGATTTTGCTTTCCTTACAATGTTCACAAAACCAATTGAAAGAACAATCATCTAACCCCTCAACCATATTTTTGCATTTCAAGGCCCTAAGGCCTTTCTCACCAATGTGGCCCATGCACTCATGCCACAACATAATCTTCTCGGCAAGAGTTTCAAGTTCTCAACAACGGGAACCTAAGTGTTATTACATGTACTTGGTGCTTGCACGAAGACAAAATAGAGTTCCGTCCCAAACTCCCCTAACCAAGACCATGGCTCCACACACCATCTTGCAACGCTCCTTGCTAAAGACCACCTGCACTCCAAGATCATTCAATCTACTTACAAAAATTAGGGTCCTTGCCAAACCAGGAATGTGCAATACATTGGATAGTTATTTGATCTGTCCATATCTCCAAGTGCAAGCATGATTCTCTTACAACCAATTACTTTGAGAGATGAGTTGTCTTGCAAATATAGCATCCCGCCATCAAAATCAGCATACTCGAAAAACTGCTCCTGATTGGGAGTTCATGTGATAGGAAGCTCTAGAGTCATTCAACCATGCATCCGCACATGCATGTGTGGCAAGGGCTGCAACTAACATGTCTCCCTCATCCTCTCGAGGGGCCCTAGAGTGAATTGTCATCCGATTCTCTCTTGCTCTTCTTCTCCTTGCAGTCCTTGATGTGGCCTATCTAGCCACACTTCCAACAATTCACCTTGGACTTACCGATAGACTTGGATCTCCCTCTAGACTTGGACCAGCTGTTATTGTTGTTCTTGCCCCTCTCCTTCGATACCCCTTGAACAAATGCATCTTTGATGGAATCATAATTTTTCGTTTCAACTCCTATTAGCACATCTTTGACGAAGTCATAAGTTTTTCGTCCCAACTCCTTTGAGAGTAAAACACCCACCATTTTTTCAAGCTTTAACATAAGAACACAAGAGAGTGATATATTGATCCTCATCGTTCATTTGCACACTTATCGATTGAAGTTGGCTCACAATGATGTTGAACACATTTAAATGCTCGTCAACCGAGTCAACATCACCCATCCCCAAGGATTAGAGCTTCTTCAGAAAGCTTATTTACTAGGGATTTAGCCTAATAAAGATTCCTCAACTTCTTCTAGAGGCTATTTGTGGTGGTCTCTTAGGATATATTCAAAAGCACGACATCAGCCAAGCAAAGCCGAAACAAGCTCCTTGCTTTCCAATCCATCACCGCTTAGTCTTCAGCCTTCATAGACACAACTTTGCTTCCTAAAACAACAGCCTGCAGATCTTTGTCTATGAGTAGATCCTCCGTCTTGAGCTTCCATAGCTCAAAATTTGTGCCATCGAAGCCTATCTACTTCCGATTTGTGACATGTTTATCATCTTTTCCACAAATAAGATCTCTTTGTGCACAACTCCACTCAAACCAAGATTAAAACAATTTTTTTGTTTCCTAACCTAGGATCTTAAAAGGTGGCTAGGTTCGATGTCGAATGAAAGGAAGTTAGATTATGCAAAACAACTTCCTACTCAATGTAAGGAAATTACTTAGATAGATCAAAAGAATAACAACAATAAAACACCGAATAACACCAAAATAGAGAGATAAGATCACAATATGCAAGTAGAATGACTTAGCCACTTTGAGGGGGCAACCTCCACACTTAATAGTAAGACTCAAATACTCAATATAATGATCAAATAGTTATTACCTCCTATATATACCCTACTTATGTTATGTAAACCACCTAGGATGACCCACTAAGCATATGAAAGCATAAATAAATGTGATGTAACGTGTTAAGAGATTATATTAGCCACATGTCGGCTATACATATCCCGATATATGACCTAGGATTAAGGGCATAGCATGCCCTTCCCCTTCAAAGCAACATTGCCCCCAATGTTGATAATTTTGGATGTTGCTTCAAACACACGTGGTCCTCCGTGTTGATGATCTCTGGATGCTTATACAAGACATATTCCTCCTCCCATGTTGCACTTCATTGTCTTGATTCTTCCACTTGATTATATACTCATTAATTACTCTCTTCTTCACCCTCTTAGTGTGCATCTGAAGAATTTTCTCAGGTTCCAAACTGATTTGGCCTTCTTTATCCAACTTAGGTAACTTTGTCTAGGCTTAAACATTTTGTGCAATGGCATTCTCCAAGCCAGAAATGTGACTGGTATGTAAAAGTGGAAAACTCTCTTTGAGACTAGAGAGCTTCAATTCTTCAAAAACTTGAATCTTCTTACATCCACTGGAACTTCTTTTATGTTCTTTTTCCTTTGGATGCACCCTTCAAACTGACATATTGAATCTTCAATCTTTGGAGCTACACTTTCTGAACTTTTATCCTCTAGTTGTTTATCTTGATCCTCTTCCTCTCCTTTTGCATCACCCGTAGCCTCTTCTCCTTCCCCTTCTCCTTCTCCTTCTCCTTCCTCTTCTCCTTCTCTTTCTTCTTCCTCCTCCACAACATCATCATTATTTTTTTCTCATCCTCTTCTTCTTCTTCTTCTTCTTTCCATCTGTCCAAGAAAACCTATTCCATTTCCTTCCAAGATCAATCTAAACACTCTTGATTCAATTGAGAGACCCAACTTCATGATGGACTAGCAAGCCAAAATGAAAACCCAAACCTTGTCCTTCTAGATGAAAAAAATAATTTTCCTAAAATTGGACGCACTATCCTCTAGCATCAATATCTTTATTTCTATAGAAAGATTGCAGGCCCATAATGCACAAAAATAGGGTTTTAAGAACATACTCCTTTGACCAAGATTTAACCATCCGATTTCAGATAGATGTCAGCCTCAAATCTGAAAATACAGAGAATAAATCCCCTTTAATTTTTGCAAGCTTTCTGAAAATGTAAACAATTTAGAAAAACTCCAACAATTGTGGCCTATGGAGCGAATATATGAAAAACTATAATATTGCAATAACTTCCAGAAAACCGATCAGAATCAGCTAAAATTCGGAGGGTAGCTTCCTATTCTTATGTCACGCCTCCAATAAAACAATGGTAGAAAAATTCACAAGTTATTGTGAGATACAAGTGAGTTCCTAAAATTAGGGTTTTGACCTGATTTTGGCCCGAATCAAGCTCTGATACCACTTGTAAGGAAATTACTTAGATCAAAAGAAAAAATAGAACACAAAATAACACTAAAATAGAGAAGCAAGATCACAATATGCAAGTCGAATGACTTAGCCACTTTGAGGGGGCAACCTCCCACCTTACAATAAGACTCAAATACTCAATATGATGATCAACTACTAGTTACTACCTCCTATATATACCCTACTTATGTTATGTAAACCACCTAGGCCGACCTACTAAGCATACAAAAGCAATAAATAAATGTGATATGACATATTAAAAGATTATATTAGCCACAAGTTTGCTTTACATATCTCGATATATGACCTAGGATTATGGGGATAATACTTAATCTTTGGAGGAAAAATGTGCAAAACATGTCTGATCCTTCAATTTCAGCAAGAAATACAAACATGCGGAACTGAGAACAGCAAACATACAACATGCAATACCACAAGATTCACATAGGACACAACATATACCCCAGGAAGACCCTTTTCGAAAAAAATGTAGCAGCCAAGGAGCACTCAATTTATTATTCAGTAAGCAACAAAGTCTTGTTACAATACAATTGCAGTGTATCCACTCCTTCAATCCCAATGATCAACATAGCTGGAAATACACAGGTTGCTTATTCTCCTACATTCATCTAGTGAGTAGAATCACTAAATCTCAACCCCAAATACCTCATTTATAGACTTAGCTCGTGTGCTAAAAATAGGGGCTCCCTAAATATGCACAAACCATTATGAGTTAACTTCTAAATTTGGGTGATCTATTTTTATACTTGAGCAGTATATTTTGGATTAGTCTAAAAAAAGAGTTGATTGTCTTTGTCCAATAGTCTATTTTTAGACTTATCTAAAGTTTATTTATAGATTTTTTCCGATGTTGCGAGGACTTGCATCCCCTACCGCCTGGGATGCATCTCCATATGGGTAGGCATCTCTGGTTTGGGAGACGGGTAAGATGTGTCTTCTGCACCCGAAGATGACTTTCAAAGACTATCAACGTCCATCATTTGTCTCCACCTCAAAATATGTTCTGTCCCCTTGAAAAATCTGAGATGCACTCAAAAAAACCTAAAATGCATTCAAATTTGTTATAAAAGAATGTAAATAAGCTTGGATATACATCAAAATTGGAATTTTAGACCTCATTGCTCTGATTTGAAGCCATTCTTAGGGGTATACAACCATTATTGCGGGATTTTTAGTCATTGCAGCCACAATCATCGATTCAACAAGTTGTGGGCACATCTTTGACTTCAGCGAACCAGAATGAAGCTTCTAAAACTTGCGATTTATATTTGAAAGAGGGTGTTCATTGTTATAAAGGTTTAGGCCTTGAATTAGGGCAATTCCTAGCCACGGGGCGTCCAAGTGCAACAACACTTGGGCGACAATGTGGCCAAAACATTGCCCTTTTTAAAAATGTTTAGTTTTCATTCGCTAATAGCGAGTTATATTTAATTATATTTTTTAATATTTCTATTTGTAATGCATATTTTAGGTTATGTTTAGGTTTTGTAGTTTTTAATATTTATTTTGTGTTAGTTTTAGTTACGTAATATTTATTATTTGCATTATTAATTTTAATTTATTTGTAATTATTTTTAGTTTTTAGATTTAGTATTTTAAATTTTTTAATTTTAGGTGTATTATTTATATCTTTCAATGTAGTTTAAATTCGGTATGTGAGATTTGTAGTCTTGAATTTGTAGTGTTTAAAATTCAAATATTTAATATTTTATTATTCATTTTTAATCAATATTAGCGTGATAATAAATTATTAAAATATGTTAAATTTTCAATTTTATTATTCTCAATGTCATTTGATTTTTAATGTTTTATTTTTTTACGGATGTTAGGGGAAGGCAAGGATGACTATACCCACTCGAAAGTATTGTGATTGCATTTGCAAAGGAAATGGTGGTAAAACAAAGATCACTTGTGAATTATGTGGGAAGTATTGTCGGGTACTTACACGAGGGTGAAGGCGCAATTTTTTTGTACACTAAGTACAAGGGTTGACCTTTGTTCGAATGAAGTAGAGTGGTATGAAGCTATGAGGGAACAAGAAAGCGCTGAAGGCAAAGTTACTCTTCTAAGCTCTTATGCTTTCACAACAAATCTCACATAGAGTCTTTCTACAAGAGTAGTCGGTTAGGAAATAGAATTAGAGCTAGATGTGTCTTCTGGACATGCGACAAAGGATGTGGGGTCTTCTTGTAATAGACCACACATTGGAAGTTCGAATGCCATTGGAAATATGTTTGATGTGCATAGTTGACATGCAGTTGATGCAGTGATTGCATGCTTCTTCTATGTGAATAAAATACCATTCAATGTTGTTTGCTCACCTTATTATGAGGAGATGGTTTGTGTGATCAACAATGGGTTGAATAGGTATTAACCACTTGGTTATGAGAAATTTTGCATGACTCTTATTGACAAAGAGTAAACAAGGATAGAGTGACAAGCCATGCCGAGTCAAAAGAGTGTGTAATGTCCCTTTTTAGGGGGCTCAAGAATCGGCAAAAACTCACAAATCAAATTTTAGAACTGCTGTTATAACCCTGCAAACCTGCAATTTAAACCCTTCCTAGGGCAGCAACCTGTTTTGGGGTTTCAAACCCACCTTTGGGCCTTCAAAACCCTTCAAATCAGCTCCACTTAAGTCTCTAAAATTATGATATATCACCAACAATCATATCATGCAAGAAAACTGATTTTTAATGCCCTAGATTTGGAGATATGAATTTCTATAAAACCCTTGTCTGCAGAGTTACTTTAAAAATTCATAACTTAGGAAGCTCCAAAATTCATGAAACTCAAGATATTGGCCTTATAAATTATGGAGAACAAGATAGTAATTTCAGATTGCCAAATGAACATCACACATACCAAATTTTCACTCCAAAGTGGGTCGCTCCACTCCAAACAAATATAATATTGCACCAAAGAGACCAAACATGCAAGAATATATACTTTATTACCTTTCAAACCAGCTTGCACACACAAAACCTCATGAAGAGTTTTCGTCCTTAAAAAGTTTCCCAACCAAGGGTTTTCGTCCTTGGATGAGGTCCTCAACTCAAGGGGTTTCATTCTTGAGAGAGAAAGTAAAAGGGATACACTAGCCAACTTCCACCAAGATAAGAATAGTCACCAAAACCATAGTTCACATACTCGTATTCGACAAATATTTGGCAAACCCAAAAAAAATTGACTTGGCAAAAACTCGGAAAGACTTGGCGAATATTCGGGAATATTCAACAACTTAAAAATACGCTATTTTATTTTAAAAACATAAATTTTATGCAAAATATATCTATAAAATATATCAAATGAGTCTGTAAAATGTTGGGGAAGTGTTTTCTAGTAGATTTGAATACAAATACAACACAAAATTGTATCATTATGCGAATACAATATCCAACTAATAAGTATTATGAATTCATGATGATTGCATTCAAAATTATCATCGAAATTGCATATCTATACAAGTTACAATTTACTATAATTTACATTTTCGTCTTCCATGTTCTAGAGAAATATCAACATGATGCCTTTATAAGACCAAAAACTACATTTTTTCAGCGTTAAACCTGTGTTTTTCCGTTTTCTGTGTTAAACCTGCGAATCGACGAATTTTAGGGTCAAACTAGGCGAATATTGGCAAATATTCACCGAATATTCTCAAAGAAATACTCACGAATGTTCGCTGCGGCAGATGGAGAGTTTTATCTGCGAATATTTGCCCAGACAAAATTTTGGCGAGTACTCGCTAACTCGGAGAATACTCGCCGAATAGGAAAACTATGCCAAAAACATCAATCATTAATGCGCAAGCGACCTCCTTAAATAGCCACAAGAAGTGCTTATCAACATAAGAAATGATGGCCGACCCCTTAAAGTAAGTGCTTTTAAATATTCAAAGGGTATTTGGAGCCAACATGCTCATAATACCTTTATTACCTAACTACTTAAGTTACTCTATGTAATATCCCCTTTTTAGTAGAAGATCCTTAGCCCAATTTTGTTTCCCGACGGCTAAGGGGTGATAAAAAGGGGAACTATAGTCTTAATAAATTATTATAAAGTGCATAAAAAAAGACTTTATAAAAAACACTTATATTAATTTATAATGACTTTAATAAAAATAAAAGAGAAAAGATAAAGTGAAATTAGAAAAGAAAAAGAAAAGAAGTCACTTTATATTTTTATTTCCCTTAAGGGAAAAATGTGACCCATGTTGGGGATGAGATAAATGCCAAAAAAGAATTAAATGTGGGAAAATATATTTGATTGGTGCTCATGAGTGGCCACTAAGCCAAGATTGCTTATAAAAGCAAGTCGATTTGGCTTTGTAAAGCATCTTTTTATTATATACAAGTTTTGATTTTTGTCCGAGCTTAAGAGTCAGTCACAGGGTTTGGCAATTTTCGGACAGAAAGTTTGAAAATTGCTGAACTTTAATCACCCAAACAAAAATTGCGAATATTCGCATACATTCAACATTAAAAAAGAACCAATGAAAACTTTAAAAAACCCTAAAAAATACCCGGAAAAATCCTGAAACCTATTCTCGACTTTATAAAAAAACGCGGAAGTATGAGGTTTCTCGTTTCAGTTCTGATCGGCGGGAGTAAAAGTGCTTTGAGTGAGAGTGCTTTGAGAGTGGTTTCTCATTCCAGTTTGTGACCTGCGACTTGAGTTACGGCTACGGCTACGGCTACGACCTGGAGAGTTCGTGACCTACGCTACGACCTAAGCTACGACCATCCCAACTGCGAGCTATCCATGCGAGCTGCGAGAAGTATTTTCAAAATCTTTGCCGTGAAATGTATCTTGCAATGTCGATTAGGTTAGACTCTTAGACTTAAGTATTGAAACTTATAATTTATATTTTATATTTTATAATTTATAATTATATAATTTATAATTTTGGTCAGTTAGGTTAACTTATAATTTATATTTAATATTTAATCTTTTATTTTATATTTTATAATTCTAAATTTATAATTGTTTTTACTCTATTAATGTTTCAATTTTAATACAATAATTAAGCATAGAATTGGTAATTTTAATTGTAACTTTTTGACAATTTCATAGGTTCCTTAAATGTAATAAAGACATCTTTTTATATAGATTTCAAGTTTATATAGTAATGTTTTTAGATATTTTGAAAAATTTGTGCATTTATATCTTATTTAAAAAAATGAAAATTATAACAGCCGAATTGAATCACGCTTTTTTTTCCGAATTTTATCATTGCCGAACTTAATCCGAATTTAATCCTCGCCGAACACGAACACAAACACGAACCTCGGTGACTTAGCTTGAGAGCTTTGCAAATTACTTCAAAGGATGAAAACCCATTGAAGTCATCTCTAGAGGACGAAAACCCTCTTGAGATCTAGAAGGAGAACGAAAACTCTTCTACGTTGTAAGGATTCTCCATTTAGAGGTTTCCATTGAGGATCAAGATTCAAGGAGTTATTTTTGTTTTGTAGTAGTTTTCTAACAATGTTGAGGGCTGAAAAGTTGTAGATCTGTACAAGGTTTTGAAGGAGAATATTGTCACTGTGATTCTTCTTTATTTCCAACAGTGTTCTTGGTGGAGCGACCCATGGGAGTTGATTTGTGAGGTTTGGGATCTGTTTGAAGCCGATTTAGGTTGCTGATTATAATTCTGATTTTTAGAAATCAAATCAGCAAATTTGTGCAATTTTTGGGTCAAAAAACTGGTGTTTCCAGCTGTATGTCTGAAGGGGCAGTCTGCAGATTTTAATAAAATAATTCAGCCTTCAATTGAAGCCCAAACTGGTATTTTCTTTGTGTATTTGGCTATATAAAATCTGTTGATCTGATTTTAGCAATAAAAGGGTGATTTTATTTCAGTTTTGAGTAATTTCCTTCATGCAAGTCGCATTTTCCCTATAAATTCAGATCTGCACTTGTTTATTTTTGTAAATTGTTACAACTTGCTATTTGGATTGGGATTTGCGGAAAATCTGTGTGAAGATCAAATTGTCCATTTTGGGGACATTGCACTGTATTGGAGCACTAGGCTTCTCAATAAGATATATGATAATAAATGATAACAACTACTTAAACAACAATAAAAATATAATTCATATCTTCCCCTTGCTTTCCTCCTTAGACCCATGGGGAGAGAATGGGTTAAGGTCTTCAAAATTCAGCCTCCAAAAAGGGACATGACAGAGTGTGATCTACATAAAGATGCAACATTGTGATGGACGGTTGGACCAATACTAGAAGCCATCTACTTCTGAACATTATGGTAACTTGTTCCAAAGGCCCTTATTTTTTGAAGGCAATCGATTGTTCGGGGAAAGAGAAAAATGTAGAGTTCCTTGAGAAACAACTATGTGATGCATTTGAGGTGGGGGCATCACATGTTGTCCAAGTCATTACAGATGTTGTCCCAACTTGTAAAGTGGCTGGGTTGCTGGTACAAAAAAGGTGCAAGCATGTATTTTGGACACCATGTTGTGTGCATGCATTGAACAATGTGCTCAAAGACATTGGCAGGTTTCAGTGGATTTTGACCTTATTGAAAAGGGCAGAAAAATACAAATGTTCATATGCAATCATCACCACACGCAAGCTATTTATTAGAGATTTGCAAATTTTGAGCTTCTCAAACCTGTAGACACATGGTTTGCTTCTTTCTTCACACTTCTTAACTCTCTTTATGCTGTTAAAGGGGCCTTATGTTCCATGGTATTTAGTTATGTATGGGTAGCTTGAAGACAATCTACATTAGAGATTGTGATTGAGGGGAGGAAGATTGTCCTTGATGACCTTTATTTGGGCTGGTGTGAAATTTTTGTTGACTTCATTCAACCCATTTTTGTGAGGTAATCTGTTTTGTTGATTCAGAAAATCCATATTTGGGAGAGGTTTATGAAGAGACTGATTATGTGTGAAAGAATTTGAAAAATCACAGACTTAAGGAATCCTTCTCTATATCCTTTGATTAAGGAAAAGGTACATGTTAGATGGAACAAACTTAACACACCTTTATTGTGTTGCCTATGCTTTGAATCCAAAGTGGTATGATACAAAACTCACCAATTAGAGGGCTCCATATGAGGACAAATAAGTAATGAAGGAATTTTGTGTTGTTGTGAAAAAAATTATGGTCGAGGAGAGGATGATTCTACTATTAGGACTCAGTGGAATATGTTTTCACATGGCCACGGTCAATTTTCTATAGTGAAGGCTTTTTATGATATGTGTGAAGAAAGACCCAATATAGTGGTGGTGGAACCATGGGAATGAAGCACCTATATTTCAATCATTTACAATACGATTACTCTTACAAGTAGCTAGATCTTCATCTTGTGAGAGGAATTAGAGTAATTATAGCTTCATTCCTTAATTAAAGAGGAACTGACTAGGGCCAAAGAAGGCAGAAAACTGAGTCTACATTCATAGCACATTTCGTCTTCTTACTCGTGTAGACCCAAGGTACAAAGAAGGTCCTTTAGCAAAATGGGACCAAATTCCACTTGATGGAGCACCGATGTGGAAGATGATGTGCTCAAGGCAATTGGCTTCAATGATTTGCCCCTTGTTATATTGCTTGTAGAGTAGCCACGACTTGAGTGATGAGTACCTAGAGAGCACCCTAGTGGAGGATCTGGAGGACATAACTAATGTGACAATTGATACCTTTGTCTTGGATGAGATATAATTCAGGTTCATATTTGCGTTTTTGTTTTTAGCATGCCTATTTGTTGGAATTTTAGTATTACACTTGCAATATACTCTTATCTCAATATGTGAGATATCTAATATCAATGTAATTATTATTACTCATCTTTTGTCGACATTTGATTTCCTTAATTTAAAAAATTAATAATTTATCATCTATAGAGAATATTTATCAAGTGAGCGAATTATTTGTGTTTTTAATTAGTGCCTTCTCTTTTTATATATTGCAGAATATATATTCTTTTAAAATTTCTATACAACCATATATTTTATATACAATTATCCAATTACACACACACGTGCACCAACACACATATTTATATTATATATATTGCAGTCTCCTTGTACTCGTCTCCCATTTTTATGAAAATGGCATATTGGTATTAGTACCCGTCTCCACGTACTGTATCTATACCCGTCTCTTGGAAACTATGATTTTCTCTAGTCCACTATTTTTGTCCATGTGTGCACACTCTTAATACATAATACATGTGACAAAATAGCCACATCAAATGAGAAGTATGTGCACCAATTATTAATATAGAATGATTAATTAAACTCCAGCATTAGGATTTGCAAGGTGTATGATACCTAATCCCAACAATTGGAAAGCTACATTTCTATAGAGCAAGATCTAGTTTTTGAGATTGATTATTGTCATGTGTTAAAGTGTTATTAAAATATTGAAAGGATTCAATGAACGATTAATCTGCTAAATGTTTTTGTAACTTGGTTCTTTCCTCGATTGCTCTCAGAAGTTTAACCATTTCAACCATATTTCATATATTTTCTTTAGAATTCTATCTTGTTTCTGCGGCCAAATATTAGTATGTAAGTTGATTATTTATATTACTGCAAGTTGAGTAGATGAGATTTTTAAAACAGTCTATGCAGGCCTTTATAATGAAAGATCTAGTTACTAAACCAGCACATATCATAAGCCCACAAAATCAGCCCAAGTCTAAATGGTTAAGATGCCAAACCCCATTAATCTAAGACCTTCAACAGCCTATCAGTGCAGATTTGAACATATGGCCACCAAAATTTATATGAACATATGCCCACCAAACCCTCTACAAATATAAACCCCTAATTGATAACTAACAGCATAGACTACTATCTCATTTACTACATTATGCGTTGACACAGGAAAATGACCCATGCTGCGTTCAAAGACCACTTTGCTTCCGTATATTGGAGGAAACCCCTTGCATGGTAAGCTGTTGTTGGGATTAGGTGTCATACACCTTGCAAATCCTAATGCTGAAGTTTAATTAATTATTCAATATTAATTGTGGGTACACATGCTTCCCACATGATGTGGCCTATTTTGTCACTTGTATTATTTATTAAGAGCATGCATAGAGGGAGGAAAATAGTGAACGAGAATAAGTCTAAAAATAGACTTTAGATAAGTCTAAAAATAGACTGCGCAATACTGCTGGAAAAAGACTGTCAACTCTATTGTTAGACTAGTCAAAAACAATGTTTTAAAAATCGGAACCGGACTCGGAACCGGCCGAGGTCCGGACCGGACCGGAACCGGAACCGGACCGGAACCGGACCGGTTCAAACTTAATGAACCGGTTTACTAAAAAATACATAAAATTTTATATTTTTAATGAAAATAATATATTTGAAATGTTAAAAACGATAATTCCAACAAGTACACACAGAATATGCAAAGTTTTCTCTTATATATATGCAAGAAAGGTGTTTATAGCAAAATGGCACGAACTCCAAGTCCAATACACAATACATATATCATAGATGAGATTCCGAAACAAAATACATAGACATTGAGGCTCAATGATCAATCTCCATAGTTCAAGACTCCAAAAAAACAACATGATATGATCATTGATACATTACAAATACTACAAGTTACAAAACTCTAGAATAAACTAGATGACTCATGACATCAATGATCAATCATCATGATCAAACTCTGCACCGCTGCTGGAAATGGGATCCTCAAGGTCATCCTCATCAATATGATCACCGGCCTCTGGCTCTGACTCGGACTCATCCAAATCCTCAGGTACATCTGCAACAACTGGAGCTGCACGGGGTTGGGGAGTAGCACGAGTGCGACTAGGTCTTGCTGTGTCTCGTGACGATGGCGGCGGTGCTGCTAATGGCTCATCAGATTCTTGATCCAAACCCATCCACCCCAAGTCATCGGGATCAAACTCTGCTGGCTGACTCTCCTCTACCCATTCTGAAGTTGGATCTATATCATCCAAGACAATGGGATCAATATCAGGTCTTCGGTTCAACAACTGGTTACGCCTTAACCGAAGGTTGTACTGCACGAAGACAAGATCATTCAACCGTTGTTGTTCCAAACGGTTTCTCTTCTTCGTGTGAATCCGCTCAAAGACAGACCAGTTGCGCTCGCACCCCGAAGCACTGCAAGTTTGGCTCAGGATCCTAATTGCAAACTTTTGCAATTGAGGACACTGACTACCAAATGAATCCCACCAATGTGCTGCGATAAAAAATGTAAATGTTTAATTAGTAAACAATGACAACAAAAAGTTAAAAACACAGTTAAAAATTAAAAGTAAAACATAAACTTATAACTTAAAGGTTAAAGCGTAATTCAACAAATTAGAAAAATATTGTCTTATGCTAAAAATTCATGATTATTCATTAAAATTTTTAATCAAATGAACTTCAAAAAACTTAGAATTTCTTACCTGGTTGGTCCACATCCCTTGCAATCTTTGCAAGGTTTTTCCCAAAGGTACCTGTGGCTCTGCTGAAGAAGCTGATCTGTCGGTGAACCTCAAGTTGTTGCATCTCATCAGGGACCATGCGCTCTAGGCACTCGTACAAACCATCTTTTACTTCTCCTGTTTGATCTTCTCCAAGCTGAGCTCTGTAATGATATTTTGGGTTCAAGAAATACCCAGCTGCATGTATAGGTCGATGGAGTTGATTGTTCCATCTATTATCTATGATCTCCCATATAGGCCCATACTTAGTTACCCTGTCTTTGTATGCTGCCCTTATCTGCTCCTTTGCCTGATCCATAGCCTCATAAATATAGCCCATGGCTAATTTTTCCCCATCCACCAACCGCAACACCTTAACAAGAGGCTCAGCAACTTTCACAATCTCTGCTGTTTTTTTCCAAAATAAATTATCAAAAAGTTTCTTCTTTGTGTCTTTCCCATCCTGTTTCCGGCTCCATTTTGATGCATTCCATTCATCACTTAAAAACATCCTTTTCAAGTTCTGTTGTTGGGAAATAAGAGATTGCAACGTGAGAAAGTTCGTTGCAAATCTCGTGATGGCTGGCCTAACAAGTTCTCTGCCCTCAGTGTTCTTCCTCATTAGGTTCAATACCCATGAGTGATTATAGATGTATTTGGTGATGCTCTTGCCATGCTCTACAGTGTTCTTGATCCAATCTTTTTTCCCTATATCCTCAAGCATGAGGTCTATGCAATGTGCAGCACATGGAGTCCAAAATATTGTTTTGTGTTTGGCCTCCAACATCTTACCAGCAAGAACATAATTAGATGCATTATCTGTTATGATTTGTACAACATTTTCTACCCCCACCTCTAAAACAATCTCATCCAAAAGCTCAAACAATAAATTTGCATCTTTTACCCTATCAGATGCATCTACTGATTTCAAAAACATGGTACCTTGTGGACAAGAGGCAAGAAAATTTATTATTGTGCGGTTCTTGCCATCACTCCACCCATCTGACATGATAGTGCATCCTGTTTTGGCCCATGAAGCTTTGCAACCTTTCAAATATTCATCTATGGATGCAACTTCTTTCTTCAAAAGTGATCCTCTCAAGTCATGCATACTAGGGCCTTTGAAGCCCTTACCAGCAGCAACAATAGAATCAAACATCGGCTGGTAATAAGGTGAGCGGGCAGCATTGAAAGGGATATCTGCATCATACCACCATCTAGCAATGTACTCAAAAGCTGCTTCTTTGTATTGCTTCTTCCAATGGTTATCCAAGGTAGGCTGATTTTGTGTTGGCATGGAGGCACTAGCAGTGGCAGGTGTGGAAGATGGAAAAAAGCTTTGAATGGTCTTTCTTTTTTGAGGCCGATTTTCTCGACTATGAGTGGATGGGGGAGGCATATACTGAAAGGGGTCTCTAACAGTCACAGAAGGGTCAGAGCAAGATCCTTCAACACTCAAGGCATGTTCCCTCCTTCTCCCTATTTCAGCTTCCATCTCTTTTTGCCTAGCCTTCTCTTCTCTATGTTTTTCAAGCATGTTTTTCATTTCCAACCTAATGTCATCAATACCAGGTGCCTCACATGGGGTAACTTGGCCTCTTTGACCAGCCAAGTGTTGTTTCAACCTATGAATCCCCCCGATGTGTTTCTTACAATATTTACAAAAAACTTGGTCATCAATTACGTCTGCATGGGCCCATGTAGGGTCTTTTGATTTGGGGGCCATTGCAAATGCAAACAAAGCTGAAAATGCAAATAAAAAATAAATAAATTTCCTATTTCATTTTTAATAAAATTTACAAATAAGGGGCAAGTTTAAAATGTTACATACCTTTCAATGTGCACACAAATGAGGTGAGGAAATGCTCCAAGCTTGTATATAGCACCACAAAGAGCCCACACTCCAAATGTAGATGTAAATGCCACCACAAAGAGCCCACACTTGATACCAAACAACTCCAAATGAACACTATTCAAGGCTGCCCCAATCCTCCAAATCCTTGCAAATAAGAGAGGTGCTCACAAATAGAGGTGAGGTGCTCACAAATGGCTGCCAATATCACCACAAAGAGCCCACAAGCAATGCCAAACAAACTCCAAGCCTCCAACTTCCAAGCTCACTACAAAAAATAAACTCTTCAATCTTATGCTCACAAATGCTTTTGCTCACAAATGCTCACAAATGCTCAATGAGAGAGGTGTGGAGTGATAGAGGGGGTATTTATCACACTAAATTAGGGTTTAGTCACTTTAGAAACAATTAAAAATAAAAAAACATAAAAAAACGCGTTTTTCTTCTTTGCGCCGCCTTGGAAAAAAAAACGAACCGGCCGGTTTTAAATGCGAACGGCCTAGCGGTCCGGTTCAAAGGCCGGTTTAACTTTTTTCAAACCGGTCAAACCGGCCGGTTCCGGTTCCGGTTTGACCGGTTTTTAAAACATTGGTCAAAAAATAGACCGCTTTCAAGTCTAAAAGCAGATCGCCTAAATATAGGATTTAATTGCATTTAGAATTTGCGGAGAGAGAGAATAAACTGAATAAATGTGTAAAGAATGATTGAAGAGAAAACCGGAATACACACTGTACAAATGGGTTGTGTGTTTGGGTATTTATTATGCAAAGACGGTTACAAAATTAGTTAGCGGTTACAACCGCATAACCATACAAAACAATTATAAAAGGGGAAGTCTTATTCATTTATTCCTACACCCCCTCTTAAGACTTACCCTACATAACTCAAAAACAAACAATCTAACAAAACAGAACTACGCAATCTTCAAACACTTTCACTTTGAAAGCAATGCTATGATAAGGTAGGGCTCCATCAAGCTGCTTTGTAACCTTCGTAAAGGTGTAGCTCCCGAGCTGAATTCCCGAGTTCCTGGATTCCATCTCCTCGAACTCCCGAATCACAGATCTCTTGAATTATTGGACAACCATCCATACTGAGCCATCCACAAGCTCCATCAAGTTGTCTTATGACCCTCGTGAGGGTACAATTCCCAAGATCCACAGTCTCCCAAACTATCTGAGCAACCATCCATACCGAGCTTCATCTACCTTGTATCCTTTCTTGCCTTCAAAGTTTAGAGCATCTTTATAGCATGTATTCGTCATTGTCCTCACTACCTTTTGCATCCGGTGGGTCTTCAACCATGGCTATATTGGTTGTATTTGATATGACTTTACCCTTGAGCACATCATTGGCTCGAACACGACAATCCCATGCTGTGTGACCTCTTTTCTTACAATAATGACATTCAATCTCCGACTTATCTGATCTTCTATGATATTTTCTGGTTCTAGAATAGAATGCACTTTCTTGCTGGGAATGACCTTCTGCATCCTCTGTAGTTTGTTTTTCCTCAGCTAGAAGAGTTGCTATCATATCATCCAGAGATTGAGATTGAATTTGACTGAGGGTAAAAACTACATTGCTATATTTTGAAGACAAACTATTTAATAGGATAGCTTTGGCATCTTCGTCCTCAATTGCAGCTTTCACTTCTGCTAGTTGTCTGATCAAGGACCTTAGATTATTGATGTGGCTTGACATAGAGACTCCGTCATCCATTTTGAACCTATATAACTGAAGTTTCAGGGAAAATTTGGCATTGACTGCTTTCGCTCCAAATAATTTATTTAGAGTATCCCAAATTTCCTTCGATGATTTGTCTAGGTCTACATGATGAAGTTCAGAGTCAGAGAGAGCAAGGCCAATAATAGCTTTCGCTCTATCATCTCTGCTTTGCCATTCTAACAATTTCGATGCATCGGTAGGTGTTGTCTCTTTCCCGTTTACAATGCCCCACAAATTTTTATTCATAAGTTGCATTTGTATTTTCACTCTCCATGTATGAAAATTTAGACCAAAATATTTTTCTACGGGCATTTCCATTTTAATAAAATAGAATAAATACAACTGTGTATTTTGGCAATGAATAAATAAAATAAAATAAAATACCAGTTGCACAGTTCCGTGCCCTAGCGCAGGTAGTCTTTTTGCTTTTGTCTTTCCTGCCTTATGTCTGTGAAAAATATTTGTGCCCTAGCAATTTGTGACTGTAATAATGCACCATATTAGCGCAAATCGCGACTGTAAAAATGTCTAAAATCACGATTTTTCGTGGCTATTAAAATCTGACTATTTGTGCTCGAAAATGCTGTTATTTTCCTGAAAAACGTGCCATTCGCGACTGTATTTTCGTGCTCGAAAATACATTAATTTCTGAAAAGACGCGTGCCATTCATTTGTATTTTCGTGACTTTTTTTATTTAGAAAAATGCAAGTGTATTCTTCTCATTCGCGATCAGTACAGCGTGATTTTCGTGCCCCTAATGGCGTGCCCTTGATTTCGGACTGCAAGGTGGTGCCCTAATGGGACTCACGAAAATATCTTTCTTCCTCCCTCACTTTACTTGCCCCACGCTTTGATACCACTTTGTTAGAATTTATGGAGAGAGAGAATAAACCAAATAAATGTGTAAAGAATGATTGAAGAGAAAACCGGAATACACACTGCATAAAATGGGTTGTGTGTCCGGGTATTTATTATGCAAAGACGGTTACAAAATTAGTTAGTGGTTACAACCGCATAACCATACAAAACAATTATAATTGTGTAGTCCCCTTTTTCAAATTGGTTCGCTTTGGAGACTTCTAGCCCATTCCATTTTTGTGGGCTTGGACAAGGGAAGTGTTTGTTGTGATTTTTAGTCTTTTTTGTGAGCATTTACATTCTTCTTTCATGGTTTCTCTTATGAGGAAGGTCGGCTGGGTTGAAGAGGTGAAAAGCCAAGTTAAAGTTAAAAGCAAACATCCTTATGAGGTCGGTTATGGGGAAGACTCCCTAATTGATCTTTGGCGCCACCAAAAGGATATAAAAGGGGTCGCTTGGACTCATTTTGGGCATCTATCTTATCAAAATTTTACATTATACTTGGTTTTTGGGCTGATTGCTCAATTCCTTTCCACTAGAGGGCGAAAATCCTTTGGTGTGGCATATAAGGAGGACGAAACCCTTGTTCAAGTTGGAGAATGAAAACTCTTCAATTGGTGGTTCCTAAGGGCTTCAAAGAAAGTGATGTTGTGGTTTGCAGCTAGGGTTTGAGAGAGGAAGAGCTACTAAGGTTTCTACATTTATTTTGGACCCTCTCCTAGGGTAGCGACTTGGGTGGAGGAAGAGTTAAGTGCCTTCTAGGGCACATTTGGGCAATTGGAGCTGATATTCACCTTCCTCATAATTTATAAGGCTGATTTCATACTTTATTGATATTTTTGGGGTTTTGGAATCCTCATTTCCAGCCCTTAATGTGAGCTGTACTTCTGCTGTTATTTAATTAATTACAATTGTGATTTATCTCTTCATTTCTTATTTATTTTGAAGTGTATTGGCTGGATAAATATCTCCATGGTTGAATAAAATATTTGGAAGCATTCTATGTCATTTTCAACTTGTGTTTGCATGGGAATTGATGCCATTACAGCTCTTACAGTTCGCTGCCATAGGAGGATTTATACACCTATGTTCAACTTGTTTTAAAGGGGGTTTGATGCCCAAAAAGGGGTAGTTTCAGTTTGCTGCTAGGGTTACATATATATTTTTAGAGCTGCTGCTGTAAAAATCTGATTTCTCTCATTTGGTTTGAGCCCAAACCCTTATTTTCAGTTTCAGCCCTAGAAAGGGACATTACAGTGGTATCAGAGCTTCGATCTTTCCTAGCTTGAGGGTCTTCATGCTAGAGGGTGATAAAGGATACATTCATTATCAAAGTGAGAGAAAAAAAAATCAGATCAGCTGGTTGAAGAGCTTAGCATGGCCCACCAAGGTTCTCAAGAGGCCAAAATCGATAGACTCATTGAAGGGCAAGTAAGGTTGGCGGACACCATGGATTTGTTGGCCCTAACCCTACAAAAATTTCATGAACCAAGGCTTCAAAATGGCGAGGGCAGCTCATCCGGAGTTAATAATTCACGGCAGCCCCAAGGATCGACTTGTGGATCAACCACTAGGCCTACTTTCCTTCCAAGGGAAGAAGCCATTCCAGAGATGGAAACAAGGCATTCAGTAGGGCACAATATTGTGCCAACTATGAAGAATATAGGGCCCTTTCGAATGAGATTCGTGATGCTATTTCACTTGCCAAATTCATAGGGGTAAGCAAGGGAAGGTCAAGGCCGGGGCCTAGACCTAATGCACCATAGAGGATCTTCAAAATACTTTGGGAAAGATGACACTCTCCACATTCGAGGCTCCAACCAAGGGACAACCGGTGTATAGGATGAAGATGCTAGGGTTAAACCCTAGACCACAAGAACACGCCAAGGAGCCAAACCCAAAGGGGTTTCTCTTGAACGAAGAAAAATAAAAATAGATCTGCAAGAGGGTTTTGAGGGGGAGTCCAAGAAGATCATGTTGAAGGGCATACACATGAGAAAGGAGATTTACCAGTTGCTAATGTTGATTTTCAGCTGGTTGGAATTTTTAGGATAAACAACCTATAAGAAGCAAGATAATGGTGTTTATGGCTCTAGCAAGAGCTATGAAGGTGCTCCATACATGTGTCCACAAGGTATGAATGAAGTCAAAGCGGAAAGGGCTTCACTTGTTGAAAATGAAGAGCCTAAGAGGAAGGAGAATGTTGATCCTAACTCAGTAGTTCTGAGTCACAAGGATGGAGGTGTAGAAGATATCTCAATCATCCTTCATCCGGAAAGGAAGGTGAACATGTTGAGGACAACCTAAGGTATGATAGTGATGATCATATTTCAGATTTGTTGATTCCTTCTATGCCGCTGCAATATTTTTGTCATCATGAACAACATGCTAAAAACAGTGTTAAGGTCAAGGACACAAGTTGCAACTATGGTTGGAATGAAAGGAAATTTATGAGGAAACATATAGAAGGTGATGTGCATTCTAACAAGGTTGTGAAGTATCCATTCCTAGATTGTTCCTTGGAGCCAAGTTCTACACTTGAAGCCAAGGTTATGAAGATAGTCACAATTGCCACAACCAGATGCTTGATGTGGAAGAATGGTAAGCAAGCTAGATGTTATTTTTATAATCAAGATTGTATGAATCAGCTTGCTATGGTTTCATGGGACTCAAGTTACTTTCAAGATTGCCACTTTTGGATGTATGTGAAGGTTATGGATAATTCATCCACTGAAAATATAAATTCAGCTTGCTACAAGGTATGCAATAATTCAGTTTTCATGAACCAAGGTGAAGTAATGTATCATGTTATTGTTTGGGATTGGTTCTCTAAAACACACCTAGCAAGAATGCCTAATAAGACATGGATTCCATGGGAGTTTTGTGGTGTATCATCTTTCTAACATGACTGAGATGAATTTGGAAAATGTGAATCATGAACCCCGAATCATTATGGGAGTTGTCTTGAATCTTGTGGCTGTTATTTCCAGCTGGTTCCACATTCTATTTGCAGCCACCAAGTGGATTTCGATCACAAGGAAGAGGTGCTCTTCTATTGGTGATATTGATAAGGTATGTGTAGCTATCACAAGATGTTTGTTGGCCACTACAATTCTGAATTTGAGTAATGAAATGCAATGCTACAGCCATGATGGGATGTTCTCCCCAATTTCATGTGTTGGATTGTGCATATCTTCTTTGGACAACAATAGAGGGGCAGGTTTGAAGACATTCTTTTCATTTAAAATTGTGTGTAAGAGGGTTCACTCATTGAGATCAATTAAGGCCAATGTTCCAACATATTTGGTATTGTTTGGGAAGAAATTCTGGCAAAGTATGGTGTTATACTTACATACCAACACTCATAACTTCTGATCCGAACCAAATTTTGAAGAGATTAGTTTGGGCAGCTTGGAAGCATCTTTTGGAGGCCAAGGTAATCATTATGACAATTGTGTACTTTTTTTTCATTCGCTGTCCCGTAACAATTTCAGCTCCCTATCCATTTTTTGACAGCCGGAGATGAGTATCCAGCCATGAGGATGAAGGGTTTCCAATCTACTATCATCGTTGATGTGTTTTCAGCTGTCATAAGAAGGATCCCAACCACTATCCTTCTGATTTTGGGGACAAATGCATGGTTACAACTGTGTTTGGGACAACCTGGGTGAACTTTTGAACATCCATCACTTGAGGGGAGAATATGAGATGATTGCAAGCATTGAAAGAGAACTTGCCATCATATCCATGAGGCATGAAGAAGCAACGATGAGGGCAACTCTTGTTTTCTTTAATAAGTTTGTTCCATGTGCAGGTACATGTATTAAAAGAGAAGAGCAGCTGAGTTTGTTTCTCACCCAAGCAAATGGGGAGCATATGGGATTGCAGCTGAAGACGGAGAGTTTTCAGTCCTTGTATGGGTACCTACCACCTCTACATCAATCACATTATTGAAGCTTTGCATGGGTTTGTCATATTTGTATCATTTCTATATTGCTGGTCACAATATTTTCAGTCATGAACAACTGTACACGTGCAATTTAAGAGGGTTTCCTTGCATGGTAATGATAGTGAGAGGCTCCACTAGTGAAGACACTCCTCCCAGCCATCCTAGTGCTGAATTGGATGGAATCCCAAGTGATTTATGGCTGTTATGACTTATTTTCAGCTTACATGCAAGTTGTGTTGAAAGATGTTCTCATGCTTTGGGTAGAAGGCTTCATTGAGGGAGAGCATATAGATATGGGTGATGGAAGGAGTAGACACTGTGATCATTGTGGGCGGAAGTTGTTCCACTTGACAACTATGGGATTTAGTTGTTTTGGTATGATGGTATTTGGGCATATGAGCTTGTGTTGGCAAGAGCTCTTTCATTTGATAGGTACATGATCTAGATTATTGAGCATCCAAGCTTGCAATTGCTTGAGGGCAAACAATTTTGGGAAGGGAGGATTGTAATGTCCCCTTTTTCAAACTAGTTCGTTTTAGAGACTTCTATCCCATTCCACTTTCCGTGGGCTAGAAAGAGGTGAACAAAGGAAGTGTTTGTTGTGTTTTTTAGTCTTTTTGTGAGCATTTACATTCTTCTTTCATGGTTTCTCTTATGAGGCAGGTTGGCTGGGTTGAAGAGGTGAAAAGCCAAGTTAAAGTTAAAAGCAAACATCCTTATGAGGTTGGTTATGGGGGAAGACTCCCTAATTGATCTTTGTGGCTCCCAAGAGGATATAAAAGGGGTCACTTGGACTCATTTTGGGCATCTATCTTATCATAAATTTATACTTGGTTTTTGGGCTGATTGCTCAATTCCTTTCCACTAGAGGGCGAAAATCCTTTGGTGTGGCATACATGGAGGACAAACCCTTTCTTGTTCAAGTTGGAGAACAAAAACTCTCCAATTGGTGGTTCCTAAGGGCTTCAAAGAAAGTGATGTTGCTGGTTTGCAGCTAGGGCTTGAGAGAGGAAGAGCTATTAAGGTTTCTACATTTATTTTGGACTCTCTCTCTAGGGTAGCCACTTGGGTGGAGGAAGAGGTAAGTGCATTCTAGGGCACATTTGGGCAATTGGAGCTGATATTCACTTCCTCATAATTTATAAGGCTGATTTCATACTTTATTGATATTTTTGGGGTTTTGGAACACTCATTTCCAGCCCTTAATGTGAGCTGTACTTCTGCTATTATTTAATTAATTATAACTATGATTTATCTCTTCATTTCTTATTTATTTTGAAGTGTATTGGACTGGATAAATATCTCCATGGTTGAGAAATTTTTGGAAGCATTCTATGTCATTTTCAGCTTGTGTTTGCATTGGAATTGATGCCATTAAGTGCCATTACAGTTCGCTGCCATAGGAGGATTGATACACCTATGTTCAGCTTTTTTGAAAGGGGTTTGATGCCCAAAAGGGGTAGTTTCAGTTCGCTGCTAGGGTTATATATATTTTTAGCTGCTGTTGTAAAAATTTGGTTTCTCTCATTTGGGTTTGAGCCCAAACCCTTATTTTCAGTTTCAGAGCATGGTAGCTTTTGAGATCCTAGGTTATGAAACAAATTTTTTGCTTTAATCTTGGTTTGCTTGGGAGTTATGCATAACAAAGATCTTATTTCAGCACAAGTACATCATAATAGATAAACTCAATGGCACAAATTATGAGCTTTGAAAGCTGAAGATGGAGGATTTGCTCATAGACAAATATTTGTGGGCTGTTGTTTCAAATATCAAACCAATGTCTATGAAGGATGAAGACTAGGCAATCATGGATTGGAAAGCTAGAAGCTTGATTAGGATTTTTTTGGTTGATTCGGTACTTTTGAATGTATCTGGAGAAACCATCATTTAAAACCTTTGGAAGAAGTTGGGGAATCTATACCAGGCTAGATCTATGGTAAATAAGCTTTTTCTACGAAAGAAACTCTGGTCCTTGAGGATGGGTGCTTGACAACTCGGTTGTGGTGCATTTGAATGCGTTGACATCATTGTGAGCCAGCTTTAGTCGATAGGTGTGCATATGGACAATGAGGATCGGTATATCACTCTCTTGTGTTCTTTGCCAAATTTGTGGGACAATCTTGTGATGGCAATCAGCAACACTGCCACTAAGCTAAAGCTTGAAGAAGTGGTGGGTGCTTTATTCTCATAAGTGAGACAAAAGACTTCCAATTCTCTCAAGTATGCATTGGTTGTTTGAGGTAGATCGAAGGAAAAAGGCAAGAACAAGAAAAGGGACAGCAGATCCAAGTCTAGAGGGAGATCCAAGTCTCCTAGAAAGTCCAAAGTGAAGCGCTGCAATTGTGGCAAGCAAGGCCACATGAAGAAGAATTAAGGAGCGGAATAAGAGAAAGAAGGAAATAAACGGTGGTTCGACTTAGGTTTCGAAGAGGATGTGGGCGACGCATTTATTGCAGCCCTTGCTATGCATCCATATAAAGATGCATGATTGATTGGCTTTGGATTTTCTTACTACAAGACTCCTATTAGAAGCGGTTTTCCAAGTATGCGGGTTTTGATGTTGGGATGGTGTACTTGGGAGATAACTCATTTCTCAAAGTAAATGGTCGTGAAAGAGTCTTACTCACACTTGGAGACGAGATGGACCAAGTCCCTCTCCAATGTACTGTTCATTCTTGGTTGACTAGGAACTTGATTTTTGTGAGTGATCTTGGAGTGTAGGTGGTCACTAGCAAGGAGGGTTGCAAGATGGTGTGTTGGGCCTTTGTCTTGGCTAGGGGAGTTCAAGATGGAACTCTATTTTGTCTTGAGGCGAACACCATTGCAATTAATAGCATTGAGGTTCTTCTTTGTGAGAACCTAAAACTTCATGTTGAGAAGACTATTTCGTGGCATGAGTGCATGGCTCACATTAGTGAGAAAGGCCTTAGGGCCTTGAAATGCAAAAATATGGTAGAGGGGTTAGATGACCATTCTTTGAGTTTTGATTTGTGTGAACATTGCATTTATAGAAAGAAAAATTGTGTAATATTTTTCTCGAGCTTGGCTAGATCATTAGGAACTTTGGATTTGATTCACGGTGATGTATTTGGCCCTGTTAAAGTACCTTCACTAGCGAAATCCTTGTATTATGTTTCCTTTATTGATGAATTCTATAGATGACATGGGTCTACTTCCTCGAGTGGAAATCCTAGGTCTTTGGTCCGTTCAAAGAGTTTAAGGCTCTTGTGGAGAACATGACCGAAAGGAAGATCAAGGTATTGAGAATAGACAATGGTGGAGAATTTTGTTCAACAAAGTTAGATAAATTTTGTAAGGACAATGACATTTCACAACATAAGACAACTCCGTACATCCCTCAACAATTTGGAGTTGCACAAAGGATGAACATGACATTGATCGAGAGGGCTAGGAGTTTCCTCAGTGGAGTCGGTTTGGGTCAAATTTTTTGGGCGTAAGCGGTTAGTTCAACGTGCTATTTGATTAATAGATCTCCTACATCAACTCTTGTTGGAAAAACCCCACAAGAGGTTTGGATGGGCTAGAAGCTCTCTCTTCAACATCTTAGTGTATTTGTGTGTGAAGTATATGTACATGTGCCTAATGAGAAGATATCCAAGTTGGCTTTTGTTAGTGTAGGATATTTATTTTCCTTGTATTTGTTTATTTACTTGGAGCTTTCCTACACTCATGGGATATACTTGTTTAGTTGTAGCAGTTGTGTTGAGTTAGCTTACCAATTCTATTGAGTTAGCCTACTAGTTGTGTGGAGTCAACTCTACTTCTAGTATTAGTTAGTGAGAGTTATTCCCACTGATCTGGGAGGAGGTTGCACATTCACCACCTATATGTACTTGAATTGCATCAGTCTATCCTATGGAGCATTGAGTTGATTTGGAGCCATTCTTGTCTTGTGAGTTCTTGATCATATTGCATCTTATTGTTAGTTATTTCAATTTCTGCAATTACTTGTGCATTTGTTTTTCATCAGAGATCCAAAAACTCTAATATGGTATTAGAGCGATTTTGGTGATACATTTGCCATTACTGAGTTATTTATAGTTTTTGAATACTTCGTTTTTGAAACTAACAATTCATGTGCAAATAGATTTGACTCCATCTTGGTTCTTTACAATTGTGATTTTTGGTGTTTTCTTATTGACAAGTTGAGGGTTGTCAAAAATTTCAGGGGTTTACAAAAATATTCAAGACTGAAATTTTTTTATTAGGGGTTTTTTTCGAGAAATTTGTGTGTTGCCTTGGTTTTTATGTGGTTTATGTAGATCTTGCCTTTGTGGTGGTCTTGGTGGGATGAAATCTGCCCTGACGGCTCCCTTTGGTTGGCTATCGCTTCCTTGTGACCACTGTTCACCATAGTCACTCTAGCTCGACACCTCTTTGGTCTAAGATCTATCTGGTCTAGCACAACCCATGTTCCATTCCCATGGCTCGACCCACATCAACTTTCCTAGCAACTCGGATTTGAAATCTGTGGATCAATGTCTATCTCACCTTCTATTCATTCATGAGCTCGAGCTCACCTTGTCACCCTCTCACAAACTTGCTTAGCTCAGGTTGGACGTCCCCTCGGATCGGAGAAATATGGTCTCGATGTGATTCAAAATGGACTCTATGTGGCCTGGCATCCACTTTACCATCTTGGCCTTTCCTCCATTCAGCAGTTCTATCCTTGCTTGCTTTGGCTTTCCCTCAACCTCGCTTCCAATGACATCTTCCACAGTTTTGCAACCCCGCTCAACATCAATCTCTGGACATCTTTGGAAAATGTGACCTGTTTGCATGACGTTAGATGTGCCTTTGACATGTCTCCTTAGCTTGACGTTCTGGTTTGCAGATCTTCTAGCCTCCATCACTCTGAAGCTCACACCCTATTCCTTGATTTCCCTTCTCCTTGCTTTGTGCATGCAGCTCGGCCCTTGCTAGACGACACACAATTCTCGGTGGAAGAAACCTGATCTGGTAGAAGCTCTTTGCCCTTACTTTACCCGTAGATTGGTTCGTTGCCACGAAGGAATGTCTTGTGCCCTAGCTCGCTTTAACACAAGCCCGTGCCCTAGAAGATTTCTTTGACCGGTTTTGGTCAAATCGTAACTATCTGCTCACCTTGTTATTTTTAAAACTATGGTTTCCTTTAAAATTGCCTAGTTTTAATTATTATGGGTTAGTTTGTTTGTGGAGGTTTTTCTCAAGATGATTCCGGAGTTGCGGTAGTGATGGTGACAAGTATTTTAAACCATAGATTTGTGAGCATTGTGGATATAGTGGGTATCAAGAGTCATAATGTTTGGACTTAGATTCTTGTGTTCATTTATATAAGACAAACCATACTTTGGAGAGTTTTATCATGCTTATACATTCCAAAGATCGGATAAATGGTGACAAAAGAAAAATCAATTTAGGATGGAAAGATGATAGTAGTTTGGCAAAAATTTATATTTTCCATAGAAGGACAATCCACTAGATCCACTTCAGATGATTCCAGTTCTAATGTCAGTAATGATTTTCTAGCAGATTGATCTCTTTGATTGTCGAAAGTTTATTTCTCTAATGCTTTCATATGAAGTGGGGTGTGTGATGAGCAGGGTGGGGCATGGCTAGCAATGGAGGGAGATAGTAGGTCCGGAGTTCATACTTTGAGCATGATTTATTCAAATTTCAGGGTACACCACAATTCACGGTGCACAATTCATAGTCTATGGGGCATGGCTAGCAATGTAGGGGGATAGTAGGTCCGGAGTTCATACTTTGAGCACGATTTATCCAAATTTTAGGGTACACCACAATTCACGGTGCACAATTCATAGTCTATAGATCAAAGTGCATAGTTTGACAGTTACATTTGAATGGTTTCACAGTTTGTTCCAATTTTGAAAGTCAAAAATTTCCTGTTTTGACTGGAGCATATCAGTCAATTCAAGACTGAAGCAGAGATACAGACAGTAATGATTGTCGTATGCAGCACATCTGTTTTACCCTAGCAGTAGTATAATAGATTGCATTGCATGATCAACTACAATTATCCAACAGAAGCAGATCTGGTATATACTCTCTATTAAAATTTCTACACACGCACTCTGGATTTGTTGAGATGAACGAGAGGTGTAATTGAAAACATTACCTATTTCAAGTTGGTGTTTGAAGCATAAAAATTGTATATACATAGTTAAAACATTCATCATAGATCAATAATGTTGGTACAAAATGCTTGGATTTTTTCTATTCGATATGTATTAGAGGGATTTTATGTGGGACCCTTGCCTGCAAACTAAAAAGTGTTCCTATTGGCTGCAAAGTGGACACAAGATCATGTGGGCCATCACAAATAACCTGTGGATATCCAGTATTTATTCTGGCATACATGCCATGAACATAAAAGTAACTCCAACAACCGGAGTCTCAAAATGGGAGAGATCGAATAGACGGAAAAGATGAAACGAAAACCTTTTTAAAACTATTAATAACTCGACCATTCAGTTTTCAGACTGAACGTGCCTGAAAATGACATCATAGCACATCATGCAAAGGGCGAAGAGAGGAGTCCACACTCATACCAGCAGTCGTGGAGGGTCCCTCCCCATCGAAAGTGTTGTTCATTCTACCCAACATGCCAATAACCACCATTTTCTTCACTGCACCTCTGCGTGATACAACTCCATGATGCTCACACCCACGTCCACGTTCTCGTCCACCATGACCTCAACCTTGACCACTCACGGGAGTAAGGGTTATTATCACCTGATTTGCCAGCTTGTTAGCAGAGGAAGCAAAAAATTGTGTAATATCCCCTTCCCATTCGAAGACCTTTGGCCCATTTTGTCAACCCGACGGCCAAAGGAAACATATAAGGGTGACTTAAGTTATTTTTTATTTATTATAAGTGCTTGTAGCAAAGGGAAAACTGCCCGTAGCCAAGGGAAAATATGTAAACACTTGTAATAATTTAAATAATTTAATATTATGTCAAGTCTAAGTTAGAAAAAGGTGCAATTACATTTTATATTGGTCCTAGGGGAAAATGTGACTTGGCTTACTAAGTGGAGGGGACTTTTGTAAAGATTAAAAGAGTCATTATATTTTTGTCTCCCCAAGGGAAAAATGCGATTTGGCCTAGGGAAGAAAAAGTGGGTGAAAGAAGATTAAATGAAGGAGAAATCTGATTGGGTGTGGAAGGAGGTTAGTTGGGCCATTCTATCTATATAAGCAAGTCGACTTGCTTAGGAGGGGCATCACTTGTTTATTATAAAATTCCAGATTTGTGTGTAAAGCTTTTGGCTTGCATTTTCTTTCTAAGGACGAAAACCCTTAGACTTTATCTCTAGAGGACGAAAACCCTCTTAGAGTATTTGGGGATTTCCTATTCAGGGTTATCCATTGTGCCTACACAATTTTTACTTATTTCCAGTAGTGGATTGAAGGGATTTTGCAGATTTCTACATCAAGGGTTTGGAGCAATATTGCAGTTGTGTATTTCTTCTTTCTTTCTTATGTGGAGCGACCCATCTTTAGACAGATCTGGTATGTTTGCATGTTGTTACAGATCTGATTTTGGAAGCCAATAATAAAGCTGGTTTTTAGAAACTGAATCACTCCATTTTCAGAATTTTTGGAAGGTTATAAAGTGTTATTTTCAGCCTCCCAGGTCTGCAGATTTCTGCATTATTTTTCCAGTCCATTATTGTTTTAAAATTCAGATTTTATTCATGTTTGGGCTGTTAAAAATATAGAAAACTGTTTGTAGTGAGTGGGTATGAATTTATTTGCTGATTTGTGGAGATTCCTCTTCAAACCCTAGTCGCAATTTTCTGGGTTCATTCAGATCTGCAGTGTTTTAATTCCATAAATATTTTATAAATTGCATTTGGGTGTTGGGGTTTGCCTAAAATCCATACAAGGCAAAATATGTCCAAAAGGGGACATTACAGTGGTATTAGAGCTTAGAATCCTCCCAGCCTGTGAGGAAAGAAAAACCAGATCTAAAAATGACTATGGAGAAAGCTCGGAGGAGCTACATAGATGAAGTATTCACTAGATGCAATAGAGAATTGCTCACTTGTTGGATGGATACTCAAAGAGATCTAAAAGACTCCATTATAGGAGCCTTTGCTGATTTGCGCAGATCTATTTAGGGAAAGGGTACTACAATACCAAGCTCTCAAGGGAATCAGATTTTCAGAACCAAGGAAGAACAACCAGTTGAGGATGATGACATGGAGACATGGGAACAAAGGTATGCAACACTCAGTCCTAAGGTAAAATCTATGTTGACCTTTGAAGATTTTTGTGAGGTGAAAGGCATTAGAAAAATTAGAAAATGTCAAAAAGTACCATGCAAAAAATGGAAGGAGATCAGCCCATAGAGTATTCCACCATGCACGGTAAAGAAGAAGAAACTCCAAAAGGTATGATTTCTAATAATGAGCAAATTAATTTCATTAGTGAAGAACAAACATTGCTTGTTTGCAAAGTTGGAGAAAATATTTCAGTTCCCAAGGTACACATCAATGAGTCATTGTCACATGGGTTGGATTTATCAAGCAATGGTATTGATGGACATGAAATTGTGAAGAATGTTGATTGTATTATGCCTGAAATCTTGAGTCACAATAGGGGTGATGTTGTTTTGGAGGTTTCTAAATCAGCAGCTGAAGTTAAACATTTTGATGATCTTCTCCCTAAGGAGGTTAATAGTAACAAGGATTCATTGCATCCTCTTCATGCTATGTTGTTTCAGCAGTTTTATCATGAGAATATGCAGCCTATTATGGACAAAGATGCTCAGGATTTGGTGCAGCAATGTTCCGAGATTGATGAAGATCTTGAGTGTCCTCCAAGGTATGAACAAGTATCAAATTTATTGTTGCATAATGAACCATTTCAGATTTGCTTCATTCATGAGGGGTATGGTAATGCACATTGTAAAATGAAGCATGTGGGTCCCTTGTTCCTATCTCATGATTGGGAGCATTATGAGAGCTATCTATTTTTGCAAAAGCTCTCTCATTTGACAGGTACAGGTGCAAGGCTATTGGAACACTTCAGCATGTTTTGTCTCTTGTGCATGACACTTGGACAAAACAAAATCAAAATTGCTTGAGGGAAAGCAATTTTGGGAAAGGAGGACTGTAATATCCCCTTCCCATTCGAAGACCTTTGGCCCATTTTGTCAACCCAACGGCCAAAGGAAACATATAAGGGTGACTTAAGTTATTTTTTTATTATAAGTGCCCGTAGCAAAGGGAAAACTGCCCGTAGCAAAGAGAAAAGTGCCCGTAGCCAAGGAAAAATATGTAAGCACTTATAATAATTTAAATAACTTAATATTATGTCAAGTCTAAGTTAGAAAAAGGTGCATTTACCTTCTATATTGGTCCTAGGGGAAAATGCGACTTGTCTTACTAAGTGGAGGGGAATTTTTAAAGATTAAAAGAGTCATTATATTTTTATGTCTCCCCTAAGGGAAAAATGCGATTTGGCCTAGGGAAGAAAAAGTGGGTAAAAGAATATTAAGTGTAGGAGAACTCGATTGGGTGTGGAAGGAGGTTAGTTGGGCCATTCTATCTATATAAGCAAGTCGACTTGCTTAGGAGGGGCATTACTTGTTTATTATAAAAGTCTAGATTTGTGTGTAAAGCTTTTGGCTTGCATTTTCTTTCTAAGGACGAAAACCCTTAGACTTTGTCTCTAGAGGATAAAAACCCTCTCGAGTATTTGGGGATTTCCAATTCGGGTTATCCATTGTGCCTACACAAATTTTTACTTATTTCGAGCAGTGGATTGAAGGGATTTTGCAGATTTCTACATCAAGGGTTCGGAGCAATATTGCTATTGTGTATTTCTTCTTTCTTTCTTTCTTATGTGGAACGACCCATCTTTAGACAAATCTGGTATGTTCGCATGTTGTTACAGATCTGATTTTGGAAGCCAATAATAAAGCTGGGTTTTAGAAACTGAATCACTCCATTTTCAGAATTTTTGGAAGGTTATAAATTATTTTCAGTCTCCCAGGTCTGCAGATTTATGCATTATTTTTCCAGTCCATTATTGTTTTAAAATTCAGATTTTATTCATGTTTGGGCTGTTAAAAATATAGAAAACTGTTTGCGGTGAGTAGGTACAAATTTATTTGCTGATTTGTGGAGATTCCTCTTAAAACTCTAGTCGCATTTTCTTGGGTTCATTTAGATCTGCAGAGTTTTAATTCCATAAATATTTTATAAATTGCATTTGGGTGTTAGGGTTTGCCTAAAATCCATACAAGGGAAAATCTGTCCAAAAGGGGACATTACAAATTGTGCTTTTTATTTTGTTCCCCTTGATGAAGTCCACTATAACTTCTAAGACGTAAGAAATCTTTTCAGCCAAACCTCTATTTAGGTCCATGTCCTCCAACTCTTGCACATATTTTTGCATCCCCAAGGACCTCCAAAACATTTGTAGGGCCATTGCACGACAATTTGGACGTGAAGAGGGGAGGAATAAGAATCCACTTCCTCCTAGCCCCTTGTTCATGCGTCTGGATCCTTGGTGCCACCACACTGGGCCGGGAGTTGGTGAATAATCGGGGCGGGGAAATCACTACGCAGCTATGGTTCCCTTGATCATCAACCATAATCTTTCGATTACGATCAAATTTTAAAAACTGCAGACGGTGAAGAGGGTAAACTTTAAACCTTTTCTCAAGCAACAAGATTCTAGCTTGCAGAGAAGTCTCGTGTAGGGTCGTCTTCCTTTGATGGCATCTCTACCACCACCGCCTCTCGCTACTCTGCTGTTTTTTATGGTTTGACCAACCTCACCATTGTTACCATTGCCCCATGACAAGCTTCCCACAAGATTTTCAGGTCCTCTTCATTAGGGAGAATTTATATTGGAGGATGAAATCAGCCATAAAATTAAACACGAAGAAGGTAGAAACCATCATTGTCAAGTTTCTAAGCAAATCATATGCCACACTAGAATTTGTCTGTTTCACTCTGGGGTGATCATACACACCATCTGGTCCGAAAATGTCTCTTATAAGCTTAGAGTCCATGGATTCGGATGCTTGCTGCAAAAATTTGTTTGAGGAGGCAATTTTGGACTGGGCCACTAAAGGGGACCTCTCTGCGCGCAGAATACCCTTGCCACAATATTCTTGAGGAGCCATTGCATTCATTAGCGAGATCGTTCTGAGAGTGAGAGTGCAAAACAAGAAAAAGTAAATGAAGGGGCGGGTGAATCCAACATGACATGGTTTAGGCCATACCAAATCTGCCTTGTACCACCTTTATCCATCCCATCGCTAGTTGAGACTATCATTGGGCACATGCTTTGTTGACAGTTGACACCAATGGATCTCATGCAACAAATGAAAATAGGGTGGAACTAAGCACATCCTAACCGGATCCTAAACCAATCAAATTGATTTTGAGGTCTTTGCTTTGTGAATGGAAGTATATATATATCATTTAAAAATTCCTCCGTCCCAAACCCCCTCTTTTTAATTGTTTTTATAACTCTTGTAGAGTCTCTGAAGAGAGCCCTTTTGGTCGCGAGGAGGGAACTCAGCCTCGGGCACTCATCTGTGGAGGATCTGCAAATAGTAGAGAGCGTCTTGGTCAGTGCCAGCCTTGGGAAGCAAGTCTATTCGTTTATTGGCCTTGCGGAAGAAATGGGAGAAAAATATATAATTGAATCGAGATGAGAGCTCCTGAGCTTCCCAGAGAATGTTGTTGAGTTTCTAGTTGAGGGTGTCTCCTTTTCTCATTTGCCTAAATCACGATCATCAAGTTGCCCTCAACCTCAAGTGATGGAAGTTGGAATTGGAGCACCATCCTTGGACCTTTGTAATGTCCCTTTCTAGGGCTGAAACTAAAAATAAGGGTTTGGGCTCAAACCCAAATAAGAGTAATCTAATTTTTACAATAGCAGCTCTGAAAAATATATAACCCTAGCAGCGAACTGAAACTACCCTATTAGGGCATCAAACAACCTTCAAAACAAGCTGAAAATAGGTGTATAAATCCTCCTATGACAGTGAACTGTAATGACACATGATGGCATTAATTCCCATGCAAACGCAAGCTAAAAATGACATAGAATGCTTCCAAATATTTTATTCAACCATGGAGATATTTATCCAGCCAATACACTTCAAATTAAATAAGAAATGAATAGATAAATCACAACTGTAATTAATTATATAGCAACAGATGTACAACTCACATTAAGGGATGGAAGTGAATGTTCACAAACCCCAAAAATATCAATAAAGTATGAAATCAGCCTTATAAATTATGAGGAAGGTGAGTATCAGCTCTAATTGGCCAAATGTGCCCTAGAAGTCACTTAACTCTTCCTCCAAGTTGCTACCCTAGGAGAGGGTCCAAAATAAATGTAGAAGCCTTAATAGCTCTTCCTCTCTCAAGCCCTAGTTGCAAACCAACAACATCACTTTCTTTGAAGCCCTTATGAACCATCAATTGGAGAGTTTTGATTCTCCAATATGCATAAAAAGGGTTCTATCTTCCTTGTATGCCACACTAAAGGATTTTCGCCTCTAGTGGATAGGAATTGAACAATTAGCCCAAAAACCAAGCAAGTATAAATCTATGATATGATAGATGGCCAAATGAGTCAAAATGACCTCTTTTATATCCTCTTGTGTGCACCAAAGATCAATTAGGAGTCTTCCCCATAACCGACCTCATAATGATGTTTACTTTTAATTTTAGCTTGGCTTTTCCCTCTACAACCTAGCCGACTTGCCTCATAAGAGAAATCATGAAAGAAAAAGGTAAATGCTCACAAAAAGACTAAAAAAACAATAAACACTTCCTTTGTTCACCTCCCTCTCAACTCCGGAAGTGGAATGGGCTAGAAGTCTTCAAATGAACTAGTTTGAAAAAAGGGACATCATGGTCCTTCCTTCCCAAAATTGCTTTCCCTCAAGCAATTGCAAGCTTGGTTGAATTGAAACTTTTGTATCCTTCATCTTCCCATTTTGTATGGCAACATCATCAAAAGAGAAAGGAAGTGGCTTCCTTGACAAAGCATCCGCCACCACATTATTTTTATGCACCTTTTGAAATTTGATCACCTTTCTGAAAGACAATTTGTTCCCATATGGGCTGAAAGCAAAAAGATGTGCATATCTCACCATATCACAGGTACAAGCTTCCCATCTTGGAACCAAAAAGATGAGCAAGCATTTCAAATGTTCTTCTCTCCAAGGTTTGAAAATTTCCATACAACCTTCAAGTTCACTTCTCTTGCTCGACAGGTGAAACAATTTGGCCCAACAAGTGTAGCTCTCAACCTCATTAACAACGATGTCTCTTGGCAACTCAGAAAATAATTTGATCATCAAACGTGCATAATCCACAACACATACCTTCTCAAGATGATCTTCATTAATGATGTTGTAAACTGTTCCTTCCAAGAAAAGACACAAATCATCTTGTGTGTAGGCTGAAAACAAATTATGACAGTCATGAATCTCTGATTTTCCACGCAAATCAGAGCTATGTTGGCTGAAGTAGTCATTTTCAATAATTTAGTGACCTCAAAATGATTTGCCTTGCAGCTGTTCAAGTCTGAAAATAACAACTTATAATCTGATTTTATCAAAATCAGCAACTTAAAAATGGAATAGCGGCTGCAAAATTGAAACTTCCTTGCAAGAATAGGAAATGTGAGCATTGTAATGACTGAAAACACTTCTGTAAAGGCTGATTTTTTTCCAACAGTCACCAATCGAAAAATGCTCCATCCCTTGACTAAAAATACTTGCCTACCCATTTTTATGTATGCAAATGAGATCATGTGGTGGCTGATTTGAATGATGACAGCAACACCGAGTTTGAAATTTTGAGCTATAGTCCTCCAAGGTACAGTCCTCTTGTCACCACTAACCTCCCACATACTTTGTTGGTGATCACTTGCATGAATACTCAACCATGAAGTAGCTCCACCATGTTTATGCTGCGCTACTCTGACATTATACTTGACTGGAAGTGGAAAAAATAGACATATTTTGTGAGTCTATCAACTACAACATACAAACAACTCTTACCTTGAACCATGGGCAACTTGGTGATGAAGTCCATGGAGATACTTTCCCATTTTTGAGTGGGAATAGGAAGGGGTTGCAATAGTCCAGCTGGAAATTCATGTTCTGCCTTGTTTTGTTGGCAAACCAAACATTCCCGTATGTATTGAAGCACCTCCTCTTTAAGACCTTTCCAAAAGAACCTTTCTCTAACTTGTTTGTATGTTTTGAAATAGCCCGGATGACCAGCCAATGGGGCATCATGAACAACCCTCAATATCTTATTCTTTACCTTTGATTCAGAACCAAATAGACCCTATTCTTGTAGAGAATGAGCCCATCCATTATCTTATACCTTTCATCCACAATTTCTCCTTCAAAAACATCATTAACAAACTTATTCTTGGCATACTCAGCTGTAATTAAGGACTTCCAATCTGCTGTTATCTTAGATAAAGAACAAATATATGATTCTTTTGACAAGACATCTTCTACCAAATAATTGACTTGAGGGGTTTTCGAATCATACCTTGTAATATCACCCTTTTGCCTTTATCCATGAAGCTTAGCTTCATACTTTGGTAGTTGAGAGTGAGTTCTCCCAATGAATGTAACCATTGGACTCCAAGCACAAGATTTGTATCAGCTATGCCAATTATATAAAAATCATCACATACCTCATGCTTTCCTAATGTGAAAAGGAGTTGTGGACTCCTCCTTGTGCATGGCATGGAATAGCCATCCACTACTTTAACCGTGAAGCCTTTGAAGTCTTCCACATTCAAATCCATCCTTGCAACTAAGCTCTCATCAATGAAATTGTGAGTAGCTCCACTATCAATCAAGACCATGACGCTTTGTCCCTGTAGGTCTCCTCTCACCTAGAATGGATGGTATCTGGAAGCACTAGACAAGGTGGCAAGAGTGCTGTCCAAACTTTCTGGATCTTCTTCTGGATCATGATTTTGCTTTGTCTCATCCATATTTCGCATACTTGTACTCTGATGTGCCCAAAAAAATTTGACTCGGCAAGACTTGGCGAATACTCGGGAATACTCGACAACTTAAAAAATACGCAAATTTCTTTAAAAAACATAAATTTTAAGCAAAATATAGCTACAAAATGTATCAAATGAGTCCATAAAATGTTGGAGAAGTGTTTTCTATTAGATTTGAATACAAATACAATACAAAATCGCATCATCATGCGAATACAACAGCCGGCTGATAACTTTTACCCACATTGTTATAGTATCAGGGAGGTAGTTTCTAAATTACGAGCTTTTGTTTTTTGTATGAACGATTTTGATGACTCCAACAGACTTGCTTTTACTATTGCATACAAGAAATTTCAACATAACTCAATGGATCTCACCTCGGGTTTTCAAATATCGTGCTTTACCACATGGGAAAGTCAACCACTTACGAGATCATTACATTCTATATAGGCACTGCATTAGAGAAGGCAATAGATTCCACAAAAACACACTTATAAATTTCCATAAGATTTAGAGAATCCCACAAGACTAGCTAGGAAAGAGCTTTGGCCTAGGATTCAATACAAAGATTTGTAACATAATAATAGCACTGAAAGGAGGATACTAACTACAATAATCTTGGACGAATGGTGAAGCATTAATTCAATCCTAAGAGATAAACTCAAGCCAAAGGAAAATTCAAGCCTCGGGTTGAAAGAAAACATTGTTGCAAGCAGTGTCATCTTTCATTTTGTTGGCAATTGTATTGTAATAGGGGCAATTTTATTACTTGTAAAATATCACTACCAATTAATATGAATTTACTCCCAAAACTCGCCAAAACTTAGCAAAAACTCGCCAAAACTCGGCGAGTCCTTTTTGGCGAGTTTTTTCAGTGAGTATTCGTTTGTAGTTTTCTTTGGCGAGTACTCGCCAACTCGGTGAGTACTCGCCGAGTCTTCTAACTATAGTTTCATCAACACAAGTATCTTCTTCACAATTTGAAAATACCTCAATATAATGCACATTACCCTTACCTAGGCAACAATGACCAAGAGACCAAGGTTCCTTGCAAGAGGACAAATTCGTCTATCTTAGCTCTTTCCTTGTTTCTCCTTGCTTATTTTGGACAACTCCTTGTGAACGATTGGTGTTCTTCGCTGAAATGGCCTCTTTGGCTGGTCCAAAGATGTGGTTCTTGGCTGTCCCAAGAGTCCCCTTGGCTGTCCTCCATTTGGAAATTCCCGTTAATTGTTTCTATCCTTGTAGTGGTGCCTTCAAGATCTAATGATTTCTTAATTGTTTCTTGGAGTGACAAAGGGTCAAATGCCCCCACCAAACCCTCGAGTGGTTCAACTAAATTGTTAGAAAATCCATGGTTAGTGCTCCACATATATGTGTGTGTAAATAATAATTATGAGAGTAATTATTATCATCTTAATTTGTTGTAGTAAATATGTCAGTAAATAATAATTACATTGGTAATTATTATTTAAATGGTAAGTTAGTAAATATTTGTTATAAGTTGTTATATTAAACTATAACAAATATTGTTGTGTGAGTTTAACAACTCACGTGTATAGAGTTTGGGAGAGATAATCGTGGAGGTGTAGTTATACCTACATCCTAAAATATAGGAATTATATTCCTATATATATGTAAATATTGCAATATGTAAATTGATAATGAGAATACATTTGAATTAAGTTTTATTCATTATATTTTTCTGTGTTGGATCTCTGCAACTCTCCTCTCTCCTCTAGATTTGGTATCAGAGTGTCCTTATCTTCTCTCTTTGATGGATTTATGAGAGTATCCATGGGAGCAATGTTGTACTTGCTCCTGAGTATGCAACAAAACTATCTTTGGTCTACGTTTGTGATTTAATATAATAGTGCAGATCTTAGTTTTTGTTTATATGTATCTACGTGAGAGTAGATATCTCCTTAACATCTGTTTCAATCAATTCTCCTGTAGTCAAGAGAAGGTTTCTGTCACGTTTAAATTCTTGCAGTTGTCAGAAGGAAAGAAAGCATTATTTTTTAGGCAGTTTGGGCGTCAAACTCAGTCAAGAACAACTTTCAAATCATGTAATGAAATCAAACAAAATTACTACCATTGCAAAGCTCTGAAACAAGCTTTTCGACACATTAAACGGTTTGCAAATCGGAGCTCTGGTTCTCAAGTTATGAACAAATCATTGCTGGTCACTTCAACTCAAAATCAGCCGTGAGTTACTTGCCTTCCCATAGCCATTTCTGATTGGCTGATTATTTTTTTTTGCAAAACTATAGTTTGAAAATTATTATTTTTTCTATAGTTTTTGCTTAAATAATTGCAAATTGAGGGCAATTAATACATTTTGGCCAAATTAATATATTTTTGGCACCAATTCTTTGGATCATTAACATTTTTGGAATCTTCATTTCCTCTTGGTTCCAATGAGTGGTCACATGATAGATTTGCTCTTCATCTTGAGAAAATTTTTAATCGTTGAGCCAATTTTAATTAAATTGGGCCTTTTTACGAGAAATTGAAACCTTAATAAATTTTGCACGGTAACTCAAAATCGAGTGCCGTTTTTTTGCAAAATTGCTTGTTTTTTCATCCCTATTACATTGGTTCCAATTTCATTGAAAAATTCCAATTTTGGAAAATACCCTCTTTTTTGTGGCCCTTTGAGCCTTATTGAGTCATAAATGCCAAAAATAAAAAATTGTAAAGGACGCATTATCGCTGGAACACGACGTCCAATTTGTGGGGGGTGCTTCTTGAGCTCCATGATCAAATCCATCTCGATCTAGTAACAGTGACACCGGAGGATGGAGGCAAACGGAGGTTGGGGTCAATCGCTGACCTCTCGTCAATCACCAACGACGAGGCAGGCCGCATAAAAGTTGTGGTGACATATGTGTGGTGTGAGTATTTGCTTTCGAGCTTTTGTGTGTTTCTTTTCGAGTTCTTGTTTTATGTTTTCTCGTGGTTCTGATGCTTTGGAAAAAGAGTTGTGTTGGAGCGTAGATGACCGCTGCCGCTGATCCTCTCGATCGCAGTGCTTCGTTTGAAGATGGTCTGCTTGTGAATACGTTCACTTGCAATGGTGACCATGTGCAGCAAAATCTAACCAGTAAGATCCAGTTAGTTGTATGTCTTCGATACGGTTTGCTTCTCAACATTCATGCGTGGAAATTTCACATTGGGGAAACATGATCCAATGTTCCATTTCCAGTTTTTAGTTTGTATTGTGTGAGCAAATTTTCCTATATTATTCCCTGCAGTGAAATATGATGAGGACTGATAATAGTATTTGGCACATCATGATGTGGTTGTAGGTAAACCACTTGAAAACCTTCATTTTTGGTTTGTGGTAAACCAATTGCAAAATCACCATTCTTGGTTGTTGGTAAACCATTCGCAAAACCATCACCTTGTGGTTTGTGGTACTCCAATTGTAAAACCACCATTCTCGGTTTGTGGTCAACCGTTTGTAAAACCATCATTGAGGTTTGTGATCATCCTGTGAAAATCACCAGGTCATGAGCAGGTGCAAGTATAAGGCAGGTTTTCCCCATGTTCGCATTAAGGGGGGGAATATTAGGAAATCCATGGTTAATGCTCCACATATGTGTATGTAAATAATAATTACAAGAGTAATTATTATCATCGTAATTTGTAGTAGTAAATATGTCAGTAAATAATAATTACATTGGTAATTATTTTATAAATGGTAAGTTAGTATTTGTTATAAGTTATATTAAACAACTATAACAAATATTGTTGTGTGAGTTTAACAACTCACGTGTATAGAGTTTGGGAGAGATAATCGTGGAGGTGTAGTTATACCCACATCCTAAAATATATGAATTATATTCCTATATATATGTAAATATTGCAATATGTAAATCAATAATGAGAATGCGTTTGAATTAAGTTTTATTCATTATATTTTTCTGTGTTTGATCTCTGTAACTCTCCTCTCTCCTCCGTATAAACCCTCAATGAACAAAACAATGAGCTTCTTTTATGTCACATCTATAATCATCATGGAAAGCCTCTGAAATTCAACAACATAGTCTTCTACTGCGTGCCTTGTTGTTTCAATTGAGCTAACTCCCGAAAGTGAACTTCCAGATCCACCCTATCAAATCTCCCAATGAGTCTTCTACAAAACTCATCATATGAGTGAATGAGATTGTGCCCTTGTGTGATTAAGCCATGAAACCACCACTCATGTGCAATTCCTTCAAGATGAAGGGTTGCAAATTTAATTGCATCATCCTCCGTCATAGGCCTCAATGATAGATAGGTATCCAATTTTTGAATCCAAGCATGGGTTGTCCCCTTGTTGGAACCATCAAATGTAGAGAATGCCATTCTTCCCAAAGTATTTTGAAGGTCCTTCTGTGGCGCATTAGGTCTAGGCTCCGACCTTGACCTTCCCTTGCTTACCCCCATGAATTCGGCAAGCAAAATAACATTACGGATCTCATTCAGAAGGGCCCTATATTCTTCATAGCTGGCCGTAATAGTATGCCCTACTGAATGCATTGTTTCCATCTTTGAAATGGCTTCTTCCCTTGGAAGGAAAGTAGGCCTCGTGGCTGATCCATAAGTCGATCCTTGGGGCTGCTGTGAAGTATTAACTCCGGATGAGCTGCCCTCACCATTTTGGAACCTTGGTTCATGAAATTTTTGTAGGGTTAGGGCCAACAAATCCATGGTGTCCGCCAACCTTACTTGCCCTTCAATGAGCTTATCGATTTTGGCTTCCTGTGAATCTTGGTGGGCCATGCTAAGCTCTTCAATCGATTGATCTGATTTCTTCTCGTCTCTCCTCTAATTATGAATGTATCCTTTATCACCTTCTAGCATGAAGACCGTTAGGTTGGGAAGATCGAAGCTTTGATACCACTGTAATGCCCCTTTCTAGGGCTGAAACTGAAAATAAGGGTTTGGGCTCAAACCCAAATGAGAGTAATTTGATTTTTACAACAGCAGCTCTGAAAAATATATATAACCCTAGCAGCGAACTGAAATTACCCTTTTAGGGCATCAAACACCCTTCAAAACAAGCTGAAAATAGGTGTATAAATCCTCATATGGCAGAAAACTGTAATGGCACTTAATGACATCAATTCCCATGCAAACACAAGCTGAAAATGACATAGAATGCTTCCAAATATTTTATTCAACCATGGAGATATTTATCCAACCAATACACTTCAAAATAAATAAGAAATGAATAGATAAATCACAGTTGTAATTAATTAAATAACAATAGAAGTACAACTCACATTAAGGGTTGGAAATGAGTGTTCCCAAACCCCAAAAATATCAATAAAGTATGAAATCAGCCTTATAAATTATGAGGAAGGTGAGTATCAGCTCCAATTGCCCAAATGTGCCCTAGAAGGCACTTAACTCTTCCTCCACCCAAGTCGCTACCCTAGGAGAGGGTCCAAAATAAATGTAGAAACCTTAGTAGCTCTTCCTCTCTCAAGCCCTAGTTGCAAACCAGCAACATCACTTTCTTTGAAGCCCTTAGGAACCACCAATTGGAGAGTTTTTGTTCTCCAATTTGCACAAGGGTGGGTTTCGTCCTCCTTGTATGCCACACCAAAGGATTTTCACCCTCTAGTGGATAGGAATTGAGCAATCAGCCCAAAACCAAGCAAGTATAAATTTATGATATGATAGATGCCCAAAATGAGTCCAAGTGACCCCTTTTATATCCTCTTGGTGGTGCCAAAGATCAATTAGGAATCTTCCCCATAACTGACCTCATAATGATTTTTGCTTTTAACTTTAGCTTGGCTTTTCCCCTCTACAACCCAGCCGACCTGCCTCATAAGAGAAATCATGAAAGATAGGTAAAATGTTCACAAAAAGATTAAAAACACAACAAACACTTCCCTTGTTCACCTCCTTCTTGCCCCTAGGAAGTGGAATGGGCTAGAAGTCTTCAAAACAAACTAGTTTGAAAAAAGGGACATTACAGCCTTTCACCATGGCAATTGCCTCTGCTTCATTGTTGGTACCAAAAGGTATAAATATGGAGAAGGCAACAATGAGCTGGCACCCAATAAATCAGACCCAAGGCAGTGTTACCTTGTTCATCTTGAGTATACAACCAGCCACAGCATGCCTAGGTTGGCTCTTGAGGCGCTGTCAAGGTTAAGTTTTCACCTCGAGGGTGTGGAGGGAGACCATTTGACCATTTAGTAGTCAAACTTGGATCCTCTTTTCCATTAATAGGGGCTGGTATGATAAGAGGTCAGCGCTTGAGCAGGATCTTATCCTTTGTTTTAAGCTCACGGGGTGAAATTTTGCTTGAGATGATCATGACACCCATCCAGAGATGGCGATTTCAATTTTTGAGGCACATCTTTCCCATGTGAGTCTATTGTCTTGAAAAACATGCCTATTGCATTCCAGCCATAGATTCCATATGACTAAGGATGGTGTTACCTTCTAGAGGGATTCAACGTGTGAGTGTTTATCAAGCTTAGAGCAGCATTGAAACAAAAGCAGAGGTGGGCCAAGAGGTTGAACTTATCTAAGATCTAGTGCCATATATTTTGAGAATGCATATGGAACAGAAGAAGGTGTTCATCATCTTCACTTGAGTTGTGGCATAACTCGCACCTGATAGGACCCTGGAAGCCTCTGTTGTAGAATTTGTTTGGAGTTAGGATCTGGGGATAAGCAGTCAAATATGAAAAGGAGCTTGCTTTTGGGACACAGAATTTAGACCGGATTTCTTTCCCAGGCAATCCAGGTCGGCAGCTTGGGCAGCTGTACGGAAGGCCACTGAGCACCAGATTTCACCAACTACCAACCATCCATTGTGTCTGACCAGCAAAGGGAGTCAAGGTTATTGTCAAAATTAATCCTTCCACACCTCAATATGTGGTTGAGCTTGTTCTGCGTATCAGTAGGGGGCCTCAAGTAATCTGGCATCCTTACATAACATGATTGGGAACCCCGATCTGTCATCAATGTAAAAAAATCTTTGAATTTCAAATCCCCTGATTGGACTGAAGCCTCCTTAATTTCATCTATGTTGCCACTGTCTGGTAGAGGAGGGGACGCCCAAGCAGGAGTCAACCCAGAAATTTTGCCTTGGCCCCATTTCTGACCTCCCAGATCAGTGGTTTGGATGCAACATCTTGGCAGTCTGTTATAAAATCCACATACTAGACTCTTCAGGGAGGGAAAATCCTTGAATCTACAAAAGCCTTGTTTTTGCTTTTATTTACTTGATGCATCTTTTATTTTTGAAATTAAGAGCATTTATTGTTTTCTCAATTAAGTTAAAAAGCACAGAATCTTTAAGAATACTATTAGCTTGTAATTCCTGCAAACAAGTTCAAGCTGTTGCACACATATAAAGAAACTAAGTGTACAGAAACATGAGAGTTATCTAGTCTGGCGTTGTAAATTATTATATTCAACTGTTCAGAAATATGGCCCTGCTGAGGATCTCTGATATTCAAGTTTCTTTTATCCATGCTAAAATAACATAAGCTTAAATGTGTGAATTCCTGAAAAATATTTAATTAGATTAAAGGGCTGATTCCAATTGTTAAATAGAACAGACTAGTTAAATATCACCTGTGAATTTTTTAAAGGAGATCACTAAATATTGACCATGAAGAAAATTGTAATGTTGGGTTAAAACTTTACTTGGCTGCAGTCTGGTGTTATTTAATGTGCAAGGGAAGATAATTTAGTGCTTGAACTTTTTCTAACGTGATCATTATTCTGGAGCTCATTGTTGTAGGGCTCAGGTTCATCAGAAAGATACATTTGGTATAAAGCAAGATCTAGTTTTTGAGATTAGCATATAGAGCAAGATCTAGTTTTGAGATTGATTAGCATCATGTATGAAAATTACATTTAAATAGCAAATGGATTCATTGACTGATGAATCTGCTAAATGTGTTCTGCAATTTGTTTCTATCCTCAGTCATTTTATTATTTAATGCTCAGAAGTTTTACTATCTCAACCATATTTCATAGATTTTCTTTAGAATTCTGTCTTCATTCTGCAGCCAAATCTTAGTATGCAAGTTAATGATTCATATTACTGCAAGTTGAGTACCTAAGTATTTCAAAACAGTCCATAGAGTTCTTTATAACAAAAGATCCAAATGCAAACCAGCACATATCATAAGTCTACAAAATGAAGCCCAAGGCTGAACAGTTACGATGCTAAACTCCATTAAACTAAAGCCTTCAACAGACAATCAGTGCAGCTTTGAACATATAGCCACCAAACTGTATATGAACATATACCCGTAATTGATAACTAAAAGCATAGGTTACTCTTCCACTCACTGCACGATGTGCTGATACTTGAAAGTAATCTTTACTTCCCTCAGAGCCATCTCTGCTTCAGAGTATCAGAGGAATCCCCTTTGCATAGGAAGCCGCCTCTTGAGAAGAAGTGTAGTGGAAACTTCAAATAGCTGTGGTACTATGTTGCACAGTTATCCTCCCCACAACCGAGCCCATACTGGTACGGATATGTGCTATGTATGGTAAGGATATGCCCCCAGTATGCCATGGTACATTCCAGATGTACCTGAGATGTACTCAGGCATGCCTGCTGCATTTTGGCATTGTAGTTGCAAAATAATTGATTTTTTTGTTGACTCAGTCAATGCAAACCCTAAAAACTCATAAATTAATTAAAAATCAAACCCTAAACTCCTCTAAAACCTATAAAAAGGCACTCGAGCATTACCAAAACACAAACAATTCATTGTTGGTTTTTGCAAGTGTAAGAGCAAAGTGCCAAAGACGAATTGAGGAGGAGGTTGCCATTGCAAGGAGGCAGCTATCACAAGGAGGAAGCTATACTGAAAGTGGAGCTAGTGGGAGTGGCATGCAGGAATTTGATTTTGAGGAAAATCTAGATGATATATTCTAGATTATTTGTATTCATATTGACATGATATTCATATATCATATGTATTATGCCACATGATTAATGAAAATGTTAAATTTTAAGCATATTGAATGTTTTGAACCTTGATCCTACTATATTTTTAAAGTTTTTAATTTCTTATGGACTAAAAATTGAGTAAAATAAGTATATATATGTACGGATGTACCCAAACCAAGGTTTTTTGAAAAGCGGCATATCTGTGTACCATACCTGTACCTGTATCGTGGCAACATAGCTGTGGTATAAATGTTCAGGAACTATCAAACCCATGATATGCCATGATTGATAAGTCCACAGAGCACGCCCTCAATGTACAGATAGGAGAAAGAGGTAAGATTTAGCTTTAAATGATCTGGAAGGCAATAGGGCAACATGCATTTTCAGTCATCAAAAGTACCGACGAATGGCTGTGGCAATCATGTCCTTGTGCTTTGTTAAATTCTGTCATATAAACATGCTGCATTATTGCCAATCATTAATTAAATACAGAGGAATACATTCAATTTCAGTGGCTTCTAAGGTAGGGACACAGATATATTTTGTTCCCTATGTTGCCAAGATACGGGCACGGGTTCGATACATGGATACATCAATTTTAAAAAACCCTTGGGTACGATACGCCTTTGATACATACGTACATATACATTAAAAAATCTAAAAAATAAAAATATATATCATAGTTCAAAAAATCGTTATCGGCGGTTAATCGGCAGGCCAAATTTTGACTTGGAAATTGGGAATTGGCAATTTCTCGGCATTAATTGGCAACTTTATCAACACTTTAAAAACATTTAAATTCATAAAATAAACTTAAATTAAATGTAAAACATTGTTAAATGACACGAAAAGTGAATCTATAGAATGCCATAGGCCCATAAGCATTAATATTATTATTGTATCATAATATTATTAATCCAAGGCTCCAAGCAGTACCATAATGCATTGCAATGTGTCAAGTTGTACTTGTCATTTGGGCAGGATGTATTATTGTATCTTGTCATGTTGAATTATTTGTCAGCTAAAGTGCTCATTGCTTTGCAGGGCTGTTTTGTGTACTATAGCAGAAATCAGGATGTTTCAGAGAAGTCAAGTGGGTAAACTAAATGCTAAATGCTAGCGGTAGTGCTTTGCATAAGTCATCTTAATGTCAAAACATATGAATATATTTCCAGGGCTGGCCAAGTTAAACTGCATGTGAGTATTGTCTGGAAGAAAATTACCAGCTCTTAGTCTGCTTTGAAGTAATGTTGAACAAATCATTTTAACGATATTGTTGACAGTCATAGTCTGCTTTGAAGTAATGTTGAACAAATCATTTTAACGATATTGTTGACAGTCATAGTCTGCTTTGAAGTAATGTTGAACAAATCATTTTATAGCTGACTATGACTGTCATAGTCAGCTATAAAATGATTTGTTCAACATTACTTCAAAGCAAACTATGACTGTCAACAATATCGTTAAAATGATTTGTTCAACATTACTTCAAAGCAGACTATGACTGTCAACAATATCGTTAAAATGATTTGTTCAACATTACTTCAAAGCAGACTATGACTGTCAACAATATCGTTAAAATGATTTGTTCAACATTACTTCAAAGCAGACAGTACTCACATTACTGGAAACCGAAATATATTCATCGAGACTGTACTCACATGCATTTAGTTTACGGTTTACCATTTAGCATTTAGTTTACTGTTTACCCACTCGACTTCTCTGAAACAGCCCTGCAGAGCACTTTAGCTAATAAATAATTCAACATGACAAGATGCAATAATATATCCCGCCTGAATGACAGGAACCCTAGTGAAAACGTGAGACTGAAAACATGAAAACGTGACGGTTCTCACCTGCTTCAAGTTCGAACCTGCTCGTCCAGCAAAAAACCCTAGGTTGAAATCGCGCAGCAAAAAAATGAGTCGAAATGCATGGAAAAGGGCACTTTTATTTCTGTTTTTCCGTATTACATTAAACCCGCGATTTTCCACGATTTTGGGTCAATTTTTTTCACGATTTTCACCCATAAAAATCGCCATTTATCGCCGATTAATCGCTAGAACAAAAATCATGATTTTTTAAAAGATAAATCGTTTTCTCTGCATTTTGTGATTTATCAGCGATACATTGTGAATTCAAAATCGCAATGTATCGCTGATAAATCACCAAATGCAGAGAAAATGATTTATCTTTTAAAAAATCATGATTTTTGTTCTATATATATATATATTATTCGTATACTCATTTTACTCATTTTTTAGTCCATAAGAAATACAAAACTTGAAAAATATAGTACGATCAATGTTCAAAACATTCAATATACTTAAGATTTTACATTGTCTATGATATATGAATATTATATTCCTTTGTGTTTCATCCATTTCCTTTGAGATTAATTTTTGTGTTGCGATGGTGGCCATAAAGATGTATATAGGGAGCTCCTGAAGGACCTATTTAATTAGGCTGACTCTAACCTGCCAATGATAACTAAAGAGGTCAGTCCAATGGTTGGTTCTTGCATTCATATTATCCAAAATCACCTTCTAATCCTCCTTAAGGATGCATGAAGGAGTCAATGTTGTGCCTTAATAGTTTCTAGGACAGGATGCTCTTTGAAACTTTAAGCTATGCAATTTGCAGTTCCAAATTTTTCTATTAGTATTGAAGATCACCTGAGATTTGATCTCATAAATAACTTGTACAGAGGCTCAGATATATGTCCAAATTTAATTGAATAGCTTCTTTCCTTGGCCAATTGCGATGATCCCAAATAATTACCTCAAACGTTCTTGATATCCTTTGAATATTTTCTCTTCAATAAACTAGAGGGATTTTAAACAATCTCCAAGTTTCCTTGTGGTTGCCATGCCCTCCTAGTCGAGTCCTCAATAAAACTGAAGTTTGTTTGAGTCAAAATAAAATAAATTTAGAGCCCCCACTGCCCAACAGTACTGATACATCCCGGGTATGTCAAAACGTGATGTACCCGGTACATACCCAGACGTACCTGGGATGTATCAGTACCGTACCTGGGACATATCCGTTCTGGGTACATATCCAGGGGGTACGGGAGGGTGCGGGGCTGACCCTGATAACATAGCTGTTCCCAAATAGTGTTATAACTTGTTCTCTGATGGAATAGTAGGCTCAGGAGGTGTCGACCCCGGTCGAATTAAGCAGAATCTAAAGCACTCAAAGCCACGATGGCAATAGAAACAACAAAAGAAACTAAAATAACTGCCACAGAGACAATGCAACAAAACTGCTGAAAGGATAGTAAGTTGCATGCCTATGGCCATGTGAGAGATGATAGCAATAAGATAGTTGGATAACTTGTAACAGAGGCATGTGGTACCTTTATTGTACCCTATTGTCATAGACAGTAGTCATATATAAAAACAAACTGTACCTAAGAGTGAGAGAAATCAGATGATGGTGGCACCTAGTATTTGGAAGTGCTAATACACCTGCCACATAAACAACATTGAATGCTCGGAATGAATTGAAATTCACTCCTGCGAGACCATGGCACAATGGCCAAGAATATGAACACACGGATGCTACAGGGGCTCCTCATAGGTCGTGCCATAGTCAATGGCTATGAGGGCCCTTCTCACGGTAAGAGAAACCCTTGTCCCATTTAACAATTCTGCAGTTTGATAGGTAGCCAGTACTAAAGTATAGAAGTTTGGCAAAGAAAAGAAAAATTTCTTCTTGATTTTGACATATAATTAGGACCAATTTAATGGCTCTTTTGGCTTGCAGTTTGATTTTCTCAAGAGCTAATGGTGGACAGAGAGATGAGAGGCTACGTGTAGGTTAGAGCATTGTTCACGGCATTGTGAGACAATATAAAGAAGACTTTGATGTTTCTACAGAAAAAGAAACAGATCCCTGAACCGGGAAGAAGCTACAAGTTGGTATTTTGAGTAATCCCAAGTGCCACCTTGTAGACAATTACCAATATCTATTTGGCCAGAAGGCTAATCGCTGATAGAGTACATTCAAATCAATCACTAGAAAGGATGATTGTCCTGAAACACTGTACCCAAGCACATTCCCTAAAGATATGGAGAAAAGTATCAGCCAGTGTCAGAGCATAAATGATTTTCATAACATGTGCATTTATGTGCATCTATATTATACCCCTTTTAGAAACATTTACCACCTCTTGTTTTGCAGTTCCTAAGGGTAAACTGTTGTAGAACTAATAAGAAATCACACAAAATTGAGGCATATGTCTTTTTATATCAACCACTCACTAAATAAATAAAAAGCCTCTTTACCCTTTAAACTTTACCACTCTACTGATACGTGAAAAATCTCAAAGAAAATCCCTCTTGAATGAATTCATGCTATATTCACTATGCACGTTTGATGATCCTCCAAGAGAAGACAAGCAACAGGCTGACTGCTGCAGCCGATCTTTTTCTTTGGGGTGTGTGCTACATTATAATTGTTGTGCAGCAACCAACATCAATTTCCACCATTTTTCTGGTACGCCCTTCCTTTTGGAACTGTAGAATTTTATTCCTTTAGCTTTATTTTCTTTGTTAACTATAATAAGTTTCTAGATCATTGAAATTGTGGTAACTAGAGTTTATGGACAGGACTCTGTGCCTTTTTTATGCAAGTCAGAAAAATCTAGGATTTGAGGAATTTGGTGTTAATCCGTTCTTCTGTTTCAACATACAGATAGGTGCTGGTATGGAGTGTGGAATTGCTGTAAAAGACTTTGATGATTGGGATGTTGGAGATACGATTGAAGCTTTCAACTCATTAGCTAAGCAGCGCACTCTTGAAGAGGCATCTGCTGCAATGACAGCTGCGGTTGCTGCTAGTGGAGTTCAACTATAGAAATCAACTGCTGTGTTAAGAACATAAGTCTGAGGAAGTGTCTATTTTCTTGCCTGTATTCTAATTGTTCTCTAAATTTCTTATACATCGAGTCCACAAGTTAAGTTGAGAGTAATTCCATTATGAGTCCTGTCACACAACAGGGTTTGGTGTATCAAATGTAACATTGGATCGATGCACTGTTAAAGCAGTGCCTATTGATTTTTAATATTCTTAGCCTATTCTTCAATATCGTCAATTTTCATTGTTTAACATTGCAGATGGTAGCCTATTTCAATATATACAAAATTGTCAACTCTTTGGAGATGGAAACTCTATCATGTTTATTTAATGGTAATCTATTAGACCAACAATAATGATGTGTGCAAATCAGCATTATAAGATTTGCTTCCATGGTGCTAATATGAGCAACAAAACGATCAGGGATGGTTGGTAGAGATTGATACAAATCTTAATGTATATGTGTTCCATAATATCCAATCTTATTGATGATAGTTCCAATTGTTACCAACTTAGTAGCCCACATATGCCTTTTTGTTACTGTGGATTTTAAGTGCGAACAACACATATTGCATGACTCTCAGCAGTCAAACTTCTAAATTTCAGTTTCTAAAACATCATTTTATTGTTAATTAACTAGGATAAGCAAAATACATGAAGCCCAATGTTATAATAACATCAGAGTCACATTTTCGGGTTCAGTTTATAAAACATCATTTTATTGTTGATTGTAACATCTAGCAACTGGGAAAACTATAGGAGTTGACATGCAGCTAGGTATCTAGGCTATGCAGTAAGAAATCATATCAGGTCAGAGTACTAGGGTAGATTGTATTGCTTTCAAATGGATAGACTGAAAATAGACTGAGTGATACACGTGCAACACAGTTGACAGCATCTTCTTATTCTTAAATTGTTATTTTGGCAACGTGCAAAGCGGAGTGCTTGCTGCATGTGTAAAGGAGGTCTATTAAGAAGGATAGTAAAGATGCTAATTGCTTCACTTTTATCTAGGTTTCTGTTGAGAGTGGAAGACAAATTCTTTTTACATGGATGGATAGGTTCCTTGGTACTCTTGTACTTCAGGAGTTCAACTAATATGAGAGGAAGACCCTTTGCTGAGGAAGCTGCTTCTTGTACATATCCCGAGTTGCTCATACGAGAGGAAGACCCTTTGCAGATGAAACTGACTCTTGAGAACAAGAGCAGTGCAAACACTTTCCAGCCATGTTATAAATGCCCAGGAGCTATCTAACCAATGATATGCCACAATTGATATACCCATAGATCATGCCCTCAATATACAGCTAGGAGGAAGAGACAAGAGTTGCCTTCTAATGATCTGTATACCCCATAGACTGTTCTGGAAATGATCCACATGCTTTGCATAATCCCTGGTGTCATTTTCTACATTGCAAGTAACACATGGCCCCATCCCCTCGTTCCTTGTTTCTGCTTTGGTGTGTTTCCATGATGAATTGCTGCTGAAATGTACCGGATACATAGCTAATTCCTGGGACATGCCAGAAATGGTAGTGTTCTTTCATGCATATGGGCAAGCGTTTCCAACTGTTTCTGTGGGCGCAAGTTCTTTAAAACAACAAAAAGAAAAAAGCCAATACATTGAAAAATAACTCTGTAGTTCTAGAACACACTACTTTAAAGCTATATAATAGTATAAACACACTATATGTTATTCTCATTTCACTATGGTTTTTACAAAATTTCAGTAATTTTAATAAGAGCAAGGAGGAATGTAGCAACCACCATTGCAGTAAAGATTCATCATCAAACAGTTCTAAAACAATTTGGAAGAAAGGGCAAAGAGGAATTTAGTAGCAACTTCCGAGAGGATTTTAGGACCAAGTTTAAGGAGAAAAAGGTTTTCTCATTTTATTCAACGGTCTTGTATTTTTTTAATCTGTTTTTTATTGTGATCATGACTCATGAATGATGTGTGTATTCTGTTGGCAGCCAAACATGCCCACTACACTTTTGGGGCCTTGAGAGAATTTTTGAAGTTATGGACTATGAGAATATAAGACTTATTTATAAGGTGCCTAACTACAAGTTGGTTGTAACCGGTTGTAACTACATCAACCGTTCTGTAACTTCGTTGTTTATAATAAATAGATGGACGTACAATCTCAAATGTGTGCAATCCACATTCTCTTCATTTGATCTTTGTACATTCCATTCTTTCTTCATTCTTTCTCTCTCACATATTCTAACATTGGTACGAGAGCGCAGTGTAAGTAAAGAGAGAGAAGGGACAAAAGACATTTTCGTGACAATCCCATTAGGGCATGTTCGTGAAGATTTTCATTTGCATTTTCGAGTTCACATTTTTGTGAGGTTTTTCAAAAATCGAAGGGCAAAATATATACAAATACATGAGGGAAGAAAACGTAGCTGCGAGTACCAGCTAGGGCATGGGACAAAATTGTTTTCACAGAGGTTGCAAACAAATCAACAAAAATCGCAAGAGGGTTTCTCAATCGGAGAAGAGTTTAAAGTCACGAAAGGAGCAAACAAAGTTACGAAAGCCTCTTAAATTGAGGGCTCAATGATACCAATGATTGCAACCAAGTCTCTTTTCATAGTCATAAATCTAGTCACGGAAGGGTTTTATAGAGCACAAAAACCAGTGAATAAAAAAATAGTCATTTTTATACAGACGAAAATCGCTATCGCCATTATTGTCATTAGTAGTCACAATTTGCATTAAAACACAATCGTGATTTCTGAGTATGAAAATAGCCATGGAAAATACATGAAAGCGGGTAGAATACAGTCGCATTACTGCCACTAACAAAGAACAAGTCACGAATTGCGAGGGCACAATGAAATTTTAGGTTGTTTGTTCTATCTTGTAGGGCACAAAATAGTGTGTATCACAACTGCAGCGAAGGGAATACTTGAAATTGGTATTTTACTCTCTATTTACTCATATGCAGTAGTATTTATTTTATTTTATGGAAATTCAAGTAGAAAAATATTATGGTCTAACTTTTCATACATGGAAAGTGAAAATACAAATGCAACTTATGAATAAAAATTCATTGGATTGTCGTGTTCGAGCCAATGATGTGCTCAAGGGTAAAGACATATCAAATACAACCAATATAGCCATGGTTGAAGACCCACCAGATGCAGAAGGTAGTGAGGACAGTGACGAATACACAATATAAAGTTGCTCTAAACTTTGAAGGCAAGAAAGCATACATGGTAGATGAAGCTCGGTATGGATGGTTGCTCAGATAGTTCGGGAGAGTGGATCTTGGGAATTATACCCTCATGAGGGTCATGAGACAACTTGATGGAGCTTGTGGATGGCTCAATATGGATGGTTGTCCAATAATTCGGGAGATTTGTGATTCGGGAGTTCGGGGAGGTGGAATTCGGGAACTCGAGAATTCGCTCGAGAGCTACACCTTTATGAAGGTCATAAAGCAACTTGATGGAGCCCTACCTTATCATAGCATTGCTTTCAAAGTGAAAGTGTCTGAAGATTGTGTAGCTCTGTTTTGTTCTAGTCTTGTTAGATTGTTTGTTTTTTTGCTTTATGTAGAATAAGTCTTAAGAGGGGGTATGAGAATATAAGACTTATTTATAAGGTGCCTAACTACAAGTTGGTTGTAACCGGTTGTAACTACATCAACCGTTTTGTAACTTCTTCGTTTATAATAAATAGATGGACACACAATCTCAAATGTGTGCAATCCGCCTTCTCTTCATTTCATCTTTGTACATTCTATTCTTTCTTCATTCTTTCTCTCTCGCATATTCTAACATGGATAAATTTAGAGCTTCTTAGTATGTTTGGCAGCTTGTCTTGATTTTCTTTGCTCGAGGTAATTTGAGATGCCTAGTTTTATTGAAAGAACAAGTTGATGGGATCGACCATGATCAATCTCGTTGGCCATAAAAATGGATTGTTTAACAGATCGACTACGCCGATCCGTCGGCCATATAAGGAAATAATACCACATTTGTTAAGAAAGTGGAGCACATGTTATTTTTATATTTGAGCACTTTATACCTTTACCGGAGCAAATGCTCTCCCAATAATGCCTCTTGACTTAAGTTTAAGAAATGGGTAAGACATGGGTTCGATTAAGGGATTTCGGACGAGGACACGCACAAGATTTCATGAACTTGAGAAAGTAAAATTTGGCTAAGTCAAAGAGATGACAGCCTTGAGACATGAGTAAGAGGTCCCTGCACTGCTCCAGTGGCACAATTCCTGACGCTTGCAAGCCCAAAAAAGGGACACCTATTTCACCACACAACCTAAGAACGAGCGCTCAAGACCCGATAGAATTGGGAGCACATGATTGGGCTACATGGACCAATTACGAGTGTTTGCAACACAATAAAATAAGAGAAAACAAGATGCGCCAAGGTCTCAAAGATCGGGACACGTGATTGGACCATGTATGGGTGTTTGGTAACACAATAAAATAAAATAAACCAAGTTATCATGCAGTTGAAGGTCTTGCATCGGGGACATGTGATTGGGCAACGTGGTAATCACGGCACTCGAAACCCAAATAATTTGTGACATGTGGCCCAATCATGGGTGCTTGGTTGTGCAGAGACTTGAAGTGGGTGTAGGTTGATAAGCCCTGAAATGAAGACACGTGGCCTAATCACAAGTCACTCTAAACCCATATGAGTCCGACACGTGGCACAATTTATGGTATTTAGGCATATAAGAAACAATGAGTAAAACAATTGAATGAGCCTAGGAAATGAGGAACCGTGATAGAACCACACGACCCAATCATAGGTTAATGGTCAACCAATTAGGTATTGACATGTGGCATATTCTTTGAAACTGTGTAAGGGAAAACAAAGAAAGATGGTGGAGTATGGAGGAGCTCGAACCTTGTAGCCAACCACAATGTGCCACATGGCCCACTCAAAATGTGACTCGTAGCCCAATGAGAAAATTGCAAATAGACTAGTTGAGAAAAATAAATTCCTTGCACAATTTTAATGGAGTAGGTTGTGAATAGAGCTCAGTTTTGAGAACGATTGACAAGTTGTTGGAAAAATTATTCAAATGGCTACATCTTGGTATCACTTTGAGAGAAAATTGGTGTATGGTTCGCAGTAGTTTATGAACGAGTTGTGATGCCTATTTTGCCATTTGTCATTCCTTTGATATGCATTTCTCACTTATGTGCATGTATAGGCTCCCTTAGGTGTTTTTTTGATTCTTATTGTGGTGAATCGGGGCCCTTAGATCATTTGCATTTTAGATTTGGAGTGCTAATTGTCACTTGATCTCTATTGGGATTATTGTGTAATTCATGCCATGCTTCATCCAACACTTTGATTTCCTCTCATCTCAAATTCCCTCAATTTTTCTTCTATCCAATTCTCGGAAAGTTCAATCAAAGAGTATAAATAGATGAAGTGTTGGTCTCATCAATCATATTCCAACTTGCCATTTTTGGTCGGACCTCCCGGTCCTTCTAGTTACTTAGTTCTATAGGTGTTCAATTTAGCTTTGTTTTAGGTGGTTAGGATATGAATACTTTTGATCAATTCAAGGACATTGTAATTCAAATCTTGAAGAGTAGCTCTATTTGTTAATTGAAGTCTTAAATGAGATGATGGATTTAGAAGAATATAGTCATTAGAGCCTAAAGTGTATTCACTTTGGTTATTAAGATTTCCATTTGGTAATTAGGCGTCTAGGTTTGATTTGTAGTCACCGAAACACTTAGTTATAAAATCCTTTGTGGAATTCTGGTTTCATTTGCACTCATCAACATTGCATTTGCTATATTATGGGTTATAGATAATAATTGTCTCGATAATTAGATAAGTCTTAGTGTATGTGGTTTATTAGTTGTCCAAATTGTGAGGAGTTTGTAACAATTGTGTAAAGTGATGCAACTTTTATATTATTTTTGACTCCATCAAAGACTTGCAGATTTGGTCTAATGGATGAAGTCACTGGTTGAAGTTGGAATGACCAACCCCACTTTTATATTAATACTTATTGTAATTCCTATTTGAGATCTCCATTTCCATTATGTACATATTTAGAGGTCTCTTTGTTATAACTTAGGCTTCATACTTGTATGGTTTGCTTTACATTTGTTAAATCCCTCTATCGAAGGACTACAAGCAATGGACACCCTTATATTTCTGCATTAAAGCAATTCAAATATGTGTATTTTCTTGCAAATGTGTGATTATTTTACAAGTGTGTTGTCCTATGTTTTCGAAAGGAAAATTCACTAGAAAACATGACAACCATACCATAGTGTTGAAAATTTTCAAAGTTATACCTTCCTAAGACACCCCCAAGTCACTCCATCCCCAATGTCAAATCCTATCCTATCGGTTAAATGATCCCCAAGTGGTTGTTATCAATCCCCTAGGCGATTTAGGATCTTTTGAAACATTCAAGCATTCAAGCAGTTTTGGGAAGGGCTTCCATCAACCATCCTAAGACTAGTGCACCATCCCCAAAGCGAAGAAAAGGAGCAAAACTCATCACAGAGGAATATTCAAGTGCTAGGAACATCATATGATTGATTTTCGAAGATTCAAGGAAGTTTTGGAGATTTTGGAGCCAATTCATCGAAGCGGGTTTACGGCCTTAAAGGAGCATGCACCGCGAAAGAGGACCTAAACTTTGAAGCATGATTCTAGGAGCTCCATGATGATTTGAAAGCCCAACAAAGTACCTATGGAGAGAATTTTCAATGTTCTACATGGTGGAAAAAATAGGACCTCTTGATACCACAAGTATTGTTTTGGAAAACTCATTCTTCTGGCGCACAACAAGCAATCCCGAGAAATAAGGAGTCATTTGGAGGTGTTTAAGTCAAAATTGGATATCGGGACCATCACCATTGGATTCGTGAGGGTTTTTTTGTATGAATCATATAAAATTTCACCCAAAATTTATCCTAGAGCTTGAGATATCGTCTTCAAGTCAGTTCTCCCAAGGTATGCTATTCGGTACTTAGTGAAATTTCTAAAGGGACACGTGAAAACTGTGATGAATGTTATAATTTGAGGATTCTAATAAATATGGATTTAATCAACTTACATATTATATAATGTTACAATAAATATTTAAATAAACATTATATCATAACTTAAGTAATAAAGAAATACTTACAGAAATAAATAACACATGTGAAACAATATTTATAGTGGAAAACCTCAATAGGGTAAAAACCACTTTAAAAATAACATTTTATTTCGAGAACTTATTTTACATCCAAAGAAGATCACCTCCTCCTTTAAAATCCTATTTACTAAGGGGTAAAACCAAATCACTTGATTTGCACACCTTTGATATATTTTCCGAATATATCAAATGAGGACCTAAAAGTCCTTTCTTATATAAGGTGATCGGGTATGTCTCCCGACCCACCTTTTCAACCTAAAATGGTTGACACATACACATAGGTTTATAATATTTAATATTAGAAATATAATTATTTCATGATATTAAATATTTAACCTAAAGTATATACCTAGGTTAGCATATTTAATAATAGAAATATAAATATTTCATATTATTAAATATTAACCTATAGATTAGTGATGGACCCATATACATTAAGGGTTGTCCGGACCACTTAATCATCATGTTCCAATAGTGAAAGCACATTTTCATGTCCCCTTTGTCCCTTTTCAAAGGAACATGAGGTGCAAAAAATTACACCCCACTCCTATATGACCCGTAAACCACCTCTCTCACCCCAAGTGCTCCATTTTAGCCTCCTCCTCCAAGTTGCACAACAAATGAACATGTGACAAATGACATGCCCAGATGAAGGGGAATTTCATGTCCCCTTTGCACCTTTCGAAAAGGGACAACAAATGCGCCCACCCCTCCCTCTCTCATTTCGCATGCTATAAATACCATCACTTAGCCATTTTCTCACCATTTCCCCCCCACACCTCCATACGCTACAAGAATGTTGGCAATTTTTTTCCAACAATTGAAATCTGAAATTTTTATCCTCAAACAATCCCATGAACGCTGCAACAATCTAAAAACAAGAAAAAATGCAAAAGAATGGATTTGAATGAAGAAAAACGAAGAGATTTTTCGTGAAAACCCTCGAAGTCTCGTGAAGGAGGAATTATTCATATCTCCCAAAATGCTCAATGGATCGAGATGCCATATTTTGCAGACATTTAGTTTTTAGAGACCATGAGGATCCAAGTGAAAGTTTTTTCATACACGGCCCAATTTTTTACTGAGCAAACCCTCATTTTCCCGCAACAAAAATTTAAATATTAAAATATCTCGTTTCCGACATCAATCAAGTTGAAATTTTAGAGGAGCACTCACTGGGAAAAAACCATATCGAAAACTTTCGCTTTCGTCATGAACCAAGAACCATAGACCCACTTTTAAAAAATAGTAAGCCTTTCTATATGGGTGGTCTTATTTTGGGTAAGTCGTCACCAGAAGAAGTTGCAGTAATGAAGACGATGTATGCTAAGGAGGAAAACGAGGTCGAATGATTAGCCTGCTTCAAAAGCAGCAAAATCATCACTTACTAAAAATAGTAAGTCTCTCATATGGGTGCTTGCCATTTTTAATAAGTCATCCAAGAAGGGAAATCAGGGAAAGACCAAGAAACAAGGGTAGAATACATGTTAGTCTTATTGGTGCAGCTTAACTTGGGAAAAATCACTACTTACTAAAAATAATAAGTTGTCTTGTAGGCACTTACTATTAATAGTAAGTCATTCCAAAAAGCAAGCTATAGGAGTGAACATAGGGGTAATCATTCGAGTCAACATCATCAGTTGGGGGCTAGAGAGGCAAAATTATTGACACTTGCTAAAAATAGTAAAGTGCCCTTTCCAAATATAGTAAGTGTCAAGGAAAAATGAAATTCAAATTCATAGGGGTAAATCCGGCACAAGCTCTATCATCGGAATATGCAGGAATAGGTGATGGTGATGTCACTCACATGGATCTCAACAGAATGTCTTTCGACACTCATTTCATGTTTCAGTTTGTTTGTGTGAGGTGGAGTTTGTGATTAACATGGTGTGTTCCATCAGGATGTTCAAATCAACGTAACAATGTGGCAAAGGTGTTGTGAGAGTCATGACAGGTTGGTTTGAATGCTTCAATATCTTCGAGGGGATCTTCATGAGAGACACTCTTGGTCACCAAAGGAATCATTCGATAATGTTTCTAAACACTTAGTTCGTAGTGACCGTGCGTCCTTCAAAGGAGGTTTCGTGTGGTACCATGCATTCAAGGATTTAGATTTCATTGCATTGGAGCGTTTCATCAGATCATCTAGCAAAGATTAGTGGACGTCATCGAGGTGGCTTCTCCTTCTTCCTTCTTCTCTCTCTCTCTCTCTCTCACCCTCCCTAAATTTCTCTCTCAATGTTCTAATTTTTCGTTGGGGATGCACTTTTTCATGTCTTAATGTAATTAAAAAGTAACTTTATGTTTCTAATGTATTAAGTCACCTTTATGTTATAAAAAGGGACTTAATGTTTTCCTAAGAAGATGAAAAGTTTTAAGTTACACGAAGACATATGGAAGGTCATTGGGGGGAAGATGAAGAGTCACTTCTCTTCTTATAAATTGTAAAAACATTCCCTTTCCAAGTTGTTGGTTGCAAATTTGTGAATTCATGAGAGATATTTTGCCTACTTGTGGAAGAACAAAGAGTTAGCCATTTTCTACTATTTCCCCCTCTCTATTTTCCTCCATTCTCCTATCATGTACAACTCTTGATTTTAAATGCTAATGAAGGAAGAAGTTTATGTTTTCCAAGGCATATGAATGTGTGCATCTTTGTATGCATGGTTTCCTCTAGCTAGTAGCTTTGAAATCTTGTTGTTTTCTTCTCTTTAATGCATGTGTTGAAATTTCTAACTAGTGTGTGCAAGAATATGAGTTTCTACTTGCAACATTAGTTCTCCTACCTCTCATTCTCACTCCCTTTCCTACTCTCAAGACAAATTCTTCTCTAGCAAGAGATTGTTAGCTTTTCCGCAAGGTTAATGGAGTGCCCCTGTGTGATCCTTGGTCATAAGGCCACCAAGAAAATCCACCTTTTACGCGCATGAAAATACGGAAGTTGCACCGTCTAAGTAGAGGGACTTCGACTCCTAGAGCGTTGGCAAGAAACCCAATGAATTTGTCTACTCAATTCGGTGCTTAGTCATAAAGGTTACATTTTTACACACATGTCTTGAGTGTATTTGACTTCATCTTGTGTTAGAATTGTTAGGGTCCTTCCCCTTGTCCTTGTAGAACCAAGAAGAAATAGTGAAGTGACTCCCTTATTACATTAGTTGGTCTTAAGTCTAACCTATTTTGTGAAGAGAATTGTTGTAAATTTGTCATCGATGTCAAGCAGATGATGTCATGGTTGATGTCACATGTCATTGGAGAGTTTAGAATTGCTAGGGTCTTTTCCCTTGGCCTTGTAGAACCAGAAGAAATAGTGAAGTGACTCCCATTCTTACATTAGCCACCTTCTTAAGTCTAACCTATTTTGTGAAGAGAATCGTGTTGTAAATTGTCATTGATGTCAAGTGGATGATGTCATGGTTGATGTCATAGGTCATTGGAGAGTTTTGTAGCATGTTGTTGTCATTGATGTCAAGGTAATGATGGTGTTGTCAATGATGTCAAGTTGAGATTGTGTCTTGTTGATACCAAAGGATGATGTGGAGGGTTATTGATCGTCCTTGTTGAGGTCAAGCATGATGAGTCATTGATGACAAAGGTTCTTAAGGATAGAGAGAGAATTTGAAAACAACATGAAGGTTGTCATGGTTTGTACATTTCATTCTTGAAGAAGCATTGGTCAAAGTCATGATAGAATATGGATGAATCATGAATGCTTGTCAAGTATGTGAAGGTTTTCTTATCACTTTGAGTATGTGAATGTGGTTTAGAGTACATAGAAAAGGTGTGAAGGTCAACTTCATATATGAAGACCAAAAAGGTGAAGAAACATCATCTAATGAGGTATGAGGTTCTGTTTCCAAGGTAAGTGTGAACATGTGAGAATTTTCGAGGTATAACAAGTTGTCATAGTTGTGTTCATTAAGTTTTGAGGTTAGGGATTGATGGAGAAATCATGCAAATTGGTTTTGAGGTATGAAACTAGACCATTTTTTGAGAATTGCCTATCCTAATGAGGTAGGTGGATCATTTTTCAGTACCAAGATGAAAATATGAGCATGGACAACTGTTTGGCATGTTGATTCGAGTATGTGGACAAAATTTCAGGTCATAGTTTGGAGTTTTTTTGCAAGATATTGCATTTTTGGTCATACCGAGCTCACAATAATGAAGAATCCCAATTCAAGTGATCTTTTTTATGCTAATTGGTATGTGAAACATTTGCATGGGAACCTAAGATCTTTGGGAGATATAGATAAATGTCCTAGCTAAGATCTCTGGACATTAGTTTGGGTTTTAAGGTCCATATCTTAATGAATAATCGTTAACACAAAAACAAATCCAAAACCCTCATAAAACCCTAGCTTGAAGTCGATATGGAATATATTGCTCTAAATGACTCGAATGGATCGATGATCAATTTTTATGATCGAAGCATGTAGTAGACTCTCCCAGCTATCTCCTGGTGGTATTGTGTTGTCAGATGAGTGAGAAAAAGTACATGTATAAGACTATTTAATGAATATTTTGGTGTAGCAGTCAAGGTTTACATTAGACATACTAAAAAAATGGATGATTGAGGATGTTATGGACCTATACTACATATATATGATGTTTTCTGGACAATGTGTAGCCATTAAGTGGTCATATGAAGTCAATTTATGTAGACTGATTTTTAGGAGAATTTTGGCAGTTTGAGTGTGCTTAGTTGAGAGTTGTTCTTGAGCCCTTATGCCTTGAGTTGAAGAGTATAATTCACTTGGTGATGTTGATGAGGTCATGTATCATCCATCTACAAGTTTTATTTGTCATGGTTGAGTTTCTTGAGGGTGTTCAAGCTTCATTCTTGAAGACTAGTTTTTGGGGTAGTTTGGTAGTCCTTGTTCTCAAGAAGGTTTCATGGTGAAAATGGTTGGTGCAGAGATATTCAAGCATGAAGGATCTAAGTGGAGGTCTTTGAAAATGTTCTTGAAGTATTTTTATCTTTGAAGAAGATCATGGTTGCTCTAGAAGTGTAAAAGTGCAACATTAGGGACAAACCTAATGAATTAGGCCTTCTTGAGACCTAATGGAGTATGAGCTAAGTTGAGTCATTAAACACCTAATGAAGGTTATGGTGTGATTATTCCATGTTTATAAAATATTTTTAGACCTTTGCATGGCAAACCTAAGTGTATTTGGTAGACCTATGTGTTTATTTGCTCTAGAGTCATGTATATATACAAGGAAAATTAGGTCTATTTGAGTTGGTTGTAAAAAGGATGAGTGAGCTATGAGGCTCAAGAAGGTGCACAAGGTCCTAAATACCATGAAGAATGTATCCATGTTGAATATATTAATTTACCTAGCTATGAAAGGAATATTATGCATGTCTATGTCAAGGTGAAGGAAGATGATGAGCGAGTAAGAAAACCAAGCAATTTGAAGAGTCTTCAAGAGAAGCAGAGAATGTGTATGGATGTTTGAGGATCAGATTATGTTAAAATAAGCTTGAAGACATGATGATACATCAGAGATAGAGAGTAGACCAAGAAGAAGAGAGCAGAAGATAGAGAAGAGAAAAAAAAGCATACCATGGCAAAGATGAGAAGAGAAGAAGAGCTAAGAGAGTGTCATCATTAATTGATCAACAACAAAGTGAAGGTGACAAACATCCAAGTGTAACTGAGTTGGTGGTGATTCTTCCTTGTGGAGTTGGAGCTTCAATAAAAACTATGGGTTGGTGCTCCTTGTGGAGTTGGTTCTTCACTAAATCCGGGGGTTGTAGCTTCTTTGCAAGTTGGTATTTGCTAAAGTTAAGTTGGTGCTTGATAATTTAAGGGTTGGTGCTTCTTGTGGAGTTGGTGCTTCACTAAACTAGGGGTTGTATCCTCCTTGCAAGTTAATGCCTTCTAAATTCTAGTTGGTGCTAGATAAATTAGGGGTTGGTGCTCCTTGTGGAGTTGGTGCTTCACTAAATCTTGATTTTTATTATATATAAATATATGCAAAGATCAGTGGGTATTATTCCCTTGAGGGTTTCCCACATAAATGATGTGTTCCTGTGTTCTCTATTGTTTCATTTTCATGTGATGGTTGCTATATTGCTTAACTAAATTAACATTGCTTAATAATGGTGGCATGATGAATGATTGAAGTAAAAGTTGTAAAAGTTTATAAGAAACTGATTCACCCCCCTCTCAGTGATTATTCTTCCAACAAGAACCAATTACTACGATTGACCTACTTTCATATCTCTTTACCAAATCCACATGATGCAAATTTGAGCTCCAACAGTTGATGCTTGTAGGGAGTATTAGTTCACGAGTTTATTCACTTTACTCCTTTCCTTTTTAAGAACGATGCCAAGGTTCTCTCGTGCTTCAATTTCATTATGAGAGAATCAAAGTTTTATTTTTGGTCTTTTTTCCATCTCTGCAATTGCTTGCATTATAAGTTGGTTAATTCACAATTTACTCACCAATTTTTACCAACAAATTGGTGTTGTTTCTAGGTGTAGACAACAATTTTTAGTACACTTGTCCCCCATCCCGTGCTTGCTCCTTCGTCATCATCTTGCACATACATACCTCTCTTCCTATTCAAATTCATCTTTCCCTCTTAAAATCCATTTATCCTATCTATTATTTTATCCCATATTAATATTATCTATTATTTTATCCGCATAATCTACCCTTAATCATATTTAATTACCCCTAAACCCATCCATTTCCTAATCTATTCGTTAAATCCTCCATTTTTCATCCCTAGACACCCATTCACCCTCATTTAATGCATTCCTTTCTTCCAACTACCTTTTATCCTCCATATGCAACCCTAACCTACCTAAAGAGCCCGAAACCTTAATTCTACCCCTTTAGGGCCCTTTGTAGATGAGCTAACCACCATATCCACTGCCCAAATCAAGGGTAAGATGTGGTGACGACGACCCATGTAGATGCGCCGATCGACCCTATGAGTATGTGCATATCCCCCCTCTCCTAAGGATGCAAATTTGAAAATTCAGAGCTTTCTTGTGAGTTTTGCTGTGTTTTTCTCTTTTCCTTGGAGTTGCAGCCATAAATTTGGAGCTACTTTGAATATCTTACATGCCATCTTGGGAGATTTGAAGTTATTTTCTTGCTTAATGGCCCATCTTTGCTCGCTTGGAGCCCTTATCATTTCCATCATCCTCTTTTGATCGCTTCGCATGCCTTCCAGGTCTACCTTTGAGCTTCATCGTTCATATGCCAAGGTCGATCAAGACTAGAGAGGTAGATCAAACCTTAAATCTACCTCTCCAGCCTCCGTCAACCCTTCCAGCCGTCATCCATTGACCCGATTTGTACCACTTCTATTTCTATCCCTGCTCCATCTATCATTTTACCTAAAACTTCTTCTAGTGATCAAGCCTCCCCTGCTTCTTGTGACATACATGTTCGATATACCATATTTCATCTTCAATATCACCAGTCACAGTCAATCCAACATAGTTGTCATGCCGATCTAACCTAACGCTCGTCGACCACCTCGCATTTATCAAATCTATCAATTTTCTTGCACCCTTTTTGTTTCTCCAAAGATTTCCACATCGATCCAAAACCTTTTCAAGTGTTTCAGAGCTGCTTTGCCAGACCTATTTTCTATATTTTCTGATCCACTTTGTTCAATCGCCATCGAATGTATTTTCTAGTCTTGGGTGACCGTCGACTCGATTAGGTTTGGTTTAGTATCATTTATTATTATCAAATTTGCATCTTATTTTATCTAGCATATATCTCATATCTTTGTTTTATCTTGTTATTTGCTTCATCCAATATGTTCATTATCATTTATCCATTATCATTTTATCTAATCTTTTTATCAAAGTGGGTTGACATCTATCCCTAGGAAGTTATCACTTCTCGGACTCGGCGTTGTCGAAATCCACGATTCTATCTACTAATAGTTTTCATGTTTAGTTTATCTTTGTTGTGTAGGTCATTGAGTTCACCATGAGGAGGATCCTTTGTGTCCATATCTTCACCATCATCATCTTATCAAGAGGTAGCCTTAAACCCTCTCATCATTTGGAGTTGTTTATTTTCTTTGCCACCATTCCACTAATCAAAAGAGGAGCGGGAAAATTCGATCAACATTCCGGCATGCCCAGTGGGACCCACCCTTTCTCTTTGGTGAGTTATTTCTTTATTTCATTTCATATTCCATTTCTTTCTTTCTACTAACCTCACATGTAGGACTTTGCTTTCTTGCATGCATGGTGGATTGTTTGCTTGGATCAACAACGCGTGTGCTTAAATTAAAAAAAAAAAGGAAAATAGCATTATCCGTATTCCTCATTTTTTCCCTATTTTCTCTTTTTGCATTTCTCCCCTTCTTTTTTTGTGTGAACTCATCAAATATAACATTTCATTTTGGGATTTAAAAATAACACCTTCATGTTTGCTTGATAACATAGTCTAACTAGGAGGTAATTTATTGCATTCATGTTTCTTCCACACACAACCAAACTCATAAATCAATTAACACATCTGAAACATCTTCTACCAGGTGGAACTATTGGGATTTCATCACCTAATAGGAAATCCGTCATGGTGTTTGGGTCATGTAAGATTTTTTTTGATTATCGATATAAAGGCTAAACACTTGACACCCTTATCACTGCGGTGTGTGAAGTGAGGGGTAGGCCCTAATACCAAGCCACGTATTGGTAATCATCACCGATTTGAGCCTCACATACCTTCGGGTATATTGAGGACGTCAACCAAAACAACCTGAAACCATCCTTAGCTTGGCCATTTCCTAGGTTCCCTTTGAGCCCTTTTCTTTTCTTTTTCAAATCTTCTAATAAACAAGATAATCAACACTTTCTTTTTGACTCACTTATCATATTAAAAATCAACATAAGTTATTGTTTATTGTTTCATGCTTGTTATAACTTGCTCTCAAGCCAAAAAAATGGACCAAACAACTTCTTCCAACGACATCCCTACTTCCAACAATCTTTTGCAACAAACTTCCGCACATGCCATTGTTTCTTCTTCACCTATGATCACCACACATCTCTTTTCCCAACCTCTTATTTCTATGGTCCCTTCTCATGAGACCCATGTCATCCAAAATAATCCCCATATTGAAACCAACCCTTTTCTCTATCATCATTCTATTCCCTTTAGACTAGCTACACCCCCATCTACCACATCCTTTGGAGCCTTTGGACCTCCCACTATCCCTCGTGGATGTGCATAGTTTTAAGAGATTCTTGATGCAAATCTTGTTTCCCTTCACGACTATCTTATCCATAAATACACTAATATTACCATTGATGGACCACCCTCAAATAAATTTACACTTATCACTCACAACCCGAATCTACCCAAGTCCTTACTTCTCAACTTGCCATTTTATTTCCAAGAGCCATGAATGAATTAGCAATGGCCCAAAGTGAGCATGTTCCCCATGAATCTTCCACCATGATCCATCAATCTCATCAATCCACTCAATTGGTGGCCCTTATTCCACCCAACTTACCTCGCATCAACACCACTCCTATATCTTCTATCCCCATCACTTCTTCTTCTACCATGGTCATCAATGCTCCCATTCAAACTAATCAAGAATCCCATTTACTTCTTCCACCACCCAAACAACATTTTCAAATATCGGTGCCCATATCTACATCCCAAGTCCACACCAATGTCATCATCTTGCAACCCCACCCTTCAGAGTCTACTCAAACTTATAAACCTCCACTCCAAGGTGCCTTTCAACACATCCTCCGTAATCAAACCAATCAAATTATTCAACCATCCCACACGCACATCCCAACTAATCCTAAGCACGTTAATCCAATATCCCCATCTATCAACATCTAATCTCCCAACCTATTCAATCGTAACTATCTTCCACCTTATCAACCACCTCCACAAAATCCTACTTATCCTTAACAATACTAATCTCATCCACAACCCAACCCTCCAATTCCTATAATCCATAACCTCACCAATCAATCCATCATCCTCACACTTCCAACGACACTATGCAAGCTTTGCTAAGTAGAATGACAAGTCTCGAAGCCGCTACTTTGGGTCCTAAAATCTCATTCACTTATGAACAAATCTGCAACGAGCTTATCATCGCATCGTTCTCGTCAAACAAGACCTCTCCTCGCACATTAGTAACTCCCTAAGTTTTCCAAGTTTAATAGTAAAGAGGACCCTCACCAACACCTTCGTGCCTTCAAGCATGCATTGATCCCATGCTTCACACTTTTCCCATGTCATTAGCCGGACTCACATTAGATTGGTATAGTGGCATTCCGCAACACTCTCTCTTCTCATTCACTCAACTCACACGACTATGTTTAGAAAATTTATCAATCAATATTGCGTGCAAATAACCATTACTTGATCTCTACACCATTAGACAATTTGATGACGAATCCATCACATATTTTTTTGCTAGGTGGTGTGACATCATCAATCAGTTTTCCTTCTCACTTCCCCAAATCAAACTTATCAAATTATTCTCTTGATCATGTGCGAATCATATCTCATGCACTCTTCAAGTTCAATATTTTCAAAGCTTTGAAGAAGCCTTCACCATGGTTCGTAAATGGAACTTCGTGCCCTTGAGCAAGACCATGTCAAGCTTTGATCCAAAAAGCCAAAAACTGAATTCACTAAGTCATATACTCCTAATGAAAATATTAAAACACAACCAATGCCATCGTGGTTAAATATTCATCCGCATCTACTTTTCATGTCGATTCTCCACAAAGGGCTCCTAGAACAACTCCTAACTATACTCCCCTTGGAGAGTCTTACAATTCTATCTTTGACAAACTTATGGATGCAAATCTCATTCAACTTCCCCTATTTGACCCATTGATGATTCACATCCCAAACCCACATGGTATCGTGATGACCACTATTGTAAGCATCATCAAGTCCACGACCATGATATTGAAAAATGCCACACTTTCAAAGACCTTGTACAACGACTCATTGATCATGGGGATCTTCAATTGGACAATCCTAACGCTCCCCCAACCAACCATTAGACATATTTAAGCAACCCTTCCCCAATCATCCACCAAATAATCAAACTAATCCCCCTACATCGCAAGCACCCAATGCCCATATGATCAATACTTTGAGTCGGACCAGGACATCACCGCCCACATATATTTCCCCCTACTTTTACCTACATCTATTCTACCCACGTCTACTCCAATATCCACCCCTACATCTACAATCATATCGCCATCTGAACCCCTATCTACAACTATTATACTCATATCCAGGTTTGTCCACATCTTTACATCTATACCTACCACACCACACCTATCTCTACACCCATCCTTATTCCTACATCTACTTCCCTACCCTTATCTACAACTACATCCACAACTTGCATCCATCCCCACACCTACCTCAACATTTATCTCTACATCTATAGTTACTCCTATGTATACTCTTTTATCCAAATCTATGACCATATCCATACCCACATCAACATCTAAATCATGTCCAAATCCATATCATCCCTTAAAGCATCTACTACGTAGACGTCTTCACTTAGTACAATCGAAAATGATGTTCTTGCCCCATCCTCATCATCAACAAGTCTAATCACTCCTACACCAACACCTCCAAGATCCATATAATCTAAAACTCCTTCTAATCTCATCAAACATGTCATCTAAAAACAATTTCATTGTCTTCAATAACTACATCTACAAACAAAAACTACCTCATATGGTTCTACCTCGAAAGATCCCCCAATTGAAATCATCGTGATCCCCGCCAAGGGTAAAGGCTCACAACAAAAGTCTAAGAATCTTGACATCCCTACTAAAAAATATCTCACCCATCCACATAATAAATTGGAGCTCCCTCCTCCGAAGCCCCAACAATCCAAACCATCTAAGAAATCCAACACCTCATCATCTATTTTAGGACCTTGTCCATTCATCTTGGGACCAGCCCTTCATCCAAATCCCCTACCAATAAATATGAATCGAAACAATCCGTCCCTCTTCCCAAATCAAAATCAGAATCCAAGGCTCCCACAAAGCCTCACAAAATTAAGACACCACTTTTGCCTTCGTCCATCACTACCAATTTCAATCCATATGCAAACCACAACACCCTCATCAAAAAATCCCATTAGGTCATATATCTGAAATCTTTCAACGCCTCTTCCAAACAATTGTCATCACTCTTTCTTCCATTAGATCCTTTGATTCACGTGGAAAAAACCTACATGGTTTGACCCTAATATCGTGTGTTCTTATCATCGCACCCATAAACATGATATTTTGAACATCGTAGGGCCCTCGAAACCCTTATCGACAATATTATAGAAGAGGATAAACTTCTCATTGAATAACATCACCATCTTCCATCCACATCTCACCAAAATCCCACAATAAAATCCAAACCTCCTAAGGCCTCTAAATCCCTTATTCATCCAAATTATTTGTCGCAACCCCTTACCCTAACATTATCTCCTCCAAAAAAGGTCCCCTACATTTCATCGACATCATTCATGTTGCCACTCGCTCATGACCTAACGATCCTCAATTGTATACTTAATATAAACCCAAGGTTGTCGTTACCACTCCTTCTACGTAGCCTACTCCATCTTCATCATCATCCAAGGCTAAGGTATCCATCCTAGCCACTCCACCGAATCAAAATATTAATGCTATTAACAAAGCATTGTCAAAAAAGCTGCATTAGGCCCCTATTAAAATGTTTCTTTATGAGCTTATCCAAAGCTACCCCAATAATTGAAAAACCTAATCAATCCAAGTAACTTATCCCAGTCACTAGCGATAACACTCCACCTTTTTTGCGACACTTGTTAAAGCTCTTGTAGCTTCTTCTACCATCTCTTTTGATGATTCCAAAATTCCCGACATCTTATCTGAGGACCATGACCTTCCTCTTTTCATCATTGTCTACATCAATGACACCTTCATCCACTAATCAATGATTGAAAATGGTGCCAACATCAATATCATCTCATCCCATACCTTTGATCAACTTAAACTTCCCAAATCCATTATCACTCAATCACCCATGGTTCTTTGAGCCTTCAATGATGTTTTTGCCCCCGCTTTGGGAACAATTATCCCCCATCTGCGTCCGTGAAAAACTCCTCCATGAGCTCTTTTACACTTTTTAGGGGAGTTCCAATATAATGTCTTACTTGGACGTCCATGGATCCACACCATTAGTTGCGTCCCATCTAATTTTCATCATTGTATCAAGTATGAGCATAAAGGCAAAATCTATACACTCTTTATAGTTTTTCCTCCATTCAAAGCATGCCATATGACCTATCGGATGAATGACGTGCTCATCCCTAAATTAGAATAATCTTTCGAACCATCTACTATCTCATCCTTGTCTACATCTAAACTACCTAATGATGAATATCTTGATACCATGGTGCAATGTCTTTCATTGGGGAGTATCAACCCTCGCCCTCAATTCTTTCCTCACACCTAATCGACGCGGTAGAACCAAAAAATCTCTTATGTATCAACCAAATGTCAGGGATATCATTTCCTTCAGTGCACCTCATCTCAAAACCAATCTCATCTATGGTGGTATCGATCACCCTTCATCACATGTCAAAAGTCAACCTCACACTAATCCATATAAAGCAACGGATTCAAATTCCTCTATAATAAAGCCTTCACCTATACTTACCTCCATCGTTGGGCATGGCAGGATTTGGTTTGGGACGCTATGAACAAGGCATGCATGATCTTATCATTGACCAATCCCACAAGCCTTATGAGAAATTCGGACTTGGTTTCAAAGAGCAACCCACCGATCCTCTCACATCATCTTCTTCTACATCACCCATGCACATTGATCCATCACCTAATTCTTCCTCATCCAATGACCCCATGGATACAAATGACACCATATCCCTTTCTTCTAACTTTTCTTTTTAATCTCCACCATCACTTTGGGACCTGGTCACTTATCAGGATGAAGGTGAAACTAGGTCCCTTCCTCTCATATTTCCCAATATGGTAGAGGAGGATTCCCTACCATTGATGTTCTTCAATGTAGAGATGATGAATCCATTCTTTCCTACATGGGGGAAGAATATTCCCATCTTCATAAGTCCTTACCTCATGACACATCCGTCCTTATCAATGAATCCACCATCGACATCAATATAGAGACTCTCCAAGACCCCTTAATCCTCAAAGTTTGTCAATAACTTGATTCGTAAGAGCTAGATTCTTCCACCGCCTTCCTTTCTAAGAAAATCTAGGCCTTTACATGGTTATACACTCACATGCCAAGCCTTCATCTGAAGATTTTCATCCATAACATTGTCACCACCCCCAATGCTAAGCTGGTTTAAAAAAATCTATGTCGTATGCATCCTTGCGTTGCCCTCCTTGTCAAAGAGGATTTGTAATGCCCTATTTCCTCCAACTTTATCTTACCTATTGACTATTCACAATGGGTTTCTGACATCATCCCCATTTCCAAATACTCAAAATATTTGCATTTGTACCAACTTTTGAGATTTAAATCTCTCTTTCCCTAAAGACGACTTTCCCTTCCTAACATCAATCAACTCGTTGACCTTACTCACTAGCCACAAGATACTTTCTCTCATGGATGGTTTTTCTGAGTTTTTAATCAAATTATCATCTCACGGAAGACTAACATAAGACCCATTTCATCACCCCTTAAGGGACCTTTTTCTATCATGTCATGCCTTACGGTTTTAAAAACATAGAGGCCACCTATCAATATAATATGACCTAAATTTTCCATGACCTTATCCATAAAATAGTAGAGGATTATGTGGATGACCTCTTTGGTAAATCCAAGCATAGACATGACCATATTTATTTCCACAAAATCCTCTTCGTGCCTCATATGTTTCTTCCTTCGTCTCAATCCCGCCAAGTGCATGTTTGGAGTTTTAACTAACAAACTCCTTGACTTCATTGTTTTTATAAGGAGAATTTAAGTTGGCCTCACCAAAATAAAATCCATCCTTGAGATTCCTCCTCCTAATCTAAAGAAACTTTATAGTCTTCAAGGCCGACTTCAATCAGTTCACCATTTTATCTCGCAACTTTATGACCGTTTTCAACCTTTTCATCTTCTTCGCAAATATATTCATTTAAAATGGGATGCCAATTTCCAGAAGGCCTTCAACAAAATCAAGCATTATATTCTATCCCTTCATATGCTTACACCTCCACACGAGGGAGATAATTTTTTATATTTATATCCCTGCCTCCGATCATGCTCTGGGTGCCATGTTGGCACATCGCGATGAGCAAGGTAGGGAGAGAGCTGTCTATTACATTAGCCACACTCCATGATTATGAACCTGCTACATGAAGATGAAAAGCTATGTTGCGCTCTTTTCTTCACCACTTCCAAGCTTCGACATTATTTTATTAATCATCAAACCTTTGTCGTGACTAGCTTTAATCTTCTCAAAACCATGCATTCTAAGCCTTACCACAATGATCACATCACTCAATGGCTCATTCTCATGACCAAGTTTGACCTAGAGTTTATCTCTCGAAATTTATCAAGGGCCAAGCTATCACTAACCAACTTGTTGAAGCTCCTCTTCATGAAAATAATATTCCTCACGTGAAATTTCTCAACGAATCCATCCATACCATCGATCATGAATACCCTCCCCTTAGAATGACACATTTATTTGATGGATCTAAGTGTCGAAAGGGAGAGGTGCTGGTGTTATCATCATTCCTCCTTAGGAAACTACTATTCTCGTTGCCTATAAGCTTAACTTCAAGTGCATTAACAATATGGTTGAGTATGAAGCCCTCATCCTAGGTCTTCAACCCGCCATCATGGTCGATGTTCAAATCCTTGAAATCTATGGTGATTCTCACCTCATCATTAATCAAATTAAGGGAATCTAGCGGTCAAAAATAAGTCCTTCAAAAATATAAGGATATCGTTGACTTTCTTCTTAAGGACTTTGATCAAAATACCATCCAAACCATGCCTCGTTCATCTAATCGCTTTTTACATGAGACACCATCACATCTCTCGCATCTCTCATCCCTTCAAAACCACATAATCCAAGATCTTTGTTGTTCATCGCATTCATCAATCCTCTCCTACTAATGAGATTCCTCGTGTCAATCTTGTTGACTCCAATCCATCTGACATCTGGTATACTCAGATCTTCGAATATCTATCTGAATCTACAATTCCCTCTGACCTATCAAAAAATGGTAGGAGGTATTTTCTTCAATGCGCTAATTTTTATGTTATCCTTGACGAAATCCTTTATAAATGTGGGTTTGATGGCATCTGTTTGTGGTCAAACTTGCACCCGTGTCTCAAATCTAGAAGAACCAATTCATTTGAGACAAAAATGGAACCATCTCCAAGTTGTGGGACCTTGTGCACTTGAGATGGATCTCCAGAGAAGGCCGGTTCCTCTATCTATTTCTACTACTACTACTACTCCTAATGCTAAAAGGGAAAACTAAGCTAACAATGCCAAGGGACTAGGGATAAAAGGATAACAGAAAGGAAAACTAATCTAAGGAAGGTGATAACACCAGAAAAGAGGGATGAACACTATCTGTTTTAAGTGAAAATGAAAGGAAAAGACATGAAAGAAGGCTAGGCATGTGTAGCACAACTAAAATGCATTTACCAGATCAGTTTCATGGAACACAACTAAAAATGGAGTCAGTAAGGGATGTAGAGTGACACAACAAGCACACAATGTAAAAGAAAGGAAAGAAGAAATAATACAAACACATTTAGGATAAAGTATAGTGACAAAACGATGCTTCCATTGTTTCCAAAAATACACATAACAATCACAATGGAAAAAGAGGTCGATATCCACATGCATGAGCTAGATATAGAGGTCTCATGACTCAGAATATAGAAATATGAAGTCCTTATCAAAGTGCATAAGGATCCAAAGTGTCCAACATTAACAACAATCCCAAATCTTACATTTATAGATGAATCCATGGAAGAAGAAGATAAGGAGGGAAAACCTGATTTTGAAATACAATCACCAACAAGAAGCATTCAATGCCTGCAAATCCACCTGCAAATCTATCAAATACATTTCCTAAGTCTGTTTGGCATGTTGGAGAAGGAAAGAGGGCGAGATCAGATCAAATCGGGTGGTTGGAGCAATCAGATCTGCTCATTAATGCCTAGAAAGATGTTTTCCCATTTCTTACCTACCAGATCTACCAAGAATTTGAATTTGAATATCTAGCACTGTAGCTGACATCAAAACTATCGATTGAGACTAGGTGCTCGCTGATCGGAGCTTTGTAAAAAAGATATGGTTGTTAGAAGATTGTCGGGGCCGCTTTGTGTACATAAGACATGTGGCGCGATCTATAGAAACATGTTTTTTAATTTCTCGCCACATGTCGACCATTGGTTTTCTGCAAGGACTTGGTGCCCTATTGTCACGCTTTGATTGGTTGAGTGTGGAAAACTCAAGCATGTCAAAGAATGACATGACACATAATGACTTAGAGGAGGGTGCAAAGGTATTCACACGGAAGAATGAGGCGAGAGAAAAATGCATAAGAAAGGCGTGCAAAATTGCTACATGAACAAAGGAAAAGGGGCAAAATGGTGAGTGGAGAATGTATGGTCAAGGTGTAACTATTAAAAGGTAATGTGTGGGGCACGTGAGAGGGCCAGGGACATAGTTGATTGAAGCAAGTGCAAGGTGCACGCTCGGGATGAATAATCGATACGAAGAAGGTAAATGCACAAAAGATGTGCATAAGGTAAGAGTGGAACAAAAGGAAAAGGAAAACAAATAGGGGAGAAGGGGAAGTGCACAAGGGTGCATGAGGAAACAATGACCAAGTGAATGTGCCAATGAGACAACTGAGGTGTGCACCACTTTTAATGAACATCTCTGAGCCATAATATGCATGTAAGTTGTCCAAATAACTAGAAGAGTTATTTGGATAACAGTTTTGGTGACTTTCAGAGCCATCTTCCTACTAGATGAAGGATATCGGTAGTGAAGAACATCCATTAGGCATGGAGTCTACTATCTAATCATGAAATTCTGATCTTCAAATTTGAATAATGTATCTCGAAGTCACTTGAAGGATTTTTTTCTTTACTCTATTCCAATCCTACAAAAACTCTTTGAAAGAAGACCGACACCCATGAAGCAAAAAAAATCTCGCACAGGAAGCACACAAAAAGAAAGAACTATGTACAAACAAACAATGTGTGCACAACACACTTAGAGGAATTTAAACTATTCTAAAATATACAAAATGATGCAAAAAACTTAGTGGAATGGTTTGATATAGATCCCATTTACTAGGATTTGCATCGCACTTCCATCAAGATGAGTTAACTTGAAAGATTTAGCCTCCTTGCATGAATTGATGATGTATGGGACACTCCAAAGTGCACCAAACTTTGAATGGTGCCCTGGTTTAGCTATGTCAACATCCCATTTCAAGACCAAGTCCCCAATGTTGAAAGCTTGAGGCCTAGCCTTTCTGTCAAACCATTTATTTGTTGCTTGTTGATGCTGCTCTAGCTTGATGATGACATAGTTACTTGATTATTCAATATTAACCAGCTTCGCCATTTTAATTTCTCTCTGGTCTGCACCTTCAAGCTCCAGTTGTTGGTCAAGTGCCAATGAGTTCAACTCCAGTGTCAAAGGAAGGGTAGCCTCATTTCCATAGAAAAACTTGTAAGGTGAAGTTCCCATCACTTTTTTAACTTTGATTATATCTTCCGAGAGCATGCGCACAAACTTTGTATGCCACCGTATTTGGTGATGTTTATTGTGTGCTTCATGATCCCGATCGTTCTTGTTTGTTGAACCTGCTAGACCATTTCGTTGAGGGTAGTAGTTGGAAGAAGTATTCATATAGATGCCCAGATTTAGAGCCCAATTAGTGATTTTAGTGCCAAGGAAGGCTTTTGCATTATCAAAGATAATGGTTTGAGGAATGCCAAACCTTGTGACTATACCTTCGAGAAAGTCAAGGATGACTAACTCGGTTGATTCCTTGAGTGTGAAAACTTCTATCCATCTGGTGAAGTAATCTATAGTTGTCAGTACCCACTTGTGTCTAGCACTTGAAGGTAGATTGATCACGCCTATGAAATCGAGACCCCATTGCACAAAAGGTTGATCCACTTGGATTGGTCAGAGGGGAAGCGCTATCAATCTCTTATTTCTTGTGAAGAAAGAAAATTATTTGCATTTTGTGGCCCACTTGTGTGCATCTGCAAACAGAGTAGGCCAAAAGATACTTTCCATTATGATCTTCATTTCTTTATTCTTGGTAGAGAAGTTTCCACCAGAGAATCCATCGTAAAATTCCGCTAACACTTTTTCAGTCCACGTGTCATTAATACACCTTAACAACATGCCATCAAGATTATTCTTGAAGAGAATTATGTCAATTTGAACATAAAGGATATATTGTAACCTTAGATGTATTATCTTTTCCTTGTTTAAGCCAAGAAGGTATGCACCCTTAGAAAGGAATGTGATCATGTCCTTCATCCAATCGCATGCACCAGGATCTGTACTATGCTCAAGTTCTACATGCGGAGAGCTTCATTAAGGAACAATGAAGTCTCAGATTCATTGTGTGCATCCTCAACAAGTTGCTTGCAGAGCACACTACCTCTTACCAAATTTTATGGATTTGATAATCACATCATACTCCATGATTTTGGTCACCCATTGTGCTCTCTTTTCACTGATTTATGCTCCCATGATGAAGTATCTAACAAAAGAGTAGGAGACTAACACCTTGATGTGATTTTTGGTGAGAATAATCTTGAGTTTCTTGAGCGCACACATGTTGGTGAAGACTTGCTTCTCCATGTGAGTGTATTTGAATTCATAATTCTTCACTATCTAGATGAAGAAAGCCACTGGTTGTTCCAACCTTTGTTTATTTTCTTATGTTAGGACAACAACAACACTCACATCAGTTCCATAAGCATAAAGGATAAAATACTTTGAGTAATTCAGGTTGATGAGTGTTGGTGCACAAGCAATCTCTTGCTTGATTTTGTTGAAGCTTTCCTTTCCTTCTGCTGTCCATCTAAAAGTTATGTCTTTTTTGAGCATCAGGGTGATGGGCCGAACCATTCTCTGCAAAGTTAGGAATAAAATGCCTAACAAAATTGATCTTACCAAGGAAGGACTGCAAGGCCTTTTGTGTGCTTCAGTATGGAAAGAGATAGGATGGCTGAAACACGCTCAAGATCAATTGTGATGCCATCCTTTGAAACCACATGGCCCAAGAGCTTGCCCTGCGCCACTATAAAATTACACTTCTTGGGGTTAAGAGATACCCCATACCTTCTACATCTCTCAAAGAATTTCTCCAGGTGTGCCATGTGATCTGTGCTTTGCTTTGAGAAGACTATAATGTCATCAAGGTAAACCAAGATGAACTCATTGATGTAACCTTTGAAGGCAATGTCCATGGCATGCTGAAATGTTATGCTTGTGTTTGAAAGATTGAAGGGCATCTTCTTATATGCATATGTTCCCCACTTGGTTATAAATGTCATTTTGAATTGATCCTCTTCCTTGACCAGGATCTGATTGAAGCCAGAGTATCCGTCCAACATTGAGAATCTTTGCGCACCACAGTCTGTAGAATTTGCTCCATAGAAGGCAAAAGATGATTATGCCTTAGAGATGTTGTGTTCAAATCTATGAAATCAACACAAAGTCTGATTTCACTGTTCATCTAGCGCATCGGAACTAGATTCATGACCCAGGTAGAGTACTTGATGGGAAAAATAATCTTCACCTCAATGAGTTTGGATAAATCCTTCCTCATGAGGGGCTCTATCTTTGGATTGATCGGTCAATGTTTTGTCGACGAGCTTGATACTAGGATCAAGCTTTCAATGGAGTGTTGAGAAACACTTGGATCAAAAAATTTGAGGTCTTTATATTCCCATGAATTGATATCACTTTATTTTAGGTGAGAGATATGAAGGCCTATTTTTCATCATGTGTGCAAGTTTTACTAAGCAACAAATCCTTTCCGTGCGTAATCCTGATTGGAATACAATCTTCTTGTGCCACACACACATATTTTTCTTCACCCTTAAACACATCATCGTGGATGAACATTTTCTCTAAGGTGACCAACCTTGTAGGAAACTTATTTGACTTTAGTTTTATTACTTGGTCACCATAGCCGTCATGTAAGTCAACTTGCATGCTTGGTGAGAACTCAACTTCATTCTTGATGAATTGGATGATTTGCGCATCATTGTAAAAAACTTGCCAGATGATGTTGTTATTTGGAATGGATGGTCTAATCACCATCTTAATGTGTTGAGTGTTTCCTTTGACAAAGTCCTCAAAGAAGAGAGAATTGTGAACCAAGTGCGGCCATCTAGTTAGCTTCCTTATTCATTTTATGTGACACCACCTGCATATTTAGAGCATAAAAGCTCTCAAGGAGGTCCCAAACTTTGTGTTTATAAGATTTGAGAAGCTTATTCTTCACCGCACACTTGTTGATGACCTGGTGGATAACCAATTTTGTATCCCCAAATATCTATAGCGCCTTAACCCCTTTCTCCTCAGCAATGAGAAGGCCAAGCACCAATGCTTCATATTCTGCCACATTGTTAGAACATGTAAACCGTAACTCAGTGCAAAGAATATTTCTCATCCTTAGGGAAAATGAGAATGACTCCTGATCCCACACCGTTTCTAATTCAAGACCCATCAAAGTATAATTTCCACAGACTAGGGTTCTCTTTACTTTTCTTGAGTGCATGTGACAACACAACTTATTTTCCAAGAATGCAGCAAGTACCAAGCCCGCTTCATAAGCTTCTAGCTCTTCAAGATATGGGTCAAATTTATGGTGCCTCTATGCCCACTCATAGTACTAGATCAAGGATAGAAGGTGGAAGGGGCTACTCTCCGAGATCGGAACTTGTTCTTCTTGGATTAAACAATTAGCTTGGAGAGGGGATGGGACATATGACTCTACATGATAGGAAAAAATTGGCTCAACTTGTATGGTAAATCGGGTACCATACCTTGTCTTGAGTAACATATGAGACCAATCAGAAGACAAGTAACCACCCACTTTAGCAATAAAATATCTTGACAAACATAAGGCAAACAAAGGGGGTAGATCAATGATTGACACATCTTGAGTTATTGTAAGACTTGGACATGCATGGAGAGTTAACTCAAGATCCTTGATGATTCCTAGGGTAGTGATAGTTGAACCATCAATTACAGGACTCCTTTTTGTTATGGGGTTATATTTAAGACCTAAGACATCAACAATATTCTTAGGCATGACAAAATTACTAACACTTGAGTCAATCATACAGTTATGGACAAGATATTTTCCTATGATCAAAGACATATAGAAGGGTGGGGTTTTAACAACTTTACTTACTTTCTTCTCCTCTTCTTGGTAGATATTGATAGAAGCACGTGGTTTGTGAATAGATGGATCAAAGTGCAAAAGTTGGGCCATATCTTCATGCAAAAATTCATGCTAGGGTGGAATGGTCAAGGCATCCTACATTGTGACATTCATGTTTGTCCTTTTCATCTGATCCATAATGCTGAAAGGAAGACCCATTGAATTGTGCATTTGAGACACGGTAGCATATTTTTTTCTTTATTCAAGTACAAAGGCAGGGGCCTTGGTTGAAACAGAGGCTTGAGCTACCAAAAGAGGGATGCACGCCACTTCAGGAGGATCTTTGCGCAAAGCCTCGCATGTAGGAACTTGGGCACTCTTACTACTAGATGTCCTAGTTGCTTCCTTTTGTTTTTGAGGGTCTTCTTGTGTTGTTGCAAATTTGACATGCGCGCCAGACTCGAGCATTCTCTTCTTGTATCTTGTGTTACCTGTAACTTGGGCATGTGGTCTTCCTGTCTCCTCTATAGTTTGGTTGATTTCATAGAAGTCATTAGTGCCAAAGAACATCATATTTGCCTCTGAGGAGCTTCTGGCCTTTCTTGGTTATTTACTTTAGGTGTGCTTGTTGAAGGCTCATAGTTGGAAGCATTCTGGATCATATAAGCTTGTGCACATGAAACATTGGCACATTGATATTGACTATGACAGATATTGCAAGGAAATCACCATTTAGACTCATGCGCCATGTTGTTTAGGACTGGGATAAGTTCCTGGCTTGTCTTTGGTCTTTGGAAGGGGGTGTGCAGAGGGATTAACTTGTAAATACAAGTGCGTATTAGCATGTCATATATCATTCTACTTGGTTTTTTCCGTATCTTTGATTCCCATACTGATTCTCGCCAAGGTTGATTGTTCTAGCTTTGCACCTGATTGGAACTACCTCTGTAGGCTTGCGCTTGCTTTGCTTTTCCAATGATATGACCTTGTTGGAAAAGTTTCTAATCAGGGCCTTCAATTCATCATCTTCTTTTTGTTGTGCAGGAGAGTAGGATGTAGATGCAACTGGTTGCATACTTTGCACTAGAACTGGAGCAATAGAAGGCTAGGGCACTAGAGACATCTCTGGGAACAAGGGCGTAAGAGGCCTAGGTGCCAACTTACTAACATGAATGAGACTGTTTTCTTCCCTTATTGCAATGTTGTATGTAGCAGGTAAGGTTCTACCTCCCATGGATTGAATCATGACTAAAATGTCACTATTCAAGGCCCTTAGATAGTACAAGATAACATGTTGGGTTGTAGGCCTTACTAGTTCGAGAATTCTGTCCCAAGTATTCTAGAATCTGATGTTGAAATTAGCCATCTTCTCATTGGGCATGTGCTTTGTTGAAGTCAATAGTTCGACCAGTGATAGATGATCTGATTTATCTTTAAAGTAATTGTATAGAGCCGTTCCAAGCGCATCCTAGGTAGCAATAGATGCAGGTCTCGGGCATGGTACCATTGGAGTGCTTTACCCTTAAAAGAGGTTGCAAAAAACCAGACAACAACATCATCATTTGTAATCAGATAGACAGAGCATACATTGGCCATATCTTGAATGTGTTCAACAAGGGTGACATGATTTTCTCCTGTGAATTATGGAATACTCTTGAGCACCACCGTTGACATATCATGCCGAGTATCTGCGATTAAGCGGGATTTCACTAGTGAAACTGGTGAAGTTCCTTAGAGGAGGAGGAGGTTGAAGTGCTAGGTTAGGGTGCACTTGTCTATTTTGAGGAGGAGTAGAGTGTGCACGATGCGCTAGAGATGGGTATGCATGCACGAATATATGTTGCATGTGATTCTTGGTGAAAGCTGAAGGTATTCAAAGGATCCTTCAGTTGTAACACTCTGTCTAGTATGCACTCTTCTCATAAAAGGTGCTTAGGACTGCAAAATAGGATCTTTGGAAATGTTGGGAGTCGCCAGATGTGTTGAAATAATCCTCTAAAGGTTGGAAATACTAAGTTCACACACCAAAACTTAGCAATATGAAATTTAAGCTTTCATTTCTTGTCCCACTAGGTGTGTCAAATACTGTTGGTGGTCAAACTTACACTCGTGTCTCAGATCTGGAAGAACTAATTTGTTTGAGACAATAATGGAACCATCTCCAAGTTGTGGAATCTTGCACACTTAATACAGATCTTCGAAGAAGGCCGGTTCCTCTATCTATTTCTACTGCTACTACTACTCCTAATGCTGAAAGGGAAAACTAAGTTACAATGCCAAGGGACCAGGATAGAAGGATAATAGAAATGAAAACTAATATAAGGAAGGTGATAACACCAGAAAAAGAGGGATGAACACTATCTGTTCTGAGTGAAAATGAAAGGAAAAGGTATGAAATAAGGTTAGGAACGTGTAACACAACTAAGACACATTTACCAGATTAGTTTCATGGAACACAACTAAAAATGGAGCTACAAGGGATGTAAAGTAACACAACAAGCAAACAATGTAAAAGAAAGGCAAGAAGAAAGAATACAAACACACTTAGGATAGAGAATAGTCACAAAACGATGCTTCCATTATTTCTAGAAATGCACAGAACTATTATAATGGTGAAAGAGGCCGATATCCACATGCACAAGCCGATATAGAGGTATGTGACTCAAAATATAGAAATATGAAGTCCTTAACAAAATGCATAAGGATCTAAAGTGTCCAACATTAACAATGAGCCCAAATCTTACATTTATAGATGAATCCATGGAAGAAGAAGAGAAGGAGGGAAAACCCAAATTTGAAATACAACCACCAACAAGAAGCATTCAATGCCTGCAAATCCACCTACAAATCTATCAAATACATTTCCCCAAGTCTATTTGGCATGTTGGAGAAGGAAAGAGGGCATATCGATCAAATCGGTGGTTGGAGTAATCGATCTACTCATTAATGTCCAAAAATATATTTTCCCATTTCTTACCTACCAAATCCACCAAGAATTTGAATTTGAATATATAACACTGCGCAGCCCATGTCAATAGCTATCGATTGATCTTTGGGCACTTGCTGATCAAAGATTTGTATCAAAAGATATGGCTATTAGAAGATTGTTAGGGCCGCCGTGCATGCGCAGGACATGTTGCACATGATGATTGATCAAAATATGGTGAATCAGAGAAAAGTGTTTTGTCATTTTTGCCACGTGTCACTCACTTTGGTTTGCTAAAAGGATTCAACGCCCTATTGGCACACTTTGACTGGTTGCGTGTGGCACACTCAAGCATGTCATAGAATGACATGGCACAAAATGGTGTAGAGGAGGGCACAAAGGTATGTGCACAAAAGAATGAGGCAAGGGAAGAAGGCGGGAAGGAAGGCGTGCATAGTCAATACACGCGCGAAGGAAAAGGGAAAAACTAGTGAGAGGAGAACGTATGGTCAAGGCGTAACTATTACAAGGTAATGTGTGGGGTACATGAGAGGGCCAGGGACTTAGCTGATTGAAGAAAGTGCAAGGCACATGCACAGGATGAATAACTACTAGGAAGAAGGTGAATGCACAAAAGATGCACACAAGGTAAGAGTGGAACAAAGAGGAAAAGGAAAATGGAAAGGGGAGAAGGGGAAGCGTGCAAGGGTGTGTGAGGAAACAATGACCAAGTGAATGTGCCAAGGAGACAACTAAGGTGCACACTACTTGTAATGAAGATCTCTGAGCCAGAATATGTATTTAAGTTGTCCAAATAACTAGAAGAGTTATTTGAATAACAATATCCTTCTTCGATGCCTTAAATCTCAATAATATACAAATTCTATCCAAGAAGTCCACGATGACATTTTTGGTGAACACTTTAGTGGTTTGGCTATTACCAAACATGTTCTTTAGATGGGTTATTATTGGCCCATCCTCAATGAAGACTATTGTGACTATGTCAAAAATTGTGTTAAATTCCAGCACATTCATATCTCATCCGCATTCCTAGCCATGCCTTACAACCAACTCAGGATCTTTAGCCCTTCTCACAATGGGGCCTAGATCTTATTAGTCTTATAAATCCACACTTTTTTAGCACTATCATTTTATCATCACAAATATTAAATACTTCACCAAGTGGGTGGAATACATTCCACTTGCATCCACCAAAGCTAACAAAATCATCGATTTCATATATCAAAGATATCATCATGTTGCTTTGGTGTTCCTAAAAAAATCATCATGGACAACAAAAATTCCTTCAAATACAAATATCTCAAGAATACTTTTTAATGCCTTCAACATCAAGCTTAGCTTCTCATCTCCTTATTATCCTCAAGCTAATGGCCAAGCCAAAGCCACTAACAAGAATCTTCACAATATCCTTGCCAAAATTACTAATAAAGTAGGTCAAAATTGGCACCTTCATATTCCCTTCAATATTTGGGCTTATCGGACTAGCATACACACCTCTATGGGTGCTAGGCCTTTCTCTTTTGTCTATGGCTCAAAATTCATTCTTCCTCTTGAAGTTTAAATCCCATCTTTGTGCATTTCTCTTTGTGACTTCGTCTCTGCCGAGGACTATCGTTAAGAACGTCTAACATAGATTGAAATAATAGATGAGTACCACTTAATTTTTCTTCAACATCATCATATCTATCTAGAGCACATCAAAATTGCCTATAACAAGCATATAAAAGAATGTGATTTTAACATCAGTGACCTTATCCTCAAAGAAAATCAGAACATCACTATTCTAGAAAGGAGGCAAAGTGGAGAGTTTCTCCCAATTGGATTTGACCATATATTAGGGCCTATCATTTAACATCCCTTGATGGTAAACTGAAAATGAAACCTCTCAACACCTTGCACTTGCATCCTTTCTACAATTCACACATCTACAAACATGTTCCTAGTCACATTCTAGGATCTCATTTCCATCACTAGACTTTCCATCTCTCATTGTAATGATTTGGAATTATGTGGTCTACTGTCACTATCCTATCTATGACCTTGAATATGGGAACCAAGACTCTGCCCATAGTTTGTTCCTTATGGGAAAGTTCCTCCTTATAGGTGGGAATCCCACGATCATTACATCCACCACCTTCTTATCTAGCTTCTGGAACCATGATAAGGGTCCTTAGATGTCGTTTGTACATCTCATCTCCCCTCCCGAAGTGGTCTACCTCGTTATCCTCAACTCTATCATAAAAAATTAAAATTATGAATGCTCATATCAAAATCTATCTTATCCACAAAACAAACTAATCCCTTGAATTAAAACTGTTCATGTAAATAAAACAATGTCAAAAGTACAGATTGAACCCTCGAAGGACAACTATCCTGCATATCTTATTCTTCCATCTAGATAAGCAAAAGTCAAAAGTAAAATCTAAAGAAAAATTCCTAATCATAGACTACTCCCTCAAAGGATGGATACTTTCTTATATCATGGCAATGAAGGCTTCCTACATTGATCAACATTCTAAAAATCTCAAAAGTAAATGTAGACACCTGAATTTGGTCAAACAATTTTAATACTTTTATTGTACTAAATATCCCTTTTCCTACAAATTGACGACATTTGATTAATAACACATCATTTCCATTCTATCACCATTGATTAATTACATTTCGCTAATTAATTAACCCCCTGATCACTCAGAATGCCGATTAACGACCTTTTGTTAATTAAACACCCACTGCTACCTAGGTCAATTAATTATTCTTAAATATTGATGACCGCTAGTCTAAATCAATAAATCATCTTTTATTTAACCATCTCCTCTCTTAACATCCCACAATCATAATAATGTTCTTCCAAAGACTCTATATGCATACCTCCTAGCCTATTAATTAATCACCTTTGATTAATTATATACACCCCAACTCCCATAAAGTGTTAACTCCCATACTAATTCACCTAGATTTAGTTAACTAAAGTAAAGTTACATTGCTATTATCCTACATACAATAGGATGCAAAGCTATGTCAAACCAAAGGTTATAAATAGAACCCTCCTCCATATCTTTCTTCTTACACCTTATTTACCCTAGAATAAACCATAGGCATTTTAATCTTGAGCCATTCCTATTGAAGGAAATAGCTTCTTCATCTTGCATCCATTCTCTCAAATTGAAGAGCACACCCGTGGGGGACCTTCTGCTATCAAGTGATTCCTTTTGGTCTCAAGAATTCCGGAAACGTATCAAAGAGAAATGACAATAATCTTCCATGACATGATGAATGACATCATGGAATACTATGTTAACGATATCCTGGGAAAATCCAAGACCAGAGAAGAACACCCAGAAGTATTGAGGTGTATCTTTCAATGCCTCCGAGACTACAAAGTTAGACTAAATCTAAAGAAGTGTGTGTTCGGTGTGTAATTAGGAAAATTATTAGGATTAATTGTCTCAAGAAGAGGGATTGAGGTAGATTCTGCTAAGGCTGCCACTATTATTGAGATGCCTCCACCCAAGAACCTTAAGTAGCTACACAACTTACAAGGCTAAATTTAGGAAATCCTCTACTTCATTTCTCAGCTTGTGGATAAGTTCCATCCTCTCACCCATATGCGTAAGAAAGATATTACATTCCATTGGGGCCTAGAATGCTAACAAAACTTTGAGTTACTTAAGCAATATTTGGCTAGTCCTCCTGTCCTCATGCCACCTACCCCAGAAATCCTTTGTTATTATACATTTCAACCACCCAATGTGCTATTGGTGCACTGCTAGCCCAATATGATCTAATCCAAAAAGAAAGAGCAGTCTATTACCTTAGCTTCATACTTTAATTGCTTATGAGATGAATTATCCCCAAATTGAAAAATATTGCTTAGTTGTGGTCTTTTCCTTCCAAAAACTTCACCATTACCTACTAAATAACAAGACCAAGCTTATCTCCAAATTTGATCCTTTGAAGTACCTTTTATCTAAACCAATGCTTACTAGATGGATGGCTAATTGGATCATCCTCCTAAGTGAGTTCGACATTGAATTTTCAACCAAAAATCACTCAAAGGATAGGTACTAGCCGATCAACTAGCTGAAGCTCCCTTGCCAAGAATGAATCATTGTTTCTGGATCTTCTAGATGCCTCCATGATGTATATTGAAGATTCCATCGTATGGAAAATGCACTTCGATGGATCATTCACTTACCACAATTCAAGAGCTGGTGTGGTACTTATCACTCCAATAGGAGAATTCATCCCGCACGCTTTTCATCTAAGTTTCCCATGTACCAATAACATAGTAGAGTATAAAGCACTCATTTTTGGGTTGAAAGTTGCTATCAAATGGAATATCAGACAATTAAGAGTCATTGGTGATTCAAAATTGATCATTAAACAAGTCAATGACGAGTATAAGGTCAAGGATGAAAAGCTCATCCCATACAAGAAGATGGTCGATACTCTAAAGGAATATTTTGTATGTGTTACTTTTGAATAGATGCCAAGGGCACAAAATTGATCAACAAATGCCATGGCCACAATCGGAGCTTTGCTTCACATTCCACCTCAAGAAAATAAAATACATTTCTTTGTTGGACATTCACAAGCTGGCATATGACATGCTGGAATCATGTCTTGTATGTGAAGTAGTTGGTCCTTTCTCCCCTAGTATGAACCCATATTATATTATCTAGAAGATGGTACCTTTACCCCATATATTTCCCACCTTGAGAAAATAAACCTTATCGATGCATAGCCCATTATACCCTCCTAGGAGACACCCTCTATTGTCATGACTATGATGGGAATCTATTACATTGTCTTAATTTTGATTAGTCACCAAGCGAATCAAAAGGTACATGAAGGTATCTCTAAATACACATAAGCGGTATGGTCAACTTTGCTAAGAAATTTTTAAGATTAGGTTATTATTGGCCTACCATGGATTCATATTATTACAACAATGTATGTAAGAAAAGTATGAAAACTTAAATCATAGGCTAGCACAAGCCTTACAACCAATCACAATGCCATGGCCATTTTCAAAATGGGGACTAGATCTCATAGGGAAGCTCACTCCTACTTCCTCAGATGGCCATACCCATATCATCACCACCACCAAATATTTCACTAAATGGGTAGAGGTTGTGCCTCTTACATATGTTACTAGTGCAAAAATTTCAAAATTCATCATGAACCACCTCATTTGTCATTATGGCATCCCCTCCGCCATTGTCACTGACAATGGTAAATATTTCAAGAACAAGACAATCAAAGCATTATGCCAACACTTCCAAATTTGTCTAAAGTGGTCCACCCCCTATTACCCTCAAGGTAATGGAAAAGAAGAGGCCACTAACAAAACACTTGTTCATATTATGGAAAATATGGTAAGCAAAATAGGCCGTAACTGGCACTTACAAATCCATCCTACCCTCTGGGCTTATAAAACCTCCATCCACACCCCTATTGGTACTATGCCCTACTCACTAGTATTTGGCACTGAGGCCATCATATCATTGGATATCGAGCTTCCTTCCCTGAGAATATCTCTTAGAGACTATTTGGATAAAGACAAAGACTACCAGTAGTTAATATCCGGCGAGTTTGAGTTGTTAAGTGAGAAACACATGGGTGCACTCAATAAATCAAAAAGTGTATCAAAATTGAGTGTCAAGTAGGATATAATAAACACATCATACCTCACCAATTATAGGTAGGGATCTTGTCCTCAACAAGAAACAATTTAACACTGCACATCAAGGAAAGAGAAAAAGAAAGGAAAATTTGAACCAAACAACAGGACCTTACGTGGTGATAGATAAATATGGGTCAGGAGCATACAAGCTGGATTAACCTAACGGAGAAGAGCTCCATGAACTAATGAATACCATGCATATAATGTGGTTATACGCTTAAAAATGGGGGAAAATATCAAAAATCAACCAAAAAGTATAAAAAAATTAAAAAAGTACAAGAAAAACCAAGAAAAGAGTAAAGAGAAAACAAGTCGGCCGAGTGTGAAAACCATGCAATTGTGGCACTTTGGATAAGTCTCGGGATGAAAACTCTCTTCAACACCTTGGGAGGATTCGTTGTTCATAAGAAATATTGCATCTAAATGGGTACACTTGCTTTGTCTAGGGTGGTCTTTCCTGAATCTAAGATTCCTTTTGAGCCTATCCTTCAGGCTTTATCCAGGGATTTATCTTTTATATATGTGTGAAGAAACTTGCCCTTGTAAATTTTCATCTAACATTGGGGGCATCTTCACATCTTCCAAGGTTCACTTTAAGAGACCTCTTGGAAATCAGAGGTGGAAAATCCTATCACGTGATTATCCCACTAAAAACCATGTTCCGATTTCCTCAAATACTTATCTGAAAGGTAAAATTTGTAATTTTTTGGGTTTGTGTGAAATATTTTTTCTTGAAAGAAGATCTCATTTTCAAGTCATGTGATATAAAGGATGCAGCCGCGTGACAAGATATTTTATATCATGTGACAAAAAACTTGTTGTCGCGTGACAAAAATTTACTTTAATGCGATGATAGAAATCTCTTATCACAAAGAGAACCAATTTAACATCTTGTCATGTGAAAACAAGCTCTTTGCGCACATCAACAAACTCTCTAGTCACTCGTATGTAGCCTCCACCCTCCTATTGTGTGTCAACAAAATTCCTTGTCATGCATCAAAAAAATCTCCTTGTCATGCGTCTCAAAATTTCCTTGTCACGTGTCGGGGAACTTTATTATCATGCGTAGAACAATACTTGTTGCTCGAATGAAAATATGATGAATATCTATAAAACTACACTTTGTGTATTGGCCTCTGTTGCTTTACAAGTTTACTATACTTGATAATAGATATGCCCCCAAGTGGTATGAGTGAGCTAGTAGTGTTCTACCTGACGAATAATCTAGGATTTTATAGGGGATATTTTCAAGGGTAGGTGAATTGGACCCCTTAAAAAAATTGTAATTTTTACCCGAAACAGTCCCTGATCCATGCCAAAAAATTCACCTTTTAAATTTTTTCAAAAATGGAATATTCACCATATTATGAATATTTCCACTAAAAAAATCTTCACATCTTCATTTTCTTACGCATACGTGCCTCACTCTACCCTGTACATTCCCATCTAACACTTGGGGGCATCCACGCTTTTTTTTTGTACATAGCTTTGGAAAACTTTAAGAAAAACACAAAAAATTCAAATATGTTCAACAAAACTTAAAAAAAAATTCAAAAATGGTTTAGAAAAATCCAAAACATTATAAAAATCTCATAGAAAATACAAAAACAATAGAATATTGTTTCCAAAAACTCCTAAAAACGACATAAAACACATAAAAAATTGTCTAAAAAATACTACCATTTGCTTACTTATTTGTGTTTGTTTGTTTCTTTGCTTTTTATTCTTGTGTAGCTTTCCTTACTTCTTTGTACATTTGTAAATTGTATTGCTTAACATACTTCTTAGATTGATCTATTATTTTATGGATTAGATTCATTCTAATTTATATTCACCGTATGTTTTGCATGTTTGTATATTTGTACATAGTTGTGTTGTTTTGTTTAGTGTGTAAATTTGGTAGATTTGTTAACATTTGCTTGTGCTTGTTTATTACTTGTACATTGTTTGTTATCACATCATCATTTATTTCATCACATCATCAAGTATATAATCACATATAACATCACATACATCATATATATCTCATCAATAACAACTAAGCTACATAATCATGAAAATAAACATCCAACATGTATGTTAAGCTAACTATCATCCTATCATATCACCAATGGGGAAATAGGGACCACCTTCTATCCCCCCCTCCCCAATATCAAAAATTAAAAATGTGGACAATCATAAGTATCTCATACAACAAATAATGTGATATCATCTAATGTTATCTCATAAATCAAACACATGTGATACAATCATACATCATAATAAAGTCCATCATCATATACATGTAAATATGTCAAAATATCAATGTCCATTTACAATGTGTCTTTGTAAAAATAACTAGATACAAAGTATGCCATCATAGGCATGGATAAAAAAATGTTCCTTCATATCGAGGCATAACCAAAAATAATACATAACATCATGTCAAAAGTGTGCCTTCATATCAAGGCATACATAAAAAGATACATCTGTACATATACATCAATAAAAGGAGTCAATTATGACTCTCTCCCATGGAGACTACTAGTGTCCGCATTTGGGTGGTGGCATCGATGGACCTTATGGTGGTGGTATTTACAAGTGGACTCTTATGGAGGTGGCATCTCGATGGGATGAAGCTTACTTATCTTTGTAGGACCCTATCTTGATCACACGGAGCGATATGGTCTCTGTGATCTCGATAATGACCTACTTATGGAAAACTAATTGAATGAAATAACTTGCTACCCCTATGGGACAACTGAATGATACAAAGCCATGTAATATGTTGCCTCACCATTGGGTTGGCTAGGTCAATAAACACATCTGGGGTAGCTGATGTGGTGGCTACCTGTCTGAGTACAAAAAGATTTGTTATAAGCCTCACCACATTTGCATGATCCTGAGTCCTCTTGTAGGTCCACTTAATTGTCTCTGTAACCAATTGGTCTCTCTTTGAAATCAACTGAGCTCTCTCTGTTGTTTGCCCAACTAGTCTCTCTCAATAATAAGTTGGTCTCTCTTAGAGATAATCTACTCTCTCTTTTAGTAGTGACATGGAGCTAAAGTGCCACAACCTGCTGTAATTTCTACCTCAAGGTAGCTATCTCTACCCCATATCCTCTACCTCCTCCATCATGATGCATACTAGTTACGGGTGGCGGTGATGGTGATGGTGGTTGTTGTGGCACCTCTACTACTTTATCTTGTTGTTGCTGCTTTTGTACTAAAGGACCCTACTTTGTGGTGGGACTTGCTTTTGATGTAAAGGTTGCTTTACTAGAGGAATATGATGTGGAGAGCAACCTATCTATTTCCTCTGATCCTTTCCCTGTACTTGTGCCCGTGCCTCGGACCCAGAGGGCCTTGCCATGTAAACCTCGTGCTTCCCCTACAACACCTGCATCGATGGATTCATGTGGTATCGTAAGACGTGAGGTAACACTATAACATACCATGCATGGTAATATATCTCCCTGGATCAAAAACACGTGGGTAACTAAACCCAAGGCTATGGAACCACCTTTCTAAAAATTTCCCTATCCCATCATGGTCTCGATACGTGGGCCAATATCAAATGTCTCCAGGATCGGTGAACATACGACATCTAACCACTAGGGATACTTTGAACTATACCAAGTTGCCTCTGTATGTGGTCCAACCTATACCACTCTATGATATAGTCCCTACTACCGATCAAGAAGTGCTCAACAACTGCTACGTTGAGCTCTGAAACATCATCAACCCAATGGTAGATTTTATAGGGCCGTTATGTCACCATATGGAGTTGTATCTCATCAAAATCATGTCCATAATTATATGTATCTCTGATGTGGCCATGAACGTCCTCCCCATATGGCACCCAACCCATCATAAATGGATCACCCGCAGGACCCTATCTTGCAAAATTCATAGGGGATGACCGACGTCAATGTGGTCCGAGTCCATATCTGAAGCAGCGTGGCTGGCCCCAAGGTCCTCTAACCACGATAAGCAATCAGATGAAGATCCCAATGCAAATGTGTAAGAATGCACTATCCCTAACAATACACCTCTCTCATTGATGAGGCCATGAATAGGTCCAATAAATTCTAAGGAAACAATGCTCTTGTATTTTTAGGTAGCAGAATGCCACTAACAAGAGCCATCAAATAAATAGGCACACGAGAAAGACGATGATCTCGTGTGAGACACCTAGATAGCCAAACATACATCCCACAACGTGATATGTCAGGTACAAAAAAAATATCTACCAAGAATTGTGTAATATGGGAGGAATATCCATCATACCCAATCGGTCGGCCTGGATCGAAACTCTAAGTATTCGCCACACGTCCTCTAAAGAGATGGTCATCTCGCTAGTCACGAATTAGAAACACTAGCTCTTGTTGTGCCACCTCTCCACTAAGGCTGTGAGGAGGCTGTGATCTAATAAATCGAAGGCATCTACGTGATGTATGATAGTCACGTGACATCCAAAGTCATCTCTAGGAATATGATCATGGCGAAAACATATCCTCATAAATACGCAGCAGCGCATGTCGCTCCCGCATCTCTGGTCGAGGGTAGGTCCTCTTGCGAACCACGCAACACGTTATCTCTTTTACTTCTTCTACAACATTTCATCTAATTTTTCTCTAAGCATCCTTACAATATTCTATCCATTTCATACATTCTTATAAATTTGGAAAAGACTAGGTTTTTTTCCTACTTTAGCACATACACACTCTTTAAAGACTTACTTTTTAACACCTCGTATATATACATTTATCTCGAGATGAACACATACATGCCCACGTAGCCTCCCACGTGTGCACCCATGTATGCATGATTTTCATGAATGCACCGCGACTCCCCACATTTACTCTTAGTGCTTGCACGCCGTGTATGCATGAAAATCACATACATACACGCCCAAACATGCAACACTTACTGCGCTCCAAGGGTGCGTAAACATTGTTGCCCAACATTCCTACCCCTAATAAATGTAATAAAAATGCTTGAAAAAGGGATTTTTTTCTTTGCATACCTGTTCACGGTCCTTAGGAAGCCTCACGTACTCTCAAAATATCCACGTGCCTGCGCAATCTGATACGATCTGAACTCGAGCCATGTCTCCCGTCAATTAGAAAAAAATCAATGGAAAAATAGTTAAGGTTTGGTTACAAATGATTCACCGTGATGAATTTTTACCCTCCCACCCTACTATTTATAGTTATGATGCCCTCCCTCATTGCATCTCTTCCTCCCGCATCACTCTAAAGGCTGACATGATTCTCGCTAATTTCTTCCAACACCCACGCGATATTTATTATTAATAAATAATCATTTTTGCCCTCTTTCATCCCGAGGGACATATTTTTGCTACTTGACGACCATTTCTTCTCCATGGGGCATTTTTGTTGCTTTTAGGTGATATTATCTCCTATAATTATTTGAAAAAATCAAAATTCCTAAAAATTCAAGATCAATCAAAAATATAAAAATTTGCAAAAAAATCAGCAGTACAAAAACATGGTAAAATTAGTTAAAAATCCAAAAAATTGTAAAAAAATAAAAATTTCCAAAAATATGTAAACGACATACACGCAAATGAAATATGTGTCAAATGCATTATAATTGAACATAATTTTTTTTTTTCTACAAAACATATTTCTTTGAATCTCACTTGTTCTTGTGCGTGACTCGTAGATCATTTGGATCTACCCTCCATCAACAAAAGCTGGTTTTCTTGCTATCATTTGTCTTCCTTTGCACGAACACATTTCTTGGGGAAGTTTCTTAGGGCATGATTTATTTTTCATTGGACTTCTCATCCTTCGCTTATTCACCTCGCATGTATCCTTTCTTGGGGTGTCATTCTTAACCCTTGTCATTAATTTGCATAGGTCGAATCATAACTTGATAACAAAAACATTTTTGCAACTATCTTGAACGTTGTTTGTTTGAGTATGTATGTTTGTACTTGTTTCCCTATCAGGTTAGCTTGTTTAATTTCTCATATTGCATTGCATTCTATATGTTACATTGAGTTAGTGCTTTGGCAATGAACAAATGTTCGTATTATGGATTTTCATGTCATTATACACTTTTGTTGTATTCGTACATATTTTAATACGGACTAATGATGTAGACCACTTACAACATGATGACATAATTTGGTTTTTACATCAGCTTTGGATGCAAGCTATTTCCATCCCATTCATCTTCCTTTTCTTCCATATCATTCTCTTCTATTAACACTATTCTTCCAACTCACTTGGGCAATAAGGATCACCTACTACAAATCATTTCCAACAAGATTTGTTAAGAAAAGCATATCTTGCGCTTCATAAATGATACCCCATAAAAATTTTAACAAAAGAGTTTGTATTGGTATTATGCAGGGATCGAGGCCCACACCTCTACTCTATATCGATTATCGGTATATCATCACCTCTCTCCCAATGTAAGGGATTTTCCCCACTTCAATATTTTCTCTTCATCTTTTCAATCATCGATCAACCTCTTTCATCACCCCATCGACACTCGAGGGGGCATCCTTCACTCTACTAATTTTTCTTCTATCCCTTCAAAAAAATCACATGTTCACACTTGTCTACTATCTTTGAAGTGGCATTACTTACGCCACCCCAAAGAGGGGCAAATGTAGACACCCCAAATTTGGTCAAGCAATTTTAATACTTAAATTGCACTAACTATCCCCTTTCCTGCAAATTGACGACATTTCATTAATAACACACCATTTCCCTTCTATCACTATTAATTAATTACATTTCACTAATTAATTAACCCTCTTGTCACTCATAATGCCGATTAATGACCTTTCATTAATTAAATGCCCACTGCTACCTAGGTCAATTAATTATTCTTAATTAATGATGACCACTAGTCTAAATCAATAAATCATCTTTTATTGAACCATTTCCTCTCTTAACATCCCACAAATCATACTAACATTCTTCCAAATCCTCTATAGGCATACCTCCTAGCCTATTAATTAATCACCTTTGATTAATTATATGCACCCCAACTCCCATAAAGTGCTAACTAAAGTACTAACTCACATATTAATTCACCTAGCTTTAGTTAACTAAACTAAAGTTACTTTGCTATTATCCCACATACAATAGGATGCAAATCTCTCAAACCAAAGGGTTATAAATAGAACCCTCCTCCCTACCTTTCTTCTTACACATTATTTACCCTAGAATAAATTATAGGCATTTTGATCTTGAGCCATTCTCCATTGAAGGAAATAACTTCTCCATCTTGCATCCATTCTCTCAAATTGAAGAGCATGGGAAGATCCAAAAATGGCCTTGTAGCCATGTTTTGGTGAGATCTCATCTTCAAGTCTTGAGGAACCACTCCATTTTGATTGCTAGTGATCTAAATAGGTTCATTTGTTAGATTAGCAATCTAGAGAGTAAGAAATAACTTAGCATTTTGATTTGAGATTGTTCATGCATTGAAGAAGTTATTTCTCATAAGCTCTTATCTTGATGGTTCTATAGTAGGTTTGATTGATTTCTTAGAAGCTACTAGGTGTTAGCTTTGTTTTAGCATGAAAAATTTCTATATGTACACAACAACAACAAAATTGAAAATCAAACATCCTAGGAAAGCTTCCTCCATCGATCAATTTTCCTATCTACAACAAAATTTCCGCATTGATAGGTTTGCGTAATATCACTCGAGCTAGGGCATAAACCTAGGATAACCACCTAAGGAGAATCTACTTCCCACAGGCTATATCTAAAACCATTTGTCATGTCAAAAATATGTGCGTAAGCACACCTTCCATTTTTTCCCTCATGGTCTCAAATATGACTAAATATCATTGGTTATGTGTTAACACCTATCATAGGCTTTGTAAGTACATTGCTTTGTGTGTATTCCTTTCACACTTTACCCAATTCAATTAAAAATATCTATTCCACATGTACTCTTTTCTATGTTGTGAGTGTACTTAAATTTCGGTCATTGTACCCAAGATCACGTTTTTTCTATCTAAACTTTGTCACATCTAATCATCCATATCTAATGTAATCTAATATATATATTTTTCCTATCATATCCATCGCTTATTGTTATCATTTTTATCTAAATTCATTACAACATTGTATAAAACCACTAAAACAACCTCTGAGCACACCTAATCTTCATCTATCACATCATCTAATCTAATCTAACATCTACATCCTACCAATCATATCCATCATAATCACATCATATCTTTCCAAATATCTAAATTCATATACCATTCCATCATCTAAACATCTAAGTTCATCACATCAATATCTAAGTCACTATCCATCAAATCAATATCTTACATCATCAACATCTCATCCATACATCATATCAAATATCTACATCATCATCTATATCTAATCATATTCAATCCATCACATCTAATCTACATCCAATCAATATATCACATCACATCACTAATATGCATCACATTACATCTAACATCTAAATCAACATCCATAATCTAATCAAGCATCTAATTTAACATCCATAATCTAATCAAACATCAAAGCATATAAATCATCACATCCATCTAATTTACTCATCACAACACATGTAATTCACGACAAGATCATCATCAAATGTGTATACATCTGTGATAGCCCTCAACCGGCTCTATGTTAAGGTGTATATATCAAAACCAATATCAAAATATTTATATAATGTTCACCCGCTTGGTGGTGAACACAAGATCTGATGCCCTTAGTCATGAGCCAACACCATGTCCTCTTGGTGCATGGGCTTGTCCACCACCTGTCTCGGCTATGCCACGTGAGAAGTGCTCCCGATGTCACCTATTGTGTTGATCTCCTAATCTCCTCTCTCTTGTGAAGTAGGCCACATAATGTGGCACATCGGTAATCTTGTTATAACAATGCACTCATAGTAGCACGTCTCCTCACCCAGATGACTGTATTACTCTAGTGATATTGTGCTTGACGAAGCCATATGACCATCTCCTGTGAGGCACCCTACACCTCACCCCTTGTTGCCTCGAGATATGGTACCCAAACCTCCATTTGTGTCCCGTTAGGCCTCTTACTATCATCGGTAGATGTTTCATTGTTGTATAGCTAGGTCCCTCTCCTAACTCATCCTCACTAGCTCCCGATGAGTCAGTCTCTCTCATGGCGAGTAGTATCTAGGTTAAAATGAAATCTAGCTATCTCCATGGCCACCCCTCCATCTTCCACCCTCTCCACCCACCAAGATCTTCTACTTCTCCTCCTACAAGAACAACTGCCTCTCCTCCTACTGTGCAACCTCCTCCAGCTGACCTTAGCCACCCACAACTACATCCACCACTCATCATCATCATCATCATCCCATGCCTCTCCCTCCTCCGCCAATGGGTCCGCCATCACAGTGGCTGGGAAGGTCCCTCTCGATCTCTCATCTCCTTTTTATCGAATGGGTGTTTCAGCTACTATTTGTACCACTCCGAATTGTCTCATCACCAGTAAATGACCTCTATCATCTCGGCCTTCGACCTGGACCCATGTGATCATGCTCATAAGCGTTAGATGTATATCTATCCCCGACCATGAATGGAAATCTATGTAAGGCCTCTATCTCACATCATCTAGCTCTAGGCTCTTCAAACTCTCCTCGTACTAGTCATCACCGTTCTCTCCCCAGTCTCCATGAGGCTGATCGGACCACCATCTCAAAAACCTAGTTGCAATCTCTATATGGTCCTTTATGATTCATGGCAGCCCCGACAACCTCACCATGACTATATGCTCATAGGCCTAGTAGTGTGTGAAGCCTACATCTATGCCTGTCCTCATCCTAGGTACATACATCTAAAGCTCATAGTATACATGTGTTAGGAGGGATGATCCAAAAGTGAACACTATCTTGTGCTTGACTATATCTGCTACCACTCCTGCTAAAGGCCATGGGAATCGGGCTCCACCTGAGTCTAGTAAGGCATAACATGATATCACCATCACAATCAAATAAATAAACCAACTCCCGATGTCATTTGGATGATACTTTGGGTCTCATATGGAATGCCTCGAATACAAACACAATCTTTGGTATGTCTCTGCTCCAAATAATCAAAGTCAAAATTGTCATCTCGCCTCTATTACCATTGGATCTATCGGTGCCCCCTGAATCAGTAGTCTCAAAATGTGATACACATATTTTAACATGATAATCATCTCACTGGTATGAAACCAAAAGGTGTTGGTCCTAGGATCCCATTTGTCAATCAATGCAATAATCAACCCTATATCCTGGGTACCTATGGTAATGGAGGAATCAGCTCAATCCCACTTTGCATCTAAATGATCCCACTCTACATCCGTAACATTAGATATTATTGTCCCTAACAAGGTCGGGACTCTTGTCTCTCAAGTATAACAGTCTCGAGCTTGAAAAAATCAATCAAATAAAGCATCCATTAGTATCCAATAATCCAAAATAATCATTTCTAATCAAAGCAATCCCTATCCTATCTAGTCGACGCCGATTGACCCTACCAGTCGACACTAACCCTACCAAGTTAATGCCAACTTTCCTTAGGTTGATGCCGATTTGGACTTGGTCGAAAACGTCCCGCATCCGGTCAGTCCTTTGATCGCCTTGGCACCCATCAAATCCAAAAATTAAAAAAGAACAAAAAATCAAACAAAAATCAAGTATTAAGCTAGGTTTTGGGGTTTATCACTCTCTGTGACCTCTGGCACTTCCTTCCTCCTCCATTGGCCTCCATATCACTCAAATCTCAAGATTTTATACCTCTCAAAGATCTCAACTGTCAAAATCGTATTGCAAAAATGAGCTTAGTCAACCGATTCCACCGCTTATATAGGTGCGCCAACCCAATCGCCATCGACCCACCTAGTCACTTTATCGACCCATGCCAAATCACCATCGACCCCACCCGATCACCGTTAACCCAACCCTATTTTTCATCTTTTTCTCATCTCATCCAATTTCTTCATCTAAATTATATTTTCTTCCACTTTTGGCTTGTGTGTCACCCATCACACACCTTTATTTTCCCCTCTAGGATCATTTGGCTATCTTTTTCTTCTCTATCTATCTCATCACATATCTTTCATCCCATCCATCAACCCTCTCCACATCCATTATTCTTGTTCCCTCTCGGGAACCATATTTCATCTTAAGACCGTCACTATGGCCATCTTTAATTATCATCCCATCTAGACGCATATTTTTGATTCCTCGTGTATGAAGGATATCACATCCACTTTCCCCCACATCTTGTCAAACCATTATCTTGACCATCCTCGCATTTGTTTGCATATATTTTTGATGTCTTCCTTTTACCCATTGGCCCCATGGCTTGCACATCCATGTAAGTGGATTCTCATTGGACTCCCTCCATCTTGCAGTGTTTTTTTTGACTCACAAGTTTGTAGGACATTGTTGTCGTCTCCGTCGAGGACGTACTTTGTTCCCTACCGATGTGATTCCAAGATCACCGCCATTTTTTATTTTATTTTATTTTTATCATCCCTTTCTTCTTAGGGAAAATTTTTCTCATCCTTTCCACCCTTCATCTATCTCTTTCAACCGAGTGATCGATTCTTCTTCATTTCATCGATCCCTAGTTTGAGATGGAACACCTCAATCTTCATCTTTTATCATTTCTTGTTTTTGTCTCGTGGATTTTCCAACGAAACCACTCGACGAAAGGGGAAAATGTAGACACAAATTTTTGGTACGCCTTTGTCCCCTATCCCGGATTCACTCCCTTTGTGAACATCTCACACATATATACCTCTCTTCCTATTCAAATTCAACCTTCCTTCTTAAAATCCATTTATCCTATCTATTATTTTATCTCATCTTACTCTTATCTTACATTTTTATCCCCCTAATCTACCCTTAATCATATTTAATCACCCCTAAACCCATCCATTTCCCTAATCTCTTCCCTAAACCCTCCATTTGTCATCCCTAAGCACCCATTCACCCTCATTTAATGCATTAATATCCTCCAACTACCTTTATCCTCTCAGTATCAACCCTAACCCTCCTAAAGATACAAAACCTAATTCTACCCCTTTACGACCCTTTGCATCGAGCTAATCACCATCTCCACCACGTAAATCAAGGGTCATCCATAGTCGATGATGAACCATGCGGGTTGTAAATCAACCCTATAAGTATGTCCATACCCCCTTCTCTGCATGATGTAACTTTGAGAATTTTTGGATTTCTTGTGAGTTTTCTGTGTTTTTCTCTCTTCCTTGGAGCTACAACCATAAGCTTGGAGCTACTTTGAATATCTTGCATGCCATCTTAAGAGATTTGAAATTATTTTCTTGCTTAGTGTCCCATATTTTCTTTCTTGGAGCCCTTATTATCTCCATCATCCTCTTTGCATCGAGTTCTACAGTTTACCAACCACCATGGAGCTTTGCTTATTCATTTTCCATCAATGATCCTTATCCATAGCTATTTGTCATATTTTTAATCCCATCAAATCTTAAATCTACCTCTCTACTCACCAACGACCCTACCAAGTCACCATCGACCTGATCTCAGCGCCTCTCTTATTTCTATCCTTTGCTCCATCTGTCATTTTCCATAGAACTTCTTCCAATAACCAGCCTCCCCATTCTTGTTACCTAATTGTCCAGAGTCCAGATTTCATCTTTAGCATCACCCGGTCAATGTCGATCCATCCCAAACACCATCGACCCCCGTCCTCATTTATCATATCTATCAATTTTCTTGCATCCTTTCTGTTTCTCCAACATTCCCACATTAGATCCAAGACCTTCTCAGTGTTTCAGAGCTAGTTGCGAACCTATTTTCTGTGTTTTCTAATCCACTCTATTACAATTGCCATTGATTGTATATGCCAATCTCACTCGTCGTTGACCTGATCATGTTTGATTTAGTATCATTTATTATTATCAGATCTGCATCTTATTTTATCTAGCATATATATCAAATCTCTATTTTATCTTGCTATCTGCTACATCCAATATGTTCATTATCATTTATCCATTATTGTTTTATCTAATCTTTTATCAAAGTGGGTTAACATCCATCCCTAGGAAGTTATCACTTCTCGGGACTGATTTTGTCAAGAAACCCACCATCCTATCTACTAATCATTTTCGTGTTTAGTTTCTCTTTGTTGTGCAAGTCATTGAATTCACCATGAGGAGGTCCCTTTGCGCCTGTATCTTCACCATCATCATCTTATCAAGATGTAGCCTTAAACCCTCTCATCATTTGGAGTTGCTTATTTTCTTTGCAACCATTCCACTAATCAATCGGGAGCGGGAAAATTCTATCAACACCATGGATGCACCAATTTTGTTTCGGTTCTAGGTTTTGGTTTATATTTTAGTTTAGATATGTAATGTCACATCCCTAAATTTCATATATATGTTTTGCACTTAGATGCTTAGGTGGTTGTTTCCACATCTAATATAGTATTATATTGCCTTGTTCTCTTTAATTAGCATTATGATTATTATTAGTAAATTAAGTATCTGATATTGGAGATTTACATTCTAGTGTGGATTACTGTTGATATAAATGATGTTTCATTTCACTCCAGTTGATTTGATTGTATGAAACATATAATGCACTTTGAGTATTGTGTTGTGCTTGTGTGCGGGTATTCTATGGAGTGAGAAAATGTATCATCGAGGAGAGACATGAAGATGCAGATAATGGGTATGGAAAGATAGGTTCCACGTGTGATTCAACACATGTGAAATGGTGTTAAAAACTATAATTGAAGCCACAAATTCCCTTCCTATGATTTAGTGTTAGTTACGTTGGTCATTCCTTTTCTGTAGGGTTGCATTTATTAGTGTTGCCTCATGTGAGGCATTTAGATAATCCGATTGTATTTGCAATGAAAATGAAAGTGTCTTGTTTAGTGTGCTTTTGTTGTCTTTGAGAAGTGCAACGTCACGTAATGACATTTGTCATACAACGGGGTTGTTTTGATGACATGACATCATTTTACACCACAAATATGTTTTACAACAATAAGTAGTTTGCTGATAATGTTCTGACAATTTGAGTATCGTAACTAATGTTTACATAATTTGTTTATTACAATAATAATGTATCCATAATTATTTAGTGATGAGAAATTGACATATTTCCACCATTGCAGGATATGCACAAGTTGGGATTAAAAGATCCAAGGACATTTTAAATTATAACTCACTAGGGACTTGCCAACAATCTAACTCGAGCTCTCAGGGTTAATAAAGTCGTTTAACATCAAACTGCAAACATAAATGCAAAAGCTTATAATATTATAATCTTACATTGAATTGTGTTTATTGTTATATTCATTTTCAACCTCGTCAAGTGATATATGTGGGACTATAATGTCCAAAGCATATAAAATTTGAGCTTGACTTATAATCTACACGAGTTTTCACACATTTTAACTCTTAACCGCATTAAACTCACTTGGTTAAAAACATTTTGACTTTACTTAAATGTTGAGACATTTTAAGTTATGTTTATATTTGGCTTCCATCGTGCAAGGCATATGGAACAAAAATGTCCAATGCAAATGAACTATAAACTCCGTACAAATCTCCCACTATTGAGATTGTCTCCTCACACTATCTCCTTGCACATGGACTCATACATGTATATTTTGTAACGAAATAATTGAATGTAAACGTAAGCGTGACCATATTTACGACAATGGGTGATTCAAAATATAATACAAAATTTATAATATTGAAAAAAGAAATATTAAAAAGAGAGAATTATTTAAACCGGAGGTAGAGAATTATTAATAATATAAAGATTTATATTAAAGCCACGTTTTGAACTATAAGGAATGGGTGGTAGAAGTTGTTTATTAAAGGAGTATTTTAGAAAAAAACAAGCAAACAAGGAAAACAAGTTATAAATATAAGGAAGCCACGTTTTTCTAGGAGTTTAAAATGAATTAAAGAGAGAGAGAGAGAGAATAAATTGAAGTCGGACATGAGAAATAAAAACCGTAGTTTGAATCTCATGAGAAATGAGTCTCCCGGCCGTAAACTTACTCCACACGAACATGAAAACCGGCGAGCTATTAATTTCAGCAAAAGGGTATTATTAATACACCACCTTTTACTTATGAATGTCAAGAAAAATTGTAGGATAGGAGTGAAAAAAATATAGGGAATTATGTTCTAAATATATGAAAGAAAAATATGTCGAGGACCACAAAGAGTGTAATCAGAGGAATTAAAAAGATTTGAGTCATTAACATCTATCCAAATATAATATAATCATACATGGTATGAAAAAGAGATGGAAATCCTAACAACGTTTTTACTATTGATAAATCTTGCAAATGACTATTTCACTTCCCTCATTTGATTAATTTGGTGAAATTTATTAATTGTTTAGTAAGAAGTATAGTGATGTTGTAAACATTATCCCATAAGAGTATTAACTATCAATAAGACCTAATGGTAAATTGGCCTTGATTTGAACTCCAAGTATGATTAAAATTGTATATGACATTATTCCTAAGTTCCTTATGAATGAATTAAATGGTCACCTTTTGTGGAAGAAAACTAAAGCTAAGGTTGAATAGGCAATATTAATTAGTGGAAGTGGGTGTGTAAAACCATATAAACGAGAATTTAATTTGTCAACAACCAAGCTCGAGAATGATTGAAAAGAAAGAGAAATACCTATAACCATAGTTAATAGAAAAGAGGTACACTTTATGTTCTAACCAAGGATTAATAATACTGTTTTTTATATAAATATTTGAGTCTAAAGGACTTGTATTAGTGAAGTGAAAGGATACACACATATTATACTTTTTCATGGAGCATTAACTAAAGGAAATAAGGAAGCATGTCAACCATATGGGGAATCATATGCGGCTCCCTAACTCCTTGGTATCAAAGTGAAACCATATAATGTATTAGATGACATGCTCCACACTTGAAATATGATTGGAAAATAAAATATGGTTGTCTTGGAAATGTGAATTGAAAATGTGAGATGCATGATATTATATGAATGAGATTAATAGTCATGATCTGGATTACCTATTGGAAATTGATTTTTTTACGAAATGAAAACCATGTGTTTTAGTATTATAATCAGTGGATTTTATAACCTAGCTCTCATGGAGGAGAGATATATCCCACTTATGATTCAGTGGAATCATTAATTATAGAAAAGTAATCCAAATATCTTGATTATGAATTTAGTATAAATTGAAATCTACTTTTGGATATAATCATGTATATATCATTGCTTTTTAGATTTTACAGGAACAAATCTAGGGGGTTCATTATGAGAATAGGAATATGAATATGATGAATTATTTTAGATGAACACCTTGAATGTTGGGATTGTAAGGATGATTATGGTAACTAGGTTTAGGATTCTTGTAATCACAATTCTCATAATTGGTATGGGATGGTTACGGAGTTGTTATTACTTGATTGTTACTCTAGTTTAGAATCACGTGGTTATTTTAGGCAAGAGAAGGATGATTTACATGATAATGTGGATTATGAGATACTATGACTTCACACATTTGAAACTTATTGTATATTTGTTGTATCACTTGTAACACTATATGAACTAGTAAAGGAAAACTCAAACGTGTATAATCGTAAAACAAGTATATGAAGACTATTACAAACATTTATAGTCCTTTGTATGTGATTGTAAATTTGGCTTAGGGTTCTTGCAATAATGGCTTAGGGTTCTTGCAAAAAGGTAAAGTTACGAATGCTTGCGTCTTATTCATGGTTTGCTTTGTATTGTTTGGGGAATTACAAACTAGGATTGGGATCCTTACAACATTAATGTGAACAGGTGGTATGGGACATTTTGGAATGTTGGTGTTGATTGTGTTCTAGTTCTAGTTTTCCCAAATTGATAACATGGAGATATAGATATTTTGTAGTGAATTGTCAGTGGAATTGGGTTTTTAGAGAGATGTGTATTGAACTAGGGAGTGACCTATATGGATAGGGATAAACAACCTAATACAAGGGTTCACACATGACAAGTACTTAGAAGGGGGAATTAGGGTGATCAGTAGATAAAATTGAGGTATTCCCTCATGATTATAGATTATTTCAAAATTTGACCTAGGTCACCAAAATATGATCTCTCTCTAGAACACAATCACATATTCATTTCCCTCTCTCCATGCTCAAAAATACCTTTAACACCTTCACAAGTAGCCTTGTAGGTCGTACTTTTATCCCCTCTCACAACTAGCTCAAATGAGTTTTCTAATTTTCCTTTATACTTGTCTTATGAACTTAAAACATGTAGCTAAACCATAATAGAGTAAAATAACTCCCCAAAACATAATTAAATCATAAAAAATCATCCATAGGACCATATAGGTCACCACCATCATCTAGAACCACCTAGACCACCATTAGGACTCAAAAGCCTAATAACACCAAAATAACAAACTTACCAAAAATGGAACATTCTAGAGAAAAAACACCTTCAAAAAGACATGAAAAAAACTTAGAAATTATTTCTAAACCTTTAAAAAACTCCAGCAACCATGAAACACTCTGCATCAACATCTCATGCCATGAAACCCTCTTGAGAACATGCACAACCAAGCACCCTCAAAACTAGTCTTTAGAAAACAAGCCATAACTTCATCAAATGACCTCAAATATGCAAGTGTGATATACCAATGGAAATATCATGACCTCGGGGTCATAACTAGACTACAACCATGCGATAAATCTAACTATAAAACCTCTAAAACATCTCTAAAACCAAATTGACTCAAACAACCCCAAAACTAATCCTGAAAAATAGGGCACAATAGACCTCCTAAAAGCTCAAACATGATTTGAAATCATCATGGACATGTAGAAAAACTCCCATAATTCCTTAAATGCCAATTTAGTCATCAAGTCCAATGGAAAACTTTGGAGAAAAATGAAAATCTTCATAAACTTACATTTTTAAGTGGGGCCCACATACTATCACAACCTATAAATTAAACCTAGAGAAATATAGAAGAATCCTAAACAATCTTAAATCATCAAAATTTCACAAGCAATCAATTCATTGCCACTACAAAAATATCTCCGGTCATTACATAGCTAGGGTTTGGAGAGGGTTAAAAACTAGTTTGGTTTCTTAACAATTGTTCATAAAAATGACAATCAAAAGACCTCATTCCAATTGGAAAATATTTATAATATACCTATTAAACTATCCCCAAGAGTTTGGGTCCCCATGAAAATCACACACTCTCCAACGATCTTCGAAATTCAACTTTGAGATAAAAAAATCACCTTTAAGAACTAGATATTAGTAAAAATCCAATAACTTTAAAATTATTCAACATTAGGTCCCAAAATTTGGACCAAACCTTCATATCAATCTTCTAATACATCTCCAATGCTTGCATTTTCCCAAATACAATTAGAAATACTGAATCAATCTCATTAGGGCATGCTTTCTAAAAGACGAGATCTAGGAACATACCGAAATAATCACTTTCCATACAAAATTATCAAAGTCTCGAACTCAAACTTCACTAACATGCTATAAAAACATGCCTCATATTTGCATTCCAAGCTCTGAAACATATCAAATCACCTCATCTGGTCACCTAGGGATTGATAATAGGTCTAGTGAAGACCCAAATACCATATCCAACACCTCAGAACCAACACACTCAAACACTTCGAGTGTTTATAGACCTCATATACCTACTTCTCATGCTTTCACTAATCTCAAAAAACTCATACACACCTTTTCTTCATCATAACATACCATACATTGACTAGGCTTCAAGAACAAGCACATTTATTATGCTTGCTTTACTCAATATTACCATATCACCACTTGAACATACTTGCACACCTTGTAGGACCTTCATCACGGTTTATGCCATCTTTCTAGTATCACCAAAACACTACGTCACCTCTACAAGCCCTAAAATTGACTCAAGAAACCATGAACCATCACCATGACCAACCAAAACACAAGACACTACCAATCAAACTTCATATTTATTTCCTCTTTTGATATCAATGACAACACAATGCCAAAAATCTCCCCCTGTTGTCCTTGATGGAAAAACACACAAAGCTCAAAATCCCCCTAAGGAACACACATGACATCAGCTCATTCTCCCCTTTTGACATTAATGAAAAAGTAACATAAATACAATATATATTCTCTTTGACAACACAATAGACTCACTACTTGGGTGGAAATATCAACCAAAATTAACAAGGTCCATTTGACCTTCTCAATCTATGATTTGACTCCTTGGAGCAATACAACTCCCCCTATGTTCATGCATACCTTCCAACTCTATTTCAAACATTTATCACGTTGTTCTTATCATACCACTGATGCTAAAATTCTCAATACAATGCTCAAATGCTACTTAAACAAGAAACAAACATGCTTACCTTATATACCAATTGCATAGTCATAACTTCCATTCTTGTCTTCATGGGCTAAGAGCATCACATTATCCCCATGTATTTTAGGAATCTTAAAGACAACAAGCTTACCCTTCAAATCTTACATTATTGTTTTAATGACCATCTAAACTTGTTTGAAGCATGACACATGACTATTCTTTTACCAAATTTGGTTTTCACACACAAATCCTTCTCACACTTTGAAAACACTATCACGGACCTTTGTCAAATTTTCTTCATGAGCCACAAACCATGCATCATCAACCTTGAAAAATATCACAAGAGGAAAAAATACCTCTGAAATCATACTCTCCATTTTGATCACTACTTGACTCCACACTTAGCTAGATTTTTATTTAAGAAAGGAACAAACCGGACCTTCATTCCTAGCACCATTGTAACTTCTTATGACCATATTATATCATACATATTGTACAATTAAGAATTTCAATGCATACATGACTTCTTGATAGACCGAGACTTCACAAGCCTTTGACACATGCTTGAGAACATACATGATTAATTCAATGAGTCCTTGACTTGTTTAGCTTCTTTTTGATATATGGATACCAACCAAACATTAAAAAAAAGCTAGATAAATTCACTTTTGGCCTCAAGTACTTTATCAACTATACACACAAACCTTGAACCATATAATCACAGATCTTGTAACATATTTTATTGTTATCCTAACTTCTAATTCATAGGGTTGCTAATATTCCACTAAACAGATGATGCATATGGAAGCACTAAAAATACATGATTCCCTGAATCATATACTTTCATAGAAACAAACATAATCAAGGACTGAATATTCATCCTTCACTATGCCATAAATACATACTTTGCATTCGTTCAATCTGCTGCATCCCAAAACATAGACTATTTTTCCCATTCATGCAAACATCCACATAAAATAGACCCTTATTGGTATCATATACCTAAACGAGGTCAATAAGCCACAAAATTGAGCTCAATATATTCAAAAATAAAACTTCCTTCTTGAAGCACATTAAAAACACAAGCATAACTTCTTGAAGCATTCTCGCCTTGATTTCTTTTCCTATGTCATGTTGTCTCTATTCTCAAGACAATCATAGCTTCAGATTATCACTTAAGATCTTTAAAAACCATCTTGGCTATCCTTCTCAACTGTATCATCCTAAGACATATGGGAAAACATCCTTAGACATACCTTCTTGATGATTCCATGACATAAATTTATTCATACCAATCCTTATATATCTGATTTCTTTATCTTTCAAGACTACCATACCTATAAAAATCACTTAAGATCTTCATTTCCTTCATCAATAAACTCTTCTTTATAACAAGAGCACAATCACACTTTAAGAAGCATGACAATAATGTCTACAATCTATTGAGTCTTAAAACATCATTCTATTACAATACAAATGTCAATAATGGAGCTATATTGATTAAACATACATGATGATTATATTCCTCAAAGTGTCATAGTCCTTAGAACTTCTCAAAAAAATATCATCTCTTTTAGCTAACCTTCTTCCTTCTTGTAGCAAGAAACTTAATAGCACACCAAAACTAGTTTATGCTCAACTATAATGAACTTGACACAAACCTAATAAGGTCATAAAACATTTCTCCAAGCTAACCACATGCATCACTCATCATTCAAGACTGACTATCATATTCTTCAATCCAATTCACTATATTTGCAGAAAAATTCAGACTTAAACAAAGCCTCCAAGATACCACATTAGGCACAAGTTATGCACAAATCAATCTATCATGGAACATACATTATTAGAATGTTAACAAGGTCTTCACACCTCATGAATACACTCCTTTGAACCAAAACCATAATCCCCCTTAGTCCAAACACACCTATTTTGAGAAAAACAAACTCTTCATCCTACATCATACCTTAATCTTGCTCCACTTGGATGATGAATTCCTTCAATGAATGACTAACTGAGCTTCATACCTTCAAACGACTTAAGTACCTTGACCAAGTCCTTACCATGATAGTACCAACATTATCATCAACTTACAAACCTTGTCCATGAGCTATAACACATAATTTATTAAAAAAATTTAGACTTGACAACTTCTTACAAACTCGAGAGCAATCCTTCATGAACAACACAAATAAGATCAAGACAAACATAACCATTTTTGATACTCTTGAAAAACCCTAACTAAAATTACACAGAGTATCATACCTTAACCATGATGAAAAACTTATGTCTAACCAAACCAATGCAATTATAAACTTCATCATCCATTTATGTTCAAGAAAATATCTCACTATGTGTTAAGAATCCTAATGCATAAACTTAGATCTTACTTTACTTGCCCTTGAACCAACAACTTTGGACCAAAAACTCCTCAAATTCAAAAACTCTACCATGAAGTACAATGCCAACTAGGAGTCCATACTATGATATACCCCGATGAATGACACTAAACAGATCAAGGCATAAACACAAACATACCTTTTACCAAAGAACATAACAAACCTCCAGTTGTCAACCTATAACATACCATCTTAACACTTTGAATGAGCTCATAACATCAACAAATAACTCTTGAGTAACCTTACTTCACTTGCCTTTATACATAGGATTCTCATCATACTTTTGAGCTTTAATAACACATTATTATAGTCAAACATACATGATTTTCTTCGACACATAGCTTTTTCACTTCCATAAAAATGTTCCTTCTTGAATAACATGCAAATCATGATTAGAAATGACTATTTTTAGCTAATTATTCACATGTTCCTTATTAACACACTTAAACTATTTGAAATGCATGGTTGTCTTAGATTTATCCTTCTTGACCTTATTTTCATGATCAATATTTTTGATTGACTTAGGCTTCCATACTTCCTTGAATTTGGGAACAACAAACTTATTTCCTTGACTTGGAGCAACATGATGACAATACCTTGCAATATGACCTTCTTGGTGACAACTATGGAAAACACCATTATGCATATCTCTTGATTGATAAATACTATGATCTCTTTTGTTGCCCCATGTGTACTTACTTTTGAGGCACTTCCTATAATCTCTTGTGATATGAACATATTGATTGCAATTATAACAATGACCATGAAAAAAATTACATACCTCATATTATTTGGTTGTTTGATGGGATTAGACCATGCATTTCTCTTGGAATAGACCTTCTTGGCATAGACACCTTCATTTTTTCCTCCTTTAGAACTAGGGTCTACTTCTTTAGTTGGTATTTTAGAATTATTATCATCTCCAATGAAACCAAGACTTGATTTGTCAGTAGTTGAATTTTGATTGCTTAGAATATCATCTAGAGCCATAGTACTCTTCTCAAACCTCTCAAAGGTTTTCAACCTGCTAGATACCTACTACAAATTTATCGTTAAGGTCCTCATTTTTTATTCATACCTAATGGATTCATCCTCTCTTGATTTTAGGGCTTCTAACTAGTCCTTAAGCTTGCTACACTCATCATCCTTTCCTTTTAGAGTTATTGTCACTAACCCTACTTGAGATTCTAGCTCTTTGATGATATGATCATGCTCAAAATTCATAAAATTGATATGTTCTTCATATCCCTTGACCAATGAATCCAAAATTTGGTTCTTCTTTCTTTGAAACATCAATTCTGATTCATCCTTAGATGAATTCTCATGATCTCTCTCCAACTTTCCCATTTTGTGCTTCAAAGGATCACCTTAAGATGGTTTTCAAAGGCCTTTCTCTACGATACCAATTGTTATAAGCACAACCATTGGGGGTTAAATCAACGGGTTAATTTTTTTATTCAATTTAAACATTAACATTCATCAACCATTCAAATTATCTTATCCATTAAGATTTATCAATGCAACACAACCATAAAAACATATGCAAGAGGAACACAAGAAGACGTGGACACTAGAAACAAGTGGAGAACCCTCAAGGTGAAAAAAATCCCACTGATTTGTTTTTATTATATCCATGTTTCACACTTAGTTGAGGAACAAATCAACAAGGAGCACCAACCCCTAGGTTTAATAAGGCACAAACCCCACAAGAACTTTTTACTTCATCCTTAAATTGAGTTCTCAATGTTATAAGAGCAAAAATGTGCTTCCTATGACTTAGAGCATCTACAACTCTATTTTTTTACCTTTAATATAACTTGTGTCAAAATCATACTGAGATAGAAATTACAACCATCTCCATTGTCTTGCATTCAGATTTGGCCAAGTAAAAATATACTTCAACCCAAGATGATCAATTTTTAGTTCAAAAGGCCTACCAAGAAGATAATACCTCCATACCTAAAGTGCATGCACAATGGCAACAAAGTCTAGATCATGTGGAGCATAATTCAGTTCATGTAACTTGAGTTTTCTACTTTCATAAGCTATAACATGATCATTTTGCAACAAAATACCTCCGAGACCTTCCCCAGATGCATCTGTTACAATAGTGAAGTCTCCATTAGGATCAGGTACAACCAAAATAGGAGCTGAAGTTAACTGATCCTTCAGAGTCTTAAATGCATATTCACATTTTTCATTCCATACAAATTTCTTATCCTTCTTCTACAATGAAGTTATTGGTGCAACAACCTTTGAGAAGTCTTTAACAAACTTCCTATAGTAACCAACAAGACCCATGAAGCTTCTAACTTCATGCACATTCTTTGGTGCAGGCCACTTGGTTATTGCAACAATTTTAGAGGGATCTACCACTATTCCATCTTTGCTTATGACATGACCCAAATAGTGCACTTCCGTATCATAGAAAGAACATTTGGACAACTTACCAAACAACCTTATTTTCCTCAAGATTTCTAGAACTACTTTTAAATGCTCATGATGTTCTTCGATGCTTTTAGAGTATATGAGAATATCGTCCAAGAATACAAGCACAAATTTGTCCAAGTATTCTTGAAAAATATTATTCATTAAATTCATAAAAGTGGCAGGTGCATTCGTTAATCCAAAAGGTAAAACTATGAATTCATAATGTCCATACCTTGTTCTAAAAGTTATTTTATGAATATCCTCATCCTTTATTCGTAACTAATGATATCCAGATCGAAGATCTATTTTAGAATACACTGATGCACCCCACATCTGATCAAATAGATCATCAATTCTAGGAAGTGGATATCTATTCTTAATTGTTGCTTTGTTTAACATCCTATAATTGATACACAATCTAAGTGTTCCATCTTTCTTTTTCACAAAGATTACTTGGTGCTCCCCAAGGTGAGACACTCGGTCTAATCAAACCTTTAGAAAAAGTTCTTGTAATCTGTGCCTTAAGCTCTATCAACTCAATGGTAGTCATTCTATAAGGTGCCTTGGAAATAGGTTCGGTTCGATTTGATCTCAATTGTGAAGTCAAACTCCCGTTTGGGTGGAAGACCAGGTAACTCTTCCTGGAAATACATCACTGAAATTTTATAGCAGCAAATATCTTTCCAAGAATTCGTTACTTTCTTTTGTTTGTTCAAAAAATTTTCATTGGAAATAGGTTCTTCCCGATTTGAAATTGTGAAGTCAAACTCCGTTTGGGTGGAAGACCGTAACTCTTCCGAAGTACATCACTCAAATTTTATAGCAGCAAATATCTTTCCAAGAATTCGTTACTTTCTTTTGTTTGTTCAAAAATTTTACTGCATACAAAGTGCAGCCTTCATTTTTGGCCTTTTAAAGTTACATAGTTGAAAATTTACTAACTGAAATTTCACGTTTTACACCCTAAATGTCCATGTTGTTTTCTACAGATCATCCAAACAACTTGTAACACCCTCGATAACCTATATTCCTCTTTTCATTCAAGTGTTGACATGTAATTTCTGGATAAAGATGTGTTCTTTTGACTATTGAAGATCATGCTTGATTGGGATAAATATTTTTTGTTCTTAAAATCGTTAGACTGAAATTATTGGTTGTCGAGAATTCATTTTCACTTTGCAAAGATGAGCAGAAATATGGTATTAAGAGTTGTAGACTTATTTCTTCTTCTGACTCATCCTTGGATCAATTTCAGTGATCCAAGGAATGTTTCAAGTCTTCTTCATAGATTGAATGGTAAAATTGACATTCAGTAGCTTAAGGAACATAGAAGATTGAATTTTGCATGATACTAATTCTTGGTCTTGTTGCAATGTGTTTTCGTTTAGTTGTATGTTTGTGCCCAGGTCTTTGGTGATTGATCTTGGTGGGACATTAAGGACTTGAGAAAAATTCAATTCTCTTTGGAGAAGTTTGGAGTCCTAAAAATCTAAGGACTATCCTAACGGTAACCTAAGCTAGGTGAGAACAACTAAGTTCTAGCTATGTTTACTTATGTGAATACTTGTTCTAACCTAAGTCTCTTATTCTATTATGGGGTTGGCATCCTAACCTAAGTGTTATGCTAAGAAAATAAGGGAAGAGTTACTAAGGGGGATACTAAGCTATTTTAGCTACTACCTATTACTAAAGGGTTGTGATTTGAACCTAACCTAAGGTGGGAATTCTAATGGCTAATGTTCTAAGACCTATGTTGGTAATTTTTAAATTAACCTAAGTTCTATTTGAATCTAACCTAAACTAAAGGGAACCTAAAGGGGTCACATGACATATGGGTGATGGTTCTAATGGCATTTAAATGATTTGAAAGGAGGTTTTAAATAAAGAAGTACTACCAGTTTGGCGGGGGCCAGTGGACTTAGTGGAGGCTTACGTGGAAACTCCACTAATGGATGGAATTGTATTTTTGTATTGAATTGGCATTCACCAAATTTAAGTGGCGGTGGCAAGGAAAAGTAAGTGGGAATTTTGGATTAACTGGCATTTATGACATTTATGAGCCTCGGTCTTCATGTGTAAACCGTCTTGGAAACATAGGAGGCGGGTTTGTAGGAGGTCATTTGGTTTTTCATGCATGGTGGATTTTGCTCTGGAGCAAACTAGTTCTTTGAACCAGCAGTTCGACCTTCAGTTCAAAACTATTTTTGGTTTTTACGATCTATTTTTGATCGAAGGAAAGTATATGAAGCTTGGAAGGAGAAGATGTTTCATTTTTGATCTTTCATGGAGGAGAAAAAGAGTTGGAAGCTTGGCTGGAAGTCTCCTTCGAGTTGGTGGAAGCGCTATCAGGCATGATAGGCTCTAACTATTAAAATTATTTGCGTTCTTCTAAATGATTCATTAGAACAACTCTGCTCTCATGAGATTCTTATTTTCTTGTCTATCTGGTTATTTTTCTTGCTGGGTTTTATGGATCCTTGTGTGTTTGATTTAAATCCATGGAAAAATAGTATTGTTTGGAAACTGTCTCTCTGTGTGAGTTTTATGACTGCATGCAAGTGAAATTGGTATGCGGAATGTGTTCTGTATCTCTGCTTTGCAATATTGATCTTGTATTCGAGGTTAGGGAGCTTGATTTGATTGTCATGAAATTATATGGATTGGAATTTAAGGAAAACTTCAGTTCTATTTTATATTGCTTCTGGTTGCGTTCTTTGGATGCAGACTCGGTTGGAACTTAGTGTTTTGATTAAGCTTGTGTTGAAGCTTTGTTTGAATGGAACCACTATTTTGGAAACTTATGTATTACTGAACTATTTCATGGAGTTCATATTTACCACTGTATTCGCATTAATTTATTTGTGAAGTCCTGAATGCTTGTGTGTGAAGCTTGGGTTTCAACTTTGTACTTCTATTTAACACTTTAGTGTTAAGAGCTTGCATTCGGGTCGATACATCTGATTATGTTTAGGAATTTTTGTATTGGGTTATTCCTTATTGATTGACTAAGCTTATAACTCTTTACTTGAGCGAATACTCACTAGGTAACTGTGTGGGAACTTGTTTGGGTCGTTTAAAAACCTCTTGGGATTTGGAACTTTAAACATCTTAGCTTAGAAACGTAGAACTTCAGTTCTATGATTGAGACGACTCCCTTGAGATGGTACTGGTGTGAGAATAGAACGGGATTTTATTTTCCCACAGATTGGAAGAAACCAACATTTTGGTTGACTGTATATTTGGTACTAAGTCACCACTATCTCTATTCGTGGTTGTGAAGTTTGTTTTTCTTTTACTCTATTCCTATTGTTTTGGAACTATGACTGAAACATCTTCTGTATCTGGCATTTGGGTTCTTTCCTCCCTCTCGGTTGTCTCTTTTAATGAAATTTGGGTCTTTTTGAAAGATTGTGATATTACCTTGGACACTGAAATAGTTAGGAAGGATTCCTTCTCTGTTTAGTTGTATTAAGTTGATTCTTTGAATCACGAACTGTATACTTTTTTGGTATTAATTAGTGAAGTCTTGTGAGTCTTCAGTTTTGGGTTCGTGGGTAATTTTGAACCTTATCGTTTATGGTTTTGGGATACAATTCTTGACTGAAATAGTGAATAAGACTTGATTTCTCTTTGTGAAGGAAAATATGTATATTCGTATTCTTTTGAGATCAGTTATGGTTCAGGTCTGCAGTATGCTTTCATCCTAAACTTGTTGAAATGGAACTTCTTGTACATAGTCGAAAAATGCAACAATTTATCATGAGTTCTTTCCTTATTGAGTTACCATTCCTCTATCCTTGGATAGGCTCAGTGTTTGAACTTTTTTGTACTCGATTTCCATTTCAAAATAGTGATTTCTCTTGACCTGTTGGTCTACCTTGTTCGAATCATTGATGGAAATAGTGTTGAGAGCTAGTAGCCAGTAAGGTTTTGCTGTTAAGTACATTGATACTTATGGATGATTGTTGTTGACTAGTCTTGTCTAGTTTATATGGAAAGGAGTAGGTTTGTCTCTTGTAATCTTTGTCTTTTGAGAAGAACTTGAGTAGAGATTAACCCCTCTTTAGGGCTACTTTGTTTGTGAACATTGATTTCTATTATTGTTTGATAATTTCTTCATGGAAAGTTGGAATTGGAGTTGTAGTTGGACTGTTCTGGTTTTCCTTACCTTCTTGTTTGGTTATGGAGTTTTGTTTGATGTATATTCTAATGATTGAATGTGCAATATTGTTATTCCGAGAAAGGAACAGGTAACTCTTGTTATTATCTGGTCTTTTTCTTGATGTTATAGGTTCGGGCATGGTATATAATGGTTCTTGCTTAGGATATAGAGGGATCATCCTTGAAGGAACCATGTTGTTTACATTTATTTTGTCTCTTAGAAAAGATAAATGTGGTATTCTATTAGGATAGAATTAAGAAATAATGGGATGGCAGGATTGATTGTTTGTTTACAAGCCATTGATAGGATTAATAGAACTTTCAGATCTTAGGCAGATATTGTTTATTATATCCTACTTTTCTCTTTAAAAGTTGATCTTGAATTACTAAGTGTTTCCTTTCTATTCGTTATCACTTATGCTGATTTTATGATGTTTTAATTGTCTCATTAAAGTAGAGTTGCTTTAATGAAACAATTAGTGGAATGCACTTTGTTTTAATGATTAGTGCTTATCATGCTCAGTTCATCGAATTGACCCGTGCTAGCTATTTTTGTAGATGGATGACTTAAGTGGTAAAAGAAGGCAAAAACTTATATGATGCATTGGCTGATATATGTATAATTCTTAGTAAAGAATTCTGATTCATTCTTTTGTTGAATTGTAAAAGAAAGTTGTATACTTTATTGTATAAAGGTTGTTGATATGTAGTATGCCTAAAGAGCATAGTCTTGTAAATTTTATAAGTTGTAATGATGAATTGCGAGTTGTGTTTTATTTGCATGAGTTGTGAAAATTATCTTGTACTTTTATAAAGAAGATGAAAGTTCCATCATGTTGATATTATTTATATTATGTTATGCTTATCTTGTTATCTTTGATAAAATGGATAATGGGAATTAGTTCAATTTCCCTATAATGAAGCAACTTGTTGAGTTGCATAATATGATGTGTTTATCTAAACAATTTAACATAATAAGGTGATGCATAATGAACATGCATTAAGAAATATGGACATTGGGAATGATATATCCTAATACTTAAACATGTAGAGAAAGATTCTTTCTCTCTCTCAATTGAATATAAACCTAAAAGGTTTGGAGATATGATTACAATTTATTAGACTTCATTTTGTATGAAGTCTACTTTAATTGGATATATTCGGACGTTAAACCTTTCTAAAAGTTATGGTACATTTTAAATGAAACTTATGATAATGTTGTCTGATTTGGTTAATTGCTAGTTTAACTAAGAAATCAAACATTAAAAGCAACCATAAGTTTAATGAAGTTCTTCATGGACTAAATGAAAAAATTTAGGAAAGAACTTATTGAGTGTTGGATTAGGGTTTAAAGGGTTGCTGTAATCAAGAAATAATCCAAACTAACAACATATTAACAATCTCCTTGGGGTATGTACATCTCGATGAGGTAGTTTTTGTAGGATGTTGGCACACGCCCATTGTAGGGATGTACTTTCGAGAAGGACTTGGGTCTTCTCGAGAATACAATGTTGTAGTTGACATGTGGCATCACCCTTCCACATTGATCATCTAGATCTACACACAATAGAACTCAGACTTGAACTTAGTTTCTCTCTAGGTCAGGATAGGAGCATATTTAGGATAGGAATTAGCTTCCAATGGCTCAGGGTACGTTGGCACATCCGGTTGACTTAGGTCAACCGAGTATGCCCATTTACCCTAAGCCATTGTGAGCATCTTCCTATAATAAGTTATGTTTCTATCTAGGGCTAGGGTTAAACTTGGAACAAGTGGACTGATGGTAGTTAGTAAAGACCAATCATGATAATAGAGGAGTGAGGTGAAGGACGTATTCCAATATGACAAGTATGTCATCTAGGAATAGTGACATACACAATATGTTGTAAATCTTTGGCCAAAGTATCGCAAGCTGCTAGTTGCGTTGTCCTATGTCACCAAGTTTAAAACAACATGATATCAAATGAATATTGGTAATAGATATTCAGATATGTTCTTTAAATAGATCACTCAATACCCGATGTAGGGTAGGAAGACCAAGTATACGAAGTATACGATATGTATTCAATACATAAGATAACATAAATAGATTGGTAGCTTACCGAGTTATGGAATGAATAGATCGGTGGATCACCGAGTCATTACAACTGCATATGGTTATCTATTTGAATTCGATTGGCATGGAATGTTTGTTCTAAATAATGTTTTATTTAGAATAGTGAACATTATATTTTTAAAAAAATCCCTTGTTTCTAAAGTCTTAAAATGGGAATGTTACATCTTAGTATTAGAGTTGAAGGTTGCAGCTCTTGGACCTATTGTGTCCATAATCTGATGAAACTTAAATTTTCTTGTAACAGAAAATGGTGAGAACAAGAGGAAATGTTGAAAATAACCCTCCGCTTGAGGAAGGAGCAACATCTTCTTAGAAACTCGATGAGATCCTTGCTGCCCTGTTGGACACAAGAGATCATTTGGCTGTGCTTGAACAACAAGTAATGGGTAATGAGGAGGAAGAAGAAGCTGATAACAATAATCAGCCACCTCTAAGGGACAACGCCAATGTGGGTGTTGATAATAACAATGTTAACATACCTGTTCAACTTTGAGAACAAAAAAGGCTAGGCTAGCATAGAAGTCACTAATTACATAAAAATAATAAGTCCACCCAAGTTTGATGGCACCACATTAGGAGATGGAGCTAAGAATTGGCTTAGCGAAATGGAGAAATACTTTGCAATAAGAAATTTCTTAGAAGAAACAAAGGCGATATGGGGAGCATATCAAATTTCTCATGAAGCATCTTCATGGTGGGACAACCGCAAGGATGAGTTGAACATTGATGAATATAATATCACATGGGACCAATTTAAAGGTTACTTTAGGCAACGATGGCTGCCACAACTCTACTATGATCAGAAAATGATTGAATTCCAGAACTTAGCTCAAGGAAAGCTAACTGTAACTAAGTATTGGGATCGATTTATAAAACTCCTTAAGTATGTGCCTCAGTACCAAACTGATGAGAAGTTTAGGATACAAAAATTCATCATGGGATTGAATCCCATTATAGGGGAGAGGTGGATGTTCACAACCCAACCACGATGGAAGGGGTTGTTGAAAAATCCATAAGGTAGGAACAAAAATTAAAAGTAATTTCTGCTCACAAGGAGGAAATAAGGAAGAAAAATCCCAAATCCTCTTCATCGTCTCTTGCACCCAAGAAAGGACCATGGAAGAAATTCGAATGAAAAGTAAGTTTTCATCGATACAAACAAGAAAAAACAACAAAAAGTTTGTTGGTAATGCACTGGAACAACTTTTCCAAGAACAATAATAATAGACAAAAGTCCTATGGGGGTCAGAATGATAACTCTAAGGCTGGAAATAAACCCAAGCCTAGGAAGGGACATGTAGGAGGTTGTTATAACTGTGGAAAGATCATTACACGAATCAATGTCCTTTGAAGAAGGATGATCATAATCAACAACACAAGATACATGTTGCAGTAGCTGACAAGTAGAAACAAGCCACACCTATAGAAGTTCCGGGTAAGTTATTTGGCTTACCTATAACTATTATTTTTGATACCGAGCTACTTGAATGTTTTATTTCTAGTAAATTAGCATCAAAATTAAAAAGAAAAGCTGGAAACATGGATAAAACATGGACTGTATAGTATGGGAATAATGTTGTTCATACGGTTAGTATGTGTCTTTTTGGAGCAGTCCTTGATTTACCTAACTTTTCCACTGAGGTTGATCTTTATGTTGCACCTTTGGGGTCTTATGATGTAATCATAGGTGTTAATTGGTTAGCAGAACATAAGGCTAAAGTGGACTATTTTGAAAAACACATTAGTTGTTTAGATGACCTATAGAAAACAATAGAGATTCAAGGTGTGAAACATGAGATTTTTGTTAGAAAACTGTCACCTACATAACTTTAAAAGGCCAAAAATAAAGGATGTACCTTGTATGTAGTAAAAATTACTGAATCAACAGAAGAGAGTAGTGATATAATGGAACAATATATGTTGTTACAAGAATTCAAAGACGTATTTCTGAAGAATTTCCAGTCTTCGACCCAAAAGGGAATTTGATTTCATAATTGAGATCAAGTTTGGAACCGAACTATTTCTAAAGCACTGTATCGAATGACTACTACATAATTAATAGAGCTTAAGGCTCAGTTGCATGAAATTTTGTCTCAAGGTTTGATTAGACCAAGTGTTTCACCTTGGGGAGCACCTCTAATTTTTGTGAAAAAGAAAGATGGAGCACTTAGATTATGCATTGATTACGAATGTTAAACAAGGCAACAATCAAAAATAGATACCCACTCCCTAGGATTGATGATTTATTTCATCAGATGCATGGAGCATCGGTATATTCCAAGATATATATTCAATCTGGATATCATCAACTGTGAATTAAGGATGAGGATATTCATAAAATAACTTTCAGAACAAGGTACAAACATTACAAGTTTACGGTTTTAACTTTTGGATTAACTAATGCACCTGTAACATTTATGAATTTAATGAATAATATCTTTCAAGAATACTTAAGCAAATTTGTTCTCATATTATTAGATGACATTTTCATATATTCAAAAAGTATTGAGGAACACCATGAGAATTTGAAGATAGTTTTGGGAATATTAAGAAAGAGGCGGTTATTTGGTAAGTTGTCTAAATGTTCTTTCTATGACACAGAAGTACACTATTTGGGACATGTAATAAGTAAAGATGGAATTGTTGTAGATCCTTCAAAAATTGTAGCTATAACAAAGTGGCATGTGCCTAAGAATGTACATGAAGTTAGAAGCTTCATGGGACTTGCTGGCTACTATAGGAAATTTGTAAAAGATTTTTCTAAGATAGCTTTGCACCAATAACTTCCTTACAGAAGAAAGATAAAAAGTTTGTTTGGAGTGAAAATGTGAAATTGTATTTAGAACATTGAAGGAATGGTTAACTTTAACACCTATTCTTGCAGTACCATATCCTAATGCATCGGTGAAGGTGCATCGGAGAAGTCTTTTTTGTTACAAAATGGTCATGTTATAGCTTATGAAAGTAGAAAAATTAAGTTACATGAGTTGAATTATGCCCCACATGATTTAGAGTTTGCTACCATTGTTCATGCACTACAAGTTTGGAGACATTACCTACTTAGTAAGCCTTTTGAATTGAAAATCGATCACCTTGGACTGAAGTATATCTTCAATTAGCCAAATCTTAATGCAAGACAATGAAGGTGGTAAAAGTTTTTGTCTTAGTATGATTTTGACATCAGTTATATAAAGGGTAAATAAAATCAAGTGGCCGATGCTCTAAGTCGTAGGAAGCACATTTCTTCTCTTATAACATTAAGAACTTAGTTTAAGGATGAAGTAAAAGTGTTATGGAATCGAATCTTACTTTCAGCAAGTAAAATCAGCACTTGCTACAGATTCAAATGATTTGAGGTAAAAGGTTTTTGCTTTGATAAGGAAGGAATCTTATGATTTGAAAACAGAGTCTATGTACCTTTGCTAAATGATTTGAGAAAAAAATTGTTAGCAAAATTCTATAATTCACCTTTTTCTGGACACCCTAGTATTACAAAAATGCTTGCTAATATAAAACAACAATATTTTTGGAAAGGAATGAAAAAGGATGTTCTAGACTTTGTGACACATTGCCTTGAATGTCAACGTGTTAAGGTAGAACATATGCACCCAGCCGGTTTGTTGTATCCTCATAGCATACCGCAGTACAAATGGAAAGTAATAAGCATGGATTTTGTACAAGGGTTACCTATGTTGAGAAATAAGCATGATGTTATTTTAGTAGTTGTGGATAAACTAATAAAGGTAGCACATTTTATTGCTGGGAATCTGAAGGATGATTCTCCTATTTTGGCAAGAAGATTTGTACATGAAATTTTTAGATTACATGGAGTACCTGAGTTAATCATTTCGGATAGAGATCCTAGAATGATGTCAAGATTTTGGCAAACACTTAATGCAGCTCTAGGAACTAAGCTAAATTTCATTTTTGCGTATCATCCAAAACAGATGGACAGACTGAAAGAGTAAATCAAGTTTGGAAGATATGTTACTAATGTATTGCATGGATCAACAATATAAGTGGGAAGAGTACCTTCCTTTAGTTGAATTCGCATACAATAATACATATCATGCTTCTCTTAAGATGGCACCTTTCGAGGCATTATATGGAAGAAAATGTAGAACCCTATTAGTTGGGATAATATAGAGGATAGAGAGGTAATTGGACTTGAAATTCTTACTGAAATGGAACAACAAGTTAAATTGATTTGTGAATGCTTGAAAGAAGCAACAGATAGGCAAAAGAGTTATGCTGACTTAAAGAGGGTTGATAGGAAATTTGAACTTGGTGAGAAAGTCTTTCTTCGGGTTAAACCGAAAAATAGTTCTATAAATTTTGGCAAGGCTGCCAAGTTATCACCTCGTTATGTGGGACCTTTTGAGATAGTTGAAGTAATCAACCCTGTAGCTTATCATTTAGCATTACCTCCTACTTTGTCATGAATGCATGATGTTTTCCATATTTCTTTGCTTAAGAAATACGTTTCAGATTTATCACACGTGTTAAATTGGAATTCCTTGTAGGTCCAGGACCCAGGAATAATCATGGTTAAACCCATATGAGTGCTTGAAACTCACCAGTTGCATTTGAGAAATCATGAGATAAGTCAATGCAAGGTCCAACGAGACCAATTTAATGAATAAAGTGCAACTTGGGAAAACCTTGAGGATATGAAAATTGCATTTCCATATCTATTTGAACAGGATTAATTCTATTGACTGATAAAAACGTGTGATTTTATCTTTGTAATACAATAAGTATGCCATTTTTGGGTAGATATTTATTTATTTTGAATAAACAACTATATAATGCTGATTTTTGGAACTTAATTAATGCTGATATGTTTTTGACATATGGTAAGAAAAGTGAATAGGATGATTTTTTTTTGATGTAATTTGTTAAAAATGAGATAATCATCGGGACGATGATTCTTTTTAGGAGGGAATCATGTAACACCCTCGACAACTAATACATTCCTCTTTGCATTCAAGTGTTGACATGTAATTTTCTGGATAAAGATGTGTTATTTTAACTATTGAAGATCATGCTTGATTGGGATAAATCTTTTCTATTCTTAAAATCATTAGACTAAAATTATATGGTTGTCAAGAATTCATTTTCACTTTGGAAAGATGAGCTGCAATCTGGTATTAAGAGTTGTAGACTTATTTCTTCTTTTGACTCATCCTTGGATCAATTTCAATGATCCAAGGAATGTTTCAAGTCTTCTTCATAGACTGAATGGTAAAATTGACATTCAGTAGCTTAAGGAACATAAAAGACTAAATTTTGCATGATACTAATTCTTGGTCTTGTTGCAATGTGTTTTTGTTCAGTTGTATGTTTGTGCCTGAGTCTTTGGTGATTGATCTTGGTGGGACATTAAGGACTTGAGAAAAATTCAATTCTCTTTGGAGAAGTTCGAGTCCTAAAAATCTAAGGACTATCCTAACGGTAACCTAAGCTAGGTGAGAACAACTAAGTTCTAGCTATGTTTACTTATTTGAATATTGTTCTAACCTAAGTCTCTTATTCTATTATGGGGTTGACATCCTAACCTAAGTGTTATGCTAAGAAAATAAGGGAAGAGTTACTAAGGGGATACTAAGCTATTTTAACAACTACCTATTACTAAAGGGTTGTGATTTAAACCTAACCTAAGGTGGGATTCTAATGGCTAATGTTCTAGGACCTATGTTGGTAATTTTTAAATTAACCTAAGTTCTATTTGAATCTAACCTAAACTAAAGGGAACCTAAAGGGGTCGCATGACATATGGGCAACGGTTCCAATGACATTTAAACGATTTGAAATGAGGTTTTAAATAAATAAGTACTTGATAGATTTGGCGGGGGCCGATGGAATTAGTGGAGGCTTACGTGGAAACTCCACTAACAGATGGAATTGTATTTTTGTATTGAATTGACATTCGCTAAATTTAAGTGGCGGTGGCAAGGAAAAATAAGCGGGAATTTTGGATTAACTGGCATTTATGACATTTATGAGCCTCGGTCTTCACGTGTAAACTGTCTTGGAAACATAAGAGGCGAGTTTGTAGGAGGTCATTTGGTTTTCCATGCATGGTGGATTTTGCTCTGCATGGAGCAAACTGGTTCTTTGAACCAATAGTTTGAACTTAATTTCAAAGTTATTTTTGGTTTTTACAATCTATTTTTGATCGAAGGAAAGTATATGAAGCTTGGAAGGAAAAGATGTTTCATTTTTATCTTTCATGGAGGATAAAAAGAGTTGGAAGCTCGGTTGGAAGTCTCCTTCAAGTTGGTGGAAGCGCTATCAGGCATGATAGGCTCTAACTATTAAAATTCTTTGCGTTCTTCTAAATGATTCATTAGAACAACTCTGCTCTCATGAGATTCTTTTTTCTTGTTTATCTAGTTATTTTTCTTGTTGGGTTTTATGAATCCTTGTGTGTTTGATTTAAATCCATGGAAAAATAGTATTGTTTGGAAACTGTCTCTGTGTGTGAGTTTTATGACTGCATGCAACTGAAATTGGTATGTAGAATGTGTTATGTATCTCTGCTTTGCAATCTTGATCTTATATTCGAGGTTAGGGATCTTGATTTGATTATCGTGAAATTATATCCAGATTGGAATTCAAGGAAAACTTCAGTTCTATTTTATACCATTTCAGGGTTGCATTCTTTAGATGTAGACTCGGGTTAGAACTTAGTGTTTTGATTAAGCTTGTGTTGTAGCTTCGTTTGAATGGAACCACTATTTTAGAAACTTATATATTACTGAACTTTTCATGGAGTTCGTATTTACCACTGTATTCACATTAATTTATTTGTGAAGTCCTGAACGCTTGTGTGTGAAGCTCGGGTTTCAACTCTGTACTTTTATTTAACACTTTAGTGTTAAGAGCTTGCATTCGGGTCGATACATCCGATTCTATTCAGGAATTTTTGTATTGGGTTATTCCTTATTGATTGACTAAGCTTATAACTCTTTACTTGAGTGAATACTCACCAGGTAACTATGTGGGAACTTGTTTGGGTCATTTAAAAACCTCTTGGGATTTGGAACTTTAAACGTCTGGCTTAGAAACGTAGAACTTTAGTTCTATGATTGAGACGACTCCCTTGAGATGGTACTAGTGTGAGAATAGAATGGGATTTTATTTTCTCATGGATTGGAAGAAACCCGCGTTCTGGTTGACTGTATATTTGGTACTAAGTCACCACTATCTCTATTTGTGGTTGTGAAGTTTGTTTTTCTTTTACTTTGTTCCTATTGTTTTGGAACTATGACTGAAACATCTTTTGTATCTAGCATTTGGGGTTCTTGCCTCCCTCTTGGTTGTCTCTTTTAATGAAATCTGGGTCTTTTTGAAAGATTGTGATATTACCTTGGAAACTCGAAATAGTTAGGAATGATTCCTTCTCTGCTCAATTGTATTAAGTCGATTCTTGAATCACAAACCGTATACGTTTCTTGGGTATTAATTAATGAAGTCTTTGTGAGTCTTTAGTTTTGGGTTTGTGGGTAATTTTGAACCTTATCGTTTATGGTTTTGGGATACAATTCTCGATTGAAACAATGAATAAGACTTGATTTCTCTTTGTGAAGGAAAATATGTATATTTGTATTCTTTTGAGATCAGTTATGGTTTGGGTCTGCAGTATGCTTTCATCCTGAACTTGTTCGAACTAGAACTTCTTGTATAGTTGAAATGTAATGATTTATCATGAGTCCTTTCCTTATTGAGTTACCATTCCTCTGTCCTTGGATAGGCTCAGTGTTTGAACTCTTCTGTACTCATTTCCATTTTGAAATAATGATCTCTCTTGACTTGTTGGTCTACCTTGTTCGAATCATTGATGGAAATAGTGTTGAGAGCTAGTAGCCAGTAAGGTGTTCTTGTTAAGTACATTGATACTTATGGATGACCTGTTGTTGACTAGTCTTGTCTAGTTTATATGGAAAGGAGTAGGTTTGTCTCTTGTAATCTTTGTCTTTTGAGAAGAACTTGAGTAGAGATTAACTCCTCTTCGGGGCTACTTTGTTTGTGAACATTGATTTCTATTATTGTTTGATAATTTCTTCATGGAAAGTTGGAATTGGAGTTGCAGTTGGGCTGTTCTGGTTTTCCTTACCTTCTTGTTTGGTTATGGAGTTTTGTTTGATGTATATTCTAATGATTGAATGTGCAATATTGTTATTCCTGAAAGGAACAGGTAACTCTTGTTATTATCTGGTCTATTTTTCTGATGTTATAGGTTTGGGCATGGTATATAATGGTTCTTGCTTAGGATATAGAGGGATCATCCTTGAAGGAACCATGTTGTTTACATTTATTTTGTCTCTTAGAAAAGATAAATGTGGTATTCTATTAGGATAGAATTAAGAAATAATGGGATGGTAGGATTGAATTGTTTGATTACAAGCCATTGATGGATTAATAGAACTTTCAGATCTTAGGCAGATATTGTTTACTATATCCTTCTTTTCTCTTTAAAAGTTGATCTTGAATTACTAAGTGTTTCCTTTCGTTCGTTATCACTTATGCTGATTTTTATGATGTTTTGCATCAATGAAAACACATATAGGACCACATGCCGATAATCTCCCCTTTGTCATTGATCGAAAACCTACCCAAACTTCTCCCCCTTTTTACATTAATGAAAAAGGAACACCTATAGAGATATGTTATTCATCTTCCATAGCTTCATAACATCATGTTTTGGTTGGAAACATTAACCAAATATCTCAAACAAGCTCAAGAACCTTGAAATTTCACACAAAAACTTGATTTTTCTTCTTTTCAAGCATGCAACCACCATGCCCCCAGGTCTAAGAATCCACATAGTCTAAGAATCATTAATAAATCATGAAGAAGCATTATCATACCTTTTTTAGAGCCAAGAACACCATATTTAACCTTCTAGGCATGCAAAAATGTCATTTTCACTTAAAACCTTGTTTTAGCCCTCATGTGACCAATGTAGCGAGATGACATCTGTGCCATAAAATTTGAGAACATGCCAACAATGTCATGAAAGAGCATACAAAAAGATCCTACCTTCACTATTGAGCATTCATCATCTTAAATAGGCATAAGACTAACTTTACAATGCACTTTCTTGCTCTTCATACCATACTTAATACTAAGATACATAATTAGTCTTCTCAATGTATTTAACATTAACTTTTTCATATTACAACATGATATTCATAACTTGAATCATCAAGAGAACACTCCCCTTAGATTCAAGACCATTGTATCTAGTAATCAAGTACAAAATGAGCAACTTACCTTGGTTACATGGCTAGAAGATACCTTAGACAATTTTACCATGTCCCGAAGCTCCATTTCTGTCCTTAACAAGCATAATTAGATGAAAAAATGCATTCAAAAGTCAAAGCACTATGATAATATCCACTACATACCTCAAATACCTTGAGAACCTTCACATCACCTTCTAGAGGCATAATTTTAAGCCACCCCGTCATAAAGATACCCTTACAATTATGAGCACATTTTTCTCTTTATACTACACAAGTAAAATCATCTTTGACTAGAGTATAGAAATTGAGATATATTTTGGTTCTAACAAGATTGACATACCAAGTTACTATCTTCTCCAATTGAATTATTGGAAATTTTCCAAACTCAATAAAAATTTAAGGCATTGTATCCTCTTTAAGATCACTATCATCATATCTTGAATGAACAAAGCAATCACAACATACCTTAGAAATCATCATACTCTATATTTGATACACTCTATAACTTTAGGTGCATAATTCTCACCAGTAGCGTAATTTCTCCATGAAATCTCTTTTACCCATCCATTGTGATGAAGTAAATCATGTAGACTAACCTTCTAACTCAAGATACCATCTCAAACCCAAAGTACCCATGCATAACTTATTTAGAAGACTTTAGAGCATACAAATGATAATCTACAAATTTGTCACTGGAAATTTGAGATTTACCACCATACCTTTAATCTACTTCTTTTCAAGAGGCACACAATCTGTGGTCCTTCACACTCTTGACTAAGACAATATTATAGTTTTACAACTTGCCTCTTTATAGAGACTACAAGGCTCTTGACAAGATCTACTTCTTACTCTTAACAACCATCAACACAGGATATTCAATCTTAGCTTTTGGAATAAGACTTGAAAACCCACTATACAGATTTGTAAAAATTACTCTGGAATAAATTTCCAACATAGTAAATATCCATGAACTAGTAACTCAGGACAACAACTTCTTACCAGTGATACCCCTCAAATGATCATGAAGTAACCCAAAAATAATACATTTATCACATACAATCACTTAAAAATGAAAATGCTCTTTTCACAATACAATCATTTAACAATTTTTTATATATATTAATAATGTTGACATTCAACATAAGAGCATAAGTTTATGTTAACATGAAAGGATCAATATTTCATTTCAACAACATTTCTTTTTTTTGTTAAATACACATACATTCCATAAAACAAAGTTCTCAAATATATTCAATGGTAAGAATAAGAGGTTATTACAATGTGGAAATCAAGCTTTACAAAAGGACCAACATGCCTTCACAAGAAGATAGTTCAACCCAACTAGAGGGAGACAAGGTTCCAAAACAAGGATATTTACTCTCATGGGGTGAAGTAGAATACAATCCCATTACGTGCAACCTTCAAGCTACATGCAAAGAGAGGGATATCACATGCTTGCACAAGATTTATATACATCCCAAAATGAGAGACTCACAAAGGAGAACTTACAACATTATTAAACCGTAACTAAATGAGATCAAAGAATTATAACTTTACCTATATTGGGGAAAACAAGATGATAAGATCACCAAGAATCCTCCAACCATCTTCAAGCTTTAGGCTCTAACTTTTCCTCCACATAGTCTCCAAACACAAAGAGAACAAGGCTTGTTTTACCACCCAACCTTTAGGCATCATTATATGCCTTTCCAAGGTTGGAAGGCATGCTAGCCTCCCCAAGCCCATGGGAGAGAGGACTACTATCCAAAAATTTGCACAAGAGTAAGGGAGAACAACCAAAATTACATTCACATAAAGACAAGACAAATATTAAAACAAAACACCAATTTTGCAAAGATGAAAAAGAGGAGAAACCATGTTCTACCTCTAAAATGGGGAAGAGAAGAAAGGAGTTCTCCAAATGCCAAAAGTGGTAACCAACATTGGTTGCACAAAACCAAGATCTCCACACCCTCCTTATTCCTCCAAATTCATTCAAACCCTCCTTATTTCTCCATCCTTTCACCAAATCCTTCTTGGAAGGATTTTCAAACCCCAAAGGGGTTTCCTCACCAAGAATGGGGAAGGAGGTTCAAGCCATATGAACCACCTTCCCCACCTCAAACCATTTGAGGGGAGTAAATAAAATCCTACAAGGCTTTCCCATCAATCCATGAGGATTGAGAGGGAAAAATCCCTCTCTCTTCCCCCACAAACTCCAAAAATCCATCATGCCATATGATGGATGGAGGAAAATAAAACCACACACATAACAACAAAATGGTAACACCCAAGTAGCACACACATTTTAAACAAACAAGGCTAACATCTAATATGCAATAAACACAAAAATGAACTCAAGGAGCCTACCTCCAAAAGCTCTCCACTTCTAACTTTTCCCTTTCTTTGTCCAAGCAAGCTCTAGCTCCAAAATCCACAAGCCTCCAAGAAAAAGCTCCCAAAAAAGTTCTCTTCTTTCCCCATGAGGGAGAATTTGAAGAGGAGCCAACAAAAATCCTCACAAATGAGGGGGTGACATGTGTCACCCCTCTCTTCCCTCAAGGTCAAAGATTCTCAAAATAAAAGGGAGAAAGGATAAAATAGATTTTAACCCTCTTCTCCCAAATTACTCAAAATGAAAAACAAAACAAACTTGTGCAACTTTTAACAAAGCACACTTACCCATCCATCTTACATGGATGTGACCAAAGGGAGGAAAATGGGAGGGAAAATCCCTCTATGCCTTAGAATTAAGCCCCCTACCTATTAGGTAGGGTCCAAGGGCCCATTTTCATGCTAAGTGAACTCCCAAACTAAAAAGGGGTCACTAAAAATGCCTAAAATAGCCCAATTTCGGGTTTGGCACATTTGGGCACAAGGGTAGAGGATGTGGGGCCCACCCAAGGGTTCACATGTGACCCTAATCCATTTTTGATTAAGTACATCATCATACAAACTCAAAACTTAATGTAAGTGGGGTCATTAATTCCCCAAAACAAGTTTACAACACAACTATACACCCTAAGCAAGATTAATATTACAAGACATATTACATTACAAAGGAGGGTCATTCATGGTGCCCAAAACAATAAACTATAATACTAAGGCCTCATACAATAAACATGGTTAGGGCTTAGCCCCGTGGGGCTGCTTGTGCAAAATTGTGTAGCTGGCCTGAATCCCACGTTCTCTTATGACCTGTCACCTGCACACTCATTGCACACATTAAACGCACCTGTTCGATAAAATGTGAATCAACTAATCAATAAGAAGTCAAAGAATTCTATGCTAGCATATCATCATTCTGGAATCGAAAATGTGACAACATGCATAATTATACACAATCCACCATGAGTTAGCCATAACGATAAAGTGACATTCATCCATAGAATCCAAACATGCAATCAAACTGAGTATCCATCAAATATAAATGAGGTCCGAACAACATCATAACAGTCAGTATCCATGACATCATAAGATAAGGTGACAACATAGTAATCAAGCTAAATTGGTGCTATACGCCTAAATCTCCATACATGTCTAATAAGATCAAATATCCTAATGTAATGTCCAAAATATATCAAATCCCTACCAAAACATGTCTATGAGAAAAAGGAACAACAATAACTGAGGCTATAAAAATGTGGGCACTACATATAAATTTATTTATAAGCACCTGAAAGTAGTCACACATCCCAACCATTATATCCCTATCAAAGCATTTTCGAAGGAGAAGAAGATACAAATTTATCCTCCAACTATCCACTCTGTAAATTCCTTCAAACTGATACAACCGAACTGTACAACTCCTTACACATGAGTAACATAATGAGAGAATGAACAAAAGGAGAGAGAACAACTAATAACTTCCTTCCAAGTTTGGAGAAACAGAATGGAATACCTTAACTCATAATAGAGAGAAGTATGTCAACAACAAAGATGAGATAAGATCTCATTATTCCATCTTAAAAGAGGAATACAAATCAGAAATAAAATAACTGAGACAGATCATATCAAGAGTTCATTTAACTCTAGTAACTCTTGAAAACACACAATAATTACTCGATATAGAAAAGAGATATATGACTGCAACATGAAGGTCGAAACTAAAAATATAGTTCCCTCAACCTACAAACAAGCACTGCTACAGTAGTGCAAAAGCTTCTACTTAAAATGAGTAATTCAAATGACTTCAGTTAGCAACAGTAATTGAAACAACAAACAACAACTGAGCATTCAACTCATCCCAACGTTAATAGTATCCAACTACACATTTCTCCAATCTTTTCCATTCAAGATAGAGAGAGAGAGAGTACCATTAAATAATGGAATCTTATGCAGCAAAAATTTATGTTCAAGTGTCATTGCAAATAAATCTTACCCATCCATTGATGGTAAATAATGAAAATGAAAACAATATTTATAGTCAAGCCAACCCATATTCCCAACTTCACAAGATCAAAGGAACAACCTACAGGGTTAAAACAAATGACTCATCTCATATTGGACCACAAGGAAAAAAATGCGGCATTACCCCAAACTAGGTGCTCAGAATCAAGTTCAAAGGAAGAATAACAACGTGCAACCATTCCAGCCATTTCCTTAAGATAGAAAAGACTGAACTAACCCATAGTTCCACATAGCTACCTTATTCCTACAACATTACCTAACATCAATCTCAAATTGAAAAGAACTAGAAATCCAACAAGATGAGTCGATAAGGTAACTCTGAAGCATGAAAACACATTATAGAAAAGATGCATAAACATTCCATAATCCATACAAAAATCATGACCACAGGATCACGTTCAGCCCTACTACCAGACAGACTACAACAAGGAGATTCGTTTAGACCCAGGATCAAATAAGTCTTTAACAGACCTTCTCACAACTTCTAGGTGTAAGAACAAAAATCGACTTCATTTAAGTCTAACAGAAGCTAAACATGTTTTATCAAATATCAAGCAAGGGAGAACAAAACTGAAACATACTTCTTCCATAATAGTCCAACAAAGTTCTAAAAATCAAAACGTCTCATCTCAGCAAAGGTTAAACACGATTACCATTACTTTCAAACAATAACAACTTCCAACTTGAATCTAACTATCTATTGTAACATAGTCAAACAATTATAACAAGTTTTGAAAACATCTCGAGTTCAACAACAAGAAAACACATTTCATACCTTCACCCAACAAGGAAAACAACCCAGCTCGTGTATTTTTATCAAACAATGTTTTCCCCTAAACTATTTTGCACAGTCAACAGAAGTATACAAGAATCGAAAACATTCAGCTCATACAAAGGTTAAAGCCTGATTCATTCATCTTTCCAACAAAGGAACAAACCCAGATTGAATCCTCATCAAACAACAAATTCAAGCAGGGAAATACAATGAAAAATACAAGCAAGAATGCAAGATAACATCACATAAAAACTCATTTGTTTCCAAGAGAAGAGTTCCTTTAATGAAGACATTTAGGAAAAAGTAGAACAACTTAATGGGTAGAGCCTATCATGCCTGATAGAGCTTCCTATCGATTTGTAAAAGATTTCCAGCCGAGCTCCCACAATCTTTTCTTTTTCCAAGCAACGTCAACAACTCCAATCTTCCTACTTCCACTGGATCCAAAAATAGCTCAAGAATGCCAAGAATATCGAAGGATTGAAAATAGAACTACTGGTTTGAAGAACCAAAACCTCCATGCAGAGAAAAAAATAAAAAAGAACAAATGATCAAACAACCTTTCCAAAATCCGCCATGCATCTCTCCTAGGCGGTTTCTATGCCACAACCGAGATCAATAAATGCAAGGATAGTCAATGTTTCCCTCCTATTTCTCCATGCCACCACCATCCAAATTTGGTGAACTCCATTTCAAACTTTTCATGCATTTTTAAATTTAGTGATGATGTCAACTAGGCATCCCCCTAACTCCCCATGCCTCTACCAAAATTGACAATTCAAGAGGTTTTTAATACCAAATTCAAATCTCATTAATGCCTTGAAAACTGATGCCACCACCCTTTCCACTTGCCAAGTAGTCCATAGGTACCCCTTATCTTAGTATTAGTTTAGGTTAGATTAACATTAGGTTAGGATTCAACCTTAGTCTTTAGGTAAATATTATTTTCCTTAGGTTATTTCCAACCTCCACAACCATACCAACTTAGGTTAGGGTGTCACCTTAGTAGTTTAATAATAGGTCCTAGGTAGGTCTTAGCTACCTTAGGTTAAAATCCAAATAGGATAGAACATTACAACTAGGTTAAGGTGTTAACCTTAATAGCATAGCAATAGGTATTTGGTCCTATTATGCTATTCAACGTTATAAGTAATTACACAAGAAGGCCCAGGCTATCCAATTACAACATGATGCAACGCAAGGACACCCAAAGCCAGCTCCTTTCAATTTATAAACAAAATCATGTTATCTCATAAAATTGGCAAGGGAAATTTTACAGATAACCATACCGAAATTTTGTTCCGATCCCTCATCAGGGATCCCTTGCGTTCGAAATGTTGCAAATCCCTTCCCAAAATCTTAGTTTTCCGAACTTAGCCGTTTTTGGTTTTTTTGACCAGGCGCATGTAATCACTATGCAACATCACATGTTCATGCGCCCCCTTTAAACCCTTTGGTGCATGCTTTCTTGTGTTAGCAGGCATTTTTGTGTGCCTCTTTATGTTGAGTCTTTCCTGCGTGCACCAAGGCGCGTGCGCCTTCCTGTCAACAGATCATTTGTTGCGCCTCTTTTTGGTGCGCCCAATGGCACACATATTCCTCTGTCAACACCACTTTCGATGCATAAAGGCGCACATATCTTCGTGTTGTGAGTGTTTTCGTGCGCCAAAGGGCACATGTTTTCTTGTGTCGACAGTTCTTTTGATGCGCCACTTGAAAAGGTTGGTGGTGCATTTATTGCTACCTCACCTATATATAGGCGCGTCTGCGACTGTCATTATCACCAATGCAAATCACGTGTTTTTTTCTCTGAGCTTGTCAACACCTGCCCCGTCGCTTTTAATTGCTTTGTGGACCCCTTTCGTGCATTTCTTTGTTATAAAAAGCCGGGTAAGAGGTCCTCCTTTTGAGCTTCATGTTTGTGGTTTTTGGTTTGTTTGTGGATATGATTTGGATTAAAAAGGAATGAAATCATGAAGTTGCTTCCCCCTGCGATTTTGCCACATTTCCTCCTCCTCTTTCCGGATCTCTTTGGTAGAGGAAGCTCTGTTCTAAGATGATAGCTTGAAACCCCTTTGTTTAAGCCATTTCAATCACCCAAATGAAACTTGCAAAGAGAGCTTAACCATATGTAAACCCCTCGAGAGAAAAACTAAATCAAATTTTAAAGGAAACTATATTTTCCTTTGGCGCATTGGCATGTCATGTAACATCAAAGACAGTTGTGCCCTTGGTGCATCTTTCATCCCTGTTACATCAAGAGCAGCCGTGCCAATGGCACGCATTTCCTGCCTGCTACATCATAAAAATATGCGCCCTTATGGGGCACTTCCCTCACTTGCTGCAAGCGCTTTCATGTGCCCTCTTGGTGCATCAGACTTGAGTGTAACATCATAAATTCCTGCGCCCCTTAGGCGCACCCAGCATCCATGTAGCAGTATTTTTCTATGCGCCAAGTGCAAAGTTATAAAAGGCGCGCAGCGCGTCCCCATTGCAAAACAACATTGTGTCATGCAGACCTTCCATGCACCGCGCCAAGTTCCCCTTTGGCGCATGAGCATATGATGTTACACACATTATTCCTGCGCCCTTTGGCGCACCCTGTACCCGTGTAACATGAAAATAATTTGCGCCCTTTATAAAATAAATACACATGGCACAGGCACGCTTGTGCTTACAGCAACAAAGGATGCACCCTGTAGTGTCTATGTGCCATGCGCCCTTTGGCGCTGATTTAACCCTTGCAACACCCTTTTCCTGTGTGCCTTGTCTATTTAGCTCTGCAATCTACAATATCCATGCGCCATGCGCCCCGAGGCCTTTAAATTGCTAACTCTTTCTTCTGTCAACATTTCAATGGAAAATCAAGCAGCTGACACGACTTTCTTCGATTGGGTTTCACTTCTTATTCTTGCAGATCAGCAGCTAAGTTCAGAAGAACATATGTCAACATCAAGCAAGAGACCTACCAAATCCAAAGGCAAGGCCAAGCTCATAGAAGAAGAAATGAAGTATAAGTATCAGAGGGTCAGAATGCCCGACTCCCAGGCCGAGTGTGACCTGGACATCAGAGACTCAGAGTTGGGTCATATTGATATGGAGGAATTCTGGGTCAGGACTCAGAAGGTCACAAGAAGTCCATGGATGGACAAGGCGATAGGCGATGCCTACACTTTTTGGGGAATCTCGGTCAGCCGCCGTTAACAATGAATTCATGATGGTGGTTACCCGGTGCTACAATAAAGACACAAGATGTGTCATAAATGAGAAGGGAAAGGTCATAATCAACCTCACTACCCGCCACTTTGAGATAATACTCGGCATTCCTCATCATCGGCACTTTGTGGCCGTCAGCCGAGAGGATTGTATCAAATCCTGGGACGACCATGAAGATCAGTGCATGCAACTGATGAACGAAGTCTATCTGAAGAACAAGAAAGTAGTGACCCGTTGGCCACAAATCATTCACTGTAGTGATTTTTTTCGGAGGAGCTCGGTGACACCATCATGTTCTGAGCAAGGTGTTTGGGATTCCCGATGCCCACTATTTCCACAAATGGATCTGTGGTATTTAGAAACAATGAACAAAAATATGCGCGATCAACGGTTTGAATGGGCAGAAATTATAAGCAGCACGATATTAGAGCAGCTGCAACAATTCCCCACAATGGGAGGTTCTACATGAATTCCTATGTTGTTTATGCTGCAGCTTCTGAAAGGGACTATCCAGCTCTGATGCGGAGTGGGGTTTGGCCCCAAGTTAGAATCTATGAATACTATCTAGAGCTGAAGCTGGAGAATAACATCCCTCAATTTACAAAGATCAATGATGCATTTTTCTATTTCATCATCTGCCTGTTGAGGCCGAATATGACTTACGGTCGCACGACCAAGAGCATCGTGGCAGCCACTGAGAAATGGGGGGCCCTGTTCACCCAATTCCCCACATTCACTTATCTGAGAGTGGCTAACTTCTTGGGAGAGCCAACTAGACTGCCAAGATATCTGGGCCCAAGTTGATTCTGCTAGAGCTGTCAAGACAGCTAATCACTTATCATGAAAAGTGCCTAAAAAGAAAGAAGGGTGGAACTCCTTTCCCCCTCACAGTGGGTAGATATACATGTCTTACTCACCACAAGGCAAAAGACATGTTTGCAGAGCTGGAGCTACTGAACCTGAAACATGACTTCCCGGCAAGGCCTACCTTCGACCCAAGAAATTGTCTACCAAGGGCTAAGCTCGATCCGATCCACGTCCCTCAGATCGAGGATATCTACATTGACCTATATCATGAGGTGGAGCTCAGGAGGAAAGACCATTCTCGTTTGGCCTTGGCAGAAATCATCCAATATGGGGTAGCCATCGTCCCCAAAGGCTACCAAACTACCGAAGAGGAAGTGGATCAAGTATATCTTGACACAGGTGGGGATGATTGGCCTTTTGCGGCAATTGATAGGACTAAAGCACCTCAGACAATTGAGGAGAGGGTCAAAGAAACTCTGCGCAGAACAGAGCATTGGTGCCGAATGAACGGACTCATCTACCTCGGGGTTGATTTCACAACCTCTCCATTGGGTAACGCACCTCCTCGATCAAAACAGTAGCCTAAAGGCAAAGGAAAAGGCAAAGAGGGTGAATCCAGCACCACTCAAGAGGAAGCTCCTGCAAGTCCTCCTTCCGTTGCACCTGAACAAGTTGTAACTCTGGCTTCTCCAGAGAAAGAAGCGGAAGAAGATGTTCCAATAGGCTCGTTCACTCGTGGATTTCACCACTGCTACAATAACCGAGGTCCCTTTTATCCCTTCTTCTTCTTCTCCTTCCCCTCCTCGAGTGACTCAGGCGACCATTCCTTTGGTCATGTCCTCTCCCCCTTCTTCTACCATTCCTCCCACTTCTTCGTCCATCTTCTCTTCTCTCGCAGACCTGTCCCCATCCATTTCTTCTCTCATCTCTGAGCTCCCTTCCCTTCCTATGTCCTCCTCTCCTACAGTATCTCTTCCTCCCGTGAGCACTTCTTCGGCCTCCCTCTCGATGCCGCCTCCATGTGTCTCCACGTTTTTCCCTTCTACTACTGCAGCTGCCCCCTTCTCTGTTTCTGGCCCTTCTCCCATAAGTCCAGCCTGGATCTCCCAGCACTTAAGTCAGCAGAAAAGGAAAGTTCCCATCGCTCCGATGGACTTTTCCGTAATCCCGTCCAAAGGGACAAAGAAGCAGAAGCCCATCACATGCTTCTCTCAGAGTGCTTCGGGAGAGAGGGTAATGGAGATCACATACCCCAATCCCCTCAAGGATAAAAAGGATCTATCTCCGACAGATTATACAGTGACCCAAGTCACAATGGGGACATCTTCTGAAAGCCTTCAGGGAGAGGCCCTATCTGCAGTTGACGCCCTCTGCAAGAAGCTTCAAGAAACAAAAGAAGAGAAAAGGCTATTAAAAGAGCAAAATAAACATCTGCTCCAAGCCTTACAGAAGATGGGCAGTGCACCTCCCACAACTGCCGCCAAGACTCCTGAGCCTCTGAGCCAGGATAAAATTAATGAATATGCAAAAATCGGTGAGCAGGGCATGGCAGTTTCAGCTTGGAGGAGCCAAATCCTCAAGGATAGTGAACGAGTAATCGCCAAGTTCTCTGATTTGTATCTAAACATCAACAAGGTGAATAAAGAGCTCCAAGCGTTAGCAGGACCCATATCAGAAGAGCTGGACCATGCTAGGCTGCAACATGAGACCTTTCAACAAATGTTCGACTATTCAGTCGAAGATCTGGTCAAGTTCGGCGTCTTCGGTCATCCCAGGGCCCTCAATAAAGTCATTTCAACCCTGGACTACCAGGTGGATCAACTGAATTTGTCCTTGAAAAGATCGATAAGGTAAAGGAAGAAGCCCTGGACGCGATGCACCAAATGGAACAAATCGTTCTCAACATGTCTCCAGGGTTGCTTACTCCTTCCTTCACCTTAAGGAAAGTTGATGAAACCATTCAGATCTTCAAGGAGATCGTTTCACAAGGGCTGGGGCCAGAGGTCACTTTTGATGCGGAGTCCATTAATAACCTGCTGGCCTGTCGGGACTTCATCGGGTTCCTCATAGAAGCAGAGAAAGAATATTCCAAACTCCCAGAGAAGCTCATAAATGAGCGGGTGACTTGTGAGGCAATCAGTGAGCGACACAAGGATCCTTCCTAGGATCAACTAGGGCCCATGATCAGCAAGTTCATGGAATACCGCGCTCAATTCCACATCTCGTCACCTGAGCAGCAGCAAAAGCAGGCTACCCCCTTTCGGCCGCAGGATGATGACGATGAATAACTTCTCTTTCTTCTTCTTCTCTCTCTTCTTCGACTTTCTTTTTGTAAATATCTGGAGTATGTTGGCACAAATGATGACATCATCCATGTTGCACCATGGGATGATGTCATCCATCAAGTTGTCAAAAGTCAACATGACTTTGAGATATTTTGTATATCCTTGTAGATATTTTGTAAATATCTTTGTAAATAGGTGGTTGGCTCCTTTTTGCCTTCTTTTCTCTCCTTCTTCTATAAATACCCCAATACTTGTTGTATTGGGCATGAGTGAATATCTTTCAGATGAAAAATAGAAGTGAGGAGAAAAGACTTTGAGCTTTTTGTAACAGAAAGAATTATTAATACAATATTTAGTCTTTATGCTGAATATGTGTGTTATTTGCATTGGATCTTTCTTACATTAGATCTGTGTGCTTGTTCTATTGGATCTACTTCTGTTTTATTGTCATTTATTCATCAGTATTGCTTTGTTCGTTTATGTAAGTAGGTTTGGCTTTGTTTACTACCAATCCCAAAACATAAACCCTTTGACCTTTCTGCTTTGGAATTCATTTCTTTTCTTTCTTCGGATCTGATCTTTCTTCATCCTCTCTTCCATTCCTTTCTTTTCACAGTTGGAAATAACCCTACTGGGATGAGATCCCAAACCCCCGAAGGTAGAATATTGTGAGACTTACACAGATTCCTGCTGGTAGAATAGCAATAAACTAGTTTCGCTTTGTTGACTCAAAGAGGGGCTATGCCCTGCACACTATTGGCTCGTCTATCCATAGATCTGCCCAAGCGACAGATTTTCGGACCAACAGTTTTTGGCGACTCCGCTGGGGATCGAACAGATCTATCAGATCTATGATAGTGGTAGGATAGAAAATCTAAAAAATCAGAAAAATCACTATCTGTTTGCAAACTTTAACTTTTTGTCAAAAATCCAAAATTTTGCAAAAGTGAACCAAATTGAAAATTTTCTTCTGAGATCCATAGATCTGGCCTAGCTGAAGATCTTTAGTTCGCTGAGTTTTTATAAAAATCTGTATTTTGCCGTAGATCTGAGTTTTTGACTGTTTACCAAAAATTTCAAACTCTTTGAAAAAGTCAAATTTAGATCTGAAAATCAGCTTGCTAATCTTCACTGTCATTTTATCCTCACTGTTATTTGTCATTAACCGCAAACGGTTTTTAGAAGAGGATAGTTTTTAAATATTTAGAAAAGTACATGCTGCTGGTTTTTGTCAGAAAAGCCAGAAAATCAGCAAGTACAACCAAAAAGAAATTTTAAATCTGCTTCACAACATCGCAGATCTGGAAGGTACGCTGGCAGGTGAGCCATTTACGCGTAGTAGGAGAGCTCGTGGAGAAGTCGATCCTACTTTCGATCTGCTTCAGAGGCACAATTTCAGTGTAACACCGCACGCTTTTCAACACTAAGTTCAGCTGATCGGTCAGCCAGAAGTGCCTCACCTCCGCGGAAGAACCGGTTTTCACAAGGAGCCTCCACACCCCTTTGTAGTGCCTTGCTGCTCAGTGGAACTGTGCTTCCAGCCCGTGTTCTTTTTCCAGCTGTCCAGATGGTGGTGCCATGGGGAAATGCTATGGGTCCTCTCGCATTACCACATCCTGTTCATGCGCTTCCTCACGAAACCAAAAGAATTATCCCAAATTCGATGTAAACGAAAACCAAAGTACAGATTCACACATATCTGCATTCATCATGTCATGCAGTATTCTAGATGTAACTCACGAAGATGTGTCGGTTTGCCTTTTTCTGGAAACTCTACAAGGACGTGCGGCTGAGTAATTTCAGCATTTGCCGGCCGGATCTATTACCAGTTGGGCCACCTTACGGGATGCTTTTAAAGACAGGTACAAGCCTTCAGAAGATGCATTTGCATTATTATCACATATCACTCACCTGAAGAAGGAGGCCAATGAGACCATGCATGATTTTATCACCAGGTTCAATGCATTAATCAACCGTGTCCCTGTTGCCATGCTTCCAACACCGGAAAATCAGAAGTGTTTCTTCGTGAACGCTATGAGCTCGAAAGTAAGTTTCTTGCTCCTTCAAGAGCGAGTGGCTACCTTGATTCTCACCCAGGCTGCTACCATTCGAATAGAAGATAATTTGATAATATCTGGTGAATTAAAAAAGGAATCATCCAAGCCTAAATCTTCGGACCCTTCTCCCACTACTTCGTCTGATCCGGTATTTCAAAAGATGGCGAACGACTTACTTGCATTAAAGAAGTAGTTGGCCCAAGCTTCTCCCAGTTCCTCATACCGGGATATTCCACGGAGGAACTTCGTTTCCAACAATGTTCCTCAAAGGCCGCGCTTACCTGCAACTGCTCCGCGGTTGGCGCTTGAGGCTCCTCCGGTCAACGCTCTAGCCGAAATTGAAGAAGAGGAACAAGATTATGAAGAACCTTCGTCTCAGGGCGAAGATGATCAAGACGTCGGTGAGCCGACTGGTGACTCTACTATCGGGTATATGGAATTTGATGAGGAAGAATCTGATGAAGAAGAGGGTACCCAGGGTTATGCAAGTGGACAATCATATGCTGTTTTTACCCGCTCGCAAGGAAAAGAAGCAGAGGTCACTGCCCATGTGCAGAAGGAGAAGGCCGTGTCAAACGCACCTCCAACCATTGCTAAAAGAGGTAATCCTCTTCCTACTCAACTTCCTGTTAAGTCTTTTACAAGGAAATCTTTTCCCCCCATCTCTCCTCCAAATCAGCCCTCTCATATTCCTATCAAGACCAGTAATCCTACTCCACCATCGCGAAGTGAGGGACTCATTCCTTCACCAACACAACCCTTGGCCGCATTTGATATCAAAGATCATGCTAAAAAACCAAGATCCAAATGTACCTGAAGCCGAGTACCTTCAGTCAAATCCCAAACAGCTTGTAAGATTGACCAAGTATATTCAAAGTCAAGCTGTCATATCTAATCAGGTTTCCCCAAAAGGAATCCTTTCCACTCCTCCTGAATCTCACATAAATGTTGCCTCAACATCTGCATCAGGCAAGATAGAGCCCTTCTATCTCTCCCTCCTAATCAATGGCCACAAGCTAAGTAATTGCATAATTGATTCAGGAGCTTCTGATAATGTCATGCCGGCAAAAGTCACCCACACTTTGGGCCTCACCCTTACCAAGCCTTTTGGTAGATGTTATTCCTTAGAAACCAAGTAGGTGCCATTGATTGGTCAAATCAAAGACGCGCAGTTCACATTTGCAGCGTTCCCGGAAAAGAGAGTAAAGATGACCGTCCTCGTTGCTGACATTCCAGCAGCCTACGAAATTTTGTTGGGAAGAAGTTTTTGCAGCGAAGTTGGTGGGGAAATTCATATGGACTGGTCTAAAGCTAGAATCCCCGTCAAAGGTGTAATGCAGACTTTGGAGCCAGAATCAAAAAATAAATACTTGGTTACTAACTCTGAGGACCCCAAAGCTCAAATTCTTTTTGAATCATCAGGAACGGGGAACTATTTCTTGTCTACCAAGTCTAACAAAATGGTTGTTCTTGTCCAAGAAGAAGATCTTAATAAGATCTAGACTTTGCAGTTCGATGGCAGTAATGTGCAACCAGTGGATGTGGCACCAGAGCTGTGCTAATATCTCCCGAGGAAGAAATTATTCCCCTCTCTTTCAAGTTGCAGTTTTTCAACACAAATAATACCGCTGAGTATGAATCTTTGTTACTCGGCATGCAGGCAGCAAGAGAGAGAGGGATCAAAAATCTGAAAGTACAAGGTGATGCAGAGCTAGTCATGAATCAAGTTAAAAGAATATATCAAGTGAAGAATGAGAGGCTCAGGCACTACCGTAATGCAGTGTGGGACAACATTGAAGAGTTTGATGCTTTTTCAATAGAATCCATTCCAAGAGCTCAAAATGACATGGCTGATTCATTGGCCATTTCAGCGTCCCTCATGCTCCCTCACCCAGGTTTGAAAACAAACAAATACACCATTGAGGTGGTTTTCCGCCCAAGCGTGCCAGACAATTCTCAGCATTGGCAAGTGTTCAACGATGACAATCAACTCATTGCCTTTCTAGAAAAGGTGGAAAATTTTAAGGAATTGCACTTTGAAGGATCCACTTCCACTTGTCGTGAATCAGTCACCGATCAAGACGATGAATCCGAAGGGAACGATGGCATATGTCAGCTCAAAGGAAATAAAATTCCAAAGGGCCTGGTTTCTCTGGAACGGTTGTTCGACAGGCATGATCGTTTTGTGAAAAAGAAGAGGCGAGATGATCCTGACTCATCCCCAGAAACCGAACCGGTCAATTTAGGTTCGGTAGAACACCCGCAATTTGTGAACATTGGAAAATGTTGCACGCCTGAAGAGAAGCGGAAGTTTGTCAAGCTGCTGAAGAAATACATGGATGTATTGGCATGGTCCTATGCCGATCTAAAGTCTTTTAAGCCAAAGGATGTCCAGCATGACATCCCGTTGAAAGAAGATGTTAAAGCCTTTCGCCAGAAGCAGAGGCATTATAATCCTAAGATCTCAGGTACTATCCAGGCTGAAATTCAGAAAATGCTAGATGTGAGAATCATCTTTCCTATCCATCATAGCACTTGGGTAGCAAACATTGTGCCAGTGCACAAGAAGAATGGTGAAATACGCATATGCGTAGATTTTCGAAATCTGAATCAGGCTTCCTTGAAAGACAACTACCCACTTCCTATAATGGATCAAGTTCTGCAAGCAGTAACTGGATCAGAAATGCTTGTCCATGCTTGATGGTTTTTCAGGCTACAATCAGATTGAAGTCTCACCTGAAGATCAATTTAAAACAACATTCACTACTCCGTGGGGTACGTTTGCCTACAGCAGGATGCCTTTTGGCCTAACCAATGCTGGTGCCACTTTTCAGTGGGGCCATGGACCTGGCATTCAAAGGTATGATGGGGAAGGTCATTGTGGTTTATCTAGATGACTTAACTATGTTCTCTAAACAATGAAATGATCATTGTGATCACCTGGAGCAAGTATTGGCTAGATGCTGAGAGCATGGGATTTCCCTAAACCAGAAAAGTCTGTTTTTGGAGTCACAGAAGGAAAGCTGCTAGGGCATGTTGTTAGTAAAGAAGGAACGAAGATAGATACTGAAAGAGTTAAGGCTATTTAGAGCCTTACTCTACCTACAAGTAAAATTGGCGTTCATTCTTTCTTCGGAAAGGTGAATTTTCTCAGGTGTTTTGTTCCCGACTTTGTTGAGAAGACTCATCACATATTGATGCAAAGGAATTCGGAGGATGTTGAATCTCCGATTGCGTTCATGAGCTCTCCTGTCAAGCCTCACGAAATAAAAATGTCTCAATTGGAAAAGCATGCCTTCGCCATTGTTAAAGCAGTCAAAAACTTCAGGTATTACATTTTAAATTCCCATACGGTGGTGCTGGTCCCTGACATGGCGGTCAAATCAATTCTAACTCAACAGGAGTTAGGAAGCTTGCGAGGGAATTGGATTGCAAAGGTCCAGGAGTACGACCTGGATATAAAACCAACCAAGCTGGTAAGAGGCAAGGGCCTATGTCAACTTATGGCTGAAAACAAAGATTCAGAAAGCCCCGAGGAAAATGATGATTGTACCAATGAAGCGCAAAGCCAATTGGAGAAAGCCCATTCTCTCCCTCTGGTCCTATTTGTCGCAACCAACGATGAGTGGTATTCTAATATTGCTTTCTTCCTCACCTATGGCGAATGTCCAGCTCACCTAACTGCAAAGGAGAAGCACACTATAAAGCTCAGAGCAGCCAAATATGTTATCTGGGATGATGGCTTATACAAACACGGGATAGATGGTGTCTTCTTGTGGTGTGTCGACAAGCCACAGCAGGTGAAGTTACTTGAAAGTTTTCATAATTCAGCCTGTGGAGGCCATTTTTCCTCTTCCGTGACAGCACACAAGATCATCCGAGCCAGGTACTATTGGCCGACGCTTTTCCAAGATACAGCTACCTGGGTAGCAAAGTGTGAACCTTGCCAGCAGTTCGTCGGCAAGCCCAAGATGGCTACTTTTCCCCTCAGGCCGGTCATTGTCAACGAACCATTCAGGTAGTGGGGAATTGATTTTATTGGTGCACTCAATCCCCAATCGAGTCTTTGGACATAATTATGTCCTATCAGCAACAGATTACTTCACCAAGTGGGTAGAAGCCATACCTGTCAAACATGCCACTTCCGAGGTTGTTTGCAGTTTTATCAAAGAGAATATCATTGTCAGGTTTGGCATTCCCAACAAGATTGTTGCTTTGATAATGCTTCTAACTTCTCCTCACGAGAAGTTATTAGTTTTTGCTATGAATACGGGATAACTTTGGCTCACGCCTCAGATTATTACCCTCAAGGAAATGGTCAGGCAGAATCCAGTAACAAAACTTGGTGACCATCATACGAAAGCTGGTGGATGAGAATCAACGAATGTGGCACAAGTCCTTATACGATGCTTTGTGGGCAGATCACATTACTCCTAAGAGGTCTCTTGGTATGTCACCTTTTCAAGTGTTATATGGCACTGATTCCAAGCTTCCCATTTCCACTGAAATCCCTACTCTGTGCTTGGCACAAGCTATTGAAGATGAAACTTTCCAAAATTCTCTTGAAAAGAGGATCATGTATCTGACAGAACTCGAAGAAAAGAGAGTAAGAGTGGTCGACAAGATCACCGAACATCAGAATCAAGTCAAGAGACTGTTCGATAAAAAAGCTAAGCAAAGAAATTTCTAGGTGGGGGACCTCGTCCTTCTGTGGGACAAGCAAAGAGAGCCAAAAGGCATGCATGGAAAGTTTGATTCCCTGTGGAGAGGACCTTTCAAGATCAAGCAGCTCAACAGAGAGAATAGTTTCTATCTCTCATATCTAGATGGAACCGAACTCCCGCTTCCCTACAGCGGGCAACATCTGAAAATCTTTAGGAAGTAGAGCTTGCTCTCTTCTTTGTACAGTTTGCTTTAGTTGTGTGTTTGTTTTTGTCGTGTGTTTGCTTTCTGTTTGTTGTGTGTTCCCTTTTGTTTGCCCTCCTGGTCGCCCTTGTTTTTGACTTCGTTACCCAATGAATAGGCACATGAGATCTGGGATTCTCTGCCTTTGAGTTTGCTCAGGGATAGTCCCTAGAAAGAGCCAGCTGTTATCCCGTAAAATTGGCAAGGGCAATTTTACAGATAACCATACTGAAATTTTGTTTCGATCCCTCATCAGGGATCCCTTGCGTTCGGAACATTGCAAATCCCTTCCCGGGAAATCTTAGTTTTCCAAACTTAGCCGTTTTTGGTCTTTTTGACTGGGTGCATGTAATCACTATGTAACATCACATGTTCATGCGCCCCCTTTAAACCCTTTGGCGCATGCTTTCTTGTGTTAGCAGGCATTTTTGTGCACCTCTTTATGTTGAGTCTTTCCTGCGTGCGCCAAGGCGCGTGCGCCTTCTTGTCAACAGATCATTTGTTGCGCCTCTTTTTGGTGCACCAAAGGTGCACATATTCCTCTGTCAACACCACTTTTGGTGCGCAAAGGCGCACATATCTTCGTGTTGACAAGCGTTTTGGTGCGCCAAAGGGTGCATGTTTTCTCGTGTCGACAGTTCTTTTGGTGCGCCACTTGAAAAGGTTGGTGGCGCATTTATTGCTACCTCGCCTATATATAGGCGCGTCTGCGCTGTCATTATCACCAATGCAAATCACATGTTTTTTTCTCTGAGCTTGTCAGTGCACCTGCCTGTCGCTTTCGATTGCTTTGTGGACCCCTTTCGTGCATTTCTTCGTTATAAAAAGCCGGGTAAGAGGTCCTCCTTCTTTTGTGCTTCATGTTTGTGGTTTTTGGCTGTTTGTGGATATGATTTGGATTAAAAGGAATGAAATCATGAATTTGCTTCCCCTACTTGTTTTCCACATTTCCTCCTCCTCTTTCTAGATCTGCTGGTAGAGGAAGCTCTGTCCTAAGATGATAGCTTGAAACCCCTTTGTTTAAGCCATTTCAATCACCTAAATGAAACTTACAAAGAGAGCTTAACCATATGTAAACCCCTCTGAGAGAAAAAGCTGAATCAAAGTTTTAAAGGAAACTGTATTTTCCTTTGGCGCATTGGCATACCATGCAACATCAAGGACAGTTGCGCCCTTGGCACATCTGTCATCCCTGTTACATCAAGAGCAACATGCAATGGCACGCATTTCCCGCTGCTACATCATAAAAAGATGCACCCTCATGGCGCACTTCCCTCACTTGCTGCAAGCACTTTCCATGTGCCCTCTTGGCACATCAGACTTGAGTGTAACATCATAAATTCCTGTGCCCCTTAGGCGCACCCAGCATCCATGTAGCAGTCTTTTTCTATGCGCCAAGTGCAAAGCTATAAACGGTGCAGGCGCGTCCCTCATTGCAACAACATTGTGTCATGCAGACCTTCCATGCGCCGCGCTAAGTTCTCCATCAGCGCATGAGCATATGATGTTACATGCATTATTCCCGTGCCCTTTGGTGCACCTGCCTGTAACATGAAAATAATCTGCCCTTTATAAAATAAATACACATGGCGCAGGCGCGCTTGTGCTTATAGCAACAAAGGATGCACCCTGTAGTGTCTATGCGCCATGCGCCCTTTGGCACTGATTTAACCCTTGCAACACCCTTTTCCTATGCGCCTTGTCTATTTAGCTCTGCAATCTGCAATATCCATGCGCCATGCGCCCCGAGGCCTTTAAATTGCTAACTCTTTCTTCTGTCAGCATTTCAATGGAAAATCAAGCAGCTGACATGGCTTTCTTCGATTGGGTTTCACTTCTTATTCTTGCAGATCAGCAACTAAGTTCAGAAGAACATATGTCAACATCAAGCAAGAGACCTACCAAATCCAAAGGCAAGGCCAAGCTCACAGAAGAAGAAATGAAGTATAAGTATCAGAGGGTCAGAATGCCCGACTCCCAGGCCGAGTGTGACCTGGACATCAGAGACTCAGAGTTGGGTCATATTGATATGGAGGAATTCTGGGTCAGGACTCAGAAGGTCACAAGAAGTCCATGGATGGACAAGCTGATAGGCAGTGCCCTGCACTTTGCTGGGGGAATCCCAGTCAGTGCCGTTAACAATGAATTCATGATGGTGGTTGCCCAGTGCTATAATAAAGACACAAGATGTGTCATAAATGAGAAGGGCGAGGTCATAATCAACCTCACTACCCGCCACTTTGAGATAATACTCGGCATTCCTCATCATGGCACTTTGTGGCCGTCAGCCGAGAGGATTGTATCAAAGCCTGGGACGACCATGAAGATCAGTGCATGCAACTGATGAACGAAGTCTATCTGAAGAACAAGAAAGTAGTGACTCGTTGGCCACAAATCATTCACCGCAGTGATTTTTCAGAGGAGCTTAGTGACACCATCACATTCCTTGAGGTTGAGAAATAGAATCCTTGAGAGTGGAAGTCACGGTAGAAGAAGAAACTAGCCTTCTAATCTCCAACTTAGGCCTAGAAGTATCAATTTTCCCTATATCTATCTCAACTATCTCAACTTTCTCAAATCCTTCTTCTTATTCAATCTCTTCACCTTATTTTTCTTCTTCTTCATCTTGCTTTTCCTTAGCATATTTTCTTTCTCCTCGAAGGATGTGATTTTTTTAGGAGTAGATGCGGTTTCACCGGCTAATTCTTGAGTTTTATCCTGTCCAACTCCTTTCTCAAGCATTTCTTCTTTCTTCTCATCCTCTTTTGATTTATATTTTTCATATACACCTTGGTTCTTGAGTCCAAAGGTGAGTAGGAAGGAGTTTGTTGAGTTTGAGCATATTTCTATTAGGTGGAAGCTTCTTGAGGAGAAGATGTCTTTTATGATTCCCTGAACTCTTTTATCTTCTTGTTGAACCAATACCTTGTTCTCAGAAGCACTAGGTTGTTTAGATCATCTGGGTTTTCCTTCTCCTTCTGAGAAAAATAAATTGTAGGCAAAGGAGTCTATTGAAAGGATTTTATATATTCTACAACATATAGATCAAAATCATCATCTTCCATGCCTTGAAGAACTTTATACAAATTGATGTCCTTGATTTGTTGTAATGATAACCTACTAAATAATTTCTTCTGAATTCATATTTGTTAGCACAAATTCTCCTCCCGTAGTCTTCAAATGTGGGAAAGTGATAATAGGTCATCCTTAGGTTCTTTGAAATATATCCCTTGCTATAAAAAAATCCCTTTTCTAATATGTATGAAACTTGAACTCTAAATAGTCCTCTCAACATTTTGAGCATCAAGGGCTAACTTGTAAGTGTAGTTTCCCAATGAGATGGGGATTTGAATGCATGATATTTTCTTATCTCTGTAGGTTCTATGAAGCACATATAATTTTTGCACAACTCAAACAATATCAACTTGTCATTGCAATATATAGGTAACTTGTTTAGTACTCCAAATCTAGATGTCCGAATACATGAGAATTTTTTTGAATTGAATGAAGAGGCTGCCATATGTTGAAAAAATATACCTTGCTTCTGAGGAAACCCTCTCAGTCACATTTTCTTCAAGTAATCTGACTAGGAACATGGTAAAAGCATCATTTACTCTTATATGATGATATTTTCTATTCTCATAGGTGAGTTTAGTGTAGAATTCATATACTGGAACATTTTTCTTGTTCTCTTTCCCTGATAATCCTACACATACCCTATATGCTACTATAGTGTACATCAAGTATGAATTCATGTGAAATGTTTTTCTTTGATGTACATTGATTAGTTGTTGAGTCAATTTTTCACATATAATATCCCCCCAATTCAACTACTATTTTTCTTCACATATCACATTAATGTATACACACATCCAATTTTAAAACTCATTAGTGGATGGCATACCCATTATTCTAGCCAGTAATGTGATCATATCTGAAAGTTCTTCTATGAAATCAATTCTGAAGAGAGTTTTGGGAAACTTGGAAGGCCCTTTCTTCTTGAATTTCATCTAGGATTTAGAAATCATGGTTTTATATTTATCTTGATCTAGGTTAAAAATTATTTGGGATTCAACTTTGGTTAAGATTTTAGAATTTTCAAAGGTTAGGATTCCTAAGGCCACATTGATATGGTGGGAATCTAATTTAGAAATGATTTTCCCTTGGGGATCTTTCAGTTCTTTAGTTTGTGGATCAAAATTAGAAGCACAAGCCAGGACAATGTCGGTGCATTACACTTTGAGGTAGGGAGACCAATAACATAATCAATTCCACTATTTTAACACATTGGGAAATTATAGTGGGACTATCATATGAGATTTTGGCCCAAAAGTCATTCAAATTCATGTGTTTTACATCAATATCTCTGCTATGTTAAGCACGAAGGTTCCTAAAGATGAAATATGCTCATACCCTGCATTTCGATACTTCATGGTGGAAGGATTGGGAAGAACTCAAATAAAATAGAGACTAAACATTGGATTTAAAAAGGTACTTAATGGAGAGGATGTGAACACAAATAACTATCAAGTCGGAAAAAGGAATGATAAAAATACTCACCTTTTTGCATGAAAATGAAGGCACCTTTATAACGGTCTCAATACACTTTGAATTTTTTAATTTGGGTGACAAATTTATGGATGAAAAATAACTTTGGCATGTGGGATTAGGGAAGTGGACATGGTAATGAGAAATCAAGCTTGTAAATGTAAAAATGAATGAGTGTGAGGGATATTTATATAGAAATTATCTTGAATAACTTGATTTATGGAAGAAGATAGTTACGAAGAAATTATAGGAGTCATGGGAACACCTTTATTCCCTTTTCCCTTACAAATTGGGTATGATGAGAGCTGGGGGAACTTAATGAACAAATATTAATGCAGGGAAATTGGGGATGCGGTGAACACACAAAATAATCGAACAAGTTCCAATAGTTCCAAAAATATCTATAATATCCGTAATGAAGGGGAGGAGAAGGCATGTGGAAACAAAAGGCTTGTGGGGAATATAAACTCGTGGGGTGGAACTAGTTACTCAGTGAGTTCTCGAAATCACCGTAATAGGCGATGCAAAGGGTTATGAAGATGCGGTCATGACAGGGAATCAAGGAACAAATGGAACTCATGAACTATTACGGTGGACCGTTAAAAAATTGACTTACATTGCAAAACAATATCTTTGTGGTCATTACGGCAATGCGAGGAATATGAGGAATGAAGGAACTGTTCCTCCTATTCCTCTGAATTCTACATTGAATGATCGGTGCTCAAATTTGGATGATCATTGGGTTTTTGTATTTTTGACAACAAGAAGGTATATACAACCAAGAAAAGGGGTCACTTAACCAAAAACTCAAAAGTTTTCAAAAATTCCACATTTTGGAGCCGGTGACAACATGAAGCAATAAGTAAAATACCTATATGAGAAGTCGAAACTGATTTTTATTTGATAAATTAGTATGAGTGTGTGCATGATATTTGATTAGGGTACCACCACATTCACAACATAATCCTAATTTCATAAGTAAAATCATGGAACCCATTGGCCTTTCTCAAAGGTAGTTGATAATTACACCCATATTTATCTTATAATGCATAGAATTCCTCACTTACAATTATTCCATGCCTTACTAATATTTACTTGATCCTTCCCATAACTATTTCATCCCCCTCCCCTTTGGAAATATTTCTATCTTCTTATTGTGAAAACTTCCCACACTTTGTAAGGAAATCCTTGTGCATACTTATTTGAAAGTACACAAATGTATTCCATGTGTTAAAATAAAAATGGAATGAGAGGGGGGAATGATTCCTACTAAAATTTAAATTCATTTACCATACATCATTTTTTATCTTTCATACAACCATTTATTCAACCATGAACCATATGTGTGTTTACTTAAGCATATAAACAACCATAAGCAAGATCAAGAGTAAGAGAGTACACAAGACACCAAATTTAAGTGGGAAACCCTTAAGGGGAAGAAAAACCATCGAAACAAAAATATTATATTTCCACGTTTCAATTTTAGTGAGGCTCCAACCCTAGTTTAGTAGAGCACCAACCCTACAAGGAGCAAAAAACCCTAATTTAGTGAAGAACCCACTCCAAAAATAGGATACAACCACATTAGGATGACCAAGCACCAACTTAGCCACCTGAATATGTTTTATCTTTGATATTTTTGTTGCCACAATTGATAGAGATCACTTATTCAGCTCACAAACCCTAGGTCTTCAATCTTGCTCTATCTTCTTCCTTCTCACCTTGTATTGCTTCTAATATCTTGCATACATGATGTAAAAATATCCTAAACCTTAAAAATATCTGATCAGCTCTCAAAATTTTCCCTCATACATGCAATTCACTCACTTATGGGTCACACTTTTCACCCATGCAAGACTAGCTTCAAAAAACACCAAAAACAATGCTTTTATAAGCTCCTCTTCATTTAAAATTTAAACACAAACATTTTCCATCCTTTATCTCGACCCATGCATCATATAAAAATCCCAAATTCAAAATATAACAGTCACAAGTGACCCAATTAGGTCAGCCTATCCAAAAACAACATTTTATGCTCCAAAATGGTCAATCCTAAGGGCACAAAGATTAAAATTTTGTACCATCAATACCATACTTATTCATGACCCATAAACCAAAAACATGTTTAAATTAACATTTAAACATCATACATGGTTTCAATTTATCTCAAGTGATCAAATTATTTCATTTAATGGGCTCAACGTTCTTTGTACTTGTCAAAACAATTGTTTTCTACACCCTTGACACCCTTTAGGATCCTGAAAACTTCTCTAGGAAACTATATCACTTAAAAACATAAAAATACTTCATTTCACCACTAAATGGAAATTTCATAACCTTTATAAAAATTCTAAGAAATTTATAAGCCTTGAAACAATCACCTTCTCAAACTTCAGCCACTTTTGTCTTCACCAAATCCAATTGCCCAAAACATTGTTTTCAAAGATTATTTGATTTCCACCTTTCTAGGAACAAAAATACCTATAAATGGATTCGTTATATTCTAGGTTCATCCCTATTAACATTACATGTGATATGAATGATCACCTAATCTATCTCATGCTTCAATCAAATCAAAACATCCAATAGATCATGTCTTGTCTGCACCGACAAAAGTCTTCTTGTCTAAAACATGACCTGGAAACCATATAAAATATCATAATCATGAGAAAAAAATCATATAAATATAAATATATATGAATCCTATTTCCAAAAAATTTGAATCACCTTCAAAATCCACCTGTAGCTCTAGTTATGATCACTTTATTGAACACTACTTTTTATGGCCTCAAAACTGCCCTTTGACCAGTCAACCTGAATGGAGCTCATTTGACCATGTAACTACATAAAATGTCCTGAAAAATATTTTTAAATAAATTTCAAATCACATACATTACACAATGTCAATTTAGCATGCTAATCCTTTGTGACAACCTTGTCCCAAAATAATCTTCTTCAGAAACTGACCTATTTGAGTGGGGTCTACTCATCACAATGACCTCTACCATACCTTTATGGAAATATAAATTAGTCCTATAAATTTTATAATCATCATACATGAACTAGGAAGAAATTATTTCCACTTAGGAAGAAAATATTCCATACCACTTTCAAGTTAGGGTTTCAAACTCATAAATAATTATTTACCTTCTTAACATTCATTCATAAAAATGTGACAATGAAATGACCTAATTATTTTTTTGAAACCTTATAGAATCAATTTAGAAACATCCCTGAAATCCAAAAGGTCCCATGTAAATCACACAATTTAGGGTGAGCATCAAAAGATCCAATTTGAGTTAGAAATGCACTAGTTCTTGACCTGTTTCACCAAAACTGACATATCTTGCAAAATATTCATCCTAACATCTTGAAAATTTTCTCAAAGCACCATGAAACATCATAATAACATATCAAATCATCATAATGTCATCACCATACCTAAAAATCTCTAAAAACTAAGACTTGCATAATTACCCCTTAGGGTTTCACACTTTGTAGAAGCTAGGGTCAACTAGAAAAACTCTATAAATCATCATGAAATCACTAAAAATGACCCAAAAATACCTGGTACACCATGATATACCTGAATACATGCATCAATGGGCTCATATAGCTCCAAACACAGTCTCGCACCTCATAGCATCCATATCTGCTCCAAATGAGCACCTGAAACATAGCCAATCACCTATAAAATCATGAACACACATAAACCATAATGAAACATCCATCCAAAAATTCATCTGATCCTATTCCATCATCCACTTTCTCATTAATGTGGTTTTGCATTAATGAAAACACATATAGGACCACATGCCAACAATCTCCCCCTTTGTCATTGATCGAAAACCTACCCGAACTTCTCCCCATTTTTACATTAATGACAAAGGCACACCTATAGAGATATTTTATTCATCTTCCATAGATTCATAACATCATGTTTTGGTTAGAAACATTAACCAAATAGCTCAAACAAGCTTAAGAACCTTGAAATTTCACACAAAAACTTGATTTTGCTTCTTTTCAAGCATGCAACCACCATGCCCCCGGTCTAAGAATCCACATAGTCTAAGAATCATTAATAAATCATGAAGAAGCATTATCATACCTTTCCTAGAGCCAAGAACACCATATTTAACCTTCTAGGCATGCAAAAATGTCATTTTCACTTAAAACCTTGTTTTAGCCCTCATGTGACCAATGTAGTAGACTGACATCTGCCATAAAATTTGAGAACATGCAAAAATGTCATGAAAGAGCATACCAAAAGATCCTACCTTCACTATTGAGCATTCATCATCTTAAATAGGCATAATACTAACTTTACAATGCACTTTCTTGCTCTTCATACCATAATTAATACTAAGATCCATAATCAGTCTTCTCGGTGTATTTAACATCAACTTTGTCATGTTACAACATGATATTCATACCTTGAATCATCAAGAGAACACTCCCCTAGATTCAAGACCATTGTATCTAGTAATCAAGGACAAAAATGAGCAACTTACCTTGGTTACATGGCTAGAAGATACCTTAGACAATTTTACCATGTCCTGAAGCTCCATTTCCTTAACAAGCATAATTAGATGAAAAATGCATTCAAAAGTCAAAGCACTATGATAATATCCACTACATACCTCAAATACCTTGAGAACCTTCACATCACCTTCTAGAGGCATAATTTTAAGCCACCTGTCATAAAGATACCCTTACAATTATGAGCACATTTTTCTCTTTATACTACACGGTAAAATCATCTTTGGTGAGTATAGAAATTGAGATATATTTTGGTTCTAACAAGATTGACATACCAAGTTACTATCTTCTCCAATTGAATTATTGGAAATTTTCCAAACTCAATAAAAATTTAAGGCATTGTATCCTCTTTAAGATCACTATCATCATATCTTGAATGAACAAAGCAATCACAACATACCTAAGAAATCATCATACTCTATATTTGATACACTCTATAACTTTAGGTGCATAATTCTCACTGTAGCGTAATTTCTCCATGAAATCTCTTTTACCCATCCATTGTGATGAAGTAAATCATGTAGACTAACCTTCTAACTCAAGATACCATCTCAAACCCAAATTACCCATGCATAACTTATTTAGAAGACTTTAGAGCATACGGATGATAATCTACAAATTTGTCACTGCAATTTGAGATCTACTACCATACCTTTAATCTACTTCTTTTCAAGAGGCACACAATCTATGGTCCTTCACACTCTTGACTAAGACAATATTATAGTTTTACAACTTGCCTCTTTATAGAGACTACAAGGCTCTTGACAAGATCTACTTATTACTCTTAACAACCATCAACACAGGATATTCAATCTTAGCTTTTGGAATAAGAATTGAAAACCCACTATACTGATTTGTAAAAATTACTCTGGAATAAATTTCCAACATAGTAAATATCCATGAACTAGTAACTCAGGACAACAACTTCTTACCAAAGTGATACCCCTCAAATGATCATGAAGTAACCCCAAAAAACACATTTATCGGATAGAGATCCCTTCCATGCTCAAAGAGTCGAGATACACTTCCTAGGTCTCCTTACATGTTTTTCAACCCTAAACTTGCATTGTCTTGTCATAAGCCTTTCAACTCACTCCATTGACAACTTTTCAACATTATTCTTGATTGAAGACAACATAATCATGCAGATGCAAATTTTCACATTTGAAACAATGATACAATCCAATTTTGACTTTGAACACCTTCAAGGTCTTACAACATAACTAATTTTCCTTCTATTGTAATGAAATTAACTTCAAGATCTTACACTCATGCCACATAATTGGTCAAGGAGAAAAATGGACTCCTTTATTCTCTTAAACCTCTAACCTTAATTTGCTCCAAAGAATAGTACTATATAGTCTCAATCTAACTCTTTTCACAATCATAATTGTCATTATAAGTCATGTGCATTTCGAGACACAACTTGAAGAGATTATAACCTGTGGCATATCACTTGATTTTTACCTTCACGTTCTTGAAGTGCTCTACCTCTTTAGAGAACCACTTATTGAAGCTTAAACATGACTGATCGTTGCTTGTCTTTTTCACGTGAAGTCTTTTAGCATCTCGGACCTCTCATTAGACCTAAAGTATGAATTAGTAAATGTCTTCACCCTAATTGCATACGTGTGGTTCTTAAAAACATGAATCAATTTTTTTGTATAGCTATAAGTGCAACAACACAGAATAAGGTCCTCCTACTCAAACTTAGAATCAATTCTTAATGTTGAGTTGTGGATCTTGATTACTTCACAAATAATATGCTTTACGAACTTGCTAGAATACACGATAACTAGAGTCGGTCAAGCGGGCATCGTGTGTCACTTGGGGACCGACATCACCAACCCATGAAAAGCGGTATCGGTAAGGGTAACTAACATTGGTTACTTGTGCATGATTGATTTTATTTAAGACACGGGAAGGGTAAGTGCACCAAGTTGGGGGACAATTAAGTGGACATCAAATCCTGAATTTTACATTAAAAACAGCAAAACATCAAATTTAGTCTTCCACGGACTTGAACCATGTCGAAAAGTAAAAAATATGTTATAAAAATGGTACCATTGCGTAGGGGAGACTATTAGCTTTGTAGAAATACTGATTTTAAAGTGAATAGAAGAGGATAAATATCATTTTATAATTTTTTACTAATAGTAGGTCTTTAAGACACTTTTTCCTGTGAATGTTTATGTCTACGTTTAAGACTGCAAATTTTGTTTCACTTATCAGAATGTGATAAAAATTATACCATCCCAACTGTGGTGAAATTATATACATGTTCAAAAAAAAAAATTATTTGATTTCAATATTTTTTTATGAAGTTATGGCGGGCAAACGGAAAGTGCTCTGTTTTCTTTATGTTTTCATACCACTTTCACGGAAAAAATCATAAAAAATAAAATATTACTCAAAAAAATACAAAATAAAATCCATCCCAAGATAGATAGTGGCATATAACTTCTCACCAAAGGAAAAATATATATATCAATTTTTGGTCATCCAAATTGTGGGCAAACGGACTATAATATTATCGGCGTTTTAAAAAAAAATACCAAGTCATTGAATTTTGAGTGTTTAGTATAGCTAATTTTGTCCATTTTTTACAAAAATTAGTATTTTAGAAACTAGATTCTAGATGCTACGATTAATATTAATATTATTTTGTCTAATTTTGAGTGTATGTATTGCTAATAATCCCTACAAGTTGATATTATGTTGTTATTTGCAATATGATGTCCACGGATGACCCTATATTTGTCCATCAACTTCCCGCACTTACCCGGAATTAGATTTAAACTTTGATCAAAAGGTGATCTAATGGTTGTAATTGCATAGCTAAGTTTCCCTAAGTATGTATATGCTTATATAAGATTGAAATCTAGGGTTAAAAAGGTTAGATTGTGAAAGGTTGATCATAATTATGATAAGGAATTCTTGGAGAGAGGAAAAGAGAAGCTTGTAAGGAAGAAAGTACTGTACATCCATGAGGTGTGGAAGATTGTAGATCTTCATTATATATCCTCTGTAAAAATTTGAATAATATATTAGTTGTTTCTCGGTGGAAGTAGCCCACACTGGGTGAACCATGTTATATCTTGTGTATTGTTCTTTTAGTTTATTTCCATATTTATTGTTTGTATCCTTATATATGAATATATATCTTTACAATTGGTGTGATTAACCGCAACAACTGGTATTAGATATTTTTGTTTGAGGGTGTTGTGTGTTGATAGATTTACTCATAGAGGGATTTATGATTGAGTGGGAGTTACAAAAATGGTAGAAGATGGAAAATACAGAGTTGAGAAATTTGACGACCATAATTATCAATTATGGAAGATGCAGGTGGAAGATTATCTGTATCAAAAAGATCTATACTTATCGTTAGATGAGAAGGCAAGACCTAGAAAGATGACTGATGAAGAATGGAAAATTCTTGACAGAAAGGCTCTGGATCTATAAGATTGAGCTTGGAAGCATCTATGGCTTTGAATATTACCGAAGTAGCAACCATGGTAGAGTTGATGAAATCTTTAGCTAATTTATATGAAAAACCTAGTACTTTAAATAAATTTTATTTGATGAAGAAATTATTTAATTCAAAGATGTAAGAAGGTGAATCTGCATCAAGTCATTTGAATGATTTCGTTCTATTATAAATCAATTAAAATCGGTTAATATTCCATTTGATGATGAAGTGAAAGAAATTTTATTCTTATTCTCTTTTCTAGATAGTTGGGATAACTTGGTAATGGTTGTTAGTAATACATCATCTGCTACTAATATTTTAAAGTTTGATGATGTGGTTAGTATAATCCTGAATGAAGAAATACGCAAGAAAAGTACATGAGAATCATCATTTGGTAATGCTTTGAATGTAGAAAGTAGAGGAAGGTAGAAGGAGAGATCCAAGAGCAAGAATAATGGGAAATCAAAGTCTAAGAATGACAGATCTAAATCCAAAGGTAAAGGAATAACTTGTTGGAATTGTGGAAAGAAAGGACATGCAAAGAAGGATTGCTAGTTCAAGGAAAACAAAGAGAATGTACCAGAGAAAGGTAAAGAGGAAAATGTTGCATCTTCTGAGGTAATGTAAGATTCCCTTATTATCTCCTTGGATAGTAAAATTGAATCATGGGTTTTAGATTCAGGAGCTTCTTTCCATGCTACCCCTAATAAGGGTTATTTCAGAAATTATGTCCAGGGTAATTTTGGGCATGTTTATTTAGGAGATGATGAACCATGAAATATTATTGGTAAAGGAGAAGTTCATCTAAAATTGTAGAATGGAAATACATGGATATTGAAATATGTGAGGCATGTGCCAAGCCTCAAGAGAAATCTAATTTTTGCAGGACAACTAGGTGAATCTGGTTGCATGGTTACATTCACAATTGACTCTTGGAAAGTTACCAAGGGATATCTTATTGTAGCAAGAGGAAATAAGGTAGGAAAATTGTATTTGTCTACTTGTATTACTAATTCCTTTTTTGTGCTATCTACTTTAGATTCAGATGCAAGCATGTAGTATAATTGGCTATGACATATGAGTTAAAAAAATGCAGATCCTAAAGGAAAAGGGTAAGTTATCTGATTTGAAAGATGTAGATCTTGATTTTTGTGAGCACCGTATATTTGGAAAGCAAAAGAGAGTGAGATTTCTCAAAGTTGGGTCAAAAAGAAGGAGCAAAAATTAGAGCTTGTGCATGTAGAGATGTGTGGGACCACCTAGGTAGCTTCTCATGGAGGATCCCAATATTATGTGACTTTCATTGATGATTCCACAAGAAAGGTATGCATTTATTGTATTAAACATAAATATGATGTTTTTGAAAATTTTAAAAGATGGAAATCCCTTGTGGAAAATGAATAAAATTCAAAGTTAAAATGCCTTAGATCTGAAAATGGCGGTGATTACTTTAGCAAGGATTTAAGTGATTATTGTGTAGTGAATGGAGAACAGTTTCTAAAACACAACAGGAGAATGGTGTTTCTGAAAAATGAACAAGACAATCATGAAACATGCAAGAAGTACGAGGATACATGTTGTATTACCCTTGCAGTTTCGGGCGAAAGCGATGAGACACATCAATTTATTTAATCAACCATGGGCCTTCAAGTGTACTAGATGGTGGAATACCATAAGAAGCTTGGACTAGAAAAGAGACAGATCTTTCTTTTCTTAGATTATTTGGTTTAGAAGCTTTTATGCATGTTGATAAAGAAAATAGAAATAAGTTGGATGCTAAATCCAAGAGATGTACTTTTATTGGTTATGGCTCTAGTGATTTCGGATTCCGTTTTTGGGATTTAGAAGATTCTAAGATTGTTAGGAGTCATGAAATTGAATGGAATGAAAAGAGAATGTACATGGATCAAGTTTTGGTACCCAAAGACAAACCGGTTAGAAATTTTGTGGAAGAAAACTCATTCTCGTATTTAGAAAATACATCTACAGTGCGGTGTCGGTCATCCTAAACCAATGAATCGTTGGATAGAACCGACATCGGTCGCTAGGACTAACGTCGGCTACATATGAGCATGACCAACGTCGGTTAGCTTAACGACGTCGTGAAGAGGTGACTGATGTCAATCACTATCGAGAGGTAGATACTAATGTATAGAACATACGATTGGGCCTCGACACCCCAAATCTAAGTGAGAAGGTCAAAAAGGGTAAGTAGACCTCTAAAAAAATCATACCTTCCTTATCTTATTTATTATTGGTGATAGTGGTGAACCAGAGATTTTTGAAGAAGCAATGCATGATGAAACCCACAAGAAGTGGGAACATGAAATGGATGAGGAGATAGAATCCTTAGAACAAAACCAGACATGGGATTTGTTTAAGTTGTTAGCGAGTAAAAAAATTGTAGAAAAAATGGGTTTACGGGATCAAGGAAGAAGAGGGAAAATAGAAAAGATACAAGGCAAGGCTTGTGGTGAAAGGATATGCATAGAAAACAGGTATTGAATTTAGTGAGATATTTTATCCTATAGTAAAAATGAATTCTATTCGTACTGTATTGAGTTTAGTTGTAGTATAATATTTACATTTAGATAAACTTGATGTCAAGATGACTTTCCTTCAAGGTGATTTGGAGGGAGAGATTTATATGTAGCAGCCACTTAGTTATGAAGTAAAGGGTAAGGAGAAACTTATGTGCAAGTTGAAAAAGAGCTTGTATGGGCTCAAGAAAGCCCCAAGGAAATGGTATATGAGGTTTGAAAGTTTTATGCATGAACATGGTTATATGATAAGTGAATCGACCACCGTGTGTTTAGTTCAAGAAGATTGAAAATTGAAGCTATATTATTTTTTTACTGTATGTGGATGATATGCTTATTACAGGATCTAGTATATAGGACATTGTTGAGCTTAAAGAAAAGTTAGCTCATACATTTGTAATGAAGGATTTTGGAGCTGTAAATAAAATTATTGCATGTAAATTCACGAGAGATAGGAAGAATAGGAAGTTGTATTTATCTCAAGAACATTATATCAATAAGGTATTGAAAAATTTTAATTTACAAAATTCAAAAGTCAAGTACACCTATAGTGGACACTTGAAATTGAGAAAATATCAATGTATTATATCACATGTGGAGGTAAAGTACATGACATGAGTTCTATATGCTTCAGAAGTTAGAAGTGTTATGTACGCTATGGTTTATACTCCCGACTGACATTACACAAGCAGTGGGAGTTGTGAGCAAATTTATGGCCAATCTAGGTAAAGAGCATTGGAAGTCCATCCAATGGATTCTTAGGTATTTGAGAGGCACATATAACATGTAATTATGCTATGGAGGGTTAGATAATTCTTTATGTGGCTATGTTGATTCAGATATGCCAGGAGATTTGGATGGTAGGAAGAGCACCACTAGATATGTATTCACATTATGTGGCACAAAAGTTAGCTGAATTTTGAGATTGTAGAAGGTTGTGGCCTTGTCTACTACATAGGCTAAATATGTTGCAACTACAAAGGCTACTAAAGAAATGTTATGGATGAGAAGGTTTATGGAAGATTTGGGAAAGGAGCAAGAGGATTTCAGATTATACAGTGATAGTCAAAGTATGATTCATCTAGAAAAAAACTCAATGTTTCATTCAAGAACAAAACATATTCAGTTAGATATCACTTCATACAGCATGTGTTGGAGGATGGGAAATTGAAACTAGAGAAAATTGATACAAATAAGAACCCCACAGATATGCTAATGAAGCCTTTAACAAAGGAGAAGTTGGATATACACTCCACTTCTGTTGGTCTTCGAGTTTGAGACTTGAAGAGGAAGAAATAGGCCAAAGAAAGGATCAAAGGATTGAGGTGTATGGTATAGTGCAACAATTTATCTCCAAGTGGGAGATTGTTGAGTTGCGAGAGGTTAATTGTTTCAAAAATAACATGTTTCTACGAACTTCCTAGAATACACAAGAATGGCGGCGTCGGTCAGGTGAACATTGTTGGTCACTGGGGACCGACATCGGTCAAGCAAGTAGGAACCGATATCGGTTAGGGTAATTGACATCGGTTACCTATGCGTGATTGCTTTTATTTAAGTCACGAGAATTAGATCTAACATTTGATTAAAAGGTGATCTAATGGTTGTAATTGCATAGCTAAGTTTCCCTAAGTATGTATATGCTTATATAAGCTTGAAAGATAGGGTTAGAAAGGTTAGATTGTGAAAGGTTGATCATAATTGTAAGAAGGAATTCTTAGAGAGAGGAAAAGAGAAGCTTGTGAGGAAGAAATTATTGTACATCTAGGAGGTGTGGAAGATTGCAGATCTTCATTGTATATCCTCTATAAAGATTTGAATAATATATTGGTTGTTTCTTGGTGGATGTAGCCCACACTAGGTGAACCACGTTATATCTTGTGTATTGTTCTTCTAGGTTTATTTTTGTATTTATTATTTGTATGCTTAGATCTGAATATATATCTGTACAACTGGTGTGATTAACCCCAACACTTACAATACATGAATCTAAATGATTATTCTCAACATATTCTCCTTATACCAATTTCACACATTGAGTGCCAAGAGTCATATTTGCATCTTAAGAAGGTTTTCAAAATATTTGAGACAACGAGAGAGAATTCATAGATCCATACTTTGTCTTTTAAAAATTCTAGGTCTCACAATGGCTCAAGAGAGGCACCTTTAGAACATACTATGTCCTTAAAGACTTCAAAGTTTGAGAATCACAAGCCATGAGCACTATCAACATACCTTTGATACTTTTATAGACAGAGAAGAGCTTTGATCATTCCCATTTTCCTTTTCTTTGTATCAAGAAGTTTCTGTATCTACATACTACTAAGTTTTTACCATTAAGCCCTCACTGTGACTTAGTAACTTTTGATATGACATCCAAACTTGATATTTTATTCATAAGGCCTTAAGTAATCCATATCTCATACTTTGACAGGGTTTTCAATATTATTCTAACTGAAGCATAACAACTTAGCCTTCCTAGACCTCTGTCAACATTTTCAAAGACTTGTACAAGGCTTCCCTGTCCCGATTCATCCTTTGCTTCATGAGCACTTAGAGTACAAGTACCTCAAAATCTTGTTCAAACATTTGGGGTTACTCAATCTCTCTATCATAATCCACTTAACATACTGACACAAATCACTTGAGGCACTTATTTTCAAGCATATGTCCATTAATGACTCCTTTACATCCAAAAACACTATTGTCATACCACTATGTTTGAAAGACAATAACTTGATTCCATGCTCATTCACATGATGTGAAGTATATAGATGAATCGACTAGTACATACTCGAGAGACCAAAGTAATGATCCAAAAGGAACCCATATAGAAAACATAACACTTATTCACTTGATAAGATACTTGAAACTCAGGCCATGACACTTCAAAACGTCAAACCACAACTAATCAAAGTATTTATACCAAGGGATATCAATATGTATTATGAAATGAGTCTTATATTTACTATACTTAGTCCTCTTGAATCAACATGAAAAGAATGAAAACAAGACACTTTGAAATATTTTCAAGCTTTTAAGACACACACACATAGATGTAAGAAAAAAATTTATACCTTGAAATACCAACTCAAACACTTTGACATATGGATGCACCTTTGACTTCATACACGAGAACCAACAAGCACATATTCTAGGATTGAGAAAAAATTGACATCTCTATAATGATGGATCATGTTTCATTCAACTACCAATGAATTTGAGTAAACAACTCGAGAGAACTTTAGTTCATACTTTCGACTCACAAGATAAGTGAACAAACCTATCTTTGGACCAGTGATAACCATGATGTCACATAATACTTCTTAACATATTTTAACCATGAACTAAGACTAACAGACAACTTAACTAGGCTTCATTATTGACTCCAAATAATTTTAAGAGAAACATTGACGAGAACACACTTCATACAACTGTCATGACATAGACTTATCACAAGAACACACTCATGAAACCACACAGACCTTGATACATTGAGAAAATACATGACCTATATCCGACTTGACATGATAGATTACACACCATTTTGACAAGAAACCTTTTAGGAATACACTAAAAATTCACCTAAGATCACATCATGATGGATTAAACCTACCAAACTTAGACACCTACAAGATACCTAACTCAAAAACACATGGAAAAGATTATTTGACATACCTTACAACTTTTGTGGTATCCCAAAGACCTAGATTTCTTAGCTTCTCAAACACAGGTGATTGCTTCACTTCAACCTTTGACTCACACTTATTGACCTCATTTTTATGATTAGGCCTCTTATTATCAATGGTTGGGCCTGAAATATTCTTGGTTTCATTTTGATCATTGAATTTGACTGAAATAGATCCTTCTATGACAAATTTTGGCATCCATACTTCTTTCACCTTGGGAGACACAACCTTGTTCACTTTCCTTGATGAATCATGAGAACAAAACTTTGAAACATGACCCTTTATATGACACTTGTAGCAATTAACCTCATGTTTTCCACTTGAATGATCACTTTTTTGTTCTTTTCCATTGCTCCAAGGGTGTACACAACTGAAAAACTTCCTACAATCCCTTGCTCTATGACCATAACCATTACAAGCATAACAATAACCATGAAAATTTACATACCTTGTTTCATTTGGATGTATAATATGAATAAGAATTAAATATACCTAATTTCCATAAACACCATCATCTTCACTTGCTTTGGAACTAGGACCAACTATTGGATATGCAAGAATAGGCTTTACATCCTCTTTCATCTTTAGGGTTTGGATTTCTTCTTTGAACTTATCACATTCTTCTTCCTTAGCCGTAAGAGAAACTCTCATATCTTTTATTTTTTACTTCAATATGATGTTCTCCATCCTATGAAATTCTAGGTATGCTTGTAAATTAAATACCACCTCTTTTAAGTCAACTTGTCCATGCACACACACATCACAGGGCTTGTTTCTCAGTCTTTCACATTCTTCTTCTTTTGTACTCAGATATGAAATGGAATTTTCCAACTAACTCTTGAGATATTTTATGGTTTCTTCATCCTTATTGGCCATGGATTTAAATTCATGATTCTCTTTCTGATTTGCTTTGCCATATTTTGCTTCTAGGATCTCCTCCAAACTGTTAGACTTGATTTTCAAGGACCTACTTTAATACTTGATTGTTGGAAGCACAATGGATCGAGAGGGGGTGAACCAGTCCTATAAAAATTTCAATTCATTTACCATACATCATCTATTATCATTCATACAAAAAATTATTCAACCATGAACCATATATGTGTTTACTTAAGCATATAAAAAACCATAAGCAAGAGCAAGAGCAAGAGAGTGCACAAGACACCAACTATAAGTAGGAAACCCTCAAGGGAAGAAAATCCACCTAAAAAAATATATATTATATTGTCATGTTTCAATTTTAGTGAGGTACAAACCCCGGAAGGATCACCAACCCCTAGTTTAGTAGAACACCAACCCTACAAGGAGCACCAAACCCTAGTTTAGTAGATTACCAACCCTACAAAGAGCACCAACCCCTAATTTAGTGAAGAAACCACTCAAAAATGAGGATACAACACCTATAGGATGACCAAGAACTAACTTAGCCACCTGAATATTTTTCTTTGATATTGCTACTTGCCACAATTGACAAAGATCACTTATTTAGCTCACAAACCCTAGGTATTCAATCTTGCTCAATCTTCTTCCTTCTCACCTTGTCTTCCTTCTAATATCTTGTAGACATGATGTTAAAATATCCTCAACCTGAAAAAATATTATCATCTCTCAAAATTTTTCCCTCATACCTTCAATTCACCGACCTATGGGTCGCACTTTTCACCCATGCAAGACTAGCTTCAAAAACACACAAAACAATGCTTTTATAAGCTCCTCTTAATTTCAAATTAAAAAATAAACCTTTTACCTCCTTTGGATCAACCCATGCATCATGAAAACATCCCAAATTCAAAATATAACAGTCACAGTTGACCCAAATAGGTCGGCCTCTCCAAAAACACCATTTCATACTCCAAAAAGGTCAAATCCCTATGAGCACAAAGATAAAAAATCCCTAACATCAAGACCATAATTAGTCATGACCCATAAAGAAACAATTTTTTAAAAATCAACATTAAAAAATCATAAATGGTTGTGATTTAACTCAGCCAATAAAATTATTTCATTTAATGGGCCTAGTGTTCTTTGTACTTGTCAAAATAGTTGTTTCCTACACCCTTCAGGACCCTGAAAAATGATCTAGGCCACTATATCACTCAAAAACATAAAAAATATGTCATGTGACAACTAAATGGAAATGGAAGAACCTGTAGAATAATTATAACAAAATGAGAAGCCTTAAACCATTCACCTACTCAAACCTCAACAACTTTTGTCTTCACCAAATCCAACTACCCAAAAATTTATTTTTAAAGATTAGTTGATTACCACCTTTATAGGAACAACCAAGACCTCTAAATGAATTACTTTTATGAATAATTCATTCCTATTAAAACTTCATGTGATAGAAAGCATTGCGTAATCCATCTCATGCTTAAATTAACTCAAACATACATAAGATCTTGTCCCGTCCCTGTCTTACTAGAAAAAATATTCTTGTCCAAAAAATGACCTAGAAACCACAAAAATTATAATAATTATGAGAAAAATTTCATATAAATGGAAATATATTTGAATAATATTTCCTACACAACTTGAATCACCTTCAAACTCCACCTATATCTCCAATTATGCCCACTTTACTGGACATTACTTTTTATGGCCTCAAAACTACCCTTTGACCAGTCAACCAAAATGGAGATCATTCAACCATTTACCTTCATAAACATGTCTTGAAACCTATTTTTACATCAATATAAACTCACATACATTCCATAATGTCAATTTAACATGCTACTCCTTTGGACAACCTTGTCCCAAAACACTCTTCTTTAGAAACTGACTGTTTGAGTGGGACCCACTCATCACCATGACCTCTACCATAACTTTATGGAAATATTAATGAGTACTATACATTTTACAATCATCACCCATGCACTAGGAATCAATTATAGCCACTTAGGAAGAAATTATTTCATACCACTTTCAAGCTAGGGTTTTAAACGCATAAATAGTTATTTACCTTCTTAACATCCGTTCATAAAAATGTGATGATGAAATGACTTCATTATTTGTTTGAAACCTTATATACTCAATTTATAATCATCCTTGAAATTAAAAATGTCCCATGTAAAGCACACAATTCAGAGTGAGCATCAAAAGATCCAGATTTGAGCTAAAAATGCACTAATTCTTGACCATATCTCACCAAAACTAACATATCTTGCAAAATTCACATCCTAACATCCTAATTTTTTTCTCAAAGCACCATGAAAAATCATAATAACATCTCAAATCATTATAATTTCATCACCATACCTCAAAATCTCTAGAAACTAAGACTTTCATAGCTACCCCTTAGGGTTTCACACTGTAAAAGCTAGGGTCAACTGGAAAAACAATATAGCTCATCATGAAATGACTCAAAATGACCCAAAAATAGATGGTACAACATGATATACTTAAATACATACATCAATTGGATTATATAGATCCAAAAATCAATCTCACACCTCCTAACATCCATACCTGCTCCAAATGAGCACCTAAAACATTACCAATCACATGTATCACCATGAACACACTTGAACCATCATGCCAACTCCATCCATAACATCATATGACCCTATTCCATCGTCAAATTTTTCATTAATGTGGTTTTGCATCAATGAAAACACCTATAACACCATGCGTGTCATTCAATAATGAATTAAAACATTCCCACATGCCCTTTGAGTAATCCACATCTAGTCCAAAGTCATTCGAGATCCCATTCACATTCAAACTAGCTTAACATAGTTTCTACACAACCATAGCATGAGTCTTGTGAACCACTTAATGCCCCACGACACTTTAGCTTACCTAAGGCCACATAAAATCATTCTGAGCTTCTTGCACTCTCCCACACTTGGTTGGAATACCTTTTACATTGCATAATTGTATTCAAGCCTTACACGCTTAAAATTCCCTATTTCACAATCACTTGGCCACATCTCATAATGAATACTTAGCATTAAGAATGTTATGGTCACTCAAATTGGCATGTGGGAATATATGATGGAAGGAACATTGTGAAATATTTCTAAGTATTGAGGCACGCGTTACTACTAGGCACAAACAATTATGTAAAATTATCATGTACACCGATAGCGTCACATGTTTTAAATTAACACATTACAAAATATAAAAGTATAAGAAAAGTCCAAAGGCATCTAAAACGTAATTAATTTGATGCATAGCACATTTCTTCAATCGATACAACTTTGTAGAGTATAAAGGCCTTAGATTTTTTTAAAAGCTTCTTGTGTGTAGTAAAACTTATCTCATGAAACATGTATTAGATTAGGTCAATGCTCAATGAATGGGATACATAATTACACATGCCCATTTGTGCATGCCTTGCAAGTATTTCTCCTTCCTTTAATGTATTGCACATAACAACTAATTAACTCACTTTATGTTCTCGTGTATATAGGAGGAATGCGAGAGCTACACAAAGCAAAGATAAGTGCGTAATTGGGTATATCAAGGAGAAATTACGAAAATATTATTACATGCTCAAATTCTAAAGATACCTCCATGGAATAAAGTTCCATTATGAAATAATTCTCTCTTACTAGAAGGAAATTCAAGTTCTCATCCCATTTCACAAAACTCGCTCATGCACCATTGCACAACACACATGAGAGATGCATAAAACAAAATGTCAAGTAAGCCAAGATACATGTCATATCGCCTGTAAATCATGACACCGTAACAAGTCAAATTTTTATAAGATCTTAGCTTAGTACATGTACACTCTATGTCAAAGGTATTTTTTTACTCTAAATGAAGAGTTTTAACTATGCAACTAGGTGTGCCATAATGTCTTGGAATCTTTAAATATGAGCATACCATTACTATGCTTATCCTAGGCCTTAGCAATTTTTAATGAGGATCTTCCTTCTTGTAAAGGATTATTTTGGACATGATATATGCGTCCATATGGACAATTTTAAATTCATAAAAACTAACTCATGCATCTACCATGTAATTTAATCTTGTTAAACCCATGATGTGAAAAACCTACAATATAATGGGTAAAAGAGAGTTTCCTGCTAGGTTCTCAAATATAGAGGTTCCCAAGTACACATCTATATCTACTTTATGTTATCGATATTTTACTCGACAACATAATTAGTCCTTTAGGTGATTACTATTCATACTAATCATGCACTTTAGGTAATTATCTAGTCCTGATTGCATACTACTATTCATATGATTCCTAAGTAATAAAAGTACTAATTAACCCATGTCTTTTTCCATCTTTGCTTTCTTTCTTTTTCCACTTTTTTATTGCACACATCTTAGCTCAATATATATTTTCATATCTTGGCATTTCTAACTCTGGACACTAGTGCCCAATCGGATGCAGCCGCGGGACGCTCCTGTTCCCTTTGGGTGCCCCTGAACTCTTTTTACTTTACTCACATCTTTTGGGTTTTTTCTATCCATTTAAACATATTATATTTTTGGTAGTCATCATTTTCAGGGTTAATTAAAAAATTAAAGCAAGGAATCATAAAAATATAAAGTTATGCGATCAAAGGGCCAAGCACTAGGCATTAACTATCACCACGTAAGGTTGCATCCAAAGGATATAAAAGAGCATCAAAGCATCCATTATAACACCCATTCAAGGTAAAGGGACTGCATTATTCTACATACACTTAAGAAGAGGGAGTCTATTCTATTCCATGCACACATCTATTATGTTTCTTTATATCTAGCTATTTTCTCATTTTCAAGTGCAACATTCACAAGAGCCACCTAGGGCACGATTCGCACACACACACACAAAACTATGTTGGGTTTGAGAAGTAGTGCAATGCTCACCATAAGATCACCATTATGATAGTTGAGGATAGTTTGACTCCTCATTTTGCATATTGTTTAAGGATTTGATTTCTATTTGAGGGTTTTGCAAGTCAATACTTCATTACAACTTTCTAGTGAGATCGATGATCATTGCATGACCTCATAGTGGCTAAATGTAAAGGATAGAAAACAACTTGTGACCTTAAAAATATGTCTTTTTGAGATTTTTTTCAGTCAAAAGCACTCGTTATAGTCAGTAGCACCCGTGGGTTCCCGTGGCCCTTTCTGGGCACCTCTGTCCATCTTGTTCCTCCATATCGACATTTTTCTAGGTCTTTGTGTGACACTTCTACCTCTCTACTTCATTAGGTCAACACTTTGACAAAGTTTAGTCTTCACTACGAATCAACTAAGTCCCTCTTTCTCCTTCTTGCAACTAGGGTTTCACATTTTATTACTTAGTTTTCTTGAGTTAATTTCTATACTTAATTGTTATTTATTTACTGCTACAATAACAATAAGATTAGGCGTATATTATCCACATTTCACTTAAACATTTTGTTGAAACCGTCACTCGAATCCTCCTCCTCTCTAGGGATTTTATTTTCTTATCCCTATGGCTCAATCTTATGGAGAATTTACTGAATCCCATATAAAAGACCTTAATGATCATATTGTTGAGCATCCACAAGATTTATATTTGATTTTAATTTATTCTTGTGAGGAGCCACCAATCTCACAAAGCTTAATGTTTCCATCACTATTCCCACTTCCATTGCTACTCAACCACCTACCTCTACTCTTCTTCCTATTTCTTCCATTCCCATTTTAGTTCCTACTCCCACTAATCATTTCACTCCACCTCTTGTTTCTCATGTGCACCAAGTCTCTTCTACTAGTAATCAAGATTTGGCCTCTCTTTACCAAGATCTTCAAGTTCAAATCCATCAATTACAATAGGCTACTTCTCGCATTTCTCCATATTTGGATTCCACTTTATTACTTCACACTCCATTCATACCCTCTATCTCCAACTACTCGCTTCCTCTTAATTTTGTCACCCCTAGATTCCCATATTCAATGGGAATGGTGACCCACAAGAGCACTTACGAGCATTCATGTGGCATGTTTAGATTTTGCGGATGATCATATTCTCTTAGCTAAGCTCTTTCCTCATAGTCTTCACAATTATGTGATGCGTTGGTTTTATGATTAACCTATCTAATCGGTAACATATTTCACACATCTAGTCGATGATTTTCTCACTCATTTCTCTATCAATATCGGATCTAAGATCTCATATGCACAAATTGCACAACTTAAACAAGGATATAATGAACATCTAGCAGACTATTTCTTACGATACAAAAAAATTATATAAGATGTTGAATGTGCTTGCGAACTCCAAGCTTCAAGATTTGTTCATTCAAATTCTACTACCACCTCTCTAGGAGAGTGTTATTTTTGAGACATCTCTATGATTTGATCAACTATTTAATACTCTTAAGTTACACGAAACAAAAATCTTATCTATAGGTAATATTAACAATCAAGAGAAATCCTCATCTTTTGTGCGTTTCCAAAATAAATCAACATTTAAGCCATCAACAACCAAACCCACTTTGAATTAAAAATCAATAACAACATTGTATCTAACACCAAAGAGCTTCAATAGAAACTTCCTATGCATACATACACAAAATTAATTGTCACTCCACATATTATACTACCGCAACTTGTCAAAAGTAATCTTATCACACTTCATCCTCCACTCAATTTAGATCCATCTCATCTTAAAGGTCATAATTACGATGAAAAACTTAGATGCGACTATCATCAATGTGTTGGAAATTCTACAGATCGTTATTTCAAAATTCATAATATCATTCAATATCTGATCGATAATAATGCAATTGAACTTCTAGAGCCTAAGAATTCTACACTTGTTAAATAAAATCAAAAGCTCAAAATATTTAACAATCCTCTTCCAAAATATGAAAAGAAAACTGATGATTTCTGGATAATCACACATATCACGTAGTGCCTCCTTCTACATCAAGGGATCTTGATTTCCTAGTTTCTCATGTCGAGGTATCTCCACCGATAATTTTTTTCTCCAATCATGATTATCATGCTACATTATCTTTTGATCACTTGCATATTAGTGCTTTTATTGGATCCATTTCTATCAATAATAATAAATTTGATCCATCATGGCACATCAACACATGTTATATTCCACTTCTTATTTCTATTGGCTACCCACTCTCTTAATTTTCATATCCAATGCCTAACATGTAGGGGGTTATCAAACTTCAAGTCACTTTCAGTCCTCTCACCATGCTCATGCCCTTTTCTTGTGGCACCAACAATTGATAGGTGTGATATGCTCTTAGGGCTCAATTGGATTTTCCGATCTCAATCATGTATCTCTATAAATCACTTTTTCTAATATTTATTCAAAAAAATAAGGTCATCTCTATCAATGGTGTACTGCAATCTACTCCATGGTCACAACCTCCTTTGGAGGTTTCCATTACATCACCTAGAGAATATAGTTCCCCACGAACTATAGAACGTAAATCACAATCCACTCCTAGCTCACATGTTCATACACAACTTATGCGGTCTCATCACTTTGTTAGTCCAATACATCAGTCTAGGTCCATCACTAGGGCAACTCTTATATCTAGGCATACTTCACCACCTCATTTCACTCCACATAGGTGTCCATCACCTCCGCACTCTCTGTCACATAGGTTTCCATCACCTCCGCACCCTTTTTCACACAAGTTTCCATCACCTCCACGTTCTATTTTGGGTAGGCCTCCATTTCCTCCACAAGTATACTCATCGGTCACATGCATATATGCTTCATTCACCTACATAATGTCTATCTCTTACACCATCATTCTTAGAGCATGATCACACATCTTCATCTCCACAAACATTGGGTGGAGGGCCTTCATCTTTTAATTTCATCAGATAACACACTCACCATCACACACTTGGAGGAATCACACTAATCCCCCTTAGATCGGTGCATGTCTTCTATTCTCATCACCTCACATCTAGACTCTCACATACATCTTGATACATAATCGTATCATCATTACTTGATGATGCACTCTTGTGCTTTGGTTCACACTTTACTATTGAGGGAATCCTACACACATGAACCTCTCACACTATACACTACACACCGTACACTGCACACGCACACCACACACACACACCGCACACTGCACACGTACACAAACACACCGCACACCGCACATCTCACATATTCATCTCCTTCTACATAACACATAATTTACACATTCACGACATATCTTTTTGACATCTACTTCGATGTGTTGCGATCATTACCCTATGACACACTCTAGTTGTATGGTCCATACTCAACTTTAAGTATATACATCTCAAATGGACATCACCACACTCAAGCATTCAATCAATCACTCACATAATCATTCAATTTATACACTTTGCACTTTGAAGATCATATATTTTTATCACACACACTTCATACCATTTCCCGATGACGCGCTCTTGTTTACGGTTCATTCTTATTTGCTAAGGGGCATAAAAAATGAATCTCACCGCATAAAAATCCATTCACACTCACTCTGGGGCCACACAAATCCTATCATACTCACTCTACATTCCATCTCATCCACTCAATAACATGCTGCATATATTGGTCATATCTAGTTCTTGCTTACATTTAATTGTTACATGTATACTTCATTACACATGTTAGATATATATCTTGTAGGTCATTATATTTTCCCATACACACATGCATGTTCACTTGTCTTTTAGTTGTGATAAAAATTCTACAAATCCATACACACAATATGAATGTTTGGCACAATACCTATTACCAGTCCCACAGAGGCTCATGAGGGCATCCACTTTCGTACACTATAGGTGTTATTGTTTCATAGCACACTATTATATTAGATTATACATGCTTTAACATAATTTTTATCTTTGTAATATGCTAACGGGTGCTTCATGTGCAACATTTTTTTACAAGCCTATTTTCTTCCATGGTTGTCTATTAAATTGTTTATCATTGCTTATCACTATTTTTTTACCGTTTGTGGGATTTACCCTTTGTCTTGTGTGCACACATTGTTTACTTCTCGCCTAGTCGGCCTTGATTGTCTTGCGACATCGTGAGTGATGTCCCATGTTTGCAACTGACTACTTTTTTTGTATACATTTTCTACTTTTTTACTAGCTTACATTTTATATACATGTTTTCTTGTACTAACACTGTCTCCTAGCCACTTTGTTTACACGTTCCTCGATTTCTACCAAGAACACTCCCCATGCGGGGCACCATTTTAGCACAGAAGTTAGTTTCCTTTAGGTCGCATACTCCTTCAACGATGTTACATGCACCGCAAATGATGGGGGCATCATTTGGGTGAATCAATCACCCCATATATCAATGTAGAGTCATATTTCATAGCAACAAATTACCATCAAAACAAAAAAATTAGCATTAGAAAAGGCTTAGATCTGACTTGGGTCCTTGACAAAACACAGACACCAATGCCTAGACCCAAACAATAACGCCTCTGTACCCATGACCATTCCTGGACACCTATGACCAGGGGAAATTACACAAATTTCTTCAGTGTAAAACATTCTACAAAGACTTCACATAGTGGATTTTGAAAGGGAAGATAGTCCTTTAGCTCTCAACATTCATACATTACAACTTCTTTTCCCGTTTGCAACGTTGGATTGGAAATGGTCAAACCGGATCATATTTTTACACACCATATGCAGTGGTGTTCTACATTCATGGGAACTAGTCAAATGCTATATGATGATACTTTGGAATTTTATCCATACACTTCTTCTAGTTCATTGACATGAGATCTCCCTGAAAAACTTGTAGCCGACCCAACTAGCGTAAGATAACCCAAAAACTCGGTCGTAAACAACATCGACAGGATCATTTCTACACTCTTTCCTCATTATGGATTAGGTGTACATGTTCATTTTTAACATTTTCAGCATTTACATACTTCTTTACATTATTTTTTATACATATACATGCATATTTGACTACTTATTTGTTCTTATATTTTACAGTCCGTCTATATGGGAAGTGGTATTCATCATTCAACATCATTTAACATTAACAAAAATTAGCAATATTGATATCAACAATAGGTACATAGGAAATAATCTACAACATACGTTTCCACCCTAGGTTCGTCATCTCATCACTTTTTACACTTTCTCATCTTTAGTCTCCATGCTCCACCTTTTTATCACTCCATGCTTTTCCTTGTCTCTCGACACACTTTTCTCCATCGATCTACATGGTTATCAGGTACACATCTCTATCTACTTTATGTTATCAAGATTTTTCTCAACAACATAAAGTGGGGAAAATGTAGACACAAAATCACACACTTTGGGTAATTATCTAGTCCTGATTACATACTACTATTCATATGATTCCTAAGTAAGAAAAGTACTAATTAACCCATGTCTTTGGCCATCTTTGTTTTCTTTCTATTACCACTTTTGGTCTTACAAAGTTTTAGCTCGATTTGTATTTTCATACCTCCAAATTTCTCACCCCCGACCTCTTTCTACTTTACTCACATCTTTCGGTCATTTATAGCCGTTTGAACATCTTATCTTTTTCGGTAGTCGCCTTTTTAGGGATGATTACTAAATTCAAGCAAGGGAATCATATCAATATAAAGTTATGTGATCATAATAAAGGACCAAATACTAAGCATTAGCTATCACCATCTAAGGTTGCATCCAAAGGCTATCAAAAAGCATTAAAGCATCTATTCTAGCATCCATTCAAGGGAAAGGGACTACATTATTCGACATACACTTCATAAGAGGGTAACCTATTCTATTCCATATACACATCTATTACATTTCTTTACGTCTAGTTAGTTGCTCACTATCAAGTGTGACACGCACAAGAGCCACCTAGGGCACGATTCTACACACACATAAAACTACATTGGGTCTGAGATGTAGTGTAGCACTCAATCGTAAGATCACCATTGTGACGGATGAGGATAGTCTAAACCCTCATTTTGCATCTTTATTTTTTAGTATTTAATGTCTATTTAAGGGTTTTACTAGTCAATACTTCATTGTAGGTTTCCAACAAGCTCAGAGATCATTGTGTGACCTCATATCGACCAAATGTGAAGGACAATGAACAACTTGTAACTCCGTAAAAGATAATTTTTGAGAATTTTCGCAGTCACATGTGCCTGTTTCAAGTGTGTAGCACCCATGGGCACCCCTGCCCCTTTCTAGTAGCCCATGTCTAGCCTTGTTCCTCCATATCTAATTTTTTTCTAGGTCTCTGTGTGACACTTCTAGCTCTTTGTTCACCAAGTCAACTCTTTGACACAATTCAATAATCACTGTGAATCAACTAAGTCCCTCTTTCTCCTTATTGCAACTAGGGTTACACATTTTAATGCTTAATTTTCTTGAGTTAATTTTTGTACTTAATTTTTATTTATTTATCTTTATAATAATACTAAAATTAGGCATATATTATCCAAATTTTTCTTACTCAGATCGATGATGCATAATCTTCCCTATAGACAACTCTAAGAGAGAATAACCGTGGGTGGAAAAAGGGAATGATCAATAAGAATATCTTATATCCTAACTTAGTATGGTGACATAAAGGCAAAAGAGGTAAGCTCTAAGACTCCAAGTCAGCAAACACATATGAAGTAGTGTGAAATAGTGTGAGAAAGAGAAAGTATAGGTGTAAAAATGATTGTAAATTGGTGTATTTGATGGTATTTTTGTCAAGCTTATATACCCAATGCCATTACTTATGGATGATGGCATCAACTATGGAAAATTCAAAATAAACACCATTACCCATGGATGATGGCATCGTCCTGGGGAAATTCTAAGGTCAAAAGGTAAAAAAACATGAGGAATGAAGGCCAAAAATAAATAGGGATAAATGATGAAGGTTTGTGGTGATAAAAAGAAGGTATACTAGTACAAAATAAGAAGAAGCAAGTAGACACAATGACACAAGTAGACATATTGGGTGAAATGTGGGAATAAAATGAAGAACCAATGCAAAAGTAGGGTGAATAAGGATAAATAGTGACATTTCTCAAATGTTGTGGTATAGCCCACATGACTAAGTATGATCACACCCCAATCCTAAAAGGACCCTCAAGGCATCCACTCGGAGGAGAACTCATCAACAACCTATGCACAAAATAAATGGTTAACAAGTGTAAATAATATGGTGTATACATATGCCCCAACCAAATATCATCATGTGTCACAATAGTGAAACACGAGATGGTATTTGGAAAAAATATCTATGCAATAGGAAATCGAAAGGAAATAATAGAAGGAAAGATGAAGTGAAAGTACTATATAGAAATAATAAACTCCACCAAATGAAATATACCTACTTTATACTTACGTTATAGTGTCACTCAACTTGCCTATACTTGGGCACAATAACTACTTGGAACCTTGAGTAAAAAATATTGAAAAGAAGCATTAGAAGATAATAAGTAAAATAAGACATAAATCACCTATCTAGGAGGTTATGTAAAGGATGATAGTTGATACGTGGATAACAATGTTGAAGATCACACAAAACCAAGGGTAGATCCTATAAGTGTAAGAAGTTTTGATAAAATGTGTTAACTAGGACACAATTTCATGGAATTAGTGAGCCTAAAGAGATAGATAGATAAATTACCAAAGTATAAAATGTAGGAATGAATGGCCATATAAACCTATGTTGGGATGATGAACATGTTATCTCAAAATTTAGCACCCTCTGCATTTTTCATGAAGAACAAAAAAATCTTGTGTAACATGAATTTTCCTCCAAGTGTGGGACCTTGCAAGTGAGAAACATATCCATAGTTGGTTGGTTCCTCTACCTATTTCTAATTCTAAAACTACTCCTACGGTTGAAAATACAACTATCTGATCTTAATCTAAACATTCACAATGACTAGGGAGAGAGGGAGATGTATAAAAGTTTAAATCCTAAGCTAAACATAGGTGATAACACCAAGAAAAGGGGGAAAATACTTTTAATGAGGGAAAATTGGAATAAAATGAATGAGGAAAGGGAAAATAGTTGTGCCATAGACTAAAACAACACTTAATCTTCCCTTTTCACACAATGCATAACAAATCTAGAACCTGCAAAGGAGAAAATACATGCATAACACACCATAACAACAAGAGAGGAAATATTGTAAATAAAACCAAGTTAAGGTAGAGAAACAACCAAAAAACCATATTTTATTGCTTGAAGTATGCACAAACCATTACAATGGAGTGGAAGAAGGCACAAAACACCCCTTTAGAGCCCAAATCTAAGGCCTACAACTCACAAATACTTCTACAATCACTTTGACATGGTGCACCTGTATTTTGAGAGGGTCTAACCTTTACAAATGTGTACAACTTGCCAATATATAGAAAATGGGAGAGAGAGAGAGAGAGAGAGAGAGAGAGAGAGAGAGAGAGAGAGAGAGAGGGAAACTCATATTTATGGATTCAACCAACATCAAGATGCATTAAATCTCTGAAAACATGTATGTGCACCCTTACAAGACCACCCCCACGTCAATTTATTGTTGGAGAAGGTATGGTCACCATTCACCGTTAAATGTAGGTGGTTGAATCGCCAAAATCATCCATGTCGGGTTTTTCACCATGTTGAACATCTTTGGGAACCCAACAGATGAGTAAGAGATTTGACCTTGATTTACACCCTGATAAATATGAAACACTACTGGGACATTACACCTATTGAGCATTTGAAAATTTTGACACAACCAATTTGGGGAAATGCATCTATCGAGTTACCCAAGAAACCCAACACGTTTGGCGGAAACTTACTTGATGTTTTACATCTTTAGAAACCTCGACATAAGGACATTGTCATGGTTTTAGTGGTGAAAGACATGTGACATGGAACAACATGTTCTTATGGACGAAGGACCCAAAAAACTCGACACCAAGGAAACCATCAAGGTTTTGGGGTAGAAAATGTGTTACATGAAACACATGTTTGGGTCGACATGTTCCAGGCACAAAAGACTAAAAAATCCAATCACAAAAATAAAAAAGCTCCAACTCTAGAATAAAATTATAAGTTATCAAACTAACATGGGGGTCATTTTGGACAACAGTTTGGCAACGTCATCTTTCTCGTTAGATGGAAGATCAGTGGCCTTGAAGCATCTATTAGGCATGAAATTATCCCAAAAACATGAAAAAATGGTATGAAACTCAAAAATATTACCCTAGAGCCTCATTATGAAGTCTTCTTTAGACTTGGACATGATATGGAGTTTCCTTAGTCTTGATTTTGAAGCTAGTTGCTTGGGATTTATTATTAAAATTTGCCACTATCCCAAAATTACTAATTTTTTTAACTAAGGAAGGGGCATTGAGAATTTGAATGCATATGATCTCTTGGGGCTGAAGAATGAACTTTCAAGACTTCCCCAAAATATGATTTTTCCAAGAAAGGAGAAACTAAAGCATTTGACCCTTAATGAGAGTGGAAAACTATTTACAACTGGACCAAAATGCATATTTCTTGGCAAGGACGAAGCATGTAAAATTATGAATGTATGCTGATTTGAAGATGGAGTGTATGCATCATGAAAATTGCCCCCAACACCTACTTCCACCATGAATACTACTCCCAAATGGACTGTAAATAAACAAAAAAGGACAAAAAATCTATATACAATGTAGAAAATCATACATACCCCAATTAGAACATCTAGAGCATGCAAAAGCATGTGTTACAAAGAAAACATATACTACCAACAAAGCATGTGCTCAACAAAACTTGGAGGAATTGAAACTAATCTAATGTGTATAAGCGAGAACCTTTGTTTAAGAAAAATTCTTAAGATAGATCCCATTGAACGAGATCACAAGATCTTTTCTATTTAGCATTGAAAATTGGAAGGCATTGTTTTTCTTACAACTAGTGATCACATAAGGACCACTTCAAATGGTATCAAAATTTAAGTGCCTCGCTTTGTTTAGATTTGTTTTGATCTAATTTGAGGCCAAGATCTTCCTCCTAAAAACACCTAGTTACTTGATTTATTATCAAAATACTTCTTAATTTAAAATTTTTCCTTTTCGAAGGCTTGCATGGCTTGATCTTGTAACTCTTCTAGCTCCATGAGCTCTGCATATCTGATTTCCATGGTCTCAACCTCAAACATTTCAAGCTCATTGATGATCTCTAATGTTGGTAATTCAATATATATTGGAAACTTAACTTCTCTCCCATATAAAAGTTTGAAAGGTGAGCTACTAGTTGATCTTTTGGGAGTAATTATATCATCCCACAAGACTTATTTTAACTTCATATGCCTAGTTCTTTGATTTCCTTCCAAGATTCTTCTTATGATCTTCAGTTTTTTCTTATTTTTGGACTCATCCTGTCCATTACCTTGGGGGTAGTAATTTGAAGATGTACTCAAATATATGCCATTTATCACAGCCCAATCAAATATTTTTGTGCCAATGAAAGACAAAGCATTATCAGAAATTATTGTGGAAGGAACACCAAACCTGGTCACAATACCTTCATATAAATTTAAAATGCTAGCTTCATTTGATTCCTTCAAAGAAATTGCCTCTATCCATTTGCTGAAGTAATGTGGCTATGAGGATCCACTTGTGACCCAAGCTTGAGTGTGGATTGATTACTCTAATAAAATATAACCCCTATTGCATGAATGGTTGATTTACAAAGATGGGGTGGAGTGGAAGGGTTGTTAGCCTCACTTTTCCTGAAAATGTGCATTTCTTACATATCTTAACCCATGCATGGCATTCATTGAAGAGATGGGGCCAATAATAACCACCCTTCATGATCCTGAGGGTTATTTTCCTTAGAGAAAAGTGCCCTCCTATTTCTCCATCATGAAACTCATGTAACACCTTCTCTATATGATCTATTTTAATGCATCTCAAGAGGACATCATTTATATCCTTTATGAACAAAGTTCCATTAATTAACACATAAGGGATGGATTAGATTCTAAATCATCTTACCTTGGATTTATTGATACCTTAATGATGCTAACTTATCTAGAGAAATTTTACTACATCACGAGTCCAACAATGAGTAAGTGAGGCATTGACTAGTTCTAGATCACGTTGGAGTGTGAGGACAACCTCATCACTAATCTATTGGTATCAAACTAGTTTATCACACAACCCTTTTCCTCTAACTAGTTTGGTCTCCTTGATATCGATATCATTATAGACACTAAATCACACACTTGGGTGCATTTCTAGTTCCTAAAGGCATACTAGCATTCATATGATTCCCAAGAAAGAAAACTAGTGGTTGGAAACTATATTTGACATCTTTTATGTGTTTCTTGTTTTATATTTGACCTTGCACACCCTACAACCTAGTTGGAACTTTAATTATTTATATTTAATGGCCTTAGACAACAATGCCCAACCAAGAAAACAACGCCTTGGTGCTCTTATTCCTTCTCGGGCACCCCTCACCCTTTCTTATCTTACTCGCTCCTTTTGAGCCTCTTTTATCTTTTGGGAATATTTTTAACTTATGGGCCAGAATTCTAGTTGTCAATTATGAAATTAAAACAAGGGAATCATATAAATACATAGTTATGTGTTTAAAATCGTGGGACCAAACACTAAACATTACTATCATCACCTAAGCTTGCATTCAAAAGGAACCTAAAGCACTCCAAGGCATCCATCTAGCATCCATTCAAGGGAAAAGGGCTACATAATTATGAATACACAACATAGGAAGGGGAATTTCATTCTATTCCATCCACACATTCTACTACATTGCTACATTTTAGCTACAACCCGCTATCAAGTGTAACTTACACAAGGAAATCCTAGGGCATAATTTCTACACACACTCACAAGAACTACATGGAGTCTGAGATGTAGTGCAATGCTCGGTTGTAAGTTCACTCTTGGGGTGACCATCGGCTCATTAGGAATCCCCATTCTACATTTTCCTTTTTAGGTTTGATTTTGTTTGTGGGATTGTGCATGTGAACATATCTTTTGCAAGTTACAGTACCTTTCGCGATCATAGTGTGAAAAACAAATGATCAATAAATAATAATTGTGACACCCTTGCAACATAATAGAAAGAAGATTCCAATCCTCTCGTGTAGTCACCAAGGTTTGTGGAGTAGGCATCGGCGCTCGAGCTCCCCTATCCTGCTACGGGTGCCCATTTACAAATCTGTTCTCGTATTTTAGATTTTACAAATATCAATTGCGTGTTTACATCTTGTTCATCACTTCTCCCTACCCAGCATTAGTTCTAGATTTTGTGGATATCAGCTAAGTCTAGGGTCTCATACTTTAAATCTTAGTTTTCTCGTGTCATTATTATATTTCAGCATTTATACATCGATTACTCTATAATATTAGATTTAATTCAAATTGAATTAAATAATTTTGTGAACCTGATCACTCAAACCCTATTTTCTAAGAATTCATAAAAATTTATGTCCTTGTGAATTCATGAATCAATATTCATATCCTTCTTTTATTCTAACCAAGGTTTCTGGCATGACTACTATTACTACTCGACTTCATGCAATTTCGTACTCAACATCCTCCTTGCTTCATTACTCTAATGTCTAATCCATCCATCAATGTAGTCACAACCCACCACATTTTTCCTCCTACGGCTCCTCCCATCTCCATCCCACCACCTATCAATTCTACATTTCCTCCTCCTACGGATAGTTAAGAATACACCAAAAAAACCTCTCTTTATGATCTATTCCCTAGTGCACCCGATTTTCGTCATACATTAGAGGCCACCCTTTGTTCCATCCATATTGAAAGAAACAATTCACATGTTTATTTTACTCACCTCATTCAATCCCTCAAAAATATACCACATGATATATCTTTTAGTGTTGAGGATACCCCTCCCTCTCCTACTAATAATTCATTTGCACCTTTTCTTATTACCGCTACTATTAACACCATTTTTATTAAGCATGTACTCATTGATAATGAATCTGCTATAAATCTATGTGCTCTAACCCTTAAGAAAATATGCATTAATGATGATTTAATTAATAAATCCTCTCAATTCATTTGTGACTATTATTCCACTACTCACATATGTATGGGCACTATTACCCTACCTCTACAAGTAGGGCCTACTATTGTTCCTATTGTATTATTTTTTATTGATGCCATATTCCAGTTCAATTACTTACTTGGCAGACCATGGATTCATGTAATGCATGTTGTTCTATCTATAGTTCATTGGTGTGTTAAATTCCTACATGATGGCTATTAACATACCATTTCTACGCACTCGACCCATTCAATTTTTTTCCACATCAAACCCATCACTACCATGCCCATTACTCCATCACAACCTAAGTAAAGAAAGTACTAATTAACCCCCATCCTTTTGGCCATCTTGTTTATTTTATTTCATAATTTGTGACCTATTGCACCCATATGCCCAGCCATTTCCTGACATCCCACATTATTTTAGCCTCGATTGGGGCACCCAAATTTAGTACTGGGGCACCCATGGGCCCTGGTCCCACCTGGGGCCCCCCATCCTTCTAGCACTTTCCCGCCACTTTTTGGGCCTCTTCTAGCCATTTTTCATATTTATCTTTCTTGTGGTCAGCCTTTTTGGGGTTAATTACAAATTAGAGCAAGAGAACCCTATAAATATAAAGTTATGAGACCATAATGAGGGACCTAACATCATACACTACTATCACTCCATCTAGAGTTGCATCCATCTATTGCATTGACATCCACATAGCTCCATCATCAAGGCACAAGCTAGGACATCTACATCACACTTCATAGGGGGGATTCTATTCTATTCCATGCACACATTCTATTACATTTTCTACATTTAGCTATTTCTCACTATTTCACAAAGTGTGATTTGCACAAGAGCACCTAGGGCACAACATGCACACACACACACAAAACTACATCCAGGGTCCAAAATGTAGTGCAACACTCAGTTAGTAAGCCCACTGTTGTGGTAGTTGAGGTCAGTCTGACCCATTCATTTTGCATCTTTTTTTTTTAGGGTTTTGATACTTCCTTTTGGTCTTTTGCAGGTTATTTCTTCCTCTTGGAATATTTGGAGCATTTGGTATACAAAAAAATTAATGCGATAGGTAGTCAGAGTTTCAGATCACCTTCCGACCTGTGAGCACCAGTTTCAGACATTTTTCCCAAACCAGGGCACCTAGATTCCTTACTAAAGCACCCATGGGTGCCCCAATCCTCTTTCAAGTGCCCCATTCAAGAAATGTCATCTAGATTTTTTTTTTCGACACTCTTGCATAGTCATTCCTACTTTCTTGATTTTTTGTACATCACTGCGACACAATCCGACAAGCATCCATATTATCAATGAGTTCTTTCCTTTCCCTTCTTGCACATTAGGTTTTTAATTTCATTAGTTTATTTACTTATCTCATTTACATATTGTCTTAGTACATTTATTTATTATTTTATATGTCCTCCTAGATTAGATTAACTATACTTTACTACATTAGTTTAGTCAATTTTAGTTAATCATTTTGGTGAACCCGACTCGACCTACATACTTCTAGGATCCTCATTCTTCTTAGGGTTTCTTCATCATGGCTATCTCCATTCATGACTTTTTGCTTCTCCATCCTGAATTGAGCTAAAATCATTAATATTTTACTCACTCCAATTCCCGACAACACCCATCCCGATAGTCTATAATACTTTTGCAGATGCATTCTCCCATCATATTGCTTTCCCATCTATTCCTCAAGGCTGAGCTTGCTACTTTTGACAATGACCACCATTGCATATCATGTGTCATTCAAAATGTAGGTGTCAAACACACCTTAATTGATAATGGATCTGAGCTCAACTTGTGTCCTATGTCATTCCTAGAAGTTTTGGGTCTCTTTGCATGATGACGTTAGCCCATCTAGTATTTCATTGTGTGCTTATGATGGTTCTTTCCACCCATGTCTTGGTCACATTACATTTCCTATTACTGTTGGCCCAAAAACTATCCACATTGTCTTCTTTGTCATTGATTTCCTGGTCTCTTATAATTGTTTGCTTCGGTAGACCATGGCTTCATGCCATGCAGATGTTTTCATCTACTATACATCATTGTGTTAAATTCCTTCATGATGACATTGAACATACTATTCCTCATGACCATGACCCATTTCAATACTTTGTGATTATGCTCCTAATACTAGTCTTCCTATTCCATGTACTAATACTACCAATGATCCCCAACCTATGGACAAACTACCTCATTTACCACCACTTGACAATACCATTTGTGTGATAGATGTAGTTTCTTCTATGCCACTACTACTACTACTATTATGATTCCTTATCGGGGCCTTTCCAATCTATGGACATCACTCTATCACATTCACCTTCACCTGCACCACCTACCTTAGCACACCCACTATTCACTTGCACACTTTTCATGAATAATTCATATTGGGAACACATTCCATTTGATCCTACATGTGATGTCACTATTTGTTCCCATGATGGTCTAGCTCATCTTGGTTTCACTTTTGAGGATCTTCACCCTTCTACTCATAACCCTCACCTCTACTATGGCTTCATTATTATTATTATGCTTATGGTTTGTGTGTGTTTCATCTTATGGTCTACTTATCATGAATCCCTCATTCTTCTCCACTCACACTAGGGAATCTTGGCTTACTTATATTGGAGGCACATTAGATCCTAGTCATATAGACATTTCATTTCCTATGCCCTTTGGTCATGTTTTTATTTGCAATAGTTCTTTTCTTGGCTATTCTCAAAATCTCACTCATTGGTATGCACACGCTACTGCCCACTTCCTCCATTCACCAATGAGGAGTATGTTATGGGCATGTACAACTTACGCCTTAATGGCTCATTGCATGATCAACCAGACACTATTGCTTACTAGGTTACCAATGCTTATCCATATGATTTTGACCCTGAGGATGACAATCTTCTCGATGACTTTACATGATTTTTTTCCACACACACTTGGGGGCATAACACTTCACCTTTTCCCCCACCTCTAGTCTTAGCATAGTCATAATCATCATCTTTTACATTCTCATACATTCATATCCTCACATTTGGCATACTCATCATATTCTAGCATTGTCATACCCGATGACACACTCTTGTGCTTTGGTTCACACTTGACTATTGAGGGATTATTACTACACTAAACCCCACACACTACACCATAGGCATTACACATTACACTTCATCACACATTACACATTATACATTCTACAACATTTGGTCATTTTGTCTCTTCACCTCATACATCATGATAGTTGCATACATCTACATACCATACATACTACATTACCATGTATTTTCACACATATTCTACTAGTCTTCATCATATAGGAGTCTAACATTACATTCCTATTTTTATCTACATACATTACATGTCACTTTCTACATTACACTTTACACATCCTACACATATTACATTTGCATTTTACACATAGCATATCTACACATTCTACACATTACATCCTTACATATACCACTCATCATATGGTCGGTTTTTATCCTTACATATACTACATTATCTTCTACGTGTTGCACTCACTACCCGATGATGCACTTTAGTTCTTTGGTCCATACTCAACTGCCGAGGGTTTACAAATCAAATGGACCCTACACACCACACATTCACTATTCCACCTTTCATCATGTGACATTACTAGCTTAGTGACATACGCTTTAGGCTAAATCATCACCTATTCTATCATCTTGTAGTGGTATACACCTTAGGTTACATCACCACTCCCTACTATTCATCTTGTAGTGACATACACTTTAGGCTAAATCGTCACCTATTCTATCATCTTCTAGTGGTATACACCTTAGGTTACATCACCACACCCTCCTTACACCTTATATAGTGATATACACTTAGTGTTAAATCATCACTCATCCATTCATCTTATAGTGATATACGCTTAGGGATAAATCATCACTCCACATTTCATCTCATCATGGTATATGCTTAGGCTATAAGGTCCACACACATCTATTCTACATGTCACATATCATCACCACTACACATACACATTTCCTCACAATGCGCTAGACATGATACACACTACTTGACCATTTCCCAGATGATGCACACTCTTTTTATGGTTCATTCTTGATTGAGGGGGGAAAAAAAATGAACCTCATTACATACATTTCCATCCACTCGGGGGCACATGACTCCTATCACTCCATATTGCATTCCATTCCATCCATCCACAACATACTTTGCATACTATGGTTGCTTATATTCTTGCTTACTTTTTGTTTGTTCATGGTCACTTTATTACACATGCTAGTTTGATTACTTGTATGTCATTTATCTATATCATACACACATGTGTGTTCATGCCTTCTTCTAGTTGTGATCACAGATACAAGTCTCTTACATGCAACATGGATGCTCACCTTCTACCCTTCCTACACTAGTGGTCATTGGGGGCATCCACACATTCGTCTCTTCTAGGTGTTATTGTTTCATTTTGTACTTAGCACTTTACATTACTTTCTTATACACACTTTTGACATACTAGCTATCTTTCTAACATGCTAACGGGTGCTTCATGTGTAAAATTTTTATGCAGGGATATTGGTTTCCATACTTGTTTTTTATTGTCATTATTTTCTTTTTTTTTTATTGTTTGTGGGCCTTTCCCTATGTTTGGTGTGCACACTTTTCTATTGTTTTGTGGCCATGATGGCCTTGCATGTCTTGTGACATCATGAGTGATGTCCCATGTTTGTAACCCTTTTTGTGGCATACTTGTCTTCTTGCATGTTTACATTACATTTCTTGGTAGCTTTTACATTGTTTTTGTATAGCTTATACATTATTTTCTTCATGCATGCATGTTTTACACTTGTCTTTGGCTAGCCTTCTTGTTTGTGTGTGCCTTGGTTTCTACCAAGAACTTTTCAGTTACATGTACATGCGGTTGGCCCTCTTTTGGGGCCACATGTCTCCTATCAACGACGTTGCATGCACCCCCAAAGAGGGGGGCATCATTTGGGGTTTACATACTAACACAAAGATTCTACACCATTTCAGTTCAATTTATATTCAGAGTGGGTTCAAACCAGTCTACGAACCCCATACACAAATAGATTTTATAGGACATGGTGTCCTTAGCATTTCTTGGAAGTAGTTATAGGCTTGGAGGTTATACAAAAATGTGCCTCCCTACACTACTTCGTGGCCAGTGGCATCAGATCACCCAAAAACTAGGACAATATAGAGATCTCTACACACATTTAGGGAAGTAGTTAGAGCTTGGAGGACACAAAGCATTTCCTCCCTACACTTCTTCGCCTATGGTGGCATGAGATCACCCAAAAAATTGTAGTACAGATATCCTTCTACACTTTCTCTCTCGACATGGATCAGTGCACATGTTCCATTTACATTTACATTTACATTTTCCATTTACATTTTTATTTTACATACACATACATCTTTTTTTACATAGTGTTTTTACACTTACATACATACATATTTGACTACTTGATCATTTTCTCCTTGCAGTCCGGCCGTATGAGAAACAAGCAAGTCAAATGGGGGCAAACAACAACAACAACAATGATAACGACAAACACTATGCGGTAGCACACACTATACACACATCACACTTTTATGTAGGTACACTACACTATGTGGCAACTACACACACACATTTCACCCTAGGTTCACTCTCATCACTTTTTCTTTGCACATTTTTCATCTATAGTTTCCACGCTCCTCCATCTTTTTATCATTCCACACTTTTTTCTAGTCCTTCACACTTCTACTACACTCTTCATGGACATCAGGTACACATCTCTATCTACTTTATGTTACCAAGATTTCCACTCACCAACATAAAGTGGGGGAAAAATGTAGTCACAAAATCATGCACTTTAGACATTTTATTTATCCCGTCTCATACTACTATTTAGAAGGTTCTTGAGTAAAGAAAGTACTAATTAACCCCATCCTTTGGCCATCTTGTTTATTTTATTTTGTAATTTGTGACCTATTGCACCCATATGCCCAGCCATTTCCGGACATCCCACATTATTTTAGCCTCGGCTAGGCACCCAAATTTAGTACTGGGCACCCATGGGCGCCTTGGTCCCACCTAGGGGCGCCCTGATCCTTCTAGCACTTTCCCGCCACTTTTTGGGCCTCTTCTAGCCATTTTTCATATTTATCTTTCTTGGGTTGGCCTTTTCGGGGTTAATTATACGAAATTAGAGCAAGAGAACCCTATAAATATAAAGTTATGAGACCATAATGAGGGACCTAACATCATACACTACTATCACTCCATCTAGAGTTGCATCCATCTATTGCATTGGCATCCACATAGCTCCATCATCAAGGCACAAGATAGGACATCTGCATCACACTTCATAGGGGAGGGATTCTATTCTATTCCATGCACACATTATTACATTTTCTACATTTATTTATTTCTCACTATTTCACAAAGTGCAACTGGTACAAAGAGCACCTAGGGCACGACATGCACACACACACACACACACCAAACTACATCCGGTCCTGAAATGTAGTGCAACACTCAGTTAGTAAGCCCAATATTGTGGCGTTGAGAGGTAGTCTCACCCATTCATTCATTCCATCATTTTCTTTTTTTTTAGGGTTTTGATACTTCCTTTTGGTCTTTTACAGGTTATTTATTCTCCTCTTGGAATATTTGGAGCATTCGGCGTAATACATAAAAAATTAATGTGATAGAAGCAGTTAGAGTTTCATATCACCTTCCGACTGTGAGCACTAGTTTAAACACTTTTCCTAGACCAGGGTGCTCATCTTCCTTACTAGAGCACCCGTGGGTGCCCCAATCCTCTTCTAAGTCTCCCCATCTGGCAACATCATCTAGATCTGTCCTTTTTGACACTCCTGCACATTCGTTCCTACTTCCGATTTTTTGTACATCTCTACGACACATGAGTTTGACAATAATAAGTTATTATCATTGAGTTCTTTCCTTTTCCCTTCTTACACATTAGGGTTTTTAATTTCATTATTTATTTACTTATCTCATTTACATGTTGTTTTTTAGTACATTTTATTTTTTGCGTTTATATGTCCTCCTAGATTAGATTAACTATTTAGTCTTTTACTACATTAGTTTAGTCATAACATTGGAGGTACACCGGATCCTAATCATACTAATATCACATTTCCCAAACATTTTGGCCACATATCTATTTGTAATGACTCATTTTTGGGATATACTCAAAATCTAACTCATTGGTATGTGCAAAAATTTCCTCAAACTCCTTTTACTAATGAAGAATATGCTATGGGAATGTATAATTTATGCCACACGGGATCTTTATATGATTAACCTCACACTATTTCTTAGCAAGTCTCTAATACATATCATATCGGTTCTGACCCTAACACTCGATGATATTCTAGATGAGTTTAATTTACCTTTCTCTACATCATATACTCGTAAGGCATCATGCTTTCTTTCCCCCTCCCATTCATGTAAGTTATCTTTACCATCTATTATCACACTTAACGCTTCGTGCTTCGTGACCACATATTTCTACACACTTTCAAACCTTATGATACACACATTGTATCGCCATTACCCAATGACACACTCTAGTTCAACAATTCATACTGTCTGTTGAGGGTATAATTATGAAACGAACCTCACCACATTCACTTCTTCACACTCTATGCTTCATGATCTATCTTTATAACACACATTATCAAACCATTTCCCGATAATGTACTCTTATTCCATGGTTCATTATTGATTTTTGAGGGATCTTTTAAAAATGAAACTCATCTCATACACATCTACTAGGAGGCATGTTGTTCCTTCTATATTCACATATTGCATATCATTCCATCACACACATACACTGCATTTTCATATCTTGGTTGCACTTAATATTTATTTGTTTTACTACTTACATGATGCACTTTTCTTACTATGCTAGTCATATACTCAATATGTCATTATATTTCTATATACACACATGCACATTCACTTGGTATTTTGGAGTGAATGCATATCTCTTACATATTTTCACATGTTGCAATGATGCTCGACACTATATCCTTTTCTAGTCCCATCGAGGCTCTTGGGGCATCTACCTTTCTTACTCTCACACATTACAAGTGCTATTATTTCATCATTTACTACTTATACTTTCTAGCACATTAATTTCCATTTATACATACATGTCTTGACATACTTTTTATCTTTCTAACATGCTAACGGGTGCTTCATGTGTAACATTTTCTTTGTAGGACTATATGCCACCATGGTTGTTTGATACACTTTACTTTCCATTATTTTCCATTGTATACTATTGTTTGCGGGCTATGCCTTATGTATTGTATCCTTCTTGTATGCTTTTGGCCTTTTCGGCCCTGATTGTCTTGTGACATTGTGAGCGATGTCTCATGTATAAAACCTGATTTTCATAGTCCAATTTTATTACTCACTTTCTTGATTAAATTGTATTCCATTCCATGCTTGTTACTTTTTCCACTAAAACATGTTACTAGTCCCTTTGTTTACATGTGCCTTGGTTTTTACTATGCACATCCCTTACCCTCTCGTAGGTATTAACTTCCGATCAACATCAAATCCTTTCTTTTGGTCCGCACACTCCTAGAGTCCGTCGCATATAACCCAAATGAGGGGAGGCATACCTTGGGTGAATAAATCACCCCTACAACAACTCAAAGATACAGCTTTAGGTCAACACAAAGACAAGAACAAAACACGAACATAGTCATAGAATGACCTATAAACCGACTTGGGTCCTCATCACAACACAAACATTAGCTCTTGGGTGTTTGTGTACTTTCCTAGGCACTAATGTCCTGGGGGCACACATATTCATCTTCTAATATCATCATAGTTCACGAAGCCTTTCGAAAGCAGTTCTACAATTACATGCACAATCCTTCAATTACAACATGCATGCAATCTCCTACAATCCATTTCAATTAGAACAATCAATACAATTAGAACTAATTTGGGAAAATAGGAACAAATCAAGGATGTACCATTTGTAGTGGTGCTTATTGGGAAGAGTCATGGATGGAGAGTAACACTAGACCTCTCTCCCTAACACTTTCTCTTTGGTGTGTGATTGCCTAAAAAAATCGAACACCCAAAAAACTCACACTTGGTGTGAGATTTCCCAAAAAAAAATCACACTTCACGTGAGATTGCCCAAAAAACTCGCACTAGGTGTGAGATCACCCAAAAATTTCTCTTCACAACATTTCAAAACATTTTTCTATCCTTTAAACTCTTATACATCAGGTGTACACTTTCCTTTACACACTTTTACATACTTTCACATAATTATGCACATTTTATCTGATTTATCATATACAAGACTTTGACTACATGATTTCTCTTCTTTTTCATGTCCATCCTTACAAGAAGAAGCAACCAAAATCTACAACAACATGGTACAATGCATACGCTTCACCCCTAGGGTCACTTTCCTTTCCTAGTCTTCACACTTCACTTTGCATCATTCCACGCTTCACTTGTCCACTTCGACACATATTTCACCACACACTCTATAGGATCATAAGGTACACATATCTTATCTAATTTATGTTATCAAGTATTCAATCAACAACATAAAGTGGGAGAAAATGTAGACACTAAATCATACACTTACATATATTTCTAGGTCATAAAGGCATACGAACATTCATACGATTCCTAAGCAAGATAACTAATGGTTGATAACTATCTTTGGCCTGTTTTATGTGTTTATTGTTTTATATTTGGTCTTGTACACCCTACAACCCATTAATAAATTTACTTATGTATATTTCATGTCCTCGAATCAACGCCCATCCAGACAAAGCGGCGCTTTAGCGCTCTTGTCCCGTCTGAGAACCCTCACCCTTTCTTATCTTACTTACTCCTTTTAGGTCTCTTTTATCTTGTAGGCATATTTTTCACTTATGGGTCAGCCTTATAGTTATCGATTATGAAATTCAAATAAGGGAATCATATAAATACATAGTTATGTGTTCAAAATCAGGGACCAAATGCTAAGCATTAATATCATTACCTAAGATTGTATTCAAAAGGAACCTAAAGCACTACAAGGCATCCATATAACATCGATTCAAGGGACAAGTGTTGCATACTTATGCATACATAACATAGGAAGGGGAAGTTCATTCTATTCCATCCAAAAATTCTACTATAGTTCTAAATTCTAGTTACAACCCGCTATCAAGTGTAAATTACACAAGGGAATCCTAGGCATAATTTCTACACACAAGAAATATATGGAGTCTCGAGATGTAGTGCAATGCTTGATCATAATTTCACTCTTGGGGTGACCAGTCGTGGTTAGTCTAAATCCCCATTTTGCATTTTACTTTTAATATTTTATGTGATTTGTGGGCTTTTGCAGCTAACATCTCTTTTGTAGGTTACATGTACCTTCATAGATCATAGTGTGAACAACAGTGATCAACATAGAATAATTGAGACACCCTTTGTAACATAGCAGAAAGAAGATTCCAAGCCTTTATGTAGTCACTACCACCTAGGAGTAGTCATTAGTGCCCAGCGCTATGTCCTGCTACCAACGCCCGTGTCTAGCTCTGTTCCTACATTACAAATTTTATAGAGATCAATTGTGATGCTTTTTGCATCTTGTTCATCACTTGTTCATGCTCAGATCAGTTCCAAATTGTGCGGATATCAACTAAGTCTTCTTGTCTTATATCTTGCTTAGGGTTTCATACTTTAAATCTTAGTTTTCTTGTGTCATTATTATATTTCATCATTTATACATTAGTTACTATGTGATATTATATTTAATTCAAAATAAATTAAATCAATAATACTTCATAACCCTACTTATCCAACTAGCTCTCTTATCATTCAAATATTTATTTAAAATAAAGTCTTTTTCCTAGAATGAGATACCATGAGGTGAATCTTATTATTGGATACCAAATGTCTGATTTTTTCAAACTTATTATAACAACCAATGCTTGTTTCTCTATAAATGAACATCTTACCTCATAATCTTCTTGACCTTAGATGAAGAATGAAATTGGTTGTTCTGAACTTCTTTGTTTGTTAGCACCAACATGACATATATTGTATCCATGCCACCAAAAGCATACAAGGTGAAATCTTTAGTAAAATTAGAGTTGATGATGGTTAGGGCTGTGAATCAACTTACTTAATCATGTCACACCCCGCAAATTTAGTGTGGTCTAGAAGGGACAAGTTGTAACTAGGTGATTCTATACTTGATGTTCAGAGAGATTTCTTAGCTTGTTTAAACTTGTTCCTTGACCCATTGTGATGACTTACATGTGCATGGTCCTTATTATGACCTTTGTTGAGATTTGTGATTGTAAATGAATGTATTAAGGACAAGAAAACAATGAATTTGTTGTAATTGATATTAAGGACATACTTAGGTATCATTATTATGTTAATACTATTCCTAGTTGTGACTAATTTGATGGTTATTGGCCTGAAATAGTATTATTGCTATTGGCTATTTATTAAGACTTACAAATAACAAGGTTGATAGGCATCATGTCATATTAGAGAATGACCTATGATCTAACTGTTATTAATACCTTGGGTCTTGATTAATTGATGAAGGTATAAAGTTGAAATAAATCAATACTAATTCGATCATGTTGTTGTATTTTGTTATTGAATATAAACCTTATTCGAAATACCTTGGATCTATACTACGGGAAAGGTATAAGTTGATTGATTCTCCTAATAATTGTCTTATCTATTTACCAAGGTAATGGTTTTATTGGAATGTCTCACCAAAGGCATTTGGGCCATGATATGTTAGTACTAATACATTGGATCGTGATTAAATTATTACTAAGGCTAAGACATTTTAGGAGCCAAGCATTGATGGGATAATGTATTATTATCACTATGAAAACCTTGGTAAGGTATGTGTTTTGGCATTTGAATATCATGGAGAATTGACCTAATTATTACATTAGTGATCATATCATGCAATGTTTAAAAAGCTAGCATATGAAGGATTAGCAAACATTGGTAAGGTGGTTTGAGAACGGTTATCATTGTTTAATTATTCTATGAATTTATAAGGTCAACTGACCTCATGCATATAAATACTTGATTTTAATGATGACCTCAATTTTGGTCAATCGACCACGCATGAATAAAAATGGAACTAATGTTTAAATAAATTTATTCCAGTTAAACTTGGCATGGGATTTGGCGGTGATGGGAGAAAAGAGGTGGATGGAGTTCCATTGCGCCAAGTGGATCTGTTAAAATTTATGATCATTTAATGACCGGACTCCGAAAATTGGGAAAGCTTTTATTCGAAGCCATTTTATTTGGGTTCTCCATTTGATTGTTCTTCGAAGATAAACTAGAGCTCTGTATGAAGTTTGTATGGTATTATTTGCATGCAAATGTTATTGGTTGTAAGTTCTCCATTGCCATAGTTTTGCATTTGTCAAACTGTTAATTTCTGGGAAATACTATAAATCTGTGGAGTTTTGTGCTTTTGTGGTTGTAAATTTGTGGCAAGGAAAGTTTTAGTCCTTCACTCCGTGTTTGCAAGGAAAGCTGAAAAGATTGGAAAGAAAGAATAAGAATTCAATATCAGGCATGATGAGATCCACTTTTCTCTTAATGGCTTATTCTTTTTACTATTTGGGTAAATTAGATCTCTGCAACATTTATAATTCGATTCTGCTAATTGGGTCTATTGGAAAATCTGCCTTACTGTTATTTGCTGTCGTCATTATTTGGTTCCTGAGTTTGAATAAATCTCCGTAGTGAATGAAATCGATTGATTTTGCAAAGAGGGTTTTGATTGAAATCTTACTTTATGGGTTATATATTGTTTGAAACCTCTGAGATTTATTGGCCGTTGCCTATATGTGCTTAACGGAAATGGGTATGTGAAATCACTGTATTCTGTTCTTGTTATTGTTTTTGGATTCTAGGTACGTTTGAAGACTTCTTGGAAGGTCACAGTTAGTTAGAGAATGTTGCTTATTTCTATAATTGAATACGAGCGGCGTTTCGATAGTTTTTGCAGGAGGGTTTTGTTAGCAGTAATCGTAGAATTAACTAAGGAAATTATTGCACTGTAAGCATGATACTTTTGTATTAAAAACCCAGCTGTGAACTCCGTGACCTGTCGTCTCTTAAAAGAAACCCAAATACTTGGGTGTCTATTAACATGTATGGTTTAGTCAAATATACTTATGTACAAGCACGTAATTCTGCGAGCTAAGGCTCACGAGTAAAATTAGAGACAACCTTGGAGTGGATTATGTGTTTGATTTTCTTCTGTCATGTTTTGTACTTGGTGTTGAAGGGTAGTTTTGATCCCGTTATTGGCTAAGCAAACCGTGTTGCCTTAAGTTTTCCCTACAGTTCCGAGCCTTGTTTTAGAAGGTCGATACGACCAAGTAATGGTTAAGCGATTTCTGCACGTTTTAGTCCTTCATATGAAATATTAGTTTTAGCACTGAGAGGATCACTGGTTATTTTCCGGAACTCGTTGATGGTTTAGAAGCATGGGATTGTCGTGTCTACTATAACCCCGCTGAGTTTATGGGAACAATTATTATTGTTGTTCGGTCTGTTATGATGTGACTTGAAACCAATCTTAATTAGCTAAGATATACTTGCCTGTTGATGGGTGTTAGTATAGACAAAGGCATTCAAAGTTGTGATAATGTACTATAGATACTTCTTGACTTTGAATATTAAATTACTTCTCAAAGCCTTATTAATGAGTGGTTGAAATCATTTGATCTAGCAAATATTTCAGAGATTGGTATTGATTGGTACATGCAGTTAATTAAGGGATTACCCCCTATTAAATACATGTATAAAAATTGATTGAATTAATAAAATAATAACATAACTATTGTTTTATGACCAAGATGATAATGAGAATTTAAAGATATATAAGTATAGTTACTTTATTAATAGGGGTATTTCTTGTTACAATATCAATTGTATTTAAGTCTATGACTAAATACTGTTTGATATTTGTGCTAGCAAAATTGATGAAATAAAATTGAGTCCGATATTTAATTGAGTGAAGAGAAAATATGTGATCCCCGAACTACATTGGGTGATGGAATAAAGTATGATGCTTGTGTCTTAAGAAAGTGATATAATGACACTCGGCACTAGTATTTGTTTCGGTGAGCTAATTCTTTTTGGTACTGAATGAAATAATTGGAATTGTAAAGTCTCAAAATAATTACAGATCCTATAGCTCTAAGTCGGTAATAGGAAGTATTTAGTATTTGTATAATGATTTATCTTTTGGTATTACATAAATGAATGGATGAGTAAACTGTATTTACTTTGAAAATACTATCGGTGAGAGACTATATTTGAAGGAGGTAAACAATAATGCAAAGAGCTAATATTGATTTGTGTAGTTTTGATTTAAGTCCTTAGTTGGTCCTAGCTGATTTAAATGTTTGCAGCATTTTATTTATGTAAATAGTAAAAGGCATAAACTATTAAGGAGAGATTGATCTTATCATCCCGATTCGGTTGGAATTGACAATGTACAATGGAATCTTTTCCATGGAGGTTATTAACATTGCAGGTTGATTATGAAAAAATACTATGTTTAGATGAAAAATATATAAAGCTTTTTTTGTTGTGAAAAGTTGAAAGAATGTATTTGGCCAATTTGAATGATAAAATTTGAGTTGTATTACATAGTGAAAATTGTTATTGAGCAAATTATCACTGCATTGTTACAGAGGCGAAACTAACCATTCTCGTATTATCCGTTACGGAAATGAAATAATGAAAGATGTATTCATTGTGACTTAAATTACATCATATATTTGTAAGAAAGTATCTTAACTTAGTTGCATGAATGATTGTAATTAAGGAGGATTATTATAGTATATTAATACATGTATGAATATGATGTATTCTTGGCATGATACATGCATATTGTATTAATGATGAATAAAGTGAATTACATGGCTTTGTTCTTTTAAAAGAATAAAGTATGTAATTAAATTATGGTTTTTGTAAATGTTTGGAATTAAATCTATTAAGTATAATACTATACTTAACACTTTATTCGAGAAAAATGATTAAATTACAATATAAGTACTACTCTTGACATGATGCATTGCTAGTGTCAATAAGTAAAATATGAACAAGGGTTTAATGCGGAATGCTGAATTAAATCTGCAACTAGCAAGTGTAATCATCATGATAGAATGCCTCAAGCATGTTATTGGAATGTGTGAAACTTTCGCTTATATCGTAGGTATACGGAAAGTTACCTTAATTAATTAAACATAAGATATGACGTTCACATTTATAGGAACTTAGAGAGCCTACTCGGTATGGCCACTTCCACATTGTACCTACTTAATGACTAAGGTCATTATTTGGTTACTGAAGAGGGTAGCTGCTATGTAAAACTATCTTGTCAAGCTCTCCTAAATGAGAAGGTTGTAATGCACTAAGATGCAAGTAACGTCCTAGGAATGAGTGTAGATTGAACTGCATGGTTAAGTACCCAATGTCATCTTATGATGACTATGGAAAATACAAAGTGACCCGTAATGATGCAAATCATTGCAGAGACGCTTACTCTCCCTTAGTCATCCTAAGCCAACATTGTGGCATTTTCCCATGCAGGTTGATCCGAATTGGTACCTTGTACGCAACTTGTAACTATCTAGTCCTAATCCAGATAACATAAATTAATAAGGTGATGGACAAGTTCCTAACGACGAGTGTGTCGTCACGAACTTAGCATGACATACACATCTCTGAAACTTTGCCCGAGTAGTGTAAGCTGCTGATTACACTATCCTCGGAGTCACCAAGGATCTAAGTGTAGGATGTCGGATGGGATTCAATGATAGATACCCATGTAGACACTTAGAATGCAATATTTGACTATTCTTGATAGATGAACGAAACCATTAGTATACTTTGTATACACAAAACCAAATGATACACTTGGTGTAATTTCTCGTAAAGAGTAAACACTCGTAAAGAGTGTTGAGGGGGATCGAGTAGGATCTGTATACTCTCATGCAACTGCACATGGTTTATGACTATTATAGGATGGATTGACTAAGATGATGTTAGTTCTAAATCATGAGAATTTAGAACAAGGAAACATGAGATATGAACTTAAGATTTATGTTGGGTTTAAATATATGGGTATTTAAATCAATGAAGCATATAAAAAAATTCCTAGTTGAGAAGCGTAATAAAGTGGTTGTTAAATTAGCGTCAAAACTATTCTTTCCTTTAGCAGAGTTCACTTAAAATCCATATTCGTATTCAATATTAATGTTAATAAATTGAGAAGGTTGGAAAAATTGGGACAAACCGCATGAAAAAGTTGATTCTCCATAAGAAATTGTGAAGTGATTTCTTGGATCGGGTAAGGGCAATACAAGTATGGCGCTAACTCTTTCTAGGTCAATCCTTCTTTAGAAATAATATGTCCAAGGATATTACCTTTATGAGCTAGGAATATGCATTTCTTGGGGTTAAGAGAGAATACAAATTTCCTACAACTCTTAAAAACTTGCCTCGACATGGAATAGATGGTATTTTGCGTCCTTGGATAACATTATGATATCATCCAGGATAAACAAGAAAAATTCTATTCATCAGTCCTTTAAATTCCATGTCCATGGCACTTTGGAAAGTTTTTCTTGCGTTAGATAAACCTAATGGAATTTTATTGTAGGCATAGGTTCCCCATTTTATGGTAAAATTTGTCTTGAACTGGTCTTCATTCTTCACCATGATTTGATTGTAGGCGAGTAACCATCTATAAGAGAAAATATCTTTGATCTAGCTACCATTTACAATATTTACTCCATTAAAGGTAGGGGTGATGGTCCTTCAAAGATGCCTTATTCAGGTCTCTAAAGTCAACGTACAACCTGATTTCTCCATTCCTTTTCTCACTAGAACTAAGCAATCCATGATGAGTGTTTAATGGGAAAAATTATATTTGTCTCAATCAATTTGTTTAGTTCCTTCTTCATCAGAGGTTCAATGTGTAGATTGATAGGCCACTATTTCTACCTTATGGGATTGGCCATTTGATCTAGTTCAATGGTGTGTTGGGATAGATTAGGATCAAAACCTCTAATATCTTGATAACCCCAAGCAAAAATATCAACAAAATCTTGGAAAAGTTATACAAAAGCATGCTTCTCTTGTGGGGTACTCACCTTGCCAATTTTTAGTAGTTTATCCTCATCAACTGAGATGGGTTCATAATATTCACCCTTGAATGTCATGTTTTCCTTTTCCTTTCTGAGCTGATCATCAGAGTTGAAGATGGATTCCAAAGTCACTAGGCCTTTGGGAAATTTATTTGATCTAAGTTAGACAACTTGGTTCCCATATTGTTGCTCCAACTTATCCCGATTCCTTGAGGATTGCTTAGCTTCTTATCTGATAAAATTCACAATATGTTGATCACTCTCAAACACTTGCCAATTGGTGTCATTTTATGGTATGGCAGGCCTCACCACTACCTTGATATGTGGTTGTAATTTGTCTCTCTTAACATTCTCAACAATGTCAAACTTTACTCTAAATTCATCCAATCTATCAACAACTTCAATACTTTTCCTTAGAATGACTTGGATATTAAAGGCTTCAAAATCCTCTAAAAGGTCCCATAATCTATGCATGTAAACTCTTAACAATTCATTCTTAGCTGCATTTGATCATTCGCTTTAGTTCACAATCAGTTCACTATCTCCAAAAGTTTACAATTTTTTGATGTTCTTCTTTCTTTCCCACTGCAAGCCATGTATGAGGGATTCATACTCTACTATGTTATTGGGGAAGCTAAATTGAAACCGAGAAAAAGAGTAATACTTCATGCTAAAGGGAGATACACATATTACACCTTCTTCCACTCCTTATCTACTTATTGATCCATCAAAAAACATCTGCCAAATGCCATCCTCCTCTTCATCATTTGATTTGACAATACTAGGTAGAGGTGAATTCTCCTCATGTAGACAATAAATACCAAGGCCAACTTCTTCAATATACTAATATGAATCAAAACCATGACATTCATTTTCCCACTCATCAAGTAGAAAATTATGAATACCCTCAATCTGAGTCAATGCATCTTGAGTGTTTGGATAATATTCTTGATAAAAAATGGTACAATTTACATTGATGGGGCTGGGCACATAAGGATCTATATGATATGTAGCAATTGGTTCAAATTTGATGGTAGCCTTAGTACCATATGTGGTCTTGAAGAGCATATGAGATCAGATCCACCTCATAGATATCCTCCAATTTTGGTGGTGAAGTATCTATATAGACACATGGTAAAGAATGAAGGTAGATCAATTATGAAGATATCTTAGGGAATAGAAAAGTAGGGACATACATACAACATGAGAAATAAACTTTTGATAAACCCAACAATCCCCATTGTTGTTCTATCCAACCGTACTTTACTCCTTTAGAAAGAGACTCATATTTGAGACCTAGCTAGTCTGCAATCTGCTTGGGCATTACAGAGCTGCTTGCCCCGGAGTCAATCATGCAATTGTGGACTAAATGATTTCCAATGATCAGAGATACATAGAAAGGAGGGGGTTTCATGTTCTTGTTTGACTGATCCTCTTTCTACTATATTGCATTAGTAAGAACAAATTTGGCTTGTTCCTTAGATGATTCACTTGGAATGGAGAAGTTGGCCATGGTTGCTTGCAAGAGATTTCTCTTCCCTAGAATAACCAAGGATTCCCACATTGAGATGATCACATTGGTATTCTTCTTTGTTCAAGGATGTTGAAGGAAGTTGAATTATATTTTTGTTGGATCTTACTTGCAACCATCCTTTCTTGCATTTGGATTGATGTAGAAGGACCTTTGGGCTGCCCTTGCATTTTAGAGGTTGGATTTAGACTGCTCTCCTTTTGGAGTGTTAGGGTAGGTTGAGAAGGCCCTACATATGTTGATTTCCCTTCTTCCATAGCTCTTCTCTTAGCTCTAGTATTGACATCCACACCTTGAGAAGTCTAATTCACTACACAAAATTTGTCTACTTGCCAATTCATGAGTGTAGTATCACTTGGTGGCATCTCTTGAGTAACTATCTAGTATTGGTTCTCCTTTGTGGGTGCGTCTTGAGAGATAGATGCATTTTACACCATCAAGGCTTAGTTTAAAATGCCATTGGGGCATGTTGCTTGGTTGTGGGGAAGATTGCAAGGGAAACACCACTCATAATATTGCACTAGATTATTTTGAATTAGAACCAAAGCCTTAGATGAGCTAGCTGCATTGGGATTGTATGGTTGAAATGGCCTTGAAGAGGGAAATTGATTCTGATTTTGAGAAGCAACATGGGATGACAATTTATTTAGTTGATGAGGATGTTTGTTTGGTTGATATGGGGGTTTATAAGGTCTGAAACTTTGATATTTCTTCCTTTTTAATGATACCAAATCATTCCCAATTTTTTTCAATTGCTTCCTTACCTCTTGCAACTCAGTTGAAGTATTTAAGGAGGTGGAAACTTGACTAGAGATTTGGATTCTTGGAGATGGAATGTGATTTAATTCAGAAGTGTGATGTGGTTTAGATGTTTTTATCTATGTGACAAGAGGAAATGAAGTTCTAGGAGCAAGTTTCTTGACTTGAATAGGACTATTTTCTACTCTAACAACAATTGTATATGCATATGATAAGGTTACACCCCATGGACCAAATCATAAGAAAGATATCAATATTTAAAGCTCTTAAGTAATAGAGGAAAACATAGTGTGGTGTAGGCCTTACCATTAATGGGATTTGATCCTAGGTCTTCTGAAATCTGATGTTAAAATCAACCATTTGCTCATTGGGAGCTCTCTTTGTTGTTGTTAGTCTCTCCACCAAAGATAGATGGTCTGACTTATCCTCAAAATGATTGCAAAGAGAAGTTCCAAGTTCATCCCAATTGTGAATTGAAGCAAGTCTCAAACTCCTGTGCTATTGAGGTGCCTTTCCTTTGAATGATGAAGCCAAGAGTATGACTATTACATCATCTTTAGTAACAAAATGGATGAGAAAACATTGACAATGTCTTGGATATGATCAATTAGGGTAGTGTGGTTTTCACCAGTGAAGAAGGGAATAATTGTGAGGGAAGACATTGGTATATCATGTTGGGTATTTATGTTAGGAAATTTATATGTTATTGTGAACATTAATTATGTGTGTATTTGTAATATATGAGTTGTGATATAAACAACTCATATAATGTTGTAATAGTTTAATTATATTGGTGAGTTGTGAGAATAACTCACGTAGCTAAAGTTGTGTGAGAGAATAAAGGGATGCTAGAAATATATTAGGAGATGAGGTTGAGATATTGTAGGGATTCAAGATGAAGTTTGACTCCATGAAATAAGGAGTACAAACTATTATAAAATGTAACCTCTATCAATGAATAATATATCCCGAATGAATTGAAATAATCGTGTTCATGTTTATTGTTATATGTCTTTTCACGGTTGTAATATGAACGAAATTATATCATTGGTATCGCATCAGAAAATATGTGGACTCCTTGCGCGTATCTTGAGGTAGAGATAGCGTGATTATTCAAGGATCAGTGTGTATGCAATGTAAACATTGTACGCAGGTGGCATTTATTATTTTTTGATCTAAAAGTGTGCGTGTAGTCCTACGCTATTTAGTAACACGTTCTTCCTTAGGAGAACATCTTCTTTTTGCACACAACCAACTCCATTGGTGGTATGTGTGGGTCATATGATGGAAATGTATGCATTTCATTTCCATCCATATAAAATTTGACCGTTCAATGGGCTTCCTAGGCAACCGGTATGTGGACAACAACCTCTATGTGTGCCTAATTGGGAATATTCAAGCTATTCCGTCGAGAACATAATGGTCAAAATAAATGCTTCCAAATCGATAACATACGCAGACTTTGCATCAGACCGTTGCATAATATCTCGAGAAGCGTTTGAAATAGTTGATTCTCTCTTTAGCATCTATTGCGAGAAAAAATGTCGTAAAAGTGCGAGATCCACAAAGTGGTTCAAAATTTGTTAAATGAGTATAATTGTTTTAGGTTTGATATTAATGTTTATAACTTGTTTGAGTTTTTGCAAAATCGTGTTTATTAGATTTAATGTATTAGGTTAGATTTTGCATATGTTATTTTGTTATTTGCTTTAATTTTCAGCCCGTAGTTTTATTTATTTATATATTTTAGGCTAGTTCATGGTTTTGGTTTTTTATTTTCCTAACCCGTGGTTTTTGTTTATTACTTCAGGTTTTAGATTATATATGGTTTAAGTTTTGTTAAATTCATTAATGTGATTTAAGATTTTTATAAAATTTGTTTTGTTTTAGTTTTAAAGTGAGTAATACGTGTCATTTTAATTTTTTTGTCTAGATTTTAATATTTAGTTTAAGTTTTTCAAAATAAGTTTTTTTTTTTTAACTATAAACTATATCAAATCATATAGTTTCTTTTTAAAGTTTTTAATGATTTGTTTAAGTTATTATTAGATAGTTTTTTTATTGTTTTGTTTATTTTATTTTTAGATTATTTTTATTGGTTAATATTATTTATGTGTCGTGTTGATTTTATTGTCTAGTTGTTGTGAAAGTTAGTAAAAATATATGAGTCAAAAACTCATATCCCGTAAAATTGGCAAGGGCAATTTTACAGATAACCCTACCAAAATTTTGTTCCTGGTCCTCGTCGTGGGGACCCTCGCATTCGAGCGTTGCAAAATCCCTTCCCGAAATCTAGTTTTCCGAACTTAGCCATTTTTGGTCTTTTTTGGTGGGCGCACATAATGACTATGCAACATTAAGTTTTCATGCGCCCCCTTTTAATCCTTTGGCACATGCTTTCTTGTGTCAACAGGCGTTTTGATGCGCCTCACTATGTTGAGTCTTTCTTGCATGCGCCAAGGTGCATGCGCCTTCATGTCAACAATACTTTTGTTGCGCCACTTTTTGGTGCGCCAAGGGCGCACATATTCTTGTGTCGACATCACTTTCGGTGCGCCTAAGGCGCACATAACTTCGTGTTGGCAAGTGTTTTGGTGCGCCAAGGGCGCATGCTTTCTTGTGTCGACAGTGCTTTTCATGCGCCATTTGAAAAAGTTGGTGGCACATTTATTACCACCTCGCCTATATATAGGCGCGTCTGCACTGTCATTGTCATCCGACACAATCACGTGATTTTTCTCTTACATCTGTACCTACCAGCGCACCTGCCCTGTCGTTTTGAATCACTTCGTGGACCCGTTTTCACATTTCTCCGTTATATTATCCTGGTAAGAGGTCCTCTTTTCTTTTTATGTGTTTTGTGCTTTGGTTTTGGCTTGTTGGTGTGGATTGGGTTAAATAAGATTTGTCAAAACATGAACTCCCCATCCTCCTTGCTATTTTTCTACTCTGCACCCATGCATTTTTCCCCCTCTTTCGAGATTTCTTTGGTGAAGGGGATTCTCGTCCTAAAAAGTTTCTTGGAAACTCTTTGATTAAGCTTCTTCATAACCCAATGAACCCTGCAAAAGGAGCTTAACCACATGTAAACCCCTCTGAGGAAGAATCATGGCTTGAAAATAAGAGACTGATTATTTCCTCTTTTGCGCATCTGTCACCCCTGCAACATAATATACATCCACGTCACGATAATGGCGCATATACCATGTCTCATACATTACAAAAGAGCAAGCTGCGCCTCAAGGTGCACTTCCTTCACTTGTTGCAACCGCTAAACTTGCGCCCTCTTGGTGCACCAAACTCATTTGTTGCATCATTAAAACTTGCGCCATCACGCACCCCATCATCACGCACACCAACTAAATCTGTGCCAGTCTGCAAAGCTTTAAGCGGCGCAGGCGCATCCATTGTTACAACAACATCATGTTGTGTAGACCTTCCATGTGCCGCGCCAAGTTCCCCTATGGCGCATGAAAAAATGATGTTACACGCATTAAACTCATGCCCTTTGGCGCATCCTGCACCCGTGTAACATGAAAAATATCTGCACCCTTTATAAAATGTATACATATGGCGCAGGCACACTTATACTTACAACAACAAAAAATGCAATTTGCAGTGTCCATGCGCCATGCACCCTTTGGCGCTGATTTATCCCTTGCAGCAGCCCTTTCCTGTGCGCCTTATTATTTAGCCCTGTAACCTACAGTATTCATGCGCCCTGCGCCCTGAGGCCTTAAAATCACTAACTCTTTCTTCTGTTGACACTTTAATGGAAGATCAAACAACTGATATGACTTTCTTGCGTTGGGTTTCACTTCTTATTCTTGTAGATCAGCAACTGAGTTCAGAGTTACATATGTCAACATCAAGCAAGAGACCTACCAAACCCAAGGGCAAAGCCAAGCTCACGGAAGAAGAAATGAAGTATAAATATCAGAGGGTCAGGATGCCCGAGTCCCAAGTAGAGTGTGACCTAGACATCAGAGACTCAGAACTGGGTCATATTGATATGGAGGATTTTTGGGCCAGAACCCAGAGGGTCACAAGAAGTCCATGGATGGACAAACTGATGGGCAGTGCACTACATTTTGCTGGTGGGATCCCAGTTAGTGCTGTAAACAATGAGTTTATGATGGTAGTAGCCCGATGCTACAACAAAGACACAAGATGTGTCCATAACGAGAAGGGCGAGGTCATAATCAACCTCACTGCCCGCCACTTTGAAATAATGCTCGGCATCCCTCACCACCGTCACTTTGTGGCCGTTAGCCAGGAGGATTGCATCAAAGCTTGGGACGACAATGAAGATCAGTGCATGGCTGATGAACGAAGTATACCTAAAGAACAAAAAGGTGGTGACTCGGTGGCCACAAGTCATTCATCGCAGTGACTTTTCAGAGGAACTCAGTGACACAATCATGTTCCTGAGCAGAGTCTTTGGGCTTCCTGATGCCCACTATTTTCACAAGTGGATGCTGCGATACCTAGAAACCATGAACAAAAATGTGCCCGATCAACGCTTTGAGTGGGCAGAAATCATAAGTAGCATGATATCTGAGCAGCTCCAACAACTTAACACAACGGGAGGTTCTATATGAACTCCTACGTGGTCTATGCTGCAGCTTCAGAGAGAGACTATCCCGCTCTAATGCGATGCGGGGTTTGGCCCCAAGTTAAAATCTATGAATATTATCCAGAACTGAAGCTAGAAAATAGCATCCCCCAATTCAAAAAAATCAACGATGCATTCTTCTATTTCATCATCTGCCTGTTGAGGCCGAATATGACTCACGGTCATACGACCAAGAGCATCGTAGCAGCTACAGAGAAATGGGGGGCCTTGTTCACTCAATTCCCCACATTCACCTATCTAAGGGCGGTTAACTTCTTGGGAACCAACTAAATTGCGAAGATACACTGTCCCAAATTAATCTCGTTGGAGCTGCACAAGACAAGCCTTATCACCTACCACGAGAAGTGTCTCAAGAGAAAGAAGGGTGGAACTCCTTTCCCCCTCACAGTGGGCAGGTATACGTGTCTCTCTCACCACAAAGTGAAGGACATGTTTGCAGAACTGGAGCTGCTGAATCTGAAACATAACTTCCCAGCAAGGCCCACCTTCGACCCAAGAAATTGTTTGCCCAGGGCCAAGCTCGATCCGATCCACATCCCTCAGATCGAAGACATTTACATCGACTTATATCATGAGGTCGAGCTCAGGAGGAAGGATCATTCCCGCTTGGCCTTAGCAGAAATCATCCAGTACGGGGTGGCCATCGTCCCAAAAGGCTACCAAACTACTGATCAAGAAGTTGATCAGGTGTATCTTGATACAAATGGGGACGATTGGCCTTTCACGGTGATCAACAGAAACAAATCTCCTCAAACAATAGAGGAGAGGGTTAAGGAAACTCTAGCGAAGGACAGAGCATTGGTGCCGAATGAACGGGCTCATCTACCTCAGAGTCGATTTCACAACCTCTCCGTTGGGAAACGCACCTCCTCAGACGAAACAACAACTAAAGGGCAAGGGTAAAGGTAAAGAGGGTGAGTCCAGCTCCACCCAAGAGGAAGCTCCTGAAAGCCCTCCTTCCGCTTCACAAGAACGGGTTGTAGTCCCAGAAAGCTTAGAAGAAAAAGCAATGGAAGATGTTCCAATAGGCACATCCACTCATGATGTGGCCACAACTGTAACAATTGAGGTCCCTTATGTTCCTTCTCCTTGTCCTCCTTCCCTCCTCGAGTGACCCAAGTGACCATTTCTTTGGTCGTCCCCTCTCCCCTTCTTCTACTGCTCCTCCCGCTTCTTCGTCCATCTTCTCCTCTCTCGCAGAGCTGTCCCCCTCCATTTATTCCCTCATCTTCGAGCTCCCTTCCCTTCCTATAACTTCCTCCCTCGCACATTCCCTTCCTCCCGTGAGCACTTTCTCGGCTTTCCTCTCTCGCCGCCTCCAAGTGTCTCCACATTTTTCCTTCTACTACTCGCAAATGCCTCCTTCTCTATTTCCGGTCCTTCTCCCATAAGTCCACTGGATCTCCCAAAGACTTGAGTCGGTAGAAAAGGAAAGTTCCCATCGCACCGATGGAATTCTCCGTGATCCCATCAAAAGGGGAAAAGAAGCAAAGTTCATAACCCGCTTCTCTCGTGAGTGCATCGGGGAGAGAGTGATGGAGATTGCATACCCCAATCCTTTAAAAGATAAGAAGGATCTATCTTCGACAGATTACACAAAGACTCAAGTCACAATGGGGACATCTTCGAAAGCTTGCAAGGAGAGGCCCTATCTCAGCTTGCGCCTTTGCAAGAAACTCCAAGAAGCAAAGGAAGAGAAAAGGTAGCTAAAGGAGCAAAATAAATATCTTCTCCACGCCTTGAGAAAATGGGCAAGCAGCCTCCTACAACCGCCGCCGAAAGCGCTGAGCATCCGAGCCGGATAAGATCAATGAATATGCTAAAATCGGCGAAAGGGGCATGGCGCTTTCAGCCCGGAGGAGCCAAATCCTCAAAGAAAGCGAGGGAGTTATCGCTAAGTTCACGATTTGTACTGAATATCAATCGAACAAACAGAGAACTCCAGGCGATAGTGGGACCCATCTCTGAAGAGCTTGATCATGCCAAGATGCAACACGAGACCTTTCAGAAAATGCTCGACTGTTCAGTCGATGATCTGGTCAAGTTTGGCATCTTTGGACACCCTAGAGCCCTCAATAAAATCCTTTCCACTTTGGATTATTGGGTGGATCAGCTAGAGTTCGTCTGGAAAAGATCGACAAGGTAAAGGAGGTAGCCCTGGATGCAATGCATCAAATGGAACAGATTGTTCTCGAATGTCTCCAGGGTTGCTCACTCCTTCTTTCGCCTTAAGAAAGGTGGAGGAAACTATTCAGATCTTCAAGGAGATCATTTCACAGGGACTGGGGCTAGAAGTTACGTTCGACGCCGAATCCATCAATAACCTGTTGGCGTGTCGTGACTTCATCGGGTACCTGATAGAGGCAGAGAATGATTATTCTAAACTCCTGGAAAGGCTCATAGACGAAATGGGAGACCCGTGAAGCTATCCATATAGACACAAGGATCCTTTCGAGGATCAACTTCAACCCATGATCAACAAGTTCATGGAGTATCGTGCCCAGTTCCACATCTCGTCACCCGAGCAGCAAAAGTAGGATACCCCCTTCCAACCGTAGGACGACGACGAATAGTTTCTTTCTTCCTAACTTTCTCTTTGTAAAATATCTAAGTCATGTTGACACAAATGATGACATCATCCATGTTGCACCGTGGGATGATGTCATCTATTAAAGTTGTCAAAAGTCAACAATGACTTTGTAATCTATTGTAAGATATTTTTGTAAATAAGTGGTTTTTTTTGCTTTTGTCTTCTTTTCTTCTCCCCTTCTATATATACTTGAATACTTGTGGTATTCAAGTGATGGATATCTTTTAGATGAAAAATAGAAGTGAGAAGAAGAGGCTTTGTACTTTTTGTAGCAGAAGAAGATATTAATGCAAATATTAAGAATTTGTGCTGAATATGTGTGTTATGGGCATCTGATCTTTCTTATGTCAGATCTATGCGTTTATTCTGTTGAAATCTATCTCTACTTTTTTGTCATTTATTCATCAGTATTTCTTTATTCGTTTATGCAAGTAGGTTTGGCTCTATTTACTACCAATCCCAAAACATAAACCCTCTGACCTTTCTGCTTTGGAATTCATTTCTTTTCTTCCTTCGGATCTGATCTTTCTTCATCCTCTCTTTCATTCCTTTCTTTCCACAGTCGGAAACACCCCTACTGGGATGAGATCCCAAACCCCGAAGGTAGAATATTGTGAGACTTACACAGATTCCTCGATGGTAGAATAAAAATAAACCAGTTTCGCTTTTCTATCTCAAAGAGGGGCTACGCCCGCACACTGTCGGCTCGTCTATCCATAGATCTGTCCACCCGATGATTTTCAAACTAACAAAGTCTAAAAAATAAAATAATTTTTTTCCTTACGAACGCATTTTCGGGTAATCGATGTCCGATTTGTAATCAATATGCAATTACTCACCTCAATTTTTTTTTTTTTCTAAGTATCATCTTCAATGGAGGATGGAGGTAATAGAGGAATGAGGCCAATCAATGACCTCTCACCAGCAGTGAGCGACATGGCCGCACAATGAAGTTGTGGCATTTTTTTCAATTGTGTGTTTACTTTCTGCAAATAAGAACAAATGGATCATACATGTTCAACTATTGTAATAAGTGAGCTCCTGCATGAGTGATATTTCTTACGTGTTTTCCTAATGTAAACTTTTGAATGTGTTGTGACATGGCGTGGAAGGTGTGGAATAATGAATCAATTATATAGGAGGGAAGCTAATCATGAAATGCTCGATGGCAGCAGATCTTCTGACTATCGTACTTCTTTATGAAGATGATCGGCCAGTGAAATGACCTCGTTTCATTCACATGGGATAAATGCAAGATGTGTTCTTTGCATAGTAGTGGTCATGTGTAGCAAGATCTAGACAACAAGATTCAGATAGTAGTATGCAGACCTAAAAGTATGCGGTGGCATACGATTCTGGTTTCAATTCCACTTTGCCCCATGTTCACACTAAGGGGTGAATGTTAGGAAATTTATATGTTATTGTGAACATTAATTATGTGTATATTTGTAATATATGAGTTGTGATATAAACAACTCATATAATATTGTAATAGTTTAATTATGTTGGTGAGTTGTGAGAACAACTCACGTAGCTAAATTTGTGTGAGAGAATAAAGGGATGTTAGAAATATATTAGGAGATGAGGTTGATATATTGTAGGTATTAGAGATTATGTTTGAATCCATTAAATAATGAGTACAAACTACTATAAATGTAGCCTCTATAAATGAATAATATATCTCGAATGAATTGAAATAATTGTGTTTATGTTTATTGTTATATGCCTTTTTCACTATTGTAATTTGAACCAAATTATATCAATTTAGAGCCAAAGGACTACAACCATTAAAACTGAAAAGGGAAATTTATTTGGATTTTCATGAAAGGGATGGGTCTTAAAACTCTAGAGGAAAACAAAAAGGGCCTACCAAGAGGATGAGTAGAAAGAGTTATATCAGGGGGCAACGGTGATCTCTAAATTGCTCCCTTTCTCCTTCTTCTTGGTAATAGTTGTAAGTATTCAAAAGGTTCTTCTCTTGCTATTGTTGACCTTTTCTCAATCCTTATCATAAGAGATTGAAACTTATCTACATGAAACTAGTGGACAAATTGTTTGGATTCACCGGATGTAATTTTTGCAAAATCTCCAAAGGCTGATAATCACTAAGAAACACACAAAAACTTAGTGAAGTTATAAGAAAACTTAGAGTGTCCTACCGAGCGTGCCAAAAGTGTTATCACCAAAAGTTAGAATCCTTTGCATTTGTCATGAAGAACATCGAACTCATGTGCAACATGAATTTTCTCCAAGTCGAGGACCTTTCAAGTGAGACAAATCTCTAGAGAAGTCTTGTTCCTCTACCTGATCCTAATGCTAAACTACTCCTATAGTTGAAAATGCAACTATCTAATCATAATCTAAACATTCACAGGGACTAGGGAGAGAGGGAGATGCATAAAATTTTAAATCTTAAGCTAAATAGGTGATAACATAAAGAAAAGGGGGAAAGACACTTTTAATGAAGGAAAATAGGAATAAAATGATGGAGGAAAGAGAAAAATATATGCCATAAACCAAAACAAAAATTAATATCCCCTTTTTAGAAAATGCACAACAAATGTGGAGCCTGTAAAGGAGAAAAGGCATGCATGAAAAACCACACCAACAATAAAGAGGTAATATTGCAAATAAAACTAAGTCAGGGTAGAGAAACAACCACAAAACCAAATTTTATTGCTTAAAGTATGCATAAACCATTACAATGGAGTGGAAGGAGACACCAAACACCCTTTCAACACCCGGATATGAGGCTTCGCAACTCAAAAATACTTATGTAATCAATTTTTCATGGTGCACCTATATTTTGAGAGGGTTCAACCTTTACAAATGTGCACAACTTGCCAATATATAGAAAATGGGAGAGAGAGAGAGAGAGGGAAACTAAGATTTCTATCTTCAACCACCAACAAGATCACCCCCACGTCACTTGTTTACTATATAAGGTATGGGTACCATTCACTATTAAATAAAGGTGGTTGAGTTTCTTGAACTGTCCCCGTTAGGTTTTGATCCTTGCCAAACACCTCTAGGAACTTGACAAATTGAGTTGGAAAGTTGACCACGATTTTCACCATGAGAAATATGAAATGCTTTGTAGTGCCCACATTTTTATATCCTCAGTTATTTGTTGTTCCTTTTACTCATAGACATGTTTCGGCAGTGATTTGATATATTTTGGACATTATATTAGGATATTTGACATTATTAGACATGTATGGAGATTTAGGCGTATAGCGTCAATTTAACTTGATTACTGTGTTGACACCTTATCTTATGATGTCACAGATACTAACTGATATGATGTTGTTTTGGACTGTAATCATATTGACGGATACTCAGTTAGTTACATGTTTGGATTCTATAGATGTATTTCACTTTATCGTTATGTCTAACTCATGGTGAATTGTGCATAATTATGGATATTGTCACATTTTCAATTCCAGAATGATGATATGCTAGCATAGAATTCATTGATTTCTTATTGAGTAGTTGATTCACATTTTATCGGACATGTGCATTTAATGTGTGTAATGAGTGTGTAGGTGACAGGTCACAGGAGAATGTGGGATTCAGGCTAGTTACACAATTTTGCACAAGCAGCCCACGGGGCTAAGTCCTAACCGTGTTTATTGTATGAGACCTTAGTATTAGAGTTTATTGTTTTGGGCACCATGAGTGACCCTCATTTGTAATGTAATATGTCTTGTAATATTAATCTTGCTTAGGATGTTTAGTTTTCTTTGTAAACTTGATTTGGGGACTTAATGGCCCCCACTTACATTAAGTTTTAAGTTTGAATAATGATGTATTTAATTAGAGGGATTAGGGTCACGTGTGAACCCTTGGGTGGGCCCCACACCCTTTACACTTGTGCCCAAATTTGCCAAACCTGAAATTGAGCTATTTTAGGCATTGTAAGTGACCTCCTTTTAGCTTGAGAGTTCACTTAGCATGAAAATGGGCCTTAGACCCTACCTAATAGGTAGGGGCTTAATTCCAAGGCATAGAAGGAGTTCCCTCCTATTTTTCCTCCTTTGGTCACATCCATGTAAGCCGGATGGGTATGTGTGTTTTGGTAAAAGTTGAACAAGTTTGTTTTGTTGTTCATTTTGAGTAATTTGGGGAGAAGAGGGTTAAAAGCCATTTTATCCTTTTTCTTTTTTATTTTGAGAATCTTTTACCTTGAGGGAAGAGAGGGGTGACACATGTCAACCCCTCATTTGTGAGAATTTTTGTTGGCTCCTCTTCAAATTCTCCCTCATGGGGAAAGAAGAAGACTTTTTTTGGGAGCTTTTTCTTGGAGGCTTGTGGATTTTGGAGCTAGAGTTTGCTTGGATCAAGAAGTGGAAAAGTTAGAAGTTGGAGAGATTTTGGAGGTAGGCTCCTTGAGCTCATTTGTGTGTTTTATATCATGTTAGATATTAGTTTTGTTTGTTTAAAATGTGTGTTGCTACTTGTTGATTTTATTTGTTGTTTTTTTCTCATCCATCATATGACATGATGGATTTTTGGAGTTTGTGGGGAAGAGAGAGGTATTTTTTCCTCTCAATCCTCATGGCTTGTGGCAAGCCATGTAGGATTTTATTTCTTCCCTTAAATGGTTTGATGTGGGGAAGGTGGTTCATATGGTTTGAATCCCCTTCCCCTTCTTGGTGAGGAAATCCTTTTGGGTTTGAAAAATCTCCCAAGAAGGATTTTGGTGAATGGATGGAGAAATAAGGAGGGTTGATGACTTTGGAGGAATAAGGAGGTGGTGGAGATTATTATTTATGTGAAACCAATGTTGGCTACACTCTTGACACCTGAAGATCTCTTTCTTCTCTTCCCCATTTTAGAGGTAGAATATGGCTTCTCCTCTTTTCCCTTATTTTCAATTTTTGGTGTTTGTTTCTTAGTGCTTGGTCTTAGCTTGTATGTGAGAATAATGTTGGATTGTCTCCCTTAACCTTGTGTAAAAGTTATGGAAACTAGTCCTATTTCCCATGGGCTTGGGGGAGGCTAGCATGCATTCCAACTTTGGAAAGACATGTAATAATGCCTAAAAATTGGGTGGTTAAACAAGCTCTTTCTCCTTGTGTTGGTCTTTTGAAAGCATTGGAAATTTGGAGCTCAAATGTTGGAGTTTTCTTTTCATCTTGGTTCCCATTGTCTCCTTCTTCTTTTATGGACATCATTCTCAATGTATCTTGAAGAGTATGGCTATGTGGAAGTCTTCATGTCCTTGTAAAATTCTCCTCTTTATATTTAGCATTATTTGTAAACATGAGTAATGATTGCTTGAGAAATCTCTCTCTTCAATCTTGCAAAGAGGATTGTAATAAGGTTTATTGAGTATTTCACATAAATTTGTAAACATGTTGGATTAGTGTGCTTAAGCCATTGGAAAATAAACCTTGTAAGAGATTTAATTACTTGACTATGTAATGATTGAAAACTCCATTTTGAGGGAAAGTAGATTATTGGAAATGAATTATTGAATTAGTTGATTTCTTTAAATATAAATTTGTTGTAACTCCTTTTTGAAGGGAAGTTGATCTATGGAAATCTTGTAAAATTTTTTATATATGTTTCCTTCTTGTAAAATGTTATAACATGACTAAATGTAAATTAAAACATCATTCTTGATTTTTTTTTTTAATATTACTTCTGAAAGTTTAGTAAATGGAATGAAACTAGTTCTCTCTCTTTTCCTTATTACAAAAATAAAATAAAATGATCAAACATGAATATATCTTGAAAATAAATATATGTATATATTTTTTATAATAGGTAAAAGTTAGGGTTGAGGGGACCCTACCGCATTACAAAGGGTTATAGTTTACTTACATATTGGCCAAAGTATTTATCTTCAAAGGCCAAAAATTATCCATAATATCAAAAACAAGAAACCAAAATAAGATAACCATTATATATAATATACATTATATAGCAGTCCCAAGGGAAATACTAACAACAAAAGAGTTAACCAGCAGCAGTTTCTAAACCAAAACATATCAATTCTCTTTAACCAGCTCGTCCACCGTCTCCATGCTTCCATTCCATTCTTTGACCAGGGTTGTGATGGTCTCCTTCCAGTATTTGTAGTTGGGTTCTTTTATCACCACCTTCGGGCCAGTGCCATCCAACTCTTTTTCTTTAGCCAGTTCCATTGACTGAATCATCTCTGCCAACAATTTGAGATGGAAGATTGTACTCTTAACATTAAGAACATGTGTGTCTCTGATTTTCATGATGATTCCTTTCATTTTCAGCATCTCTTTCTCCATTTCCATTCTATTGGCATTTGCATTTTTGAAATTTTCACTGAGGATGATGTTAGACATTTTATCAACTTTCTTGCAGCTCCTTAATATCCATGGTGAGCAAACTGATTTTGTGCCTGTTAATGTCATTGTTCAATTTGTAGTTCTCAAAATCTCTCATGAAGGCATGAGTTTTGATAGCAGTTTCCTAGGCCAAGAAAAGCTCCATCTGGGTAGTTTTTAGATTGTGAAGACAATGGATAGCTTCCTCAGTATTCTTGGAAGACTCCTGTTCTTTTAAGCTTTCAACATCCTCCCTACTCGCAGCTTCCCCATCCACTTTCTCTTGAGAGGATTCCTTCTGTGAAGGGGTTTCACCAAGGTCTTCATCAGAAACAAAAGTGATATTATCCTCCTCTGCCCGACCCGAAAACTAAACTTTCCTGAACTGAGACAAGTCTCCCCCTTTACCCGTGCTAGATCTGGTATGTTTTGCCACTGGGTTCCCCTGACCAGTTTCATCACTGCTATCCTCCTTTGGTTCCTTACTCCCAGACCTTTTACCCAATGCAATGTTTGAAGGCGAGGCCCCAAATTTGTCATTTTTTCCCAATAGGGAGTGCTCACCGAATGATGGATTTTATCAGACCCTGGTGTAAGGGGATAATGAAAGTGCCTTTCTTCACCAAAGTTATAGATTTTTCCAGAGAGGAGAATAAGTAGAAGGGGAAGTTATACAGTTTTGCATTGCGAATATGGTTTAGCATTGGAAAATGATAACCATATATGACTTTATATCTACCTTCCAAAGTAATATAAGACATGAGCAGTTTGGCAATTTCATCATATGGAGAGGGCAGCTTACACCTAGCATAGCCATTATGAAGAGAAATAGGTTCCCCTTTTCCTTGGAAAAAATAGTCAATCTCAAGACTGTAATCAGATTTGGGTTTAAAAATGCTTCTACCTTCAAGCGCAAGACCAGTCACCTTAGCAATCAACTTGGGAGATTGTAACCTTCCACTTCTACACGAAATGATGTACATCGAGTCTCCTTCCACTTCTAGGAGATTGTAACCTTTTTCCTTTGCAATCTTTACCCCCTAGAACATAACAGCTGCCTCCACCACATTGTTAGATTGTTTTCCAAGGTCAAAGAAGTAAGCTAGAATGAAACGACCTGAAGAGTCTCTTATGACTCCTCCTCCCCCTACTTTCCCTGGGTTCCCTTTTGCAGCACCATCAAAGTTAAGTTTAAGGAAGCCATCACAAGGAGGATTCCACTTAATCCCCACTCTAGGATTATGACTATTAGATTGAGGAATCCCAGAGACGTGCCAATTCTCTAAGAAATGTTGTTCATAATCCAAAATTTCTAATTCTTTTTTCCGGAGGATGGAGAAATTGTTTCTAACTTCCTGAAAAAGATTTTTATTGATAGTTTGATAGGGATACTCTTATCCTTGAAAATCCTTCTGTTTCTCTCCTTCCAAATTTCCCACCAGAGATGGCTTAAGCTTATGATCCACAAATTTTTAAGCCCTTGACTATGAAAAGGGCATACCCATTGGTTCCAAACTTCCTTTATATCTTTTGGAATAACCCAATTAACCGAGAAGCCAGTCAAAATTGAGGAGAACATTTGATGTGCATACGTGCATTCCAGGAACATATGATTTACAGATTCCATTTTTCTTTTGCATAGCACACATCTATTAACCCATTGGAAGCCTCTTTTTCCAAATTATCAACCGTGAGAATTTTGTTTCCAAAAGTGAGCCAGCTGAACACATTTACCTTAGGAGTAATATTCTTGTTCCAAATCTTCCCTACCATTAAATCTTCTTCTCCAGTTTGACCCTCAAAGAAGAGGCCATAGGCAGATTTGACAGTAAAATTTCCACTAGGTTCCTTATCCCAGATTATTCTATCTTGGTCTTTGCTGTTATATGATACATAATTTTGTAAGAACTCGTTGATCCCTTTCATTTGATTAATTAGATCCTGACTATCCATTTCCAAAGTTTTCCATGTTTGAAAACTCTCTTCCATAGCCATGTAGTTGTTCACCTTTACTCCATATTTAGCTTCCATTAATGCAGAGATTTGTGGAAATTTATCTTGGAGGGTAAAATCCCCTACCCATTTGTCTTTCCAAAAATCTATCTCATTGCCTCTTCCTATTTTCCATCTGCTGCCCTTGTTCAAAATTTCTTTGGCCCAGTTGATGGCTTTCCAGATGCATGAGCCATTGAAAGTCGCTTGTTTAAACATCCATCTTTTGTCATTATTATCCTACCAATATTTTCTCTTAAGGATTCTAGCCCAAACTCCATTTTCCTTAGTTAGTCTCCACCCAATCTTTGCAAGTAATGCTTTATTCATTTTGGACCAATCTCTGAGACCAAGTCCCCTAGCTTCAAGGCGTCTGCGCACACTCTACTCCAAGTGGCTAAAGGAATTATATCCTTACTTTCTGTACCACTCCATAAAAACCTCTTTTGGATCTTTTCCAATCTTTCCCCAATTGTGACAGGAAGTTGGTATATTGACATGGCATACACTAGGAGGCTCTGTAGAGAACTAATCAAAAGAGTAATTTTTCCCGCTTGGGATAAAAGATTAGCTTTCCAACCTGCTAATTTCCTTTCAAACCTTTCAATTAGAAAATTCCACTCAAAACAGGAGGGTCTCCTATCTCCAAGAGGAATGCCTAAATATAAGGTAGGAAAGGGTTTGAAGGTACATTCAAAAATTTCAGCTATCTTCTTGCAGTGACTGTCCATAGTGTTCAGGAAAAAAAGAGAACTTTTTTTAAAATTAATCAACTAACCTGAGACCTCCATATAATCATCAAGAATGCATTTGAGTTTTCTAGCTTCTGGAACAGTAGCTTCCCCCACCACAAAGGTGTCATCAACAAAGTGTTGATGAGAAACTTTATCCATCTCAAGTGCTGGAGAAATCCCTTTGATAGCACCCTTTTCAGTTTCAACATTAGTCTTCTACTGAGAGCTTCAGCCATTAAAATAAAGAGGAAAGGGGAGATGGGATCCCCTTGCCTTAAACCTTGTGTGCTAGGAAAGAACCCAATAGGACTGCCATTCATGAGAATAGAAAACCAGACATTGGAAAAACAAGCCTGAACCATTTGTCTCAAATCATTAAAAAGCCAAACCTTTCAAGGATTTTGTCGAGAAAACTCCACGATACTCGGTCATAAGATTTTGCCATATCTAGTTTTAAGAATAAAGCTGACTTCTTACTGATTTTTTCCATATGAATAGTCTCTTTGATAGTGATTATCCCATCCTATATTTGTCTACCTATGATAAAGCCCCCTTGCTGTTCTGAAATGATGTTAGGTAGGATCATCTGAAGCCTGAGTGCCAGAATCTTTGTACAAATTTTATAGGAGGTGTTACAAAGACTTATAGGTCTGAAGTCTTTTAGTTCTATAGCATTACTACACTTCGGAACCAGAGTCAGAAAGGTGTAATTCATATCCTTTAACATGACCTTCTTCTTGAAGAATTCCTTAACTACATCAAAAACCTCTTTTTTGATGATGTCCCAAAAAATTTGAAAGAAAAGGCGGAAAACCATCAGGTCCAGGAGCCTTGTCCGGGCTAAGGAGTTTGATAGCAAATTCCACTTCCTCCATTGAAGGAAGCTCTAAAAGCATGGCGTTATCTTCTACCGATACTAACTTGGGGATACAATTAAGGAAAACCTGTTCTTTCAAGAGATTATGATCCTGATTGTTTGAGAGTAAATTTTGGAAGAAAGAGATAGTCTCTTTGTCAATTTCATCTTGTTCCTCAATCATGACACCTCCCTCCTTTCTGATTTTGTTTATTCTGTTAGAGCTTCTTCGCTTTAAGGTAGACATGTGGAAGAATCTAGTGTTTTTGTCTCCTTCCTTTAACCAAGTGATTCTAGATTTTTGCCTCCAGAAGATTTCCTCTTTACCCAGGATATTATGGTAGTCCGCCAGGAGAGATCTTTCCTTAACCTGGTCAGCGTGATCACCCTCCAAGACTTGAATTTCAGTACTTCTTTGGATAAGCTGAAGTTCCTCTCTGATTTCCGCTTTCTTTTGGAAAATATTCCCAAAGCATTTTTTATTCCATTCTTTGAGGTGAACTTTTACATTCTGAAGTTTTTTAGAAAGTCTAAACATCGTTGTACCTTTGACCTTTAGTTTCCACCACTCTTTGATGAGATCATTCAACTCCTCATTTTGGAGCCACATCTTCTCAAAACGGAAGGGATTTCTTCTTTGAGAAGGATTCTTAATTTGAAGGAGAATGGGGTTATGGTCGGATCCAATCTGAGGAAGTGAAAAAAGGGATAAGTCTTGGTTTAACCATTCCTCTGAAACCATAGCCCTGTCCAATCTGACTTGAATGTGTTGAGAGCCTGATCTTCTGTTTGACCATGTAAAGCTGCTACCTTTTAGATCTATGTCATGGAGTTGGGAAGAAGAAATAAACATGTTAAAATCCTCCATGCCAACAGAGAACTCCTTAGAACCTCCTTTTTTTCCTTGGAGTCCTAGGGGTATTGAAGTCCCCCATAACAATCCAGCCAGAGCCTTTGATAGAGTAATTGAAAGAAAGGAGGTGGTGCCAAAGTTGTTTCCTTTCCTTGTGATGGGTAGGAGCATAAATATTTGAGATAACCCATATACTTCTATTTTCTAGATCTTTCATCATCACAACCATATGATTATCTCTTTTAACCAACAAGGTACCCTCAAACTTATTCGGGTTCCAAACCACTGCTAAACCTCTCGGAAGATCCTTTCGAGCTCACTACAAAGGCTTTAGAATTCTTCCAACATAATTTACAAGAGGATAGGAAGGATTCTTCTTTCATTTTAGTTTCCTGCATAACAATCAAATCAGTTTTCTATCTTTCAATCATATCCTTCAGGATTCTCCACTTCATAGGACTATTCAGTCCTCTCCCATTCCAAGATATGCAGTTCATTTTCTTAGGTTGGGTTTATTTTTCCTAAAGACCTTCTAGTCCAAACACATATGTTTCCCTGAATCTATCTCCTTTTGGGTTTTTTTCCTTGATTCCAATTTATTCGGTCTTCCCTGTTTGTTATTTATAGCTTCCACATTAATAGGGTTCTCTTCCTCCAGTAGAGGTGCTTTGAACAAGAAGAATCCCCCTTTCTTCCTTTTGGTTCAATTTTCTTTTTTCTCGGATATTAATTTTTCCCTAGAGGGGTTATTTAAACTAGAGCTAGGGCCTTCTTTCTTCTCCTCGGCTTCTTGATTGGGGTCAAGAGATCCTCTATAGAGGGAAAAACCTCCATCCCTATGGAGAAATTCATTTCCATATTTTGGTCCTTGGATGCATCTAAATTTGTTTTGTCCTCTGCCATTTCCATGCTCTTATTGACCTCCTTTTCCTTTACTGCCTTTGGGATTAGATCATTCTTGACAGGTTCATTACAAATCCCTTCTTTCAAGTTAAAATTACCAATGTCAATCTTCCTGCCTTTCATAAGATCCATCAAATTTTCCTCCTCTTTTTCTTTTACCTTTGATTTTGACTTTGAAAAAAATTTAGATTTCCTTCTGTTGGTTACCAGAGTGAAACCATCCTCGTCCCTTTACTTTTCTCCTTTTGAACTAGGGCTTTCTTCCCTGTCTTTTTCCTTTATGCGAAGAGGAGAGAGAACTTCCGACCTGGAATTGGAAAAATCTTTCCTGTGATCCTCCGCACTCTGCATTATGCCTTTCCCCTTTTCCTCATTACCCTCTTTAGCTATGATTGGGATAAATACTTTAGAGACTTTAAACTTACAACTCTGAGAGGAATGGCCCCATCCATTGCATTTAGAGCATTTAGCTGGAGAGATTTCCATTTCAATCCTTTGATCCCATATCCCAAGTTTTGATTTGAGTTTAATACTACTCGGGATTTCTCTATCCGTAATAGTGTAGATGCAAAAATGGGCACAAATAAGGCGGGACATTTGTCTAGTGGCATTATCAATACTAACAAAGGTACCTAGCGTATTAGCTATACCTTTCACAATATCCTCATGCCAGAATTCCAGAGGGAGGTTTGGAAGGCGGATCCAAACTAGGAATTGGTTCAGATTTTATTTTTCCAGATTGAAAGAGGGTTCCCATTTCCGTAAATACCAGCCTGACTTTCCCCAAAACTAGGGTCCTTCTTCTAGAGCCTTTTGCATATCTTCTTGAAGGTTAAAATGAAAAAGGAAAAAACCATTTGAAATAGCACATACCTCTAGATGCCCTTTAGGGGACCACTTCAGTTTGGTCCATCTTCTGATTGCATCAATATTAGGCCTCCCCCATCAACTTTCCCACTAAAGCCTTATTCAAGTTTTCTGATGTAGAATACAAAAGTTGGTCAGGGATTTTAAGAATGTAACCAGAGTTATCTTTAGATGCTTGAAGAAAAAACCTTTTGTTTTTCGGGATGAATCATCATTTTTGACAACACTAGACCAGGATTCTTTGGGATTTGAAACTTTTTTCTTTTCACTGATAACTCAAACTTCAATTTCTCCTTCCTCTCGCATTGCATCCTGTTCCTTTGTCCGGGTGGGATTTCCCTTCCATCGCTTTCCCTCTAATTTTTTTAATAAAATCTTCCTCGCGCTCCATAGAACTCACATGTATCTTATAAATATATGTATATTGAGTGCTATTCTTCCATGGGAAAGTCTACATTGTAGAGGCCCATTTTGGAGTTTACTTAGTCAAGATTTTTGTGATTAAGATTAACTTTTCATAGATATTTTCCGATTTAACATGGTTCCTACTACCATTTATTTACACTTGATTAAACCTGGTATGTATGTGAGTATAATCTCCATTAAAATTTCATGAGTCTCAACTAGAAAAGAATGCATGTCACAAATTTTATTTTAGTATTTTTACAAACTTGTAAATTATTTAAATATTATATAGTATATATAGATGCTAAATACACCGAGACTAATTCATATTTTATAATATATATGTATTATACTTTAAATAAAACAGAGTTAATACAATACTTTAGATAAAATAAAGTTTAATAAAAATAAAAACAAAAAAGGGGGGTTGGGAGGGCCGAAACCCTCCCAACCGCCTCGCGCATCCCCTCCCGCCGCCACCACTATCTCCCCCAACCTCGCAAAGACCTTCCCTCCCGCCACCGCTTCCCACCTCTTCCACCGCGTACCTTGCAGACCGGCCCCCACCTCGCCGTCACCGTTTCCCTCCACGGACCCCCTACACCTCTCGCCCCTCATCCTCTACATAAAACATGTCCCTTTCCCCTTCCTTCCACACTGTCCCTCTCTCACCCCTCTCCACGTAATTTCATTTCCCCCCTTCCATGTCACCCACACTTCCACCCCACCACTTCTTTTACCAAATGCGCAGCCACCACACACCTACGCATCCTCTCTAAATCCACTCGCCACACCGTATAAAAAAAAGATATTTTTATAAAAAAATGGTTTTGATGTGTGGATCTCTTCAAAAATACAATAAGGAGGAATCAAGCTCTATAGCTCCTCCTCCATAGCCCCTCCTCCACCCGCACAAAAAGAAACAAAAATAAAATAAAAATGATATGGAAAATAAAAAAGAAGAAGATAAAGATGCATTAGGGAAAATTTAGAGTAGTTTCAAAATCAAAGGTCAAGATTTGCTTCATCTTAGGGCTCTCATTTGATGCTACATCTCTTTTAAGTCATGGTCATTTCATGGGAATGGTAAAATAACTTTTGTGGTGTGTGTGGGTAAATAATTGAATAGAAGGGAAAATTAATAAAACTCAAAGGGGGTGTAGACATTTTAAGGTGACCTTAGTAAGCTCAACATAAATAAAAAAATTAACTTGCTTAGGAAAATGTCATATTTAATTTTGATTAAATTTATAAATGGATATAAAATAAATTCTAAGGGGTTTATGGTTAAACATATACATTAAGTAATCATTGATCTTTTAAAAAAAAAAAAATTCCACAAATTTTTAGTCACATTTGGGGCGTGTTTACGGTGTCCCTGGATGGGCGTCACATTTAATATCGTGAGCAGAGGTTCGCACATGCAGACGCTCTGGGTAATTATTAAACTAGTCGACTATATTTTAATAACATTAATTTAAATAAATAAATAAAATAATGGATTAAAAAAGAAGAAGAATTAATCGTTATAATTTAATAATCTCTTCTCTCACCTTGTGCATAGGATGACACCCATGAGACGACGATCGGTTAAGGGTTTGGGACACAATTTGCCTACGCCCAAACTATAGGAACCCAAATTTGGGCCTCAAATCTTAGAGGCTCTTCAAAGCAGCTTGATCAAGTATTATGCAACAGTGCCTTCCACCACCACAGGAGGTGAGAGAGGAGGAGCCGATAGGTGAGGATGCGCATTCAGAGCTGCCAGAGAACGATACCCCGAGGTGGGAGAGGTCATGTATCCCTTCCATTCACCACGAGAGGGTAGCCTCATACCATCGTAGCCACTCACACAGCTTCAAGGGACCATTAGGAAATAGACGACCGCTTTCCCTATTGGACTCGCTGCCAGATCGGGATACAAGCAAAGGTGATTAGAGACCTTCTTCACCTACAGGCCTCCTCCTACATACACCGAATCTACAGATGGCTTTGGGGATGAGTCATGGCTCCTTAGCCTGGATAGTTGCTTTGGCTTACACTCTTACGAGAGAAATATCAAGGCTAAGTTTTCCATACACCTCCTCCGAGACGCAATAGGCGTTTGGTGGAGGAATGAGGAGTGAAAGCTCCATTTGACTCGAGAGATAGTGACCTGGGAGTTGTTTGAGGAGTGTTTTAGGGCTTGTTATATGTCAGAGCATTTCATGCAGAAGAGGATTGATGAGTTTCATGACTTATGACAAGGATTTGGCATAGTAGCACAGTATGAGAGTAGGTTCCTGGATCTTTTGCAGTATGTGGACTACCTGCAAGATGAAAAATTTAGGTAAACAAGTTTATTTGAGGCCTGAATGCAGACATAGTAGGAGCAGTTAGGATGCTATCTCCTCCCACGCTTGAGAAGGCCGTTGAGAAGGCCTACTTAGCTGAGGAGAACAGGACCAAGGCACAAGAGCACTGAGATAGAAACAAGAGAAAGTTTTAGGATAGGATGTAGGCCTTTCAGAGTTAGAGGTCACGGGGTACAACACCACCTCCTAGAGGAGGATTCTAGCCTCCGACAGCCACTATGAGGGCTCCACCACATCCACAACAATAGACGTAGCATCATGGCCACCAGTAGCAGAGGGCCGGGCATGGACTCGTGAGAGCTTGTAGAGAGGTGGTACTAGAGGAGGTTTTGGTGGAGCCAGGGATTGGAGATAGGGTACTCGGTGAGGTACAAATGCCGACTTACACACAACAATGCTGCTAGGGTTGGACCAGCAGGATTAGTTCACCAGAGTACATGAGGGACCCCATCTCAGAGGGGTATAGGAGGATGTTTTATTTTTGGGTCTCTTGATCACTATGTGCATATGTGCCCGCACAAACCCACTACCATGGATATGCAGAGCTTCTAGATCCAAGAAGACAAAGGGGTGACGTAGGACGCACCCATCGTGTATATGTAGTGGTTGACAACCGTCAAAGCGGAACATCAAGCCACTATTATTGAGACGATAGGTACTATCGGGGTATTTCTGTCTCAATACTTTTTGATTCAGGTGCTTGATTCTTTTATATCTCCTCATCGTAATGGACCACCGTGGGATAGTGGTGGTTAGGCAACTAGATAGTTGGTAGGTTGAATTGGCCTTTGGGGCCAAACTTGCAATGGACTCATATGTGGAGAGTTGCGTATTTCATTTAGGAGTCTTCTCCACTACTCTTGACCTCTGAGTTATTCCTCTAGGATCCTATCAGGTAGTGTTGGGCATGGATTGGCTCGAGGCTCATCGGGCCAAGGTAGATTGTAAAAATAAGGTCATTGAGTGTCAAGATGATCTTGGGAGTGCAATTATGATATCGGGATGCAAAGGCCTATCTCTTTGCACATGATCTTGACTAAGAAACTCAAGCGGAGCATGCGTAAAGGTTGTCAGTTGTTTGCTATCACCATCAGTGATCGATCAGAGAGCACCCCAGAGCATTCACCCTTAGATGATCATGCAATTTTGAGGGAGTATGCAGATGTGTTTCTAGGTGAGCTTCCAGGGTTACCACCCCACAGAGAGGTGGATTTCACCATTGATTTAGTGCCAAGATCTGCACCATTTTCTAGGGCACCCTATCGGATGACAACTCCAGAGCTTCATGAGCTCAAGATTTAGTTAGAGGAGTTGTTGGATAAGGGTCTCATTTATCCTAGTGTATATCCTTAGGGAGCACTTGTCATATTTTTTAAAAAGAAGGATGGTCCTCTTAGACTTTGTGTAGACTTTAGGCAACTCAACAAAGTCACAATAAAGAACTACTATCTACTCCATAGGATTGATGACTTGTTTGACTAGATGTGGGGAGCTAGAGTGTTCTCCAAAATTGATCTCAAGTCAGGGTATCATCAGTTGCACATTTCAGATGCAGAAATTCATACGAAATTTTTTCACACATGTTATGAGAATTATGAGTTCACAGTTATCCCATTTGGTTTGACTAATGCCCCAGCTGTCTTCATGAGCCTATTGAATGGAGTATTCAGAACCTTTCTGGATTGCTTTGTCTTAGTGTTCCTAGATGATATATTGATCTATTCTCATTCCGAGGAGGAACACAAGGAGCATTTGAGACATGTACTATAGGTTTTGAGAGAGCAGAAGTTATATGGGAACTTGGAAAAATGTAGCTTCTTTTAGATAGAGATTCAGTACTTGGGTCACATCATATTAGGCGAGGGTATCTCAGTAGATCCCTCTAAGATATACAAAGCTATCATGGACTCGGCCAACACCCATATCGATCCACCGAGGTGAGGAGTTTTATGGGTTTAAGCAGTTACTACTTGTTAGGTTGTGGAGCCTGTTTTCATGTGTGAAAGTGTTGAAGACTGTACACTAAGAGTACTATACACTTTTCATGTATCCTCGTCGGGGTTTGGGGGCGTAGCCCCTGAATTTTTTTTTTAGGCGTAAATTTTTTGGCCTCGAAAAATTACACCCGAAATATCGGGAAATGTGCTTTTCTCATATGGGCGAGTTTTTTTGACCCATAGGTTTATGGGATGGGTTTTTCCCATGGTTTTGATACCCACGATTTTGTAAAAATGCTTAAGCAGTTGTCTATTTATATGGTCTTATGCATATGATAGATGTACAAGCAAATGTATTGTAGATGTGTTTTGAATTCGGGTGTGAATTCTGTAGAGTTTGTTGAGCATAGCTCCAAACGGATATGGGTATTGTATTGAGAGAGCAGTGGCTTGTAATAAAATTTGAGCAAGTGATTCTTGGTGGACGTAGCCCAAATTGGGTGAACCACATCAAATACTGTCTCTTTGTGTTGTGTTATTTTATTCTGTAATTTTATTTGAGATCTGTAATAATTTCTACATATTAGTTTCTACTGTTGCGATTATGTGAGGGATTATTTGGTATATTTTATCCCTTATTTCCTAACAATTGGTATCGAGCTCGGTTTGGTTTGTTGAAGTGTTGAATCGCAGGGAAAGTTTTTAGCTGGAGTGGGAGCTATGGTAGATGAAGGAAGATCTAGGGTTGATAAATTCAACGGGCAGAATTTCAGTCTTTGGAGGATGCAGATGGAAGGTTACCTTTATCAGAAGGATCTTTATACTCCGTTGTCTAAGAAGGTGAAAAAACCCTTGAGTATGACAGATGAGGAATGGGATTTGTTGGATCAGAAGGCACTTGGAATGATCCGGTTGAGTCTTGCATCTTCGGTATTATTTAATGTTTCAAAGGAAAAGACTACAAAAGATCTAATGGATGCATTAGGGAAGTTGTATGAAAAACCCTCTGCCTCTAATAAGATATTTTTAATGAAAAAGTTGTTTAATATGAAGATGTCTGAGAATAGTTCAGTAGCAGATCATTTAAATGATTTCAATACGGTAGTGAATATGCTAGCTTTAGTTACAATAGAATTTGATGAAGAAGTTAGGGCTTTATTAATTCTGTGCTCTTTACCTGAGAGTTGGAATAGCCTGGTAATGGCGGTAAGTAACTTGGTTCCAACTAACTTGAAGTTGAAGTTTGAGGATGTTGTAGGGGTGATTCTAAGTGAGGAAATGCGAAGAAAAAGCTCTGGGGAATATTCTACTTCAGGAATACTTTGAAAGGGAAACTAGAGCGAGACAAAGAATAGAGGAAACCGTGGAAAATCAAAAGATCAGGCAAGGTCAAAATCCAAGAACAAGATTGTATGCTGGAATTGTGGAAAGCCTGGGCATGCAAAGAAGGATTGTTGGGAGCTTTGGGATAAGAAGAAACAACAGGAAGAAAACAAGGAGGAAAATGTGGCAACGGGTAATGTATGTCAGGATGCTTTGATTCTTTCTTTACACAATATTTCTGAATCTTGGGTTTTAGATTCAGGGGATTCTTTCCATGCTTTTCCACATATGCATTATTTTGTTGATTATGTTCAAGGAGATTTTGGGCATGTTTTTCTTGGTGATGATGAGCCTTGCAGCATAGTTGGAAAAGGTTCTGTTCAGGTTAAGATGCAGAATGGGAATACTTGGCTATTGAAGGATGTCAGACATGTGCCTACATTAAGATGAAATTTGATATCGACAGGGCAGTTGGGAAGTGATGGTTGTACTGTGATATTTATAGCTAACTCTTGGAAGGTTACCAAGGGTGCTCTTGTGGTGGCAAGAGGTAAGAAGGTTGGAACCTTGTATTTAACCACTGATAGTACTAATGATTATAATCTTGTAGCTTCGTATGCGAGATATAACATTATGGCACTATAGGCTCGGCCATATATGAGCCATAAGGGCATGAACATCATAAAGAAGAATTTGCTTGGATATATAGAAACATGTTTGGATTTCGTGAGAACCGCATATATGGGACATAGAAGCAAGTAAGGTTTCTCAAGGTTGGACCTACGAAGAAAGAGAGTAAGTTAGAGCTGGTACATTCGATGTGTGGGGACCGCTCGTATCATCTCTTGGGGTTCAAGTTATTATGTTACTTTTATTGATGATGCAATAAGGAAAGTTTGGGTTTATTGTATTAGAAAAAAATCTGATGTATTTGACACTTTTGTTAAATGGAAAGCCTTGGTAGAGAATGAAACAGGTCTTAAGCTAAAATGTCTCATGTTAGATAATGGAGGGGAGTATTATAGCAATGAATTTGATGATTACTGTTCTAAGAATGAAATCCATAGGCAAAAGACGGTTCCAGGAACTCCGCAATGAATGGGGTATCAGAAAGGATGAACAGAACAATAATGGAATGTGCTAGGAGCATGAGGTTACATACAGGACTGCCTCTTTCTTTTTGGGCAGAAGTGGTGAGCACAACTGTGTACTTGATAAACAGAGGACCCTCAAGTGCCTTGGATGGAGGCATACCTGAGGAGGCTTGGTCTGGTAAGAAAGTTGATTACTCATTTCTTAGAGTCTTTGGATGTGAGGTGTTTTTTCATATAAACAAGGATGATAGGACCAAGCTAGAGGCTAAATCAGAAAAATGTACTTTCATTGGTTATGGTGGTGATGACTTTGGATTTAAATGTTGGAGTATTAAGGACAAGAAAATCATTTGGTCTAGGGATGTGGTCTTTAATGAGAAAGTCATGTATAAGCAACAATTGTAGGAAAATAGGGAAGAATCCAAGAAAGAATATGTAGTGGTAAAGGATCTTCCGGATGGGAAAGTGACCCATGAATTAGTTCACAAACCTACTCAATAGGAACCCCAAACTCCTATAGTGAGGAGGTCTTCTAGGGTAAGAAAAGAACCTGAACGTTTTTCTCCTTCTCTTTATTATTTATTACTCACCGATAGTGGAGAGCCAGAGAGCTTTGATGAAGCAATGTAGGTAGATGCCAGAAGAAGTGGGAGCAAACCATGGATGAGGAAAGTCTCTCATGGAGAACCAGACTTGGGATTTGGTGAAGCTACCTAAGGAAAAAGAGCATTGCGTAACAAGTGGGTGTACAAAAGTTAAAGATGAAGAAGGAGGAAAGAAAAGATATAAGGCCCGGTTGGTGGTCAAGGGGTTTGCATGAAACAAGGTATAGATTTTGATGAGATTTTTTCTCCCGTAGTAAAAATGACTTCTATCGAACTATTCTTGGAATAAGTAGCAAAAAAGACTTGCAATTAGAACAGCTTAGATTTAAAGACTACATTTCTCCATGGTGATTTGGAGGAGGAGCTATATATGCAACAACCGTAGGATATGAAGTCAAAGGTAAAGAGGAGATGGTGTGCAAACTACGAAAAGCTTGTATGGCCTCGAAACAAGCTCCACGTCAATGGTATAAGAAGTTTGATAGCTTCATGATGGAGCAAGGTTATATTAGATGTCATTCGACCATTGTGTGTATACAAAGAAATTTGAGGATGGAAGTTATATTATCCTCGTGTGTTTGATGTAGATGACATGTTGGTTACAGTAAAAACATGTAGGAAATAAAAGTACTCAAGAAACAACTAAGTGAATCCTCCGATATGAAGGATTTGGGGGCAGCCAATCAACTTGGTATGAGGATAACTCGGGATAGGAAGGAATGGAAGCTAACTTTATCTCAGAAGAGTACATTAAGAAGGTATTGGATAGGTTTAACATGCATGATGCTAAACCAAATTGGGACTCCTTTGGCAGCCATTTTAAGTTATCAAAGGAGCAAAGTGTCCCAAGACAGAGCAGAAAGAAACCAGATGTCCAAGGTACCTTACTCATCAGCTTTTGGTAGTTTTATGTATGCTATGGTGTGCACTAGGCCTGATATTGCCCATGCAAAGGGGAGTTGTGAGTAGATTTATGAGTGATCCGGTAAAGAGCATTGAAAGCAAGAAAGTGGATCCTTCGGTATTTGAGAGGGACCATGGGGATAATTTTTTGCTACATTAGATCGATAAAACTTTACGTGGTTATGTAGATTCAGACATGGCTGGAGATGTAGATGAGGAGGAGCACGACAGTTATATTTACACTTTGTAGGTGGGACAACAAAGAGCTAGATTTCATGACTACGTGGTTGGTGACTTTGTCAACCACAGAGGCCGAGTATGTATGCTGCCACAGAGGCAAGTAAAGAGATGATTTGGTTACAAAAATTTCTTGAGGAGTCAGGGCATAAGCAAGAGGAATGTAAGTCTGCATAGTGATAGTTAGAGTGCTATACACCTAGCTAAGAACTTTGCTTTCCACTCTAGGACAAAGCATATACAAGCTTAAGGTATCATTTCATCGGACACTTTGGAGGAAGAGAAGTTGAAGTTGGAGAATATTCATACCAGTCGAATCCTGCAGACATGATGACCAAGGTGGTCACAAGGAAAAACTAAAGTTTTGTTCAAGCTTTGGTTGGTCTTCACAGAAACTAGTGAAGGGTTGAGAAGCTTGCTCAGAGGAAAACTAGTCTCCAAGTGGGAGATTGTTAGGTTGTGGAGCCTGTTTTCATGTGTGAAAGTGTTGAAGACTATACACTAAGAGTACTGTACACTTTTCATGTATCCTCACCGGGTTCGGGGCGCAGCCCCCGAATTTTTTTTTTTTTTTAGGCGTAAATTTTTTGGCCTCGAAAAATTGCACCCGAAATATCGGGAAATGTGCTTTTCTCATATGGGCGAGTTTTTTGACCCATAGGTTTATGGGACGGGTTTTGCCCATGGTTTTGATACCCACGGTTTTGTAAAACTGCTTAAGTAGTTGTCTATTTATATGGTCTTATGCATATGATAGATGTACAAGCAAATGTATTGCAGATGTGTTTTGAATTCGGGTGTGAATTTTATAGAGTTTGTTGAGCATAGCTCCAAACGGATATGGGTATTGTATTGAGAGAGCGGTGGCTTGTAATAAAATCTGAGCAAGTGATTCTTGGTGGACGTAGCCCAAATTGGGTGACCACGTTAAATACTGTCTCTTTGTGTTGTGTTATTTTATTCTCGTAAGTTTATTTGAGATCCGTAATAATTTCTCGCATATTAGTTTCTACTCACATGCGATTCTCGTGAGGGATTATTCCGCATATTTTATCCCTTATTTCCTAATAACTACCGCAGTTTGTTCGTGATTTCTCTAGGATTGCTCACCGTATTACTTCTCTTATAGAGAAAAGGGAAGAAGTTTGATTGGTCGTAAAAGTGTGATCGAGGCCTTCCAGCTTGGTTAAGGAAAGGTTAACCATGGCGCCCATCTTAACAGCTCTAGACTGACAGAGGAGGATTTTGTTATTTCCACCGATGCATCACTAGAGGGTTTGGGAGCCATTTTTATGTAGGAGCATCAGGTGATCACATTTGAGACACGTAAGCTCAAGGACTATGAGCTTAATTACCTTACTCATGACTTAGAGATTGTAGCAGTTGTTCATGTACTTGTGCATTGGCGTCATTTCCTTTTGGGTAGACCTTTCATTTTGAGGACTGACCACCTGTATTTTACAACACATCTTCTCACAACCGAACCTCAACACTCATTAGTGGTGTTAGATGGAGTTCCTATCTGAGTACGACATGGAGGTGCAATTTATCAAAGGAAAGGAAAATGTCGTTGCAGATGCACTTAGTAGGCGACAACATGTGCTTGCATCTTTGACCTTGTAGTCATATTTGAGAGGTAGGATTCTTTATCATCTTCCCAAGGATAGGTTTAATGAGGGAGATAGACAGATGTTGGAGTCACAGGGTTCACTAGAGGGGTATATATTTAGGGTTCATTTTAGAGATATATGGTTTAATTTGGTTTCATAGACGCATATATGTGGCTAAGTTAGGTGATCTGCGTAGGTTCATCCTCATAGAGGCTCATTGAGCTCCATGCGTGGCACATCAAGGAGTGAAGAAAATGCACACTGATCTGAGGGAGTTATATTATTGGCCAGGTATTCAACGAGACATAGCATATTTTGTTGCATGATGCCTTGAGTGTCAGAGGGTCAAGGCAGAGCATTCTAATCCCGCAGGACTCTTACATCCTCATGATATTCCGTGAGTGGAAATGAGATGTGATCTCCATGGACTTCATAGTAGGACTCCTTATGTCTTCTTACCATCATGATGCCATTATGGTCATTGTGGATAAGTTAACCAAGGTTGCACATTTCTCACCAACCAAAGTCACCTATAATGCACAAGCCATCGCCAAAGTATTTATGGAGGACATTGTTAGATTGAATGTGATTTCAAGACCATCATCAATGATAGGGATACCATTTACACTTCAGTTTTATGGAATTCCTTTCAGGCCGCTCTTGGGACTCAAATTAATTTCAGCTCAGCATACCATCCAGAGACAGATGGACAGATAAAGAGGGTTAACCAAGTGTTGGAGGACATGTTGAGGATGTATGTGATGGACCAACAAAATAAGTGAGAGGATTATCTTCATTTAGTTGAGTTTGCATACAACAAAAACTATCACAGTTCCATTGGTATGGCTCCTTACCAGGCTTTGTATGGATGACCATGCAAGACACCCTTGAGTTGGGACAAACTAGATGACATGATTATTCTTGGACCAACTTACCTACAAGACTTAAAGTAGTAGGTTGTTTTGATTAGACAACATCTTGAGTAGGCTAGAGCACACCAAAATGCATATGCAGACATCAAGAGGATTGATTATCACTTCACAGTGGGTGACAAAGTCTTCTTGAGAGTTTGTCCTCATAAGAGCCTAATCCGATATGGGAAGGGTTCTAAGCTATCGCCTTGTTTTGTGGGGCCTTTTGATATTTTAGAGGTCATATGTCTAGTTACATATCTCCTAGCTTTGCCACCATGCCTTACATGGGCCCCGATGTATTTCATGTTTCTTTACCTCGTAGATATGTACCAGATGTTTCTCATGTTTTGCATTGGTCGACATTACAGGTGCAGAGGATGGAGGGCAAAGTGGAGATTGGAGCCCGTACGCATACCGGAGCACTTAATATTGGCCCTTCGGGGTTGAGACTTGAACCGTGTTAGAGTGTAGTGGGACATATATGATGAGACAACAACTACCTGGGAGGATGCTACACCATTGAGGGCCAAATATCCCTATCTCTTTCAAAGTGACTTCTGGAGGAAGTCTAATTCTAGAAGAGGGGGATGTAGTGCCCACATTTTTATAGTCTCGCTTATTTGTTGTTCCCTTTACTCATATACATGCTTCAAATAGGATTTGATATATTTTGGACATTATATTAGGATATTTGACCTTATTATACATGTATGGAGATTTAGGCGTATAACGCCAATTTAGCTTGATTAATCTTGTTTGACACCTTATCTTATGATCTCACGATACTAATTGATATGATGTTGTTTTGGACCATAGTCTTATTGATGGATACTCGCTTAGTTGCATGCTTGGATTCTATGGATGTATGTTACTTTATCATTATGTCTAACTCATGGTGAACTATGGATATTGTCACATTTTCGATCGCCGAATGATGATATGCTAGCATAGAATTCATTGATATCTTATTGAGTAGTTGACTCACATTTTATCGGACATGTGTGTTTAATGTGTGCAATGAGTGTGCAGTGACATGCCACAGAGAACGTGGGATTCGTGCCAGCATTACACAATTTTGTAAAAGCAGCCCACAGGGCTAAGTCCTAACCGTGTTTATTGTATGAGGCCTTAATATTAGAGTTTATTGTTTTGGGCACCATGAGTGACCCTCATTTGTAATGTAATATGTCTTTTAATATTAATCTTGCTTAGGATGTTTAGTTTTCTTTGTAAACTTGATTTGGGGACTTAATGGCCCCCACTTGCATTAAGTTTTGATTTTGAATAATGATGTATTTAATTAGAGGGGATTAGGATCACATGTGAACCCTTGGGTGGGCCCCACACCCTCTACACTTGTGCCCAAATGTGCCCAACCCAAAATTGGGCTATTTTAGACATTTTAAGTGACCCCTTTTTGGCTTGGGAGTTTACTTAGCATGAAAATGGGCCTCGGACCCTACCTAATAGGTAGGGGGCTTAATTCCAAGGCATGAGGGATTTCCTCCCATTTTTCCTCCCTTTGGTCACATCCATGTAAGATGGATGGGTATGTGTGTTTTGTTAAAAGTTGCATAAGTTTGTTTTCTTGTTCATTTTGAGTAATTTGGGGAGAAGAGGGTTAAAAGCCATTTTATCCTTTCTCTCTTTTATTTTGAGAATCTTTTACCTTGAGGGAAGAGAGGGGTGACACATGTCACCCCCTCATTTGTGAGCATTTTTGTTGGCTCCTCTTCAAATTCTCCCTCATGGGGAAAGAAGAGGACTTTTTTGGGAGCTTTTGCTTGGAGGCTTGTGGATTTTGGAGCTAGAGCTTGCTTGGATCAAGAAGTGGAAAAGTTAGAAGTTGGAGAGATTTTGGAGGTAGGATCCTTGAGCTCATTTGTGTGTTTTATATCATGTTAGATATTAGTCTTGTTTGTTTAAAATGTGTGTTGCTACTTGTTGATTTTATTTGTTGGTTTTTTTCTCCATCCATCATATGACATGATGGATTTTTGGAGTTTGTGGGGGAAGAGAGAGGGATTTTTCCCTCTCAATCCTCATGGCTTGTGGGCAAGCCATGTAGGATTTTAGTTTCTCCCCTCAAATGGTTTGAGGTGGGGAAGGTGGTTCATATGGTTTGAACCCCTTCCCCATTCTTGGTGAGGAAACCCTTTTGGGTTTGAAAATCCTCCCAAGAAGGATTTTGGTGAATGGATGGAGAAATAAGGAGGGTTGATGACTTTGGAGGAATAAGGAGGTGGTGGAGATTACTGTTTATGTGAAACCAATGTTGGCTACACTCTTGACACTTGGAGATCTCTTTCTTCTCTTCCCCATTTTGGAGGTAGAATATGGCTTCTCCTCTTTTCCCTTATTTGCAATTTTTTTGGTGATTGTTTCTTAGTGCATGGTCTTAGCTTGTATGTGAGAATAGTGTTGGATTGTCTCCCTTAACCTTGTGTAAAAGTTATGGAAACTAGTCCTATTTCCCATGGGCTTGGGGAGGATAGCATGCCTTCTAAACTTGGAAAGACATGTAATGATGCCTAAAGGTTGGGTGGTTAAACAAGCTCTATCTCCTTGTGTTGGTCCTTTGAAAGCATTTGAAAGTTGGAGCTCAAGTGTTGGAGTTTTCTTGTCATCTTGGTTCCAATTGTCTCTTTCTTATTTTATGGACATTATTCTCAATGTATCTTGAAGAGTATGACTATGTGGAAGTTTTCATGTATTTATAAAATTATCCTATTTATATTTAGCATTATTTGTAAACATGAGTAATGATTGCTTGAGCAATCTCTCTCTTCAATCTTGCAAAGAGTATTGTAATAAGGTTTATTGTGTATTTCACATAAATTTGTAAACATGTTGGATTAGTGTGCTTAAGCCATTGGAAAATAAACCTTGTAAGAGATTTAATTACTTGACTATGTAATGATTGAAAACTCCATTTTGAGGAAAAGTAGATTATTTGAAATGGATTATTGAATTAGTTGATTTCTTTAAATACAAATTTGTTGTAACTCCTTTTTGAAGGGAAGTTGATCTATGGAAATCTTGTAATTTTTTTTTATATATGTTTCCTTCTTGTAAAATGTTATAACATGACTAAATGTAAATTAAAACATCAGTCTTGAAATGCTTTTTTTTTTTAATATTACTTCAAAGTTTAGTAAATGGAATGAAACTAGTTCTCTCTCTTTCCTTATTACAAAAATAAAATAAAATGATCAACCATGGATATATAATGAAAATAAATATATGTATATTGAGTGATATTCTTCCATTGGAAAGTCTACATTGTAGAGACCCATTTTGGAGTTTACTTAGCCAAGATTTTTGTGATTAAGATTAAATTTTCATAGATATTTTTGATTTAACATGGTTCATGAGTCTCAACTAGAAAAGAATGCATGTCACAAATTTTATTTTAGCATTTTTACAAACTTGTAAATTATTTAAATATTATATATTATATACGATTCTAAATACACTTTGAGACTAATTTGTATTTTATAATATACATGTATTATACTTTAAATAAAATAGAGTTAATACAATACTTTAGACAAGATAAAGTTCAATAAAAATAAAAACAAAAAAGGGGGGTGGTTGAGGGTTGAACCCCTTCCTCACTTCCTGCGCATCCCCTCCCTCTTCCACCACTATCTCCCCGAACCACGCAATGCCCTCCCCTCCTACCACCACTCCCCACCTCTACCACTGCGCAGATCGAGCCCCCACCTCGACATCACCATTTTCCCTCCACGAACCCCCCTACGCCTTTGCCCATCCTCCTCTACGGAGAGCCTATCCCTTTCCCCCTTCCTTCCACGTTGTCCCCTCTCCATGCAATTTCATTTCCCCTTCCATGTCACCAACACTTCCACCCCACCACTTCTTTTACCAGCACAACCACCACAAACTCGCGCATCCTCTCTAAATCCCCGACCACACCATATAAAAAAATTATATTTTTATAAAAAAATGGTTTTGATGTGTGGATCTCTTCAACAAATACAATAAGGAGGAATCAAGCTTCATAGCTCCTCCTCCACCTGCACAAGAAGAAACAAAAATTAAATTAAAATGATATGGAAAAGAAAAGAAAAGAAGATAAAGATGCATTAGGGAAAATTTAGGGTAGTTTCAAAATCAAAGGTCAAGATTTATTTCATCTTAGGGCTCTCATTTGACCCTATGTTTCTTTTAATTCATGGTCATTTCATGGGAATGGTAAAATAACTTTTGTGGTGTGTGTGGGTAAATAATTGAATAGAAGGAAAATTAATAAAAGCGAAAGGGGTGTAGACATTTTAAGGTGACCTTAGTAAGCTCAACAAAAATAAATAAATCAACTTGCTTAGGGAAAATTTCATATTTAATTTCAATTAAATTTATAAATGGATATAAAATAAATTTTAAGGGGTTTACGGTTAAACATATACATTAAGTAATCATTGATCTTTAAAAAAATTCCGCAAATTTTTAGTCACATTTGGGGCGTGTTTACGGTGTCCCGGATGGGCATGACATGCTTCCGTGACATTACACTCGTTGAGTACTTGAAAATTATGATATAAGTAATTCAGGGAAATACATCTATCGAGAAACCCAAGAAACCCGAAATGTTGGGCGGAGCTTACTTGATGTTTTACATCTTGAGAAACCTAACACAAGGAGATCATTAAGGTTTTAGGAGCGAGAAGAATTGTGACATGGAACATGTGTTTGGGCCGACATGTTCCGATGCATGAAGGACACAAAAACCTGATATGAAGGAAACCATCAGGGTTTTGGTGGCGAAAGACATGTGACATGGAACATGTGTTTGAGCCGACATGTTCTGATGCACGAAGGAATCAAAAACTTGACAGTCACAAAAATGGAAGCTCCATCTCCAAAATAAAATTGTAAGTTGTCATTTTGGACAATAAAAACCAAGTGGGATGAAACTAGATTAAGATAAAAGATTGATGAAGTGGTTAATTTGAAGATTTTTTTTTTGTGAAAAGTGGCTATGTACAAGTGGATAGGTGAGGAAATCAAGCATATAATTTTTCAAAAATGAGGATTACTTGGTTCTTTACAAATCTGATCCTCATTAGTTTGTAAATGGTAGGTACAGGGACCCAGGATGTATTTAATGAGATAGGGGCCCCACCACTTTTGGGAATATTTACCTTATTTTTTATAGGTATAATCCAACTTCAAGATGAGGTCACCAACTTAAAATTTATGAGGTTTGATGATTTTGTGGGTTTTATTAGCAACACACTCTTTGTATTCATGATTATGATAGACAAAATTATCACATTTTCATCAAAGAGCTAGAAGGCATGAAAATGATATTCATGTATATATTCATCGTGGATGATTCTATGTAGAGAGATGTGAAGGGAAGGTAGTTCCATCTTGAGTGGAAGTACTTGCTTGTAACCAAATATAAGCGAGAATGGGGTTTCCCTAGTGGCCATATGGACATAGGTATGGTAAGATGAGAATGCTAGATAGATATTGAGATTCTAGTTAGAGTGTGACTCTTGGATGGTCTTTTGAAGAAGTTTTAAAATTGTTTTATTGGAAGATTCAACCTGTTTGTTGTATTGAGGATGATAAGGTGTTGAGAATTTGTGTTTGATTTTGAATTCTAGATATAGATGTTTCATTGCTTTGCATTTAAAATTCCCACCATTATTAAAAACAATTTTGTGGAGAACTCCAAAGTGATATGATTTGGTTGAGGATGAACTTTGAATTGGTAAGGATAGTCATATTGTTAAGAGGCATGAATTCAAACCACTTGGTAAAATACTTAGTGGTTGAGATGATGAAAAGATGTCCATTGTGAGAGAGGAATTTTAGTGATGAAACCTAATTCCCACATACTGCAAGGATAATGAGATTCAAGGAATTAAATCTCATCTAGTGGAGAGTGGATAAGTTCACCGAGGAATTGGAAAGGTTTGCATTTGTTGGTGAAGGTGGGTGCATCAACTTATAAGGTAGGAAAATAGAAACCCATATGTAGGAATTTGCAGGCTATGGCCATTGTAGTGTTTACTCGTAGGAGAACCTTCATCATCAAATAAACAATTGAGTAGAACACCTCCAAAGATGCGATAATAGAGGATGTTATCTTTGATATCGTACTTTCGAGATTTCTTTTAGATTCTAGTGGACTTGCGGAATCGAGTTTGGAGGGTAAGTTTGATATTGGATAAAATATATGATGCATTTATACCGTGAAGTGTGAGAAGTAAGCATGGAATCCACATGACAAATAAAAGGATAAATGGTAAAAGGTTGTGTGGAAGGGATTTTATGGATTTGGATAGTGCATTGGTCTTGTTGAAGATCTAGGTGAGGTTAAAATTGATTATCGATGATGTCAAATAAGGCATTGTGTTTATGAGGAATATATTTAATGGTGAGCGAAGTAAGTTTTTGTGATAATTATTGGACTATTTTGTGATATGCTTTGAGATTATCACTTTGAAATTGATAAGTGCCAATGAATTATCGATAAATGAGTTGGGAGTGACCCATGACATGGATATATGTGATTTTGGAGGTGAGAGAAAATTTATTTCCAAGGATAAGGGCCTCATATTCATCCATGTTCTTGGGGAAATTGAATTCAAGTCGAAAGGAGAGAGGGAGTGTATTTCTGAGGAGTCAACAAGACACAACCTACTCCAAATCCATAAAGACATTTTTCCTATTAAAATGGAGTGTCCAATTGTATTCATAGAAGTCTATAGTTATTTATTCATCTTTAGGATTGGTCTTTACGTGTTTGTGATTAGGATTCACATCACTAACAATGAGGGACTACACATTGAGATTGGTAGTAAATATGTAGTAGTATTATTTGATTATAATATCTGATCCATTCCCTCAATGAGTAGTATATCCTCATTAGGAAGGGAATTTAAGATAGTTTGGGTTGCGGATATTAGAGAAGAGACAATTTGATCTACAATGAATTTAAATTTGATAAACATTTGTGTGAAAATGCATAATTCAAATTTTGTTAGAAGAACTATCCATTTACCGATGTGTTCCATTAGGAGGATGACATGGGAGAACAAATGGTAGAGGGGATTAGTGTGAAGGATGACATAGGTGGTTTGGTAGATCATGTAATGGCAAAGCTTGGTACTCTAAAAATAAATATCTAATCAAGATCATTTGACAGGGTATAGCTAGTTTCATAGTCAATGAGAGTACAAATAATGTAGTATATGGAATGGTTTTTTACTTTTTCATCCTCTTGAGCCAAAATATACCCAATGGAGATAGGGGAGATGAGGTTTAGATAATGAGTTATGGATCGTGGGATAGCGGTTGTAGTGTAGAAGTAGTGAGGAGAGATGCTTTCAGATTTTCAAAGGATTGATGACGATATTTTTCCCATTCAAGTGCTACATCATTTTGAAGAGATTGGGTATGATATGTGAATTCATGGGAAAATTATCGGATTGCCCTAAGATTCCCTAAGAAAGTATAAATTTCAGGTATAGACATAAGGTAAGACATGTCAAGGATGGATTTGATATTATTTAGAGTTGACGTCTATACCACATTTTTATATGAGGAATCCTAATTTTGTTTCTTACATGACATGAAAGATGCATTTTCATAGGTTAAATAATTTTTTTTAATTTATGGATTCATTTAAGAGTAATGTCTAGGTCATGGGCATGATCTCCTACACATAAAGATTTGATGAGAAGGTCGCCCACATAGAATTTGACTATATTATGAATAAGACAATTAGATATGTGTGTTATAACTCATTGATAAGTTTCCATAACATTTTCAAGGTAAAAATGCATCTTAACATAGCAATATGTGCCCCATTCAAAGGGGTTAATATGGTCTTATGTTGGTTTTGGGCACTATTTGGATTTTATTATATCATGAGAAGCCACCTATGAGGTATAAAATATCATATCTGATGGTGGCATTAATGACAATGTAAATGGAAGGAAAGGAAAGTTATCCTTAGGACATGCAAGGTTTAGGTTGTGAAACTCAATGAAAATGTAGATGACTCGTGTAACTTTCTTACAAATGGGGATGATATCGGAGATACACATCCGAATATTCGACATGGTGGATAAATTTGGCATCTATAAGATTTATAAGGTATTTATGACATAGGTTGTTGATTTCAGGAGGTATTTTTCAAATATTTTTTCCAAACAGGTGCAACATCAAGATAGGTAATAATATTGACTACTATGTCTAGATTGATGTTGGGCATGTCAAAATTTCCCTAAGAAAATAATTCCTTATTATTGTGAAGGAAATCATGATGTTTATCATGCGAGATGAGGAAATTAGATGCCTAACATAACTACATGAGAATGATCATTGTTAATTTGGATATTGATGGTATTTTTAGTGAGTAAGGTGTTGTCATCATAAATATGATGATGAGCCTCAAGAAGCTTAACAATCTCATTAATGAGAGGGTCAATAATAACGATGATGTTTTCAAAGAGTGGAGGTTTATTTTGGAGATGGCAAAGTTTGTGATATTACAAAGGAAGGGTATCCTCATATGAATGTAATAACTCAAGGATGACCTCATCATTACAGATGATAGGAATTAGACCATTATATTTGACATCAATTTCAAGAGCTATATATCACTTACTATTACGATGTTGATGAGAAATGATTTGTATTACATTTAGGACCTTATTATCTAGAGTGACATCTGGATGAAGGGATGGAGGAGAGTCATCCTTATTGAATAGATCATTTGTTTTAGTAGAATAGGGGATGATGACACAAGGAGAGAGAAATTTAAAATGGATTAGATCAACCATACAACATTTATATCGATTAAATACATCATATAGAGAAAATAAATGCCACCAAAGTCAAATCTAGATATTACAAAATCTACCATTAGAGGGGAAATTAGATACGTAGTGGTATATTATAATTTTTTGATGGACCCAAGGAGTATAGAGTAATGATAGATTAGTTGGAGAGACATAAAGAAAATTATCCTCATCCTCACTATCACTAGCATCATATGAAGGAGGATCAAAATAATAAGATGCAGAGATCATGTGAGTATCATGGTCAAAAGGATACATTCGTGCTAGGCTATACTGGTAATGAATAAATTTTACATGATATGATTCAATATGAGATAGTATGTAGGGTTCATTAATACCAAGTAAATAGATGGTACGGGTCACAAAATCATCATCGGGTATGTGATATTCAAAGGTATCATCATGGGAAATAACCCCAATTTTTTGAAGGAGGGTGTGGATGGTGGATCTGTAAAAATTGTGATCTAGAGTTCATCATTTTTAATAGGAGTATGATGGATAGAGGAGGAATATTTACAAGGAAGTTCCTTTGATTATAAGATGGAAGGAAATAGATCCCAAGGTAATAAAAATGGAGGAATCCATATCATTACATTGTTGGGTAAATGATTCTATTGATGATATTTTGTAATTCATTAGGTTCATCATCATCTAAGTTTACTAGGGTTACTTGAATGTTAGGTATGTAGTCATAAAACTTAGGATATGAGATGTTAGGTACTTGTGGTTATAGTGGGAATATGAAAGGGATTATCTGGGAAAGAAAAAGTATTTCCCAAGGATTTAGGTCAACATTGTTCTTATATAATTTATTATTTTAGATGAACTTGATGCATTGCTACCTTGATGATGTGACTACATGCATGCGATGTGTCCAAGATTGTTCAAACAAGAGATTGTAAAAGAGGGGTCAATCGAGCACCATGAGATTAGTGTGGATAGTCTTGGGACCCAACGTGAAGGGAATCTGAATGCAACCGAGTGGCTTCTGACGAGTTTTATCAAATCCACAAAAAGTGATTCAGGTTTGTTTTAGGTCATCAATAAAGAAGTCAATGTTTTAAATGAGAGAAAAATAGGTGACATTGATCCCAAAGAATTCATCCACCAATAATCATCTTCCTTGTGCATCAATAATGATGACATTAATAATGAGTGAAATATCGTCAACACATAATATTACTTCATTATTAAGCATGTTATCTTAAAAACATTAAATGGACATGGCTTTGGTATTCTAAGGAGGAATGGGCATTACAATATTATGAATTTGAGGTTAGGAAAATGTGGGGTAGGAGGATAATCATCCACCTCATCAGAAAAATACTCTAAAACATAGAGTTTTTGCATGAGGAATCTCCAATGTCGGGAGAGATACACATGAGTTCCATTAAAGAAATTTTGTAGTTCATGAGATTAAGTTCTTGTAAGAAATTTCATTGTGGCTTAGTATAAGTTCTCAGAACGGTATTTGGGTGGGTGATAAGAAATGAGAGTATCCATAGTTGGGTGTGCTCTATAGGTTTGAGGAAATAAAAGAGGGCACACATGTCTCCCGAAATTCATGCACATCGATGAAGTTCCACTCTAAATGAAAATGCATAGTACTCTAAGTAATTAGCAAGAAAAATGATCTCTAGGAACTTTTGCATAAGGAAATTAGTCTACTCATTCTCATAGATAAAAAATGAAAAGTACATATGTAGGAGTGTTGTGTAACTCCCTTGCTTGGACTATACATACCCTAAAATGGGAGAGGGGAGTTACATTCCAAATATGAAATGTAACTCCCATATGACATACAACACATCTTTGAAACATGATAAATTCTATGTCGAATCTATCATACATTATATAAATCCCTAATAAATCACATAATACCTATATCTCACATAAGTGAGGTGATTAGTTGAGGGTAATTAACCTAATAAATAAATAAAAGGTAAATAATAACCCCTCATACCAACACCCCTTTAGCAACTATTAGGATGAGGCAATGAAATACAAAATAAAAATGGTCATGATAGCTATGCTTGATGATGAACCCATATTAGATGAGGATACCAAGTAATGAAGGAAAACCCAAAGGAAAACACCCACTTACAAGATATAGAAGACTCCCTAAAAAAATAAGAAAGATGCATCAAATGTGTCTAGAAAACTATGCCCGATGAGCTTCCCATGTACAACCGCAATATTTTTAGAAAAATGGGAAGAGGGGATAACTATCTAACCCCCAGAAGATGATCCCTAATGAAATCCAAAGGAATCGGTGGAGGCAGGGTCTCAGTATTCAATAGTAGAAGAAGAGGAAACATGTGATGTCTCAATATGTTTCCCCACATGCAATTGAGATAATATATCAAGAGATGCAAGGACGATCATGTCAAGCATTGCAAGGTGAATTTCTAAAAACATAGTTACATTTTTAGGTAAGTAGAGCTCCATAGAAAGTGGATACTAAAAAAACATGAATAATATGCTCTGAGACAATCTTTGGAAGCTTGTTGTGAATTATCTATTATCTTTGGAGTAGAAGTAGGAGTAGGAAGAAGATGTTACAAAGTGATATCTGTGACCCCAAGCATGTCATCTAGGTCTAATTCTATTAAACCAATATCCTATTGTGGAGAATTATTCGAAGCTCTTGATGAAACAACACTCAATTTTGTTGAAGCAAAAATGAAAAGAGGAATATCCATGATAGGATCATGGTGTAAATAATATGTAGATGATCTCAAAGGAGTAACTTGTAAATCTAATGTAACATGTATAGTAGGTGAGCACTCAAATGTTGAATCTTCTTGGGAAGAGTCTCTATGAGCTCTCTCAAAGAAGAAACACTAAACTCGGAGATGAGACAATAAGTGATGGTGCAAACATGCTAGAAGGATTGATATAAGGAAATGAATCAATATCAATATCATCATCACCTATATGTGAGAGGTTATTTGAGGAAGAATTAGTTTCATATGAAGAATAAACATCTCCATTTAATTGTCGATGAAGGTCCACACAATGAAAGGGCACTTAGAGTACTCAAGATGATGTTGAATGTCCTCACATACATCATATAAATTAGTCCATATACCATGTAATTTTTATTCCACTAGTCATTTTGTTGTAAAGGATCACAGAGTTCAGGAAAAATTCTAAGGAGATTGGGTAGAAAATCATACATGATGCAATCATATAGTATCTCACGGTTCTAAGACAAATAGTTATCTGAATGTAAGTGAAAAAAATGGAAAAAGTTGAAAGCCATGATAGAAGCACCGAAAGAACAATAGTTTTACCCCTATTTTTGGCACTTTATACTTAATATGTTGGTTACAATCAGGTGCATTTGTATGGAGTGAAAATTTTAGTCACTCACATTACAATCAATAGAGTCAATGAAAGAGTGGAGACAATAATTTGTTTTGACATGTGTAACTGAAAAAAATTGTAACAAGAAAATGTAAGGACACAAAATGGGAATGCGGGCAAAAACTAAGAGCCAAGGTGAGAAAAAGTGTCTCACGTCAGTAAATGTGCTCCCTTTCCACAAGGTTGTGGTAGACGCGCCCACTAACTCGTAAGAAATAATAAGTGATCAAGATTACAATAAGACCTCTAAAAAGGATCCCAAAGAAGTACAATAACCCTAAAATGGGACCCATAAATAATCAATGACCCTACTTAGATTATTTTCCACTTTCCTTGATTAACACTAGTTAAAAATAAAATTGAACTAAGTTAAAAAACCATAGTCTAAATTTTTATGCTAAGTTATAGAAAAGGTCAACTATAGAGGAAGGTTCAAAGAAAGGGCACTTTGAGTTAGGAGTCATCTCGAATAGATGACTATTAAGCTAGAAATGAATTGGTGATGAGATGAGATGGTGAGAAATTTGGCAGGTCAAGTAGTGAGTCTGGTTGCGGGATGATTGCGAGATGAGTTGGTGAACAGTCGGCAGTACAACAACAAGTAGGTCGGTGAGATGACTATGAGATGGCATGAAGATGGTGGATGGAGAGAGAATAATAAGCGGTGGAAGAGGGGATGAGAAATGGCCAAGGTAGAAATAAAGGAGAGCTTGAGAAACAAAGCATTGACAAGTTTTGGTTTGATGACAAGTGTGGTCCGAGGTGTCTTGGTGATATGGGTGAGTAGGGGTCATAGTGCACATGGCTAAGTCGGGATAGGTTGGAGTGTCAAGAAACTTAGAGGACAAGCTAGCAATAAATATCCGAGCTTGAGAAGGGATTTGATGTAAGACGCTAAGGTGGGCAAGAAGGAGGTGAGTGGCTAAGGAGACTACAAGGAGGGTGCAGAGAAAAATCGACAAGGTAGATGAGGGTTAGCTTGAAGTGAGCTTAGGAAGGATATTTCGAGTCAAGATGGGAGGGCTATGATGGGAAGAGCTACGATATGGTGACGAGGTGAGACCGAGAGGATGCGAGGAGTTGGGAAGCATGCAAAGGTGAGCTGCAATATATAAATGGTATGTGAGGAGGAGAGGAGGACTGATTTTAGGAAAGGAAGAGGCTCAAGTTAGATCCTAAATGCCAATTACCTCTAAACTTGGAACCTCTTCCAAAAATAGCTATAACTAACCAAATTTATTAGAAAAATACCTAACCTCATGTAGTCACTAAATCACACACTTACTATGTACATCTAGCATTTAAATACTTCATTTATACACATGATTACTAAGTGAGAGAAGTATTCATTAACACCCCTTTTACTTTTCTTTAACATTGTTTTTATCCTTTTCATCTTTATTGCTTATTGTTTCGATTGAAAACTTATAGTTTTGTATACTAGCCAAAATCCTACTCAACTTTGATTTCACTGTTTGACCTTTTGAGTAGCTTGTATAGGAGAACCCATTAGGGATAGGAATTCCCAGGATGTTACTTTTCCCTCTAGGAGCCTTTGTCCTCTTTATCTCTTTTTATGATATTTCCAATGTTACTTATTTCTTGGCTTCTTTTATCACCCTTATTTGAACTTTCAATTGTTAATAATTTTTTTAGAAAAAGTAATCATATATATATACTTGTCTTATTTAACCTCATTAAGGGTACAAGCATTCAAGAGGCACATACTATTATAAGAAGCTACTATTTTATATCTACTACACCAAGGAATGCATACTTCACTACATAGGAGGGTTTATTTTGAATTCCATATGACACATTTATATCAAGACATTGTAGTTGTAGCCTACTATTTTATGTGTGACTTAAAGTTTCTAGACCAATAATAGAGTGTGAAGGAAACTAGTTATACCACTCTAAATCATATACTATAAATTTATTTGTTAGTAGTTAAGTTGTAGCATAAATATTGGTTTAGATCCACTCCTACATATGTTTCCATTTTTTAAAGATAGGTGGTTGTGTCAAATCCATCATAAGATATGGTAGGATATATTCCACTTATATCTATAGAATCTATGTTGGGAGATACAAATTCATTTTATAGTGTTTATAGGACATTTTTACGAATTGGAGGAGGAGGGATGAGAATCCATTTATCATCTAATGGAAAAGGAGGTGCTAAAGTTTGGTTATAATCCATTAGGATATGATCCAATCGAGAGGGAATTTGTAGATTTTGGATTTGTATTTGAAACACACAAGAAGTGGTAGATAATTGCATAGTGACCATTTGATCCAAAAATTTGATAATCAAGAGATTAGGTTCAATTGGTAGATTAGGGACACTAAATGAAGAAGCTTTGGTCTTATTTTTTTGTAAAATGGGTCTTTGGGGATTGAGTAGGGAAAACATGATCGTATGAGGCTTGTTGTGATCAATGGATTTTGAGTGAGTTTTCAAGGTTGTTTGTTTTGTATGACCCATGCCTTGGAAAAGTGTGATTAGTTCCCCTTATTTATTGGATGTATACAAATCATTATTTTTAGTTTTTGACAACCTCTTTAGGGTCAATTCTTATGATTTATAATATATTAAATTCACCTATGGGACCCTTTTTGATGGGATCAAATTTGATGATGCAAAGGGACCAATGATGTCAAATGGGAGGGGAAAATGTTTAGGCACAATTGAACTTAGTACAATGTAAAGAACGATGGAGTTTTTTGTGAAGGGAAGGAAACAAACCCATAAAAGTTGGGGTTTAAAGAGAAAGACGAAGTAATGGAGGAGAAACCCAAAGGAAACATGAAAGAATTCAAGTTTTCCAAAAAGACCTTAGAGGAGACATGGTGAAGAATGAACCAAATGAATTTCAAAAAATAGGGTATTATGTTTTTGAGATTTAAATGGCATTGAATGAGAAGGGTTGCACAAGTGCTAATAACATAAGAGATTGATACATGGAATCATCTAATAGGATTGGTCATGTGATAAGGTCTACATAGGGGTGAATGGTGTAAGGATATGACAATTACAATTAATAAAAGATTATGCATGTAGTTAGGTTCTACACAGGGGATGATGATGTTTGGAAAAGTAGATTAAAAAATAGGAGTGAATATGGCCTAATTTGAAGTAAAGTAAGATTCATTTCAGGTCTACTAAAGTGTATGGAAAGTAAAAGAGAGGTTTCCAGCTAGATTCTCAAATATAGGGATCTAATCTAACGTTAGACATAATTTGAAAATAAAATGGTGCTTAAGGAGTGGTGGTTTGATAATTCTAGAGGATAATAACCCTAACCATAAGATAGTTATAGATTTATAAGGCCTGAAACTAAGATAATAGTAACTAAGGGATGGATAAGACAATGTGAATGATAGTAATAAACATACAATATATAAAAACAAACACACATATAATCTATTTTATGGAAATTAATTACCAATATATAACGTGAATATACAAACTAAGAGACTAAAGAGGGTTAGAAATACTTACATATAGTGTGTGTGACTTCGATGCACAATCCTCCATAGAAAAAATAACATTGAGAGGGAATCACTATGGGTGAATAAGGGGAAATATCAACAAGAAGATCTCTAATCCCAAATCACTATGGTGACATTTGTTAAATGCCTTGTTCTAGCCCAAATGACCAAGGTTGATCACACCCCAATATCGATAGTCCCCTTAAGGTACCCGTTCAAGATGATAATGCATTAATAAACCCTGCACAAAAGAAATTGTTATAATTTTTTTTTGTGTACACACCTACCACCATTAATACTTGTAACATTGTTCATCACAGGTTTTCCTATAAATATAAAAATCAAATTCATTGTAAAGGTCCTTAAATTTGGAATAGAATATATTATGAGATATTTATTTGAATGTTCTCTTTCTCTTTTTCTATCCTTATTCTCAACCTAAGTTAGATTATGTGTATACTTTGTTTTAGTTTGAATCAATGTTAATGACCTGAATTTATTGATTAAATGAAATATATTTCAGTTTATTGACTAGAAGATAAAAATGCACATATTTCACCTCTAACGGTGTTGCACACCAATATTTATATTCAATTTCTTTCCCAAAATATCACACATATTCATGTCTTGATTAAGTGCATATTGGTTTGAGCATGGACATGGTTTTCAAGGTTCTTAGCGAGTCAAACGAGATGGAGCGGTCTTCATATATTTTCTACTTATTTCCCTTTATAACATACCCTACTTTTTTTTTGCACCTTTTTATAAATATTTTAGTATTAGGATTAAAACTTGTAGTCTTGTCTTAATGTACAATGTCTATTCATGTTATAGGTGATAAATATAGTTGAATATCTATTTTATTGGGTTTTGTGAAATCATTAAGCCATGAATGAATGATAATTGGATTTTTATACTATCAAAATCCTTCAAACAACTTCACTATGATGCATTCCTAAACCATTGATTTCCCACATTGGACAAAATTGACATGAACCAACAAATGCCCTTAAAATCATAAAAATTCACCAGCTCTATCTTGATATATTCCTTGCGTATATTTGGCCACCGAGTGTAGACACAAAATTATGCACTTATTACTATTACATTATGTATATAGTTTGTCCTTATATGCATGATTAATAAGTGAGAAGATTATACACTGGTGACACCTCTCGTAGTCCTTTTATTGAATTCAATTGATTTTAATTGTGACATTATCTTATGGTTTTAAGATTTTTGGTAGTGTCACATGGATCCCCATATTTTCTCGTGGTCTAGCTTATTCTTATTATCTTAGGGACAATAACACCCAGTAAGGATGACAGTGCCCACTTTTATTGTCCCTTCCTGGCACTTTTTCCACACTTGCTTATATTTTAATTTACTGACTTGGCACCTAATTTTGAACATTTTATAATTTCTATTTCATATTTGGGGTTGGCCTTTGGTGTTAGTAAGTGTCTAAATTCAAATAAAGGAATCATATATATACATAACCTACTAACTATTCTAAGGGGCACAAGACTATTATTATATATCTATTACTTAGGAAAAAGGAGCAACTTAAGGATTACATCAGGGATAATTTTAGTGGCGAATATTCATAATATGGTGAATATTCCATTTATGAAAAATTTGAAAAGGTGAATTTTTTGGCGCGGGTTAGTGACTTGTTTGCCTAAAAATTACAGTTTAATTTTTTTAGGGGTTGACTTCACCTACCCTTGAAACTATCCCCTATATAATCCTAGATTATTCTATAGGTAGAACACTACCGATCACTCATACCACCCGGGGCATAAGTATTATCAAGTACGGTAAATGTGTGACGGGGAGGGAAGAGGCTACGGATGCATGACAGAGGGCGGAGGCTACGAGATGAGTGAAGTATATTTTGTTGAGCGTGACATGGAGAGAGTTTATTGACGTTTGACAGTGTGGAGGAAGTAGACATGCAACAGAGAGTTTGTTGATGCGTGACACAAAGATTTTTTTGTTGCGTGACCAGAGGGTAGAGGCTGCAGACATGCAACTAAATATTTGTTGCCACATGTCAACAAGGTGGTTGACGCATGTCAACGAACCTCACTGATATGTATCAATGACCTTGTTGATGTGCATTAATGAGCCTCCCGATGCGCGTCCAACCACCTTATTGACACGCGTCAACAAGGGTGTTGTCTTACCTCATCGAAACATACTCTAAAACATAGAGTTTTTACATGAGGAATCTCCAATGTTAGGGAGAGATACACACAAGTTCCATTAAAGAAATTTTGTAGTTCATGAGATTGAGTTCTTGTAAGAAATTTCATTGTGGCTTAGTATAAGTTCTGTAGCGGTATTTGGGTGGGTGATAAGAAATGAGAGTATCCATAGTTGGGTGTTCTCTCTAGGTTTGAGGAAATAAAATAGGGTACACATGTCTCCCGAAATGCATGCACATCGATGAAGTTCCACTCTAAATGAAAATTCATAGTACTCTAAGTAATTAGCAAGAAAATGATCTCTAGGAACTTTTGAATAAGGAAATTAGTCTACTCATTCTCATAGATAACAAATGAAAAGTACACATGTAGGAGTGTTGTGTAACTCCCTTGCTTAGAATATTCATACCCTAAAATGGGAGAGGGAGTTACATTCCAAGTATGGAATGTAACTTCCATATGACATACAATGCATTGAAACATGATAAATTCTATGTCATAATCTATCATATGTAATATAAATCCATAATAAATCACCTAATACCTATATCTCACATAAGTGAGGTGATTAGGTGAGGGTAATTAACCTAATAAATAAATAAAAGGTAAATAATAACCCCTCATACCAACACCCTCTTTAGCAACTATTAGGATGATGCAATGAAATATAAAAGAAAAATGGTCATGATAGCTATGCTTGATGATGAACCCATCTTAGATGAGGATACCAAGTAATGAAGGAAAACCCAAAGGGAAAACACCCACTTACAAGATATAGAAGACTCCCTAAAAAATAAGAAAGATCGTCAAATGGGTCCAGAAAACTATGCCCGATGAGCTTCCCATGTACAACTGCAATATTTTTAGAAAAATAGGAAGAGGGGATGACTATCTAACCCCCTTAAGATGATCCCTAATGAAATCCAAAGGAATCTGGTGGAGGTAGGGGTCTGCATTCAATAGTAGAAGAAGAGGAAACATGTGATGTCTCAATATGTTTCCCCACATGCAATGAGACAATATATCAAGAGATGTAAGGACGATCATGTCAAGCACTTTAAAGGTGAAATTCCAAAACATAGTTACATTGTTAGGTAAGTTAGGTAAGTAGAGCTCCATAGAAAGTGGATACTAAAAAAACATGAATAATACTCGCTACAGATAATCTTTGGAAGCTTGTTGTGAATTATCTATTATCTTTGGAGTAGAAGTAGGAGTAGGAATAAGATGTTACAAAGTGAAATCATGACCCCAAGCATGTCATCTAGGTCTAATTCTATTAAACCAATATCTTATTGTGAGAATTATTGAAGCTCTTGATGAAACAACACTCAATTTTGATGAAGCAAAAATGAAAAGAGGAATATCCATGATAGGATCATGGTGTAAATAATATGTATATGATCTCAAAGGATTAACTTGTAAATCTAATGTAACATGTATAGTAGGTGAGCACTCAAATGTTGAATCTTGTTGGGAAGAATCTCTATGAGCTCTCAAAGAAGAAACACTAAACTCGGATGAGACAATAAGTGATGGTGCAAACATGCTAGAAGGATTGATATAAGGAAATGAATCAATATCAATATCATCATCACCTATAGGTGAGAGGTTATTTGAGGAAGAATTAGTTTCATATGAAGAATAAACATCTCCATTTAATTGTCGATGAAGGTCCACACAATGAAAGGGCACTTAGAGTACTCAAGATGATGTTGAATGTCCTCACATACATCATATAAATTAGTCCATATACCATGTAATTTTTATTCCACTAGTCATTTTGTTGTAAAGGATCACGAGTTCGGAAAAATTCTAAGGAGATTGGGTAGAAAATCATACATGATGCAATCATATAGTATCTCACGGTTCTAAGACAAATAGTTATCCGAATGTAAGTGAAAAAATGGAAAAAGTTGAAAGCCATGATAGAAGCACCGAAAGAACAATAGTTTTACCCCTATTTTTGGCACTTTATACTTAATATGTTGGTTACAATCAGGTGCATTTGTATGGAGTGAAAATTTTAGTCACTCACATTACAATCAATAGAGTCAATGAAAGAGTGGAGACAATAATTTGTTTTGACATGTGTAACTGAAAAAAATTGTAACAAGAAAATGTAAGGACACAAAATGGGAATGCGGGCAAAAAACTAAGAGCCAAGGTGAGAAAAAGTGTCTCACGTCGTAAATGTGCTCCCTTTCCACAAGGTTGTGGTAGACGCGCCCACTAACTCGTAAGAAATAATAAGTGATCAAGATTACAATAAGACCTCTAAAAAGGATCCCAAAGAAGTACAATAACCCTAAAATGGGACCCATAAATAATCAATGACCCTACTTAGATTATTTTCCACTTTCCTTGATTAACACTAGTTAAAAAATAAAATTGAACTAAGTTAAAAAACTATAGTATAAATTTTTATGCTAAGCGATAAAAAGGTCAACTATAGAGGAAGGTTCAAAGAAAGGGAACTGAGTTAGGAGTCATCTTGAATAGATGAATATTAAGCTAGAAATGAGTTGGTGATGAGATGAGATGGCGAAATTTGGCGGGTCAAGTAGTGAGTCGTCTGGTTGGGGATGATAGGGAGATGAGTTGGTGAACCGATCGACGATTCTGACAACAACAAGTAGGTCGGTGAGATGACTATGAGATGGCGTGAAGATGGTGGATGGAGAGAGAATGATAAGTAGTGGAAGAGGGGATGAGAAATTTCCAAGGTAGAAATAAAGGTGAGCTTGAGAAACAAAGCATTGACAAGTTTTGGTTTGATGACAAGTTGTGTCTCGAGGTTTCTTGGTGATATGGGTGAGTAGGGGTCATAGTGCATAGGGCTAAGTCGGGATAGATTGGAGTGTCAAGAAAATCGAGAGGACAAGCTAGCAACAAATATTTGAGCTTGAGAAGGGAGCGGATGTAAGATGCTAAGGTGGGCCGAAGGAGGTGAGTGGCTAAGGAGACTACAAGGAGGGTGCGAGAGAAAAATCGAAAAGGTAGATGAGGTTTAGCTTGAAGCGAGCTTAGGAAGAAAATTTCGAGTCAAGATGGGAGGTTGTGATGGGAAGAGCTACAATCTAGTGAGGAGGTGAGGCCGAGAGGATGCAAGGAGTTGGGAAGCATGCAAAGGTGAGCTGCAATATATAAATGGTAATTGAGGAGGAGAGGAGGACTGATTTTAGGAAAGGAAGAGACTCAAGTTAGATCCTAAACACCAGTTACCTCTAAACTTGGAACCTCTTTTAAAAATAGCTATAACTAACCAAATTTATTAGAAAAATACCTAACCTCATGTAGTCACTAAATCACACACTTACTATGTACATCTAGCATTTAAATACTTCATTTATACACATGATTCCTAAGAAAGAGAATTAGTCGTTAACACCCCTTTTACTTTGCTTTGACATTGCTTTTATCCTTTTCATCTTTATTTCTTATTGTTTCTAATTGAAAACTTATAGTTTTGTATACTAGCCAAATCCTACTCAAATTTGATTTCACTGTTTGACCTTTTGAGTAGCTTGTATAGGAGAACCCATTAGGGACGGGAATTCCCGATGTTCTTGTTCCCTCTAGGAGCCTTTGTCCTCTTTATCTCTTTTTATGATATTTCGAATGTTACTTCTTTCTTGGCTTCTTTTATAACCCTTATTTTAACTTTCACTTATTAATAAAAAAACTTAAGAAAAAGGAAATATATATATATATATATACTTGTCTTATTTAACCTCATTAAGGGTGCAAGAATTCAAGAGGAACATACTATTACAAGAAACATACTCATCCACCTCATCGAAACATACTCTAAAACATAGAGTTTTTACATGAGGAATCTTCAATGTTGGGGAGAGATACCCACGAGTTCCATTAAAGAAATTTTGTAATTCATGAGATTGAGTTCTTGTAAGAAATTTCATTGTGGCTTAGGATAAGTTTTATAACAAAGATTGGGTGGGTGATAAGAAATGAGAGTCTCCATAGTTGGGAGTGCTCTATAGGTTTGAGGAAATAAAAGAGGGCATACATCTCCCAAAATGCATGCACATCGATGAAGTTCCACTCTAAATGAAAATGCATAGTACTCTAAGTAATTAGCAAGAAAAATGATCTCTAGGAACTTTTGCATAAGGAAATTAGTCTACTCATTCTCATAGATCAAAAATGAAAATTACATATGTAGAAGTGTGTAATGAATAAGTTACACCAAAACCTCGAGGTGTTAGTGAAATCCATACATGAGGATCATAACATCCCACCACTCTTTTGTAGAGCCCGAATCGGGCTGGGTTTGTGCCCGCACTCCCATATGTATGTGCCATGCTTCACTGATGTTTAGGCACTCCATGGGCCCTGGCTAGATGACGTAACAAACCGAGTGGGATTTAAATGTGGGTGGTTGCTCTAATACCAAATGTAATGAACCGTTACACCAAAACCTTGAGGCGTTAGTGAAATCTACTCGGGAGGATCATAACAGTGTTGTGTAACTCCCTTGCTTTGACTATTCATACCCTAAAATGGGAGAGGGGAGTTACAATCCAAGAATGGAATGTAACTCCCATATGACATACAACACACTTTGAACATGATAAATTCTATGTCGAATCTATCATACGTTATATAAATCCCTTATAAATCACCTAATACCGATATCTCACATAAGTGAGGTGATTAGGTGAGGGTAATTAACCTAATAAATAAATAAAAGGTAAATAATAACCCCTCATACAAACACCTCCTTTAGCAAATATTAGGATCAAGTAGTGAGCTGGTTGTGGGATGATAGGAGATAAGTTGGTGAACAGGTTGAAAGGTGCAACAACAATTAGGCCAAGAAATGATTATGAGATGACATGAAGATGGTGGATAGAGAGAGAATGATAAGTAGTGGAAGAGGGGATGAGAAATGGCCAAGGTAGAAATAGAGGAGAGCTTGAGAAATAAGGCATTGACGAGTTTTGGTTTGATGACAAGCTATGTGCAGAGGTGTCTTGGTGATATGGATGAGTAGGGGTCATAGTGCACGGGGCTAAGTCAAGATAGAATGCTATTGTACAACACCCTTGTTGATGTGCATCAACAAGGTGGTTGATGTGTGTCGGCCAGGCTCATTGACACGCGTCAAGAAGGTCATTGACATGCATCATTGAGGTTCTTTGATGAATGTAAAACACCTTGTTGATGTGTGATAATAAATCTCTTGTCGCGCGTCTGTAGCCTTCTATCACACCTCTTAAAAATCAGGTGAAAATTTTGATGCCGAACCCCAAAATATTCACCTTCTTGTGAAACCAGTTTTAAGGATATTCTTCGAGTATATTCCACCTCTGATTTCTAAGAGGTCTCTTAAAATGAATCTGGGTTACATTTGAGATATATATTTCACTACATAGGATGGTAAAATTCTAAATTTCATGAAACACATTATCTTTGGAACAAACTAGTTGTATCCTGATATCTTGGTTTATCTTGCATAGGGAAAAATAGTTTAAAGGGATATAATTTCTAACAAACACACACACATACACACACACACACAAACACACACACACACACCAAAATTGCATTGAGTCTGAAATGTAGTTCATTTTTTGATTGAAATTAAATTGGGGTAAATGCTAATGTGAGTTTGAATCAAGCATGTTCATATTTTATTTATTCTAATATGCACTTGAATATTTTATAGGTAGTTAGGGTTTGTTTTGTAAGAATGGGTACAAGAGAACCCTACAACAAAGTTGATGTGGCACAAAGTGAAGTGAAGGAGACATTATTAAACACTGAGAGAACCATATCTGTACCCAGTAGGAAGGAAACTATTTCCATGTACTAGAAAGTAGTATCTAGAATCAAAAGTACTTTCACGGGAAAAACTTGGCCCTATAGGCCCTTTCTAAGTTAGAAACGTCAACATTTAAAAAAAATGAAAAAATGCTAAAGATTCCAAAACTCCTATACTATGACCTATTATAGCCTCAAAAAGCACCACTTACAAGTTGATCCACTTTATGCTGCATCGCTATAGCCTCCATGAATCTCTCAAATCTCATTAGGGTAACCTCTCACACACATGACATGGTCGCAACCCAAATCTCAAGTCACTATCCCTCAATTTATAAGTGAAAGTACTATTCACGTTTTCCTATTTACTAAATATAGTAATTACTATATACAACAAAATCCGTAAGTTCTTATAGTTCCTCCTACGATAACTAATACATTGACACATTCCATTCCATTTCTTGAGCCTTCTTCATCCTTTTTAGGGTCGTCAGGTGACATTAGGATCATATTTTCTACATAGACCACATTGTGTATACAATTATACACCTATCTACACTTTTTACACATTTTTATTGCGAATATATCATAGCTCTCTATCATAATATACAAATCTTTGCTTCATCTCTGACCCATCTTCCTACTTTCTTTTAGCTCATGGTTTGATGATTCACCTCTTACCTTTTCATTAAATGGGGATTTTTTTGAGTTTGTCCTATCACCCTCCTTGTGAAAACCAAGTGATTAAAAATATTCACCTCAACACGTGCAATCACACTATATACAACTACTATATCTCTAATCAATCATGGAACAAAATTTAAATCCTACAAATTCATCACTCTAAACCTGTTAGTCTTGATATATTCTGATCGATAAACTATAGTAGACCCACTACTATCAAATAGTTTAAATAAGTATACTCAAAATATGATCCTTATATGGTGTAAGTGAGTAAAAATTATTAAATACCATTCAACACGGCTTTTAAAATTTTTATCATAGTGTGTTTAAAAAATGATTTTTAATGATAAAAATCCATACTTCTCAGTTATTCACTTAAAACCAATAAAATAAACTCTTTTAATTTTCTAGTAAATTAATAATTGCAATGATAAATATCATAATCTAATTAAAATCTGCAATGAAACTAAATAAAACTGTGTAAAATCAAGAAAAATAGAGACACCAAGTTCTTTATAGAGTTCACCAATTTGCCATGTCTTTGAGATTGCCTTTACGTAATCCAATCCATTAATGAGTTTTTTTTTAAGTACAAGTGAAAACTAGAAATCCAATAATGAATCAAAAGATCAATAAAAATCTTCTCGCATACCTCTGAAAGACTTTGATTATACTCAGGAATGCCATATCACCTTCCAAAGTAGCAAGTGCATGATCAATTTCCCTACATTCTACGTCAAAGCATCAATTTTAATATTGATAAAGACATAAAATGGACACCAAAATGGGAAAAAAAATACAACATGCAAATCATCTCTAAATTTTGGACAATTCTCCGACCCTCTCGGAAGCTACAAAGGCCCTAGAATGGCCTAATTTGCCATTTTTTACAATACGCCCTTTGCAAAAAAAAATTACACAGTCTTCAAAAATTATCCTTTCAAATAGCATAATGCCCCTTTTATATTGTTTTAAAGGTATTGGTGGATTGGTAAGGCCCAAAATTATTTTACATGAGGTTAGGAGTTAAATCCTTAGTAAATAGCATGGACTTTAGATGACACATTGACTTGTTTTATTTTTAAACTATTCAATCCATTTATCCCACATTGAGCGTAAATCGGTGGATAATGTAGTTTAAATAAGAGGTGGTGGCATGTTCTTAGTGGATTATTAACCACTTTTGCTGGTAATAGAAATTCACTTGGGCTTAGGTAGTTAGCCCTTAGTTATCTTTGGATTTCACGTGTTGGCACGTGGACAACTTGGAGTGTACATGTATATGTGTGGACTTCTTAGGCTTCCATGTGGAAAATATGTGGAGTATAGTGTATGCACCCAACTTAGAGAATGAGGTGGTGCTACTATAAATCCGCTAAATCACCCATGCTCCTATCCCGCCACATGTCACCACCAGAATACATGACATAAAACTATAGTGTAATTGGGAAAATAAAAATTACATTGATATACCATTTTTGACCTCCTTTTTATTTTAACCTTGAACTTTGACCAACAACACATGGAGCATACAATGTCTGATTTACATGTTCCAATAGGTGTTAGAAAGAACTCGAACATTATTTTGTACTTTCATGGTTTAGGGATATTTAGGGATGTTTGACTTCCCAAAATTTCCTCTGGATCATATTCCTAACATGATATATCTTCAATTCTTGATTAAAATACAAAATACACCCTCAAATGACCTAATATAGGGGCAATTTATTTTTCTAAGGAAAATTTGAATCAATCAAATTTAATCAAATACTATTGTTCAATCAATATACACTTTATGCTGTAATCCTATTTCGGTGATATAATATTTTCTCCTAAATGACTTGACATGGGAGCCAATCTATACTATTTAATTGAGAAATTTTGTATTTGACCAATTTTATACCCTTATGTCAGTAAAGTGGTGGCATTGAGATGCCATTTCCGATTTCTATCCATTTTACGGGGGTTATTGTGACTAGTAGGCAAGGTATTAATGGGTTCATTTCTGCTACAGGTTGTGGAACCTCTTTTAGGGAAACATCATAGGAGGAGGGAAAAATTGGCCACTCTCCCAACACTCTTCCTCTGGCATTAGGACACCCAAATCCCAATATTATACATATCTATTTGGGAATCAATCACTCCTGACCCCTCCTACTATTTCCAAGGTTTGAAATCTTCTACATCTCCATGACATGTTTCTATCAGACTATGCCTTTTTGACAATACACTTACTTTGCATGGATCAAAGTGATGATTTATGGTTCACCATACTATGATTATTACTTACAACATGCCTTCAGCTATAGCTTCCTCATCCCTTCATAGGTACACTCTTCTTATATCCTTTATACTATTAAATTTAATTCAAATATCATAAAGGGGGAGGGGGAATGTAGACACAAAATTATGGACTTATCACTATTACATTATGTCTCTAATACATTGTTATATGCATTATTATTAAGTGAGAAGATAAAACACTAGTGACACCTTTGTTAGTACTTCTATTAATTTTAATTTTGATATTATCTTATGGATTTATGATTTTTGGTCATGTCATAGAGATCCTTGTTTCTTTCAAAGGGTCTAATTTATTCTTCTTGTCTTCTTTAGGACAATAGTGCCCATCATTATTGTCCCTTCTTGGTGATTTTTCCACATTTTATTATATTTTAATTTACCACTTGGTGCCTAATTTTAAACCTTTTCTAATTTCTATTTCATATTTGGGGTCAACCTTTGGTGTCACTAAGTGTCAAAATTAAAACAAAGGAATCATATATATACAAAACCTACTAACTATTATAAGGGGCACAAGGCTATTATTATCTATCCACTACTTGGGAAAAATGAACAACTTAAGGACTACATTTGTGTTGTATCATTCACCCTATAGGAAGAGAAAATTCTAAATTTCATGCTACATATTATCTTGGGGAAAAAGTAGTTGTAGCTTTGTTATCTTGGTATAACTTGCACAATGACAACCTAGTTTCAAGGGGTGTAATTTCTATAACACACACACACACATAATAACTACATTGAGTCAGAAATTTAGTGAAGAACTTGGTGAAAATCACGTTGGGGTGTCTACCAAGTTCACTCAGACACAAACATTTGCATATTTTATTTAGCCTAATGTATGCTTAAGTATTGTATAGGTAGTTAGGGATTATTTTATAGGAACATGTGTGACATGAGAACCATACAAAAAGTAGATGTGGCATAGAGAGAAGTGAAGGTGATATTATCATACATTGAGAGAACCAAATATACACCCACTACTAGAACACAAATTCCCAATTAAGACACTAGCACCCAAGATATTTTGTACCCTTCAGATGGTGCTATCCAAAATAACTTCCAGATCACTATTTTATAGACAAAGCACATACAATATAGATTATTCATATTCCACCATCAGTTCAACCCATATCCTATCTAGATAGTCGATATAATCTAAGTCACTCATATCCTCTTGTTGGTTATACTTCTTCATCATTTTATGATAGTATATTACATGTTTCGATATATCCGATTCATCCAGTCCTCTTATTAAGATTTTATTTTTGTTAAATCACCAAGACCTAGTGAGAGTGAACCTTGGGAGTAAATCTTGTGCATATAACACACTACACAATTGCTTACCTATGTGCATGCCTTCCTTTAAAGTTAGGTGGAGCCTCACCCATTTACAAAATCTATTTAGGTTTACCATGTTTGCGTGTGATCTAACTTCATTCTTGACAACAATATCCTTTTTGTGATGAGGAGGAGAGTTATGACCTGAAATTCATGGAGATAAACATTTATTGTCTCTAGGAGGGATGGAAAAATCATAATTCATTACCCTATTGTTGATCAATGAAAATTTAAGTATTGGTAAAGGACAAATGATCACTAGTAAGAGTACATACACGCGCGGGAGATCGAGTAGTGCACAAGGGGCACGGAAACAGAAGTAGGTTAGCGCATGAGGTTGCGTGCAAGTAAGCGACTTGGCCAATTTTCCAATGACAAAGCTAAAAATAGAAAATTAGAGTTAAAGTGTCAATCAAGCAAAGATTTGGAAATAGAAAAAAGTGTGAAGGCTTGGCTTCTAAGAAAAAGGGATATTATTGGGAAAAACACATGCATGGAAAAATTAAACAATCATGCACAAATCGAGGTAATATTAGAATTAAATCATGTTATATATTTAGGTTAATTTATTATTATCACAAGATGTAAAGAACATACAAGCTATTTTGTATGCACACCTATTATTAGGAGAGTGCATGAAGTAGTGAAGGGAAAGTCCTCACCCTTATATAGAAAGATAGTGCATATTTTTGTAAGAGAAATTATTATTATGTGTGAATATTCGAGAGAGGTCGATTTTCTTAATGCTAAGAAGTCTTAGGGGTTACAGTCTATATGAGAGCACACGGGTCTTGTGCGGTGATGTAATCAAATTCTATGTTATGTAATTCATTATGGTTTGTAGTAGCTAACTATATTTGGGTAGCTGAGTTAAGTATGTCCGATTATGGGAACTTAGATCTTGATGGCCATTCTTTATGTTGATTGATTTCCTTATTATATGTGTTGTTAAAATACTATGATTATGATGCTTCTTTGTTCATGAATGGGTGATGTGGTTAGAATATGATGAAAACACATTCTAACATTATAATAGGCATAACAAAGGAGGGACCTTGTGGTTACGCACACTTTAGGTGAGATTCCAGACTTGTCTGGATGAGGTGTCCGTGCACCTAGATTTGTTTGGAAATAAAAGGATTACATTTTGGTTATGTTATCATGACCTCTTTTAAAAATATCTACCAAGATGTTTCATGCAAATGGTGTATCAACTATCTTTGGAGAGTATTGAGAGCTAGATAGAAGATGACCAAGACACTTTTGCACATAGATATAAAACTGGGCCTGATTTTGACACGCGAAAGTGGGTAGAAAATAATCTATATCACTAATTTTATGAGACATTATTAAAAATTTTCCTAGTAGATTTATACCAATGGTTGAAAAATTACGCAATAAACAAAGGTCTCTGGCTAGGGAAGAGAATTTTGACGTAGGAAGATTATTAGACTCTTTTTTATTTGATTGAGATGTGGAATAAAGATGTAGATCATTGGTGGGAAGGTGTACTACACAACTATACTTTGGAATACATAATTTCAACATATTATTTTCCAGAGGAGGTTGAGTTTTGGTTCATGTGTTAGCCAAGAGGATCCTATTTACGCATGATACCCTTAACTATCAATATCTTGATGATAGAACTGGGAATGGAGAACTTACCTATGGAGAGATGAAACCCCACCATGTGTAAAGGAAAGAGAAGGTTTGGAGAGGATGGCGGTGGCCTTGGAGGAAGAAAGATAGAGAGAGGAAAGATGGATCAAGTCTAACAAGGTGTGAACAAGGGTAGTTGATACAATGTTGCTGTCGAGAATAATGATAAGCTGGAAAGAGTTATGAGAGCCTCTTGGAATATGAGGAGATGTAGTATCATGTCATCTCATCATTGGGAATTCACACTAGAGAGAATCCATCAGATTCTAATGAGAGCGTGTCAGAGGAAATAATGAGAACCGCAGGCATACAACTAACGCATCCTGGCTACCTATCCCTTACACAAGGTGTTCTAGATATAGAGGTAGTTGTTAAAAAACATCATAGTGAAGGATAGAAAGAAACATCTCCACATTGGGAAGGAGATACAAGTAGGCATATTATAGTTTCAGCTCAAGAAGTGCAATAGATTAGGGACACACACATGGCAACACAATAGGCACCAATTTTTGGAAGTACTTTTAGAGGTATTTTTACAAGCATGTCACCAAGAAAGTGTTGGAATAAAGACCACTGGAAGAAATCCTATAGGTGTTGCTATAACATATAAAATGGGTTCTAGTTCAAAAAAATAATCAGGACATAAGGGAGTTCATCTATAGGACCATAGGTCATGGTGGGATACTTGGGAGGTTTAAATAAGCCACCACATGGAAGAAATCCTAGCGGAGGTTCAATATCTGGGTTTGGTCCTAACCTAGGGTAGGATCCACCACCATATAAATCTCCCAAAAAACTGCCACAACCAAATCATCCATCACAGACACCACCTCAACAACTGTAATAACAAATACCTTAAGTATTCTTTGAGATGTCTCTTCATCTGCTAGAGTATAAGGGTGTCGAAGATGCTACTTGAGCATGTGCACAAGTGTGAATTACTATGGAGAGCTAAGGGAATTACATCCCTTGATAGAAATGAAATGAAATTTTCCACCACACTTTAAGGATACACACACAGTTGGTATATAAATTATGATCCACACTAGACTGTGATGGACTATGATGCATTGTGTACTACATTTTTGGCTAAATTTTAAATTCCATAGTTTAATAAACAAAGTATTAGAGTGCTAAAGGAAATCAAACAAGGCTTATATGAAAGTTTAAGGGAGTATGATGCATGGTTTAAAACTCTCTTGTCTAAGTTATATTATGATATTCATCAAAGACAACATTCATAGTGGTTCATTGGAGGCTTGTTGACTCTATTTCAAAGGGCCTTATCATATAAGACATATACTAATCCACGTGAGGATTTGGAAGAAGCTCTATGTGCCGAAGCGGTTGGGAGTGTAGACACTAGAGAAATCCCTTTTCTAGAGGTGAAAAAAAATCAAACTATGGCTAAACAATTGGAGAAACTTTATGCTAATTTAGCGCATGAGACATGTAATGGGTTATGGTGCACTAATTGTGATGTAGAAGGGCATACTAAGGATAGTTATCCATATAGGAATGTGCACACATTGTTATAGTCTTGTGAGATTTTCCATAATAATCATGATGTCCAAAATTTCCCCCTCTTGCAGTGTGTAAAAATTAAGAATGTCTCTATGTACTGCAAGATTTATGATACACATACCCATGATATAACTAATTTCCATTTGATAGAAAAAATTCATGAGACATATGGGACAAGATTGTGGTAGACCATGGTGGAAAGTAGCTCTCAAACACAATAAGCCTAACCAAATGAAGGGCACAAAAATGGAAATGATGGGGTCTCGAGTTGGATATAGGAGCATAGGTCATGGTGTAAGAGGAAGGTTCACACATGGGACCTACTATACTTTTCAATCCTTAGATCATTATCAACACGATTGTCCCAAGAATCAATTTTGTGCTTATTGTGGGAAGCAACAAAAGTTGAGGATTTTCCAGACCTCTATGAACATATGTGTAAGAACAAGAATAAGGAAAAGAGCGTAGGGATGATCAAGTTATAATGCCAAAAGAATGAAAAATGGACACCTTTGAAGAAGAAAAATCATCTAGAGGTTCAACCTTTACAAGTGACTATTCATAAAAAAGAAGCACATGCATGAGAGGATATTAAATCAAAAACTCTCATCGGGAAGGAGAATACTATACATGTTAAGTACCTAGATAATACTCATCGAAGGAGATATGTGATGAAACCATGGGAGTGATCATATATTTACAAGGTGAGATGTAGTGCCTAAAGGAGCATGAATGAGAGAGGGAACACACAAACAACATTGAGCTCTCACGAAAGGATATATATGATCTGAAGGAGGTATGTAGGATATTAAGGAAGGAGAGCATCATCCCAATACTAGGAGAATGGTTGTGTGAGAAAGTACCACATGTAGGAGTTGAGCACAAGTGTCGGATACTTCATGTAAATTTTCCACCACGAACCGTGAGTATGACAAGGAGATTATCTTGGATGCAATAATTGATGGATGGTTGGTAAGTAACGTTTTAATCGATACATGTATAAAGGTGAATGTTCGAATTTGGATGCATATAACTAGATGGGAAGGACACCATTACAACCATATTCTAATGTGCTATATATGGTAAATAAAACAACGGTTATGCCTAGTGGAGTGTTGAATGATGCTTCAATTACTATTCAAGGAGCCAAGTTTATAAGAGATTTTGAAGTATTGGAACTTGCTAAGGCATACAAATTTCTAACACTACTTGGGCCTCCTTGGTGTTATGCAAAACAATGTATACTTGAAATTCAACAAATGATATATTATTTTAAAGAACAATGATTTATGAGTGATAATACCCATGAATGATGTGAAGGCTAAACCTTACATTGAGCATGTGAGTGAAGAAGAGCTTGATAGGATTTATGCATGCACATTACACGACCATGAGAACATGGAGCCATCTAAGGAAGGTATAATTCAGTGGGAATATGTGAAGTCTATCAACGACACCAATAGTTTTCCTTGTGATAGTTGGGCCCATGGTATGTATGAGATGGTCGGAGTATGAGGTCAAGGAAGAGTCACCCACATGATGAGGCCGTGCATGATTAGGAACTTGGGAAAAATCAGTTACCTAGGTATACTTGGAGAGGAAAATACTGAATATTTCTTGCTTGCCATGGAGGACCGATGGAAGAAAGAATGGGATAGATGGAATAAGAAGGTTTATATGTTACACAAAAATAGTATCACGCTGATGGGAAATGCACATAGATAATATTTTGGGTTGACGCAAGATAAGGGTTTCTTTTTCATCAAGATTTAATCGATAAATGTTCCCTCCCTTATACACGAGTATGATGGGAAGACTCTTGCTTTGGTACACGTCCGTTATTGTGAGAGACAATGTGAACAAGGCTAGGAGGATTTACCACCATATTTTTGGGTACATAAGTTCTATTCTACTCTGCGTGGATCCACGTGCACATGGTATGTCCATGTAGAGTTGAATTAAGAAACTATTGTAAGTTTTGAGACATGACCCGAAGGTATGGATCATAGTTTTGATTATTTTTCAACTAAGCCTCCGTATATGAGGCCTTATAGATAATGAAGCGAATCATGCTAGAAGATAGTGTAAAGTGGAGGATCTCATGCTTCATTATTTAGAGAACCTGATCTGAGATGTGAAAAGATACAATGGAAATAAAGGAGAAACTTTTAGGATGCTCACGGAAATAAAAATAAAAAGGAAGATGGTATACCTCATTAATGATGAAGAAGTGGAGAACCTAGATATTAGACATATAAAGGGTGCACGTGAGGTGATGGATTCTATAGATGAAAAAGTGCACGCATACCATGCTCCTATGAAGACCAAAAAGGTGAATATTGGTGCGAGGATGCACCTAAGTAAGATATCATTATAGACTATTGGTCGAAACCAAAGGTTATAAAGAGCATTAAAATATTACATGACTTACATGATATATTTCCAAGAGGCTATCCTGAGTTGAAAGGCGTGCATCTATCATTGGGAGAAAATAAGATTATTGTGAAAGAAGGCACACATCCGGCTTAGAAGAGGTCGTTATAGGATGAACCCAAACCTGTTCGTGAAGGTTAAGGAAGAAATTGATAAAATTCTTAAGTCTAGGATCATTAAACCAATTGAGGAATCTGAGTGGGTTAGTCTCATGGTGATCATTATAAAAAATTACGGATGGATTAGGCTCCGTGTAGATTAAAAGGAACTCAACGCTTCATGGATTATAAATCCTTTTCTTACGCAATTCACGAGAGGAAATCCTTGAAGGGGTTACGGGGCACAAAATATACTCTTTCATTGATGGATTTTAGGGTATTATTAGGTGCACATTGTGGGCAAGGATCAAGAGAAGACCACCTTCTCTACTGAATGGGGAATTTTTACATATATTGTGATGCCTTTTGGATTGAAGAATGTTCCAATAGTATTCTCATGCATCGTGGTACAATATTTTAATGACTTTATCCATATGTTTTTGTAGTTCTATCTAGATGATTGAACCATCTATGGGATGGTAAAAGATCATTATGATAATTTGAGGCGCATGTTTAAAAATTGTAGGTAGTTAGGAATATCTCTCAACATCAAGAAGTGTATCTTTTCTACACCCTTTGGAAATTTTATTGGGCATATAATTTGTAAGGATGGATTATTGGTGGATCCAACTAAAATTGCAATGATTTTGGGATTAAAAGAACCTACCAATCAGAGTGAAGTGCATAGTTTCTTGGGGCATACTGGTTACTACATGAATTTTATTAAAGGACATGTAGATATTTTTGTGCCTCTGGAGGAATTTTTCAAGGTCAAAGGAAAATTTTATTGGATTGACGTGCAATAGTAAATGTTTGAGACATTAAAGGATAAGCTTACCTCTGCACCAATGTTATACTTCCCTTTGTGGAACAAACCATTACATGTACATATTGATTCCTCTAACATGGGTATTGGTGCAACCGGCGTAGAGAGGGTAATGTGGATCATACAATATGATTTGCAAGTAAGAAGTTGACACCAGTAGAGTAGAACTATATAAGAAAAGAGCATGAGGAATTATCCATGATCTGTGTGCTTCATATGTTTTGATAATACTTATTGGCCACAATATTTATATTTTATACAGATCCATATGGCATTGAAGTACTTGGTCAAAAACTATTTTGCAAGGGTGCATTTGTTGATGGATATTCCTTTTTCAAGAATTTGATTTTACAGTTATAGTAAATAAATGAAAGAGTAACTTGGGACTTGATCACTTATCAAAGATCAATTACTGGAGAGGACATGTACAGTATTGAGGACACTATGTCTGATGCAAATTTGTTTAGATTAAACCATGCACCAACATATTTGGAATAAAAATAATATTTTTATGCATTGGGCTTGTTCTGGAAGAAATGAAGACCTTGGAGAATAAGTAACTTGCTATACGTGTTGTCTTATCAACTTATTGAGGAACTTATATAAAATGGGTAAAGATGAGGTCTTGCAAAAATGTGTTCTGGAGCATGAGTGTGAAGCCATTATGGAAGAAGTTCATGAAGGAATTGCAGGAGGACATTATGCGAGAGATGCAACTATGCATAAGATCATTTTAGCTAGTTTATGGTGGGAGACGTTGTACAAGGATACCAAAGATTTTTTCAAAGCATGGGATCATTATAAAATAATTGGAAAGCTTTGAGCATAGAGATGAAATTCCATTACAACCTATATTAAGTGCGTAAACCTTTTAAAAATGGAAAATTTATTTTGTAGGGCCTATTGCACCACCCACGTGTAGGAATAGAGTGCACTAAATCATTATATGTATTGATTACTTAACACAGTGGGAAAAGGTTGTGCCTAAAAAATATCACACCATAGTGACATGAGTAAGGTTCATTTTGGAAAATATAATCAGTAGTTATAGATGCCCTTTGAGCTTGAAAAGTGATAGAGGAACACATTTTCTAAATGAGACATTAAAAATATTAATAGTAGATTTTATGGTGGCACACTATAAGACTACTCCTTATCACCCTCAAGAAAATGGCATTGCTTAAGTTTTCAAAAATATATCGGGAAAATACTAATGAAGATATGTGATGTACGAAGAAAGGATTGAGATGAAAAGGTATCAGTCATTCTTTGGGCATATAAAACAACCTATAAATGGTTAAATAAAGCCACACCCTTGTAATTGGTGTTTGGCATGAGAGGATGTAGTACTATGTAATTTATTTCACTATCCCTACGTATTTTGTACATAGGTGTATTGGATGATGAAAAGGATGTGGATGAGAATATTGAAAAGTTGATGCAATTAGATGAGCGGTGCGCTATTGCACGTTGGAGCCAAAAGATAGAAAAATTAAGACAAGGATTGACATGATATGTAAATAAAGAACAAGTCTTTTACATTTGGAAAGATGGTACTTCTGTATGACTCCAAGCTTGTGTGCCACCTAGGAGAATTAAAAATTCCATTTGTTAGGACCCTTTATAGTGACCAAGATACTAGAATCAAGCACATACCAATTACAAGCGTTGGATGTCACCATGTTTCCCTATTGCTTCAATGGGATTAGGTTGAAGCCATACTATATATAAACTTCCTTTATGTTTCTAATAATGTATTATTTCCATTTAGATTAGATTTCCCTTTCATTTTTATTTTTTCTTTTCTTTTTTTGTTGTAATAATAGAGTTCACGCGCATGAGCTGATTACTATTTATTAATTTGATGCATAGAGGACCATGTATACTTTTAGTGTGGGGTGGAAGAAGGTGTAATTGTGAGAAACAAAGACTAATATGGTGCTACTTTCCTTGGAGTTGGTTCAAAGGTGTGCACAAAGAATTTATAATAAGGGTACTCAATGGAGAGGAATGAGGGTTGCACAAATAAGGGTGTTACGGGTTCCTAGAAATGATGGTGCTTACAAGGAATTACTCAGATTGATAAGCCATATGAGAAAAGGGCCATGTAGTGCAATACAAGGGAGGATGTGGTAGGATGAACTATTTGGTATGTGGCATAGATAAATATGGGTTGCTAATTAGAGAAGTGTACACAAAGATGTCTACAACTTGGGAAGTAGTGGGACGCTAGAATTTTATGACTACGTGTGAAAAGAAAGGACGAAAAAGTGTGGAAAAAGAAAAAAGTACATTTAATGCTTAAAAATAGTGGTAGGTGAAGCAAAATAAATGCAATAAAATTTAGAAATCTATAAAAGGAGCACGAGTGAGTTCATTCTTACCCTACCTTGTAAAGAGTTTGAGCATTTAAAGAGTGAAAAAGTGTGATTTTTTTGAAATTGCGAATAGCCAAGGAGAATTAAAGAAAACCAAAGAAAGATAACACACAACCTAGTTTAGAAGATCCTTTAGTGGGAGTTAGAACATAGAGAAGGCGTGGAGGTTTGAATTGCATGAAGTTAAGGCTTTAAGTTTTGAGTTTATGAATCTAGGGTTTGAATAAATAAGATTTGTATAACTTGAAGATTGTAGGATATGGTACAAAGTTATGTGATGTAGACTAGAAAAAAATATAGACTAAGTAATGGTTTGAAAGGATTGGATGCATGACGGGTTGAGTAAGTTTATCAACACCTAGGGCACAAAATTCTATACAAATTTTAAAAGTTATGAAGTCTAAATAAGTTGTGAAGTAATGATGGCACCAAGAAAACACCTATAGTGTCACCTAAGGGAAAAGGCAAGGGTAAGAATAAACAACTTTGTAGTAGAAGATACACCATAATAATAGTTCTCCAAGATGCAATATCTAGGTGAGGTGATTATAGGGCATATGTGGGATTTACACTTGATCAAGTGCAAGATAAGTGACTACAACATTGCTCAAATTTGCAAGAGGCTGAGATATACAGAGAAATGTTGAAGAAAATGGACTAGAGGACCGAATATGGTAAGTTAGTCTATGATGACAAGGTGTAAAAGGATTTGGAGAGTGCGGGAGTTCTCTAGTTATATGAATTTCCCTTCTTTGGAAAACCTGAGAAATTGTATCAATGGTTAATGTCAAGGGTCCATGAGGACTATTTTTACTTTTTGGGAAGGAGGATGCACATCACCGTGCACTTAATAAGGAGATTTACTGGTCTTGCAGTTCGGTCTTAGAAATAGAGCATGACTTGGAGGATAACGTAGGAGTGGAGGCCAAAAATGGAAATTGTAAATATCATGACCTGTACATGATTCACCACATGCTTTGTCAATTGTAAGGTGGGCGCATCGTCGGAAAGATGGACATAGGTAAATAAAAAGTGGCTTCACATAGTGCAAAAATGGCACAGAAATCTGCATACAACATTGTAAGATTCATTGCTAAAGGGATTATAGATGAAGTGCATGTATAAGTAGTAAAATGTGAAAAGATAACTTGGGGTGCAATCCTTCTATCAATTGTCTTATGTGAGATAGGAGTGTTGGATGGGCCAATTGAAAAAGTGTGGAAATACTTGATATAGAACAAGTCTCCATGACATAGGTTCACATAGTATATATGTGATGGGGACATCAATAATGCATATAAAATTAAGGTAGATAGGTGGTACAAGTGGATGTACGAAGCATTCATGCATGAATGACGTGTACCAAGGATCTCCCTCAATATTGGATGGTGAGGCCAAGTTTGCGGTTCATCAACATTTTTTTGGGAGATTTTATATGAAGACTGAAGATAGGATCCCATAGTGAAAAATGCCTTTTTCTTTCATTTCTAAGTACTTCCAAGCATTGGTGAATAGAATTTATGATGTGTGGAAGTTGAAGTTTGATGTAGATAGGGTAGATGTTGATTACCACACATTGTGCACTACATATGTATATCCTAACAAGTTAGCATATGTGGATACAATGGAGTCTGAAATTATAGATATCACTTTTGAGACTCGTAGTAGGAAAGGAAGTGAAAAAAGTATGCATCTATCTAAGGCCTAGATTGAAGGATGGGAGGTATATTTATAGAGAAGACCTTCTTCTTTCAAAACCAATGAAAGGAAAGCATACTTTGGGAACCAAAAGAGCGCACAGGAGAACCCTCCCGGATAAGAAGAATAATAAAAGGAGAAAGATGTGGAGGAGGAGGCAGAAGAAGAAGATAACACCATTCTTGACCACAATTATAGGAATAAGTTGTAGCGAGGGGTGCAAGGAACAAGACAATGGCATAGGAACTTCAGAGACAATAATGAAGTCAATCTAGCCAAGATGAGCGCAAAGAAGAAAAACTCTACAAAGATAAGAAGGAAAAGGCTCGTAACAACAACCAGAGATGGTGATGACAAGAATTTTGAGGAAGAGGCCATATGCGATGAAGAAACCCCAGTCATCCATAATTTGGATGTGGATGAAGAAGATCCTAAAGATGAGAATGTACAACATGATGGAAAAAGTCCCACCACACATGAAAGTGAAGGATCCATAGGAGAAATGGAGAGCTATATGGAGAAGGTAGGAAGCCATAGTTAAAGGAGAAAGTAGGACACATATAAGTGCGAAAACATAGGTATCGATAGGAAAGCACACAAGTGGAAGAAAGAAAAAGGAGGAAGTCTTATAGATACCTTGGGTAAATTATATTGATGATTAATCAAGAGTGTTGTGTGGGAGATTCCAAAGCACAATGTAGAATAAGGATCTATATGGTTGGTAGGTACTTGACCCAAAAGGAACAACCATGCGCACAAGGAAAATTATTTCTTGGAATATGCATAATCACATGGAGGAGCCTAATTTTGAAATTAATAATGAGATGTATGTCAGGCGCAAGATGAGGAAAGCACCAGTACATTCCTCATGACCATAAAGCCCACGGATTTGGTGATGAACATGCCAACAATGCTCTAAATAAGATGGCAGCAGAGGTATCACACAAAAATCTAGACATGGGGCCACTATTAGAGTCTTACTTAGAGATAATAAGGATAAGGAGAAGGAATTTCAATGACTTACAAAGGAGCTAGGAAAGGAAAATAAGCGTGTAAAATATTCCTTCAAAAAGGTTTTCCATATTGTAGATGCCATTCCAACATTGTGCCTCGACCTAGAAGAGAAGGCTAAGGATGAATACCCTTTGAAACTGCATTACTTGGAATACCTAGTAAGGATGTTATTACATGAGAAGGAGTATGTGCAAGGGTCAATATAGGAAGAGTTGGCTACAACACTGCAAAGGAATAAGGAAGATGTGACATGTAAAATAGTGGAGTATGAGGTGTTGGGCACCATGATTAAGGATGCTATGAAAACGGTAGGATACACCTTTGATAACTTGCAAAAATTTGATCCTATCGTCAAGGCACACACAACTTAGGAGGAGATCAAGCTTAAGTAGAAACATGTAGTAAATAAGGATAGTAAAGTTGAGCATGAAGAGATAATGGATGAGATTGCATAGAAATGGGACACACTCAAAACTCTGAAATAATATTTTGAAACAAGGATTAAAGAAATCGGTTCATTAGTCACGCACAAAATGGATGCTTTGGAAGGGATGACATCAGGCCTCATAGAAAATTTCAGGGAGCTAAAGGAGAAGGGAAAAGAAATGACCCTTGAGTAGGTGCCGGATATTTCTAGGTTGGTGCTAGATGCGGCTGCAAAGGAACTTGCAGCATGGGAAGAGTTGGAGAGCATTATAAATACATATTTTCCCAAAATACTCCAGCCACCCTAGGAATAAAACCAAGTGCACACATGGGAAGATGTGAAATTCTTTAATTCATTGGGCATATGCCCACTATTATTCTATCTTTCACATTATTTATTCTTCCATTATTGAGGAGCATTATCTGATTCAATATTTCCGAGGACGAACAATATCCCTAGTGTGGGGTAATGTTGATAAGGGAAAATTGACTAATTATCGGTAAATGAAAAAGGCTCACATGCAAGAGTATGTGCATGTAGGAGATCAAAGTGGCATGCAATAGAGAAGTAGGTCAGCTCACAAGGTTGTGTGCATGCAAGCACAAGCTTAAGGACTTAGCCAATTTTCCATTAACAAGGCTAAAAATAGAAAAGAAGAGTTAGAGTGTTGATTAAACAAATATCTAGAAATAGAAAAAAACGTGAAGGCCTGACTTCCAAAAAAGGGATATAATTGGGAAAAGCACATACATGTCATAATTAAAGAATGATGTAAAGATCAAGCTAATAATAGAATTAAAACATGTCATATAGTTACGTTACTCTATTATTAGCATAAGATGTAAAGATCATATAGGATATTATTATACACACACCTATTATTAGGTGAGTGCATGAAGTAGTGAAGGGAAAGTACCCACCCTTATATAGATAATGAATCTTTGTTGTAAGAGAGATTATTATTATCTATGAAAAGAGAGGTAGACTATTTTTAATGTTAAGTAGTCTTAGGGCTTGTAGTCTATATGAGAGCACATAGGTCCTATGCAGTGATGTATTGAACTATGATGTAATCAACTTCTATGTTATGTAATTGATTATGGTTTACAATGGATAACTATATTTGGGGTGTTGAGTTGAGTATGTTTGAGTATGATATTATTAGTCATTCTTTAATTTGATTGATTTCCTTATTATATATGTTTCTAAACTACCATGATTATGATGCTTCTTTGTGTATGAATGGGTGATTTTGTTATGAATATGATGAACATGCATGATAAAATTCTAATAGGCATAACAAAATAGGGTCCTGGGAACTGTGCATTTACAACGAGCTTCCAAAATTATCTGGATGAGGTGCCGCGCGCCTAGCTCTGTCTAGAAATAAAAGGACTACACCTATAAACTAAAAGATCATCACCAAATCAAAGTATATTGAATGGGAATTTTCACTATTGAGTCTTCCAACCCACATGAATCGTATAATAAATAAAGGTAAATCTATCTCAAGGAAAACTCATTCCACAAGTAGTTTTCCTCATGTAACTATACAAATTTTTGCTCTCTTCATCATCCCACAAATCCAAAACATGGTCATGTGGCTAGGAAATACTAGTATCCCTATTTCTATTTTAGGTGGATACCATCACTTACTAAAAATTCATAAAATATTTATGAGAAATATATTCATGGTGACACCCATACCGATAAAGAACATAACCGATCATATACGAGACGTACTCAATAGGATGAAAATCCTTCATAAAGATGTAGCTTATAGGTGTTTTCCTTTAGTGTTAGATGAGCTATCTTCTTGGTGGATTTTAGGCATCCCAAAAGGTTCTATTACCTCATGGGGTGACCTTGAGGCTAATTTTATTAGTCACTTTGCTATCTCTATTGGTCCATCCATATTATATCATCAATTTGTAGCTATGCATAAAGACCCAAATGATCCCGTAAACAATCGTAATGACCAATTTAATAATCTCCAGGACAAGAGTGCTTGGAAGGGGACAAGGCCACTCAGTGCTAGCGTTTATTGTAGGATTTGGTGTCTCATGGAAGTTATTAGGGTCTTGTTCCTTCTGTTTCACTTAGTATCACTCATTGTTCATTGTGTGTCACATCGTTTTACTATGTCACACATGTAACATGTAAAATAAATCCTATATACCTGAATAATACTTAAGCATACATTATACGAATAAAATAATGAAAATTATTGAGTCACATTGACCTCAACGGTTGATTTTTAAATCTCTACTTTGGAAATTTACGAGACCACAAAAATATTGTTCCTACTTCCAATTTACTTTGAAAATGATAGTTCTTAATGCTAATGAATGAAATCTGAAACTTAAAACTATTTTGTAGTAATGAAAGATAAACAATTCAACACACCACAATATTTTATCCTGGAAACCAAAAATTTGAGGAAAACTAGTCTGGAAGGACAATTTCTCTTCCCGAGATGGTTTTCCCTCAAATTGGGTGTTTCTATAATAAAATATTGTGTTGTGTTAAATCATTTTTATCTTTCATTACTACAAAATAGTTCTAAGTTCAGATTTCATTCACTAGCATGAAGAGCTATCATTTTTAAGTAAATTGGAAGTAGGAACAATATTTTTGTGGTCTCATAAATTTCCAAAGTAGAGGTTTACAAATCATTTTGGTATCATAGCTGACAATAATATCCAAGAACTATGGTATTCATTCTTGTGTGATTTGTATAAAATGACAAGGTATAAAGGTGAAGAAGTAATAACTTGCGATCCAAAGATATCTACAAAGAAGTGGAAACAAAGGATTAGAGGAAAAATGGAAGAAGAGAACTTATTCCATATAATTGAGATACTAGAAAGCACTACGGATAGGGTGTTTCAACACCAAAGGGAACTCGACATCTAAAAATATATAGCATAATTAAGAAATATTCCATAGAATTTGTGGTTCAATATTTGGCTGAGAAATTTGGTATAGGAAGGATCCATGATGAGGAAGAAGATGTGGAAGAGTGTGAAGAAGAAACTCTAGTTGGAAGAGAGAACGTAAAATCTAATCACGCTCCTTTTAAAGTTGAAACTAAAGTTGAGATTAAAAGCTTTGAAGGACAAGTAGATGTAGAGTTACTAGATAAATGGTTAAAGTAATTGGAGGTTTATTTTAGTGTGCATAATGTCATTGAGGCACAAAGGATCACCTTTTCACATCTCTAAATAGAAGGACATGATGTAGTCGATGGGAAACCCATCTACCTACTTGTGATAAGAAGAAGCATCTAATTGTAAGTTCTTGGGAGGGGTTTAAAGAATTTGCTTAGAGAATTTTTTATCCTATTCTCCATAAGAATAACCAGATGATTAAATACAAGTATTTTAGACAAAGTATTGGTCAAAGTTCATAGGATTATACTATAGAGTTTTGAAGATAAGCCATGTTACTCAATATGGACTTGGAGGATAAATATGTTCTGACCAAATATTTTGGAGGACTTCACACTCACCTTCAAAGGAAGGTAATATCCATGAATCCCAATGATCTCAATGAATGTGTATAAGCATATTACATAGATGATGAGAAGAAGCAAGGAGAAGTTGAGTCAAGGACAAAGAAGATAACAAATCATCCAAAGAAAGACCAGGGAAAAAAATAACAAAGGTAAATGGAAAGATAAAATGACTGCTATGACTTTGAATACTTCTAAAGATCCTAATATTTTTTTGTAAGAATTGTGATATCAATGGTCATACTAACACTACATGTTGGAAGTTACATCTGGAATTACATCCAAAGAACCAAACTAAGGACTCTAAGAAGTCCTTGACAATTGTAAGAATAAAAATGTGGAGGTATATATATAAGATGATTTTGATGTAGACAAGAGTCTAAGATGCACGAAAACTAACCTAGACAACTAGGAATAAGAGGAAGAGATCTCAGAAGATATTTCAAATCAAAATCTAAATCAAGAGGACTAAGGTAAATGATTTGGTTGATATTGGTTCTCAATCTAATTTGATTTTTGATGTGGTTGTAAATAATCTTGGTCTTGAAACTTATGAGCATCCACATCCTTATCCTTTGGGATGGGTGAAGAAGGGTGTAGAAATTTAGGTAACAAGAAGATGTAAGTTTAAGTTTGGGATTAATTCTCAATATATAGATGTATTAGAAGTTGATGTAATTCCACTTGATGCATTTGATGTTGTTTTTGAGATTCCTTACTTATATATTAGGGATGCTATATTCATGAGAAGGGAGAAATGATACAGATGGGTTAAGGATGGAGTCAATTAGAACATCTAAGCACACCACCATAGGGAAAAATTTCTATAGTAAGTGATAACCAAGCAAAGATACTAATTCAGAAAATCATAATCAATTTTTTTACTTTTATTTAAAGATAAACAAGATAGGGTAGAAATTTCAGATATTTCTAACAAAGGGATGAAGGATTTAGATAACATAATTCATTATTTTCAGGAAGTGTTCCAAACTCCCAGGGTTACCACTAAAATGAGAAGTAGAGCATGATATTCAACTATTGCGAGAGTCCCCTCTACCCAATATTGAGTTATATAGGAATTCCTTGTTGGAGAGTACATAGGTAAAAAATAACTCTAGGAGATATTAGACCAAGGGGTGATACACCCAAGAACCTTGCCATGAAGTTCACCTATTGTGATGGTACCAAAGAAGGATGGTTCTTGGAGGATGTGCATCGAATACCATGATTTGAACAAGATTACTATAAAAACAGACATCCACTTCCACGCATAGATGATCTCTTGGACCAAATTCAGCATGCAAAATTCTTCACTAAGTTAGATCTCAAGTCTGGTTATCACCAGGTCAGGATGAAGGAGAAGGATATATGGAAGAATAACTTCAAAATAAAATAGGGTTTGTATGAGTGGCTAGTACTTCTATTTGGCTTATGTAATGCACCCGCAACATTTATGAGATTGATGAATGTTGTATAGTGGGAATTCATATAGTCATGTGTCATTATATATTTGGATGATATTATGATTTTTAGTGCCACATGGGAGGAAAATCTAACCCATTTGCAGCAAGTCTTGTAAGTTATCAAGGAGAAACAAATGTTATGCAATATTAAGAAGTGTGAATTTTTCAATAAGTCACTGTATATCTTGGGCGAGTGATTGGAGGATGAGAGCTACAAGTGCATCTAAAGAAGGTGGAAGCCATCACCAACTAGACAACACCAACATGAGCCACATAGACTAGGAGTTTTGTGGGAGTAGTACAATATATGAGGAAGTTCATTATGGGCTTCTCCATTATTGCACCACCTCTACACACAAATCGAATGCGAAGAATGAGGGTTTTAATTGGTGTAAGGAATAAGAAAATGCTTTTGAGTAATTGAAATAAAAAATTAGTCACACTCTAGTACTTGTTCTTCCTAATTTGCAGTATCCCTTTTAAGTAGAGATAGATGTCAATGATTATGCTATGGGATAAGTGTTACTATAATAAGGTAAGCCAATATGTTATCATTCTAAAAATTTCACTTAAATAGTTAAGGGATATTCAGTATATGATAAAGAAATGTATGCACTAGTTCAATCAATAAAGAAATGGAAAAATTATTTGTTGGGTAAAGAAACTATTGTGCACACTGACCACAAATGTCTCTAGTTTTGCAAGCACAATATAAATTACAATAGGAAAGGCACTAAAAATGGATGGGGTTCCTTCAGTAGTTCGATTTTCTAATCAAGTACAAGAATGGTAACACAAATTTGGTGGCAAACATGTTTTCTAGGCCGCCTACACAAGAGAATATATCTAGTTTTGCCACTGTCTCTCATTTTGATCCCTTCATGAAGGAAGGTTATGGAGAGGCGTATGATCAATACATAGATTTGGGGTTTTATATCAGCATTCTGACAGTCAAAATGGGCTGAGAATGTGGGTATTCAAGACTATTATTTGAAAGATGGGCTGCTCTACCGATGGGGGAAACTTTGTGTGCCAAAAGAAGAAAGGATTTTATTGATGAGGGAAGCACATACCTTGAAAGTAGTAGGACATTTTGGTGTTGTAAATACCATGGTCTACTTACTAAGGTACATGTATTGGACCAATATGCAAGAATAAGTATCTAAATTCATAAGAGGATGTAAATTTTTTTATACAAGCAATCCTAAAATCAAGAAGGAAGGTTTGTATATGCCTTTACCGGTCCCTACTTGACCTTGGGAGGATATCTCTATGGATTTTGTAGGATTAATACCTATGTCTAAACATGGCCATGATTATCTATATGTTTTTGTAGATAGATTCATAAAATGTGTGTTCTTATGGCATGTAAAAATATAATAAAAGCATGTGAGGTAGCTGAAATTTTCTTTGCAAATGTATGGGTGCATTTTGGTTTTCCAAAGTCTATTGTTTTTGACAAATATTATAGGTTATTGGAACAATTTTGGAATACTTTATGGGACAAGATGGACACTAGGTTAAAGAGAAGCATTACCTTTCATCCCCAGACAGATGGAAAAACAGATGTGGTGAACATGAATTTGGTACAACTGATCAGAGGGTATAATAGAAAATATCCATGGACTTGGGACGAGTCCTTATCCTACATTCAACATTCCTACAATAGGGTAGTATACACATCCACTATTCACTCAAATTTCGAAGGATGCTTAGGGTATACCTACTAATCCACTAGACATTTCCATTAGATAGAAGGAAGAAGGGGAGATGCAAGACTCAAAAGTGACTAGAGAAGCGAAGTTTGCTGAGAGGATATGACAAATCCATCTCAAGGTAAAATAAAATTTGGAAAATTCTTAATCCAAGCAAAAGGCTAGACACGATCAACATCGTAGAGAGCAAAAAATTCACATTGGAGACAAGGTTTGGTTGTACTTGAATAAGTAAAGAATATAAGGTTAAGAAAGGAAACTTAAGCCACTACGGTATACACCCTTCATTGTCTTGGAGCGGGTTTGAGAAAATGATTTCAGACTTGACTTTCCATCCTTCATGTAGATGTACTCAGTAGTAAATTATGAGATCTTACACTTATATGAGCCATCCAAACTTGATGAATAAGAATAATGTTAGAAGCTACCTTCCATAGAAGATTTCATCTTGGATTCATAAGGTGAGTTGGAGGAGGATTTAGTGTTATAGAAGAATGTTAGAGAAACAAGGAGAGGTCAACAAGAATCTTGGAAAGTTGGACTCAAGGGGAGGACACCAAGACAGTCCTGTGATACTCAAAGGATAAAGTGGGGAATTTTTCCTCATCTACTCTCCCATTAAGATCTTTTGGGACCAAAATACTCCTGCGTAGGGGAGGTGTGATCCGTAGGGATCTAGAGAAATAAAACTTCATCGGAGAAACTAGAATCATAAGGAGAAAATAATCAAAAGAAGGAGAAAAAGGTTTAGTTATAGAACCACCGATCTATGTAGAGTGACAGCTTGCATAACCGCTCCAACGGTTGCTAAATGCCCCTCTGTACAGACTGATAGTTACATAAACATCGGTTTGCATTCACATGCGGTCCTGCCACTAATAAAAACAAATAAATAAATCCATGAATAGTCACAGATTTCAAACATCTGGGTTGTGTCTCTTCCTTGGATGAATCTTCCCATTCTCTAATGCATGGGAGGACATGGGAGCAAGATATTTAAGAAAGAGGAGCATGTGGAATTGGGAACCAAATATTTGATGGAGAGAAGTGAGAAAGAAACCATTGATGCTGGAATTTTTTTGTAGAAGCAAGGTGTGAGAACAAAGCAAACAAGTAGAGAAGGGTGGAAGTGACATTATTTTCCTTCCTTCAACTTCTTGTAATTTGTATTTCTTTGAATTGGCCAATATAATATTGGGAAGAAAGATAAATTTCCCTTCTTGGATGGTTTTCCCTCAAATTGGGGTTTTTCAGGTAAATTATTGTGTTGTGTGTTAAATAATTTTATCTTTAATTGCTGTAGAATAATTCTAAGTTTAGATTTCATTCACTACCATTAAGAAATGTAATTTTCAAGTAAATTGGAAGTAGGAACAATATTTTTGTGGTCTCGTAAATTTCCAAAGTAGAGGTTTATAGATCAACGTCCACCCCAATGTGATTTTCACATAGCATTGCACTACATTTCATAATCTATGTATTTCTTATGTGTGTGTGATTGGAAGGGTTTCCCTTGAGCTAGGTTTTCCTAGTGCTAGTAACACAAAGAGATAGTGGTCTACAAGTACTTTATCCCAAATGTAAATGTTTAGTGTGGAATTCAGAATAAACTCTCCTATGCATTGACATATGCAATTAAAAATGTAGTACTTGATGTAGTATATAGAAAACATTAGCTCCTTGTAATGGTATGTGCCTCTTGAATGATTTCCCTCTAATGATGTTAAATAATACATGTATATTTATGATTCACTTATTTAAGTTTCTTTATTAACAAGAAAAATGATGACTAAGAGTGATAAAAGAAAATAAGGAAGAAGTAACATTTGAAAGACATAAAGAAGAGGTAAAAGACACAGGCACCTAGAGGGGATAGTAGCGCCGATTGATTATGTACCTAATGGATGGTCCCGTAAAGGGTGTCGAAAGATAAAATAGTGAAATCAGAGATGAGTAAGATGTCAGCTAGTGTGTAAAACTTTAAGTTGTCAATCGAAACAATAGTAAATAGAGATTAAAATGATAAAATAAATGTAAAAGCAAGGTAAAGAGGTGTTAATGGGTAGTTCTCTTGCTTAGAAATCATGTATATAAATGAAGTATTAATAGGCTAGATGTACATAGTAAGTGTGTGATCTAGTGACTACATTATCTCCTACTTTATTTTTGTCAATAAAGATTTGGTAGCATAAAGTAGAACAAAAAAACGTACCTTAGAGAGTCTAATGAAGATTATACCCAATAATGTGTTGAATGAGTGTTGTAGCATGCCGAATGGAATAGTGAAAGATGTGTACCATGAAATTATAAGGAGAGGGAAGGATAAGGATCCTAGGGGTGAAATTTTCATGCATGGAGTGATAATGATGTGTGTGTATAGTTCACTTTGTTGGAGCATGCTTAAGATTTGCTTCATGGTTGCTTGTGTGCTTTTCCTTTGTTGGGATATGATAGGACTTGCAAAAGAAAACAAGTGTAGTCAATTATCTAGGTAAATGCAATTGAAATTTAACTTAGAAAATATGTAAAAATGGAAATGTGTATTGAAAATCTAAACCAAGGGGTTAGAGTACACCTAGAGTGTTGAAAGAGAAAGGGGTAGAAATTTTTTCCTACTTATAGACTTAATGCTTAGGAGCTAGTTGGAATAACATGAAGGATTTGGGCATCCTATCACCAAACTAGGGATTTGAGCATCTTGACGCTAAAATTTATATTTAGGTGTCCTGTCACCGATAAGGGAAAGTGTATTGGGAAATCATCTTATTTTTCCCTCCAACCATTAATAATTGCTTATGGATAAGTGCCACTTTGTAGATGATCAAAAACCCAATTTGTAACTTGCCTCGGGTGACACAAAGGTAATAGGTATATCATTTTCCTACATATACCCTAGGTGTCATTCCGTTATTCAGTTCATACTTTGGTTTTTGAATTAGTAGTTAGTTTCTATTAGTGACTAATTGCAATATGAAACTAGCTATGTAGTTTCCGAAGGTAGAGAAAACCGTGACTATGTAACTTCAAACTCGCTATGTAACTTTTTTTCCCTAGGATAAGAGCACCCAGGTAGGACATTAGTGCCCAAGAATTATTTTCTGATATAGGTGCTTTTGTCCATGCTAAATTTTGTGACCATGCATATTTCTTCCATGTTCTGTAGCTGATTTATGATCTATTCTTGGGTTCAATGTTTCTGTAACTATGTTCTGTGACAGTTGGGAGGCTGAAAAGGTTCACCCAATGTTTTCCCCCACTCATTATTGGGGTGCATGAGATTAAAAAATGCAAATGAAGTCCAAATTAGGAATACTAAAAATGATGTGCACATATAATATAAGAATCTTGTAGGGGGAATAATGATTATACATGGTAGTTACCATAACATAAGAAAAAATGGAAAATGCTAGCATATAAGTGTCAAATATAAACAACCAATGCATAGGGAAATAAAAAATAGTAAAATCATATAGGAAAATAAAAAATAAGGACTCGGGAATGGCTGGTTGTAAGGATCGAGACACCACTCGTGATGTCACAAGACAATCAGCTCCATCAAGGATTCTATAAAAAAGGAAATTAAATAAACATAGGTCATAACCCATAAACAATGACAAATAATGTATAAAAAAATCGATAACCATGATTTAAAGGAGTCTTGCAAGGAAAATGCTACACATGAAGCACCCGCTAGCATGTTAGGGAAGATAAATAGTATGTGATAATTTTATATCTGAATATAGGAAGTAAAATGTGAAATATTGCAATAGAACCTTACAGAAGTAGGAAAATGTATATGCCCCTAGGAGCTTTAGTGAGAGTGGTAATGGACAGGTCCAAGCATCATACATTGTGTAACAATGTATAAGTGACCTACATTCACCTCAAGATACCATGTGAACATGTATATTTGTATGAAAAATGGTAAAGCATACTATGGACCGTGCTAGCATGTTAAGAAATGGCACAACATATAGTAGTATAAGTAATGAAGAAAACATCCAATCAAGATCTAAGATTATGATTTTAAATTTTTAAATATATATATGAAATAAAACAATGAGAATGTAGGAATAAGAATTCCCCTAGTTTGGTGTGTGTAGTATGAGGTCCATATGAAGAAATCCTCATTAGTCAAGTATGAACCAGAACAAGAGTGTGTCATCGGGTGGTATGGGGGAACTAGGATGCTCATAAATGTGAATGCCAAAATTATCTATGTAATAAGAGTATGATGCAAGGTCTCACAATGAACTAATGGAAAAGAACTATGTATGTGAACATGATCTAAGGCTTGATGGTCATGGGGTATTTCATGAGGCCAAGTATATGAGATAGGTATAGATTAAGCATTTGGAGGAATACATCATTAAATATGTCTAGATGGAACATGTGAAGCATGAAGAGATGTTTGTTGTATTTTTTTACACCCTTGAAAAAATTGAATAAAATGCATAACCATGATCTAGGGACAAGGATCACGAAAGAGTTTAACACGTTGTGGATGTTGACATAAAGTCGTGGCTAAGGGTAAAATGTTGCTAAAGTCAAAATCCACATAAAAAGGAAAGGAATTCCGTGGATGTTGGCATGAAGCCATGCCACATTGAGGACTGTGGGATAAGGTGGAGAGGATGGTAAGACCGTAGAATGAAGAGGAATTCCATGGATGTTGACATAAATTCCCACTACATTGAATACCATAGAATGAAGGAAACAAATCCACGATTGCCAAAGCTACGCAAAACCGAAACAAACAAGTCATGTATCAAAGGGAAGAAAAAAATTTTCCATGGGAAGATGAAATGTATATAAACTTTAATTTTATGATCAAATCCTTGAAAACCTGATACTATTTGAAGGAATCTCGACCTCCTATATGTGATTAAGATCAGATTTCATGAATTTAATGGAGGTAGGTGGGTGAAGGAAAGAAATGCATCTACAACACGCAAAAGGTCTATTCCAGATGGCTCAACCACCAAAATTAAATGTAGTATGGGTGTTGTTCCTTATTCAATAAGGAAAATGGCATGGGGAAATGAATTTGTAGGAAAATTAGATCTTTGGAGAAAATTAAATAAAGGTGGTTGGCTTGGAAAAGGGGAATTTGAATTTCCCTCTCTCTCCTTCTTGTAATCTTCTATATATTGTAAAGTGATGCCTATTTTTAATGTTGGATACTTTGGGAATGCAAGGGCATCATTTTATGTTGCACAAGTATTCTAAGGGTCGCATGCCTTGGGATATGTTTTTGTAAATGTTTTTCATCTTCCTCTTGTATCGTGATTATCTATGCAAGTTCTTAAGCAATAAAATCTCTGGTTTTGTGGCTTATTTTTTCCTTAGCTATTATTTTATTACAATATATTGACTCTCATTCATTCGTAGGTGTGTGTATGCGTTGTTTCATATATTTCAGTCATTATACATCATGGATGTAGAACCTGACACTATTTTGATATGTGGTTTTCATTTTGGCCTTCTTCATTATTATTTTCTTCCATTTTATCTCTTGTTAAAGTATTCATCCGCATATTTTTGGTGTTATCACCTTCTCTAGTTTAGGTTTATTTTTATGCATCTCCTTCTTACCTTGGTCCCTTGGAAGGTTAGAGTAGAGTTAGTTGTATTTTAATTCCTAAGAGTAGTTTAGCATTAAGAGTAGGTAGAGGAAGTTGACCTTCTCCGAAGGTCTCAGTATTAGTATGAGTCTCACAACTTAGAGACAATCCCATCCCGTCTCTACTCTTGAATTGTCTATGATTCAGACATGAGTTAACATTTGAGATCCATCGCTTTTGGCATGCTTGGTGGGAAAGTTTGAAATTAATATTTTCAGTTTTATCAAGTTTTGATGTGTATCTTGGTGAAACTCTAGCCTTTGGAGGCTTTACAGTAACACATATGGTGACTCCATTCAGAAAATAAAGTTCTTCTAATAGTACAAGTGTACCCGATTCATGAAAAGGATCAAAACAAGTTCTATAACAAGAGACAAAGGCGTGTTTGAATATTTGTAGTTATCTCCAAAGTGAGGAAGTGAGGAAGATAGATTCAAAGATCTCCATCTCCACTAAACCAAACTCTTTCCACACCTCCACCTAGTAGACCATTCTTGTAGTCAACAAGAGTTCTTAGACCTATCATAATGGCTCATCAACCTCCAAATCCATTTGTAAACTTCATAGGTAGCAAGACTCTTTCCTTGAATGCTCTGAATCCCATCCCAGAGAAAATTTGAAGAATATTCCTTTCTTCACAAGAGAAAACCACACTACCCCATTCGATCACATCCAAGACATTGCAAATGTCTATGAAATACATGATATTGCTGGGATGGACGTGTCGCTGATACTTTTGGCTTCATCACTTAAGGGAAATGCTTTACAATGGTTCATAATCCTAACGACAGTGCTCAATCATGAATTGGAATGAGTTGTGTATAGCCTTGTGCAATCAATTTGCAGAAAGAAAAGATAACCTATCCATATTGGAGTAGTTAACTACAATCAAGAGAGAACCTAATGAGAAAATGGAAGATTTAAATTTCATATTCTAGAGAACTTAGGATAGAATTCAAGCTCTTGTGAGACCTGCAGCAGAAGGTGCCTTTCTTTACTTTTAAAAGCTCTAAACTCTGACATATATGTTATGATACAATCTATGGGAGGAAAAAATCTACCAAGACCTATGCAATTGAAATTAGAGATGAAAATAGTTTAATACAAGCTAGGAAATTAGCTCCTAGACCACCCATGCCATTGTACCTTGAACTATCTCAAGCTGCTCAACCTTTTATTGCTCTTGTTCTTGAGCTAAAATTGCAACCCGTTTCTTCCACATCAGAAAACCTTTTCCAAAAAAAAGGAAGATGAAGAAATGAAGGATTTGATTAGAAACTTGACAAATAAAGTTATATCCCTAGAAAAACAACAAGCCTAATCCTATAAGAATTATCAAAATCAAGGCCAATCTTCTAATTAGGGATATGAGTCATATTGAAAGTAGAAACTTAATCAAATATATGCACCGAACCAACAAAAAATAGATGGAAAGGTCGAAGTTCTCCTATTCCACTGGAAATTATTTCTCCTCCACAAGCACTTCCTACCCCTAGTTCAAGTCAGGTTTTAGTTCCTATGAAAAACAATATGACACAAGAAACAAAGTGGTGTTTTCCATGTAATTTGCCACATAATCAACTTGGTTGTGCAAGGGCGATGCATATTCGAGCATACATGGTTTAGGGCTCTTCCAATCAACAAGAACCACTACTAGAGGCACCAAATCCAATAGGAGAAGAAAGTTAAGAGACCAAAAATGACACCAACCTCATGTTCTTTGGAGCTGAGGATTTTTGTGTAGTTAACTAGGTGGTAGGAACTTTTAATGAGACCTTAAATCGTGTTGTTGATAATACATGACACAAGAAAAGGATGCTAGAGTCGCACCCTTCACCTTGTATGGATCAAGACAATGCCATGAAAAAGGAAAAATAAGTCAGTAATGAACAAAAGTAAACAACATGAGCTATCTGGTAAAGCCACGGATAAAGAGGTTGTTGTTCAATCAAAACTACCAATTCAAATGCCGCAACAACAGAGAAAATAAGGTAGCATGTTGCAGATGTAGAAATCTATGAGTCTTCTATTTAACATTATTGAGAAAATGAAAAATACCAATGTTAATGTCTCTATGTGGGATGTGCTTTCTATTCCATCACAACATGATCTTCTATGTGAAGCCCTCAAGCAATTGCCTCCAATGGATCTAGTAATGCAAAAATATCATGTCATGGTTCATGTCTGTCAAGAAAAAGAAGACCAAGTAGGTAAAAATGTTAAAACCCCACCTTTCTATATGTCATTAATTGTGGGTAAACACTTGGTTCATAACTATATGATTGATTCGGGGGCTAGTACCTCTGTAATTCCCAAGAAAATAGCTGATATCCTAGGCCTCAAATATAGTCCCGTGTCTAGGGGTTTATAACTTGATGGGTCAACTGTGGGTGTGTTGGGAGTAATAAAAGATCTTGAGTTAACACTTCATGCCTACCCAAGCCTCACCATACCCCATGACATCTCAGTAATTGACCTACCTCCCATGTTTTCCATTTTCTTGTCTAGAGACTTCATTGCTAAGGTAGGTGGTTACTTATCTTCAGATTGGACTCACATGCTTCTAAGAACTAGATATGGTACAAGATTCACAATTCAAGATGAGACCATTGTTCCTTACCATATTGAGTCACATGACCCTTCCCCTATCTAATCAAATTACCTAATACAAGACCAAATATAACAAGATTCAGCTTCGAATGAACATCTTATTCCCCTTTCCATGCCCGATTTGTTTTTAGATGAATGGGATGAAAGAGACCATAATTTTGGTCCTTATAATAAAGAGATCAAAATTTTTGAGATTGGTCTCAAGCACTTATTGCATTCTTAAGGAAGAATCTGTGGTACCCATGACATTCAAACAAGAAAAGGAAAGTGTTTTTAGACTATGGAAGATGTCCTTTGATGGTTCAAGAAACATAAATTGAGTTGGGTTGGGTGTTGTGCTCATTTCTCTATGAAATATAACAAGATTTAGTTTCATATGAACATCTTATTCCCCTTTCCATGCCTGATTTGTTTTTAGATGAATGGGATGAAAGAGACCATAATTTTGGTCCTTATAATAAAGAGATCAATAATTTTGAGACTGGTCTCATCACTTATTGCATTCTTAAGGAAGAATCTGTGGTACCCATGCCATTCAAACAAGAAAAGGAAAGTGTTTTTGGACTATGGAAGATGTCCTTTGATGGTTCAAGAAACATAAATTGAGTTGGGTTGGGTGTTGTGCTCATTTCTCTATGAAATCAAAGACTGTTCTTCACTCACAGATTACAATTTTCATGTTCTAATAATGTGGAGTACGAAGCATTAGTGCATGGTCTCTTAATTGTGGAAAAGAGGAAAATCAAAGAGTTACAAGTATTTGGGGACACCGAACTGGTCATTTACTAAATCAGTAGCATATGTGTAAAAAAAAGATGTTGAAGTCCTATAAACATAGAGTTTGGGATATGATAGAAATATTTGATGCCATTACCCTACAAAGTTGTGCCCATAAATTTGAAAAATGATAGACCGGATGGCAGCCCTGGCTCTTAATTCTCACCTACTGAGGATTTGATCAAGGGAAATGTGTGGCATGTGAAAATAGTTATCGGGACTTCCATCCCGATAATCGGACACTGTTGGTAGGTATTTGAAAGTGATGATCAAATTGTGTAGTTAATTCAAAATGAGGTGGATTTCTCCTCGAGGATGCAATCTGATTTGCAGGAGGTCTATGGGGATCAAATTATTCAACTAAAAATAAAAAAGTTGTCGAAGGGATTAGTTACTCTAGAGCAGATCTTCATCCAGACGATGAGTTCAAAGGAGTGGAAAATAACATGGTGACAAAGCAAGAATATTTTCAACTAGTTTCAATCGCTCCAGAAAATAACTTCTACTCAAAAATTTATGCGATGAAAATGAAAAGAAAATTTTTGTTTCCTTATGTCAGAATTTTAGTGATGTATTTTCATGGGACTATGAAGATTTAAAGGAATTCAATCCAAACATAGTTCAACACTCTATTGACCTAGATCCCAACATCAAACCAATTAGGTAGAAAGCAACGACTAGTTAACCCCAAAATTGAGCCCCTCATGAGAAAGGAACTGTCCAAACTCATTGAGGCCAAGATAATTTTTCCTATTAAGTACTCTACTTGGGTGGAAAATATGGTCCCAGTAAGAAAGAAGAATGGTGAAATCAGGATTTGTATAGATTTCAAGGATTTAAACAAAGCCTCTCTCAAGGATCACTATCCCTTGCCCTCCATGGAGCACATTCTGCAGATAGAGTAGCAGGAGTTGAGAGGTTTTCAATGCTTGATGGCTATTCTGGTTTTAACCAAATCAAGGTGAAAGAGGAAGATCAATATAAAAATGTGTTCACCACCAAATGGGGAACATATGCATATCAAAAATTCCCTTTGGCCTATCAAATGTAGGTGCTACATTCTAAAGAGCAATGGATATTTCTTTCAAGGGGTATATCAATTAGTTCATCTTGGTTTACCTAGATGACATCACTATTTTCTCCAAGTAGAGTGTGGATCATATGAAGCACCTAGAGAAAGTATTTGAAAGATGCAGGGAATTTGGTGGATCCCTTAATCTTAAGAAATGTAACTTTGCAATCCCTAGAGGCAAGATTCGAGGATATATTGTTTCAAAAGAAGGCATCACCATTGATCTAGAAAGAATCGTATCTATCACAACTCTTTCCTTGCTGGCTCACAAGAAGGCTTTGTAGTCATTCTTTGGAAAGATAAACTTTGTTAGGTGCTTCATTCCAAACTTCATGATTTTAGTAAGACCTATTACTCTCATGCTCAAAAAATATTTAGCATTCAAATAGACCATGGAAAGGAAGGAAAACTTTGAAAAGATAAAAAAAAATTTCTCAGGCCCCCACATTGATTAACCCAAATTATACCAAGTATTTCATTTTATATGCCTATGGGGCAAAATCTAATATTGTTGTGGTTTTAACTCAATGGAATGATCAAGAAATGGAGTAGCTAGTGGACTTATTTAGTCAAACAATGAAGGAGTATGAATTCAAATATAGCCACATTGAAATAAATGTGTTTTCCATCATGAGAGCCTTGAATAAATTCAAAAGTATGATTGCTGCTAGCTATGTAAAGGTTCTAGTTTCACATTCCAGCATTAGAGACTTAATCATGGGAACATAAATTAATGGAAAATGAGCTAGGTGGGTAACTAAGATCATGGAGTATGATGTGACCATTAAGGCCACAAAATTAGTAAGGGGAAGATCACTTTTGAGTAGTTGGCTCTAGTAGCTACAAAATCTCAATAGACCTCCCTCATTAATAAAGTGCCTTCAAATTATGAGCTATCACAGATGATGAATGCCAAAAATATGATAGGAATGTATTTAATGATCACATCTAGATTGCTGATATGATTAAGTTATTGTCTACTGGTGCATACCCTCTTTGTTTAAACAAAGCAAAGAGGAGACATCTGAGGCTGCGATCTATTCCTTATGCATTGATTGGTGGCATATTTTTTAAAAGAAACATTGAGGGAGTGTTTTTCAGATGCATTGAAGGTGAACAATATAACAAGATCCTTACCGAGTTTCATAATGGTTTCTGACAAAAACATTTCTTTGATAAAGCTACAACCATGAAGATCATGAAAGAAGGGTATTTCAGGCCTAATCCTTTCGTGGATGCTCACATATGGGTGATGAAATGTAAGGAATGCACAATCTTCACTAGAAAGAAAATACTGGTGGCCCTGCCACTTAATCTAATCCAAGTGGGTAAGCCATTTGCATAATAGGGTATTGAATTCATTGGTATGATCAATCTACCATCTAGTAAAAATTATAAATGGGTTCTCACAATGATAGAATATTTCACCAGTGGACTGAAGTTGCCACAATGATGGAAGCCACTGAATTAGTCATCCTAGAATTTCTTGAAGAAATTGTTATAAGGTTTGGTGTCCCTTAGACTATTATTTCTGACAATGTAAAGGATTTCTTAGGATCAAAGATTTCTAATTTGGCTTTGGAACTTGGGATTTATCTAAAAAAATTATTACCCCCAAGGTAATGGATTGGCAGAGTCTACTAACAAGAATCTGATCAGAATTATGAAGAGGACAATGGACATCAATCAAAGACAATGACACACAAAGGTGAGAAATTCTCTCTAGGTGGATAGGATAAAAACAAAAAAATTAATTGGCACATCTCCTACAAACCGGTATATGGTAAAAAAGCAAGATTGACATTATCATTAGAGCTACCTTCATTCGAGTTAGCTCATCAGCTAGAATTTGAAGGTATAGATCAAATAACAATCGAAATGGTGGAATTAGTGAAACTTGAGTAAAATAGAAATGATGTTATGATTAGGATGGAACAACATCAAAATTCAACAAAATAATGGTTTGAAAGAAAATCTAGAGATTAAACATTCAAGGTGGTAGATCTAGTTTTGAAATGGGATGTAGATCGAGCTAAACCAGGGAGACACTCCAAGTTTGATGTTATTTGGAGTGGACCATATATCATCACCGCTTGAAAGGTGGCCAAATCATTTGAGTTATCTAATCTCAATGGGAATGTGTCCCAATCAATGGGATTCATCTCAAACTCTCTCATTAAGATATTTCATGCATCTTGTATATAGTAGATTAGAATTTCAATTCCTCCAAGTTCTTTTAACACATTGTATTGTTGGTAGTGTAGGTTTCTTTTCCTAAGTGCTTTGCACAATTTTTTTCTTGAAGATGTCCTTATACATAGTTTCATCATGTTCTCAAGGATGCTCTTGAAGGTGGCTCAAGATATCAAGGATTAGTTGTAGATTGTCTCAGAAAATCAAATGCAGAGAAACTAAAATATCAAATTCCAAAATATCAAGTTAACTCCATGCCCAATGGATGTTATAAGCTATTGATCAATTCACCTAGTAGGTAGATTCCCTCATGAGTCACCCAAAATGTTGTCTATTTTCACACCCTTGCAAAAATTAAACAAATTACATAGCCACTCGTTGGGGGACGAGGACCATGGAAGAGTTTAACATGCCATAGATGTTGACATAAATCCACGGCTAAGGGTAAAATGCTTGCTTGAAGTCAAGATCTATGGAATACGAAAGGAATTCGGTGGATGTTGACATGAATCCGCACCACATTGAGAAACACATGATAAGGTTGGGAGGATGGTAAGACCATGGAATTAAGAGGAAGTTTACAGATGTTGACATAAAGCCACACTACATCAAATACTACGAGAATGAAGGAAACAAATCTCGAAATGCCAAAATCCACACATGTGAACTAAAATATAAAATCCACATATCAAAGGGAAAACAACAGTTTTCTGCAGTAAGATGAAATGCATATAAAATTAAATTTGATGATCAAATACTTTCAAAGTTGATACTATTTGAAGGAACCTTGACCTCCTCTATGCGATTAAAATCAAATTTCATGAATCTAATGGAGGTAGGTGGGTAAAAGAGAGAAAGATGTCTACAACACGTAAAATTTCTATTTCAGATGGCTCAACCACCAAAATTAAATGCAGTATGGGCATCATTCCTTCTTCATAAGGAAAATGGTGTGGGGAAGTGAATTTGTAGAACAATCAGATCTTCTGAGAAAATTAAATAAAGGTGGTTGGCTGGGAAAAGGGGAATTTGAATTTCCCTCTCTTTTCTCTCCTCTCCTTCTTCTAATTTTCTATATATTGTAAAGTGATGCCTAGTTTTAATGTTGGATACTTTGGGAATGCAAGGGCATCATTTTATGTTGCACAAGTATTCTAAGGGTCATATGCCTTGGGCTATGTTTCTGTAAATGTTTTACATCTTCCTCCTGTATCGTGATGATTTGTGCATGTTCTTAAGCAATAAAATATTTGGTTTTATGGCTCATTTTTTCCTTAGATATTATTTTATTATACTCTCTTGCCTCTCATTAATTCACAAGTGTGTTGTATGCATTGTTTTAGAGCTTGTGTTCATTGTACATCATGGAAGTGGAACCCTAGACATGATTTTGATCTATGGCTTTCGTTTTGGCCCTCTTCATTATCATTTTCCTCCATTTTCTCTCTTGTTAAAGTATTCATCCCTATATTTTTGGGAATATCACCTTCTCTAGTTTAATTTTATGTTTTATGCATCTCCTTGTCACCCTGGTCCCTTGGAAAGCTAGAGTAGAGTTATATAGTTGCATTTCAATTCCTAGGAGTAGTTTAGCATTAGGAGTAGGTAGAGGAAGTTGACCTTCTCTAGAGGTCTTTCTCAATTTGAGTCCCAAACCTTGGAGATAGTCCCATGTTGTCTCAAATCATGAATTGTCTATGATTTGGGAATGAGTGCAAATTTGAGCTCCAACAATGCCCCCATGAGGAGGGCCATTTGATCTATAGATGTGATAATCCCTATGGGAAATAGCCATGTGTGAAGAAAATTGAGATGGATGTACAAAAGGTGCTACATGATTAGAAAGGGCTCCAAATACCATAGGAGATGTCAAGGCTAAGGAGACATCATGAATAGGGGTGATTCAATAGGAGTAACAACAATTGAATATGGGATGGCCGGAGGAGCCAAATAAAAGGTGTCTATGATATGTAAATGTAAAAAGAAGAACACATGTGAACACGAGGAAAAGACCTAGTGTCGGGTGAAATTGCAGGTATCGTGTAGTAGGATTGTGTCATGCATATGGAGAAACTAGTATAGGTATAACATTGGTCAACACAAGAGCTACTAGAGAATAATATCAACATGGTGAGGGGAAACCCTATAGAGTCCAAGATACTAACTAGATGAGTAAGAAGTGTATAAACAAGAAGAATGTGGCCATTAGGAGAAAATATAATAGATGTAACATTAGACTTGTTGGAAATAGTGGAAGGAGTAATTGAAAACATAAGGATCAATATGTGAGTCAAAATATGTGTAATGTATGTAGTGATAGGAATCTTGGTAGTATCAACATCAAGCAATGGGGAGAGATACAAGAATCATCATAAAAAATATGTGCAATTTGGAAATATTGGAAGAATTAAAGTAGTATGAATTAGCCCCTATGACCATAGATATAAATGTGGAAAGAGGGGAATGGATTTCCCCCATGAATGTAATAAGATAAGGTGTAACCATAGTAAATGAATCATGCATAGAATCTTGGAAAGTGAAATCATTAGGAATCATTGTCAAATCAACATATGGTGCTCTAACTTGTGATGAGGAAGTTGTGAAGAGAGATGTAACATTGGAAGCACTAAGCATATGATCACTAGAAGTGCATCAAGAGTGATACATAATGGGAGGAGTATCATGGGTGCTAATAGAAAATTGATCTTGTAAATCAGTAGCACTAGGGTGCATCCTAAGAGGAGAAGGATGTATAATGTAGGTAATATCATGAGCATCATGTATGAGAGGAATATCACAAGGAGTAGTAACATGAGGTGTGGAATCTACTGTAGCAGTATCCATGGAAGAAGGTGTAGCAAGGGCATGGGTAGAAAGAATTATATGCATAGTATGTAACCAAGGATGGCCTAGAAGAATAATATAAGGGAAATCATGAGGCATAACATAAAATAGAACATTAAGAGTATACTTTGTCCTATAACAATGGGTAGAATGATTTATCCAAGCCATAAAATAGAACATTAAGAGTATACTTTCTTAGTTTTTTTATCAAAGCCATGAATATATAGGGTAGATGGAGTTAGATTAGCAACAGAAAGGCCTATTTGATGGAGAAAGGAAAGATTGCATATATTAAGACTAGATCTAGGATCAACTAGGACATGCTTAACAAACACATTATGAATTTGAACCTAAATATATAATGGGGATGCATTGGAATCATATACATGGGAAGGAATCATGGAATTTTCCACAATCAATCCAATCAAACAAATAAATTTGTATGGAAAGTGATGTTGGTAAAAAATGATTGTCGTCAAATTAATAAAACAACCATATCTTGAAATGGAATTTGAATTTTGTAAAACAAAAAAGGATTTTTTTAATGTTATAAATTGAAATAAAAATCTCCAAGGTATTTGGCCAAAAGTGTGTATTTTTTGAATTATGCCTTAATTAGTAAAAAGTGTAATTTTAAATTTCCAAAAATTGGGATCATAATTATCAAAAATAAAAAGAGGTTTTTATTAAATATGTAAAAATGAAAAATAACCTCAAAGGAATTTGAAAATAGAGTTGTTATGATTGAGATGTGAAAAAGGTGATTTTGTTGGAAACCGGGACACCGAGAAGGGGGTGAATCAGTGCTTATTCAAACTTTGACAAAATATTCAGTTCACTTAATTAGTGTTACTAAACTCAAATCAACATTCACAAATAGTGAAAAATGAGAGAAAGCACACAAAGACAAGATTTAATGTGGGAAACCCAAACTGGGAGAAAAACCCATTGAAATCAAGAACTAGCTTAGGACAAGAATGTTTTGTAAATGTTACATTGATTTAAAGTTAAGCCTCTACTCAACATGGAGCTGCAACTCCAAATATTTAACCAAGATACTACTCAGTCTTTGACAAGCTTCAACTTTCTGGAAGCTTCAACTCCCAAGTATCAACCAGGCTTCTACCTGTTTCTTCTGCAAGCAACAACTCACAAGGAAGCTACTACTCCCTCCTACTAAGCTACAACTTAGAATTTTTCAAGATTTTGATCACACTTAGTTTTTGTCTTCTAAAAATGATAGTGATCACTAGATCAGCTCACTCTTCTTCAATGCTCTCTCTACCTCTTCACTCAATTAGAATTAAACCTCTATCATACAAGGCCACTTTAGATTCACAATTTTATCAAGTTTCCCTCTTTCAATCTGATTCAAATCCCATGGAACAAGGTTTTTCTCATGCATATAATCTTGACATAAGTATCTACTTTAATTTTCATCTCAAAACTCTAATTTTATCATACATTCAATCTCCATTTCATGCACCTAAATCTAACATCCCTTCATATATTTCTCCTCTTCAACAAATCTTAGTTTGCACTCACTTCAACACTTCATTCCATTTGAACTCACATATCAAGGATCAGAACTTCAAGGAAGATATCTTTTGATTTAAGACATGCACTCTTCTTGAGGAGAATGATACATTCAGACCACCATTCTTCTCTATGTCAAGTTCATTCTACTCTTTTCTCCACCTCAAATATTATATACTAATATGGTTTTATCATACATTTACACAAGATTGCCCCATCTTCAACAACAACACCATTCAAAAGACAATATTTTTTTAGACAAACTCAAAACTTTACATGACCTTTCACATTCAAAAATTGAAAACTTTTCACATTTTTCCCTGTAGATAACTCGTGCAAGGAAGGTGAAGCAATTTTAAGAGAAACTACCTATGGTAGTCATAATTTCAACTAACACATAACTATCATATTATTTGAAACCTCTTGGTATAATCAAGATGCTTTGATTACCATGGATGGCACATGGAGTATAATAAAATTTGTTTATAGCTGAACTTGGTTGAAAAATTCTTCAAATGAATTTAATTCCCTGATTGGTAACGTTTTTACAACTTGTCTCATAACCTACCATATGCTTCATCGTACACTCTTTTGGCTTGTAGCATGACCCAACCTTTTTCAAATGTAACTAACATGGGTGAACATTATGAGATCCTTCAACCTTCCATTGAGACTCCTTAAACTCCTTCCTTCACCATTTAAGTTTTCAACTTTCTTATAGGTCTACAAGACCATGGGAGCACTGCCATAAACTTGAGAGGAGGGTAAACTTGTCAAGTAACATCTTTGTATTATTTCCTAATCCTTGAACTATGTAGGAATTCTTCAAGCACTTGAAGGTCTTCAATAATTTCATCATCTCTTTGTCACAATCAAAACTTCTTAGTTTTGGAAAAATCTTGAGAACCAGACAGAGAAGTTCATGCCCGGTTATAGAATACAAGTCAAATTTTTCACAACTTGCACGAGACAATATTTGTTCCTAGGATCACATTAAACACCCAATATATTACGTAGAACCACCATTTTCTCCTTGACATGGCAATGAAACAAAGTTTCTCATATTTTTGTGTTCCTTCTTTGTTTCTTTCACGTTTAAGCAAGATGATATAGTTTTAATTTCATTTTATACTCAAAATAATCATGTAAAATATGAGTAACATGATGATCAACTCACTATGTCTATAGGAGTATTCACTTTATAGTTTAAGTGTTTAACATTGTACAATATTTAAGATTGGACTAAGTTGGGGTTTAAGTACCAAACCCTCATTAAGTGTTTTGAGGACTTCAACATATTTTTCTTCATTTTCATACCCATTCCCATGAAGAATAACTTCATTATAGGTACCTTCAATGACTTGAAGAATTTACTTGCATTTATTGATTGGATACCAACCTGATTTCATCCTACAAACTTAATTTTTGTGACTCTTGTAGGGGAACCAACAAAATATTCAAGATGGAGAAGACATAACACTAACAAAATTAAGTTATTGCACATAGAGAAACTTATTCGAAGATCCTTAGTCTTTTTCAACCCACCATGCCAAGAGATATCACTGTTTCATGGAGTATAGGCCTAAAAACAAGTAATTGCTAAATTTTACATACCCGATTTTTACATTCCTACAAGGAATTCATGTTTTGAATATATATCTCTATCAAATATTAAACTTTGAGACTATATATTTCAATTACACCTCACTAAGAAGACATGTAATCCATTCATATCTTCTTTTAAGTGAATTAAAGAAGGAAAACCTTGGTTGTTCATATTCAAAGACACAATCCATTGAAGATGCCCTGAGTTGACTATTTTAGTGCTCTAGAGCTTAATCACCATTTATATTTATTTGGTCAGGATATTCTTTTGTAAAATTTTTATATCTCATAATTCCTTTTTTGAGCCATATGACTTATGGACATAAGTGCTTTACCTTAAAATGTTCACTAGGCTCAAGAACTAGAACATTTCAAGAATTGCTCTTTTCAAATTTGTGACTTAGATAAGCTTACATTGATAAATATTCACCAAATATTCTCCAAAAATATCTATATTAAATAGTAAATTGACTTAAATATTATCCATGTCACAATTTTCCACATGAATATCTTCATATCAGACATCATGCACAAGCTTTGCAAGGTTTGGGACAAGTATGTATGATATAATCAGCCAAAGAGATCACAAAAACCCCACTATTTTGACTTAGAGAAATTATTATACACATCTATGGAATTTTTCCAACTTTCATACATGATTTTTAGTCAAAACAACTAATTTTGTGCCTAGTGCTTCAAGAAAGAGTTCTGGAGAGAAAAACCTTGGTAGAAAAATGAATAGAACTTCTTCATTTCTAATCCAATTTCACTAATTTTTTTATAAAATTTCAGTCTTAGAGTTATATTCAAAAATTAATTATATTATTTATCCAAAGGAGGATCTATATATATTTTGGATGCTAATAAGATAAGGTGCTCAAATTGTATTCCTCAAGAAATCAGTTTTAGTAAAACTTGAATAACTAAAAAAACCATTTCAAAACTTGATGAAATTTGACACAGAGAACAAAAACACATCCATATACATTATCCATATTTTTTTCTTCATAAATACTCCTATAATTTTCATACCAATCTCATTTTCCCATGAATTCACTGCTAGTCCTCAAAGGCAGTTTTAGTGAAAACTTGAATTTTGCCTCCGAAGCTAAAGTAAGCCTTGTGGATGCTCATACATGCCCTATGAAATGTTACTAGGACAATCCCATGATTACATAGTATTTTAATGGCTTTATTTATGCCCATACACCTCATTAGGCTCTAGAACTAGGCCTAAATGAGCTAGTTTCAACGATGACTTTCAAAATTTGACCTGATGCTCACTCTAAAATCTCTTACACATGATAGCAAGATAATTTATAAAATAAGACTCACTTCAACACTCACACCTTTGAAATCAATTCCATTTGAAATTAATGACAAAACAAATGCACTAGGGTTCAACAATCTTCCCCTTTGTCATTGATGGCAAAAAACTTAAAACTTTGATGACAAACACACACCAACAACTTCAAACCACGAATCCTTGTTTCAGAAAACACTCTCTCCCCCTTTGAAATCTATGAAAAAGGTTCAAACATACAACAAATACAATTCTCCCCACGAAACTATTCACTTCATACTCGGGCATCTCACTTCATCGTGCTCAACACCACCGCTTTCAACTCTACCTTAAGCTAGATAATTTTACTATTGGACCTTAAATCCTTGAATTTTTTTTTTAGTTCCTTTTAGCCCTAATTTTTCCATCCATATAAGCCTATTTAATTCATGTAAAAATATCAAGCAACTTCCCCTATGATCATTTCATCCTCCTTTATCTGAATATACAAGAATTCATGTGCTTAACTTGCATTCAAGCCATAAGGATGGATCAGTCAATTTAATCCAGTCCTCAAGGACTTTTTCAGTCATCTCTATTACCTTTTCTTGTCCATAAATTCAATGAGAAAGAAAATTTTCTCCCCCTTAAAGTGTACCATCTTATATTCATCATATGTCAGTTACTTAAGCTTGCTAGGTTTCTAGGATACCTCAAATCAAATAATTGAGCATTCTTAAGCATCTCCTTTCTTCCAATAATCCTTCCAACACATGTAGATCATTTTTTTAACCTATCATAGTCAAAAACATTATCTTTATGTATGATAAATCCATTCGATGTCTTCACTACAAAAATTTATGGGAATTCAAGCTTATCCTTCTTCTTGGTCAAAACAACTCTAGGATCTTTATTTTATATGAGGTCTCATCAAATGTGTAGATATCTATTTCATATTTATAAGCACCATGATGTACCTTATGATGAAGCATTTATCACCCTTACAAAATCTATAACCATTTCTGTGTTCACCTCTTAGCCTACATAGACATTTTTTTATCATTATTCATCTTCCGTACTAAATGCAAATGCCATTGAGACTTGTCACACTCAGTCTACATAACTATTTTCAATCTCCTTCAAGACTATATTAGCTTATCATTTGAGTGCACTAACTACTTCATGTATTTTATCACATTCAACTTAATCAGGCTCATTTCATACTTATGTAAGAAATTGTAGGAACTATTTGTTAACCTCGTGAATCACTTGAGGAAATCATAAACTTCCATGCTTCATATACCTTTATCTCCTCATGTTTTCTGATTTGAGAATGATCTGTAAAATTTGTTCTATCAATGAAATACTTATTGAAAACTTGACTTAATCATGATGCCTTCACCATCTTTTAACAAGCTCCTTGGTGATTCACAAAGAGATTCACATATGTGTATATATATATATATTCAATGTGATTTATTGAATTTATTAAATGTAGATTCTGAACCATATTTAACCTTAAAGATTGGATTTCCAACATCAAAGCTTTATCAAGTCAATGTAGCATAAAATTTTCAACAAGTTACAAAATTTACACTTGAGATCACTTTCTTATACTTTGGAATTGAGTAAACACTTGAATTTTCTTGCTTTAAGATGAAAGGGATTGATAGTAAGCACAAACCTCTTATACTTTTGATGAGCATGATAAACACACATGATTGTATTTGTTAAAAATTTGAGGAACATAGCCTAAGAACATCACTTTATTGATTTGTTATGATATGGAATCCACTTTTTTAGATCACTTTTGAGTTTGAGACCTCATATCAGGACCATTAGTCCTAACTAAGAATGAAGTTAGAACATCTTTACATCTACTATGCAATCGATCTTTTTACCTCGTGAGAAATATTGGATATTATTTCACATGATAGGATTCAATACTACTTCAAAGATTGACTTGTAGTGTAAGGAGACCTCAGGAGTATACTTGAGTGAAATATCTTGACTAGACATTATAAACATCATAGGGTCAACTTTATACCTTGGGCAATTGGAGAAGGATATTAATTTTTATACACACTTGAGAAAACCTTGTTTAGGGAAATATAAACATTTGAAAATCCTTAATAGATCAAGTTTGTTTCTCTCAAGACAACCACACTAGACAAGAGAAAAGACACCGATCTTTGCGTCACTAAAAACACACATTTTAATCTCAGTTAGAATGCACATTAGGACTCAAAAAAACTTGAAATTATTTATGCCTTTGAAAACTCTGCTTAAAAGAATGCAATCTAAAATGGGTGACTCAACCATGAAACACTAATGAAAACATGAAAAAACAAAATCCTTGAAACCTATTAACCACACCCTATTTTTTCATGAATACTTAAGAGAAACATTTCTTGAACTGGTCATACCTTTGCAAAATGACGAGGACTCCAATAAAAAAATTGATGCAAACTTCCTTTCAAGAACATACTTTGGACCTTTCAGTGAACTTCATCATGGAGAATACTTTGATTGGCAGGTTGGTAGAATAATGAAGAGAAGACCATAATTATTTCAACTAGTATATACCTTATAAAATCCTAGAGAAGGCATACCATCTTGTGAGATCACCTCAAAATAGGAGAAATTCATCAAAGCAACATGATGACTCAATTATTTCCCTTCTAGTCCTTATGATCTTGTTAGTCTTCTTGGATGCATTCCTTGGTGTGACAACCACATCATCTGAGCTCTCACTTTATGATTGAGTTCTGATAGACATACATGTTGCAACTCATACACCTTCTCTAACACAACTTGAGGTAGAGATTCTTCATGATTTACACTAAACTTGTCTTCCTTATTCTTACCTTTATCATCACTTCATGTTGTCTTGTTTGTGCTAGAATCTCCCATGACTGTCATTGATAGTTGTGTCTCTTCAACATCTTCCCATGTTATCTTCTTGTCATTCTTTTCTTCTTCAACTCTTGAGTTTTCTTCCTTGATCTTGTATATCCATTTTAATTTCTTCTTTTTAGTGTCTCTCTCAACCATGGATGACTTGGTTTTATCCTTAGAGTTTGCCTTCAACTTGAATACCTTTTTTCTTTCCTTTTAAATGCATTCATCTTGTAGATATATCTAGGGGATTCATGGCGTTGTCTTGAAAAATGCCCTTGTTCATGAAAATTGAAGCATATAACTTGGTTCTTGCCTCTTGAGTCCTCTTCTTCCCAAAATTGACTTAATGGTTCTTTTAGGTAGTACTTAACTATGTGACCTTTTTACTTACAATTGAAACACATAATACTATTTTCATATTTAGTCCCATAATCTCTCCATGGGTGTTCTTTTTCTAATGTCCAAAAACATGGCATGAATTTTTTTCCATGAAACGTACTTGAGAGCATTCTTGCATTTGGATACCTAATGATATTCCATTTTTATTTGATTTCATTCTTGTATTTAGAGTTTCCTTGGCATGATACGTGGATTGATTCACCTTTCAATTCCCTTTGCCTTGCTTGTTATAGTTCTTCCCTTACATTCTTCAACTTGTGCACTTAGTTTATCACATTATTCAACCTCGGATTTTATAAAATCTTGACATGATTCATGACTAGACTCATGCTCCAATTCACACTAAGTTGCTTCACTTTTAAAAACAAGACTTGATTTATCATTTGGGTGGCTTGGTTTTCTTCAAAAATTTCAGGATTGCTTGTAATTTCCTTACTTCTTTGATATGTCATCAGTTTACTTGTGGCCTGTTCTAGCTCATTCTTTAGAGTCTTCACTTATTATTCATGGTTGAGGAATAATTTCTCTTTGTCTCTTAGATATTTGGACACATTATCAACAAATGATGTCATCTCATTGAGTTATTAGCCATGATTAAATTCCATGATCTTGATTTCAGTATTTAACTCATTTATAAGGGCTTGAGAAATCTCATACTTATTTTTCAAAACTGATTCTACTAGTGTACCCATGTTTTTTCTTGTAGAATCAACTCCAAGCTATTAAAATTGATTCAAAAGGACCAGGATCTGATACCAATTGTTGGAAACTCGGGACATTGAGAGAGGGGGCGAATTAATGTATATTCAACCTTTAAAAAACTATCTCGTTAACTTAATTAGTGTTACTAATACCAAATAAACATTCAAAAGAAATGACAAATGAGAGAGCACACAAAGATAATATTTAATGTGGGAAACCCAAACTGGGAGAAAAACCCATTGAAACCAAGAAATATCTTAGGAAAAGAATGTCCTGTATATGTTACATTGATTTCAAGTTGAGCCTCTACTCAACATGGAGCTGTAACTCTAAAGATTTAACCAAGCTACTACTCAGTCTTTGACAAGATTCAACTTTCCTGGAATCTTAAAATACCAAGTATCAACCAAGATCCTAGCTATTTCTTCTACAAGCAACAACTCATAAGGAAGCTATCACTCCCTCATACTAAGCTAAAACTTAGAATTTTTCAATATTTTGATCACACTTAGTTTTTTGTCTTCTACAATTGATAGTGATCACTAGATCAACTCACTCTTCTTCAATTTTCTCTCTCAACCTCATCACTCAATCAAAATTAAACCTCTGTCATACAAGGCCACTTTAGACTCACCATTTTATCAAGTTTCACTCTTTCAATCTGATTCAAATCCCATGGAACAAGGATTTTTACATGCATATAATCTTGACATAAGTCTCTATTTTAATTTTCCTCTCAAAACTCTAATTTTCTCATACATTCAATCTCCATTTCATGCACCTAAATCTAACATACCTTCATATATTGATCTTCTTCAATAAATCTTAGTTTGCACTAGCTTCAACACTTCATTCCATTTGAACTCACACATCAAGGATAAGAAATTCAAGGAAGATCTATTCTAATTTAAGACATGCACTCTTCTTTAGGAGAATGATACATTTAGACCACCATTCTTCTCTATGTCTAGTTCATTCTACTCTTTTCGCACCTCAATTCTTATATACTAATATGGTTTTATCATACATTTGCACAATATTTCCCCAAATTCAAAAACAAAACCATTCAAAAGAGAATATTTTTGTAGACATAATCAACCACTTTACATGACATTTCACATTCAAAACTTGTAAACTTTTCACATTTTTCACTCTACATAACTTGTGCAAGGAAGGTGAAGTAATCTTAAAGAGAAACTGCCTATGGTAGTCATAATTTAATCTGAGAAAGAAATGTCATATTATCTCAAACCTCCAGGTATAATCAAGATGCTTTGAGGACCATGGATGGAACATGGAGTCTGCTTTATAATTGATCTTTGCTGAAAAACACTTCAATGAATTTAATTCCCGATTGGCAACATTTTTCTGACTTGTCTCATAACCTACCATATGCTTCACTATACACTCTTTTGACTTGTAGCATGATCTAACCTCTGGTAGATGTAAATGATATGAGTGAACATTATGAGATCCTTAAACCTTCAATTGAGACTCCTTAAACTCCCTCATTCTCCATTTAAGTTTTCAACTTTCATATAGGTATACAAGAGCATGAGAGAATTGTCATAAACATGAGAAGGAGAAACATGTTAAGTCATATATTTGAATTCTTTCCTAATCCTTGAACCCTATAGGATGTCTTCAAGAACTTGTAGGCCTTCAAGAATTTCATCATCTCTTTATCACCGTTAAGACTTCATAGTTTTGGAAAAATATTTAGAAATGCAGACAAAGAAAATCATGCCTAGATATAGAATATAAGTCAACTTTTTCGCATCTTGGTGAGATAATTTTTGTGCCTTGGATGAAATTCAACACCTAAGATATTACAAAGAACCACCATTTTCTCCTTGACTTGGAAATAAAACATATTTTCTCAAATTTTAGTGTTCAATCTTTATGTCTTTCATGTTTGAGCAAGTTGATACAATGTTATTGTCATTTTATACTCCAAAGACTCATTTAAAATACAAGGAATGTGATGCTCAACTCACTATGTATATAGGAGTCTTCAATTTATAGATTAAATATTTAACATTGTACGATATTTAAGAATGCACTGAGTTAGAGTTTTAAGTACCAAACCCTCATCAAGTGTTTTTGAGTCATTTAACACATTTTTCTTCATTTTTATACCCATGCCCATGAAGAATAACTTCATCAGAGGTACCTTCAACAACTTCAAGACTTAATTTTCATTTATTAATTGGATACCAATCTGATTTCATCGTACATACTGCTTTTATGACTCTTACAGGGGAACTAACAAAATATTCAAGATGGAGAAGACTTACCACTACAAACCTTAGGTTATTGTACTTAGAGAAACTTATCAAGAAGATCCTTAGTATTTTTCAACCCACCACACCAAGAGATATCATTGTTTTAAGGAGTATAGGCCTAAAAACAAATAATTGCTGAATTGTGCATACCTGATTTTTACATTCCTACAGGGCATTCATGCTTTGGGGATATCTTGTTGTCAAATATTCACTTTTGAGACTATATATTTTAGTTACACCTCACTGAGAATATATGTAATGTGCTCATGTCTCATTTTAAGTGAATTGAATAAGGAAAAACTTGGTTTTTGTAGACAAAAAATCATGCACTTTAGACATCATTTAGTCCTGGTCCTATACTACTATTCATATGGTTTTTGAGTGAAGAAAGTACTAATTAACCCCATCTCTTGGTCATTTTTATTTACTTTCTTTCATAATTCCCGACCTTCACCACACATATGCCTAGTACAAGTTGGGGTGACCATTTTATCCTTGACCCGGGGAACTTGGGGCATCTTGACCCTTTTACACTTTCCCACCACTTTTTGGGCACTTTCTATCGTTTGAGCTTCTTATATTTTTGGTGGTCAACCTTTTTGGGGTTAATTACGAAATTAGAACAAGAGAACCATATAAATATAAAGTTATGAGACCATAATGAGGGACCAAGCACTAAGCACTACTATCATCATCTAAGGTTGCATCCATCTAGAGCTCATTTGCATCCATCTAGCTCCATCACAAAGGCACAAGGTTGGTTCATCTACATCACACTGCATATGAGGGAAGTTTATTCTATTACATCCACCATTTTATTACATTCTCTACACATAGTTATTGCTTGCTAATTTCACAAAGTGTGACTAGAATAAGAGCAACCTAGGGCATGATCACACTCACTCAAATTGAACTACATTGGGTCTAAGATGTAGTATAGAGCTCAGTTAGTAAGTCCACCATTGTAGCTACTGAGGAAAATTTGACCCCTTCATTTGGATTTTTCTTTATTAGGGTTTGATGCTTGTTTTGGGGTCTTACATGTCTTTCTTTCATCACTAATCATTGGCAAAATTTGACACAAAGTAGCGAGTTACATGCATAGAGAGAAAAGGATTTAACTCATCTTCCAACCTACAAAGCTGGTTTTGAACCTCCCGCTATACTAGGGAACCTAGAATCAAGACTAGGGCACCTAAAGGTGCCTTGATCCTCTCCCAGGAGTCCTAGTCCCTTTAGACAACTAAAATCCATATTTTTCAAGAACTCTACATCTTCATCCTACCTCCGTGAATATTCAATTTATTTTACGACATAGTCCAAATCAACCTCTGAATCAGATAAGATCCTTCCAACCCTTCTTGTCAATTAGGGTTTCACATTTTCATTAGTTTAGTTACTTTAGTCACTTTCCATATTTATTTATTGCTTTAATCTATTGCTATTTACTATTGTTCCTAGTTAGATTAATTATTCCAATATTCACATTTTAGTTAATCATTTTGGTGAACCTCACCATTCCAACACTTCCTTTTGACCATGTCATCTCCTTATCAAGTTATGGCTCAATCTTCTTATCCTACCTTTGCACCAACTAAGGTCTTAGGCATAGTTACTACTACTTGCTGATTTCATGCATGTGTACCCAACATCCTCCTCATTTTGTCATGCCTCAGGCTGATCCATCCATTAATGTAGTTACTACTCGTTGCACTCATATTAATCCTCTTATGACTTCACCCACTTCTATTCCTCCACCCATTACTTCGGTACCTCCCCTACTACTTCTAAGGGCTATGACATCATTGAACAACTTAAAAATATGCCCACCAAGATTTCTCTTTATGACTTATTGCATAATGCACCAAACTTTCATAACACATTAAAAGCTACCCTTCATGTTATTCATATTGAAAGTGATAACTCTATGGGGACTTTACACATCTCATATAGTCTCTTCATAATTTTCCACATGTTATATCTTTCATTGACGAAGATCTATCACCTTTTTCTAAAAGCAATCCATGTGCACCTTTTCTCATTACTTTTGTCATTAACACTACTTGCATCAAACAAGTCCTCATTGATAATGGCTCAACCATCAATCTATGTGCTCATTCTCTTTTAAACAATTGGGTATTAGCGATAATCTAATTTCTAATAATTCTACTCTCATTCGAGGTTATGATTCTACCACTCGCACATGTCTAGGGACTATCTCATTACACATTCAAGTTGGGCCTAAGACCATTCTCACTTATTTCTATGTTATAGATGCCTCATTTTAATTCAATCACTTTTTAGGTCGACCTTGGATTCATGCAAAAAGTGGTTCCATATACTATTCACCAATGTGTCAAATTTTTTTTATATGATGGATATGAACATACTATCACCACAAATCCAAAACCATTCAAATATTATCACATCGACCCTATTACTACTATAACCATTGCACCTTCACAAATAGCATATTCCATATAGTATTCTTGACACATATGACATTGGCCAATATAGGCGTCGCAACCTTCTTCTACCACTATAAATAATTCAACTATTTCTACTCACGTTATGACTATTATTTCACCTACAATATCTGCTCCTATCAGTGTTCCTTCTCCAACTATTAAGACACCTTATGTCTCTCCATCTACTACGTCACCTACTAATATAATTGATAAATCTACACAACATGAGGATGCTAACACCGATGCCTTCTGAGGACTCTGATGATGAAGTTGACTATTATCGAACTCACTAATGAAGCATTAGGACAACTAAAATTTACACCTCTTGGTGTATATGATTCTTATTTCAAAGACACATTTATGCCTGATGGCCCAGGTGAATATAGGTTTAAGACCCCTCCTTATACCAATGCTATGGTACTTTATCAGGGATCTTTTCATGCTTTAGACGTTATTTCATCACCTACTACACAATTTGTATTGCCACCACCTCCTTTTACATGCACATTATTTATCAACATCCTTTTGGTAAAGCACATCCCAATTGACTCCACTTAGATTAGATACTATTTTTACACATGATGCTTTGGTTAGGTTTGGCATGACGCTTAATGACATATTACCACCTCTTCATTCACCACATCTTTATCATGGCTATTTTCACATTACGACCACTTATGGCCTGCGTGTATTTCATTTGACAATATTTGTTTCACATACCCCTCGTGACTCTCCACTCACACTTGGGAAATCTTGGCTTGACTATATTAGTAGTACGATAGATGCTCACCATTATTTTCTTACATTTCCTATGCCTTTTGGAAATATATCTATTCCAAATGACTCTTCTCTCACTTATGCTCTAAATATCTCCCGTTGCATGCTCACAATTGTCCACCGATAGCCTTTACTAATGAGGAATATGTAATGAATGTGTATACACTCTGCCACAATGGGTCTTTATATGACCCTCCTCACTCTATAGTTTATCATGTCTCTGATGCTACCCTAGTAGGTTTCAACACAATAATGATGAACTCTTTGATAACGGCACATAGTCACCTTCTCTACTATACACTTGGGGGTATAACATCTAACATATCCCCCTTCATATTCGCATTAGCACATATTTCATGTTTTTCATTATCACTACAGCATTTAGTGTCATTGATGACATTATCCGATGACACACTTTCGACTATTGAGGGCTCTTACTACACATGAACCCCATAACCGCATATATAGACATTACACACTATGTCTATTCACACATCGCGTGTCATACATCTTAACATTCTACATTTAATCTATATCATTTTAACATTTGCATATCTACACATTATACACCCTATTATTATTCATCATACATATGTCACAATATTATTATCCTTACATCTAGAATTACATACTACTCAATATGTCTACTATATAGTACGTGTCTTCACATTCCTAGTCTATCTACACACATTGAATTACATACTATACATCACATATTTACACATATCTACATGTCATACATCATACTAATCCTAATTATACATACTTGCATCTAGTGTGCCACATTACTCATCATACATACTATTTTTAGTCTACATAGATTAGATCTTATACATCATACAATATACATTCTTCTATACATCATGTGCTCATCTATTATCATTCATACTACATTGTCTTCTACGCATTGCACTCACTACCCTATGAAGCACTTTAGTTCCTCCCATACTCAACTTGCCAAGGGTTTACAAATCAAATGGACCTTATCATACTTACATGTTCATCATTCAATATTTCATCATGTGACATTTCTAGGTTAGTGACATACGCCATAGGCTAAATGGTCACCTACTCTATCATCTTGTAGTGGTATACGCTTTAGGCTACATCACCACTCCCTTTTTCATCACGTAGTGGTATATGCTCTTAGGCTACATCATCACTCCTACATTCATCTTGTCATGATATATGCTTTGGCTATAAGGTTCACACACACATCATTTCTAGGCCTTATCTCATCAATACACAAATAAATTCATCACAACGTGTTAGACACAACACACACTTTGACCATTTCCCAATGACACACTCTTATTTATGGTTCATTCTTGACTATTGAGGGGGAAAACCAAATGAACCTCATTACATACATTTCCATTCACTTAGGGGGCACGCGGATCCTATCATTCCATCTTGCATTCCATTCCATCCATCCACAACATATTACATATCATGGTTACTTTTACTCTTGCTTGCATTTTCTTGTTCATGGTCACTTTATTACACATGCTAGATAGATCTCTTGTATTTCATTTATCTATACCATACACACATGCACATTCGTGCCTTTGGCTAGTTATGATCACAGTACATGTCTCTTACATGCAACATAGATGCTGCTCACCTTATACCCTTTCAACATTGGTCACTGGGGCATCCAAATTTGTTTCTCACAGTGTTATTGTTTCATTTTGTACTTAGACCTTTACATTACTTGATTATACATGATTTTGACATACTAATTATCTTTCTAACATGCTAACAGGTGCTTCATGTGAAACATTTTTTATGTAGGGATATTTTCTTCCATACTTGTTTATTACATTGTCTCTGTCATTGCTTATATTTGTATATGGGCCTTGCCCTTTGTTTGGTGTGCAATTTTTTTTTGTATGCAGCCGTGATGGCCTTATGTGTCTTGCGACATCATGAGTGATGTCTCATGTTTGCATCCCACTTTGTGTGGCTTAGTTTTCCTTCTTGCGTGTTTACATTACAACTTTGCTTGGTAGATTTTATACTGTTTGCATAGATTACACATTGTCTTATACATGCATGTTGTTCATACTAACACTTGTCTTTGGCTAGCCTTCTTGTTTGTGTGTACATTGGTTTTTACCAAGCACATTCCTTTCCCCTATAGGGAAAAGTTATAAGGCACAATTTATGTAGTTGGTCCTCTTTTGGGCCACATTATCTATCAAGTGACATCACATGCACCCCCAAAGAGGGGGACATCATTTGGGGTTTTCTAAATTCTACACAGTTCGGTTGAGTGTAATTTCTTCCTTTGGAATTATGGTTTATATATAATGGGTGGGTTCGAGAATAGTCTACAAACCTCTTACACAATCAAATTTTATAGGACAAGGTTATCCTTAGCATTTTGGGCAGAAGTTACAAGTTAAAGGATATAATGGAATTCTTCTCCACACTACTTTCCTCTCTAAAGTGGCGTTGGATCACCCAAAAACTAGGCAATAAATAGATCTTTCACACACATTTAAGGAAGCAATTAAAAGTTGGAGGATATAATGGAATTCCTCCCTACACTTCTTCTGGCCTATGGCATTGATCACCCAAAAAACTTAGGATAGGATATCCTCTTTCTAAACTCTTTCTCTTGACATGGATCAGGTGCACATGTTCCATTTTTCATTTAAGTACTTTACATTTTCATGATTTCACATACATATACATGTTTTTTTACATATACATGTGTATTTGACTACTTGATCGTTTTCTCCTTGTAGGTGCATCCGTATGAAAAAAGAGGTCAACAACAACTAGAACAAATGGGGGCAACAACAACAACATCTTACGGTAACACACACACAATACTAACCATGTAGGTACATTACACACATAGGCAACTACAAATGTGTTTCCACCCTAGGTTCACTCTCATCACTATTTTTGCACTTTTGCATCTTTAATTTCCACACTCCATCATCTTTTTGTCATTCGACACTTTTTTAGTCCTTCAACACGTTTTACATCACTTTAAATGGATGATTAGGTATGAATCTCTATCTACTTTATGTTACCAAGCTTTTCGCTCACTAACATAAAGTGGGGGAAAATGAAGACACAAAATCATGCACTTTAGACATTATTTAGTCTCAGTCTTATACTACTATTCATATGGTTTTTGAGTGAAGAAAGTACTAATTAACCCCCATCTCTTGGTAATTTTTATTTACTTTCTGTCGTAATTCCCGACCTTCACCACACATATGCCCAATTTGTTTTTGACACTTTCCATCATTTTAACCTTGACTAGGGATCCCATGCTAGTAGCTGGCATCCGTTGGTGCCCTCGTCCCAAGTTGGGATGCCCTGATCCTTTTTACACTTTCCCACCACTTTTTGGGAACTTTCTAGCTATTTGAGCTTCTTATCTTTTTGGTGGTTGGCCTTTTTGGGGTTAATTATGAAATTAGAATAAGAGAACCATATAAATATAAAGTTATGAGACCATAATGAGGGAAAAACACTAAGCACTACTATCATCATTCAAGGTTACATCCATCTAGAGATCATTTGCATCCATCTAGCTCCATCACAAAGGCACAAGCTCCCGGTTCATCTCGCATCACACCGCATAGGAGGGAAGTTTATTCTATTCCATCCACCATTATATTACATTCTCTACACATAATTGTTATTTCTCTCTACTTTCACAAATTATGAATGACACAAGAGAAACCTAGGGTATGATCAAACACACTCACATAGAATTATATTGGGTTTGAGATGGATTGCATCACTCGATTAGTAAGTCCACCATTTTGGCACCGATGACAAATCGACCCCTTCATTTTTATTTTTTTATTTTAGGGTTTGATGCTTGTTTTGGGGTCTTGTAGGTATTTCTTTCATCACTGATCATTGGTGACATCTGACATAGAGCAACGAGTTACACACGATAGGGAGAAAAGGATTCAGATCAGCTTCCAACCCTCCAAAGTTTGTTTTTGGACCTCCTGCAAAACAAGGGCACCCAAAATCTAGACTAGGGCACTGCAGTACCTGATCCTCTCTAGGTGCCCCAACCCCTTTATAAATCTCAAATCCATCCTTTTCGTGACCTCTGCATGTTCACTCCTTCCTTTAGAATATTTAGTTGATTTTACAACACAGTCGATCAACCTCTAAATCAACTAAGCTCCTTCCAACCCTACTTGTCAATTAGGGTTTCACATTTTCATTAGTTTAGTTTCTTGGGTCACTTTCCATATTTATTTACTACATTTATCTATTGTTATTTACTTTTGTTCCTAGTTAGATTAACTATTCCAATATTCACATTTTAGTTAATCAATTGTTCATTTACAAAGGCATAGTCCATTGAAGATGCCCCCGAGTTAACTGTTTTAGTCCTCTAGAGCTTGGTCACCACTTAGCTTTATTTGGCCACAAGATTATTTTGTGAACAATTTTGGAGCTCATATATATTTTTTTGAGCCATATGGATTACGGACACAAGTGATTTACCTTATCATGTTTACTAGGCTCAAGAACTAGCACATTTCAAGAATTGCTCTTTTCAATTTTATGACTTAGATAAGAATACCTTGTTCAATATTCACCAAATATTCTCCAAATATATATATATATATATATATATATATATATATTCAACAGAAATTGACTTAAATACTATCCATGTCACATTTTCCCACATGAATGTCTTCATATCGACATCATGCAAAAGCTTTGCAAGGGATGATATAGGTCTATACAGTACAATCAGCCAAGGATAACACCAAAACCAACCATTTTGAATTAGAGAAAATAATATACACATTTTTGGGGTTTTTAAAACTACATACATGATTTGGCGTCCAAAACAACTCATTTTTTGCCTACCGTTTCAAGGAGTTCGGAGAGAGAAAAACCTTGGTAGAAAAATGAATATAACTTCTTCATTTCTCATCAAATTTCCCTAATTTTTTTAAGGATTATTTATAATTTTTTTGGATGCTAAGAAGACAGGGTGCTCAGATTTCATTCCTCAAGAAACCAGTTTTAGTAAAACTTGAATAACTTCAAAATTCCATTTCAAAACTTGATGAAATTTGACATAGAGCACAAAAATACATCCCTATACATTATCCATATATTTGTTCCTCATAAAGTTTCCTTTTATCTCCATAAAAATATCATTTTCCCATGACTTCACTGCTTAGTCCTCAAAGGTAGTTTTAGTGAAAACTTGAATTTTACCTCTAAAAGCTAAAGTATGCCTTGTGGATGCTAATAAATTCCCTAGGAAATATTACTAGTCTCCTACCATGCTTACCTATTATTTATATGGCTTTATTTTTGCCCATACACCTCATTAAGATCTAGAACTAGGCCTAAATGAGCTAGTTTCAACGAGGCTTCCAAAATTTGACCTGATGCTCACTCCAAAAGCTCTTGCACATGATACAAACATAATTTATGACATTATACTTAATTAATCACTCATAAATTTACCATAAATTCCACCTCAAATCAATGACAACACTAATACACCGTGGTTCAATAGATTTGAAAATTAGGAGCCCTGAAAGTGACCCAAAGGATAGGATGAAGCATGAAACCTTAGGAATTTTTTTGAAGCTTTGAATTATGAAATGTTATAGATGAAAATAAGGTTTGAATATGAAGATGATACGGATATATGAACTGTAATGAAATTACCTAGATATAGTTGAATATCAACAACAATATATAACACTAGATAACACCAAAATATAAAGAAATGATCATAATATACAAGTAGAATAACTTATCCACTTTGGGGAAAACCTCCAAACCATATAATAAGACTAATATGATCAATATGATTATCATATACTACTATATAACTCCTATAGATACTCTAATATAATACCCAAATCTCTAAGGATGACCCACTAAACATAGGAAATCATAAATAAATATAATATGACATGATAAGAGATTATGTTAGCCATGGTTGGATATAAATATCTTGATATATGACCTAGTGTTAAGGGCGTAACATTACCATCCCCTTCAAAGCAAAATTTTACCCAATGTTAACAATTTTTGGAGGCTTCTTCACACAACTGTAGTCCTCAATGTCGATGATCTTTGGATCTTGGTACAAGAACATTCCTCCTCTAATTTTTCCACTGTATTTTTTCAATTATTCCACTTGAATATATAAAAATTATTTTCCTCTTTACCTTCTACATCTAAATAATTTCCTCATGTTCCAAACCAATTTGGTCTTCTTTATCTAACACGGGTAACTCTATTTGGGCTGAAACATTTTGTGCAATGAAATTCCAAAATACAGAATTGTACTAGGTATGTGAAAAAGGAAAAATCTTTTGAGATGAGATAGATTCAATTATATAAAAAAATAATCTTCTTACTATCCACTTGAACTTAATTTATATAATATTTTTGAAGGTTTCACTCTTGAAAAAAAAATATTGAAGCTTCCCTCTTTAGAGCCACACTATCTAAACTATTATCCTCTATTTTTATTTAACTTGATCCTCTTCCTATCCTTTTTCTTTTTCTTTTTCTTCTTCTTCTTCTTATTCCTCTTCCTCTTCCCCTTCCCTTCCTCTTCTCCATCTCCTTCTTCTTCTTTATTCTACCTATCCAAGAAAATTGTTCCATTTGCTTCCAAGACCAATCAATACTCTTGATTCAATTGAGATACCCAACTCTTTGTTGGACCGTCAAGCCAAAATGAAAACCAAAACCATGTACATGTAGATAAAAATAAATATTCTTAAATTCAATCCACCATTCTATAGTATCCACCTTAACCTTTCCATAGAACATCACCCATATGATGTACAAAAATTAGGGTTTCAATTTATGAATTATGTCAAGCATTAATTTAGAAAGTATAAAGAACAAAATCCCATATATTATTCTATATATTTCCAAATATATAAATAAGTTTGAAAATTTCCAAAAATTGTGGATTGTGGAGAGAATTTAGGAACATACCTAAAATGGCGATAAGTTCTTAAAATTAGATAAAAAATCCAATTTTTTTCCAAGAATCCTACTTGATATGTTCCTTTAGGTTTGTAAATTATTGTCGAGAAATTAAAAACTATTCATAAGATACGGAAAAACTAAAAAATTAGGGTTTTTGACATAATTTTAGTTGATATTACAGCTCTAATACCACTTGTAATGAAATTACTTAGATAGATTTGAATATCAACAACAATATAACACCAAATAACACCAAAATATAGAGAAATGATCACAATATGCAAGTAGAATGACTTAGCCACTTCGAGGGGGAAACCTCCAAACCATACAATAAGAGTCAAATGTTTGATATGATGATTATATCCTACTCTCTAACTCCTATATATACCTTAATATACTACACAGAGCTCTAAGGATGACCCAATAAGCATATGAAAGCATAAATAAAAATGATATGACATGATAAATGATTATGTTAGCCACCGGTTGGCTATCAATATCTTGATATATGACCTAGGATTAAGGGTGTAACATAAACCCTAATGAAAATAGGGTTTGATTTTGGAGACAAAATGGATCTCATTAAAGCATGGAAAGGATCGATTCATCGATTTATGTAATAAAATTAAATATAAGATAAGGAAACTGAAAATTAAATAGATATCATAACATTCAATAAAGATCAAGAAAAGGAAATACACGCAAGAGTGATAGATAGGGTTTAGGGAATGAATCATCTTGTATCTTTGTTGGAAGAACAATGGGTCATGAGGGGTGTGAATCAATCCTTCAAAATCTTATCAAATTCAAATTAACATTCATAAACCATTTACCATTCATCCATGCATTAATGTGATATTAACAACATAAAACAATCATTCATATGAGCATAACCATGAGAAAGTACTCTAGAAAACAAGATGTAAGTGGAAACCCTCAAGGGGAAGAAAACCCACTGAAACTTTTGATTATATTACTCAAACCAAAATAATTTAGTGAACCACCAACTTCTTACAGAGCACTAACCCATAGTTTATTGAGTCACCAACCCAACAAGGATGCTACAACCCCTAAGATGATCAAGAACTAACTCAACCACCTTTAGATGAATACCTTTGATGTATTGTTTCTGCTATAGCTGATAGATATCACAAATTCAGCTCACACACCTTTAAACCCTATTAAAATGCACCTTCTCATAACTCGCTCAAGCTAGCTCAAACATGGACTGAATTAGAAAATTCCTTTTGAAACCAGATATTTAACACTTCTTAAAAATTCACACATTCTCTCATCTCTGTCTTGATTCCCTTGAATCAATTTCACTCTCTCACCTATCTTGTACTTTTCCCTCTCTCTCAACTAGTTCAAAAATGAAATCATACATGCACTTTTATACACGAATCTTCTTCTAAACATGACTATTTCAGACATGACCTTTAAGGTAGGTCATACCAACATGAAGATAGAACAACATACTCATATAAATTCACAATAAGGACCCATGTAGGTCAACACTGCACTAAGACAACTAAATTTGCATAGTTAGGCTAAGAAGCCTAAATCCTTCTCCACCAAGCTCATCAAGACCTTAAAACACTTCAACATGATTCTTAAAGCCTCTAAATGATCCAAAATGTAAAAATACAATAAAAATCATAAAATTGATCAAGAACCTCTGCACCATTCATTTTCTTGATATCACTCTCAAGTAGGATTGTTTCCTACTCAAAATAGGCACTTCTAGGAACTAGTCTTCACCAATGAAGCTCAAGATCAGAATAAAACACCTCAAATATGAAATTTAACCATTCATTGGAAATAAAATGGCATGTATAAAAATTCTTTCATGTTAGAACTCATGAAACATCCATCAATGCAAATGAGACCAATTCTCCTCTTTAGAAAACTAAACTGCCCAGAATAAGTTTTGAAAAATCAAATGGGTTGCACCATTTTTGAAAAATTTAAGACATATAAATGAATTCAAAATAAAATAATTCATCCCTCTTCACTCTCCAATGTATATCCATCATCAGATAAGCCAAAACATTGGTCTTTTACTTCAATCTTCTCACTAAACCATATATGTCCCGAACCACCAAACTAGGTCAACTTATTACCTCTATCACGAAACCTCAATACACTTCAAGAGTTCAACCAAAAATTTCACATGATATGTAAAAAAACTCCAAGGCCATTAGACTTCATAACAAATCCTACAAGTGCTCAAGCACTTCCATTTGCCAGATCGCTAAAACTTCCCTTTTGGCCTAAAAGCTAGTCTTCCAAGATTGACCTATGGAGGTCATCAAATCAATTCACGAAGCTATAAAATCATTCCAAAAATGTATAATTTATCCCCAACACCTCAAAAAAACAATTTAGACATAGGTTCTAATGGTAAACTTGACAACAAATCCTTCTTTCTTGCAAACAAGAAACTTTGAGTGGGCTCCACTCATTGTCATGAACTCTAACCACCACCATATGAAATTTGGGAGAGTCCTCTCCATCATCCAATCATAAAATTTTATGATTCAATCCATTCTGTGTCCAAACATGTAATTTTTCTTCCACCGCTAGCAAACTAGGGTTTTGGAGGGTTTTGACCTTCTTACCTTCTTAACTATTGTTCATAAATAATATCACCTCATCAGTACCTCACTCCAATTTTGAAACCTTCTTATCTCCATGATTCATTATCCATAAAATTATCATGGTAACATGTAATGGTTGAGCATGTCATCCAAGAAAATCTTTCCCATATTGAGCTAAAAAACATGTTCTTAACAACCCTGTTTTGGTCTAAACCTCATATCTTGTGAAATAATCATCATAACAACTTGAAATTTTTCCTCGTAACCATGAAAACCTATGATAACATATCCAATCATCAATTTTCCAAAAATATATATTTTTCTTCACCACCACTAGGACTTGAATGACTAGGCCTTCGGGTTCTACATGTTTTAGGCCATAACAAAGTGAACTAACACTAAAAATAAGCACAAAACAAACTACCTCTACATGATGAAAATAATCGACATACCTCCATGAGTGTCTTGAAGGTATCACACACACACATACACACACACACACACCTGCAAGTGATTATCATGCCTTATTAGGCCTTCAAACACTAGGATTAGGTCTAGTTTAGACCTAGACCAAGTAAGAAATCCCCATGAATCTACTTCTAATATTTCCAAATAGACCTAATGAGACTTGAGACAAGCATGTCTCACACCCATTCATGATTCCATGAGATTACATAGGTCTATACCTCATTCTCATACTCTATTTCATCTCGAAGAACCTATACTAGGTCTAGAGGAGTGCTAAAGAAAGGTGGAATGGGGTAAGAACACTTAAGAACCCCAAATATTTGTACAAAACTAATCAATGGACCATCAGATAAGAAGTAAACAAGGATTCCTATTTTGCATGCATTATTTTGAAGCAAAACAAGCAAACTTAACAAATATAATTACCCTCTATTCTTGAAATCTTAAATAAATGAGCCTAATAAGGATCTAAGCAATCAGTTTGTGCTTAAGAGAATGGGAGCTCACCATTAATGGCTTCAAGGCCAATGGTTCTTCCCATTTACTCCATGGTGTGTGGTGTGATGCAAAGGATAAAGAAAATAGCTCAATAAGATGAAATAAAACTCCTAATCCTAGCAATAATACTATAGTTTATGTTAGAGGGAAGAAGTGTTCTTGAAAATGAGAGGGGGTAGTGGGCTATTTATAGTTTTCCATTTGGGAAAGTGGAGGAATTTTGGTGCATGTGGGACTAAAGGATAAGTCAAAAAATTAATTAGGGAGTCAAAGTAAGATTTGACTAGGTTTAGAAGAAGTTAATCATGGTTAGGACTAGTTAAACTAGGTTAGGCTAGTTAATCTTGTTTAGAGAGGAATTAGGGTTTTGAGAGGCTTTGAGAGGTCTAATCAATCCAATGAAATGGATTGATAGTCTAGAAGCTAGTATAGAATTAGTCTATAAGGGAATAAGAAGAGGATTTAGCCAAGAAGAGGCTTATATTAGCATGTTTAATTGACTTATAAGAGGAATACGACCAAAAGAGTGTCAGTAAGAGGGGAGTTAGATAGGTCTAACTGATGGTATGTCATCAATTTGCAAGAAGGAGAATAGTTAGTGCAATATTAGGAATAATAGTGCTTTGATCAAACTACAGTGTCTACATTTTCCCCTCTTTGAGGTGACGTAAGCTACGTCACTTCAAAGAAAGTAGACAAACATAAAAAGTAAAAAAATGATTTTTTTGAAGGGGTAGAAGAAAAATTAGTTAGCTAAAGGGATGCCCCCTCGAGTGTCGATGGGGTGATGGAAGAACTCGATCGATGATAAAAAAGAGAATAGAAGAAATAAAAGTGTGAAGAGAAGATTAGAGAACAACAAGAAAAAGGGATATTGAGCTATCCACAAACCAAGTGCAAACAATTTTTAATCATCATTTTTCTTAGCATCCTCATCATCGACCCTTATTAAAATGTAAGCATACAATGATAAGTGTAAAATGACATGAAAATCCAAGATACAAAAACAACCATCCCTTGCTAAAACAACAACTCCATGCAACATACAAACATGCAATGCAATACGAGAAGTAAACAAACTCATCTAATAGGGAAATAAGTACAATCACACACACTCAAACCAACAACGTTCAAGATAGTTGCACAAATAATTTTTATCGAGATGTAGTCCCAAATGTTTTGATAAATGACAAGGGTTTAAAATGATGCCCCAAAAATTTTTATATGCAAGGGAAAGGATGGAGGACACTTGGGTCCAATGGAAAAGCAATGTGCATGATGAAAATAGTACTAGGCAACTGATAGTGCCCCAGAGTACAGATGAAGTAAGAAACATGTAGCTTTTGTAAAATGATTGTAGAGTTAGGTGATCCACGAGTCATTATTTCAAAACATGTGAAAACATCAGCAAGATATGAGATGAGTGCCATGTGAGAGACACAAATTTCAACTATAAATGAGCTTTTTACCAATTTTAGTCCATTTTCAAAGTTTTATGATGTTTTTGGATTTTTGAATGGTTTTATAATTTTTAAATTTTTGATCAGTCAAAGGAATTTAGGAAATGGAAGGTCACCTAAAAGCATGTGAAAAATTACCCCAAGGCAAAGAGAATAGGCGTTGGGTGGCAAATAAAATGCCCCGGTGAGAAGACAAAGGACCCAAAATAATTATTTAAAAATAATCATGGCTAGATAAAAATAGAAGACAAGAAGCACCTAGAAATATATAAAAATTCCCTAGGGTGATTGAGATGATATCATACATTTTGTACGTGAGATATTTTGGTAGATACTAGCACTTGGGATGATACTAGATGATATTGGTGTAGGGGGAGGGGATAGATTTGTGATCATGCACAACCCCTCTTGCCCCCATTGATGATATGATATGTGATGATTAGCTTAGTATACATGCATGATGTAAAACTTAGCATTCTTTGTATATATGATGTATCAGATGATGTTATATGTGATGAATGATAGATGGTAGATGTGATAACAATAGATGTGCAGAAAAAAACACACAAGAAAAAGCTAACAAAACTAAACAAATATACAACCAAAACTATACAAACCGAAAACTAAAAGTAATTTAATCATTACCTTGTTTTTACGGGACAACATTGATATATTTTCTAATGTTTTTGGGTTATCTAGAAAGATATGTTTTCAAGGATACTATTCACATTGTTTTTGAGGTTCCCTAAGACAATGTTATGAAGTTGGTGTAGTTTTTCCCTAGAGGGGGATTTTCTGAATGTTTAGATTTTTGTGTATCCTTTTTTTGAATGTTTTTGTATTTTCTAAGGTCATGTTCTAAACGCAATGTACAAGGACAAAGAAGCATGGATGCCCCTAGTGTGATGTGGGAATATACAAAGGAAATAATGCCATGTGCATATGTTTCAAGAAGGTGGAATGTGAAGGTGCCCCCAACATTAGATGGGAATATACAAAGGCACATCCTTCATGCAGATATAAGAGCAAATAAGCCATATCACGACTTAACAAAGATGGATTTGGTAGGGTTCCTAGACCTAACAAAGGAAGTTATCCCTAGAAAGTGGTGAGGGTTACCCATCCTGATGCAAGAGTAACTTGTGACCGGTGAATCCTCCTTGAGTGCTAAAACCGGTTTTCACCCAAAGACCTACCCACTTGCACCACAATTACATGGTTTTCACATGTGGACAACCTATTTTTTCTTTATTGTTTTCTCAATTTTTCCATGTTTTGCTTTTTTTTTGTTTTTTCTACTTTTTAGTTCTTATTTGATATTTGCACCATGCTTAAGTGTAGAACCGCTTGAGATGCATGGCATTCATTGGTTCTCGAAATCTTTTCACCATCTAAATATGCCAGTTTATAAGCTCCTGATCCATACTTGGCAACCACCACATAAGGCCCTAGCCAGTTGGCCTCAAACTTACCTTTCTTTTCTCTGTCTTTGACGGTATTCTTTTGATTTTCTTTTAGCACTAGATCACCTACATCAAATTCATGATGAATGATCCATTTGTTATATCCCTTTATACTCTATTTTGGATAGACCTTGAGGTGATTAAGCGCTCTTATCCACTTTTCATCCAACAAATCTAGCTCTGCTAGTTTGAGCTACTCTATAGTCCTCATCTTTATCAAGATAGTCCTAGAGAGATATTCTCGGGAAGGAAGCTCCACTTCCAAGGGTATGATGGCTTCAGTGCCATAGACTAGTGAGTATGGGGTCACACTAGTAGGAGTGCGGATGGAGGTTCGATAGGCCCAGAGGGTGGGATGTATTTGTAAGTGCCAATTACGACCAATCTTACTTACCATTTTCTCCATGATTCATACAAGGGTTTTATTGGTAGCTTTGACTTGTCCATTACCTTGGGGGTAATAGGGGTAAACCACTTGAGTTGAATATGGAAACATTGACATAATGTCTTAACCATTTTGTTTTTGAAGGATTTACCATTATCAGTGAAAATGGCGGAAGGGATACCATAATGAATAGATGAGATGGTTCATGATGAATTTAGAAATTTGTGCACGATGACGTAAGTAAGAGGCACAACCTCTACCCATTTGGTAAAATACTCGGTGGTAGTGATAATGTGGGTGTGGCCATCTGAAGAAGAAGGATGGAGCTTCCTATGAGATCCAGGCCCCATTTAGAAAATGAGCCAAGGTGTTGCGATAGGATGCAAATCCTATGCTGGTGCATGTATCAAGTTCCCATACTTTTGGCATAGCTCACATTTCTTGACATGAAATTACAACAATCTGCTTCCATGGTGGGCCAATAATAACCTACCCTTAAGAGCTTCTTAGCCAAGACCATACCACTAGTATGTACTCCACAAATACCACCGTACTTCCTTAATAGCATGGATTGAATCAGTAACATCCAAACAACAAGAAGTAGATTCCCATCGTAGCCACGATGATAAAGGGTGCCTCCTAGGAGGGTATAATGGGCTATATGATAGATAAGGGATTTCTTCTCAGAATGGGTAATGTCTGGGGAAATGTGCCATCTTGTAGGTATCGGAAGATAGGGTCATACTAGGGGATAATGGACCAACAATTTCACATGTCAAACAAGATTCTGACATGTCATATGTGGGTATTTGTAAATGATCTCTCAAAGAAAGGCATTTTTCTCTCTGAGGTGGAATGCGTAAGAGAGATCCAATGGTAGCCATAACATTTGTTGATCTATTATGTGACCTTGGATTTTGCTCAAAGATAATCTGTGTAAAATATTCTTTCAAGGTTTCAACCATAACTTCTTGTATGGAATAAGTTTCTCATCCTTAACCTTATACTCATCATTAACTTGTTTAATGATGAGTTGGGAGTCTCCAATGACTCACAAGATGTTTGATATTCCAAGTAATAGCTAGCTTGAGGCCAAAATGAGTGCTTCATACTCCACAATATTATTAGTGCAGGGGAATCCCAAATGGAATGCTCTTGGGATAACCTCACCTATGGGAGTGATGAGCACTACTCCTACCCCAATCCATGGAAGGTGAATGATCCATCAAAATGGACTTTCATTCTATAAATTCTTCAACATACATCATGGATGCATCTGGCAGGTCTAGACACAAAGGTTCCATTCCTGGTAAAGGAGCTTCTACCAAATGATCGGCCAATACTTGTCCTTTCAAGGACTTTTGATTCACAAAATCAATATCAAATTTTCTTAGGAGAATGATCCAATTATCCATTCGTCTTGTAAGGAGGGTTTGGATAAAAGGTACTTGAGAGGGTCAACTTTGGATATTAGTTTGGTTTTGTTGTTGAGGAGATAGTGGTGAAGTTTCTAAAAGGTGAAGATGACTGCTAAACATGCCTTTTCAATCTATGGGTAATTCAACTCATAGGCAATCAAGTGTGACTAAGGTAATAAACTACCCTTTCTCTTATGGTCTAGATCATATTGGGAAAGCAGTGCACCAATAACAAACTAGGTAGCAGAGATGTACAAGAGGAGAGGTTTTCCTGGGGTAGGCGGCATGAGTACAGGTGGGTTAACAAGGTATTATTTTAGTAATGCAAATGCCTTTTGACAATCTAGTCCCTAGTTGAATGCAACATCCTTCTTTAGTAGATGTGTAAATGGGTGGCACTTATCCACAAGTTGTGAAATAAAGTGATGGATTACCTGAATTTTCCTTAGTAAACTCCTTAGTTGTTTGAGAGTGGTAGGTGGAGGAATTTTTGTGATAGTTGTAACCTTTATAGGGTCCACTTCTATCCCTCTTTGTGAAACAATGAAACCTAGGAGTTTTCTGAAAAACACCAAAGACACACTTCTTAGGATTCAAGTGAACCTTATAATCTCAGAGATGCTGAAAAATATGTCTCAACACTTCAGGTGCTCTCCTCTACTTTTGGATTTGGCTAGGATGTCATCAACATAATCTTCCATGATGTCATTCATCATGTCATGGAAGATGACAGTCATTGCACACTGATAGGTAGCCCCGACATTCTTGAGTCCAAAAGGCATGACCTTGTAATAAAATGTTCCCCAAGGAGTGATGAAGGCCATTTATGTTGGTCCTCTTCTATAATCCAAATCTGGTTATAACCTAAAAATCCATCCATTAAGGACAACATTTCATAACCAATAGTGGAATCAATGATCATATCAATGTTAGGCAAGGGGAAATCATCCTTAGGACATGATTTATTGATATCATGGAAATCAAGTGTAGATTCTTATGCCAATAGGTTTCTTCTAAACAGGACTATATTAGATATCCACTCTAAATAGTCGATGGGTTTAATGAAATCAGCAACTAATAATTTCTCCAGTTCTTCTTTGACAAGGAGTGCAATTGTAGGGTGCATCTTTCTCAACTTCTTCTTGATGGGTTTAGCATCTGGTGCACAATGAGGTTGTGCATGACTAAGTTTTGGTCTAACCTGCATATCTACATATGACCATGCAAATATATCTCCATATTCTCTTAACAACTCTCTACAAAACCTTTTGTTCTTGAGTTGAGAGTGAAGCTCCCAACTTTATCATTCTTGGTTCCTCTTTTGAGCCAATGTTAACACTGATGGTTTCTTCCACAAGCATCTTAGAAGCATCCTCCATCTAGGTAGGATCAAGGGGAAGAGTAAGGTCAACCTCCTTAGGTAGCTCATCATCATCCTTGAATGGATAGCTCATTTTGTCCATAGGTTCTTCATTCTATTTTCTGAGTGCTTCAAAGAGTTTTTCACTATGAGACTTGACATTTATTCCTTGCACAAGGTTTCTCTGAAGTATTTTACTCTTATTTGTGACCTTCTTATTCAAGCATCCACACATCTCTACTTCTTCTCCAAAGTATGCACATGTGTCTAGCTGAATTATAAAGCCTTTCTTATGATCCCCAACTGAATAGAGTCCCTAAGTCCCATGAATTCTACAAATGCCTCATCATTCTCAAAGAAATTGATTGGCATGTGAAATTGTTGATCCCAATCTATAAGTTTGGGATATACAAGGGTTACTTGGAAATTGGTTTGAGGCTTGGATTCGGATAAGGTAAGGACAATTAAATCAGGGAACATAGTTAGTTGAGGTGAGATCCTCATAGAGGCTACATTGGGAATCCACATCACTATCAAAATGAGATGAATCACTCTCGCATTCAGAAGAGGTGGCATCAATTTCAAAGGGTGGATCATTGTGAGGTCATATTCCTAGACCATGTTTATTTGATTTGAAGTGAGGGATAGGAATGGGTTCTAATCACCCTTGTGCATTGATTCCACATCCCAACCCTTTGTAACCCATGAAAAACATCATGTGGTGGCCTTTGACATATTGGGGTGCCTGATGGCATGAAGCCATGGTTCCTTCTGGCACTCTGTTAGTAGGATCCCCTAACATCTTTTCCTCAGACAAGAAACCACTAGGAATGAATTTCTCCAATGGTTTAGGGCATTGTTCCCAGTGCTTTTGAACTAAAATAGGGCTTTCCTCATGTCTTAGGTGACACTGATAAATCTGATATTAATAAAGCTTGTTCAAGGGTGAATGGATCACCTGGGCCATATTTTGCCGATGTTTCCTCCCATGATGTGAAAGGGTTGACCAAAGAAGGAAAATCTTGATTGCAAGGAGTGAGTGAATCTGATCCACACATTCCTTGATAGCCTCTGTTTGTAAAGGAACAACAATGTTCTGTAGAAGGGCATTCATAAGTTACATGAGAAAAATTGTGCAAGGCTCTACAATGTGTAAATGGTTCTGGATCACCTTGAATGGTGATTATCTATCCTTTATGGCACATTTTGATACATTGATGGAAATTTGAAGGAATGGCCTACATGGCATGGATCCATGGGCGTCCTAAGAGCATGTTGTATGGTAGATCCAAGTCAAGGACATGGAACATTGTATCATGAAAAGTCGGCCCTACTTCCATTGGAATCACTATAGTGCTCTGTTGACTCTCGCTCCTCATTATCATAGGTCATGATCGTGATAGTTTTGGCACCTAGATCCATTTCGAATGGCCTAGCTACTTAACCATACTTCAAAGTACAAATGTTTAGACCGGATCCACCATCCACAAGTACTCTCTTAATTTTGCGATGGGTAACAACCACTTCTAGGTATAAGGGTAAGTTATGCTCTGGTCATTACGCGGGATTGCAACATGATCAAAAGTGATATGATCATTAGCGTCAAGGTGCACAATCATGGCTTGGAGGTGTGTGGGATCTACATCGTTATGACTCCTGAACTCTACAATGTCTTATACAATATGTTCTTATGGGCAGTAGAGATTTTGAGGAGATCTAGAATGGATATCCTAGCAGGTGTTTTCTCCAACTAGTCTATCAAATTGTACTGACCTTCCTGAGGAATAGGTAAGGGATCTGGTATGATTAAATGAGCACGTCTCATCCCTACTTGTGTAACTCTTTTCTAAGATCCAGATAGTATTGACCTGTTCATCAAATGAACGAATACATCCTATGAGAGAATCAAGGGACTATCATTAGTGGGATAAATATAAGTGAAGTCCTATAATCATTGGAGGTTTGTCCGTGATCTGGCTTCCTTTTCTTCTTATCTCGCATGGTTAGGAAAGGGCTCTTTAAAGATACCCATTTTCTCATTTGGACCTTGTCCTGAGTCGGGGGAGAATCTACAATGATCTTTCCCTCTTCAATGAGGTCTTGTATGTAATGATGACAATCTTAAACACCTATCTGTCTTGTGCCCTTTAACGTGGTGGAAGTCACAGTACTCATGTTCCTTGAACCAAATGGGTTTTGGAGCATTTTTGGGTATGGTATCATCACGGTTGGGTATTCCACCATGTTTATGTTATCTAACTATTTCAGTATGGCAGATAGGGATTTTGTTAATGGTGTGAACTCACATTTGGTAGGTGCCTTGGGATGAGGTCCTTGTGAAAGCTTTAAAAGTGGACCCGTCTACATGGCTTGGACTCTTTTGGAGTCTGTAATGCCATCTCCAATGACATGTTTGTTTTTATTGAAAAACTTTGGTTTATCTAAGGATTTTACTTCATGTTTGTCTTTGACAACCAGTTTAAGTGTTCCTTTGCATGAGGGCCTTCTCGATTTGACTTCCCTTCTCTATAACTTCTTCAAGTTAGAGCCACAATGCATTTGTAAATGGAAGGCTATTTCTAGGTTCAAGTTAGGCACAAATATGCTTACCAACTACTTTTTTTGGCAAGGCACAAGGGAAACGACTTGCCAATCCTCACCATCATTGTAAAAATCTCACAAATGTCTCATTAGGATTTTGTTTTGTATTGCAGAGATTGTTCATTGTGATATCATTTTCCATGTTATAGGAATAATGTCATATAATTTTTTCTGCTAACATGGGCCACGTTGTAATGGAGCCCTTGGGTATGCTATAGAACCATTCCAATCCTAGTGCTCCTAGGCTGCGAGGGAAGAGTCATATTAAGAAGTTATCATGTATGTGACCTCTTGGCAAGCCATATAAAAGTCTTTTATGTGATCATGAGGATCACTCTTGCATTTATACTTATCAAATTTAGGAACAATAAAATGTTTTGGGAAGGGTTTTGTAACATGTCCTTATCGAAGGGGTAAGGGCATAGTTCTTCATACAAATATTTCCTATTATGTCCTATGTTTCCCTCTTGTAGCATAGTAAGTGTATCTTTCATCGATTGTAATTCTCATTCAATGATTTTTTCTTTGGTGGGTGACATTGGTCTTTGTGCCTTAGCCACTTTAAAGGTCATGTCACTATATGGATCAAAGTGGAATTCATTAGATTTCATCTTGATTTTGTCTTTGTATACATTCCTACTTGAAGAGCCTAAGTTTGCTAGTTTTTGGCTCAGTTTCAGGATCTGTTTTTCTAAGGATCTCTTCTTCGATTAAAGGATCCTCTTCCTCATCAAACTTGGGAGGTGGTGAGGCTTTGCGCTCAATCTTCACTTTACGTGAAGCTTTGTAATAAGGTCTCATGGATCACCAAGTGGCTTGATGGGTCTCCTTCAATGGTGTTATGATGTTGACCAAGAAGTAGAAGTGTACCCTATGTCAAAAGGGTTATCCATGTCTAAGAGGGACCTTCGTTCTTCTATTTTATGATTAATGACCTTAGTTTCTACTTCACATTCTTGTGGAAGCTTAGCCCCTAGTTCTAAGACTCTTGCGAGTACTTGATCCCTATTGTAAAAAAGGAGTTCGTCAAAGTGACCTAAGTCTAATTGGTGTTGTTCTTTAGAAGATTCGACTCCTCTCCGCTATGATCAATCAATGGCTCTGTGTCCTTGACTTGTGAAAATAGAGGTGCTAAGTTATTTCCACTAAATGGGAATGATTCAAAAGGATTTCTCCTAAGTCACGATCATTTGGTTTGGACACCATCTTTGTGATTCTAGGCATCACTAGCCAAAAGTTATACGAGGTTCCATCTAAATGTATTTGAAGTTTATGTGAAACCTAGGCATATGTTTGTGTAAGTCACTCGATGTGATGTTGAAATAACCTAGTGCATTCTAGAAGTAATGTTATGCGTTTTTTTATGATTCAAAGAACACTCATATGAACACTCAAATGCAATGATCACTCAAATTGTCATTTTTCCAAGTTTATACCCTAACTATGATTCTAGTGAAAGGCCCAAAGTGGATAGTGCCAATATCGTATCAATACATAGGTCAAGTTAGAATTCTAACAAGGCCTAAATATTAAAGTGGTACTGATGCAATCTCTCGATGAGGTATACTAAAACTAGTTTGAATGCCGATGAAAGCTAAGTTTTCTGAAAATGGAAGTTGTGAGTATGTATAGCGTAACAACACTATCTGATACATTAACCAAGAAAGAAAGGTGTTAGTATCAAGATGATGTTATTTCAATATATATAAGGCAATATCAACACTCTCAAAAAATACTTAGATGACGTCGAAATTGAAACAAAGTAAGAGTATAACAAGAAGTTGCTAGTTGTGCGAGAAACGTAACCACGCAAATAAAGGGACTTATATCAAGTTTTCAAGAAACTGAAAACCCAATGTAAGTACCAAAATTGTGTGATTAGAATGTGAGAAAAAAACTATCAACCTAAGGAGAGATAAAAATATGAACCAAAATCACAGTAGTGAAGACGATCTTGAAATCAAGATCAAAGACTTTACCAAAGATACGAAAATGTACCTACACACTTTAGATGTTTAACAACCCAGCCACAAACATGGATGGGTGTAAATGGAACAAAAAAGTGGCAAGTACTATCTCTAATAAAATGTGTAAGGTATGCTTCCTTCTCACCCCAAAAATGGGTGGTGAGAATGCAAGGGTATAGATCAAAAGGATGAAAATAAACTAAGTGCCACTTGGGTAGAGTTTCACCTCATCCGAAGACGAGAATAAAACTGAGCTAAGTGGGACATAGTTTAATTCCATGATGAAAGACACTTAGGTCAAACTTATGTGGGTTCTTTTCCTTGTTTGAAAAATAAGGTTTAGACTCCAAGTGATTCGTCACTTCGTGATGGCTTGAACGTGAAAATGAAATAGTAAAGTGGGCTCTAAGATAGAATGGCCTCCTTAATAGGTTCTCTCAACTAGGTGTCGAAGATTGTCTAATGTGAGCATGATTTTCCCAAAGAGTCATAATGATTGATTTGGGAGTATCTCGCTTTACTATACCCCCTTCCGATACAATGAGAAACTAGTGCGTTCAGTTATACCATCACTGGGGCCATGATACGAGACAATATTTGACTCTAACTCATAAGGCAAACTAGTCAAGTGGGTAAGCGGAGCACTTCCTGTTTCATCCACAAGGTTACTCAACAGTGGATTACTTTAGGGTTCTTGGAACCACCCCCATTGTTGTAGCTTAAGGTGTTATGCCAAAGGGGTTATGTTCTAGTTAAGTGGATAGGGACGTACCCTTTTCTGAAACCTGTAATACAATGTGAAGTGAAATGGTGTGTTTTTATCTTGCTTAACTTAATGTGGTTTTAAGTAGCACACCGTTTGGAAACCTGTATGAAAACATGTGTATTAGAAGGTTTGTGTTTCATTTTGATGCCTTTTCTTTGACAAGCGTTAGGACCTACACATAAAGAGTTAGTAATTTTCCATGAAAATAATAAACGTCATTTTTGATTCTCAAGATCACCCTAAGATGCAAGAGAAGAGCATACGTGATGTAAAATCTAAGAAATCCACAAATGGAAACACTTAATTCAAACATGAAATATACCTTTTCTCAATTTTAGAAATTTAACACATTCTTAAAGAAATAAAAGACATAAGAATCATTTCTGATTCCCAAGATCACCCAAAAGACGTGAGGGAAGAGCATACATGACCTTATTCTTATAATTAAACATGCAAGGTTTATCCAATGTCTAGTCTAGTATACCCATGCAAAAATAAAACCTGCAATGATGTTAGCACCTTAGGAAAAAAAATTTTAGAAACCTGAAATTAATATGCCAACTCGAACCAAAGCACCTAGCGTGTGGGTTAGGGCATGTGTGCATAGGTTAGGATGGTTACATCCCTCTGTGTAATTCAAGATCTGTAGTGTACCTACCACCCAAGAGATGTCTACACTAGGGTAAGTGTTCCCGCACTAGGGAATAGGTGTATGCACCAAGGTATATTTATGTGCACTAAGTTATAGGCGTGTGCACCAAGGTATGGGCGTGTGCACTAAGGTTAGCAAAAAACCAAGATGGAAATTTTGACAAAGGCACTTGTTCCACCCGAGAGATGCTTGCACTAGTAAAATGGCATATGCTCCATGGTTTGGGCATGTTTGCGGTTGGTAAATTTTTTTGATAGAGGGCCAAGAGTACATAGGGCACTTACGCGTGGGTTTGGGTGCCTGTGCATCTAGTATAAATGATAGTTGGTAGAGCGTGTGCGCTAGGAAAAGGTGTGTGCACCCTAGTTTGGGCGTGTGCACCTGGTTTAATGTACCTACATGTGGTTTGGGGTGCCTGCGCATCTCTGTTAAAAAATGACAGTTTGAAGGATCCTACACTAACAGAAAGGTGTGTGCACCCTTACCTAAAAACCACCAAAAACATGGAAAATGAAAATTTAAAAGTGTCAATAGGTTAGAAATTAGCCATTAAATGTAGTTTCTAGCATAAACTTAACAAAGAAGCATGGAAATGAAGGTTAATTACTTAAAACCTGGCCAAAAATCCCAAGGCAAAATATTTAACACTACAAAAACATGTAAAAAGTTAGAAACTGAAATAAAAGCTTAAAAAAGACCCCATTAATGGAGGATGGACTTCATGTCCCATCGGGCGTGCCAAATGTGTTCAAAGAAAGGTTGCAAAATCTATGGAATGGGGTAAGAACACTTAAGAACCCCAAAGCTTTGTGCAAAATTGATCAATGGACCATCAGATAAGAAGTAAACAAGGATTCCTATTTTGCATGCATTAGTTTGAAGCAAACAAGCAAACTTAACAAATATAATTACCCTCTATTCTTGAAAGCTTAAATAAATGAGCCTAATAAGGATCTAAGCAATCAATTTTTTTAAGAGAATGGGAGCTCACCATTAATGGCTTCAAGGCCAATGGTTCTTCCCATTTACTCCATGGTGTGTGGTGTGATGTAAAGGATAAAGAAAATAACTCAATAAGATGAAATAAAACTCCTAATCCTAGTAATAATACTATAGTTTATGTTAGAGGGAAGAAGTTTTCTTGAAAATGAGAGGGGGTAGTGTGCTATTTATAGTTTTCCATTTGGGAAAGTGGGGAATTTTGGTGCATGCGGGACTAAAGGATAAGACCAAAAGTTAATTAGGAGTCAAAGTAAGCTTTGACTAGGTTTATAAGAAGTTGATCAGGGTTAGGACTAGTTAAACTAGGTTAGGCTAGTTAATCCTATTTAGAGAGGAATTAGGGTTTTGAGATATTTTGAGAGGTCTAATCAATCCAATGAAATGGATTTATAGCCTAGGAAGCTAATAGAATCAGTCTAGAAGGGAATAAGAAGAGGACTTAGCCAAGAAGAGGCTTAAATTAGCATGTTTAAATGACTTATAAGAGGAATACGATCAAAAGAGTGTTGTAAGATGGGAGTTAGATAGGTCTAACTGATGATATGTCATCAATTTTCAAGAAGGATAATAATTAGTGAAATATTAGGAATAATAGTGCTTTGATCAAACGGTACAACCTGATTGACCATTAATGAGATTTTACATCAATGAAAATATCATAATTCACTCATGCCAATAATCTCTACCTTTTTCATTGATGGAAAACCACCTAGTTCTTCTCACCCTTTTTACATTAATGACATAGCATATATGAGCACATGATCTTCATCTTCCTTCAACTCTTTTGGATTCCTTCTTGAATAGAAGCATCACCACTATCGTCATACAAGAATATATACATGTATTTCTTCTCTATGATATGTTTTTTTCTTCATGAGAACACTTTGTCAATATAGTCCCTCTAAAAGAGGCACACAAAGCTTCAACTCATGCCAAAAATCATTATGAATCATGAAATATCATTTTTAGCACCTATTAAGACCATTATTTAGCTAAGAACATCATCAAAATACCTATATCTACCATGTATTAGATGATAACACTTTTAGGTATGAGATCCCTAAACCAATTCTTGAGCAATTTATACCAACTAATTTTTGTTGTGTAAGTCCATACACAAGATGAAACAACTCTTTATATCTCCCTCTGGGGTCATACCTTTCAATATAAATAAAAATGCAAATATTTGCTTACCTAAATTACTTATGTGCCATGAAGATGAATTGGAATAATCACCATATCCCTAAACCAGATTTTGAGTATATTTTGGACTTCCTTTCTTGCTATCATAGTTAATCAACACATGAATTGCTCCTCATGTCGTGTGTTCTTACAAGAACCCATCGTTTTGTCTCATTAGGCTTTCTAGACAACTAAAACTCCTAATTTAAGGTCATAGATAGTTCCCATGCCTTGTGAAGCTTCCAAATTCATGTAGCACACTATCTTAGTTCACAATAACCACCTAAATTTCCCTTATCTATTTACATGCTTTGTAGAATCATCAAGATGCGAGATAACCTCAATCTAGGCTAGTGTATCCTTGTAACTCACTCTCACTTCTCATATACCTATTCAAAAGATCCTCTAAAGACCTCAATACTCTCCTCTCTCTCTCTCTCTCTCTCTCTCACACACACACACACACACACACACACACACACACACACACACACACACACTTAGCTCATCATTGTATGAAAAACCACCTGCAGTATTTTGATATAGTGCATTATCGAATCCAAAATGCAATAACTCAATAATAATAGTCCTAAAAAGTTCTTAGCTTCACCTTCTAGAGGTTGAGAGTACACAAACTCCCCCTCAACCTAATCCATCCTACTAAACCTCCTGATACTTTATAAATTTCTTATAACACTACATACATACCTTTGAATCATTGTACCAACTCCATGAATGCATTTAGAAAACATGCCTCATATATATGACTATGCACAGTCTCTTTGGACTTATATCAAGATGCATATCCTTATTTATGCTTGTATAGCCTTGTAAAAATCAAAAATCCATGTAACCTTGTTCAAGACAACATTACAACTTTAGAGAACATACACAGACCTGTAACCTTACTTTTCAATCATGAAGAACTCACTCTACCACTTCCATAGATCTAATCATGATATTGCTCCTCCATACTTCTCTTAAGATGAAAAATTACTCTAGTGATACCTCAGACATGACTCATGAACTGATAACCCAACATATATAACTAGATAAAAACTTATATTCTTACTGAACACAATTATGAACTCAAAAGATATATATTAACTCATGGTGCAGTTGTAGAGTTTCACAGTCCTTCATCAATTTTTGATTCTCCATTCTAGACATGGATAACCTAGCAAACCCTTCTTGTCACCCTTTGCTCTTGCTTGAAATACAAATTACCATGCACATGATTGACAAATTGCATATCATATGAGAAAATTAATTTTGATCTTGAAAGTCCCTAACATTGTTTTATATTTTTCTATACAAGCTTTATCATGCATAGAAAACTTTTGAGGCACTTTAACCTTGAAATAAGACCAAATATACACCTAGTGGACTCTATTAACTTATGAACATACCTGAAAATCACTTACATACCTCCTTTCCTACTATTACACCTCTTCATGGTTTCTTGGAGCTGATGATTCATTTCTCTTGCTCCCTCTCAAGGTCCTTGATCTCTTAATGACTGGGGGAAGAAATCACTCCCAACCTTTCCCTTAGGTGTTCAAATGTTGGTTTTGGAAGTGGATTTTTCAGAATGTCAACTATCTCTTCCTTGGTGGATACATATTCCAATTTGATCCTTTGCTCACTCACTTGATCTCTCAAGAAATGGTATTTGATTGGAATGTTCTTAGTTTTTGAATGCAACACAAGATTTTTAGAAACACTAATAACACTTTTACTATCACAGTAGATAGGGGTAGGCTCATCAAAATCCACCTTATAATCTAATAGTGTTTGTATCATCCATAAGACTTGTGCAAGATAGTGCGGTTGTAACATATTCACTTCACATGTCGAAATATCTACTAAAGATTATTTTTTACTCATCCAAGAAACAAGAAACTTACAAAAATAAAATTCTCCTCCACTAGTGCTTTTTATGTCATTTAGGTTTCCTTCCCAATCAACATCTGTGAAATCCTTTAATTCAAAATTATCACTCTTTGGATACCATAGCCCATACTCAATAGTCCCTTTGAGATATCTGAAGATTATCTTCACTTATTATAAGTGAGTTTCCTTTGGATCCTCCTAAAACCTTCCAAAAAGACTTACAACCTACAAGATATCTGGTCTAGAAGTAGTAATATACAAGAGACTACCAATCATGGATATGTACTCAGTTTGATTTACTTTAGGTGATTCATCCTCCTTTCTTAGTTTGCATCTTGTGACCATGGGGGTTCCAACAGGCTTGCAATATTCCATTTGAAACTTCTTCAACATATCCTTGATGTATTTGGCTTGAGATATGAATATACCTTCCTTAGACTGATTGACTTGTAGTCCTAGAAAGAAGGAAAACTCTCAAAGAATGGACATTTCAAATTCTCTCTTCATAGCATCTACAAATTTATGAGTCATGAGTTCATTGTTTCCTCCAAATATAATATCATCCACATATACTACAACAATTAATAAATGTCCTTCATTTTGATATACAAGTTACTATCAGGCTTTCTCCTCTCTTGAAACCTTATTCAATCAGGTACTTATCAAGTCTTCCATACCAGACTCTTGGGGCTTTCTTTAGTCCATAGAGTTCCTTTTTCAATTTGCAAACATAATCCTTCTCGTTTTTTAAGGAAAAATAATTAGGCTTCTCAATGTACACTTATTCTAGATTACCATTCAAAAAGGAATATTTGACATCCATTTGATACACCTTAAATCCCTTAAACCCTTCATATACTAGAAACAATATAATGGATTCCATTCTAGCTACTAGAGAAATTTTTCATCAAAATTAACTCCCTCATCTTGTGTATACCCATTACAAACTAATCTATACTTGTTTCTTATAACCTCTTCATTCTCATTGAGTTTATTTCTAAACACCCATTTAGTTCCAATATTATTCTTATCCTTTGGTCTAGGCACTAATTCCTAGTTTCTATTCTTTTCAATTTGATCTATTTCTTCATTCATATCCTTGACCTAACAATCATCCTTTATTACTTCTTCACCACTTTTAGGCTCAATTTTAGAAAAAAAAATGCATAATTTTCTTAGTTTTGAAGACTTAAAATTTTTTCTTGTAGTTACTCGAGCATCCTTATTTTATAGGATTTGATCTCTAGGGTGGTCTCTTCTAATCTATCTTGATGGTGCATTAATTTCTTATCTTTCTTATTCTTCATCTATCTGTGTAACCTATTCTTATTCATTGGGACCAGAGTCTCTTGTAGTGCCTCTTAATTTTGTCTTGAGAGTGGACCTCATGGGATAGGATTCATCAAATTTCACACTTGCACTTTCAACTATTGTCTTCAACCTTTTATTGTAGCAGATGTAAGCTAATATCCTTGAAGAATATCCAAGAAATATACCTTCATCATACCTAGATTCAAACTTACCTAGATTCTCTTCAGTCCTTTTGATAAAACACTTGCATCCAAAAAATCTAAAGTGTTCCACATTTGTTGGTCTTCCTTTCCATAATTCATATGGGGTCTTATCACAATTTACCCTAATATGTTAAGGATATAAACAACTATACAAATTACATCTTTAAAATAACCATCAGGTAGCTTAGATTCATTTAGGATAGTCCTTGCCATCTCTTGAATAGTCATGTTCTTTCTTTCAACTACACCATTTTGTTGTGGTGTTCTAGAAGATGAAAAATACCTTCTAATGTCATGAGTTCTACAAAATTCATCAAATGAATCTGACCAAAACTCACCTCCATTGTCTGATCTAATGCTCTTAATTCTCCCATTTTTCTCATTTTTAATGAGAGCCTTGAATGACTTGAAAACCTCAAATGAATTTGATTTGTTTCTCAAACAAGCAACCCAAGTATATCTTGTATAATCATCAATTAGAAGCATGAAATAATAGTCACCTGATGTACTTTTAGTTATCATAGGTCCACAGAGGTTAGTGTGGATTAGTTGTAGAGGTCTAGTGGTAGAATCATGTTCCTTGGTCTTGAACCTTCTTCTAGTTTGTTTTCCATGAAGACATGCTTTACATAAGGTATCTTCTGGTTTACTGATTCTTGGCATGTTCCTCACACAATTGTTAGAACTAATCTTGACAAGATTATCAAATTTTACATGGCCTAATCTCCTATGCCATAACCAACTATCATTCAACTTGCTCATAAGACATCTTTCTTTGTTAACCTCCTTCAAAATGTACATGTTATTTTCAGTCCTCTTGGCTTTGGCAACAAGCTTACCTATTTCTCTTTTTCTAATTTTGCATCCCTTATCATCAAAGGTTAGGATATACCCTTGTTTTCACATTTGACTTACACTGAGAAGGTTTTGTTTTAGTCCCTCAACATATAGGACATTCTTAGTGAGGGTCTTCCCATTATCCAAACTCAAAGAGCCCCTTCTTGTAATTTTTATGGCAATGTTATTGCACAAACCTAAAATATCTTGATGAATTCTTCTTCAAAGAGGTGAATTTTATTTTGTCGCCATCATATGAGCAGAATACCCACTTTTAATATACCAAATCATATTTTCATCTTGAATATGAAAGGAAGTTTGAGCAATTTTGACACTCTTCATCTTTTTCCTTGATTCTACAAGGCCTAAAACCAAAACATGTTCTTCCTTATCTTATTTTCATTCTTCATTAACATTAAAAGTAGATGGAGATGGTGAACATACATCAAATATGGAATTCCATATGTCAAACCCTAAGGGTTTCAAACAAGCTCTCATTCTAATCAGAGGAAATACTTCAGCTTGAACCTATATACCTGCCATATTAGTACTTCAAAGGATATCCTTCCAAGTGATTAAATTTCTCCAAAAGGACCTTCTCTAATACTAATTGTTGGAAGCACAATGGAATGAGATGGGGGTGAATCAATCCTTCAAAACCTTATCTAATTCAAATTAACATTCATAAACCATTTACCATTCATCCATGCATTAATGTGATCTTAAAAACATATAAAAATCATTCATAGAGCATAATCATGATCAAGTACACAAGAACACAAGATGTAAGTGGGAAAACCTCAAGGGGAAGAAAACCCACTAAATTTTTTGATTATATTACTCAAACCAAAATAATTTAGTGAAGCACCAACTTCACAAGGAGCACCAACCCCTAGTTTAGTAGATCGCAAACCCTAAAAGGAGAACCAACCCCTAGTTTAGTGATGAACAAACCAAAAAGAATCATATAACCACCTAACATGATCAATAACCAACTCAACCACATTTATATGAAGACCTTTTATGTATTGTTAATATTACAACTGATATAGATCACAAATTCAGCTCACACACCTTCAAACGCTATTCAAATGCACCTTCTCCTAACTTTATCAAAATAGATCAAACATGGAATGAATTAGAAAAATTCCCTTTAACACCAAATATTTAACACTCATTAGACAATCACACAGTCTCTCAAATAGCTCACAATTTTTCGTCTCTCTCAACTAGTTCAAAATGAACTCATACATGCACTTTTTTACACGATTATTATTCTAAACATGACTAGGTCGGCCATTAAATTTAATATTGGTCATAAAAAAATTCAAATAGAACAACATACTCATATAAACTCACTATAAGGACCCATGTAGGTCAGTCGGAATGCACCAAAACAACAAAACTTGCACAACTATTAAATCCTTCTCGACCGAGTTCATCAAGACATTAAAGCACTTCAATATTATTTTTCACAACTCCAAAGGCTTCACACATGTAAAAATACCATATAAACATCATAAAAATTATTAATAACCTCTACATTATTCATTTTCTTTATATCACTCTCAAGTAGGAATGTTTCCTACTCATAATAAACACTTGCAAGAACTGATCTTCACTAATTAACCTGAAGATAACACAAAATAGCATTAAATATTCCTTTTACAAAATCATTAGAAATACAATGACATGTATAACACATTCAATCATGACAGATATCATGAAACACCCAAAAATTAAAATGAGACCAATTCTCCTCTTCAACAAACTAAACTTCCCACAAAGTAGTTATAAAAACTCAACTAGTTTGCACCACTGATAACACATTTAAGAACTCTAAATGTGATCAATTGGAGATAAATTAATCTCTATTCACTTTCTAATGGATATCCATCACCGATAAGACAAAACATTGGTCTTCTACTTCAATCTTCTAACTAAACCATCTATGTCCTAAACTAGTCAAACTATGTAAACTTGTGACCTCAATCATGCCACATTTGTACAATTTCGAGCTAAAAAAATGAAACATGTTATTGGATATGTCGAAAAAACCTCTAAGGCTATTATACTTCATCAAAAATCCCACAAGTGCTCAAACAATTTCATTTTCCAAGACTCGCTAAAACTACCCTTTTGGCTCAAATACCATATTCCAAGATTGACCTATACAGTCATCAAATCACCTTCACCAAGATAAGAAAAACTCAAAACATGCATATTTCTCCTCAACGCCTCAAAACAAAAAATTAGACCTAGGGTCTAATGGAAAACTTGATAGCAAATCCTTCTTTCCTGGAAATAAGAAAATCATAGTGGGCTCCACTCACTGTCATGAACTCTAACCACAACCATATAAAAGGTGGGAGAGTAATATCCATCATACAATCTTAAAATTTTATTATCCAATCCATTCTGGGCCCAAACCAAGAAGTTTTCTTCCATCGCTAGCAAACTAGGGTTTTTAGAGGGTTTTGACCTTCTTGCCTTCTTAACGATTGTTCATAAAGAATAACCTCTCATTTTACCTCATTAAAACTATGAAAAATTATTAGCTCCATGATCCATCATCCTTGAAACTATCATGGGTCTATTTAAAGGTTACACATTTCATCCAAGAAAATATTTCCCATATCGAGATGGAAAAAGTGCTCTTAAGAACTTTGTTTTAGTCTAAACCTCATATCTTGTGAAATCTTCATCATAAAGCAACCTGAAATGTTTCCCCAGTAACTATGAAAACCTATGATAAAATCTCCAATTGTCACTTTTCCACAAATATCTTTACATCTTTAACACCACTAGGACTTACATGACTAGACCTTGGGGTTTTGCATGTTCTAGGCCATAACAAAGTGAACTAACACTACAACCAAGCACAAAACCTCTATAAACTACCTCTACATAATGAAAATAATCTAACATACCTCCACGAGTGTCTTGAAGCTATCACACACACACACACACACAAAAACACACAAACACACACACACACACACACACACACACACACACACACACACACACACACACACACACACACACACACACACACACACACACACACACACACACACACACACACACACACACACACACACACACACACTGCAAGTGACTATCATGCCTTATTAGGCCTCCAAACACTAGGATTAGGTCTAGTTTGGACCTAGACCAAGTAGGAAAACACCATGAATCTACTTCTAATATTTCCAAATGGACCTAAAACTACTTGAGAAAACATGTCTCACACTAAATTTCATAATGTATGCAATTCTTGTGTCACTTTGAATGGAATAGTGTCCCTTGAGCTAGGATTCCCTAGTTTCATTCACATAAAGCAATAATAGGATACAACTACTTTGTCCCAAATTAAAATGTGTGGTATTAAAATCATAATAAACCCTCCAATATAGTGAAGTATGTAGTCCAAAATGTAGTCCTTGATGTAGTAGATATAAAAATTATATCTTTGTAATGGTATGTGCCTATTGAATGATTTGCCCCTAATGAGGTTAAATAATATATGTATATATATGATTCCATTTCTTAGTTTTCGTCATTAACAAGAAAATTTTGACTAAGAGTGATAAAAGAAAAAAAGGAAGAAGTAACATTCGAAAGATCAGAAAAATAGGTAAAGAGGACACAGGGAACCCGAGAGGGGATGGTAGCGCCTGACAGTGCTCCTTTCCTAATGGAAAGTCCTATAAAATGTGTCGAGAAAGATAAAAAAGTTAAATCAAAGCTAAGTAAGATGTCGATAGTGTGAAAAATTGTAAGTTGTCAATTAGAAACAACAAGCAATAGAGATGAAAAGGATAAAAGCAATGTCAACATAAGGTAAAGAGGTGTTAATGAGTAATTATCTTGCTTAGGACTTACACATATAAATGAAGTATTTAGAGGGTAAATGTACATAGTAAGCGTATAATTTAGTAACTAGAGTAAGAGATGTGGTTGGGTGGAAGTTTCTAGAGTGGGATTAGGCTTAATAAATTAGGATTAGGTGGGTGGTAGGTGAGGGATAATTATAGAGCATAGTTAGGCTGGTTAATTATCCTTAGTACTAACTAGCTAGGTTTACATATGGATCTATAGGAGAAGGTTAAATGGGGGTAGGTGAGCTAGGAATTTTAAATTCCTAGAAATGTTAAATGGGGTTTATAGGGTATTATGAGGGATGAAATGGTGATTAATTTTGGGGTTAATCACCAAGGGGATAAAATGAGATGTTATTAATGTGGAATATGGGTAAACTAATGAAATAATGGTCCTATTATGGTGATTACGTGTTTGTTAGTGGGTGAAAAGGTTTAGGTTAATTAGTTAGGGGTGATATAAGGGTATCAAATTGGATTTATTGGTGATGATTATGACATAATTTAGGTTTAGTTAGGATGTTCAAATTTAGGATGTCTATACTTTTCCCATATTTTAAGGTTTATCATGGAAGATGCAATGATGAACCTTTAAAGAAAAAGGAGGGAAGACGAATACGTAAGCACACCCAAGTGTAGTTAATGAAGTTAATGAGAGTGCTAGTAAGGTATGTATGGTAAGATGATGCCACATATATGGGTCATGTGGGGATGAAAGATATAGATGACCAATTAAAATGAGGATAAATATTGTGCACATGGAGGAGGGGCGAGTGGGTAGTGTGAAAGGATGCCTCAAGCCATTATAAGAGTCATGGAATGAGTGAGAGTTGGACTATCTCGGGAGCTAGGTGATTGAATATATGTGGTGTTGCAGGGGCTATAGGCTGAGATTTGTGGCATAGGGGATATTTAATATGGTTGGTGGCGTATGGTCAAATTAATATGGTCTATCACGTAGGGGCCGAGATAGAAGGAACATGGGCCAACTAAGTTAATTTATGGCACAAGATCTAGTTAATATGATTGGTGGTGTATGGGAAAGATGGGAAGAACAAGGGTCAACTAAGTTTATTTGTGGTATAGGTTCCAGTTAATATGATTGGTGGTGTAAGGGATAGATGGGAGGTACATGGACCAACTAATTTGATTTGCGACACATGGGCCAATGAATATGATTGGTGGAAAAGAGGCTTGATGGGATTCATAAGGGATAAATGGATTTTTTATTGTGTAGGGGAACGAATAATAGGATTTAGGGCATAAGGGCTAGATAGGGGGATCATGGGCCAAGCAATTTTGCGGCATAGTTGATTCGCAACATAGGTTCTAGTTAAGATGATTACAGGTGTAAGGGATAGATGGGAGGCACATGGGCAAACTAATTTGATTTGTGACACATGGGCCAGTGCATATGATTGGTGGCACAAATACTTGATGAGATTCATAATGGATCAATGGATGTTTTTATGGTGTAGGGAAAAAATAATAGGATTGGGGGCATAGGGGCTAGATAGAAGGATCATGGGCTAAACAAATTAATGGATTAAGGGTTGAACATTAGGTATGAGGGTACATGGGTTAATTTTTGGAGATATTTGGGCAGTGAGAGGGGGAAATAAAAAGGTTGGGTACTCTTACAAGGATGAGGAGTAAAGAATTAATTAATATTTCAAACTATAAATGAGGATGGGGAGGTGGAAATGGGATTAAAGGGAAAAATTTAGGTGGGCAAAGAGGATATTTAGGTAATAGAGAGAAATTTGGAAAAAAATGGTTGGGGAGGTTGAATTAGTCATCCGAGGGTGATTAGGATTAATTGTTAAATGAGATGTTAGCAACGTTATTTAGGTTGGATTGGGTAGGTTTTGAAAGGGATGACTAAGTTTAATGGATGCATTGGGTGGTATGAGAGTGAACTGCCACTAGAAGGAATTTATATGTGGTTACAACCCTTTTGATATTTTGTTAAAAAACATAGTAAGGGGATGCAATACCCTAAGATGGCATATGTTGATATAACAGGTAGATGTAGGATGAAAATGCAATAAAAACACATAGGGATGCATGATGTCAACCAAAAATTGATGCACACAAGAACACATGCAAGATGAGAAAACATATATAGGATGATCAATCATAGGCTAGGTTAGATGCATCAAGGGGATGAATTTCCCCAACATGATTCTATTTTAGAAAATGGTGATCGAGATGCATATGCCAACATATGTATGAAAGGCTATGGGTATCGTGAGTAAGAAAAAACTAGGTGAGGAGAACCAAAATGGATATAGTGCCCAAGGATTCCCTTCACATGAGTGTGTAATGGTCATAACATAAGATGTAGGGGGCATGATAGTAAGCTACCAAGATTCAATGCAAATACAAGCACACAAAATGATAGTAACAAAATTATAATTATAGAATAAGAGAAAGATGACCATGATGAATGTAATGATAACTAATTAACTTTATGCAAGTGAATTAATAAGATATTTAAGCAATTAAAAAATAGATTTAATGCAATTGATTAAGTATAAATGTAAATAAGGAACATGGTCAAAAATTCTTTATTTACATGAGTATGGTGAAATAAATTTGGTGAAGATGTTTGTGTCTTACTTTGGAGTTTTGATTAGTGGTGATGTTGAATTGTGTGTCTAAAGAGGAGATGAAAATAGTTAATTTCCTCAAAGTGACCCTTATAAGAGTGAAAAGATTACCCAAGACAATATAAGTGCATGGGAGTGAGAGATAGTAGATAAGGATGGTGTATATTGATTGGTAAGAGAAAACCAACGTGAGAAGACCTTCTTCGAACTTAATTTTTTTGCAAGTGAAAGGTGGAAACAAATTTATGGGGTTATGGTATGGGGAAGAATAAAGGCCTCACTCATCTCAAGGGTTGCATTACTTGCAATATCTCACGAGCCCTTGTTTCTACTATTTAATTTCCCCAATATTTTGTTAAATACTCGGTGCTGTAAATGCATGTCACCGATATATAAGTAGTATTAAGATCATTCCTCAAGCATGTTTGGACTTCGTATGTCGACAAGGCCAAAGTAAATGGGGTATGATATTGGGATGAAAATGGATAAACATGACAATGAATAGTACAATGGAGGTGAATGGGTGAGGCACTTTCCTCGAGTGTGTTTATGTGGATAAATGAGATACTTATGGACTTAAGATCATATTTACACACGATGATAGAAACTAGTTTTCACTATGGTATATGTCCAAGGCACTACCAAATTGGTTTTCATGATTGGACACATATTTGTTATTATTTTAATAATTTTTCTAATTTTTGGTTTGGGATTTTGGGCATTCATGTGTAAAAGTGCTTGAGGTGTATGATGTTCATGGGATCATCCAACTCATATCCATATGAAGTATCCATCTTATAAGCACTCGAGTCGAACTTGACAATGAAGACATATGGACAAGGCCAATTAAGTTCAAAATTTCCCTTTTCTATCATTTGGAATTGGTATTTATTTGAATTTCTTTGAAGACAAGGTCATCAATTTTGAATTTGTAGTTTTTGATTTGCTTGTTATATTGTCTCATGTAGCCTATTTTGATAAGGTTTTAAGTGGTCCAAGGCATGTAAGATATTCTCATTGAAGAGATAAAGTTCTGAGGCATTGAACATGGTATTACTCATCATCAATGCATTTTTAGAGGAAAAATGAAGTGATGGTAGCTCTATCTCTATTGGAAATTTGGCCTCGGTGCCAAAAAAAAGTGAAAATGGAGTAGTGCCATTAGGGAGTGTAGATGGATGTATGGTAGACCTACAAGGATAAATAGATTAATGTGTGTCAATCACTTCATGATTGGTTAATAATAGTTCCAAGGATGTGCTTGATCATTTTATGAGAGGATTTTGATTAAACATTTCCTTGTGGGTAGTAAGGGGCGAGAATTTGAGATTGATGTGAAACAAACAAAACTATCTTTTACTTCATGGTTCTTAAATAATTGTTTTTTATCTATTATGATGGTATATGGAACACTATAATGGAAAATGATGTGATTAAGGATGAACTTATATATTTTATTTCTCGTTAAATATATGAGGGGTATAACTTAGACCCATTTTATGAAGTATTTAGTGGTGGTGATGATGAATTCATGACCTTCAAAGGAGGAAAGTTCAATCTTACCAATGAGATTGAGTCCCCATGTAGAGAATGTCAATGTAGTTGTAATGGGTTGTAGAGAGTGATGACACGTGGATCAAGTTAACACATGTTTAGCAGGCTATGCATTTATACACATAGTTACATGCATCCCTTTCCATAGTTAGCTAATTATAATTGATGTGAAGGATTTTTTTATCTAGGACTATACTTCTAGTATGAGAACCAAAACTTCCCTCGCATACTTCCTTTATTGCCAATTCAGCCTCTTGTGTGTTTAAACATCTTATCAATGTTGTATCATATCCTATATGGTATAGTGTGATGCCAAGGATTTGTGAAGTGGGATGTACATTGTATGAAGGATTTCCGGTGGTATCAAGGAAGGTCAAGTGGATGAGTTTTATCATGGAGGTAGGTGAAAATTTCTTGGTATTGTAGTGAATCAAACCAACAATATTGCATACCATATCCAAATTGGGTACTTCATATGTGGGGAACTAAGTACTTATACCAGAAGTGGGACTGTTATGAGTCGTGGTGAAATTTCCGAAGAGACGCGATGGTGGCCATTGCATTGGTATATTTATTTCTAGCATGAGGAACCTATTCAAATTGGATGCGATAGAAGTATTTGTTGAAGTTGTCTATCATATGCTTGTATAAGATGATATTTTTTTCCTTGGTAATATATTCATCATTAACCTATTTGATAATGGATTGTGAGTCCAAAGATGATAAGTGAATGAATATTCCATTACACTATTATCATGAGCGCAGTAAAGGAGTACCTCATACTATGTTATATTATTGGTGTATGGGAAGGTGATCCTAAAGGCCTTTTGAATCATATCTCCTCATGGTAATATGATGCCTACCCCCAAGCCATGATTGCTAAACGATACATCAAAGTAAAATTTCCATTCATCATATTATTCAATATTGAAGAAATTTTTCTAGAATCAGTGCTAAGTGGCCTGGGTGTGATAATGGTGTTTTTTTCTAATTTATCTGCTAAAACTTTTCCTTTATTTGCTTTATGATTTATGTATTCAATCTCAAAATCACCAAGGAGTATCTCTACTTGGACATTATTAAGGTCAAGGATGACTTAGAGATACAATATTTGAGAGGATCAAGCTTAGATATGAGCTTGGTGGTGTTATTGAGAATGTAGTGTCACAACTAATGTGAGGAAAATACTACGACAAGGCATGCTTTTTCATTTGGTGTATAGTTCAAATCATAAGAAATGAGAGTCCGATCAAATAGTAGATGGCCTACTATTTTCCGTGTTGATTATGTTGTGCCAAGAGAGCTCCTAATGCATGTTGAGTAAAATATATGTAGAGGAGAAATGACACTCTCGAGGTATGAGGTACTAAAACCGAGGGATTCATTAGATACCGATTTAGTTTGTCAAAGGATTATTGATATTCTTCATCGATTAAAAGGCCATATTTTTCTTTAGTAAATGATTGAATGAATGACACCAGTAAACTAATTGTGCTATGAATCTCATGATTACTGTATTCTTCCTTGGAGGATTTATAACTACTTGGTATTTTGAGTGGAGGAATTTCAACTAATTCTTCAAATTTGTATGCATCAATATCAATTTCTCTTCGTGATAGTATGAAACCAAGAAGTTTTCTCGAGGTGATGTTGACCACACACTTTTTGGGATTGAGATTGAATTTGTATTATTTGAGGCACTTGAAGATTTTTATTATCACAAGGGGATGTTTGACGATTATTTTATATTTTATAAAGACTTCATTGACATACTCCTCCACAATGTTATGCATCATGTCATGAAAAATGACTGTCATAACACACCGATAGGTAACTTCTACATTTTTAGGGCTAAAGAGAATAACTTGATAGAAGAACATCCCCAAGGTGTAGTGAAGGTTGTTTTTTTAATATTCTTCGTTAAAAAAAAATTTGTATCCTAAGAAGCCATATGTGAGTGATAAAATGTCATGTCCAACTATGGATTCCATGATCATATCAATATTTAGCAAGAGAAAATATTCCTTAGGGCAGGATTTGTTGATGTCACAAAAGTATGTGCATACTCAAATGCCCCCAATTTTTTTTTCCCACTAGTAATATGTTGGAGTTCTAATAAGAATAGTCTATAGTTTGAATGAAGTTGAAATATATCATTTTATACAAATCATCCTTTACCAAGAGATCTTCTTTAGGGTGCATATTTCTTAACTTCTTCTTAACAGTTTGGTGTCTTTCCGCACTATAAAATGATGTACTACCAATGCCAAATCTAATCCCGACATTACCAAATAGGACCAAGAAAATGCATCAAAGAACTATTGGAGTAGTGTGGTAGATGTAGCTTTCTCTTCCAAGGATTAGGATGCCCCAAAATTTAGGATTTTTGGTTCCTCATCTATCCCAATGTTTATATAGACAATCTCTTCTATTAGCAATGTTGAACCATCTTGTAATCATTCATGAGTAAGAGAGAGTGGAAGCTCTTAATTTGTTTAGTTTTTTGGATTTAAGGGATTTAAAAATAATTTTACTAACATATCTTCCTAATGTAGAAGGAAAGAGGAGTGATGATGAATAATTTTGGGTTGGACTTCAACATTATGGATGATCTCCTATTCTCCAAAGTATGTGTCAACATAAAGATCAATATCAAATCATTTATTATGGCTTCTTGGTGGAATATGCTCCACACACCCATAAATTTGGCTATGTATTTTTCATTTTGGAATAGTTCGAGGGTGTGTCATTAAATTTTTGGTCCTAATAGATAAGTTGGGGGCAATGGAGGTCAACGTGGATGGAAAGAAAAATGATATCATGGTACATGTTGATGGCAACCAAATATTCATATTGGCTATACACATAACTTGTTTATATGTAGTAAATGGATTCCTTAAAATTGATGTTATATCACTCGCTATTGTATATCTCATCACTAAGTGGTTTGTATCCCAAGCCATTTCCATATGGATTTTTGATGACGCGGATAGGTTCAAGTAATTTCCTATTCATGGCGACTAAGTCCTCCCGAATATCCCATAAGTGTTACGATTTTTTTGGTGAAAGGATACTCATTATGTAAGTAACAATATTCTATACCATCATTCCATAGCCATATTTTATCGAAGGGATCAAGGCACTCGTTAGAAAGGTAACTAAAACAAATTAAAGTTGTCAAACCAAATAAATGTGACACGTCTTTAATTTTTCTCCTATTGGGCTTGCCACACACTGTTTAGGCGAGAGAGAGAGAGTTTGCCAATATGGAAAGCATGGTATTCTCCACACCCACTTATGGTGAGTTTGAGGGGTGAATGGAGTGGAAATGAATCACATTTCGAGGGATTATTTTACAAAGGATATGGAAGTATGTTTAGATGAATGTATGAAATAGAAGGTTTATTAGATTGTGATTATGTGGATGTGGGTTTATGAGTGGCTCTCTCTATTATAGGGGTAGGTTGTGTGGGGGTAGGTTGTGTTGATTAAAGGTGAGCTGATGTGATGGATATATCTAGATGAATAATTATTGAAATTGGATATATTTAATGTTATTTGGGATGCGAGACTCCTACATGACATGGTATAAAATGTATTTTTGTATGAAGGAATACTTAAAGAGGTCCATAATGGATAGGGTCCCTATGTGCATACATATTTTTGAGTTGGTAAATGAGGTTGTGTGGGGATTTTGGAGAAGGTGTAGAAAGAGATGGAGCCCCTTAGACTACCACATATCCTTTATGGGTGGTAACAAAACACTCGTGGTTTGGTGGTGGTGTTTTTACTTTGATGTTGCCCTTTCCTAGGCATTCACATTGTTGGAAAATCTAGGAAAGGAGGGTTTCAGGATGGTGGTGAATGCATTTTTTCCAAGTTGCCAAAAATTTGCATATATGTGTTCTCGTATGGTAGTAAAAATATGTTATCAGACAATGATGGCATCATGCTAACGTGTGATACCCTCATGGATTTTCCCACCGACAACACACTACTATTTATATCTTATTATGCCATCACATTTTTGGACTCCAATAAACACATAGCCTTGTCACCATTTGGGATTGCAAATAATGCCAACGTATAAGATCTCTTACACTTTGTCAAATGTCTTCAAATGCATGTTTCCATCTAATGTTGCACAAGTATTTTACCAGTGACATCATGTATTTAGGTTGCCACCCGATAATAGTTTTGCATAATGCCTTAACATTTAAAACTTCATGGCTTACCTTTCTTGCATGTACCTTCAGCTATTTGGCTTATACTTTCAAATTTTTCACAAGATTATTCACTTTTACCTTGGATTTGACTCCAAATCTCAAAATTAACAAATTTTGGAATTATATTGTATTACTACATTATGAAAAATTAATCATATATATAATAGTATATTATAACATAATGGCGAATATACCAACATTGGTCAGCCCTTAGTGGAAACAATAAACAAAATTAGGGTCAAATTTATTTATGACCCATAAAATTTTGGCGAACTCTGCTACCATACGGTAGTGAACAAAATCATGAATTTCAAACTTTAAAAATCCTAATATTTGTACATGTATGAATATCCGCCCTAAAATTAACCCCGATTAAAAGACATATTTGACTACCTATTATTTTCTTGTAAATATAGTTTAATAAACCCCTTAGGTAATAGGGATTTCTGAATTTGTACCCCTTTCTATGATTTCACCATAATTATTCATGCAATGAACTTAAAGGAGAAAATCCATTTCTTGGTTTAGATTGGAAATAAAAATAGCAACAAACTATTTCTCCATTACCCATGGGATCCGAATTGTTATTTCTCTCCATAATTTTAAGAAGGAAAATAATATTTCCCAATTCCTTTGTTTTGTGTTGCACAACTACATAATTGCCAATTCATGCTTAACATTATTGGGTTCATAATATTAAGTGGTAAACATTATTAATAAAAACCTACCAAAGGCTAAACATTTTGGATCATAGTTTATATTTAAGATATAAATCATGGAGTTATCTCAAAGGGTTGACATGTGTTTGAATTTATAACAAAAGAGTGACCCAAACCATCACCCACCATGTATAAAAATGGTGACCTCATTATATATCAATTATAATACATGTGCAAGAGAAATACAATGAAGAATATCAAGTAACAAGTTTATGCAAGCAAGAAATGCTAACAAGTGAACATACATGGTGCTAATGGAGTAATGAGTTATCTCAACCCATGAGCGAATGTATTTGACTGTTTATAATTCCTCCTTGAAGGTGTAACAACTATGGATTTGAGGAAATAGTGGGAGTGTTGGGTGAAATGTTTATTCTCAATAATATATAAGTTATTTTTTCAAGTGGATTTTTAGCTTACTTTTTTCCCACTTAAATTTGGTGTCTTATGTTGTGTTGTGTTGATTTTACTTTCATGTTCATGCATAAAACCTAATATCTAATTCATTCTATGATCTAAATTGATATATCTTATTGTTCATTCATAAACTATAATTCTTGGCTTGTTTATTTTAATGGATATATAAATATATGTTATTGTTTATCCTTGCATTTTCCTAACATCGTATCAGAGCTAGTGTTTATTCTTATGTAGAATGGTTATGGTTTTTTGTGATTTTCACATGTAAAGAATATTGTAGATTTGAAGTACTTAGAAAATTTCAAGATCTCAATAAATGCCTAACCCATGTTACATGACCTGTCTCAATCCTACAAGGTGAAAAAAACCTAATTCATGTGGATTAAGATAAATATGGAGTGCTTGGATGATTTAAATTAGTGTCAATGATCAAAACCTAGGTTTATATTAACTCTTCATGGTTAGATCTCTTTTTAACCACCCACAACCTTCCTCTATTTTTTTGTCTTTCATGAGATTTTTCTTAGCTTCGTAGTATTTTAAAGTATATCACAACTTATTCACATGTTCCACACCTTAGCATTTTCCAAAGAATCCATGTACTTGTACAATTTTTCACGATTTTTTTACTTCTGGGGATTTTATTTAAGTTATGTGGATTTTTGTAAGCTTTATGGCTTACTTCATCAGTATTGCAACTTATTTTAGTCTTGTGTGGATTTTTAAAGTGTTTTGCATCTTTTCCAAGTGTTGCACAACTTTTTTAGGTGTTGCACATTATTTTTAGTGTTGTGTGAATTTTCATAGTTATGCATGAAATTTTTAGTCTTGTGTGGCATTTTTAGTCTTACACGGTATTTTGAAGTCTTGTGTAAAAGTTTTGTTTGTTCCATAACTTATTCAAGTCTTTTGCGGTTTGTTTAAGTGTTACACAAGATGTTTCTTTATTCCATGGTTCTTTATGTCTGTTGCATGGTTTTTTTAGTGTTACACAACTCTTTTTGTGTTTTACAAGATTCTCGCCTTGTTTGGATTCTTCCTTGTTCGATTCTTCCTTGTTCCACAAATTATTTTTTATGTTCCACATATTTCCTCTATCTCACGGACTATTTTCTTTATTCCATGGTATTTTCCTCTATCTCACAATTTTTTTTTAATTCCGTGGAATTCCTTTATCTTATGGCAAGTATTATTTTTTCTCGTACTTTCTATCAACTTTAGACTAATTATCGTGTCATCTCCGCACCAAATATACTATCAACTCCAGACCAAATATACTATTAAAACTTGTATAAAAAAATTACTAATTGTTTTTAATATAAAAAATGGCTAGTTCTTCTAATTTCTCCATGGGTAAATGTTTATTAATGAATGACACTAACTATAGTATTTGGAGAGTTAGGCTTAAATCCATATTTATGGCTAGAAAACTATGGGATATAGTTAGTTATTTTTAAAAGAGACCCTCTAAGAGATAAAATAACTCATAAATCTTGAGTATATTCTCCCAAAATCCCAAGAGGCCATGTCAATCCTATTACAAAGTATCAAAGATGAATTCTTATTGCATATAGGACATGGAGTCTTCGGTGATGCATGTGATAAATTACAAACTATGCATGAAGGTAGTCACCTTTCTAAGATAATTAAGCTAATTATGGAACCATTTGTAATTCCAATGAAAGGAGATGAGAATATAGTTAATTATTTAGCTAAGATTAAGAACATTAATGATCAATTAAATGGCTATAATTATGAATTATTTAAAGATAAATTGTTATAATTTATTATTCAGATTAATATTCATGAGAAATTTAGAAATTATATTTCTATTTTGAATTCTAAGTATCAAAATGAATTTGATTTACCTAATTTAGATACCTTATCTTATCTACTGATTTAAGAAGAAAGAGTAATGGAGAACTTTAACTCAAAAGAGAATGCCTTACATGAATTGTTTTCCTAAAATAAGAATTCATTCAACAATAATAATAAAAACAATTATAAGAAGTAAGAAAACTTTAAATCTACTTTTAATCCTAATAATAATAAAAAAATTAAGGTTAAGTTTGATGGTATTTTTACCAAATGTGGTAAATTTGGTCATAAAGTAATTGATCATAATTCTAATGCTAATTAGGTTCATAATAATGCTAAAATTAAGAACTTCAACAATAAAAGAAGAAGAATAGAAATTTGAATAAATATAAAAATTAAACTAAAAATGGTGAACAAGCTTTTGTCTTTAAACTGTCCTTTCAACCTCTAATGACAATGAATGGATTATAATGGTGGATCTAGGAATGTGACATATATTTGTGATTTTTTTTTTTTTGGTTGATTGTCATGATAATATATATTTAGGTGATAATTATGTCATTAGATATGAATCTTGTGATAATGTTAAGTTAGAAAATGGAACCTCATCATTCACTAAATCACCGCACCCCCGAGTGGCCTAGGAATTAATCATGACATTCAAAGTGTGATTGGGACACATGGGATACACTCTCAAGCTATGGGACTTGCACTTGAGGTGAACCTTCGGAGAAGGCCGGCTTCCTCTTCCTAAACTAAAAAAACACTACTTCTAATGAAATAAATATGGCTAACTAGACCTATGCTAACATTTCATGGGATTAGGGAAAGAGATTGCAAGGAAATAAAATCTATGCTAGAAGTGGTGATGCACCAAGAAAATGAATGTTCAACTTCCCGAAGGGTTAATGTGGGTAGGATGCTCGTATCATTGGCCACCTTCACCTATCACAACTTGGAAAGGGTACAAAATACCACATACTGGAAGCACACGTTCCTTCATTAAACTTTAAACATACACAATAGAAAGATCAGCTTTGATTTGATACACAGATAATTTATCAAGAGGATAATCACAAGCACATGTTAAGCATCTACTTCAGTGATAATAATAATGCAACTTTTAATCAACATAAGGAAAATAGATTCTCACAACTAATGAAAGGTAATCACACTATTCTTTTCACAATATGAAATAGATAATCCGAAGTAAAGGCAAACTAATCAATAATGCCAAGGAATCATTTCAAAAGCATACAATGACTAATCATTAAACACAATAAAATAGATCTTCAAGTGCAAGGTATAACTTTGAATATAATTAAAAGGTTTCAACAAATATTTGAAAGTACTCTTCCAAGCTTGAAGAGCAACTTCACCAAAAATCTCTAAAAATATATATCTCAAATAATGGAAGCATTCCACTATTTATAAGTTCCTAGGTTGAGCCATTATAGCTGGGCCCTTAACTAACATTTAACTAAAAATAGAAATTTCATTAATATTAAGGGAACATGCTCCCATAAAAATAGAAAATTTGTTTTAAAAGGTTTGACCAAGTCAACACTACAACTTTGACTGATCCTAGAGCTTGAACATGTCCTTTCATGGCCACTCAACTTTGGATTGATTCATCTGCATCTCCTTTACCTACAATTTTTTGTTGTCTTCCTCCCATATAGCCATTCGGTGTCTATACTCGAAGAAGCATTTGATAACCCCCTGAGTTTCTTCATCTCTAGGCCCACATGCATAGTGATTCACTATGTCCACTATCTCGATCTCTTTCATGATCCTGGCTAGCAACCTTCAAAGTTTATTTGTGGCTTTCTTTAGTTTCCCTATGAAATTTTGACATAAGACCAGTCGGTCAATGGAGTCACTATTAAAATTCTTGGTGACCTCATCATCACACTTCACCAAATCTTTGAAATTTTCCTTAATCTGATCCTCGGAAGAGCATCGATATTTTCATTGAAGAATTTGTAATTAGTGTTGTCAAACTCCTCTGAGATGTCATTCAGGAATCTGTAATCTCCACTCATTTCTCCTCCAATTTCTTAATCAGATCTTGTAATACTTGACACCAGAATTCCATGGCCTTTTGATATTCAAACAATTTAGAGGCATCATCAATCACTTCTTCTTGAAGAAGCAAGTCAGAATCCTCTTCTCTAATGTCACTCCATGTCACCAAAGTTAAATTTAAATTATTATTATCCTCAGAGAAGGATTCATCCATCTTAGAAATGGTGGTTTTTGTAACCTAAAATCATTATATATCTCAACGGCTTCCTTGATCAAAGGATTAGCTTCTTGTAGAATTATTTCCATCCATCCACTCACTGATCTCCCTTTCTAGGCCTAGCTTCTTGAGCTCATGATAATAAATATCATCGATTGTAGATGAAATTTCCATAGTTGTAGTAGTTGAGACGTTAGTGGATGGAGTGGGTTGGGTTACTTTATAAGTGTGTAGTGAGCTACTCAACCTTGGCCTTGAGCTCATCCTTGGTGGCCTTGTCTTTGTCATATTTCTCCAAAAGGGCCCCAAGAGAAGTGTGTACATCTTGCTTGGCTCCTTCATGAGTAGCCTTCCCCAATGAGAACTTTGATATACTGGTAATCTGATTGCTGATTGTTTCTTTAGTTTTTCCCTCAACAGGGGTGGCCACCTCTATCACATGCTCTCCAAATGAATTAACCATTAGACTTGATATGGTTCTCGGTCTCTTGGCCTATCTCTTGGGCATAGAATCTAATATGCTGAGATCTATAACATCTCCCAGAGGAACCTTTTTCTTTTTCTTGGGAGTTTTCTAAACAACCATTCTAGTATGGCTAGAGCCGATGAAGATGGAGTGGTAGATCCAATACCTAAAACATCGGTTAGAGAAAGATCACTAGAAATATTAGCTGGTATTTAAGAGGAGGTAGTAATGATGGAAGGCATGGATGTAAGGACAACCATAGGAATTGACAAAGAAATGTTGGGGGTTGTAATTGAGGAAAATGGAAGTGTTAAAGGAAGTGAAGAGGAAATGGGTGACCCAATATTTTCCCCAGCTGATAGAAATAGAAGTGACAAGAATACTTGGGCCATAAAAGGGATGTGAAAGAATAAATGATGGTGGAAGTGGAAAGAACTGGTATTGGAAGTGATAATGGAGGAAGGAGAAGATGTGATGGATCCTAGATGACACTAGGAGAGTCACTTGACTTCAACTACACTTCTACATGAAGTACTGCAGTGATGTAATCTTGGGAGTAGTAGACTTGAGAGAGATGAGCCACCAACAACAAATGAAATATTCTTTGGAATTATAGGAACCCTTTGAGTCGACCTCTTTCCCTTAGTGGGTGTTGGTTGGTTTATTGCTGGTATAGCCCCTATATTTATAGGTTGATTTTCCCCTTTGGGTGAGATTCCCAAGGTGGTCAACTAACTGAAAGTCCTTTTTAAAATGGGTCCCACCCTCTCCTTGTTATTACACATTCTTCCACATACCAATCAATCCATGATAATGGTTGATTGGAAATATTATCACTCTTGTATGATGAATCTAGAACCTCATCATTGTCTTGCATGTCCTTTGGCACATCAACCAAACCAAATTACCAAACTTCATCAAGGGTTAATCTTTCATAATCCCTTTGTCACATGATGTATTCATCCCAAAATGAATCCAGATATCTTCTAATTAGGGTATGTGAGCACTGGACCGACTTGTCTCCCAAAATTACCCCAATAATCAAAATTAGTCTATGGATGAAAGGTCTACAGGGTTACCTCAGCCATTTTTGCATCAACATTTTTTTCCTTGTGAATATTTGGGCAAGAATACCTACCAATCAAAATAGGGAAATGCATTCCCACTTTGTGATGCTTATTTTGGATTTGATGATAATCCAACAACTACTGAAATAATTCCAAAAGAATCCATTTATCAGTGGGACACCTCGGCAATTTTCTTGGGGCACCTATGAAACCTAGAATCCGAATGTAGGTGAATGTAGGAAACTGAAAGTAGATTACTCCCCATTCTCACACTTCTTGGAAAGCCTCATTAGAAACCCTCCGATTGTATAGTTATTTTCAAAATGATAGAGGATGATAGTGAAAGCAAAGTGTCATGACTCTTTGGAAATGCTTTCTTCCTCATCCAGAGTGAGTTGGGGATAAAACTCATATATTTGGGAGGTGTTGCAAACACCCCTGGTATTCAAACCCATAAAATCTCCCATAGCAGTAGCCGCATATACCAGAAAGATGTCATGTAGAAGGTATTTGTTTTTGACACTTTACCCAATTGATAATGAATGTTGCTACTAATATGCTCCCCCATCGGATAAACTCATCATTCTTCTTAATAGTTGATGTACAAAAACATCCATTCCTAGAATTCCTTTATAGAAGGAAGACCTAAAACTCTACTTAATAACACAATAAGATCGTTGAATTCCTGAATAAAATCCGATCGATGCATAGTTTTGGGTAATTTGGTGAAATTCTTAGCTAGATAGATTTCATCATAACCTTTGAGCATACTTCCTCTTTCTTATCCCAATGTTCCACTACTATTTCTAGTGAAATTGTGGCATAATCTTGAACATATGTGAAGTTTAAGCAAATCCTCAAAGAAATATGGGTCCAAACGGATTACCACCTTATCATCACTATCCCTAACTTAACATGGAGTCCTTCATCAAGTGGGCTGTTGTAGCTAAGAAAAATTCTGGGAATGCATAGATGTGGGAAAATTGGTGGCAAGGGAAAGACCACTATCATAGATGGCCTACATCCATGGTTTCTTTTTGAATCCTTTAATCTCTCCCAAAATCGGGAAGATCAATTTGTCCTAGATTAGTGTCCCCAATATTTCCTAAGTCGGAGGATAGGTAGGATTGGGGAGAAACCCCAAGAAATGAGTATTTCATCTTCTCTTTTCCCTTTGAAGTGGAAGTAGACATCAAACCCTGTGTTTTAGAAGCTGAAGTTGTAGAAATTCTCAAAAACCCAAAACAAAAAAATCCAAAACTTTGAACTAGAAAATTTCTGAAAGGAATAACCAAATCAAATCCTCAAAAAATCTCCAAAAGAGTTTCGCGAACTGAAATTTATAAAATCAAAAGTTCCGAAGGAAATCTCTAAAACCAATTTTTATAAAATAAATTTTCTAAAAGAGTTTCCTCAAAGCCGAGGTTCTAAAACCCAAAAGCAAAAAACCTCCAAAAATTTTGAAAAGAAAGTTCCCAAAGAAATCTCCAAAAGATCTCTGAAGGAAAATTCCTGAAAAAATTCCCATTTAATGATCTTCCAAAGGAATTCCCAAAGGAATTCTCCAATGAGTCTCTCTAAACAAGTCTGAGGAATTTGCAAAATGATGTTAAATCGCCAAAGCTGGAATACGAGAAACAAAAAGAAGTATGGGAGGCCTAAAAGATCCTTTGAACAACCTCAATACCTGAGAGAAAACTCAAAAAGTGAAACATGGTGAACCAAAGGAGCGACATCAAAAAACACAGAGGGAAACCAAAAGGAAAACCAAAATGAGAAGGAAACAGAGGAAAAAGACCTAAAACCAAAAGAATATAAACAAAAACCATACCTTGAAAAAGACATCACAAAGTACAAGAATGGAATGTCAGAGAAAATGTGTTAGGTAAAAATGACAAGTAAAAATATGAGTTTAAATAGAAATCCCGATATTAATGGTAAAAATCCAATGATCCATATGGAGGTAGGTGAAAATTAATTGCACACAATCTCCAAAGGTTCAAAACTGAAAGCCCGAAATTCCAAAAATTTGGGATTTTAGACTTTGGGATTGGGAGGCAAAAAGACAAATTGGCGATGGAAAAATTTGAAACTCAAAACCCAAAAGTCTAAAAATTCAAAATTTTAGACATTTTGACTTCAGAAAACTTCAAGTGAAAATCCTAAAATGACTTGGAGAACTCCAAAAACCTAAACCCAAAAACCCAAAATTTGGGTTTTTAGACATTCGAACTTCGGAAGTCCGAGAGGGATTTAAACAAAAAGAGCCAAAAGTCCCAAAACCTAAAATCTTGAAAGTTTGAAAATTCAGACTTTTGAGAGTTTCAAACTTTAGAAAATTTCAAATGAAATTCTGAATCCGAGCTAAAAACTCCGAAAGAGGAAAAAACTCAAGTCTGAAAATTGAAAATTTGGATTCTCGACCTTAGTAAAAATTCACTGTGTGAGGATTTCTTTAAAAACATTGGTCTGACACATAGCTTTCTTCCGGGTAGGTTAAATGGTTAACATTTTTGGTGATCTCTAAGGAATGCTTGCCTATTAAGCTTTTAGACTAGTAGCCTTAAGAAAAACATTGGGCAAAGGAGTCTAAAAACAAAACCAAAATAGAAAACACGCAAGCAAAAGAAAAGAAAAACAAAACAATGTGCAGAGCACTTGGAGGAAAAGAAAAAACACTATACAGGGTGGAACCTCCTCAAAAGAAAGCTTTGAGGTGTATCCCATTCACATGAATGGGAAATTCTTCTCCATTGAGTCTAGATAGGCAAAATGAATTCACCTCTTTGCAACTTGTAATAACATAGGGCCCACTCCAGAGAGCATCAAACTTGGCATGCTTGTCGGGTTTGGCATGATCTTCATCCCATTTTAGAACCAAATCCCCTTCCCTGAACAACCTATCAGAGGATTTCTTGTCAAGGATTTCTTAACTTGAGCCTAATGTTCATCAACATATTCATGGTGGTGTTTCAAATTTCCTCTAGCTCCATGAGTTTAGAAAACCTCATTGTTAAGGCCTCATCCTCCATAACTTCAAGTCGATAAGCCAAGTCCAGGAAGGCATTTCCAAGGAAAGTGGAAGTTTTTCTTCCCTTCCATATACAAGCATGAAAGGAGAAACCCCGATGGCCTTTTTAGGTGTTATTTGATCAACCCATAGGGCGGTCTTGAGTTGTGTATGCCAAGTTCTTCTATTGGCCTCCATCATGTGCGCTTAATGATTCTTATAAGATTCTTATTGCTGATTTGGCCAACCCATTTCCCTGTGGGTAATAGTTAGATGAAGTCTTGAGGTAAACTCCATTCTTGATGGCCCATTCACTTATCTTCATCCCGAGGAAAGACATAGCATTGTCTGAGATAACAGTAAAAGGAACACCGAACCTTGTCATCAAACTTTCTAGAAAATCCAGAACAACCTTTTCATTACTTTCTTTTAGGGCTATTGCCTCTCTGTCCAATGAGTGAAATAATATATGGCAGTAAGGACCCATTTATGCCCCTCGCTGATGGAGGATTAATCATCCCAATGAAATCTAATCCCCACTAAATGAAGGGTTGATCCACCTAAATGGGGCGTAATGGGAGAGCTGTCAGCCTCTGTTTTCCTATGAAAAGAGCACACTCTTTACATTTCCTCACCCATATATGAGAGTCTTTGAACAAGTCTAGCCAGTAATAACCAGCTCACATGATCTTGGTGGTGGTTGTTCATGTAGAGTAATGTCCTCCAGATAGGCCATTGTGGAATTCCTCTAATACCTTGTTCACCTGTTCTGGCCTGATGCAACGTAGAAGAACACCATTTAGATCCTTTCGAAGAGAATGTTATCTATCACGACATATGGAATAGACTACAGATGGAAAGTTCATCTCTAGACTTTATCCATGTTTGGAGGATATATCCCTGAGAGAAGAAAATTTTACATCTTAGTTGACCAATCAATCTGATCATTTCCTTCATCATCATGCAGAAGCATGACATCTTCCATATCTTTGGTCTCCATGTCCATGGCCAGCTATTTGACATAACCCTTTTCCCCTGACAAGCTTAGTGACCTTGATGTGTATGTCATACTCCATTACTTTCATAATCCACCCAACGCATTTCTCATTCATCTCCTTATTCAACAAAAACTCTTTGACGCTAGGATGAGAAACCATTAAATGGATTTTGTTGTTAGACAATAGATGCCTAAACTTCTTTAGGGCTCAATGACTGCAAAGACCTATTTTTCGATGAAGGAATATTTGAGTTCGTATTCCTTAAGAGACTGACTAAAAAGGAAATGGGTTACTCCATCAGGTCATCATTTTGCTTGAGTGAGAATTCCTGAAATACTTTCCTAACTTGTGAAAGTGTAGAGAATAAAATCCCTATCAAACCGAGGATTCACCAGTGTAGGAGCTTGGGAGATAGCTATCTTGATGGCTTCAAAACTTTCTCTTCCCTCCTTCATCCATGAAAATGGGATATTATTTTTAAGCATGGCTATCAATGGTTTTTCCAACATTGCAAACTAAGGAATAAATCTCCACACAAAATTTATAGTTCCTAAAAAACTCTGGAGACCCTTTTTATGACTTGGGAGGGATAAGGACATAATTGACTAAATCCTAGCTGGGTCGATAGACAACCCTACTGCTGAAACAATATGTCCCAACAAATTTCCTTCCTGCACCACAAAAATGCACTTTTTCAGATTCAGTGAGACACCAAATTCCCTACACCTTCAAAAACTTTCCTTAGATGGGTGATATGATCCTCAACATGTTTGGAGTAGATAGTGATGTCATCAAGATAAACCAAGATCATATCATTGATGAGTCCCTTAAATGCCATGTCCATGGCTCTCTGAAAGGTGGCCCCTACATTAGATAATCCAAAAGGCATCTTGTTGTAAGCATACATGCCCCATTTGGTGGTGAAAGCCGTCTTGAATTGATCAGATTCTTGAACCAGAATCTGATTGTATCCTAAATATCCATCAAGCAAGGAAAATCTTTGAGCCCCTGCCACTATTTGGAGGATTTTTCCATTGAGGGGAGAGGGTAGTGGTCCTTCAAAGAGGCATGGTTCAGTCCCTAAATCTACACACAACCATTTTCACCATTCTTTTTCCTTACAGGTACCAAATTAGCTACCCACGAAGAATGCTTGATAGGAAAAATTATACAGGCCTCGATAAGCTTGGTTAGCTCTTTCCAGCATCAGTGGTTTGATTTTGGGATTAATTGGCCTCTACTTTTGATGAACTGGTTTGGAGTTTGGATCTAGTTCAATAGTATGTTGAGCTAAGCTGGGATCAAACCACACAAGTCCTTGTAGCTCCATGTGAAAATATCATGGTATTCCTGACATAATCCAATGAAATCCTCTTTCTCCTAAGTAGTGCATACCTTACCAATTTTCAAACCTTTTCACTTGCCACCTCAACCTCTTCAAAATCTTCCTCTTTGACCACCATATTGGTGCTCTGCTTGGCTTGATCATCTGAATTAAAAATGGATTCCAATGTAACCAAGGATTTTTGGCAGCTTGTTTCCTTTCAGTTATATAATTTGATCACCGTAAGAGTTTTGGAGTTTATCCTGATGTTTGGCAAAAATTCTACTTCTTGTTGTAGGAAGAGAACAATTTGTTGATCACTATCAAACACCTACCAACTACTCACATTATCTGGTACCATAAGATGAACCACCATTTTGACTATCTACTACCCTTCTTTCATGATGTCTCATTGGTACATCATATTGAGAACCAATGGTATCCAACCTATCAACATCTTGATTTTATTTCCTGGGATTGCATGAATTCTGAAAGCTTCAAAATCTTCTATCAGATCCTAGACCCAATTTTGTATGACCATAGTAGATCATTTTTTGATGCACTACAGGCTATAACTTGGTGCACAACCAATTCACTATCACCAAAGACAATCAAGGTGTGGATTCCTCTTTGTTAGGCCAACTGAATTCCTTGTATAAGAGCTTCATATTCAACGACATTATTAGTGCAACTGAACTGCAACCAAAAGGAAGAGAAATATTTGTTTCCTTCTGGAGATACTAACATAACCCCTGCACCAGATCCATTTTTACTTCATGATCCATCAAAGAACATCTACCATAGTCCATTTTATATCACTTGATGCCTTAACCAACTGAGGTATGATGGCATCTTCTTCATGAATGCAATATGTACCTAATCCAGTCTCCTCCAAGAACAACAAACTAGATTCTTCATTTTCCAATAAATCAACATAGGGGTCATATTGATGGTTTATACTCACTTCATCAAGAATCATATCTGGAACCTCTTCGATGAGAGTAGTTGGCTCATGATCTGCATCCTCATCTTCATGATCACAAATGGCATAATTACCATCTATGGGTTTGGATGTGTAAGGTTCCACGTGATTGTGATAGATTGGTTCTACCCTTATAGTTACCTTAGTCCCATATCGGGTCCTCAGGATCATATGTGACCAGTTTGATGACAAATAACCTCCCATTTTTGTGGTGAAATCCGTGATAAGAAGATGGCGAAGAGGGGAGGGAGATCAATGATAGATATGTCCTGTGTGAATGTCAAACTAGGACATGCATGGATAGTAAGCTGAAGCCCCTTAATGACCCCCACAGTTTGGACTGTAGTACCATCTAGCTGAACAACCCCTCTTGAAAATTGGAGTATATGGAATTTGTAGTACATCTACAACCTTGCTTAGGCATCACGGAACTACTAGCTCTAGAATCGATCATACAATTGTGCACCAAATGGTCACCAATAATCAATCGAGATATAGAATGGTGGAGGCTTGTTGGTCTTAGCATGTATTTTTGTCTCGGGTTGGCATAAGCTGGTTGCCACTACTACTTCTTGACTTGATGGTCTATTAGTAGTGCCAAAGTTGTTCAAAGCCTCTCATAGCAAGTTCCTTTGAGAAGGAATCGAGAGTGCATCCCACATTGTGATGCTCAAATTGGTCTTCTTCATTTGTTCCATGATGTTGAATGGAATCACTCCCACTTTGCTAATGCCTCTTGGGGCATTGGGGTCTTCCTTTGGATAATGCTTATTGGGTATCATGATACTCAAGTCCCATCTTTCTTTGTAGTCTTGATCAATGGATATTTTTGATGATTTCTTTCTCATGCCTTTATCATCTGGTATTTGTGTTGGGGCTTGAGAAGTGGATGCCTGATCAGTATTGGAAGACTATGAATCTATTTCCCTTTTCTTGGAACGTGTGTTAGATGCTATGGTGGAGGAATCAATATTCAAACCACAAAATTCCTCTTCTTTCCAATTTAGTAATGTGGTTTCATCAGGAGTTTGGTCTTGACTTTCGGAAGTGGATGGTCCAATAGATGATTCAGGTGGAGTGGTTATGCTTTGAACCATGAGGGCTTGACTCAAAACCATTTGGGTAGAGATTCTGATTATGGGGCTGAGAACAAGGGTAACACCATTCATAGTCTTGGATGAGGTTGTTCTGGACCGGACTATAGCTTGGGAAGAACTGGTAGCAGAAGGGTTCCAAAATTCAAAGGTTTTACATTCACAGCTTGGCTTGTGGCCTATTTTGTGACTAACCATTTCCATGGAATGGAGGATGGTTCATCTGATATTGGGGTTGAAAGGGGTGAGCATATTGGGACTGCTACCTCTTCATTACTACGAGTTCATTCCCAAAAGTTTGTAATAATGACTTTACCTCAGCCAAATCATTTGAGGGATTGGATGCATGCATGTAGCTATTGGAATAGAAGCTTCCAAACTGGGGCAATGACTGGTTATTAGCCTACAAGCTCTGTAAAAATAGGAATGGGAGGTCTAGGAGTAATTTTACCTACTTGAATCAAGAAATTTTCAGCTCATACGACAACTTCATAAGCATCAGGGATAACAGTTCCCCATGGATTGAATCATGATGGTGACATCACTATTCAATGCCCATAAGTAATATAGAAATGCACTTTCTAGGGATGGCCTTACAAGTGTTGGGATCCATTTCCAAGTCTTGTCAAAGTGGAGGTTGAAATTACTCATATACTCTTGAGGAGACCACTTGATAGTATGAAATTGTTCTACAAGTGAGAGATTATCACTTTTTCTTCGAACTATTTACACAACTTCATGCCTAAATCATTCCAAGTGGTAATGGATCTAGTAGCTAAACTCCGAACCATTGAAGTGCTCTTCCCTTTGAATGAAGTAGTAAGGAGTCAAAATGCCATGTTATCTTCTATGATACTGTGTATTTCCAGAGATGCTAGCTACATCCAGTATGTGCTCTCGAGGTGAAACATTAGTCTCCCTAGTGTAAAATGGTAAAATTTTCAAGGTGGCTTCTAGTATGGCATCTCTTTGCACTAACAACAAAGGACTATTGGCATTGAAAGGAGGACAAGTATTGGCTACCATGACATTCAAAATCTGGTTGTGTCTTGGTGGGAAAAATGTCCTTCAGGAGGAGTTGAATGCCCTCTACGAGGTAAAGCGACAATGATGATACTGAAAGGTTTCTTCCCCTTCTTCTTGGGGAGACAAAGAAAGCTCTATATGATTATAATTGTCCCACCTTGAAGAAGATCTTGTGTGAATTATTCACATAAGTTGATGTACTTGAACTTTGAAATCCAGAGAGATGGAGTCATCAGGTACCTTGTGTTAATGGAATGAGAAGAGAAGTACCAACTCTGTCCCACTGGCATGCCAAAAATGTATTGTCACCAAATCACTGCACCCCCCAAATGGCCTGGGAATTAATCACGACATTCGGTGTGATTGGGACACATGGGATCACCTCTCAAGTTGTGGGACTTGAACTTGAGGTGAACCTCCGAGAGAAGGCCAGCTTCCTCTTCCTAAACTAAACACAACACTACTTCTAATGTAGGAAAATGGCTAACTAGTCCTATGCTAACATTTCATGGGATTAGGGAAAGAGATTGCAAGGAAATAAAATCTATGCTAGAAGTGGTGATGCACCAAGAAAAGGGATGTTCAACTTCTGAAGGGTTAATGTGGGTAGGATGCTTGCATCATTGGCCACCTTCACCTATTGCAACTTGAAAGGGTACAAAATACCACAAACTAGGAAGCACACATTCCTTCATTAAACTTTAAACATACACAATAGAAAGATCAAATTTGATTTGATACACAATAATTTATCAAGAGGATAATCACAAGCACATGTTAAGCATCTACTTCAGTGATAATAATAATGCAAATTTTAATCAACAAAAGGAAAATAGATTCTCACAACTGATGAAAGGTAATCACACTATTCTTTTCACAATATGAAATAGATAATCCAAAGTAAAGGAAAACTAATCAATAATGCCAAGGAATCGTATTCACAAAGCATACAATGACTAATCATTCAACACAATAAAATAGATCTTCAAGTGCAAGGTATAACTCTAAATATAATTAAAAGGTTTCAACAAATCTCTGAAAGTACTCTTCCAAGCTTGAAGAGCAACTTCACCAAAAATCTCTAAAAATATATATCTCAAACAATGGAAGCATTCCACTATTTATAAGTTCCTAGGCTGAGCCATTACAATTGGGCCCTTAACTAACATTTAACTAAAAATAGAAATGTCATTAATATTAAGGGAACATGCTCCCATAAAAATAGCAAATTTGTTGTAAAGGGTTTGACTCAAGTCAACCCTACAACTTTGACCAATCCTAGAGCTTGAACCTATCCTTTCATGGCCACTCAGCTTTGGCCTGATTCATCTACATCTCCTTTACCTATAAGTTTCTATTGTCCTTCCTCCCATACATCCATTCGGTGTCTATACTCAAAGAAGTGCTTGATAACCCCCTGAGTTTCTTCATCTCCAGCCCACATGCATAGTGATTCACTACGTCCACTTTCTCGATCTCTTTTGTGATCCTAGTTGGAACCTTCAAAGTTTATTTGTGACTTTCTTTAGTCTCCTATGAAATTTTGACATAAGACCAGTCGGTCAATGGAGTCACTATTGAAAGTCTTGGTGACCTCATCATCACGCTTCACCAAATCTTTGAAATTTTCCTTAATTTGATCCTCAGGAAGAGCATCGATATTTTCATTGAAGAATTTGCAATTGGCATTGTCAAACTCCTCTAAGATGTCATTCAGGGCATCTGTAATCTCCACTCATTTCTCCTCCAATTTCTTAATCAGATCTTGTAATACTTGACACCGAATTCCATGGCCTTTTGATATTCAAACAATTTAGAGGCATCATCAATCACCTCTTCCTGAAGAAGCAAGTCAGAATCCTCTTCTCTAATGTCACTCCATGTTGCCAAAGTTAAATTTAAATTATTATTATCCTTAGAGAAGGATTCATCCATCTTAGAAATGGTGGTTTTTACAACCTACAAATCATTATATATCTCAACTGCTTCCTTGATCAAAGGATTAGCTTCTTGCAAAATTCTTTCCATCCATCCACTCACTGATCTCCCTTTTTGGCCTAGCTTCTTGAGCTCATGATAAGAAATATCATCGATTGTAGATGAAATTTTCATAGCCATAGTAGTTGAGACTTCAGTGGATGGAGTGGGTTGGGTTACTTTACGCAATAGTGCAGTGAGCTACTCGACCTTGGCCTTGAGCTCATCCTTGGTGGCCTTGTCTTTGTCATATTTCTCCAAAAGGGCCCCAAGAGCAGTGTGTACATCTTGCTTGGCTCCTTCATGAGTAGCCTTCCCCAATGAGAATTTTGATATCTAGTAATCTACTTCATGATTGTTTCTTTAGTTTTTCCCTCAACGGGGTGGCCACCTCTATCACACACTCTCTAGATGAATTAACCATCAGACTTGATATGGTTCTCGGTCTCTTGGCCTATCTCTTGGGCATAGACTCCAATATGCTGAGATCTATAACATCCCCTAGAGGAACCTTTTTCTTTTTGGGAGTTTTTCTAAACAACCATTCTGGTATGGCTAGAGCCGATGAAGATGGAGTGGCAGATCCAATACCTAAAACATCAGTTAGAGAAAGATCACTAGAAATATCAGCTGGTATTTGAGCAGAGGTAGTAATGATGGAAGGCGTGGATGTAAGGACAGCCATAGGAATTGACAAAGCAATGTTGGGGTTGTGATTGAGGAAAATGGAAGTGTTAAAGGAAGTGAAGAGGAAATGGGTGACCCAATATTTTCCCCAACTGATAGAACTAGAAGTGACGAGAATACTTGGGCCATAGAAGGGGATGGGAAAGAAGAAATGATGGTGGAAGTGGAAAGAACTGATATTGGAAGTGATAATGGAGGAAGGAGAAGATGTGATGGATCTGGATGACACTAGGAGAGTCACTAACTTCAACCACTTCTATCACAGGCACTGTAGGTGATGTAATCTTGGGAGCAAAAGACTTGGAGAGAGATGAGCCACCAACAACAAATGAAATATTCTTTGGAATTGTAGGAGCCCTTTGAGTCAACCTCTTTCCCTTAGTGGGTGTTGGTTGGTTTATTGCTTGGTATAGCCCCTATATTTGATAGGTTGATTTTCCCCTTTGGGTGAGATTCCCAAGGTGGTCAACCAACTTGAAAGTCCTCTTTAAAATGGGTCCCCCTCTCCTTGGTATTACTACATTCTTCCACATACCAATCAATCCATGGATAGTGGTTGATTGGCAACATTATCACTCTTGTATGATGAATCTAGAACCTCATCATTGTCTTGCATGTCCTTTGGCACATCAACCAAACCAAATTATCAAACTTCATCAAGGGTTAATATTTCATAATCCCTTTGTCACACGATGTATTCATCCCAACAATGAATCTAGATATCTTCTAATTGGGGTATGTGAGCACTGGACCAACCTATCTCCCCAAACTTACCCCAATAATCAAAATTAGTCCATGGATGAAAGGTCCATAGGGTTACCTCAGCCATTTCTACATCAACATTTTTTTCCTTGTGAATATTTGGGCAAGAATACCTACCAATCAAAATAGGGAAATGCATTCCCACTTTGTGATGCTTATTTTGGATTCGATGATAATCCAACAACTACCAAACTAATTCCAAAAGAATCCATTTGTCAGTGGGACACCTCGGCAATTTTCTTGGGGCACCTATGAAACCCAAAATCTGAATGTAGGTGAATGTAGGAAACTAAAAGTAGATTTCTCCCCATTCTCACACTTCTTGGAAAGCCTCATCGAAAACCCCTCCGATTGTATAGTTCTTTGTCAAAATGATAGAGGATGATAACAAAGAAAGCATCATTGACTCTTTAGAAATGCTTGCTTCCCTCATCCAGAGTGAGTTGGGGATAAAATTCATATATTTGGGAGGTGCTTGAACACCCCTAGTATTCAAACCCATAAAATCTCCCATAGCAGCAGCCATATACCAGGAAAGATGTCATGTAGAAGGTCTTTGTTTCTACACTTTACCCAATGATAGTGAATGGTGCTACTAATATGCTCCCCCATCGGATAAACTCATCATTCTTCTTGATAGTTGCTATGTACAAAAACATCCATTCCTGAATTCCTTTGTAGAAGGAAGACCTAAAACTCTTCTTAACAACACAATAAGATCATTGAATTCCTGAATAAAATCCATCGATGCATAGTTTTGGGTAATTTGGTGAAATTCTTAGCCAGATAGGATTTCATCATAACTTTGAGCATACTTCCTCTTTCTTATCCCAATGTTCCACTACTATTTTTGTGAAATTGTGGCATAATCTTGAATGTCTGAAGTTTAAGTAGATCCTCAAAGAAATCTGGGTCCAAACGGATTACCACCTTATCATCACTATCCCTAACTGACATGGAGTCCTCATCAAAGTGGGCTGTTATAGCTAAGACAAATTCTAGGGCAATGCATAGATGCGGGAAAATTGGTGGCAAGGGAAAGACCACTATCGTAGATGGCCTACATCCATGGTTTCTTGTTTGGAGCCTTTAATCTCTCCCAAAATCGGGAAGATCAATTTTCCTAGATCAGTGTCCCCAATATTTCCTAAGTTGGAGGATAGGTAGGATTGGGGAGAACCCCAAGAAATGAGTATTTCATCTTCTTTTTCCCCTTTAAAATGGAAGTAGACATTAAACCTTGTGCTTCAGGAGCTAAAGTTGTAGAAATTAAAACCCTAAAAGGAAAACTCTACAAAATTCCAAACCGGAAAATTTCTAAAAGAATCACCAATCAAAATCCCCAAAAAATTTTCCAAAAGGAGTTTCCCAACTGAAATTTCTGAAATAAAAGTTTTTTTGAAGGAAATCTCTGAAACCAATTTTTCCAAAATAAATTTTTCAAAAAGAGTTTCCCAAAGTTGAGGTTCCGAAAACCCAAAGTTCAAAAAACCTCCCAAAGTTGAAATTCCAAAATGAGAAAGTTCTAAAAGAAACTTCCCAAACTGAGATCTCCAAATCTTCTCCAAAAAATTCCCAAAAAATTTCCCACTTAATGATCTTCCAAAGGAATTCTCTAAATGAGTCTCTTCTGAAAAAGTTTGAGGAATTTGCAAAATGATGTTAAATCACCAAAGTTGGAATACGAGAAACAAAAAGAAGTATGGGAGGCCTAAAAGGATCCTTTGAACAACTTCAAATACCTAGAGAAAACTCAAAAAGTGAAACATGGTGAACCAAAGGAGTGACATCATAAAAACATAAGAGAAAACCAAAAGGAAAACCAAAATGAGAAGGAAATAGAGGAAAAAGACCTAAAACCAAAAGAATATAAACAAAAACCATACCTTGAAAAATACGTCGCAAAGTACAAGAATGGAATGTCAGAGAAAATGTGTCAGGTAAAAATGACAAGTAAAAATATGAGTTTAAATAGAAATCCCGATATTAATGGTAAAAATCTGATCCATGTATGGAGGTAGGTGAAAATTAATTACGCACGCATAGATTTTGAAGGTTCGAAAACCTAAAAGCCCAAATTTCAAAAAATTCAGGATTTTAGACTTTGGGGATTGGGAACCAAAAAATGAATTAGTGATGGAAAAATCCAAAACTTGAAAAAACCAAAATTCCAAAAATTTTGACCTTTGGACTTTAGAAAACTTCAAGTGAAATTCCTAAAATGACTTGGAGAACTCTGAAAACCCGAACCCAAAACGCAAAATTCGGTTTTTGGACATTCGACTTCAAAGTTCAAGAGGGATTTAAACAAAAAAGAGACAAAATTCCCAAAACCTGAAAGCTTGAAAGTTTAAATTAAGACTTTGGAGTTTCAGACTTCAAAAAATTTCAAATGAAATTCTGAATCTGAGCTAAAAACTCTGAAAGAGGATAAACTTGAAGTTTGAAAATTAAAAATTTGGATTCTTGGCCTTAGCAAAAAAATCACTGTGTGAGGATTTCTTTAAAAACATTGGTCTGACACATAGCTTTATTCCAGGTAGGTTAAATGGTTAACAAAACCATTAGTAATGTTTTATTTGTCCCTAACTTAAAGAAGAATCTTTTATCTTATTCTCAACTAGCTAGAAAAAAATAAAGTTATGTTATTAAAAGATAAATGGTATGCAAAGAATGAGCTTAGTAAGATTATTGTTATTGGTTTTTAATTTAATAAAAAATTAATTAAATCTGATTATGGAGTAACTAATATGATAAAATGTAATCGATATACAAATGCTAAGAACTCAAGAAATACAAAACTATAAGTAAATAGGAGAGATAAATGACTTCGTTGAATCCTATGCAATTTGGAACTAATATGAGAAATGTAAAGTGCTGAACATGATTGGAATAGTGTTGCAAACTTCTTTATGTAAAATTTAACCTAAGAATGATGTCGAAATGGGTGCATGGTGTTGGATAGGGGAGCACAGGTGTTGGTGACTATTCTTAGGCATTGTTGACTATATGGAAACTCAAAATCTACTTTCTTTTATGTCACTAGGGTTTCTTTACCACTTCTGTTAGTATCTTAATATTCACTCTTTGATCACCGATGATACTTGTAACCAGCAATATAAAACCTACCTACCTACACAAGCTCACAAACACATAAAATAAGAACGAAAAATGTAATATGTGAAGTCGACTTGTTGGTCCTCACTTCTACACCCCCTGGTGGTCTAACAACATTCTCTAAAAGGGGAATGCTTGAATGGTGGTAGAATTGTTTTGATATGTGTCATTTGTAGATAAGAAGGGGTCTAAAATTTCCTTAGGACCAAGCTTTGAGGTGATTGAGGGGCACATACAAAGGGGGTGGGTGGCTTGTCTCTTGCTTTTGGTCCCGCCTTAAACTAGGGTGAGAGAACCCATATGGTAACTTTGAGTGTAGAGGGGAGATAATTTTATTGTTCCTTTTGATTTGTCAATATGATGGATAAATCTAAGATAATCATGGCCATTATTACAACACTCAATCTTACGATTTGTCACAAAATATGTTGCATATGCTTAATGCACCAAACACAAGTTATTATAGACAACAAAGTTCGGTTGCTCTTGCATTTTCTTGATAGGAGAATTAAGGCTAGAAGGAACCTTCAGTGATATTTAAAGACAAAGAAATGAAATAAAAAATGGAAATTAGGATATTGGTATGATGGGATGAGAATCAGTATAGTAGGTTTAATTTTGTAAATAAGGGGGTTTAAATGATGACAAACTTCTTTGTAACAAAGCTTTTAATCACTTACTAAGCCAACATATCTGTTATAGAAAGTAAAGAAATATTGATTAAGTAGTGAAAGTTTCTCCAATGAAATATTTAAATTTATTGATACCCAATAAATATAAAGATTCAAAAAATCTCTAAAATACTTGGCACAAAATCTCGTGTAAGCATTCTAATAAAGTATTTGTTGCTTCTACTCTCATATGCCTAAGATACACTCAAAGGCTAACAACAATCACTCAACAAAATGGTTATAGTAAGGATTTTAAAATCATGTCCAATATTGCAAAGTAAATTCTTACAACACAATATGGATTTAATGACCAAAACACAACCACTAAGGACTGATCCAGTGTATTACACATAGAAGCAATAAACATAAAATTACAGCAAAAAAGTATAACTTGTTAATCAAAATCCAACATACAAGACCCAAAACATAGAAATTAGACTCATAAGAAAGAATATTTCATTCAAATATTCAATTCTTAATAGGGAACATAAATCAAATGCTCTCAGTGTTTGTGAATGGTCAGTGTATTGTGTAACCACCTTGACATAAAAACACGAGGACCCAAAATTCATACGTATTTCACAAAGGAAAAATATGTAGTATTACCCTCTTATCTTTCATATTTTTCAGATATAAAAACATCCCCCTTTCTATTAGGATAAATCCCCATATTTATACAAAAATTGGCTATGAACTTCCCTGATTCTCCCCCAAAAAAAAATTCAACGAACCATCCTAGAAGGTGCGACAAATGAACTCCATTTTTGGAAAATATCTTGTAACTACAAAGATTCCTTTTTCATTCCTTAACTTGATTTTGTTTCTAGTTTCTGACATAGATGTGTGTAAGATACTTATATTTATTGCTTAATAGCTTTTATCCTATCTATTTTGTCACCATCATTCATACACCCAAATTTAAAACCGTTTTTTCCCTTATAACGCTATTTTAACTGATTTGACACCTACCTTTTGGAGGATATGTTTTTGAAAATGAATAATCATTAATATTATTTTGAAATTGATGTTTCTTTTGTGATAATATCCTAATCAATCCACAAACCATATTTTGATAGATATTAATCTACTTTCCCCTTTTTAATTCGTATGCAGTATCCGAGAATTGTTTTCACCTTCGATATTGATATGATGATTCACACAATCCCTCTAAAAATTCATCTTTCTATAAATTTTCATTGATTTTCCATGAGTTTGCATCTTCCTTTGAGTATTCTGAGTGAAAATATCTCGTGTTAATCCTTCTCAAGAAATGACGGATGTGGAATTAGGAGTCGAGTTTAAAGGATATTTCTTTGGAAACGTTTCACGCTATTTACAACCTTTATGTCTTGAATGAAGCTTTTATGAGGATGTTATTCACAATTGAAGATCAAGAAGAACCAACAGGACCATTAACATCCCACATAGTTCAGATGGAATTGATGTGAAATATTTTCAAGATGAATCCCTTCTTCTTTGTGTTTTAGATTATGTTTCATCACTTGTTCCGTGCAGATGCTCACATAACTCCTAAACAATTGAAGAAAATTTGGCTCCACTACAAGCCCTTTATTAGTAAGAACACCATCAACATATCCCCTATATTTTTTAATGAGGATTTTTTGGAGAAATGTATTCTAATTGATGTTTATTTAGTGCCTGATGATGAGCTTGTAAAAGATATATCTTCAATCTCCCGTAGAATAGCCGCAATAGAGAAAAGACTCACCAATATTGAGAAGGCCCGGTGAAATATTATTTTGAGAGGGCCCGTGAAGTGTTGCTTCCTTTATTAAAGAGACAAAGAAGGGGTTCAATCAACCCAACAAGTGCAACCCAACCAATTTTTTTATCAAACAAGTGTGCCTCGAGTTTTCCCCCACGGCACCAACTGATGTTCCTGGACCATCTTCAACCTCAAAAACTATTACCCGACAGGGTACCAAGGATTATCTTAAAGGTGGATCTAATCTCCTTGAATGAGTATCCTCTTATAGGAGAAAATTATATTTAATCAAGATTTTGGAAGGCCGAAGAGTTGATATGAAGGAACTTATGAAGATGGGTATTTCTAAAATTTAGTAGGGAAATCCAATATGTTTATGGTTCTTGGGATTGTAAAGAGTTTGAATTCGTGGATGTAGAAGGCTGTTAAATCAGATCCATGCCTTTACTGAGAGGATTTTGTAGTCATAAATTGAAAATATATCTACTTTACAAGAACATCCCCTTTGTGTATGTAGACTAGAAGTTATGTGAATTTCAAGGGTTGTGGCCCCTATAGAATCCCCATTTTGTTCCTAGTATATACATGTTCTTATTTTTCATCTTTTTTTCCAACTCAATCACTATTTTTCATGAATGAATTTACTGTTATATAATATATTAATTACCTCTAAATCAATATTGCATGAATTAGATACCTGTGACGAGGTGTACTGGTAAAAGATACTCTTTTTATGTGTCTCGTGGATTTCACTTTCATTTCTCCTTCTTTTCTTTCTTCTTAATTATACTACATGTTCCATGGTGTTTGGTGGATTCTTGAGTGTTCCATAGATTTTAAAATATGTGGAATGCTATCCTTCTTATATACTAGCCGAATACTAGACTAGTGTGCCATAGATTCGTTACATAACCATACTCTCCATTTCATGCAAATAGTTATCCCATGGTATCTATTCTTTCTTCATCTTAAGAGATTAATTCCATTTGAATAATAACCAACCATTCCAAAATTCCACCTTGGTCCTGATTTTATTTTTATCCTTTCAAAAATTGGAGCAACCCGTGGACCACTAAGTTCTTCATTCCATGGATTACCAACTTAGTGTACTCCTCTCTCTTTAGAACTAAATGGTCATTATCATATTTTAATTTATTAAAAATGATAGGAAAGAATGATCATGGATACTCAAAAATATTTGGTATTACCAAACATATGTACATATGAGTATTTTGAATGGTACGGGGAAACATTTTAGAAGACTAAAATTATTTCAAAATATGCCTCAAAATGAGCGCCGACAAGACCGACCTCGGTGGTGACCCGAAGAGTGAACTTATGACCTAGCGTTACACTACATTCTAGAATCCATGTAGTTCTTTGTGTTTGTGTATGAAAAAGTGTCCTTATGTTGTCCTCATGCAAATGACGCCAAGATAGAGGGCTTATAGCTATATAAGATGCAAATTTGTGATATTAAATTGATCACTTCCCCTTCTTTTGTAGTGTATGCAGCCCAAAAATGCAGTCCCTTTGATGGTAGTGATAGTATGCAGATGTTATTTCCCCTTAGAATTTCCAGCCAAAATAATAGAGTGTATGTTGTGTATATATATGGATCTCTTGTTTGAATTTTGACACTAGTGACCGAAAATGTTGACTATGATCTTGGGATAAGGATGATAAAACTATAAAGGCCGACCATAAATGTCAAAAAGTGTAAAAAATAAAAATGAGGAAAGGAGCACCTAGAATGGACTAGAGCACATGGGAACTAGTGTCCAGAATGGGTGTTAGTGTCCTAGGATAAATGACGAAAAATGTGAAAATACTAATAGATAATGATCCCTATGAATTGACCAAAATTGGGTACATAAATGAAAAATGTGGGAGAGCAAGACAATAAAAAATTAAAAAAATTTGATGGAAAAGGATTGTGTCACCAAAGTGAATAATTTTCTTACTTAAGATCCATGCATATAAAAAAATACTGATGACATAGTAAAATAGTAATATGTGTGTGATTTTGTGTCTATATTTTCCCCCACTTTATGTTATTTTAATGAAATTCAAGTAGTGTAAAAGAAGTAAGGAACATACTTGTATAGATTTTAGAGAAGCCATGTTACAAAGTGCATGTAGAATGTAGTAACTTGTAGCATGGAAAACCATGGATTAGCATTTTGATCCATGTAGTGTAAGTGGAGATAGATAATTGCCATAAGGAGTACTTGGAGAAATAGTTGAAATAATTTAGATATTTTGAATTATTTCTAAAGGAGATTGAAGAGGTAGGGAGTGATCAATTCCCAACCTGATTTTGTTTGTAAATGGAAGGATTTGGGCATCCTTCCACTAGAGGAAGATTGTTGGGGAGAGGTCTAGTTTTAATCTCCATCCATGACTACATCCCTAAAAGGTCTAATTGTTGTAGGCAAATAGAGACAAAATTTAGTTCAGGTTTGTTCCATTTGAAAAAGTGTTTTTTCCAATTAAAGAATCCATGTAGGAGTAATATAGGAAAGGAAATGACATTTCATTATGCCCACTCCTACAATAATGTGTGTTCGATTTGAATAATGTTAGATGGATTCCAAGTTAGGTCATCTAGAAGTGATAATAATGTAGTGTAGCTCCCAAGTTAGGTCATCTAGGAGAGATAGTAAAGTATGCTTATTTGAACCGATTGATTGATTTTCTTTGAATGATAGAAGATTGCTTTGAGATTGTGTACTTAGTAAATTACTCACAGAGAATTTTTTTTTTCCCCCATATTAGGTCATTTGGGAATATATTTGAAATAGTAGAAAGTATTGATTGTAGTATGGTGATTGTTGTTCTTGGTTTGAATTAGATCAAAGAAAGTTGTAATAATAATATGCTATAAGTGTCAATTTATTTTATTGTAACTTGAGAAGGATTATAGGATGATCCTAATTATATTCCCTCCCTTTCGGTGAAGTGGTGAAGGATGGAGAAATGGGCATTGATCTAAAAACAAGACGTATATGTTGTTGTAATAGTAATTACAAAATAGTATGGGATAACATACCCATGAGTGTGAATAGATATTGAATAGTACATATGCTAGATGTGAATATGAGATGTTGAAATTTATATGGTACAATGCTAGAGTAAATTATGATCCAAATGGCACAAACAGTGAGACAAATGGAGTTACAAGGCTCAAGATATGAGCAAAACTATGTAACACTTATTAGTTGTAAAAAGTGATTGCAAATAATAATTGTAGTATGTGGCAAATAGGAATTACTATATATAGTAATAGTGAAAGTGAATAGTATTTCATTTGTACCAAGATTGATTGATATTTAGAGCTCTGGGATGTGAGGATGCCTCATGTTAGAGCAACAATTTTTACTAGATTTGAGAGAGTAGTGGTGGCTATGGCTTCATAAATGACCGATGAGTTGGTAAGTGTGATTAATTTTGGAAACTTTTGTTGAATATGTCTATTTTCATCAATTTTATTAAAATTTTCTTTTGTGTATTTTTTGGCATTTTTGATTTGGATGGAAGTGGCCAAGATGTTTCTATCCCTTGGAACACTAACACATAGTTCCATTTGCTAGTGACCTATGTGTGGGCACCCTTGACCTGTTCTCGGGTGCTAGTGTCCCAAAGCAGGGATTAAGAATTGTATTGCAAAATTTGGATATTATAATTAGTTTGACGTTATGATAAATGGATTTTGGAGCATGTATGATGGACTAATGGAATTTTTTTGCATTCTGTGTTTTGTAGAAGGATATACACTGGAGAGAGTTTTCTAGCGGGCCTCCATTTGAGTACATTACTTATGTTGGGGGTTTTAGATTTAGAGTGGGGTATATTGGATAATACCGACCTATAAAACATTGCTAGATTGAGGTATGAACCCCATAATATGCCTATGTTGATGGCTTTGTGTGGTAGATGGTGTAAAGATATGTGTACATTCTAGTTTCCTCTCTGGTGAGATGACAAGTGACCTTGGAGGATGTATATAGGATATTACGGTTGCCTATTATAGGAGAGAGTACATGTGATGACTATAGTGGATTCCTAGAGGTATATGATGGCAACGAGGTGGTAATTTATAGGGAAAAAGTATAGGCGAGAGACTCATATCATTTTATATGCGATATTGAGATATGGTGTTCCACGATTGTGAAAGTTTATTACAGTGATTCTAACATCATTGGTGGTAGTAGAGGGTGGCAAATTTGGTATATTATATAAGATGCATGATATTTGTCATAGTATAGAGGAACATGGGACTAGGTATGCATGGGCACGGTGTGTATTGGCCCACTTGTATAGATTTACTCAGGAGGATCATGGGGGTGGACTAGGAGCCACAAATTTTTACACATATGGGCATATGATCATATAATGATATTAAGGATACTTAGTGGTCAATATAATGATGTACAAAGTGGAAAACCAAGATTGCTATATTATAGATCCAGTTAGAGAGATATAAAATCGAGATCAATGACGTAGAGTTAGCGATCAATCTTATAGTTCTATAGCTTCCACGATTGTATTTAGTGATAAGCGAGGATGCTATATGATGTATCGTATATGTTGTAGTGATGCATGGGGATTTACCCCAGTGATTATATTTTTCAACTAATGATTTTTGGTGATATATATATATATATATATAAATCATATGTGTTGTTGATGTGCATTGGTATATGATGTGATCATTATTTTGGTTTGATATGTATTTTTATTTGTAATAATTAAAATAAGAGTTGTAATTGAATGATAATGAAGAGCATAGTATGTGATGAATATAAATATATCTATGTGATGTAAAAATAATGGATAGTGTGAAAAAGAAATATTAGGAGAATAGAATAACTATGTGTTTGTATTTATATGATGAGAGAATGTAACATAATGGTTTTAATTACATGTGATTATAGTGAAGAGGGGGTGAAGATGAGTGATTTCCCCCAGTGTGAGAAAGAGGTTCATTTATAAATTCCCCTCAACAATCAAGAATGAACCATAGAACAAGAGTGTGTCATTAGGAAATGGTTTTTTTCATGTGTAAGGAGATGCTAGAAAATATATGATATGAAGCACAACGAATGAGTTGTGAAAGGAGAGGTTCATTAATGTAGTGTTCCCTCAACAATCAAGTGTGAAGTATAACATGAGAGTGTGTCATAAACTATGAAATGGAAAGTATATGTCATCTACCAAAGATTAATAGTCCTACAAATCATAGATGGAGCATGTGAAGAAGAAACAAAGTGATAATAAGTGCCAAATTTGATTTTAGATGGAATGGAACCAAGTATAGAAGGTGTGATGGGAGGAAATGCAGAAGCAAGGGGATTAGGAAGCCAATGAGGTATTGTAACAATTTGTGAAGAATGAGAGGATGCAACTATAGGTGGATTAGATGGAGGATGTAGATGGATGATGACCTTAGGAGGTGGGAATATGACTACTTTAGATGGAGGTGAAGGAGACAAATGAATAACGGTGGAAGTACGCTTATGAAAAATAAGAGAAAAAGAGAACTCGTGAGAGGGTGAGAGGAAAACAATGAAACCTTTATCTTTTAATTGTTGTAAGCAATCATAGAGAGAATAGAAGTCATTATCACGATGGCCATTGATGTGGTGGAAATTATAGAAAGGGCAGTAACACTAACACTTTAAGTGGTGAGGTGGATGATGCTAAGTAGAAGGTAAACATATGAGTCGCTTATCAAGTAAGGTTTGTAGAACATCATGTAGTTTTGCATTATGTGTGAATTGTAATGGTTCATGAGTAAGAGATGAATAAGACTTAGGTTATCGACACGGTGGAGGGAAGGGAAGACACTTACATGGAGGTGGAGATAGGGAATGTGGAGGGAGCTTAATGTATGGAAGAGGAGAAGAAGTAGAATGGGGTGGTATAATATGTGCATCAATTAAATCTTGTTCTAAATAAATGAATTTTTAGCATAAGTGAGGAAAATATTGACATATATCATATAATAGTTTTTCTTTTAATGCAAGAATTAAGCCACGACAAAAAATAAATTACTTTTCTAAATCAATGGGCTGAAATAATAACTGATGCATACAATAATTGAAATGTAAAATGTAATCTACAATTGGTTCTCTATTTCCTTGATGCAAAGAAGGAAAACATTCATAAGTGAATTTAGGACCATTGTTAGAAATAAATTGTCTAAGAAAGACATCCTCCATATCATAATAAGTACTAATAAATCCATAAGGAAAATGAGTACACCAGTGGAGTGCATGATCAACAAGGATATTCCAAAAATATTTAAATAACAAGAGATCATTAGAATAAGCAAGCATGGATAAATGATAATTCTTGAGGTGTATATAAAATTTCTAGTTCCATCAATACATGATAAGTTAGGCATGATGAAGTCTTTTGGGAAAGCGGAATTGTGAATCTTTTTAGGAATATGATTTCCATGTAAAGAATTATTGTCAATGGAAGTATAATAGGATTTACTTTCAAGAGTGAGTGTATGAACTTGATATTGCAAAGTTCCAACAACATGCATGAGAGATAAAATATCATGTGAAGGAATGGTTGGTGAAGTAAGAGGCATATTGAGAGGTTGGATATTTCCATTGTGAGTGATCATGGGAATGTGAGAAGAAGGATAGGATGTGGAAGGAGGAGAAGGAGGTGGAAGAAGAGGAGAAGAACATGGAGGCTCTATGGGAATGCTAGATGTAGACTCAGGAAATACAATGATAGGTGTACTAATGGTAGGAGTAGAATCATCTTGAGAAACAATTTCAGAAGTAGAAGAAAGAGGAGTAGTATATTCACATTCAACAGTATTAAGAGAAGTAATTTCATCACTAACATGTTCATGATCAAAACCATAATAAACATCACTATCAATAATATTTTCACATGAAAGTATTTCATCAAGACTATCATCAGCATACAAAGAAGTGATAGGAGTACTAATATCATATTTAGTGTTACATTTATTAGAAGAACTTTCAAAATTAGGAAGATTAGGAGATACAAGTTTACATTCATCTTGACTACTAAGAGAAACAACATCATGCACATTTAAATTTTCAATATTAGAAGTAACATGATTAGTATCCATATTTTCAAAAGTAAGAGCATGATCAAGTAAATAATTTATATTAATATTATGAGATGCTATAATAGGAGTAGAAGAAGGTACAACAACATGGGTGACTATAGAAGATGAAGGAGAACATGAAGCAACTTTTTTATCAGGGGAGACTATGTAAATGTTAGGGGTGTCATGGCCAATAGGAAGAGTGTCTTAGAAAGTAAGAATTTTTAGAGAACAAAAGAATCACATTTAGGATTGCGATAAAGGTCACGAAATTTAGATTTTGTAGCAATATCATCAAAAAAGGTTGTAAGCATGTATCAGCCATATTATGCTTGGGAGATGAGGACCTATTTTTAGCCATGAGGGTTTTTGGGATCCTAGGGTAATAATTTCAAGAAGAGTGGGTTCACCAAATGATTTAATAAAAAATGAATTAAATATAATTATGGAGTAAATGATATGATAAAATACAATAGATATACAAATGCTAAGCACTCAAGCAATGAAAAACTATAAGTAAATAAGAGCTAGTGATGAATTAGCTTAATCCTGTGTAATTTGGAATTGATCTAGGAAGTGTAAAGTGCTGAATAGGATTTGAATAGTTTCATAATTTATCTCTGTGAAATTGGAAACCTAAGAATGGTGCCGAAATGGGTTCTCGATGATGGATAGGGGCACCTGGGTGCCTGTGACTATTCATAGGCACTGGTCACTACATAGAAACTCATAATCTTATTTTTATGTGCCACTAGGGTTTCTCTAGTACTTCTTGTTAGTCAAATCATATTCACTCTTTAATCGCCGATGGTACTTATACCTACACGAAAAACCCTAGCTACCCGCATAAGCTCACAAACACATCAAATTGAAATGAAAAATGTAATATGTGAAGTCGGATTGACCCTCGAAGGTCACCCGAAGAGTGAACTTATGACTAAGTGTTACAATACATTCTAGAATCCATATAGTTATTTATGCTTGTGTGTAAAATAATGTCCTTAGGTTTCCCTCACACCAATGAAGCCAAGATAGTGCATTTATAGCTAGATAAAATGTAAATGAGTGATATGAAATTGAGCACTTTCCCTTCCTATACAATGTATGTAGCCCAAAAATACACCCCTTCGATGGTAGTGATAGTATGTAGATGTGATCACCCCTTAGAATTTCCATCCAGAATAATAGTGTATGTTGTGTATATATATGGATCTCTTGTTTGAATTTTGAAACTAGTGACCAAAAATGCTGACTATGAGCTTGGGATAAGGATAAGAAAACTAGAGAGGGCGACAAAACTGTCAAAAAGTGTAAAAATAACAGAGAGTAAAGGAGTGCCTAGAATGGATAGGAGTTCCTAGGTGCTAGTGTCCGTAATGGGTACTAGTATCCTTAGATAAATGATGATAGATGTGAAAAGGATGACAAATAGGGATCCCTGTGACTTGACCAAAACTAGGTATATAAATGAAAAATGTGGGAGAGAAATATAATATAAACAATAAAAACAAGTGGATGGATGAAGTATTGTGCAACAACGAATACTTTTCTTACTTAATATCCATACATATAAACAACATACTGATGACATAGTAAAATAGTAATATGTGCACGATTTTGTGTCTACAATTTTCAAAAGATTGGCTTATATATATTTGAAGGATTTGTTGTTGAATCTTGTCTTTATTTTTCTTTGTGGAATAATATTAAATTATGGCATGAAATTATTGGGCATGTAAACATTAATATTTTATTTCAAATGTCTTGCCTTAACCTTATTGTAGGTATTCCTAGTTTGAAATCAAACCATAAGTCTTGTGAAAGTTGCTTGCATGGTAAGAAACATGTTGAAAAATTTCATAAACATCATGAGTCTAATTCCTCTAAATTACTTGAGTTAATCCATAATGATGTAAGAGGTCCTTTGGAAGTTCCTTCTCTTGGTGGAGCCTTGTATGCTATTATTTTCATTGATGAATTTTTCTAGAATGACTTGGTCTTACTACATTAAGAAAAAATCTAAGTTCTATCTAAGTTTCAAGAGTTTAAAGCCTTGGTTGAGAACATGGCTAAAATGGAAATAAAGAGAATCGGATATGATAATTGAGGTGAATATGTAAATAGTAATTTTGATATGTTTTGTGTGTCTTTTGGAATTTAGAGAGAGTTAACAACTCCATATTCCTCACAAAAATGAATAGTTAAAAGGAAGAATAGAAAAATATTAGAAATGGCTAGGAGCATGCTTCACATGTGTCCAAAGTGTGTAAGTTAGCTTTTGCTTAAGCCATGAAAACTATTGTTCATATCCTAAATAGAGTTCCTACTAAATATTTGCATTAAACTACATCTCATTAAGTATGGAAAAAAAAACCCTAGTCTCTTATATTAAGATATTTGATAGTCATGATTCCCTTCTCATTCCTATAGTCAAAAGAAAAAAAAATTATCCTACCTCCTACTCTTACATTTTTGGGGTATGTCAATCGTTCAAAAGGTTTAAGAGTGTATGATCCAGTCAAACATGTTATTATAGAGAATATGAATGTTCATGTTCTAGAGAAACCATTTTGTGAATCTTCCTCTCTTCCCTCCTCTACGTTTCTTGAGTCTAAAATTATTCAATTTGATAATCCTTCTTTAGTCAATATGGAAACCAATTTCTAAGAGGTTTATAATCCTTATTATGATATGATGGATGCATATATTAAGGGGGAATCTTATCAATATATGTCTCAATCTATAATTCCTAAATGGGCTAAAAATTCTTAGCCTAATAATATGAGAAAGATGACCCACAATCAACATTCTTATCATGCCTTGTCAACTTTGTATGAGGTTGAACCTCAATATTTTCAAGAAGATAGTCTAGATGAAAGGCGACTAATTCTTTTACAGATACATACAACACTCTAATAGAAAAATGAAACTTGGGAATTAGTCCATCTTCTTCATAAAATAAGCATTGTATGATCTAGATGGTTGTATAAAATTAAGTCTAACTCTCCTAGTAAGATTGGAAAGATTATGGAAAGATTAGTTATTAGAGGGTTTCTATAGAAACTTGGTTTATCTTATGTTGAGACCTTTTCTATTGTTTCCAAAATAAGCACTGTTAGAATTCTTCTAGCTCTATCTACTCAACATGGATGGGAGATTCACCAAATGGATGTGAAAAATGATTTTTTAAATGGTGATTTGAAAGAAGAAATTTACATGCATCAACCTAAAGGGTTTGAAGAACTTAGTAAGGAATTATATGTGTGTAAGATTAAAAATATTTTTATGGTCTTAAACAATCTCCTAGAGCTTGGTATGCTAAGATAAATAGTTTCTTTCAAGAACTTGGTTTCAAAAATTATTTTGTTGATAATGATTTTTTTGTAAAATCTAAAAACAATCATATTATTATTATTGTCTTATATGTTTATGATATCTTGATTACTAGTAGTGATAAGAATCTAATTCTTAGAATAAATAATATGTTAAGACAATGTTTTGAAATGACTAATTTAGGCCTATCAAATCATTTCTTAGGCATGGCTATTGATCAAAATCACAAATCTATTGTTACATATTAAGCATCGTATGCTTCTAACACTCTTAAGAAATTTAACATGATTGATTGTAAGCATGTATTTATTCCTATGGAAGTTGGAATTAAGTTAGATCCAACACCTACTTCTGATAAATTTAACCCTAATTATATTGACAACTTATTTGTAGTTTTATTTATTTGACTATCACTAGGCCTGATATATCCTATGCAATTGGAATTATTTCTAGATTCATGTAGGATCCTTATGAGGAAAATTGGAAAATGGAAAAAAAAAAGGTATATCAAAGGTAAAATACATTATGGTTTGTATTCTTCTTCTTGTGATGATGCACTTTTATTTGGTTATTTTGATTCTAACCATGCTACATACCTCGAGCATTGCATGATAGAAAATCTACTTTTGGATATGTTTTCAAGTTGGGTATAGGTGAAATCACTTGGAGTAACAAGAAGCAACCAACAATATTTATCTCTTCTATTGAAGTAGAGTATATAAGTTCTATATAAGTAAAAAAAGAAGCTATGTGGCTGAAAATATTGTTGGATGACCTTCATATGGGCGTCAAAGGAAGTACTCTTATTTTATGTGATAGCCAAAGTTGCATTGCTCTTGTAAAAATCTAGTTGAACATCAAATAACCAATCATATTCATATGCATATGCACTTCATTTTGGATAAAGTTATAAATGGTGACATTAATCTCAAGTTTTATTCTACTGAAGAACAAGTTACACACACATTTACAAAGCCATTGGGTGTTACAAAGTTTTTCAAATTTTGTTCAATGTTGGACATTTTAGATTTTGGCTCAAATGATCATGTGAATGACATTGATCTTACATTTGAATCAAATGGGTATGGTTCAAATGATCATGTGAATGATGTTGTTCTTCACCGCTGAATCAAATGACCATATGATATTTTGACTCAAATGATCATGTAAATAACCTTGATCTTCACCTCTGAATCAAATGAGTGTATGGCCTTTCTGAGTTTCCCTTGAGGGGGAAAATAAAGGGGAATGACCATGGTTTACATATTTTTGGAATTCCACCTCTTATCGGTAAGATTGTGATAATTTCTAAACTCCCTATATGATTTCCATTTTTAAAAGTAAATTATCACTTTATGTGAGTTTACTTATAATATCCAATGAAGCATTAGAAATGTGAGATATTTGACTCCATAATCTTATATAAGACTTCAACATAGGTAATCACTTTATCTTGAGATTTTTTTTTCATGTTTACCGTGGTTTTTACAAAATCTGCAGAACCCTTGTTTTGTGCCGCAACTTCTTAAAGTCTGTGGAACACTAAAGTAGTGTATCGCGTATTTTATAAAACTTGTGGAACAATTTCATTTGGTTCATGGATTATTCAAGTATGTGAGAGACTATGTTAATGTACCAGGAGTTAGAAAACTGATGGAACATTGAAGTAGTGTACCATAGACTTAAAAATCCACATAATTTTTTTGTTGCATGCTAGCCTTAATCACTTAGATGATTTATGGATTTTAATTCCTTTTGTACAAAAGGTGACTTGGCATGTGTTATTTGGAACAATTTTTATATATTTACATGTTATCCTAAATATTCATGTGATGATTTATGGATTGTAAGTACTTTTGTATAAAAAGGATAATTTTTATGTTTCCATACTTAACATTAAGGAGGAGTGATGGGTTTGTAATATTAAGAAGGAAACAAGCTTAATATAAAACCCACCAAAGTCTAAATGTTTTGGCTTATAGATTATATTTAAAATATAAAGCATGATAGGATCCCACATATTAGACATGTGTTTGAATTTAAAACATAAGAGTCACCCAAATATTCATCCATCATATATAAAACATGGTAATCTCATTAGAATTGACTAAAATGAATGTGCAAGCGAGAGGCGATGAATAACAACAAGTAATAAGTTTATGCAAGCAAGTGAAGACACCTGATGAAAATGGAGTAATGAGTAATATAAACCCATGAGTGAAGGTATTTGACTATTTATAGATCCCCTTGAAGTTGTAACTAAAAGGAATGATAACCATATCTTACCAAGCCAATAACTTAGATGCTAATCAAACACCATGATTAATAAGATGAAAGCAATTCACCGAATAACTTTACCAAAACCTCTGCAAATAAATGAGAACCAATATCATATATTATTATGGAACTCAATGAAATACAATGAGAATGGGAATTACTTATATAGGAAAAGAATAACAATATAATAACCAGTCAATGTCATAGATCAAGCCATAAATCAAGGAAAGAACTAGTCATCAACGAACTAGTTAAGTCCATAAATTTAGGAGAAAACTAGACATCAAGGATATATTCAATAACATAGATCAAGGAAAGAACTATACCTAACAACTAGATAATATCCCCCTAATATCTAAATACATAAAAATAAATATTCACACACATAAGTGGGTGAGGATAAATATAATAAAGGTAAATAAAGTACCTAGGTGAACATGAGCTAAGGTAAATACCTACTCTAACAAGAATAATTATAGAATTGAGGAAATAGTGGGAGTGCTAGGTGAAATGTCTATTCTCAATAATGAATAAGTGATTTTTGGTGGTTTTTTTTTACCTTATGGTTTTCCCACTTAAATAGTGTTTCTTGTGTTGTGTTGTTTTGATTTTAATTTCAAATTTATTCATATGAACTAATATCTAATCCATTCAAAGGATCTAAATTGATATATCTTAATGTTCATTCATAAACTATAATTATTATCTTGTTTATTTTGTTGGAAATACAAATATGTGTTATTGTTTATCCCCACATTTTCATGAAAAACATTGTAGGAGAATTTTTTGATGAACTTATTTTATAGTTCAAAAAATATAGTAATATATCCTTTAGGAAGGTACACGAACTATTGAGTAATTTCCCATATAATCTACACAGTAGATATGTAGAAGGTAGACATTTACTATAAGCGAATTCCTAGAAAATCGTATAGAACATTTTTATGTGTTTCTTATGGGTCTCCTTTCCCCTTGTATTTTTGAATTTTTTTGGTTTGAAATATGGAGGAAAGGGACGTGTAGCATGTCTTACTCAAATGGGTAGGGGAAAATCTCTTCAAAATTTTATTTAAGTTCCCGTGATCGAAGTTGCAATCCTTGAAACATTTCCTTCATAGACTTTGATTCTTTCTCAAAATATGGGTTTTTGGAATGCGGTAGGAGGTAATATGAAGCTAGGTCGATGAGTTGTTCTTGGTCATCATGATCTTGGTGTATTTCATGATGATCGAGATGGGTATTGGGATTGATTTGAGATGCTAGTTGGGAAATTTGATTGTTCATCTATTATAATTGGGAAAACATGACATCCACTCATGGTTGGGCTACATTTCACAAATTATCTAGGTTTTGAGCACTCATGGTTGGACCATTTGGTCTAATTATATGTATTAGTTACATGATATTTTATTTCCTCAACTATATTACGAAACACCTATGATTGGTCCACATGGCCTAATCACGTGTTTTAAATTCTCTCGAGTCCTAAGTGCTCGTGATTGGGCCATGTGGTCTAATGAAGTGTCCCTTTTTCTAGGTTTGTAAGCATATGAAATTGTGTCATGTGGTGCAATTTTGGTGCCATCTTACCTAGGTCTCAATATCTTCACCTATTTTCCTTAACCAAAATTTAATTTGTCAATTTTTTGGAATGTTGACATGTGTCCTCCTTTTAAACATCCCTTAATTGATCCCATGCATTAGACATTTCTTTAAATTTGGACAATAATCATAATAGACGGAGCCTTTACTCCACCAAAGGTATAAATTTCTCAGATGCAAAAATATTGCGTGCTCCCCTTTCTTAAAAAAATTGGGATTATTTCCTTATATGGATGATGAGATTGATCATGGTTGATCTCATCTAGTGGTCCAATTTTAATTTCTAACATGATCAATCATGGTTGATCCCATATGGCTTGTTCTTTCAGTAAAATAGGTGCCTCATATGAGCTCAAGAAAATAAAATTATCATTTCATTCCACTTATTGCTATTCAAGAAAATTGTAAGCATAATCATAAAATCTACACTCTTCCATCACTAAAAATCAATTCTACGGCTCCAAAAATGTAGTGGGACCTTTTTGAGTGCCAACATTGGCTCTAGTTGAGATATGGGTACCCCTATAGGTATATAGAGATCCTAGACCTTATTTGAAGTAGATAAGTGCCTCAAAAAAATGAGAACCAAATCAACCAAAAATTACAAAGGCACTAATACATGAACCATCTCCAATCCCATCATTTTAATTAAAAACTCTGCAATACCCTATGAATTTTGGTTGTGCAAAAGTATTTATTCAAAGTAGAGACTATTTAAAAATATATAAAGTAAATGGAAATCCAATTTCATTAAATAAACCAATTCATAGGAATAGATGAGTAATGTCCCTTTAATCTCATTGTGAAGTATCTTCCTATAAAATTGTAACAACAAAATATTAGCATAATGATACAAAATATCCCCACAAAAATCACTGAATTTAGAAGCTCCAAATGTAAATTTGGAACCAAAATATGAATACTAATTAAAACGTAGCAATTTATGGGAGAAAATTTGATTTATTCAATCCTAAATCTCTAAAACAATCTAAAACTCAAATGAACAATCAATATCTATGCACAAACTTGAAGGACCAATGCAAAAATTAGTATCATGTGGGTTTGTAAAACTTGAAATTATAAACAACAAACCCTATAAAATATGGATTTATACCTATCAATCTCGACAAATTTTGTGTTATAACACTTCTCCTCAACACTAGGGATGTTTCTTTCAAGAAGGAAGTCAAGGTGCATGAAACCATGGGCAACCTAAAAATATTATAAAATAAATGGACGAGGCTTTGCCTCTCTTGAACGAGGGAACACACACATTCAAGTGATTTTAGAGTGCATTACATGCATATAAATCCCTCCCAAAGGTTCGATCTCTTCAATTCAGTGGCCAAAGGTATATTGGGAATATATCAAGGCTTAGAAGAAGGATTTTTATTATTATGAGGGAATTTTTGGTTCATTTTGGATCTAAATAATGTGGGAAACTAGTGTCTTAGAAATTCATAATAGGAAAGTTTGTTTTAAGGATTATAAAAGAATAAACAACCAATTAACATTCATTCATGGCTTAAATATTGTGTAAATCTAATAAAATTGATACTCATATATGAGTATCACTTGTAACATGAATATAAATTGTGAATTAAGTGAAGGCTATAATTTTTAATCTTAATAGTAATAGAGTTGTAAAACAATTTAAAAGAGAGTAGGGTAGGGGAAAAATGGAAATAATTAGCAAACCCGTGAGTCCCACTCCATCTCATTTGAACACCAGAAACTATGAAAACTATGTTTATGATCATACTATTATCCATTTGATTAATATATAGATTTGTGTGAGAGTATAAAGGGAAGGACTTAGAATATAAAGATTGGTGCATGATCTAGAATATTTTCATAGTTCATTTATTCCCTAAACTTCACAAAACTAGTTTCATATGGAATAGTTTGTTGAGATTTTTATGGAAACTTTTGAATAGAGGAAAATGGATACCATATGTGGAAGATACAATCATTTGAGTTTTCTCTCCAACTGGAAAAATTAAGCACATGTACCACAACACTAATGTGGCATGATGAGAATGTGCCAAGTGACATAATGCAAGTATGACAAGTGGTAGATTCTTCCCATTTAAAAATATGGTTTGTAGCCTTTGGTCTTTGATGGTTGAGATGGGTCCCATATAGTATTTTGGTTGGGGCCCAACATTCGGTGGGGTCCATTATTTTTTGTGAGGGGATTGTCACCTTTATTCATATTATGATGCATAGGATTTTTCATATATAACTCATTATGGTTCATATTTTTGTGCATGTGGGACTAATTATCCATTGTTCTCAATTTTCCCAATCATCTTGGTGAGCTAGAGGGCAAGTTGGGATTGAGTTCATATTACAGGTTTAGTGCTCAAGCCACCTCATTATATTATCACATCATCACAACCATTGGAAAGTCTAAGGGAAGATAAATACAAAATTCATCTTCGGTGAGTAGGGTCCACTCTTTTTCATGAGGGGCATTATTACCTTTCTTCATATTATGATGCATATGATCTTACATATATACCTCATTCATGGTTCATATTTTGGTGCATGTGGGACTAATTCCCCATTGTTCTCAAGTTTTCTAACAAACTTGGTGAGCCAAAGGGCGAGATGGGATTGAGTTCATATCACCTAGCTTGGTGGCCGAGACACCTCATTATATTATCATCTCATCATAAATGTTGGTGATTATAAGGGAAAAATCAATGCACAAACCATCTTCATGTTGCGGGGTGATAATTTTTTCAAAAATCTCCATGAGATCATCTAAATCAAACGTTAATATAGGCTCTAACTTTTGATTCGGAGGTGTCGGGCTTGTAGGAAGTATCAACCAGGTTCACATGTTGCACTAGATGGGTAAGTAAGCATGGAAAGCTAAGATCCAAGACCAATGGGTGAAAAGCCAACCAAAAACATATATTTCACAAACTAATTGAGAAATAGTTTGAGTTAGGAGGGATCTCCAACAAAACAATGCATTGAAGTGGCCATAACCATGTAAACTCTCCTAACCATCGAGCCATATTAAGTCTCTCCTTTTTCACAACCCACTCAATGTGGGATATACACCCCAAATAGGTAACAAAAAAATCCCCAAGTGGTAGAGAGAGATTTGACCACGGATCATTTAGGACATAATGATAAGGTTTATCGTTTGAGCCATGGGCTCAAAAATAAATTAAAGGGATCAAATTTTTATTTAAAGATGACTTTTAAAAGAATTGTGTTTTAAAATTCTTATTCCTTGGTGAGAGGAGAGAGATCCCAAGGAACTATATTATGGCATGTTATTTAATTTTTATGCACGAATGATGTAGAAAAGACATAATAGAGTGGATAATTTTTTCCTTGTATAAGAGAGAGAATATACCTTTTTGAAGGACAATACAGTGGAGGCCATTTTATGCGGGAAGAGAACACTCTAAAGATAAGAGTTGGTTATGGGTAATTTTTGTAGGTGGTATGAGATAGTTTTAGGTCCGATTTTCCCTTTTCGTATATTTTATGTAAGATATATGTTTATTTTGCATCATTAATAAGATTAGTTCATTATATTCATGAACCTAGAGACGCAAAGATGATGACCTCACAAATGAACTTTGTAATCAATTTTTGAGTATTTATCTTATGATTTCATTTTTATTTTTTCATTTTTAATAAATTCTCTAATTATTGTTAATTATATATGCCAATTTTTACATATTTACATGTTTTATGGGAAATTAATAATTCAAGGGAATGCATATTTAATTGGGTGAATGGGTTTAATCTATTGATTACACTTCAATTTCAAAGTTTTTAGATTCCAAATTCATGTAGTACATGAATTTTAGAGATTTTAATTAATTATCCATAAAAATGATTAACTCGATTCAATTTTATTTTATGATTTCCAGATCAAGTTTGCTATCGAGAAGGATTTACAAACATTGCTAATAGTTTTCCACTTGATATTATTACATTTGTGCATTTTACAGGTTGGATAAAGGTTTCAATAGGATAACCATGGGAAAATATTTGAAAAGGAGATACTTGAGGAGCTATGAGCCATTAATCACCATATTTAGGAAGAGAACTCTAAGTTGAGAATAAGATGACATTTCTTGGAGGATGAAAATCATGATATCTAAGAGAGATTGAGAAACCAAGTAGAAAATTTCTTGGGATTCATAAAAGCATTGTAATTTGAATTGCAATTCAAGGATAAGAACTTGGAAAATATCAATCTGGTAAGAAAATGGAGGAGATAGAGAAATCCATCAAGAGACAACCCTTTACGACAAATGTTAAACATTGTATACATTCCAAGACTGTGTCTCAATATCTTACACAACTAAATCATCTATTCTACAAGGGTATCAAGGAAACAAGTAGTAAACACACATATACTTGACATACAAGGGTAAACTTAAAGGGGATATATTGAGCTCTAGTGTCACATATCTAGAGGGAAGTTATCCATACACTAGGTCAACCTAGGGTTTCCAAGTCCCATGTTCAGGATAGAGGAAGGAACCCTATTGAGATATTGGTAGTTAGGTATGGAGAGGTATAGATCAACAAGCATGCATGCATGATGCAACTAAAATGAAATGATAGCTAAGGATATGATAATGGATAAGAGTATTATGCTAACTGGCATCTAAACATGCATGATACAAAGCTAACATAGAAAAATGATAAAAGGAAATGAACTTATCTATGAAAAATGAAAAGAGATGGTTAGAGAACTCACCTTGTACCTATAGGGTGGTCACTGATGCATCTATCTCTCTAGAAGTAGCACACCGAGAGAGAATCACTATTAGGTATATAAGGGAACACCATTCTTTTCCTAGAATCACTATAGGTGACCTAATAGTCTAACAAACCATCCAAGAAGAAGAGTATCTAATCCAATCCAAGAAATATATAAGATGAACAAAGGGATAGGTGATAATATGCAAAGATGGAACAAAAGATCGGAGAAAGTAGAAGTTTAAATGATTTATCTTCCTTCTCTTATGAATGTCAAATGTGTGGTGGGTATATACAGGACACCATCACTGCGCAGCTATGGTATTGGCCATGGGAAAATATAATATTGACACCATCACCTATGGGAGATGGCATCAGCCATAGGTGATAAAAAGAGGTAGTGTGTCATAAAAGGTAAAAATAGTGTTTCATAGATCATGAATGTGGATAAACAAGGTGTAAAGTGATGAGATGCAAGTAAGAATTTATGAATGTGATGTGCATGAGACCTAGGAGGACAAGGATAACTAGTGTAAGGAAAAATAATGCCAAGAAAAAATAGTGACACTCCCTTCATGTACTATCTCTAACCCATAATGGTTACGTGAATAATCATTCCCCATTCTTGGCAGGACACTTAAGACACCTTCTGTAGAAATAGATGCATTAGTGACCCTTATCTACACA